>JAVHNR010000004.1:1394857-2789714 GCA_036872735.1 Orbilia javanica | reverse complement strand
TCCTTCTCCAATATTGGGCTGCTGGGCAGCGCGGGAACACCATCCCTACCAGGAATTATGACACTTTCGGGCGCTGGCCTCTTCTTCTTCTTCTTTTTCCCATCTTTCGGACTTTGGTCTCCAGCTTCTTCAGGTATACTTTCCAGGTCACTCATAAAGCTAGTAACTGAGCTCACCGAACCGTTATACTGATGTCGCTTGTAAACCTGCCTATCCTCCTCCTCCCTCTGGTATGCTTCCTCCTGCTTTTCTGCGGCAAATGCTTCGTCTTCGTCGATATGAGTGTCAGGTTCTTGTTCTGGCTCTGGCTCTAGGTCAGAGTCGGAATCCGAGTCATTTGCTGCAGCTGCGGCCGCTCGCTTCTTGGCCCTAGAACTCTCAAGCAGTACCGGCTTCCCAGCGGCTTTGGCCTGTTGCTCTCGCATAATCTGTAGTGCCAATGCCTTCACAGCATCGGAAGGCCCTGCAGAGGCGCGCGGTGCCTCCTCCTGCCGTCTTGATGCATGGGCATGATCTTGCAACGCGGAAGCCTTAGCCGCCTTTGAGGCTAGTTTTTGTCGCTCCCTAGCTTCGTCGATGATCGGCTCCATATCCTCCCGAACTACAGCTCTCATTGTGCCTCTTGACAGCATGCCACCTTGAGTATCGGAGTGTGTTTGAGCGGGAACATTCTTCTTCTTGGCCGGCGACTTCGCTGTGGCTTCGGCGGGAGCATTCCGTAGCGATTTCCTGAGTATTGTCCCGTCATCCATTGAACCAGACTTTTTGCTTCGGAGCGACTTCTTGAGGTTGGTGGTCGAGGGTGGAGGTGGAAGAGGTTCCTCGATTTCCTCCTCATCGTCGGATTCCATGCCGGAGTATGTCTGGACGGGAAGTTCTTCTTCCTCCTCTTCAGATTCGCTCAAGAATACCGGTTCGACTGGTTTCGGTTTCGGTTTCGGTTTCGCCTTTGGTTGTTGCGATTTTTTGGGTCCAGCTGAAGCGACTGCTAGTGCTGCGACTACAGCGGCGGGATGAGTAGTTTCGGGAGCAGGTTTCGGTTTCGCATTCGCCTTACGAGGTTTTGAAGCTGAGGCAGATAGATGTCAGTTTACATCAGCCCTATCAAAGAAGGCATCTTTAGTAGATAGATAGATAGATAGATGTGCTTACCCTTCTTGACCTCCCTTATCGGTTCCTCCTCCACAGGTTCCCTGGTGGCCTTAGGTTTAGCGGCACCCTTGATTGCAGACTTCGGCGCAGTCTTGCCAGTTTTCGGAGTATGTTTCGATTCCAATTGTCCCAATGTCCTCACCGTTGTTGTCGCAGGTGTTCGATGGTCTTCAATTGATACTCGTTTGCCTACTGCTTTTGTCGGCGACGCAACCACATCCCTACTAATCGGCCTCTGCCTGCTACCGGGCCGACTGCTGCTACCTTCGTCACCACCTCTTAACCACCCTATCCTCTCGGTCATGCTAGCATCGCTACCTCTCCTCCCGATACCGCTTATCGGTGAAGCGAAACCTGGAGGGGCACTTGTTATACTGCTGATACTCCCCCGTCGCTCCATCCGACGAGTGACGAGGGATGCAGGAGATGTGACTTGTTTCGGCGAGGCATGGAGGGCGGCGGCGGCGGCAGCAGCAGATAAGGTGGGAGTTTGGGATCTGGGAGGGACGATTGCGCGGGCAGCGGCGAGAGCGAATTGGTTTGTCGGTTGTGAGGGAGATTGCTGATAAAGAGCGTAATGCATGGTTAGTATGGATTGGAGATTGTGGATGGTTGCATGAATGAACTCGTGGTTGTGGGGGTTTTCTTGGTTTTGTTTGATGGTTTAGAGGGGAAGGCAGGAAGACATGTGGGATGATGATGATGATTGCATAGTTGGTTTTAATGTGGGAGTGGGAGAGTGGAAGTGAGAGAGATTTGGGAATGGATGGGAAGGTTCGAAGATGAGATGCGGAATCCGGATTCGAATCGAGTCACGTCGACCGCTCTCCAAAACGACCAAAATATCGAAATTAAAACCATACAAATAAAATAAATAAAATAAAATAAAATAATACAAAAAATAAAATAAAAACAGAGGTCGGAAAAGGGAATCAAATTTAAAGAAAGGGAAAAGGAAAAGAAAGCTTACGTGCTGGTGCCTTTTGGACTTCTTATGGCCGAACATTGTGTCTGGATGTCTGGTAAAAGTGGTCCTGACGGTGGCGCTCTTTTGACGACTCGACTCGAGAAAAACGCCCACGGCGCTCCCCCTTCTGCCTCTGCCTCTCTTGTTCCTGCTCTTCCTCTCTGGCTATAAGAGAAGGGACAAGATAGCGTTCGGCACCATGCAAGCCCTCACTGACTAATCTAACCCGAATTCTCCAAACCCGCCGTGACGTAAAGGGTGCTTTCCGTTTAAAACAACAGTTGTTCGGGCGACACAAGAAACCGCACGAGTGCTGGGAGGAATGTAGGCGTGTATGTCTGCAGGACACGGCGGAGATTGAAACTGGCTATTACTGGCCTGGCTACTGGCGAGGGATGACGAATAGAAATGTAAAAAACATGTCAGTCAAACCGGACGCCATGGCTGATATCAAAGACATCCTTCCGGCTTATGCTCAAAAAGGGTGGAACCGACAAACCTGATTCTCGAAGGATCCCTTAATCGACCTTTGTCCTCTCTTGATAGTGATAATAATAATAGAACAGGGGAAGGGAGGGAAAGGGGAGAGAGGAAGTGAGTGGGTGAGTATCGTGAAGAAGGGGATATTAAAAAAATAGTATAATAGCAATACCGACAATAGAAAATAAGAATAAAAAATAAAAAAATAAAAAAAATAAAATAAGACGAGAAGAGTGAAAGAAGAAAGAAGAAGAGATTGATTATCCAGGAACAGGAACGGGAAACAGAACAGATTCGTTCGAATGAGGGTTCTTGTTAATAACAGGAAACCCAGCCGAACAGCCCCGGTCGACTCCAATGAGACCCCCCCCGGTCCGTCCATCCATATATCCTCGACATATACCTGACTCTCTGCAGATAGGTATGCATGTACCTACACCTCGGAATTAAATCGTTTCAGTCGCCTACAAATATGGATTGACCTCGATCCAGAAGTCTGATTCGATTGTCACCAGCCATGGCCGGCATGAACCATCGAGCCCGCTGTGTGGCCTGGCGAAATTTCATTTGAAACCCTGAAACCAGCCCCTCCTCCCACCGGGGCCTATCTTACACATTTACGTACGAATGTATGGTCCATGTATACCCATCATCATCACCGTCCAGATTCCTCGCATTCACAGGATCACATTTGGGTATTATAGGTAATGGGATACTGGATGTTGCACATACGTTGTATCAATAATTATAATCTTTCGTGTATCAACGGAACGGTCATGTCAATGCAAATGCCACAAGCATCAAATCTAAAATAACCAGAAAAATAAAATAAAATAAATTCTGGGCCCTTTGATACCCTTGACGAACCAGGCTGTCGCAAGCGTCTGCTCCCGACTATGACGCAAACAGGCTAGTTCTCTCGGCCAGTCCAATAATCGGATTCCTGACCCAGCTGCTGGACCCAGGCCAAGTCGGAGATTATTAGATCACAGATGGCTGGAAAATCTCCAAAGAAAAAAACTAAAAAAAAAAAAAAAAAAAAAAAAAAAAAAAAACAAAAACAAAAAAACTTGTAGACAAAGTCGTGCGATATCAGGATTAATAATACATACACACCCTTTCGCACACTCACACGCAATACGTATAAAATACTTAGTCGTTGCAGAGATCGTGCGAAGGTGGAAGCGAACGGATAACAAGAAAAAGAGGGGTGTGAAGAGAAAAAAAAACTTTCGTATGACCCATAAAACTATGATATCACTTTATCAAATCCTCCTCGTAGACACTGTGATCTGAGGGGCACCTGTGCGCATCGATTGCTGTCGGTAAGACACGCCAACAGGCTTTCAGGAAGGGAAGTTTTCCGGCCGCCGACCAGACCTCGCTTCTCGGTACTCTCAGACACAGTCCACGCTATCCGGAACATGTAAACTCGCATCTACAAAACCAACCATTGGTTCCCTGCCCATAAAAAGCCACTTCGACGCACATACACAAAACAAGAGAACCTCTTCGGCTGTTGAGCACAAGAAAAGAAAAATATCTCAATCGTCCATAAAAAAAATTGCTTTCATCCGGGCGAACGAATAGAAACCTTTGCCAGTTCACGAGGTTTCAGCCATCGTGTTTTTTTTTTCTTCCCTTCCATTCAAAAATACAGTCATTCTAAGTATATCCTTCTATAAACACCACCCCCTCAAGATCTCACCTCTCAAGATCTCAGCCCACGCCACGACAGACCTGCATGACTGTTACTATTTTTCTTATCTGCGGTTCGTCCACATTACCCGTTGTCAGAGGAAAAGAACAACAGGGAGAATGACACGCTGGGCCATGGCATATGGGTCGGGCGTGGCCAGTCGCTCAGCCTTACGCGAAGGGCATGTACATGTATACAGCGGGAAGCTTAAGGTCGTAAATCATAATCAATTGAATCTCATTTTTCTTTCAGATTCCCATTTTTTTTTTGGTGTTTGGCGGGGTCCCTCGCCGTGCCACAGGCGATAAAGTTAGACACACCAATACCATGGTACCAACTCCCAGATACGCCTGCCTGTGTGAATGAAAATCAAAGCTTGAAAGGAATAAGCCCAAAGGAACCGTAATATCATAATTTGCTTGCTAGAAAATATGCTCAAATCGAACAGAAGAAGATGAGAAAATAGAATAAAAAAAGAAGAAAAAAGAATCTTTTGGTCATAACGGGTCATCAGAGTACTCGACATGTCAAAGCTTCTTGGTATGGTTATCTGTAAGGAAATTCGTTAAAAATGCAACATGATCCAACAACATGAACAACATCGAAAATATGACTTGAGAATTCAACAGTCCAACTGTACAAAAACTAAGTAGATATCAAAAATGCAAGAAAGATAAAGATAAAGAGATTATGAAACATCAAACAAAACCAGTTTTGTGACGTAAAATTCTTCCAAATCATCATCTACATAACCTCATCGAAGAATCATTCCCACATCATCATCTATAGTACGGGTGTCCTTCCCTCCTCCCGAATCTCGACCCGGCCGGCTGCTGCGTCGGTTGCGGTTGTGGTGGTCCACCGAGGTTACCTGGACCGGGCCGCTGGAACTTTGTATGATCCGGCATGGGGATATTGTTCCTCCTCTCTGGTGGGGGTTGTGGCCAAGCACCAGGCATTGGTGGCCCGGCGGGTGGCTGCTCTCGGTACTGGGCCGGGGTTTCTTGTTGGTTGATCACTGGTCTCAACGGCTTCGATGGGCCTTTCTTAGAGCCATATTCATCGTACCCAAATTCGATCTGTCTTTCACCACGCGAACGAGCACGACGGCGGTCATGTCTTGCGGCTACCATCCCAGCTACGTTAGCGTCATTGCTATCATCACCATCACTATAAAACAGACATGGATACCTACCTCGAATTCTTGCTGTCATATCCATTAACGCATCGATCTGTGGTGGTTGCAGAATATCATATACTGTAAAAGTATCACCGGTATCATCGTACCGGTATCCAAGTTCCTCAAGTGCCTGCCTCGTCACGATCTTCCTCGAAATCCGTGTATGTCGCGGCTCACCACCCGGCGTTTGTGGTACTAGTGTCGCACCACCAGCTGGGGGAGGTGCAGTAATCTGCAATGGAATCTTCGTTCGCAATCTAGGAAGCGCAGTTCCCACGCTCGCACTCCTAGGTCTCTGTCCCATGCTGAATTTCCGGTCCAGCCTTGGGAACTCATCATCATCATCATCCTCATCATCATCAAACTCTGGCGAAGATGGAGGCGATGGAGAGATATCAGCACGGAACCGTCTCATCTTTTCCTCATACTCTCTTTCTTTTTCCGTTAGCGCTAGGGGCCTTGTTCGGCTATCAGAAGGTCCACCTAGCATTCGCTCCCCACTCTCACCGTCACGAAGCCTTCCCCTTTCCCGTTCTCTACTCTTATGGGACCGGCCATGCTGGTTGATAGTGATTGATCCGATAGTTGGTCCTCGTCTCTTATCCCCACGATTAACAGAGATATCGACATCTTGACCACCACCAAGATCCAGCCTAAGAGCTGTGCTTGTATTGTTGCCGTCTTCATCAAAGGTCCGCTCATAACGAGTAACCGGTCCTAGCGATTGTCGGCGCCTGTAGGCTTCACGTGGCCCAACAGATTTCGAACGTCGGACCAAAGCACCAATCGCTGGTGTTGGAGCATCCGTCTTATCTCCTTGGCCCTGGGATCCGAGCCTTCCAATCGATGAAGAACGTAGAACCAATTCGCCGCCAGTTGGGGCTCTAGACTCACGGCGTCCTTGCCGCGGTGCCTCCTGTACCATTCGTTCTCGAGCCAGCCTTTCCTGCATCATACGTTCCTGTGCCATCCTTTTCTGAGTATGCGCAATACGTTCTTGTTCTATCCTGTCCTGCGCAGCAATCCGTTCTTTCGCAGCCATCTGCGCAGCCATACGTTCTTGCGCCGCAATACGTTCCTGGGCGGCAATACGCTCCTGGGCGGCAACACGTTCCTGAGCTGCAATACGTTCTTGTGCCGCAATACGCTCTTGAGCAGTGCGATCTTGTGACATGGAACGTTTGTACGCTGCAGCCTTTTCAGAATGAGAATAATACTGCGGTCCTCTACGTTCGTGTTCACGTTCCTGTCTGTAATCACGCCCACGCTCGTTTGTATCCGGCGGCGAGGCCCTACGAAGAGACTTCGACGTCCGTGGTACAGAGCGAGCAGGAACAATTACACCACGAGAGCGATCATCTTCTGCAAATCTGGGGTCCATATTTTCCTCATCATCATCATCGTCACCACCTCCATAAGGGCCAGCAAGCCTATACCCGCGAGGAAGATAATGCGACAGCCTATCTAACGATTTCGACGGCCCGCGATGATTGGCATGGAAGGTAGCAGCGGTTTGGGCATGTTGGCGGTGATTAGCGTATGTAGATGCGGAAGCTGTTGTTTGGGAATATGAACTATCGGTTGGAGAAGCTTCTCGTTGGCTGTGCGAATGTCCACGATGGGAAGGTGGAGGTCCTCCGCCACCGCTTCTGCCTGCCGCTACGTTTGCAGCATATGAGTTATACCGTGCCTGCGGGTGTTGTGGGTGTTGTGGATGTTGTTGATGTTGTTGATGCTGTTGATGCTGTTGATGTTGTTGTTGTTGCTGCTGCTGCTGATGGTGATGTTGTTGTTGTTGTTGTTGCGGATGTCCCCCGCCATGATGACGCCGGGGGTCAGCCAACGAGACACGCTGGAAATCCTCAGAGACACTGTCGTCGGTGAAGGAGTCGTCGCCGTAGTAGGTCGATGACCAGTCATCGGAAACATCACGGTAGTGGCCATGGGACGACTGGACCGGGGCAGCAGAGGCTCCTGCACCGGCGCCGCCTCTGCCATATGCGCCGTAGAGCTCAGCAGTGTTGCCAGTGGATGCGCGGTAAGGGTTTCGGCTAGCTGGTTGGCGTTGAGAGCCGCCGTAGTAAGCTGGGTGGCCGGACATGATTCTCTCTGTTTTGTGGTTTGGTTTGCTTGGGGTGGTGTTTGTTTGCCCCGCCTGGCGATGAGGTTTGCGGGCTTTTTTGGGGGATTGTTTGTGACACCCTTATGACAATGTTAGAAGAAATTAAGACCTAAGGCTGGGCTTTTTATCTCCAATGAGATAGTAAAACGGAAGGTTTAGGGAAATAATACCCAGAAGAATCTAAGAATCCGCAGACGGGAGAAACGGCAGGATCCGAGACCTTTCGTATCAAGGGAAAAAAGAGGGATTCCCGTAGATACAATAACAAAAGAGTCCCAAGCCGTGGGTGAAGAGGCAGAGGAAAGAAGAGGGGAGGTTCGACTTCTGCGGGAGAGATATTAAACCCAGAAGAAGAGGTGTATCATATGTCCACAATGTGGAGACCTTTTGTATCCAACTAGCGCCGGGCTTTCCCTGGCAGGCGGTCTGGTCTTATCGAGGGCTTTAGCCTTCCGGTCGACTTCTTTTTTTCCCTCTTATTAAAAAAAGATGAAACGTGAACGGGGGCTGGGGATGGAAGCAGGGGAGGACAAGCTGACGTCCCAAGGAGAATCGGATAGACGTCGCCTCCTGAAGTCGCTTGGTCTGTAAGTTGATGTTCACTTTTTTTTTTTATATCCTAGGGAAGATAGGTACCCTTATGTATCCTCGAGAACCTTCGATAATTTTGTATTTTATTTTTTTTGTTGACGATGTTATGCATAATATATTGGAAGGGATCTAGGCTATGACTTATGATTCAGGGAAATTTCAAGACTCATGGGAGAACTAACAGCACTAGCTTGTTATATGCAAGGCATCCTAATAGCTCTCATCTTCTCGAGTACGTTAACTTAATTATGACGAAGGATTCGTTCACTGTGAGCTGCAAGAAGCTTCCGGATGCTGACGACGGCCCCACCCGAGCTCACAGGCTAATGCAATGCGATGCTCTCGTACATTACATAAACCACTTTATATCAGTACATGAGTACTTGCACATGCACATATATGCGCTGGCCTGTACGAGTGCTTCCCACCAAAACCCACATCCTCACCCAGAAGAACATGTCGAGCATACATAGTCCATAGTACTCTGTACACTACATACACCTTCCTATAAAAATAACCCGATCACAAACAAGTTGACATCAAAAAAAAATTTTTGATTTATTTTAGCGGACCTACCGGCTCGTGATCATTTTTTTTTTTTCCCACCCAGAAATTTTCAAGTTCTTTCCAGAACTGCCTGCAGCGCTGGGTTTTTTCCTCTCAGCTTGACAAGGACAACAAGTTGTCGGTGGGGCTGTGGGATACACTGTGAGGCAACTGGGAAGGCGCTTTCACTGGCTGGAATTGCTGTGCCATTATGTCATATGATGTGCACAGAGTAGACATTGGTTGCACTAACCTGCTTTCGGGAATCTACCGATTCTACAACAGGGGTCAACGCTTTGAGGTTATTTTCTTGGTGGTTGGTATTATGGAGATACATGATGTGGCATAATATAAAGTAAATTTATACAAAAGATAAAAAAAAAGGGAGAATATAATAATAGGTTGCCTCAAATCTGAGAAAAATTGGGAGCTGGAGAAAGGAATTCGTAGACTTCATAAAAGGAGTAAATGTGTGAGTATATACATGAAAGTATGAATGGCTGTTGAAAAAATTGAAAATCTTAAATGATCTGTAGATGCGACTATTGTGTCGATAGAGAAAACAGAGAAAGCAGAAAGACAATGAAGAACGTAAAATATGAGAAATAAGATAGAAAGCAAGAATAGAACTCCAGAATACACCCAGGAAGTAACAGCCGTCAACACCATTGCTAACCCCATCACTATAAACCAGACACAAAATAATACAAAAAATAAATTATAGATACAAGAAATATGAAAAAATGAAAGGAACTTTTAAAGCAATTAAGAAAAAGAACTTCATATCTCATTTTGATCGCCATCAGGCGGGTCGTCGAATATGAAATCGCAGTTTCCGTTTTGGTCTCTCCAGTCTTCGGGATTCTGGATAACGGGTGCATCTCGTGATTTTCGAATAAACCCACAAGCTTGGCCGTTTCTGATTAATTTGCTTATATCGGTTGAGGTGGAGAGTCTATATGACTCAGTGGAATTGGATATTGGGCGTCTTTCAATTCCAAGGTCAAGACCAGGGAGATCTGAGATGTCGTATTCATGATGGGAAATGGTTTCTAGATTCGAATCGTCGTCGACAACAATGATCATCCAGACGCCGACGGCACCATTGGCGTCGAAGAGAGGAGTGCAATGAAGCCATCGCTCACGGCCGAGGAATTCGTTTTTCTATTGAAATATCCGTAAGCAAAAATGTCTATGGCAAAAGCGATTGAGAAAATATTTAGCTTACCTTCGGATTTTGTTCTTCAAGTTTACTCAACCATCGGACCTTGATCGTGAGGCCGCGGGAATTAGAAAGTGCGTTCTCAAGTTCCTCGCGAACATGGTCCGAGCCACCTATTTTGGACATAAGTGGGGATTGGAGGATGCCCGGCGTGCGCATCGAAGGAGACGCGAAAAGGATGCGGAGAGATGGATATGGTCGGACGAGAATGTACTATCGCATTAGTTAGTCTTTACTGCTTCACAAAGCTAATAGTAAAGAGTGGGGAAACATACGTTTCTATAAACACCCTTCAAGGAGCTACTCCAAAAGTTGATACTTTTCGTGGTCTTCGGCTTTTTCTTGGGTGCTTCTTCTGGTTCTGAAACTTCATCGAATGAACCTGGAGGGAAGAAAGACTCGACGGCCGAATTGTCTTCCGCGCTCTGGTCCTCCTCGAAAAGTCCATCCAATGGGTCTTGGATCTTATGGTCTTTGTGTAGTTGGCCACCAGTTTCCCTAACCTTCTCGATCTCTTCCGCACTAAACAAATCCGCGAGTTGTTTAAACTCTTCATGTTTTGGCCTAACTAGGTCCAAGTCCAAATCCGCATCTAACACTTCACTCTGCCTCCTCTGTTTCGTCATCAACCGCCCGAACCCCTCGAGTCCGACGAAATTCTTTGCAAGTGTCGTGACATCGATCTGAGCGCCGATGAAATACCGGACTTGACCCTTAGAATCGAGCAAAGGAGCGACCATGACAAGGTTCAAAAACGGGGTTCCGTCGCGTTTATAGTTTAGAAAACACTCCGTAATTTCATGTCCTTGACGGATTGCATCACGTAGACGGGCCACAGAATGACGTTGTGTTTTGGGTCCCTGAAGAAAACGGCAATTGCGGCCGGAGACGTAGGATATTGGGTATTGGGTTCTGTTACGGGAGTTGTTAGAGACTTATTATATTGTGTTAAGTACGGCTCGTATTTACTTACGTTCGATGGAACTCTTCGCTAGCAAACACAATTCTAGCGGGTAAAGTTAGCTTGCTGCAAGGTTAGACGTACGGGAACTAGAAACCTACGGATTGTCATGTCGCTGTGGATCGGTCAAGCAAAAGACCTCCCCCAATTCGTTTGAGCTCTCTTCCAAATATCGAATTTCACTTCCCGTAATCTTTTTCTGAATGTTGTACGTCACAATCTCAGTATAAACCCAGGAAACATAGCGCGGGAGCTCTTGTTCCGTTAGGATTTTAAATGCATCCGCGGCTTTCCTTTCGAGGGCTTTGTTAACTGGTGTGATGCCTTCATCTTCGGTATGGATCCATGATCTATCAGGAGAAGGGCTTGGGCCCAAAGCTTCAGCCAGAGCATTTGCGTAGTTAATGGCTTTGATAGCTTTCTTTGCATCAAGATAGTATGTTAATAAGTCCATGGATGCGGATGGTCTGTACGAGGCTAGGAACTTTGAGAAGCTATGAAGCAGCCCTGGGTCGGACATTATGATTCGTAAATGATCCTTGGAGTAGAGTTTTTGTGATAACTCCTCTATCTGCCCCGCTACTAGTCTTTCCTGCCTTGTTGGCACATTAGAGTGAGGTGGAAGGAGGTCGTAGGAGTACGACTCGTCGTCTGGAATATACGGAAGAATCTTCCTTTTGGACAGACTAGATGTGGCATTATTTGTCGGTGAGGGTGCAGAGGAATTGGTAGTGACAAACGAAACAATGGATCCCCGAGCTTCGAAGTTGCGGGCGCTATAAGAGCTACTTGCTGATTGTATTTCAGGGACGTCTGGTAGTACTGAAACATGGGGGACGATTTTGTCAAATCGTTCGTCCCGTTTCGGCACATCCTTTTGAATAACACCCTCATTTTCTTCTTCCTCTTCCTCATCCTCTTCCATATCATCGAAGTAGCTGACAGCCTCTGATTTCCGTCGAGCTCGAATCATTGATCTTGGGATGGAGGCAGAGCTTGCCAAACTCATTGTGCTCATAGATCCAATAGTATTCATGGAACCAACACCAGTATGCATGGGGTCGATATGTTCTGAAATCCGTCTGTTCTTAATCAATCTCGGTAGTGTAAATGGAATCGAAAGTGTAGATTCTCTTCTCGGGCTCAATCCAGCAAATACAACCCCTAATGGCAAATCGTTTTCGTCAGAGTGATTCGATGTTGAATCATTCGCATGGGAATACATCCGCTCGTTAGGAGGTCGAACTGGCCGAGGGGCGGATGAAATATCCTCCTCTCGATCCAGCACTGGTGATTCTGGGAAGCTTCCTGTCCGAGATTTAATAAGAGGACTCTGAGGAGCAGATGTATATGTTTGTTGCTGGTTGGAATTGTATTCTTTGATTTGGTCTTTTAGAGCCTTTCTAATCTTTATGGCTTTGCTGCTGTCCTTCGATGATTTCCGTCGGAGGGGCCCGAGGGACAAGCTTCGCCGAAATGGGTTCTCGTCCGAAGAACTCGTAGAAGAGCCCGAAATACGCCTTAGGAGGTCCATTTTTGTCGGTTTGTGTTTTTTTAGCTAATCGAGAGGCAGAATCAGTCGAATCGATTCTCGAGCTATGCAGTTAACTTTAAAGTTGTTGGAAAAAGCGCGTTGTCCCCAAGATCGAAAGTATCGGTGCCCAAGTGCCCAGGCTGGTTTACGAGACAAGTGCCCAATGTAGATGTCGAAAGGTGATCTTTATCAGAACCCGGAGCCAATGCGAGCTGATCTTAACAAAACCAAACAACCTCCTGCTTCTAGAAAAGAAATGATAACCCTTGGGGGTTTTCCAAACTGGCAGACGCAGGAGTATTTAACTATCTCCTCACTTGTTATAACCGGACCACCTTACCTAAATCATATATTAGTTGGCAATCAGGCACTTTTGTACTTGAAACCTTAACCGCAATCCGGGGCACTGCTGGAAGTGTATTGAACTCGGAAAAACCTTACTGTCGATAAAGTTTCGAACGTTCCTCGTGTTCTCCCCTGCAGGAACCGATTGTTTCCCTGGTTGGAGATCTTGCTCCACAGTTCGCAAGGTTTCCTATCACTCGTGGAAGCCTCATGGCCAATGGAAAGCATCACCCATTGGGCGAAACCTAGATTTGGGTTGTTTGGTGAGGTGTATGAATTAAAAGCAGGGTAAACAGGACAAGGGTCATTAACCTTCCCGGCATCCCGCGATATCACAATTGACTGGTGAAGAGAATTTGTTCGAAAAAGTTCTCGTTTCGAAATTTTCTCCCCTTGCTAAGAAGCTTGGGTCGATAATGAAAGCAGGAAATTCTAGCGAATGCCCTGTTTAATTGGAGATGCAGGTACGGCAGCATTGTTAGATTGAGATTTCGTAGTGTCCTGTGGTGCTATAATCACGTAAAACGGGGGCGGGTTAACGAAAAAGGCGCTCATGAGCCCCACCGTTTGATTCACTGCCCTCCATCATATTGTCCGTTTCCGTCAGGCAATGACATCGCCCTGCGCAGAGACCACCTGGAGCTACTTTTTTGCAATCTTAAAGTTTATCAACCCGTTTCTCTCCATCGGTGCGCTCCCTTCGGTTACTGCATGCTGCAGGTTACCATTCATCATAGTACCATGCACAGAATAGGGCAATCAGAATTCTTTGTACTGTTGCGACATTGATCCGATGGCGAAAACCCCGTCAGTCGGGACTATTCCGTTCTCGCAGAAACGAAAGAGAAATTTCTTAGGTCGGGTTCTCGAATTCTCCCAGCGACCCGGTCAATGGGCGGGGCAAGGCACAATTCTCGTAGTATATTCCGTTCAGGTCGATCAATTGGAACCCTCCATATTAGATATCAGTTTATCTGTTTGAAGTGGGGTTACGAACGGCATCGGTGTCGTCTGAAACCTGAGAATGCATGTGCTTTGCCGGCAGGCCAAGGATCCTTGATCGATAAGTTCCTGTAGGATTACGGAGTTGCTAGTTGAATCATTCACTTCGACACCTGGGTCTGGAACTAGCCAGACTCGGATACTCGCCAGTAGATCTATAGAGAAGCCTCGAGGACGCTTTTCCCAATCGAATTTCTATGGGTTGGCCCCTGTAGATATTACGAGCACATATGACATCGCATGGCTCCGAACTTCCAGCCTCGTCTCTCAACTCCAACTGTCAACCTCCTATCAAGCTCAAGCCATCAAACCAAGAGTTGTCCCTGCCATGCGAAGTGGAGGGTTGAAATTGAAGGCCATTGGCTGTAAACTTTTGTCGCCAAGGCTAGTTCATTGTGCAACCACGCAGGGATTGATGCAGTGCCAACCAAACCAATTTGCGGGTGTGAGTACGCAGGTGCAAGTACGTAGTACGTGAGGTCGGCTGATATCGATATAGATGCTCGGTAGCTAGCTTGAACTTGTTCAGTATTGTATAGCTATATAGGTAGCTACCTAGGTAATGGCCATTAGGAATATCAAGACCACTTGTCTATAAAAACCCAGCGAACAACCCCTAGGTCTGATTTATTTGAAGCTCATGATATCGCAAACACAGAGCTAAGAACAACCTAGTTAGCCCGTTCGAATCTAATATTCTTTAGCTTTCAATAACATCTCTTCACACTCTAATCTATCTGGTCAACCGAGATCGAAAGAAATAGAAAACACATACGTATTCATCGGGTACGGGCATCTTGCTTTCACAATCATGGACTCAAGGACGTCTTGTGTTTCAAAGAGACGGAACCTACCACTGTCGGGTATTGATGGACATGTCAAGGACGAGATCCGGTTTTTATACTGCGTCCAAGACCACACTTTAAAATGGATAGCCGAATATATAAACAAAACCTACGGCTTAAATGGGAAGTAAGTTACTTACTCGTGGTTCGATGGGATATTGCCTGTTTTACCCTCGAGCCCTCTGTCGATTATAGTTTCGAACTCGCAGACCGGTAGACCTAACTATTATAGACTTCACCAATACCGTGACCGATTGGCGGCGTGGGGTTTCAGGAAAAATATCAGAAAGGCGGAATGGATGAATGTTCAGAGAAATGTGCTTCAGCGGGAAAGGATGGGCAAGAAGTCCGATGTGCATGTGTGTCTCAACGAGATCACGATCATACCGGAGAAGAAAGTTAAGCGGAGTCTAGCCCGACATATTACTACTACGGATATGATATTCATGAAAGCTCAAAGTACGTATACAGTGCCTACTGACATTAACTTAACTCAACTGCCCTTCACGAGAAACTAGTACTAAGCTAAGCTTCGCAATATTTAGCCCCTAGTGTTGGCCAGATGTTAGGAACCGCCCCGATGGAAAACATAGTTGAAATTCTGTCTCCGTCTTATTGGGACGATATGATGATCCCTCCCATACGTCGAAAACTTAACACGATCTTTTTGGAAAACCTGCCGATAAAAATCACGCATAGAATACTTCTCGAAACGCTTCTCCCTATGGTATCGCAGCATCCTGAAGGCTCCCTTCAGGTTAGTACGATAGATGCGAACAAGTACTTTGTATTTCTGAAGACCCTGGTATATTCAATATCGAATGGTCTAGTTCACTTCAAGGGCATTGAGAATGACCTAAGTCTCATAAACGAACACGGATATCGCCGACCGTTTAAGGCTCTTCTATCCCAAAAGATTATATCCATCCGAGCGACCTGTGAAAAGCTGATGCCGATATTTTATTACCGAAGCGATGAGGAATTCATACAGCACACTTGGCAGCACCAATTCGGCTCAATATCGTACTTTTCGATCATATC
Organism: Orbilia javanica; assembly: GCA_036872735.1. Classification (NCBI taxonomy): domain Eukaryota; kingdom Fungi; phylum Ascomycota; class Orbiliomycetes; order Orbiliales; family Orbiliaceae; genus Orbilia; species Orbilia javanica. Next base: position 2,774,027 of record JAVHNR010000004.1, on the reverse strand, counting down.
GGATCTACTGCAGAAGTTGGGTGGTCACCAGCTAGGAAGGGGGGCTGAAAAAGACGAACTGAAGTCCTGGCCTGGGATTAGAACGCCCCTACACCTCGTATACGAAGATATTCACAGACCTGAATCACCCTACCAAGTCTGCCTGCGAAGGGTAATTAGAGAGATTATTGAGCGCGGGGTGCAGCCAACCTCCCTACCAGAGGCAAAAATACTCTTCCTCTTGTGCTATGACCTTAAGGACTTTGCACCATTCTTTAAGGCCACGCCCCAAAACTTGATATCAGCGCTCGCAGATCAATATTCTGAGCAGCGAGTCAAGACTTTGCTCTATATAGAAGACTTGACGCAGATACAGTTGCTCATCGATGGTGGGTTTAAACTCGACTACGGATTCGAAGAGAGGCTCCTCGGTGTGCTCGTTCTCGAAGATGATCAGCGAACAGAAGAGTTTTGGTGTAACCTTTGTGTGCGTCGATGGCCACCTGTAGGTATTGACCAGACGAATGATCGTTACTGCGAGGAAGAAGAATCTATGGGTTTTAACTACATTTTCGATGCGGCTCGGGATATTTATCAACAAAATGGTACAAGGGACTACTACTGTGTAGTTCGTGTGTACAGCGATATCGTGGACGATTTGCAAAAGAATAATCTTCCCGAAGTAGCTTTGTGGGAAATACTGCTAGCTGGGCATCTCATTAGCCTGAGACCGGGAGTGCTGGATTTCTTTCTAGAATTCCTTGATGAAAAATATCCAGGAGTTGAGTTCAAGACATACCTTTTCCATACTATCCTTCGGATGAAATACGATCCCGAGGAATACTTGAGAGAACATTATGGCTCTAGAATCTATTTTGACGCGGCATTTTATAGGCTTTTGGCCTTGGGGCTGGACATCAACCTCAAACTAGATTCGCTAGTGTCACCAATCCTCTATGTGATCTGGAGATGCAGTCAAGCCCCGGGGTACCCAAATGATTTCGAGTCCCAATCCAAGGTGTTGGATATGCTGGCTGAGGCGGGTGCGGATGTAAATGCCCCACTTCCAATTAGCCTGTCAGAAATTACAGAGTATATTCCAAATCAGGACTACCGATGCCTCCGGCCAATAGATATTGCTTATTGGGGAAATTCGAAAGAGTACTTTCACTACTTTCTATCAAACGAAGATGTGGGCTTAGAGGGGTTCCCTATAAAACCAATGGTATCGAAGGCGAGTTGGGTCCTGTGCCCAGTGTTCATTCAGGCCGCTTATTCCCGCAATATTCACTACGTGTCTGAAAATTGGGGTTCTCGGATGCGACAGACGGATGGCAGCCCTGTGGGTTTGTATGAGGGCGATATCGATGATCAGTGGGACGACATCATAAACGTTACCTACGACTTCTGGGATGCAAAAGCGGTTTTGGCTCTCAAGGACCGGACCCCAACGCCAGAAGAGATCTTCAATTTAATTGCGGTGGTTGCAATACTAGGGGGCCGTCAGTCTAAAACGAGCGGTTCAACCTCTATAGGATTTGAAATAGATTACAGTTCTCATATATACACAGCGCAAAATCATTTTCGGAAGGATGGTGCAATCTTTAGAGAAACGGATATCGAACGCGGGTTTGCACTGATTACTACTGCAGTACAGGAGGGTTGGATTAAAATTAATTCCAAAATGCCCTACCATCGCAATTTGTGGCCCCCTTTATGCTTGAGCATTGTTTACGATAATGTCAGACTCATGGAACACCTTCTAGACCTTGGAGCTGACACATCGCCTTATCAAATTATTGCTCTATTTCGACCGACATTGTCTGCTATACAGTTGGCAGCGGGGAGGAGCCTTAGCTGTCTCAAGGCGCTTGTAGCTCGAGGGGTCGATGTCAATTACCCACCCAAGCAGTTTGGAGGCACGACCGCCTTGCATGAAACTCTGAGAAGCGGTAGAATATCATGTTTGTCCTACCTGTTATCTGAAGGGGCGGATATCCACGCCCTTGAGACGTGGGATGGGGTCAGGTTCGTCAGCAGATCCATCAGCGGGGGACCGGAGCCGGTATCGGCACTCGAATACGCCATCCTGGAAGGGAGAATTGATGCAGTGTCGTTGATGTTACAAGCTGAACCCAGTTGTCAACCTAGGGCTTTGGAACTCGCACGAAAGCGCCACAAAGCTCTTTTGGTACAGTACATTGGAGCCTGGACACCAGACTCACACGAAAACACAACGATAGCAGATGTCGACATGCTGTCTGACGATTAATCTGGCCAAGACTGGCTGGAATTTCGGAGTCTGACGTCACAAATGAAGAAAACTCGGCTGAAACAAAAATCGAAAGGTTCTAATATCGGACTCGAAGTCCGATCTATACTGTTGTTTCTCCATCGCCCCGAAATCCTGACGCGAAAGTGTGGTATTTTCTAAATAGGAAATTCGGCCGATATGGAAATTCAGTTTACCGTTTGGGGCTTCGGGCGTCGTGGGTTTAATTGTCGAAATTACCTCATTTGGAGATAATTCTTTTGTTTTAACTTCAAGGACACAGCCCGATGGGGTCGATTAGCTTTTTCGTGATGGATTGGCAATTGGCAAGAATGTACTCTATTTCTATCTTTCTCGAGTCATTGCGTCTGTCATGCATTCCTTTATTGAGACTTTTAGGTTTCGGAGAAGTCTTTTCTCTCGCTTCATCATAAAGTTTTCTATTCGCCGCCATCTTGCAACTTTGATCTTCGCACGAGATTTTGTTCAGCTAATAATGTAAATCCACACGGGTTCATTCGTTGATTAAAAATATATGCTATAACTTTTGTCTAGTCCCGTATATAGAATTATCCTCTACGTTGGACGCTAGCTTGTGTCTCTCCAAGATATCTTACAAACTCAAAAATAGATGTTAATCCGGAGTAGCCAATCCAATTTATATAAACCTAGGATTCACTGCCCGCCGCGCCATATTTTTAATGATCTTTAATCGTCGAATTTGATCTTCGTAGCAGCCTTAGCGTCACTAGTGTCCTTGTAGAAGGCACCATAGCTGGCGTGTTCCTTCTTTTTGACTGTTGTTCCGAACTTCATCAAGTCATCCGGAACTGGTTGTTTGGCAGCCTTTAGAATGTTGATCAAACTATACGAAAAATAAAATATTAGTATTTTTGGAATTCAATCATGGAACAGTGGGAATTAAACATACCTGCCGCTATGGGCTTTATCGTGGTCAGTAAAGAATGTAACAGCCTTACCCAACTCCCCAGCTCTACCTGTTCGTCCGATTCGGTGCACGTAATCCTCGATGGTCAATGGGAAAGTTACATTGATCACCAACTTGACGTTTGGAATATCCAATCCTCTGGCTGCAACATCTGTAGCAACGAGAACAGGTGTTCTGCCTGCCTTGAACTCAGCCAAGGTGCTTGTTCTAGTTGCTTGGTTCAAATCACCATGGATGCCACCAACTTTGATACCCTTAGCTCGAAGGAAGTTTTCGAGCCTTGCGGCTTCCTTCTTGTACAATGCAAAAACGAGGATTCTGTCGTTCTTGGCGTTGGGAGAAGAGCGTTGGTGGGCATGGATGATGTTAAGGAGACGTGGTTCCTTGATTCTTCCGTCTGCGAGAACTTCTACAGTCTGTGTGATCCTAGTATTTGCACGGAGATCACCATCTTCGGGACTGTTGATTCCAATTCTGACGGGCTTGGTCATGAATGTCGATGCCAATTGCCTGACGCTTTGTGGCCATGTGGCGGTGAACATGAGGGTCTGACGCTTTGGTGTAGCTGGTGTAGCGCCAAGGATCGTCTTAATGGCGTCCTCGAAACCCTTGTCAAGCATTCTGTCGGCTTCGTCGAGAACAACGTATCCGGCCTGAGAGATATTGGCAGCTCCCTCCTCCAAGAAGTCGTTGAGGCGACCAGGTGTAGCAACAATCACCAGGGCCTTTTTCAAAGACTCTCGCTGAGGATCTTTAGGCACACCACCGTATATACATGTGGCAGCATCCTTCAATCCGGCAGCGATGGTAAGCTTCTCGACTTGTTCGAAGATTTGCATGGCAAGCTCTCTTGTTGGAGATACAATAACGACTCTAGCCCCGGATTTCTTGGGGTTCCTGTCGGATTTTGACATCTTAGAGAGGTATTGCACTGCTGGATAAGCGAAAGCCATTGTCTTTCCGGAACCAGTTTCCGCGACACCGATAAGATCTTTTCCAGCGAGAAGATAGCTCCATGATGCAGCCTGGATTGGTGTTGGGGATTTGTAGGCTTCGAAGGGTTTGAGGTGGGATTTATCAACGGCAGGGAGATCGGAGAAGTTAAGGATTAGATCGCAAGACTCGCTATCTGGCTTTGCTGGGTCTGTGATCTTGATCGAGTGTGTTTTCATGTAGGAGCTGATCGTGGCGATACCGGCTGGGGCGGGCGATTCGGTCCCGTTAGCAGTCGTTGGCGCTGTGCTTCCATTCGATTTGGAAACGGTTTTGGCTTCACTATCCGAACCACCGCTATTGCTCGACGGGTTCGAATCCGAGTCCACATCCATCTTGTCCTCGGCAGCGGGCTCCGCTACATCTTCCATGACCACGTCCTTGCTATCCTCCTCGCCATTGGTAGCATCGGCCTCTGCCTTAGCCTTCGCCTTTTCTGCTTTCTTTGCTTCCTTTCTAGCCTTCTTCTTCTTCTCCTTCCTCTCCTCTACCGATTGCCCCTCCTCTGCAGACTTCTTTTCCTTCTTTTCCTTCTTCTTTTTGTCCTTCTTAACCTCAGCAGAATCAGCATCCCCACCATCAACTTCGGTCTTCTCCTCTGCAGCCTTCTTCTCCTCCTTTCGCTTCTTCAACTCGGCTTTTCTAGCAGCCTTGGCAGCTTTGCTCTCGCCCTCAGGCTTTTGCTTAAGCTCATCGATAGTCATCTTCGCGTAGTCTAGCTGCTCACTCGAAGCCTCCGACTCGCCATTGGTGGATTTCGAAGATTTCTTAGTTTCGCTCTTCTTCTTCTTATCCTTACGTTCCTTGCGTTCGGGTTCTGCATTTGGGGTATCGATTTGGGAAACGACGGTTGGCTGTTCATCCGCCATTTCGGTTTCAGACGCCTTTCTCTTTTTGCCCATTGTGACGGTAGGTTATGAGGGGTGATTCGTTAGGCAAGATTGGTGATAATGGTGGGTGGAGGTGGTGGTTTGTCGAGTGTCGAGGGAAGAATTTTTTGTATGGGCAAGAAGGCGTTTTTGCGACAGCAAGAAAAAAAAAAAGTTCTTGGCGCGCGCGGGTGGGACCTGTCCGATAGGCAGGGATCCTTGTCTATGAAATCAAGTATGTTTGAATGCTTATAGCTACATGAAGTAATGCCCTTCATACACTCCAGGCATACCCTCTGCTTTAGGTAATCTTAAGAATACGGAGACGGGACGGGTTAACTCCTTGAGGGACTATAAGCCGACCTTTTCTATCAGGCTTCACATTTTTGTAGAGTGCAATCGAATCGCGTTGCAACGTGGTGATTTCACAGTCTCGTGTTACAGTATTGCATTGTGGAAGCTTCGTCAAAAAAGTACGCCGTCCTCAGATTATGGGTGATGTATCTCATTACGACTATCCGGATGCCTAAATTTTACAGCTAGGGGGAAGTAGAAGTCACGGTCGCCCCCGTAATGGGAGGTTGTCGTAAATAACGGAGCTCTCTGGTCTCATAGTATACGATGCTTCGGTAGGAACGTGGAAGCTGTTATTGTTATAGTGGTATATATTTCATCACAATTTTATTCTATTGTTACATTATCATGATAATCGTACCCCTTGTACTTCTTGCAGACGATATCGCCTGTCTGAGACGGTCGAGAATCAATCGACGGCTAACGGCAAGATCGTCGAAGGCACAGAACAAGCTCTTCATACACGAATGTAGGGGAAACAAATCGTAAGGCGGGGAAACATAAAATAGACAAGGGAAGAACGGTGGGTACAGTATGCGTAACGGCATTCGAAACACATAACAGAAGAGAACAGGAAACATCGCATAGATGAGAAAAAGAAAACGCCACAAAACGCCGCCGTGTGCAATGCCTGTATCAGAAATGAGAACATGGACGAGGAAACGAGGTATCATGAACACTGGATGCAATGCAACTGCTGGGAAAGAGGAAGAACAAGATATGCCTAGTGGCGTTGGGGAGGAAGAGTGCTATGAGGTGCATTGAACATAACTCGGTGAGGAGGGTATGGAGAATAGAAAGGAACAGGGGTGCGTCTTGCAGGCCTATGTACCATTGTACCGTTGTAAACTGTGGTTGTAACGGGAGACTTAACATTGGAACCTATAGCAGACCTATTTGAGAAATCATAGGCCCCAACCTTCGGAGGGAGGGACATGCGGGCTGGGACAGGCGGTGGACCCATGGGAAATGGCGGGGCCATAGAAGCAGCGGAAATAGGTTGTGAAGCAGGTGAAGAAAGCTTGGGGGTTGAACAGGCTCGAGCTGCACCCATAAGTTTGATTATAGCAGGATTTGTTTCCTAAATGCCTCCTGCCATAATTTGCTGTCTGAGCTGGATGATGGCAGCTTGCTGATCTGGCGGAAGCATGGAGATTTGCTCTGGTGTCAGAGACATGACCTGTTGCACAAGTGCTGCCTTGTTGGGGTCCATTGCGGGTTGTGGTGGTTGTGGGGGTGGGGGTTGTTGGTACTGCTGCTGCTGCTGAGGCGGCGGGGCCTGGTTCGTCGCAGCACCAGAGCTCTCAATGACCTGGCTGAGAATAGCTGGATCCACCAAATTCATCAACAGCAAGGCTTGGAAAATGGCGTAACAGAGCTGTGGCGCTTTGCGAAGGAGTTCCATGCACTTTCCGGGGTCAGAGAGAGCTAGTTGTTTCATCTGAGAGATGACGTCGAGCAGCTGAGCGGGCGGGAGGGTCTCGAGAGTCTTGGAGATCATGTCGGGGGCTTCGAGATTAGGTGGGACTTCGGTGCCAGGTGGTAGCTGCGGGAGGAGAGAGGCTCCGGACGAGGATCCAGCATTGGCAGCAGAACCTCCAGAGACGTTGCCACGAGTATTTCCAGCAGCCGGAGGCTCGTAACCATCCTGTGCATCTTTGTCTCCCTCGTGCGAAAAGTCCACGCGTAGTTTGCGACCCATGATCTCGAAGTTGTCGAGGTTGCGAACAGCGGAGGCAGCGATTTCAGCATCGGCGTACTCGGCGAAACCGAACCCTTTTGGCTTGCCAGTATCGCGATCGTAGACGAGTCGGAAGGACAAAACTTGCCCGACCTTGGAGAAGATATCAACGATCTGTTCTTCACTGAGACCTGTGGTATATTGCGATCACGCGACACAGTGGCGCGTAGTAGTGGTTAGCTGAGGGCCTGCAACGGGTTTTCGCGACTGGGGTATATGGTAAACACCCACCATATGGAATGTTGCCAATAAAGGCGATTCGAGAAGGGACCTTTTCGTCAGGCATATTGACTATAGTTTTGATACGATCGAAGGGGTTTGATTGAAGGTAGGGGGGTTCGGAGAGTTGCAATTGAGCTTGATGATGAGGAGCAAGAGAGATGAGGTTTGGTTGGAGGAGATGGAGGAAGGGAAAGAAATGTCGGGAAGCGGCTTAAACGCCCAGACTTTTTGTGCAACGTAAAAATCATTCAACATTCACAACACATAAATAATGCTTGGCCTTGAGACCGACGTCATCAGTACGAGACCATGCTCCTAGCCGGAAGATACCTGCTACAGTACTATTACGAAACTACTACAGTACAAGTTTATAGTCTCAAAGAACCCTCTTATATTAATACAAGATTAAAACCATACTAGGCTGATGCCACGAGACCGCGCCGTCATGAATACTTAATAAAAATACGCATTTCCCTTTAAAAACTTATACACATGCTATAATAGTGCCTACACGCGCGTATGGTTTGAATTTTGCTCAAAAGGCATTCGGATGCACACTGGGGGGGGCATATCTGCGACTCTTCCCTAAAATACAGATCCCTTGGGGGAGCTTCTAACAGTTGATGGACAATACACAAATGATACTCCACTTAGCAGTGTCAAGTACTTACTTGATCACCGAACTACCTAGTGCCCTCAAGCTAGCACTTAGAGCATCTCTCCCTCGCCATCCCCATTATCCTCTTCGCTCCAGTCTAGCTCATCATCTGCTGCTGCTGCTGCCCTCTGCACTTCCGCAAGCCCACTGACTTCTTCAATAAACCCCGGCTCATTCATTGCCTTCTTGACAAATTCCCAACCACTATCGTCAAAAGCACCGAGCATCTTACTTGAACATGCACTACAGTGGATATAGCCGGGAGCATGGATAAGTTTGTTTTGGAAGTTAAATAGGAACCCTCTGATCTGGTGTGGGACTGTCCCAAGCGGGTGGGACCCACGGTCTTCGTCGGGGCTAGCTGGAGCAGGAGCAGAAGCTCTATTACCTCTGTTAGTACAGGATATAAATAAAAGATCATTAGTCACAACTTACACTTGAGGATGCTGAAGAATTGAGACAAAGAGCTCAACAAGCAGGGCAGATGCGATAGCGGCGATTCCTGGTCTCGTGACAGTACACATCTGGTCCAGCGTTTGGTCTTTGATAGACTGCAGGGAATCTACTCGTTAGCATCATTCCAAACTCAACTATGGTTTTGGTGCCAAAACTTACATCTGCTGGGGCAACAACATCATTGCAAAAGTAGCATCCAAGCTCAGATACCGGTTCCGAAATTTGTGGTTTCTTATCATCTACGCTCTCACCTTCGTCCTCGGTTTCTAATTCGGGACGAACACCATGTCTCATAACGACAAAAGTATCAAACCCGAGAGCTGCGTTGAGTACGATTTTCCCGTAGAATTTCCCTAGCAGGGTTGGCAGCCATCTGCTCTCTCTTGTGTCCATAAGCAAGAAAATCGCATCATGTTCTTGAATCAGCGAAACAAGCTTGTCGTAGTCAGCCTTCATTTGTTCACCGTGCGCAGCATCGCGAATGGGATGGCCTGCCATCGGAACCATCATCTTGAAACCCTGTGCATCGACATTTGGATATATTTCTTTTAGAGCCTCTGCCGCCCGAATAGCTTTGGGCTTGCCTCCATTCAAACAATCCTCAAAATTAAACAGTGGCTGTCGCACTGGATTCGAGTAGGATACTGTAGCGTTGTCGATAAGCGTGATCTTATGAACTCCCCAGCCGAGTAGTATGCGTGAAACATAGGCTCCAAGTGTTCCAGCTCCCAGTAAAAGACATTTTGTTGCCTTAATTTTGTCAAGATCTAGGTTCGGCGCAATCCTCCACTTCATCAAACGGTTGTTCAGATCAACAGCTGAATCAGCAAGCCTTGTTGGATCCATTATTTGGGAGAGATCCGCCATCCTCGGCGCTAGCTTCTTATCCCGGTTCCTTTCCCAGCCAGTTATCTTTGGAAGGGGCGTATCCTTTAGGGATAGTTCTGAAAGGTCTAGGGGACTGTCGTCCTTCATGGTCCAAATAACGCTCCGCGGCTGGTGCCTCATGGCATGAACATCCCTGTAGCCGATGATATTCACTTCCTGGAGCTTCCATCGTTTCCTAATAAGATAAAGCAGGTTGCGCAAAGGCCACCCGGGATGTTCATCGAAATTGCTCGGATCCGCAAATGCAACGAAGGTATCTTTCTTCTTGTCTTCGACGTCATTGAAAAACCCCCGTTCATACTCTCCTAGCGGGGCAAGCTTCCAAACAGTATCCTCATCTTCTGTAGCGGCTTTAACTCTTTTAACCAAGAAGAAACCGCGTTGTCTGCTATCGATACTATATCGCCATGTTGTAACGACATCGCATAAGGACGAAGTTTCCTCAACACTGAATTGCCGACGCTGGCCTACGACGGACCACGGTGGACTAGAATGAAGAGCCGGAAAACCGCACCAATATTGGAAATGATACTTCTTTAGGTTCGCAAAAGAAAGTATTGTGAAGGATGAGAGGAGAGAAGGGATCGAATAGATAGAGCCATCATTAATTGCTTCCCATATCTGATTTTTTCAAGTTAGTTACGGTTAGACACTAACAAAGATCATAGGAGATCTACCGTTCGGCCCGACTTCTGGATAATTTCAGAGTAATTGGTTTTCTTAAATTCTTCGACAGTGTTGAAGTTCCTTATTATACCCTCCGCTCGAAATTGCCCCACCGCTGGCCTAAACCAAAACCGTGATAAGTTTCATTTCCACCATTTTGGATGACTCAACCCTCAACTTACTCATCCGCGGTCAAGGCGGTACCCCCGATTTGCATGCGACATGAATTTCCGGGTGCATCGTTCGGCTGAATTTCGTAGATACCCAGGACTCGGCGAGCAGACGAGTCTAGCTTATCATAATTGATTTTGTGGTAGGCCAGAGAGGAAAAGAAGGCCACGTCGATGTCGGACGCGAAAGGTGCGAACTGCATCGCGGCGGTTTAGAGCTCTTGGAGCTTACTAGACCCAGAGATGTTTTGATGCGTCCGCGAGCTTTCGGGGTTCTTTGGAATGGGTTTTAACTTCAGCTATGGAAGCTACCTCGTTGGTGGATGGCGGGGTTAAGCGAAAGGCACTTATCGGTTGACGGTACAAGGGCAAGGTGCGCGGGTTTTCAGGTAAACGTTATGTTGTATACGTAAATTTGTTTCTTGAAATTCAAAGTCTGGTTGAGAAGGATGAAGTCAGAAAGAGGAGAAATAGAACTTCGGGTCTCCGATAATGACGCTGTTTGGGATTTATTTGAAAGCCGCCATACGATCATTTGCCTTGGCCTGTCATACCCCATCGATCACCTGCCCCGCCATACTCCACCATGCACCGTTTCGGCAGCCCTGCGTCGATAGCGCAACGCACAAAATACAACGTGATGACATCCTTTCGAGTTTTCGAGTCATCGGGGTGGGACCGGATACTTTAACTTATATACACAGTAAGCAGTTTCGAAGCTAAGAGAATTGATAAGAAGGATAGATGAGGCTAAGATGGCTATGCTAATCTAAATGCGAAAGGATACAAAGAAAAAGAAAAAGAAAACGTTTAAGGCTGCATTGATAACATCAATCAAAAACCACTCCTAGAGAATATGTATCCAATAATCGGAAACGACGTAGGTATCGTAAAGGGCCGGGTCCGATTGTCTAAATGCTGCGATTGCTCCAGCAATCATTACTATCCGGCTCAAGAGGTATATTGCTGGTGAAACAATGCTCAATAGAGTTAACGGGCCACCCCACTTCAAGACTACCCGCGGATAGTGCATGAAGACTAACAACGAAACAATAGAGGCAATAGCTGATGCTCTCCATAGCCATAGCTCTATAAAGGTTGGGAAATGCGTTTCCCATGATATTAGGTGCAGAGCCCCGAACGAAGCACCAAAAAGGCATATTAACGGCTAAAGCCACGACCCATATAAATCCGGGTCCCAATGGGCTACCACCCTTTCTTCTTTATACACCGCTTCCTCAGACACCACGGTTACATTAAAACTTCCTTTCCCGTCAGAATGTATGACCTGGGCTTGTCTTTCTAATCTTTCTACTTTCTTGGCGTCGTTATACTCTTTCTCAAAAACTCTCGGTGTTAAAGCCCAGACGTTCCCCCATGAGTTCTGCCTATCCAAACCTTCATCGTCGAAGTCTGAACTTATAGAGAGATCCTCAAACTCTTCTCTTTGGGTGCTAGTCATAACCGGGAGGTCGATAATTGTCGGTGACATAATGTCTTTCGGTTTGAACCACCAAAAGTAGTATGTCACAGCAAATAATGGAATATAACTTATCGTCATAGATTCTAAGGGTGCAAGAGGTAGGCTATGCACAGATCTCATAATACACTGTGCTACGAACCAGAAGACTTGAACTAATGCTGTGGCTTTTGCAAAGCCATCGGTGTTACTTTTGTCTTCTATGTCTCGTTTCAATAACCCCCATTCCGAATGATTCTTCCACTCTATAAACCCGTGCTTAAGAAGCCATATGTATTGATTTGGCCATATTACTCGCGATGTCGTTTTTCCAACTCGGTATCGTAAAGCGAGCATACTGATGTAGAATGCATGGATAAGTTCCATACTTTTCCCTTCCTCGTCTCTATATTCGACACATTCCGCAACCATTTTTTTCGCCTGGCTCCATTCTTGTAGGCTCTCAACAGCGATAAACTCAGGTGCTACAATTGCCTTAAGAAATATCGCTGTCTTATGCCACTGACCCATGGAATTTGAACTATAAACTCGACGGTGGATAACGACCCATGTACAAATGAACATCGTAACGAGGCAGGTGGTGATTAATGTCAGCGTTCCTCGGCCGCCGGACTCACGCACCCAACCAACCATTGTCGCATTTTGGGCAAGGGATTCTGTAAGGTTCGCAGAACTCGGGGCTGTTGCGGAGACTAGTGAAGTCGCGGAGGCTGTGCCAGCAGCGCTCGTAGCCATGGCTAAAGAAAAGATGCTAGTATCGGCTGGTCAGAGACCATGATACCATGGAAGTGGGTAGATCGAGTGTAGTTAGACTGAAAAGCCATCACGATTGAGGCTAAGGAATAAAAGGTCAGATATAACCCGTTGGGAGGAAATCGATCCTTCAAGTTCCCAAGGACCTGGATTCTGGGTGGTGTCGCCGGCGAGGCCTTCGTCAGACGGCGAGGTTTTAGGCGACGCCTAACCTCGTTTTGGCTACTTTATTCTTAAAAAAGGTAATATCTATTGATAGAATATCAGTTAATTAATTAAGTGTGCATATGTGTCTGAACAATTATTCTTGAACAATTGTACCTCAGAACAGGTGCCTCCACTAGCTAGATGCGCATATATGCATACGTGCCATATGCACATGGTAGTTCTGATACCGAAAGCAGTTTCGTCTGCCCGGCCGGTCAACCCCCCGCAAGATGCCCACGGCCAAATGCTAAGTGGTCAGATTAATCACCATTCGACCAAACTTCCCACACTATCATCTAGACGTATAGTGCAAACTCTTCGCATTCCCCACACCCTTGGGGACGATTTGATACAAATTCAATGTGCTCATGAGGCACAGCCCCCAATAAATTACTAGCCTCGAGTGTAGTGAGCTGTGACGAGTAGCTAATCAGAATTCGAGAATTTCTATTCGAGTTTGCCTTTTGCACAATTTTACAAGATATGGGAGCGGGAGGGCCACACGGAATTTTCCCTTCGTTCCCGCATGCCAAGGGCGTTAGCTGGTTTGTATCCCGTCACACAAGAATCGAGCCTCGCAGAAATGCATATTGGCTCAGTTCTACAACCATCAAGATCCCATCTGATCATGCATCATTGTCCATTTGGTATCTGAAGTCGGCTTCCACGGGACGTGGGACTAATCCGAGATATATTGATTTACATGGCCTTGATCGAATGGTTTATAATTTAATATTTACTCGAAATCCATTTGCGCATTTGCATATTCGACACTGAAACGAAGATCCGGGTCTAAAGATTGATAGACCCCCTGGTTAGTATGCATACGTATGTAGATTGAACAACAGAGGAAATTTTTAAGAACTTCGAGATACATATCATAATTGTATTAGGATCAATACACGGCATATACCTGACAAGGCAGGCCTCCTCCCCTCCCCTTCCTACAGCTTTGATCTCATCATATGATCATCTTGAGTCCAATATCCGCATCACCGCTAGTGTCACAATAGGATTTCCCATTATAACATCATGCAAACCATATTTCAGGATTTCTTCCCTGAGAACCCCAGTTTCTGTTTTCCATTCAACAACCGTCCCCGCCTCTCCGAAATTTCTCTTAATAGTATCCTTTTCAACTTCCAAACCTTCAAAAGTGATACCTCCAGAGACCGCGGCACTGACCGCGCAATGAAACAAAGTTGGTGTATGCGTCCACGGAACATCATAATCGTCTTGGGCATGGATGAAAGTAAGCCTGTATTTTCTACCAGCGACTTCATTTACCCGCACATACTCCGCCAGACGGTCACCCGTCAACCACTTATCCCGAATAAATTTACTGAGATACCGAAAGATGGTCGGAAATCTGGCAAGCGGTCCTAAAATAGGAATGGTACCAGCGATTCGATAGGTAGCCACCAATGTTGGAACATCAACAAAAGGTGCTACGAAAACCGTCCCGGCAAAGATTTTAGGTGGCGACTCGAGTGCGAAATGATTGATAACAGCGGAAGTCACTGCCGTTCCCATAGATTGGCAGAATATAAGTATACGTTCGGGAGGAATACCAGCGACTCTCGTAGCCCAGTCGACGACCGCAACCCCGTCGAGTATAATGCCCCGCTCAGATGGCGATCCCGTGCTACGCCCGAATCCACGGTAGTCGAATGTCAAAACATGGATCTTGTCGGGCCCTCCAGCGGATAAAGCTCGATAGTTCGGCACCCTGTATCCTGATCCTACTGTGCCACCAGCTCCATGGAAATGAAGAATTAGTATCGCGTCCGGGTCGTTCTGAAGAAGTTTGAAAGCTAGTCGGGATGTGATATCTTGGACAAATCCTGGTGGCTCAGAAAGTAAATCTTCTTCGTATTTACGGTATAATTCTGGTGGTAGGATGTGCCATGCGTAGAGGGATTCGCCGTCTGAAGATTGTATCGAAAATGGTGTTACTTGATTATGTAGAAAACCAAATACTTCTGGGACATTTAGATCTTTGAACCATGTCATCTGGATTGCATGTAGATAAACAGCATGCCCCTGGAAGAAATTGTTGGCTATGAGGCCGAGGAAGCATGCATAGATACCCACGACTGCGGCGGCAGATATTGAGCCATACTTGAGCGTTGTGCTGAGAATACTCCCCATTACAGTTCTTGAAAAGGAATTAGAGAGGTAGAAGCTGATGAACTCTTTTTTTTCTTAGGGGTAGTTTCTTCAATCAAAGTAAAAAAAAGTCAAGATGAAGGCTTCAGAAACTGGCTTTCTAGTTAATTGCGCTTAGAACTCGTGCACTTCAGATTGAAGAATTCGAATAGCTGGTAGAGCCTCGGCGCCAAATAACTGTAGACTCCGATCGAGTTCAACCCCTGGCTTCTCCTCGTTCCATAAAGTTTGCCCCAGAAGGCGTAAAGTTAAATGAGCATAAATTTTGAGTAAATATCAGCCTCGAATTCGAATGTTCGATAAGCAAATAAAGCGCTGGTGTTTAGTTTATTGCATATTGGAATTGCTCTAGAAAACTGGTTGATCTCCTATCGATAACCAGCGAATTGATTAAGTGCAATCTTACCCATGTGAAAGATTCAGGACAGACCCTGAACAATGCATTTGCATTGTCCTTGTGCCTCACGCATACTTAAGCGCTCTTGGGAACCAATCATTGAATACAGCAGCAAATCATACAATTGTGGTATTTTTTGGAGGACAACACGCCTACTCTCATGATATGATATGATATCGGTGCTAGCCTCAGGACTTTTTTCTTGACGTTGCAAAATTACTATGATTCAGTATCGACGTCACTTTTGTAGGGGTAGATTATATTTACCGTTACGTTGACAGCCCTACGGGGCTAAGGGGTTCCTTTGTGGCGTCTGGGTACGAGACCAGCTAAGAGGGTATTGTAGCTAGCAATGTGAGCCACGAATGCCGTCTGTGATAGTAGGGAAAAAGTTCGCACAGGTCCCTCGGCCTGGCATGCTCCAAATACAATACGAAGAATCTGGTGAATACATTCTGGCATCTTTACCTACTCAATCAGGGAAACCATACACCTTTCCTTCACGAATCGCAAAATATCATCTAGGGCCTCTGGTTCTTTGAACCAATGCCCCTCTTGTTCTGCACCCTCATATTCACGCCAGTCTACTTTGTACCCAAGGTTTTGCAGGATATCACGCGCCTGCGACCCAAGCGCAAAATCAACATATGCGTCATCTCTACCATGGCCTATTAAAACAGGCATATCGCAGCCCGTCCGGCTACCGGTTTCCTTGCACATCTGTAGCGGGTAATTTAGATCTTGAGGGATCTTAAATGGATTTCCCAGAGGTTCGTTCTGTATCAGACCAGCAAATGGAATCCACCCACTAAAACCCATAAAGCCGCCGAATTCGTAACCCCCTGTTAATAATAAAACCAAAGCCGTCGCCTCACCCTGGCTAATCCCACCTAAAATAACACGTTTTGGATCTTTGATAATTGCGATTTCTTCATCCAACAAATCCCGAAGAAATAGAACAGCTTCTGACAATCCTTCGGTTTGAAGCTCACTTCGTTCTGAAGGATCACTTAGAGAATAGATATCAAACCATTCTGTCATTTCCTCTTGGAATACAGTCGAAAACCTAGGCTTCGCGGTAGGAAATACCCATCTTGTGCTCGGGAGTTGCGAAAAGATGTTAGCGTCAGGCGGACCCGAGATCTTGGAGCTGCCAAGTTCGTCTGCTAGTTCCAGGCCAGTACTTCCGCGGCCATGGAGGAAGATTATGGTGTTGGTATGGGGCGTGGGCGCAGCGGGGTGTATGATATGAGGGGTTGGATATCCAGTCCTAGGATGGGCAGCGTTCATCATGTGTATAAAATTGAACAGTATAAATCTTATACACAATAGGCCTGGGTGTAAACTTGTAGACAAGCATCCACGAGAACATAGAAACGCAACCAGCAACCTGGTCACCTTCAACCTGGTAGGGAAGTGGCCTTGTCTAACTCCGGACTGGGTAAATGGACAGAATAGAGGCTGAAAGATGTTGGTTTGTGTTGTGTGTTTGACAATGTGTTGCGCTGAGGTCCATTCACATTTGGGGTTGAAGCCCTCACACTATCCCAAAGCGGAATAGTCACTGTCGAACAAGCGATTCAATTTTCATACACCAAAATTTCGTTACCAAAGAAGATCTCAAGCAGCGACATTTCGACATCAACGACCTTCGACACCCCGACCACCGACACCACATCATCCATAATCCTCCACAATGGGGTATGTTACTGTCCTTCAATTGATGTTTAATGTGTTCTTGAGACTCATGATGCTGACCCTTTCGCCTTCTCTAGTATCGGTATGTTATTTATCGCGAATTCCGTCAGACGACACACATCGGGAGGTATCATGGGACTAAGACGACAATTCTATAGATTTGAAGACACACCACCAACGGGCTAGCCACCGAAAGGCACCCAAGAGCGACAACCCGTACCTTGCCCTCTTGGTCAAGCTCTACAGATTCTTGGCTCGTAAGTTGCACTATTCGACATTTTGGATCGGGAACCACAGATTCCAGAGAAAGGAGATGGAGGGGTGATAGATGGATGAAGGAGGGGCGAAGTTCGAAATTTTGGGGTCGAGATGCGAGAATCGGAACTGTGGATCTCGAATATGCAAGGGAATAGTGTGCTGATGGGGTGTTTTGCGACAATCTTCAGGCCGAACCGACTCCAACTTCAACAAGGTCATCCTCCGACGTCTCTTCATGTCCAAGATCAACCGCCCACCAGTCTCCCTCTCCCGCATCAACAGACTTGTTGGACAGGAACAAACCAAGACCGAGGGAAAGACCGTTGTCGTCGTTGGCACCGTCACCGATGACAACCGTCTGTTGACAACCCCAAAGATCACCGTCGCCGCTCTCCGATTCACTGCCACTGCTCGTGCCCGTATCGTTGCTGCCGGTGGTGAGGCTCTTACTCTCGACCAGCTCGCCCTGAGAGCCCCAACTGGTGCCAACACCCTCCTCCTCAGGGGACCAAAGAACTCCCGAGAGGCTGTCAAGCACTTCGGTTTCGGCCCACACAAGCACAAGAAGCCATACGTTCAGTCGAAGGGCAGGAAATTCGAGCGTGCCCGTGGTCGCAGAAGGTCGAAGGGTTTCAAGGTATGATAGGGTGGATATCTTAGAACGTAATCCTATTGGATTGTCGAGCTAATGGTTATAATAGGTCTAAATATCTTAATACAATACAATTTTCCTCTTTTCTCCGAACTTTCCAATATTTCATTAACTCATTATCACGAAAACACCTTTCAATACCACTACTCTCATCAGCCTCCTCTGTGTATTCCACCAGACTCCACGACTCACCCTATATACTACTTCCTTTACTTTTGTTCGCGAGCTGCATATATTCCCTTTTTTTGGGTCCTGTTCACGCAAGGTGTTTTATTATCGGGATTTTTACTTTATTCTCTGAACGAACGAACAACTTGCCGTATTCCTTCGTATGATCCCATGTTGTCTAGGAACACCCATTTCTGTTCACGAAAAGAAAAGCAGTAATTAATGACCTCCCATAGAGAAAAATGGAAGAGATTTACGGCATGAAAACGGACGATTAGACGTCCATTGGATGGCTTTGTAGTCGTGCTAGTGATGTCCGAAACATGTTGCAAAGTGTATACATATTATATTGTCACTAACTAAGTAGGTACTTACAGCAACTACCTAGCCACCTAGCTAGTACGTTGTTACTAGACTCTCATTACCACCTACAAATTCGACTTTCCCACTGACAGTGGAAATCTCAACTTCATGCCCGGATCCCACTTTAGGACAGCCCCCCAAACCCCATCAATCTTATCCGGCCACGTCCCATCCCCATTCCCATTCTTGATATCCACACATTTCATAAACCTCGCCTTCCCTCCCATCCATGGGTAAAAGACATGCCACTTGTCCGTTCCAGTCTCTCCATTAGCTTTCCCCTCTGGAGTATCAACCGCCCTGAGATTTGGTTGATGGAGCTCCAAATTCAAGGGGAAAAGGCCAGTGTTCATGGGTATCCCGATGCTGCTGATAATAGGAATATTCTTAACCACCGCGAAGAAGAAGGGGTTCTCCGGTGTTTCTGGGTGAGCGACTGTAATTGTAGTATGCCCTGTAGTCTCCGATTTTTCGAAGTTGAACACTGCGAGGTGCTTTGGGGTATTCCAATGGAGCCGGCCATTGTATAATGCCTCTTTGGTGGAAACATAGATATTGGTGATCCTATAACGGGAGCTCGAGGCATACGGCGTACCGTAGTAGCCTGGCATGTAGACAATTTCATCATAAGGACCTACAGGACCTCCTGTATACCTTACTACCATGATCATGCCCTATGACGGTATCCAAAGCTTTAACAAACGTCGATATATAGGTATATAAATGTAACTGCGAAGTGAAGCCATGCATGCTAGAAGTCAAAACTTACGAGGCCGCCATCGAATTTGTCGTTTACGCCTGGGTAAAAATCGAGAGGGTGTGCAGCTCCTGGAACATTATTATTGTTACCGCCGAGGGGGTAACACGGAAACCACCAGGATTCGCCTGTGCATTCCCACGGGCCTGGCGCGACTTTGATGTCGTACTCGTTGGTCATGATGCGCTGGGATAGAGATCCAACACAAGGACGATGCTCAAGCGCGGTCGGATTGAATCGAATCGAGGTTCTGTGAAACTAACTAGGTATGTAGTGGTGTTAACATCTTTGCTGCAATTTTACGGTATTCAAGAAAATATATAATAAATAACAAGAAACCTACCGGAATGGCTAGGCCAGATAAGCAAGGGCCAGGTTTGCCGTATAGAGCAATTCCTCAATCCTCTTTGTATGCACGCCAGAAAGTTGGTGTGTAAGATTCAGCTCCTAGCTTCCAATACAATGTGCGACCGGAAAACTCCGCATAACGTCGCTGTGCACTGTGACACGGATTCCACAGAGCTACCTAGTACTTATATAATAGTTCTAAGTCCGTACGACCATGAAATCGGGTGTATGTATAAAATTCCGCTCATTCACCCACCTCCCTGACTAATACATTCCAGAAAATTTCTTGTAGTCCTTCCTCCTCTCGATCCTTCGAGCGGCTTGAGGTTTAATTTTTTGAGCCGTGGCAGACTGAATGCCTGTCTAAGGCATGCATCGAATCCCTGTGGGTCACGCATTGTGGATGGGGAAGCTGTGCATGTGGGGTCCTGGTTACAGACAAACGAAAGGCGGGTTCAGATAAGTTCTACAGGCGCCACCAAACTGCGACCCGGCAGGGGTCTTCGAGGCTAACATCAAACGGCGGCCAATAAATAAGGGTCGGATTATGAGAGCAGACTCGCAGTCGTCAACTGTAGGTGCCCAGGTCGGTCGAGGCTTCTGGTTGACAGATGTACTATCTTGTGCGTCTACCATCTGACTCCAACAACGTTGCAAAATTTCTGGACTCGAAGCTGGGCTGCCCTTTCTTGCAAAACACACCAAATGGCCTCGGCCGACCCGGCAGCTCATGGATGGGGCTGGAACTCGTACCAGTTTTATATATCGATTCTTATAGAATCGAAGTATGACCTAGTGGCAAGACGGTATTGTATCAGCTGACGTCACGTGCACTGCAAGCCCTCTTACTAAGTAGTTCCCAGGACGTGATACAGGCTAATGAAGCGCTTAAGCTTAAGCTGCCTCGTATCCAAGGGTATGTTCTATATCTCTAGCACTAGTGGGTATCTTATGCTTCCACTATCTCAACAACCTACTCAGGATCGCTGGTACGTATCGGGTGCATCGGATCCTAGCTGCATGATCGATTTAGAAATTAATAATTATAATGGCCTAGGCTTGCGCTTGGTGGTCTTGATTGGCTTAATATCATAACTGATCGCCCGGCTTTCCTGCATGTATACACGCTATACAGCTCCACAACTAGCTACGAAAAGGGCTTGAAATGGAGTGCCTTTTGAAACCTGAAAACCTAGCTCCGTGGAATCTAGACTGCCAATTAAATTATGCATGCATGGTTATATTAAGGTATTAATACATTATTCCGACTTTAGGAGGACGCCATGCCGTACTATAACAGGGCCTTGAGATCTGGGATCGATCGATGAATGAATACCGAAGTAACTAGTAATGTGTATGGCTCTCGAAAGTTCATATTCTGCATGAGCAAATACCAGAGCGCTATATCTACTAGCCTCGAGTCCATATACATACAAGCATTATGCATGTATACCTAACCACTATGCAAAACGCCAAACCTTCAAACTGATCTCTCAAAAGAATAAAGGGTTACATAAACCTCTGAACCAGCTACCGGAGACCTCCATCCCCATTGTCGGTGCTTACTAATCAACTTCCATCCAGTGGGTGGCGGATCGCAAAACATCTTTTCCATAATTGGCAGATGATTATGCCCGCACATGTGCGAGTGGGGTGGGCCCATTTCGGTGAGCTTATTGATGTAAGAATCTGGAATCTCATCGAGGGCCACTATTAACGATTTGCGGGCGAGTTTGAACGCCCTCACCATTGTCATGGTGAAATCTTCTGGTGTTAAAAAGTATAACACCGAGAAGCTGACGATGTGGTCAAAGGGTTTGAGTGTGTGAATAACAGACTGCGCCGGGCCCACATGGACCTCGTCGTAGACACCCGTTTTCTGGCAGATCTCGGCCATCCCTTTGGAAAGCTCGATACCGGTAACCGTGCAACCGCGAGACGATTTCAGGTTTGATCCGAGTACCTTTGACTGCGCTTCACTATCGGAACCGGAATCTGACTCTGACTCTGGGGGTGTTTCCTGCTGTGATTTTTGCACCAACGCACGACCGAACAGCCCGGTACCCGAGCCTAAATCAAGAACTGTCCCTCCGGATTTAAGTATTCCAGGAATCGCTATATCAAAGCAGGTGCTAAATTGATAGTTCGCCGAGTGAACCATATCATCATACCTGGCGCTCAAGTTACTGTAAACATCTCCCACCGACTTTGAAATCGACTCGCGTGCCTGCCGCCTCAAGTTATGGCTCGCAATTAATGTATTAATTAAGGCCGGGCTTCCTCCCGGAAAAGACGCGCGAACAGCAACATCTTCCCAATCCTGCGGAGGGGGGAGAAAGACGGCTGGCATTGGATTAACCTCAAGCGCAACGGGTTCTCCGTGACCGGGTTTTGGAACACGAATATCGACATTTCCCCAGCTCTGGCCAGCCATTCTGTTGGCATTCCACGCCTGGATGGCGACCTCTTGGAGCTTCTCGAACAGCACGGGGTCATCTTCGTACTTAAGAAGCTCTACTCTTGTTTCTTTGTGGAATTTAATCTCAAAAGTGAGAAAATCTTCGTATGGTTTGAACCCTGAGGGGTAGATGTACCGTTCGGGATTCAAGGCGATAGGGGAATCTCCAACCTCGATAACAACGACGGAGTGGTCCCAACCGGAAACATATTCCTGCACTACTAAATCGGCAGGTATGGGGATTTCATCGACCACCACCGTGGGAGCTCTAGCTTCCGTAGTTTTTGAAAGCGCGGCCTCTGCTCGGCCCGGGGCCAGTTCCTGGTCAAGACGTGCTAGACATTCAACCAACTCTTCACGGTTGCGACACCGCGACTTTGGCGAGATGAACATGCTACCGCAGCTGCTAGCTGGTTTAACGAAGAGAGGATATTTAGGCGCACTGGTATCATTACTAATACTAGGGCCAGGGACCCGAGGGTAGCCCAACCGGCGGGCGTCCTCGTAGAAATCGTTTTTGGTACGTTCCAAAACAGCAGTTCGTTGGCCGATAGACGGGAGGTTGAAACTTTCGAAGTACTTGCAGGCTTCTATTCCTGCCACATTATCTTCATGCTGGCCCCACATAAAATTGAAATAGAAGTCATGATTTTTAGCAATGGCTTCGTCTATTTGTTCTTTTGCTTTGTCTTTGTTGACCCAGACATGTTCGAATGTATGTTGATCTGTGAAATTGCTTGGATCTTGGCTGGGACTGTATTCCTCGATTTGGTTGGGCTGTGTGAAAGCCGACTGAAAGACACAGATTCTCATCTTCCGTGATTAGAGAAATTGATTTCCTTTATATACTTAAGTAGGTATATATATAAGTAAATTCAATATATGGGAAAGAGTGTCTGATCTATCGATCTTGTTTAAATGGAGGGGTAGATCTATAGAGTCGGAGGATGAAGTAATATAATCGCTAGCAACTATAGCACGATATACAAGCGGGAGCCGCCATCCTTTGTGGGAATCTTCTCTTTTTATACACCATCAGGCGTACACGGTAAGGATCACTGACAGAATTTACTTGATTTCACTTTTCTATTTTCATTTTGACTTTTCTCTTTAGAAAAGAATCAGAAAAAATGAGAAGAGAAAAAAGCAAAAGAGATGCATCTACTTGTGGAAAGGACAGGTCCACCACAAACCACGAACAGCTGAATCCAATAACCACTAGCTAGTTAAGGGTCCAGTATCAGCTCATTTACCCAACCTTCCAATCGATCGCGGCCCGCACAAGGGATATTCTAGTTCAATCGAAGACAGATCTGCAAATTAGCTCGAGCTCCGGCATACGTATGCATATCTAGGTACCTAGACCCCGTCGTGTTCGAGTATCGGAATACGCGCTGATGCCGGTTCATAGGGAAGGACGACAGTGGGCCCCATGCCGACCTATTGAAAGCAATGTGTAACGCAAGTAGGCAGTCACAAAAAAATATCCCGTTTGTGCATATCCTGCGATACTACTATTCGCTGACGGCGCCTCCCGCAATTGAATCGATTGATAAAGAGGTTGAACTTTAACTGTATGCTGGTATATATATCGTGCGTGCTAGCTATACCGATGTAGACATAGTGCTTCAGCCGGATGGGTGTTACATGCACTACTTAAGTCTACGTAGCACATATATACATGTTAATGCATCAACATGAATCCTGGAAGGAGAACTTCGTGTATGTCAAGCTAATATCGCCGATTGTGATTTCATCCCGAGGTCCCGCGACAATCGAAAGACCTAAAAAAAAAACCTTCCGTGAAAATGGCGCGGCTGGCGTGGGGAACTCAATCAAGTTAGCTAAATAAATTTATCAACAGCTATCGAAAATTAAAAAAAAATCATGGAATACTCGAAGGTTGAGCTTCTGATATGAACTAGACTTCTTCGGTCACCCGACATCTGCACGCCTGGTTTCAAGCGGCCCTGCCTTGCAAGAGTTCAAAAGTCGGCCGATGGGAGCGAGGGGAAATGGTGTTCGGCCCCACAAGATTTTATGTGACGGCTACCAGGGTTAACCATTTGGCTATCAATCACGACATTTTTATTATCGACATGTCCAGCTGAAGACCACATAATACATGTGCATACTCTCACCCCGGCCTCACCTTGTTGCATTATCGAGTCGCAATCGGCATTGACGTCACTCATTATATATCAACCACTTGTTTTGAATTTTCTCGCCGACTTTGCGCTTAGAGCCGAGTTTGTATGTCGTCCGTCCAATCTGGAGCGGTGTATCTTGTCACTGTATTAATAGAGTTAAGTAGCATTTAGAACCACAATTTTCTAGATAGCACAGCTAGCGGCTCCGGTATTTATCCCACGCAATGGCCATGTGCGAAATATAATGCGGATACATGGCGAACTACGTAACCGATAGCTACCATGGGTCCACCGCCAAAGATCGATCATCTCGCGAACCCTAAGCGAAGCAAGTCGAAGCGGGATCGAGACAAAAGCGAACCCAACGTAGAAGGATCCTAGGAAACACCAAACCACCCCACCTCGCGATAAACCCTCGATATTACAACAGACACGACTTCAAAGAGCTACAGCTTGAAAATAACAGTACCAGATCAATATTCGTGGGTACAACACGCTAGATAAAACCCCCCCCTCTTAAGGAGCTACCAGAATGCCACCACCATCCCCACTCAAGATCAAGACCTCGAGCGTCACCCGCTTGATCAAAGAGGAGCAGAGTTACCACAAGGAACTCGTGTCACAGAAGGCCAGGCTCCAGAGAATGGAGGAGAACAACGAGGATGAATATGAAATCAAGCAACAGGTACCTTAAAGCCACTTTCCCCGAGGGTTACCCTAAGGCATTCGGAGAGTGAAGAAGATTGAACATTCTCATTATATACATTCGCGTCTATTAGAAAAAAGTCATCGCCGAAACAGAACAGATGATCCCAACGGTACAGCAGAAGTTGGAACAGGCAGTCGAGGCGGTAGAACTGCAGTTGGTAGGATTTCAGTCCAATATTTTCTTACTAAAGGCTGTGATAGAACACAGTACTAACTGCTGCGCTTATAGGAGCTGGTTGAAGAAGACACAGATGAGAGGAAGGCTGCCGTCTCAGCCGTCGAGGAAGGCAAGAAGATATACGAAGGACAACCGTCGGTGGCCGGTAGCAGTTTATTCGCAGACTAGACGCTTAATCAAAGCGAACATACACTATCCTGCATAGTCACTATATCTTTTCCAGGTGTTCATAGCATGGCGTCACCGGTTTCCTCGAGCAATGAATTATATTGCATCACGATATCAAACCCCACCTAAAAATCTTCTATCTGCTAACAAGAAGAGCCATTTAGGTTTCAATCACTAGAACACTACTTGTTTATTGAAGAAATTGAAATTCCCACCAAAACTCATTTCATTATTTTTTAGACTACTAATTATAATAAAAACTAAACGACCACCCGCTAGTGCTATGTATGTGTGCGAACTACCCGAAAAATGCTAAAAGAAGAATAAAGGGCATCAAGAAGGAAAAATTCATTATTATGCATTAATATCCGCGTCTAATACCAAAAACTTTTCACCACCACGACTATTAATAACCTCCTTACAAAGCGAAAGCAACGGCAAGAGCACCGATCAAACCAGCAACACCAACGTTCTTCTTAGTGGCGGCACCGGTGTAGGTTGGGGTTGGTCGGACAGTGGTAGTTCCGTTTCCACCGTAGGTTGGGACAAGAGTGGGTGGAACAGTGGTAGTTCCATTTCCGCCGTAGGTAGGGGTACCAGATGGCTTCAAACCGTTGCAGAGACCGTTGTTGCAGGTGTTGAAGGCACACTGGGCGTCAGACTCGCAAGCAGCATTGAAGTTACCGCAGGCTTTGATCAACATGAAATTGCTAGCCCAGCATTGAGCACCTCCAGCACATTGCTCAGTGGTAGCGCATTCGGCACCGAGGGGGAGGGTTCCAGGAGCGGCGGTGACAGTTGGTTCGGGAGCACCGCTTGGGCCGGGAGCATCAGTTGGGGCAGCAGTGGTGGTGGACGTAAGGATCAATCCATTGCAAAGACCGTTGTTGCAAGAGTTGAAGGCGCACTGGGAATCGGACTTGCAGCCTGCGTTAAAGTTACCGCATCGTCGAATGAGCATGACATTGCTGGCCCAACATTCAGCACCTCCAGCACACTGCTCTGTGGTAGCACATTCGTCACCGAGCTTTAGAGTTCCTGGGGCTGCGGTAACAGTTGGTTCGGGGGCACCACTTGGTCCAGGGATCTCAGTTGCAGGAGTGGAGCTGGTCGCGCTGGAAGAGATGAATCCATTGCAGAGGCCATTGTTGCAAGAGTTGAAGGCACAGTCGGCATCGGACTTGCAGGAGGCGTTGAAGTTACCACATCGTCGAATAAGCATGGCATTGCTAGCCCAGCACTCAGCGGTTCCGGCGCACTGCTCTGTGGTAGCACATTCATCACCTAGCTTGAGGGTCCCTGGTGCAGCAGTAACAGTTGGCTCAGGAGCACCACTGGCTCCCTGGGCAGAGACATAGGCGAGGGCTGTCGCGAGAACGAAGATGGAGGAACGCATATTGGTCGATTTGATATTAAAAATATATAAAATTATTAAAAAGTTGTATTGTCGTCCGAAGTGAAGGCTAAGAGAACGATGGAAAGCAGTTGGAATTAACGAATGCTTTTTCTAGTTTGCACTTAGAATCAGTGGAATTGTAACGATTGTTGATAGTGAAGAATAAGAATAAAATCCATCTCAGGATGGCGACATGGCTTCAACTTATACTAAGTCTCCTCGAAGGCGAAAAAGAAAACCTGGAGCAACCATGCTGGCGATGCCCGTACGCTTTTCTGGTTTGGAATGGGCGGATTCTTCGCAGCGTCCGCTAATAATAGACGCCACCCTGCACCCATGGCCCAACGTTAAAACCCAGTGTGACTACTGGTACGGAGGGACTAACGGATTTGGTGAAAAAGTACGTAAAAAGACCAGAGCGAAAAAAGGTCTGCTCAGCCCTTTTCCTTGCCAGCTGTTCTAGCGGTGTGAGCGGCTGAATGCAACATCTGGGCGGAAACGGACCTCGTCCATTCCTACAACTGATTGGGCATATGGCCAGAGATAGATCACACTGTGCCATTTTTTCTTCAGATCATCGAGCCCGTTATGCATCATAGTTCTTGGGCTTCTTGGGAATATCTTGGGTGGTTACGTAACTACGGGTATGTCTATGTCATAGCATACAATATGACCCTGCTGTTCTGTTCCTTTAGTTAGAACATCGAAAATCTTCTGGTCCAAGAGAACTGCAACGTCAAGCAAGGTCCAAGGCATAAAATGAATTCCTGTAAATCCCCAGGCCAGACCAGGCAAGGTCCCTTCGATCGAGGGGAAACAAGCCAGCCCTGACAAACGGGTGAATACAGAACTCCTCAGCAGATCCCGCTAACGTGACTTTTCGCTTTCGAAACTACAAGCTGCAGATATAAGATTAAGTGGCTTTTTGGCCGTCACCGTCATGTTACAATCAACCTTATAGCTGGCACAGGCTGGCAGTCGAACCTGGTATGGACTATAATACGTGCAGCAACCATAGGCGATTAATGGGTGAGGCATGTATGTAGTAGGCCCCAATAGACCCAGGCACAAGGCGGCCCCGCATATGCACTCATAAAAAAGCTTAACACAGGTCTAGCCCTACCGGGACTCATGGATAACAATAGCTTTTGCAGCCGGCGACTGCGAACTCAGCCCTTCCGAGAGGGCTAACTACGGAGCTTGCCTTGAGGTCAAAGCAAGGAGCACGAAAACCCGGTGAAAATCGAATATCTAGTGGTATGCAACTGACTGTTCGGTCGACATCTGTGAAAACCCTTTCTCATGCGCATTATTCTGTAGAGGCCCTCCCTTAGCGTCCTGCCACTTGTGAGGAACTCTGACAGGCACCAAGAGGGAAAAAATAAAAAGGGTCGGCGGACGGGGAACTCTTCATTTTTCCCAATCAAGCGCGGATGTAACGCCAACCACTATGATACCGGTTTTGTACTATAGAACCTTAGTGAAGAATAGGACATCACCTGGCCTGGTCCTTGAATCCAAGGCCATTTTGCCGGACATAAATTGAATTTCGGAAAGGATATGTTTAGCTAAGAAGTACTTGATTCCTGCGATTCGGTCGCCCTCCGATGTCATATGTAACCTTTGCCCCTGTTTTTGTGCTTCATATCTTTCGGCATTTTCCGTCTTTGTTTTCCTAAAACTAAAATGACACAACAACACGACAGAGACAACAAAGAAAACGGTATTTTTCGCCGAGGAATGCCCTAAGCTAGCTAGTACTAGGCTTCAACGAGTTTGAAGCACTCATTCTTCTTGGAGATTCATGATAGATCAGCACTACCACCTCCGGTGTTATTTCCAATCGTGCCTTTCTGGGGCCTATGAGATTGAGGAATCCGCTATCTTCAATTCCAATGTTAACTTCCTTGGATGCGTTACCTGGTTTGTCCGTCGTATGATATGCGCATAATATTAGGCAGGGCGGTATCAATATATGCACATGCATTTTAAAACAGTTCCTCCGTCGGCGTATATCTTCCAGAATCCCCCTCCCCAGCCACAGTTACATCGACGAGATAAGTACTGCCTAAGTATTAAGGACCCTCGGATCAACACATCTGTCTGTGAACAACCACCCATTTCTCACACTTATAGCTCAAGTCAGCGGTTGATAAACACATTCAAAGTTTTACAACATAGCGGAGGGAATCGACCCGTACGGAATTGACACGTGCCTGCCATGTCTCTTGGGGGGCGGCTGGAAGGATAATTTTAGAGCCTTTCGAGCAAACATGCAACCATGTTGGATCCAAAGACCAAAATTGCAAAGCTGGCGGCCAGCTTGCAGCTCGTTTATGTAAGAACCCGTTGATAGGCCGGCTGGACAGGCGATAAAAGACAAAGAGGGAAATGGTTGAAAGGTAATCGCCGGTATATGAACTAATAAAAAGACCACAAGGTTTTCTTTGAGAAGGGGGTCTGATTGCCTTCAGACGTCTCCGATTTTCGCAATCCATTACATTTCACCACTCAAACTGTCGAGCCTTCGCAGTCGATACCCTTCTTTAACTTGTGTCCTTACAAGCACAAAGAGATCTCGAAATAATTTAAAGCTGTCGGAGGTCTGCGTAAGAGACAATCGAAGAAGGGAAAAAATAAAGCAATAAATGGCCAGTGTCTGAGTCGAACAGACATCTTGGACCTCTCTGGAAGACTTTTGTTGGTAATCAAATACCTTTTGATATATCCCAGAGAGGTCTACGCTCTACCATTAAGCTAGAAGGCCTTGTTGCACTACTATGCCTGTCAATATATGCTATTTATCTTACAAAGATAATCAACTGCGTGTTGTCCCTACATCATTGTCAAAGACTGCTATTATCGATAATATATAATTATCCAGAGCTAAGCAGGCTCATAACTGTAACTGTGTTAACTTAAACTGGGAATGAAAACTAGCTACGGGCTGTTAGCCAAACACAATTATTGGTAAAACCGCCTAGGCACTCAGAGTAGAGATACAATGCCTATCCAAAGCTTCACACTTAAGTACTGGGAACGATACCAACTTTGGTCTACTAGTCGATTATTGGGCCTAATTCCCCTCATGATAAATATTAGATTCGAATAATACTAGTACCATATACGCACACTAGGGGAAATGGCCATATATAAAAGATCGAATTCTGGTTCGATCAAATTATAAATATCATATACATATCCCTAGCCAAACATGTTAACAATGCAACGGCAGTCCACTTTGCCATATGACTAGTTAAGACCCTTCTCGATATTAGAAGCGATGTATGCGAAGCAATCCTAGGATCACTGACTCGACTCATCAAGAACAGCGAAGTCTTATTTGGCACCGAGGACCCGAAAAGCGAGTATGCGGTGAAACGTTCTGATGATATCGTTGTGAAATCTGCGACGCTAGATAACAATCTTACCGAGTATACAGCCTTGTAATATCTTCAAGAACATCGAAAATCGACCTAAAATCCTAGCCCCACACCCATATGGATTGATAGTATCTGGGAGTTGCTCATATATTTTCACGCCTTACATTCCGGGCGTTACTTTAGATCAAGTATGGCCTATTCTTAGCGAACCAAACAAGTTGGCTTTATATAGCTTTACAACAGAGCCTCAGCGATATATTCTTGGATCTCATGAGCTCAGGCAAATTCCACACCCCCACGGATCTCTACTTGGAGGAGTTGCTGGTGAAGGCTGCAAAGACACCAGACGACATACGAGGATTACAAGATGAGAATATTATTTTACAACATTGCGATGGCAAATATTTTGTCAGTGGACTTATTGATTGGGAGATGGGCGGCTTCTATCCGGTTGATTTCGAGTGTACTGAACTTACAAATGTATTTGGGAGGAATAAAAACGGCGACTGGTTTCTCCATGTATTTCTCCGGAAAGGTATCCTATCAACTGGCTTGCACTTGTTGATCGAGTATAGGGCCCGCATATTGCCTGAAGCTTGAAGGGGGATTGCTAGAGCAAGCGATATAAGCCTGGCCCATAATATTACTTCGCTTTTCCTATCCCGTCTTCATATTTTTCATCATCGTCATCATCATCATCATCGTCATCATCATCATCATCATCATCAGAAATAAGAAAGCGTTCCCAGAGCCCATCAAGGGCCAGCCTCAAGGCGGTAGTCTTGACAATTCCATTGAGCGATCTCATTGTTAACTTCCACTTTTCTTTCCGTAAATTTCATCACGCCCTTCACATCCATTTTCACAATTTCTGCAACAAAGTATAGTATTTCTTTATAAATCGCCAACTCCTTTCTAGTTCAGTCCATGTACCATTTTTTTCTGAATTTAAAGCTGGATACTGTTTAACGATTTCAAAAATCCAATCATTGCTCTATGTTTGCAAATGCAAAGCTTACTGAGTTTTGGTATTTCCTGAATGGGGCTCATATATCGCGATATAGAGGGAAGAAACAAAAGCCTTGGGCGTTGAAAATTAAAAATTAATTCTTCTCACGTCCCTGCATCGAGCGCCTAGATTTGAGGCTAGCTGACGTCTAGCTTGGGCTTCGGGCACAGTGTTATGTATGTATGATACCGGCAACGAGATCCTTAAATCTGGGAACCAGACCACAATCACCTAGAAGTTCTATGTCGATAACATGTAGTGCTATAGTGTATTAACAGTGCGATCGAACTGCTACATGTGCATGTATTCTGTGATTACACTTCTACGCAACTTTATTTTGTGTTACAGCTGTATACTTACAGGATATCGTGCGACTCCGACCCCGCCGATAGGACTAAATTTTACTACCTCTGGGTCCCGCTATATATCCTGGGGCCATGGGGATCTCATGAACGAGCAGCAGACAAATTTGAAGCCTAGTATACGCACCAAGCAAGACCAGGCTCTCGTTATCAGATCCATCTTATCAATCATACAAAGATCTTGTTTGGTGATAAGCATTCCGAACATTCGATCGCTAATCGAGGGAGGTGTTGGATCTTGTGTCGATATCTGGGCGTTGGAAAGTATCACGCCACTATCACGTCTATGAGTTCCTGACTACATGAAGAAAGTAATAAGAAAGTGATGGATCACTAAACACGCTAACTAAAAGATTTAACTACAAGAGAAAGAAACGAGTAACGACCGTAGCGGAATAATAACAGCCGTATACACGGAAAGGAAAAAAAAGAATAAAAAATGTACAAAAAAGGACTTCCTAGTCAATCCTTTCTCTTCTTTTTAAAAACCCCCCCTGGCCAGGAACACGCCATGGCGAAGGCAATCAATCAATCAGATAAGAACCTGAAGAACGGGAAAATGAGCTAAGCAGACCCGTTGAGTTTTATCCGTCCAATTTAGAGAATACTCAAGTCTGCCCTTGGTGTCTCAATTTGTGTACCTAACAGTGCTTTTCACCTCCGCAGCCGATCGCGATACTACGTCATCTACGCCGATACACCTAATGTTGGCTTCCCAACTCGTTTCGATTTATAATCCTTAATTGCGGACTTGATAGCGTCCTCAGCAAGCATGCTGCAGTGCAATTTGACGGGCGGCAGGCACAGTTCTTTCGCGATCTCGGTGTTCTTGATTCTCCCGGCATCTTCGAGCGACATGCCACGGACGAGCTCGGTGAGATACGAAGAGGACGCGATGGCGGAACCGCAGCCGAAGGTCTTGAACTTAACGTCGCTGATCTTGCCGGTGACTTCATCGACACGGATTTGAAGTTTCATGACATCGCCGCCTAGTGGGAGATATTGTTAGCCGCCAAATGACCAATGGAGGGGTAGCGATGAGCATCGGCTCGATGACATACAAGCTGGAGCACCGACGAGGCCGGTACCGACATCGAGATCGGCCTTGTTCATTGAGCCGACGTTTCGCGGTCGGGAATAATGATCTAGCAGTGGATATCGCTGTTAGCTTTCGCTCCGATTCAATTTTTCACGGCTCGGATATGCACGTCCGAACGGCGACGGCAGCGGGGCACCCCCAAGAGACATATCTTTTTCATGGTATCCTCGCTTCGAAACGATTTGGACAGCCGGTAGAGGGGCAATATGTGGACGAGGGGCGGCGGCGATGAGGTTCGGTCGGAGGGCACCTCTCGAGAGGGCTCTTGTTGTTGTCTGGAGTGTTCTTGAAAGCATTATGGATGATATGTGTGCTTGAGAGGGATTCTCGGGGTATCGATGGAGAGACGGTGAGTATTTGAGTATTCGGCGGTTCTCGATGATGGGTGACGATGGTCGATTGTTTTTGCCTTCGGCTTTTGGGGTCGACGATTTTGGGGGTTGCTTAATAAACTTGCTTTTGAGGTACGTCAATGCCGAACAAAATTCTGAGGCCTCGACACACTTTGGAAACGGGACGATCTGTGTTTGATGCCGAGGTCGGCGATTACTGCAACACATCGGCAACACATTCTTGCTTATCGCCGGTTACAGCCGACTGCAACAACCCAGCCATGTTGTATTTTGTGAGGCTACATTCCTTCTGCCGCCGCTGCATTGCATCGATACACACATGCATGGAGTAGCCTATATCGCCCTAGCGAGATATTTTACCCTCAGACTGACTCGTACCATATCTAAAGCAACCCCAGCTGTGCGAGTTCGGAGGGGAGGGAATGTCCTCCCCAAAGTCAAGAATGATTGCTTCCTGATATCTACTCCAAGGCTACAGAAAACATCTGCTGTCATATACCTCTCGTCCTATTCGTTGATTTCTTAGCCTCTAAAAGTACTTAGCTTGGCCTCGAACTCGGCATGTTTTCGAATTTATTAGAAGTTTTTTTTTGATCTGTATCTCAAAACGTTTGCAAAATGTTTGCAAACGGTTACCTAACAACCCATGCGAGTTACATCTAATTTATGGCTGCGAGTCATGCCCTCCAAAAAATATTCTGGAATGAGATAACCCGGAGTTACATGCGCGGATGATTGAACATACGGCCGGAGAACTCGGAGTGCCGTGGGTTTTGTTCCGTTGTACCGCGTGTCCCTTACCGGCTAGTCGGTACCCATTTGTGGATAGGCACCTTATTGACCCGCGATGCTTGTATATATAATGGGTATAGGCCGTAGATTTTTCTAGACAGTCTCATGTTGTCGACCCGACTGTATCACTAACATCCGCATGTTCCGATAACTTCAAAAGTCGGTGTTGGCCTCGTGGCCAAGACCTCCCCTAGCAGCGGCTGTTGTTAGCCGTAGGAACAACGCGGCTACAGTATCGGCAGGATCGAGACCTAATAATTTTTCGAAAGAAGTGCAAAGGAAAGCTCTAGAGTATGGCTGGAGGAATTAACAGTAGTTAAAAGTCAGTACTGCGGTGATCTCATTGTAACGTTGTGGAGATAGGTTCCTAGGAGATAAAAACTAGCGCCGGAAGTGAGCCTTGAACCGAGGTTCTAGAATTTGTCATATCAACCTGACCCTGTCACGCTTTTGGTTTTTTATATAGAATATTTATAACGTCGACTGGCGTACTTAGCCTAGGTTCTATGAGGTACATATCGCACGCACTTGCTAGCGGGTCCTATAGGAATACATTGTATTCACGTATACACGTAATTATCTAGGTGTATTAGCTTTGTGTACGATTTACTATCTGTATTAGAACTAGGGGGTGGGAAAGGTAGCATTTCCTTCTGATAAACACCGCTAGGATTATCGACTGGGGGCCCGCCGCCTTCAATAATACACAAAATCTAATTTTAGATAGTTCATTCTCTGGTCCTCTAAATTATAAATATTCTCCAATAGTTACAGAGAAAGCCCCCAGCAGTACTCGACCAGTATTACCATCTTTGAAACCCATTGCTGCAACTTCTAATTCGGAAAGCTGGAATAGTTATCCGATTGCCTTTGAGATGCACATTTAGCAACTCAGATCAAGCACCACTTCCTGATTACAATTATTTGATCGGTTCTGTTTGGCCATCAGCTTGTGAGGTTTGAATTCACACTGCAATACAAAACAACCTAAATACCAAATGTCGTTATCCAAATGGTGGGACATCTAGTAAGCGCCCCCCCCGGTTCGGTGAATGGGTAGAGTATATCTCCTTACCTCGACGTTATGGAAACATCGCTGGATCTATGGAAGAACCTGGGATGCTATTTTATAACTTGATGGCATATCCGTCGCAGTATGTTTTGAGAAGGCACCAAATCCGTAAGCAGTTATTGCGGTCATACAAATAAATATTCTGCTACTTAGCTCTGACTAGGATCATTTATATAATTATGCGATTACTTAAGTCATTAATTATGTCGGTCATGCAGGAACCTAATAACAGAGAAGACAACGTGTCCGACATGAGCGGTCGAATGTAGTAAATTTCTAGAACATTGACGTCTTCACACCTCCGCAGTCTCGACACCAGATCTGACAAGCTAGCTATGTCATATCAAGCCCACACAGCCAACTTGTCTAATTTCGAAGCTGCCATGCTGAAGGCCCTGCTTGGTGCTCTTGAATATTTGTGTCTCAAAAAAGTAGTATTTCCTTGAGAGCCAAACAGCTGCTGGATCTAGTAGTGTTCAAATCTACAGCCCGGGTTTAATCTTTTTTAAACCTTTGGGAAATATGTATCCCGAAGAAAAACAAGTAAGGTCTAATACCATAAATCATGTAGTATCCCGAGCAGCACCCGATAGTGCACGATACGAGGTACATGTGTTGGCGCAGCAAAAAATCCAACAGCCCAGGCAGCCAAATTGGGTAACATTCCTCTTTTTCTCCTCTGGCGTGATATCAGCGGCCCTGTCAATGGCATGTCGAATTTCTCGCCCCGGATTCTCCCTATCGAATCTGGTTTCAAGATTGGAATGTCAGGGTATGTACAAGACGAAACCCCGAACCCACGCCAGATCCGATCTCTACAAATCTAAAAGATCAAGCTCGGCGCGATCCGAGAGATGAGATGGGCATGGCATGGATCTTCCCGAGCCCTTGCCATGCCCGTCAAACAATTTGCAAATAAACAATTTGTTGCTGCATGCATCCATATCTGTACGTATAATATCGCCAGCACTAATTGGTTATTATTGCGGGAAAGGACGCTGAGCATGTCGCACACCCACCTTCTTTTATCCTATTTCCCGCTGTTATAAACCCTTTTTTTTCTGGGGCGCTCGACTAGTATTTATATTTTATTTTTATTTTACTAATATTGCGACATGCACGCATATGGGCGTGGTAGCACAAATTATGATCTAGCCCCGGACAAGACTAAAAAACTAATTATGATCTCGACAGAGCTGGTAACTCGGGTGAGAAAGGGGTGGTGTTTCAAGAAGCAAGCTGACATCATGCACAGTTCCGGCAGCCCAAAGGTCACACCCTCGAGGGCCAGTCCTAAGGCATCCCTTGGTTGTCGCTGCAGGGCTGCGTCTTGTTCCTGATTTAACTTCCAAACCTGCCATCTACCGTGCTATTGGGCCAAGCCGACCCGTCGAATCATATGGCCATACATCAGCAAGCGGACTTACATAAGGTCTATCGCTTGGGAATTTCGTGCTTCTGGTCAGGGAGGCCTCAGCCCCTCCATCCCCCCCACGAAATACTAAGATGCTGTCGGGAATTTTAGTCGCTTTGTATACAGGGAATTACCAAATAGTATTTATTTCAGAGTCTCTTGAACGACGGTTATTTTTTTCTTAAATCCTTATTTTTCTCTCTTTCTCCTTCTATAACTTGAAAATTAAAAACAAAAAAAGAGTAGCCGACTGATTGAATTTCGCATATGGATGCCGCGTTTACCATCCAGATATTGACGGCCACTTGTACTTCTGTTCTCCATTCTGCTTCCCTAGCGCCCGCTTTCAACTGCTCGTATCAGGCGCGGAATATCTCCCGAATGCGAATTCGATTATTCGGCCAGTCTCCTTGGGGCGGTTTTCCTCTAGTTTAATATCATTTCCTATCCTGACCGAACCCACCTGAGCATAAACCTACCAGTTGTTTTTAAAGTGTCGTCGCATCTAGTACCTTAGCGGAAATTCTTGGGCACCCAGAAGGTCATACGGACGAATCGCTCGGGCCAGGTCCCCATTCTTTTTCGGTTCTAACAGGTAAGTAAGGCACTTGGGAACAAGGCTCAAGGTCGAAGGAAAAGGAAACAAAGCGGGAAAAGGGTCACACTTCCCCCTTGGCCCAGTTGGGTCGACATAACAGCTTCGAATGGGAATGAAATAAATGTCATGGACTAAAGGAGGGAGAGGATGAGACTCTGCGACAAAAGCAAAAGCTTGGGCCAATCAGTCAGAACTACTTTAAGATTATAATAACAACCACGAATCCCCCCCGAAACTAAAGCTTCTTGACCCTGAAAACGAATTCGAAATCTATAAAACCAGGCGGCTTCGAATCTGTTCTGTCCCCTTCCATCCTTTTTTCTCTCGTAATCTTTACCAATATCAGTCACCTCTGGATCCAAGGTTTGAACCACATACAATCGTGCAGCATAAACCGTCGACGAAAACATATATATCGCGCTAGACACACATATAATTTAATTCTCTATCTAATCACCATCCCTGCCGACAGGACCTCGAAATCGCTCACCCACAAACCAGGAAAAAAAACGACTCGTATACGGCTCCTGTATCTTATTTCCAATAGACGGGCGGAGGAACGAAGACCCGCTGGTGTCCCGAACGTGCAGCAAACACAAAAACTTTGGGGGTTTTCCTTGACAAAGATTGCATTCGGATTACAAAAAAAAAAAA
Source organism: Orbilia javanica (assembly GCA_036872735.1). Taxonomy (NCBI): domain Eukaryota; kingdom Fungi; phylum Ascomycota; class Orbiliomycetes; order Orbiliales; family Orbiliaceae; genus Orbilia; species Orbilia javanica. The sequence continues at coordinate 2,736,766 of JAVHNR010000004.1, read as the reverse complement.
AAAAAAAAAAAAAAAACCTCGAGAAGAGCTCAGCGGACGGGAATCCGACACAAAACAGAGTCCACTTTCCCCAGCATTCGCTCAACCTATCACCATCTTCGCATCTCTCATCGTCCCCGCAAAACCTATCTAGATCGTATCATTCTGGAACGACAAACAAGCATCTAGTCCAGCCTAGTCGATTCTCGCCACCCCATCCCATCCCGGCCGCATAATGGCAATATCCAAAGAAGAAACGGTAATAATGGCGAAAGACGACAAACCCGTAAGTTTCGAGCCGCACAATGTATCCCCTCTGCAAACCGACCGAAACAAATTTAAAAAAAGATCCCGAACCTCGAGCAAACAAGGCAGACCACCCTTGCCGCTGCCTTCAGCTCGCTGCCGTCGTTCGGTGCAAGCTCGCAAGCTACCCGGTCTTCAAATCCCGAAAATTTTCTTGTTCGGGATTGTTGCCCCCCCTTGTGAACGAGCAAATTTTAGCTTCTTTTTTTTTTTTTTCTTAGTAGCTTCTATGTTTAATTTTTTTGATTAATTTTTTTTAGAAGTAAAATTGCTAACCTCCGTCAAACAATTTCAATAAACCAGACCGCTCTTCAGAATCCAATCACGGCTTCGGCCAACCTCACCGCTTCAATGACGACAAGCGCCACCGCAGACCCGGATTTTATCCTTCGAGCCCGCAAATATGTCGCCAGCCCAACCGTCGCCGCGTTCATTGCCGGTGGTGTCGCCGGTGCCGTTTCCAGAACCGTTGTCTCCCCGTTAGAGCGGTTAAAAATCCTGTACCAAGTTCAGGGGACAGGGGGAGCTTCCTACACAGGCATTGGAGCTTCACTATCAAAGATGTGGCGTGAGGAAGGTTGGAGAGGCTTTCTACGGTAAGATTTATCCGTTTCCCCCAGATATATGCCCTTTTTTTTGTTTTTTACCCCGCGTTATCGAACCTCGACTCTACCAAGAGATGAGTGTGGGGAGCATTTTGTGGGGAAAATCAAGATTGCGAAAAGCTAATGCGAGAGATCGTTTGACAGAGGAAACGGGACCAATTGCGTTCGAATCGTTCCTTATTCTGCGGTGCAGTTTTCGTCATATACTGTCTATAAACAGGTACGATACCTCAAGATACTATTTTGGTTGGTTTTGATTGGCGGGGTTCGGTCTAACGGAAGGTCCCTTTTTAGATGTTTATGGAGGCTGGCAGGACGGAGCTCGACACGCCAAGAAGATTAGTAGCTGGTGGAATGGCGGGTATCACATCAGTTGGTATGTCGGACTGTCGGATTGGTTATCGTCGAAAATTGACTACTTCCTGAAAAATGCTAATACTGGGACCCGGACAGTTGCGACATACCCCCTCGATATCTGTCGAACACGTTTATCGATACACACAGCATCGTTAGAAGCTCTCGGGAAAACGGGCCAGCACATCAAAATCCCTGGCATGTGGGAAACAATGGTTCATATGTACAGGAACGAAGGTGGCTTTCTGGCGCTATACCGTGGGATGATACCTACATTAGCTGGTGTAGCTCCATATGTTGGCCTTAACTTTGCGTGCTACGAGCAAATCAGAGAGTGGATGACCCCTGAAGGCGAGAAGAGCCCGGGTCCGCTCAGGAAGCTAGCCTGTGGTGCTATCAGCGGCGCAATAGCTCAAACCTTCACCTATCCTTTCGGTATGTAGCCGCTCCTCCTTGGTTTAGTCTTGTGGGTGGATTCCAAGCTAATGATTGCCAAGACCTCCTTCGTCGCCGATTCCAGGTGAACACAATGTCCGGCCTTGGGTTCAAGTACAACTCCATCTTCCATGCAATCACCTCCATCATTAGACAGGAGGGCTTACGGGGGATGTACAAGGGTGTCGTCCCTAACCTCCTTAAAGTCGCACCATCGATGGCTAGCTCCTGGTTCAGCTTCGAGCTTGTCAAGGACTTCCTCGTCACATTCGACCCAGATAACACGCCGATGTGAGCCCTGGATATGCCTTCCGCTTCCATTTTCGTCCTTTCATTTTGCGCTACCTACAAAACTCCTCGATTGCAACCAGTTTTGCACATATCTTCTAGATACTAGCTGAGGAGACGGCCGTTTACATGGGATTTTTTATTATCATCGGGATTCCTTTTATTGCATTGTAATCATACCATCAGGGGTGTTCTTTTCGTTTCTGTTCAGGTTTGTATATTGCTTTCCCTTTTTATATTATACCTTTTTTCCTCAAAAAAATTGTTCCTTCGATACCTTCCTTCTCAGATAGCTTTCTTATTCCCAAGTGAGCCAACAGGGGGTTTTTTTTGGTTCGTTTTCTTGTTTTGTTTTAAATTGTATCAAATGCCAAATGGGGGATATTTTTGTTGCTTCTTCTTACCTTTAGATTTTTGGGTTCCTTTTTTTCCCTTACTTTCTTTCGAGGTCCTTTCTCTATGGGTTCCTATTCTTCCTATTCTTCCTATTCTTTTCTTGTTCAGTATATAGTAAACTTATCCATCCGCATGCTACAGCCAGGGCAGGGGGGTGGCATATTTCGAGACGGCCTTTTGAGATATCTGACAGTTCCTATATTCAGAATATATACGGAACGGGATCCGAGCCGAACCGGGGAGGGCGGTGTATTTTTATTCGGTCTGGCCCGGTAGTTGTTTTTCCTTTTGTTGGATATTTTTTTTCCGGGGGTCAGTCAGTTAGCTTCGAGGCAATAGAGATTAGAAGTAATTAAAATGAGATGGTGATATCGAATATCCATTGATTCAACTATCGTAAGTAATATTACTGTGACACTAAACGCCTGGCCGTGGTATCAAAGTATCCAAACCCAGCACCCAGACGCTCCGGTATAAAAGAATTGAAAAAAAAAAACATGCAGGAGACCTGATAACAACCTCCTATACGACGTATACCAAGAATGTCGATAACAAGCAATCAAGGAAGCTGCTTGTCTGTCTCCCAAATAACAGAAACTTTCCTCCTGTACCCCCTACAGTTCTTCTTCTTCCCGACCTTCTCGATAGCCTCGAGAGCCTTCGTGACCATCAAAGCGGACGTATTCGGATCGTCCGGCACGACCCTGACCTTCAGCACAATACCCACATCTCCTTTCTTCACCGTATCCCTCGCAAAGAAACTAATCTTATCATCCACGAGATTTGCCCGTTTCCTCTTCCCGCTGCTGCCGCTTTCACTCCCGCTGCTATTCCTCCTCTCCAGTGGTTCAATCACCTCTGCATTAACATCATCACTCTTCTCCCCCTCTTGGATCCCGACGGGGAAAACCATCCCCACAGCCTGCGCAACAGCGCCAACGTATCTAGCCCACCAAGCAATCTCCTCCCCAACTACCCTCTCAAGTCTTTCCCTGAACCCACCTTCCGCAACTTCCCCACCCCATCTGGCGCATAATACCAACCCCAACATCGCCCGTTCCTTATGCGTCAACCCGTGAACCCCGCCGAGTAGTCCCGTAGTCGTGAAATGCAACCCAGCGGCCGCCCTCCCTTCCTTCGGTACCCCCTGGTGGAAGTACAACAAATTCGCCAGCGCGGGTACGATCTCTAACCAAAGTACATCAGGCGTACTCTTAGGCAAAGCATCGTTGATAAGCCTTGCTAGTTTCCCGGCTCCGTGACTTCTATATATCTCCGTAGCTACCACCAATGGATTCGCCCTCCTAACCTCCTTGCTCAACATGGAATATAAACACCCTTCCCTAACCCCTCCTTGGCAGAATACAACATTCTTAATCTGCGGTAAACACTTCAATAAATTCCTGATCAAGAACGCAACAGCGGGGACCTGTGACGCCCTCCTATCGGATATCCTAAACTGCCCGGCCAGCTCCTCATGCTGCCCCGTAGATAGCTCAACTCCAATCCTTTCCGCCAAATGCACAAAATGCTCCCTCTTGGCCGAAAACCCATTGATAATAGGAACGGGGTACGGCTGAACCTCATGCTCCGCCAAAAGTAAATATCCGAACCCGCGGAACCCACCGCCGGAGAGGTAAAGCGTATACCCACCTTCCTTCTCCGCCTTCGCCTGAAGTTCCGGATGAACCCCCAGCGACGCAACAGCCTTCGTAAATTCCTCCCTAATATTCGAAGCAGTGGCCTCGACGGCGGTAACATTAATCGCCGTCTGCAACTTCTTCGTCAAAGCCGCAGCACCGAAGGGTAACGAAATCGCCTCTTTCGCACTTTCCAACTCCCCACGCTTCGACACCATCCACGATAACTGCGTCGATCCGCCGCCAAGATCCATCACCAACCCTTCCACGGTTGCAAAACTACTGGCGATACCCAGACTACCGATCCTCCCTTCCTCGGACTTCGGGAGCAGCTCGACGGTCCAGCCCACGGCATCTTGGATCGCTTGACGGAATTCAACGCTGTTTGGGGCGGTACGGGTGGCTTCGGTTGCTATCAGTCTTATCTGGGATTCGGGAACTTTGTAGGCTTTACAGATTGTTTGGAAGCGCTGGAGGGTGGTTGTTATCGCTGCTATGATGGGAGCGGGGATGGGTGATTTTACTTGGGTGGAGTATTGGGCGTCAAAGAGGGAGATGGGGGCTCGGTCGCTGTAGAGGGTTGGGAGGATACGAGCGGTGAGCGGGTGGAGAGTGGTAATTGAGAAACGGACACCATTACTATTTAATTTGTAACAACAAGAAAAACAATTGAAGTTTTGGTTTTGCCTCTGTTAGTTTGTGTATTTGATATATACGAGGTTGCATTATACTTGGTCGTATGCGATAGGCTTACCTGCCGATGTCGACGATAGCGTGGAGATGTTCCGGAGCAGTGCATTCGGAAGCGTAGGACGGGGAAGAAAGCAGCGGGGCGGCCATTAGTTTTCTCCAGTTGAAAAAAATCAGCGTCTAATGAATCAATTAAGAATAATATTAATTAATTGTGAAAGAACTATTTGAATCCCTCGAGAATGTTAAGTGAATAGAGTAAAGAAGCCCTTTGGATTCCGAGTATAGATAGAATAAGTAGGTTTACACTTAGTCACAAGCGACGGCCGTAGAATCGAACCGTCATTGACAATGACAAAACACTCCGAGTGCGAAATCCCTTGCCTATATAGTCTACCATGCATCATGCATGGGCATTTCGCTACAGAAGGCTAGGCACCGCTCCTCCACCAGGGGGGGCTGAGACCGAACGCATGCAATCGAAAAAGCAGGGAAGAAAAAACTGAAAAATTTCCAAAAGGTTTCATTGTCATGTCCTTCCCCAGCATACCGACCGATCAAATGACCTTTCGAAGGTAAAAGGAATTTCTTCAATTTCCTCACTGCCTGGTCTCGGCGTCACAGGGCAGGAAGGGGTATCTGTATCCGTTCCATGTATTGTTTTTTTTTTTTTTTTTTTTTTTTTTCGCCACTCCTTGTGCAAATTACCTTTACATTACATTACATCTGTAACTGAGGATTTTTTCTGGGAGCAAAGCAGATACCCGGAGAAGGGAGGAGCGACATCGAGGTATTTTTTTTACCGCTATGACACTGAGTACAGCGATCCCGGACTGGAGCATGGGTCGGCCGTTTTTTTCCCAGCTGTTGGAGCATTCGCTACTGTCCGCGAACGTTCTAGATGGTGATCGTGCTAAAACATTGACAGGCAGGGGTGATTTCGGACGGGTGGGGGTTCACTTTTTTCTAGATTTCTTGGTGGTGCAAGGACTTGGACATCCAAGACCGCTAGCACGATAAGATAGCCAGCACAGTCCGGTTATGGAAATATAGTAGATAGAATCGTCGATAGTTGACATACGCATCCGTTGCTTATGATCAGACTGATGCTGTCTCATGAGAGCATATATATAGCATTCGGTCCCAATGTATGTTATCCAAAATGTATGGTGCAAGGCATAGGCCTAGCGGTTATAGCCTAAGCAAACCGGTAGTTACGTATTGAGAAATGGACAATGCAACAGCCGTCCTTCGTCCCGTCCCTCTAACCAACAATGGAATTGAAAAAGAATAGGTTTCATACCCCACCTGTTGCCATATGCCAGACGATACCATGTAAGAAAATGTTTTAATGTACCACACACACGCCTCATATACGCCATCTCAATCAAACCCTCTCAAAGAAATAGACATATGCAAACTTCTTCATCTCCTCCACATCAGCTCCCTCGACAACCTTCTCGTCGTTGAACAAAACCCAAGCTTCCTTCGACCCTTGATCAACCAACTTTCTAATAAATGCCACGTAGTGCCTATTGAAGAGAACATGTTCATTAGTATCGTGAAAACGTGTATATATGGGTAGATGGAATGACCAACGCACCCAGCGTGAATACTAGACCCCTTATGGCAAACGATGCTATGAAGTTGGAAGTTTGCCGGTGTCGCCGCACTACCCGGAATTGTCTTCTCCTTTGCTTCCCCACCAGCCGCCTCCGGGGCGGAGGTGTCATCCTCTCCGGTGTCGTCTGGGTGGCTAAACACCCACTCAACAGCTCGCTCTAGATCCCCACCCGTCTCCTTCAACGCCTTCTTCGCTTGTGCCTCCGTGAATCCCATAGAAGTCAACATGACTACCTGTTCAGGGTCTACTGATGAGGCAGCTGCACCGCCACCAGAGCTCCCAGGAAGCACCAAAGGTGAATCGATATCTGGATCATCCATATGCTGGAACAACCAGTTCATTGCGTCTTCGGCACTAGAGTTGCCAGTGTTGTAGAGTGCCTTTTGGCAACGATTTCCTGGGAAACCCATAGATTCGAGTTGTTCCATCGCTGCCGCATTTGGTTCAAAAGATGGTGCAGAACCTTCCACAGCATCCTCTGGAAGAAGCTCCTCGGTATCTAGTAGACCAGCCGAAAGGTATGGATCCAGTGCGAAAGGAGCAGTGTCCACGACAACCGGAATATCTAGATATCATCATTAGCTGACCGTGCAAAACTTTAAGCATCGACAATAGTACATACCCAGCTTCGTAGGTACCCAGTTAATAAGTGCAAACCTCCTTGCGTTCACCGCTAGGACTTTGGGGAAAGTCTTAAACCCAATTTTCCTATTCCAGAAATTAGAACTGCCCCCTTGATAGGACCACACCTTCCCAGGAGAAGAAAACTTACTTGACTGCCCCTTCTTTACTTCCACATGCTTTGCAAGTGTACTCGATCGCTTCCGATGCAGTGAAGATATCCAAGCACTCCTTCAAAGTAACCGGCTCAAACTCCTCTCCTTTCTTCCCATCCTCACCCATAACGACATCCTTAAGCCGTCTGGCCGGGACAGGAACTGTAATATTATCTTGCTCATCAGTCCTATACCTCACCTTCTTACATCCCAAGCACTGAAGCCTTTGCTCTACAGCAAATTTAAAATCAGAGACGGGATCTTGCAGGTGCTCGGGATGTGGGGACCGGGTGATGAGCTTGAAAAGGTGGAGAAGAAGCTCGAAGGCGTCCTGTTGTCGCATAGTCGAAAATTCTTCGTGTCCCTTACCGACAAGTGCCTTCAACATTGCAGGAGCAATGCCCTTCTGATACTGCACATATGTATGCTCAGTGCTCGATTGCTGCAGATCATCAGGCTTCGAGTAGCGCCCAGACAATAATCCGTCACCAACTTTCTTCAACTGCGTATCCAAATCCTCAGCAGGCCGATCAGCGACAGGAACGTCGTCAATCTCACCATATCGCTTCTTAAATCCTTCCAAAGAGAAGAGACATTGCAGGATCGATGCCAAGTAGCATGAATTTCCAAGGTTCTTCAACCCAGTCAACCCAGGTCCAAACAATGGACTCAGTTCTTTCCCATCTTCGCCTGTCATCCTAAACTCCCATCGAAGATTCTGTTCAATATTCATTTCCGTCAACGACTTCTCGGTCTTCTGTCGTTCGGCAATAGCAACACCCCAGTGGTGAAGGTGCTCTGTCAGGTGAGGATCAAGACGTTCATCGTTGCAAATATAGCAGTAGATATCAGCTGTGCCTTCTGGGGATATGCTACCGAGTTTGACAGAGGCAGGGTGGTTTGTAGCGTGAAAGTGAGCGACACCGTGAGAGTTTCCACCGACACCACCGAACTGGGCACGACCGCAGCCGAGGTTTCCGCACTGAAGGCACATCCAGAGGTTTTCTTTAAGGTCGCAATCGGCGCATTTAGTTAGATCTATATGCATCATCGTTAGCAAGGGGTCATGATCGTAATAGATAGTTTGAATGAAGGTATACCAATGTTCTTTCCCTCCTTACTATCCTGGACCAAGAAAGAAACATGTTCGCAATGTTCAAGCTCTAGGTTCCAAGCATGGACTTCATCAGCTCGAGCGGCCGTCAGGGCATTAAGAACACCTTCAACGACTTGTGGTAGCTATCAACCCGTCACAGTTAGCTTCCTAAACTCCGACGCCTTTCGACAAGAAGGAAAGAGAGGTGGCACTGCAGAATCTCACATTTCCAACCTGCTCCACATCATCGGCCTCGCAGGTGTAACATCTGACAAAGGTTTTGGTATCGTAGATATCGGCTTCGGTTTCAGCTGCAATAGCCAGCTTTGTAAGTTTTGTTGGCGGTTCATCTCTCTACAACCCCGACGTTAATAAAAAAAGAAATAAATAAAAGGTATGAAGCAAAGGAAATTGTTAGTACATACCTCGACCTTTGGTTTCTTAGTTCTTCGAATGTTCAGAGCGAGTGGGTGGTCTCGCTGTGCAGAGTGTAGACGACCGTGCATACGGTCACCGGCACAACCGCCGTTGAAACAGCTAAGGCAGACATCGAGACCTTGTTCATCGTCCTGTAAATCATCGTTTAGATATTCGATCCGTCTAATATAAAATCAAGAAGAAGAAGAAAAAAAAGATAAGAAACAAACGTACAATAGAATCGAAGCAGATGGTGCAGTCCTCGCGATAGACCGGTTGGGTAGCAGTCGGCGGCCGCAAGGCTATAAACTCGTTAGTAACCAACCAACCACATCACAGTACAAAGAGAGAAGGTAACTGACACAGCTCAGAGATATGAGGACAAGCAGTCATCTTAACAAAAAGCAATAGTGGTTTTTTCTTGAAGCTTTAAAAAAGGTATCGCAAAGCAAACGCGTGAAAGTCTGACAGTCGGAGGGAAGTAGGAGTGGGAAGACGCGAAGTGGCGAGGGACGAAGGATTCATTTGTCAGGTTTTGGCGGGGTGGCCGCGGGGCAGGTTCAGCTGGAGCTGCGGAGGACGTAATTCGCAGGGGAAGCTTGGCCAAAACCGTCCAGCCGAAACCGACGTGGGGTGAGCTTGAGAGCTACCCGATGACGTACTCCAACATACCATCCCCAGATCAAGATTCATCGCATCGACAGGTCTCGTCTTTTAATTAAAACATCGCTAGCACGATACCCGTCCTTCTCGAAAGACACGGCTTCAACATGGCTTCAGAACACAATACACCCCTGACAGAGGGCGGCCATGTCATGGGTGAACACTGCACGACAGACTCGCCGTTACCACCAGATGCCGGTACACCATATGGAGTGCGTACCTCCCCTTTCTCTCCCTTCCCCCTGGCACCTTTAGAACACTTGAGAGCAGCCGAAATACTAATCTTTCAAGCTTCGCAGGAGATAATTAAGCTAGGAAACGTCGACGTAATGTCCACAATACCACAATTTCAACACAGATAGATACTTCAAGATTCTAAAACTCCTCGGTCGATACCATATAGTGCTACGTTACCAAACCCGCCGACTACCCACATGTCAACTCCAAGCTTCTAATATTCCTCACCAATGGCGTCGGACTTCACTCGAAGAATAATCAACTACAAGCAGATTACTATTCCAAAGAAGGCGGCTTTTTAGTCGTCATGCCAGACCTGTATGTCTCCGAACAGAGCCCCCTCGCATCCAGCATTTTAAATTTCAAAAAGATAAAACAATTAATATAAAATACCATATAACAGCTTCAACGGCGACCCAGCTCCAACCGCCGGTGCCACAAAAACCGAGGAAATAACCGGCCACGAATCCGTAATCGAACAGCTAAAAACCAAAGCCGCCGAGGGTATCAAACTCCTCATGATAGACCTCTGGCTCGCCCGTCACCCTCCCGAAAAAACATACCCAATAATCCTCTCGGTACTCGAATCCGCAAAGGAAGAATTCGCAGACGCTGCAAGCCAGGTGTTCTGCGTCGGTTACTGTTTCGGAGGGAAATATGTTCTGAAGTTGGCGAGTACGGCGGAGATTACGGCCGGAGCTGTGGCCCATGGGACTGCGGTTACGTTGGATGATATTAAGGCCATAGTGAAACCGGTTAGTTTTGTCTGTGTGGAAGGAGATGCTTTGTTCCCGGATGAGGTTAGAGAGGATGGGAGGAAGTTCCTTCAAGACAATAATTTGGAGCATGAAATGAAGGTCTATGGCAGTGTACCACACGGTAGGTTCATTCCAATCGAGAGTGTCTGAGAAGGCTAGAAAATTATCGGGCGGATCAAGCTAATTTTTATCACAGGCTTTGCGGTCATGGGGAGCTACGACGAAGATTTAATCCAACAGGCACAGAAAGAAGCAAATGCACAAATGCTTGATTGGCTCATTAGCCACGAAACATAAATGGTTTATAGCATCATTAGAGTCTCGCCTTTTGGTTACAAAATATCTTTCTGTTGCGATCTCATTTTCCCTTCTTTGAGAAGGCCATAATACCCATATTAATTATCTACACCCCATAAACAACGAATTTGTGCTATCTGCCCTATTAATGGATTCGGGGCTACTATTAAAACTGATGCAAAATTATTTTTTTTTGATAATGCATTATCATTATACGTTCCCCTTCCATAATATGAACAAAAAAGGTAATAGGTAAAAAAGAAGCACAGGGAAATAAAACAAAAAAGAATTTCAAAAGGAAATAAACACCCCGTGCAATGCGTACGTATCTCAAAAGGGAATCCACCTCTCTAAGTTATCTCCATCATGATCAATATATCACAGCCTACGCAAGGATTTTCCTGTTAACCAAATCCCCTATATTACGCCATGTAACCAATCAACCAATCACTCCACTTTACTAATCCCCGCCAAAATTCCATCTTTAATTCTCTGGTTCGTTAGAGCAGCAATCAAGGCTGCACCAACACCACTACCATCTTCGGCTGGCTTAACGATAACATCGTCATGCCCCAAGATCTCTCTCAATGCAGCTGCGTTTCTCTCCTTGAAGTGTGGGTATTTGTTGAAGACACTACCGTCAGCACCGACACTACAAGGGGCAAGATCTCGCTTTCGAACAATTGCAGCGATACCACAAGCCGATAGGCGAGCCGCACGAGTGCCGATAAGTTCGGCGAGACGGCGGATAAGCTTTCGCTCTGGCTCTGTGGTTTGAATACCTAATCGTTTTTCGAACAGGATTTCGGTCTCGCCTAAGTTCTCCCAAGGGTCGCTGTGGAATTTCCGATTAGCTTCCTGTCGAAATAGTAGGGTTGATAAATTATAAAAACTTACGACTCGATCTCAGCCAAAAACGAGGCATCAAGACTGTATGGCTTTTGAAGCGCAGCCAATTTCTGATTCTCGAAAATCTCAACATCGGGTCTTTCAGCAAGGTCGAGAAGAGTAAGCCGTAGGATCTCTCCAAGGTAATATCCAGCAATCATCTTTTCAAAGGCCTGTTGTCCGGGACGTGGGGATTGTTCATCAATCTGAGCATCATAGACAGTACGTGGGAGGACATAGTGTTCGTTATCGAAGGCACCCCACTCGCAGTTAATCGCAATTGGCATATCTGGCGGAAGATTCATATGCTCGAGCTTAGGGATGTTGCCGGCAACCTCGAAATAAGCAGCTATATATAAAAAAATGTTACCAAATGCCGTAATAAGCCCGTCCAAATCCTCTTGAAGCTTACCATTGCATCCAGTGCCAAAGATACATCCAATCTTTGTTGTTTGATCGGTGTAGTTGCTGGCGACGAGCGTTCCAGTGGTATCGTTAATAAGCGCAGTCACCTTAATTGGAACACCCTATAAAAAATTCTATTAGCTCTGCTTCTCCATCCTAGCTTCTATCAAATTCCGGCTTACCTTCTTAGCCAAAGCAGCTTCAAACAATGGAACAACATCCTTCCCTTCAACACCCTGGACATCAAATCCCTTTGTCCACCTCTGCAAAACGCCGTGATCGATGAATTCCTGAGTGCAAGGGTATGAAAACGTAAAGCCGAGGCTCATCTCTTTCATATTCTGGTCCTCGTGGTTCGAAATCAGGAACTGCTTGAGGCAGTCGGCAACATAGTCGAAAAGATCCTCGGCGGTACTGGTCTTGATAGCACTGGGCATACGATATTTGCTTTGCATGATATCGAACTTGCCAGGTTCCTCGGGGAGCTCGATTTCACAGACTCGAAGGTTTGTGCCGCCCATATCGAGAGCGAGGTAAGTTCCTGTTTCATGACCGGTGGGGTTGCTGAGGACCCATGTTGGATTCATAGGCTGGTAGAGACAACTTAGTAAGCTAATTGGTCCTACTGTCAATTCGGTCAAAAACTTACAATGCTTCCTCCTTCTTTTGATAAACCTATAAATGGACAAAGTTAGCAAATCCAACCAGGGTGTTTCCCGGGACTCCAGCGAGCGACCCACCTTTTGCTAATTCCTGGGTAAACCTTTCGGTAATGAATTTGAGCTTCTGTGTATCAACGGAAAAAAGATCCTCCAGGATTTTGATCTGGTCCATCAAATCCTTGGGGACATCGTGCATAGAACCTACAGCCCCGCAGTACCCCCTGTCAATATCAACCATTTCGTTTCCCGTCCAGGTCTCCCACTACTCATGCGACCAAAGGGGCGCCGAAGCGACGGGTTTCAAGGCCAAAGAAAAAAGCGGCGGATTGGAGAAAGGGTCAGAACGTACCCTTCCTGCTAGGAGGATCTTTCGGCCCTAGTCCGACCATTGTGCAAATCTGATCAAACACGATGCCTGGTGTTAGCAACTTGTCGACCTTATCTTCTGAAAATAGCTTGAGGGAAAGCATTTTTGCGGTTGTTTGGTTGTTTATTGCCAGTCTATAAAAAAAAATAGAAAGTATACTGGCGAGGAAACCGAAATCCGGGGTTTAGGGGCAAGGTAAAAAAAAAAGGTAGTAAACGCGATATCGAGAATCTAATCTCTTCACCAGGGAAAGGGATATTTTATTTTTCTTTCATTTATTTTTTCTTCTACCACTCACCCAAGGATTTTATAGATAAGAACGCGGGGATCGGGAATCGATAGCTGGGTGCCAATCCGGGGTAAATTTAGGCGGAAGTGGTAGCGACAGAACGGTACCCGCGAGCCAGACGGTGGTGAGTAAAAAGGCGATCGAAGATTGGCCACTGGGGTCAGCTGCAGAAGAATGGCAATGCAATCGCACAATGATGCAGCCTTTCGTTCTCGATAACGTCTGGGGAGCTGTGCGACGGGGTGGATGGACAGATAGACAAGCGAGAGCCTGCGGCAGGACTAGCTGGGCGGGTGAGCTGATTATAGGATGATGTCAGGCTGGTTGGTGTGTCTGTTGGCGTGTCTGTTGGTGTGTCTGTTGGGACGTCGGTGTCGTGAGAGCAATGACGGGTTCAACGGCAGTTGCAGGTGCGGGAGGGTCTGGGATTACGTAGAAACGGGTAATCCAATGATGTCTGAAGTAACACAGAGGAACAGTCGACCCTCGAGACTACACCATCCTTTTAACTAACTGACACAAATTGCCCCAACCAAACTAGCTCTCTCTCGCTCATCCCCAAGACTCCCTAGCCTTCGACGATTTCTCCATTATACTTGTCATGGTTTTCCTATCTCGAGCTCACCTGATTGCACTGATGAGGATCACGTCCTGCGTTCGGAGCCAGTCTCGGGGACCTCAGGACACTGGGCCTATGACGTCCGGTCTAGATGAGGGGCTCGGTCTGTGACCTGCATAACCCACCCATGCTAGCTTTCTGACCCCTCCCTCTCCCTTGTCCACCAGCTTCAATTGGCCTGCCACCGCACGGTCCTTATCGATAACCAAGAGCTGGACAAGAGCCAAAGGCTATGGCACCGAATCGGCCGGGGTTTGGCATCCGAGCTAGGCTCTTGAACTCGGGAGCTTTATCCATGTCTGGTGCAGCTGGCGTGTGGACTCTCGGTCTAGACTAAGGCTTCAAGACTTCCCGAGTAAAGATCCGCGACTCAGATGTCAAACATCCATTCTTCTTCACAATTTTTTTTTAGAAAACTCCGGGATAGGTTCCGTCAATCAGAAAAATTCAATTACCTATCGCAAAACTAACATAACCGTTCGAGCGCATAGCAATTTCCTCGAGCTCAACTGCTGCCTGCGAAAAGAAAGAAAGAGAGACAGGAAAGAAAAAAACCCCCATCTGGTCAAAGTGGTCTGCAAACGGCGTTCAAATCCCAATATGGAGATCTGAGCTCTCGAAGTTTGCCTTCGAGACCCAGAAGTTTTGCAACCTCGAATGTGTTTTCTAAATTCGAATATACCACATCAACAACGCGGTTCCGGAGAAACCCTCCTTGGAAAAAAAAAAAGAATGGGTGGAGCCTTTCGGAATATTTACAAGACCCACATCTATGGGATGCCGGAATATCCTATCTCGCCACTGCACCGTTAATTGTCACGCCGTTTAACCAGCATCTAGTAAGGCCATGCAGTCGAGAACGGTTTGACCCAATAGGAAGTAATCGAGGGAAAGACCCCTAGACGTTCGATTATTGGCCCCGCGCATCCGGAAAAACCAAAATTTCAACATATAAATTCGTCAGAAAGGATTATACTCTCTTACCTAGTATTACTCATGTAGAAGAAAAGCAACCATCTACTGAAGACCATCGACATTTAGAATATCAAGGTACAGGACTGACTCATCCTAATCTAAGCAACCTCGTACAACATAGGAGTAAGCGGTCATGCAGCCGGCTCAACTCAAGGGTCTATTTTACCTGTAGCTTCTAAAAACAACCCGTCTATAGAAGCCAGCAGAAAATAATGGAACGTCTACAACCGGATTATAAAAACCCCACGGGCCACGCTAGTTAGAAGATCAGCAACTTAAGTACGGACGGTTATTCCCGTACCGTAAGCCGGAGCCGAACTACCGCAGGGATGAAACCCCCAACCTCCAGTTGCGCGGTATCGTATAAAATTCAGGGTTCAAGCCACAATATATATTTGTAGATTCCTTTACGCTATCGCAATAGCATCTTATGCTGCTCGGGGTTCAAAGCGAGAAAAAATAAAAAATAAAACCTCCAAAAGAAACAAGAAAACATAAAGTTCACCTGGGGAAGCATAAGCTGCAGTGCCGTGCTATTGATTCCTTAAAAATAAAAAAAATAAAAAAAAGAAAGCAAAATGAATTGCGAACGGCACCAAATTCAGCACAATGTGCGCCCCATACAATCCAAAATGCAGGGAGCTTCTACGTAGCCTCGCCCCATATTTTCCCACAAAAGGTACATATTCAATCCCTACAGTCTGACAGGTTGAAATCCCCAGGTCGTAATGTTGTGTAACCCGAGATAGCGACAAACGAAACGAAGAAGGATTCGAAGCGAAAGTCTGTTTGCAGTATCTGCAGAAAGGAAAAAAAAAAAAAAAAAAAAAGAGTTTCAAGGATATCGTATACGCACACGCACGAACAATCAACAATATCACTACCGGCATCCCATTGCCGAGCTCATGAGCATATGGAAACAAAAATGTGGAGGGACGGGCAGCTAAGTTGAGCCACTAAGATACTCGATGGCGACATAAACCGGAGCTCTTACCAAATCGTTGAACCCCATCGACTATATTTATACAAGAAAAATGCCCGAATCCTCAACATTCGAAGGACAGCTATCGCCACAATATCTCAATCCATTATCCTCTATGCGAAGATGTTAACATGCTCCGAACCCCCAGAACCTCCCGGGCTCCCTCTTAACACGCACCACGCATACTCCGTGCTATAATAGGTACGCATCCTATGCATACACACAGACCTAGCTCTCGCATCCGAAACGAAACCATAAAACTCAAATATCGCTCCGAGTGCCTCCGGACGATTAGCTACAAAATCCTGGGACAGAACAAGGAAATTGCCCGAAGATCGAAGCCCCCAAGCCAGGGGGGCTCATTGCTTCTTCAATGCAAGTAAATACATAAGAGAAACTTGGAGAAAAAAGGTACCAGTACCAACCAGCAGACGAAGCGCTTACTGCGAGTGAGAGCCACTTACATTGCATCAGCCTCAACTGCATGGACAACACAGCAAACGCACCCGGCCGGGTTTAAGCTTCGCTGTACTTCAGGATGGCATTCTCGTCGCATACCCGCCTCACATCGAATATACCGACTCATCAATACATCGATATCTTACTAACGTCTCCAGCTCACGATCGTACGATAATGAAGAAAGATTCCTTCAGGCCGGTTGGAATATTTTCTAGAATTCTCCCTCCACTGCAGGTACGCCACGACAACTTGCTTGACAAGGCAGAAGTCCCCAAGTGTTTCCTTCTTCCCAACTTGTTGATTATTAGATATGCAAGCGAGGCGAAGACCATTACGCAGTGGAAACCCACCGGCGTCTCGTATCTCTGACTCCATCGATTCGTAAATTAATATATTCAGGCCTCTTTTTGCGTGATTAATTTAGATTAAACCCCACCAAGCAGCCTCAATAGCCTAGCACAACTTTGACGCAATTGATGACGGTGGATACTTGTGGCCACAGTCGGCAGGGCTGCAGAGTGGGAGGTGGTGCATTTACCCCAAGGCACCAAGGATGACCGATCTCAAAGACAGATAGGGTACAGTGGTAAATAATGAAGTATAAAATATTCACGATATCAAAAAACCAACCCCCAATATCTTTCTAGAAAAAACACCTCCACAAGGGACAAGAGCTCCGGATGAACTCCAAAACCATTTGGACACTTGTTGCAAATTGATTGCGCTACAGTGATTGGGAGAAACGAGAGGTTTTTTTTCTTTCTTTCCAAAAAAAAAAAAAAAAACTTCCGTTTTGAACATCATCGCCATCGGCAAGTTCTTCCACGAGCTTGGCCAAAATATTTCTCTCCGTGGGAAGAGCAGCTGGCATGGAATTGCGCAAGCTTGCTATTTTTCCCAGGGATGACCCCCATCCTTCCCTTGGATCCGAAAGCCACTGTTTGAGCATCTCGCACAAGGGAAGGGGTGAAAATAGCGCTTCTCACTCCCCGTCGGCAGGAACAATCAACGTTACCGTCTTCCTGATATCCGCATGTGTCTTCCGGGAGGACCTGACACGTGTCGAACATATAAAGAAATCGATAGAAGGACTCTGGAATAACTGTGGAAGGTTCGCTGCTGTGTCGCCCCGGTCAATATTCTCACACCCTGGTTCAAGTTTCAATCAACTGCCCTACCTTTCCATTATAGTCGCACAGAACAGGCCTTACATACAGCGAATTCAGCACAACCTGTTGTTCAACTGTTCAACAGTCACCCCCCATATATCGCTAAATTTGGCAATTCCAACCTGTGGAAACTTTGCCGTAAAAGCTCTTTCCTCAAGGTATATTAATTTTTCTTCTTCTTCATTCTTTTTTGTATTTGTCTGCAGAAACCCATATGTATGCACTTCTAAAATCGGGATATTTCACGGACGATCCGCTGCATAAAGGTGGGGTGCACATATACGTTGCATGTAAAAATACGTAGGAAATTTTCTATAAAAGCAAAATAGTATCGGAACGGAAACTGTGCGAGTGGTGTCTCGATTTGCTGGGCTGAATGTTCCGGATAGTAGGAAGTTGAGTATTTATTTTTGTAAATTTGTTTTTTTCCGTTGCTCTTTCTATCCCTCTCTATCCCGATTCCGTTCATGCTTTCGAATTCGCCTAGAGGGTTA
Source organism: Orbilia javanica (assembly GCA_036872735.1). Classification (NCBI taxonomy): domain Eukaryota; kingdom Fungi; phylum Ascomycota; class Orbiliomycetes; order Orbiliales; family Orbiliaceae; genus Orbilia; species Orbilia javanica. The sequence goes on along the minus strand of JAVHNR010000004.1, from coordinate 2,718,895 downwards.
ACGGGAACATGGGATGAAATTGTGCAACATTGTACAATTCACCTTGCCTCACAAGTATGTTCGTATGTCGACATTTTTTTTTTTTTTTTGATATTGATGGATGGATGGGAAGGGCCCTTACTTTCTTGTTACTAATATAAGTGATTCATTGAACCCAAAATTCCAAGCAACTTAATTTATTCCGTGCATCAAAAAAAGGGTTTCCCCAGTTATACGTTAATTAAGACCGAGGTTACGAAAGCAAAAAAAAAGGTACCCGGACTGCTACCCGGTGTGATAATTAGCCGCCGTCTCTTGTGGCTATCTGGAAGCTCACAGATTTTCAAGACCACAAGGTTTTTTTTTTTTTTTTTTTTTTTTTTTTTTCCTTTCTGCCTCGTTTCTGTCCAGGCTGTGACAATTACAGCTTAGATCCGAGATGTCGGGCAGCAACGTCAACCCTGCAGCATCCGGAAATTGGAAGGGAACGGCCAGAGGAAAAACCACTCTTGCATACGCGAGTTTTTCTGGAATACTGGACAGAAGGTTTCAACCCTCGGTCCTCCTTCTCAAGGAAATGCGACGTTGGGTGTGTAACTCAAGGAATATAAAAGAGCACGGTTGCAGAAAAGCGGGGCCTAACAGGAACCAAAGTTGGAAGGCACACAGGAATAATCCTGGGGTTCCCCACTCCCGCGCGCTCAAAGCACGCTTCATCTTGAAAAAAATAAAAAAATGAAATAAGAAAATTTTCACTAACGATGATTTAAAATAGACAAGGTTAGCAGGAGCGCAAGAAGCGTGAAGAAGAAGACATAATATGTAGAAGGTCAGGCCACGAGGGGACGTGTGGAGTGGATGTCATTTCTTCTTCTTTTCTTGTGCAAGGACAAGCTCCCCCATGTTCGGGGAAAGGCAGATGAGGCACGAGGAAGAAAAAAAAGATGGGATGGAACATTTCCAGAATACTTCCCTTCCCAGACATTAAACGATCGCCCATGTTTCAGAAAGCCTTCGCATTCGTCCGTCCGGTTGTTCCTGAGTGAATTAGGGAACCGTTTGCGAAAATCCAGGAGCAACCTTGGGGGGTTGGTTGGATGGGCACACATAGTCCTCCACGGCTAGGAACAGCTAGCGGAAGGGGGTCGCAGAGCTGCTGGTTGCCGGGCGCAAACGGGCACACGCGACGGTAAGCTGGAGTGTCGATTCGATCATCCGATTTCACTCTAGGTGAATCGAAAGAACCGAACGTTTCCGCCTTGCGATGGCGGATAAACTGGAGGTATCATACCATCTGTTGGAGATAATACGCCAGACTTCGTATCACATCTGTGTCGCCTGTGCTTAATCTGGAACGGGAGGCATCTCGCATGTTGGTCAATCTGGCGGTGAGATTCAAAATGTAATTGTAACAAAGTAAAAATATGGGGGTGCCTGCTTCAGTAGCACTTTGGCAAAAAAACAAAAGAACGAAGATCGTTGTCGATGGCTGACATCGAAACTTCCCAGCCTAAAATCGTGGTACAGTTTCGGGCTCAGAAAAATCGACAATCTGGGACCGGGGAATGCAAGCCGACGAAAGAGGCTTTTGAGATGCTCGCCAATGACAGGGAGCAAAAAGTTATCAATGTGAGTACGGTTTTGGGGGTAAGAAGTAAGAAATCGTCTTTGAGGCCAAGGATGATATGAGAGGTTAGGACGGTGTGGTTGGTCCTTGCTCCCCATAAGGTTTTGTGGACCTGAGATTGTGGAGAGAAACTAGAAGCCGGAAAAGGTATCGAGACGAGTAATAGCTACGGATTAGTATCCGGTGCATAAGCTCTCTCTTCGCTTGGAGTCAATAGATCGGCTTCAAAAGGAAGCAATATCAAGACCTGAAACGTAATATTTAAGTGCTAAAGCGACGTAGACGTGAATGGGAGAGACACGGTCTATGTGGCCTGCAAGGGTTATCCTTTATCAAGGCAGCATTTGTCTACGGAGGGATTAGAAAAACAAGAATAAAAAGAAATGAAAAAAACAGGATGTTGCTTCTCCCCAACTTCCTGTTCCTCAATGGCGACTGGTTACTCGATAGAGGTTTCCGAAGGGGTGACCCCCATGCCTGTTCGTTTTTCTTCTTCTTCTTCTTTTTTTTTTTCGTCTTCAGTTCTCTCCAATTCGCCTGCGGCCGGTCGACTCACTTTCAAACAGTCAGGCAACGGACTGCACCATGGGTGAATGCTTGAATTCTGTTGTGAGAAAAGAAACAAATGCCATGGAATTCCAGCATGAGGTGCTCCAAAGACTGCTGAGCCGTACAAATGCGACGTAGATTGCCGGCCGAGGCTTTGGTTTGATTGAAATGCTAAGGCCTCTCAATTATTAATAATGAAGTGCAGCTATCACCATCAAGCAAGCACCAAGAGAACCATTCGAATCGCGAGCATGCGAATGTTGGAAAGCTGCAGCTGGTTTTTACTTTTTTCCAACGATGGGCTTTCGCATGGTTGAATCCACAGCGTCGCGGTTAAGGACAGGTACATGTACATGTACCTCGTACAGTGGATACAAATATCCATCCTTCGAGCGGAGAGGACTAAACGCACCTATCAGCCATGTACTGTGTATTCTTGACTGACTTACCTGAGCTAAGAATGGAATCTTTTGGTCGACGCTGGTCCCGTCCGGCTCACAGCCTGGTGGGCCGGAAGTCAAACTAGTTCAAGCCTGGCCATGGGGCTAACGGCAACTATGGTTTTCCTAGCACGGACGGTTGGTCAACAGTGCCCCCGGTTGCTTCCAACTCCGTTAGCTTTCTCAAGTTGCTCCATTTGGACATCCGCCCAAGAGCGAGCGATGCAAGGGCGGGCACAGGGAGGCCGGTCTTTCTTGCTCGATCAAGCACGGATTGGAATTGATACTTCGTCCTCTTCCTTTTTTTATTCTCATTTTTGTTTTATTTTATTTTTGTTATTTTCGAGAAGAAGCGAAAAAGAAAAGAAAGGAAAAAAGAAAGAGAAAGCTAGTCGGAAAAGCAAAAGGAAAGAAAAGAAAATGTCCCCCCCAGCTTCGAATCCGCCGGGTATTGTTGGACTCTGAACAAAGGAGGTGGAGGTTGTAGTGGTTGTCGTGGTGGAGGTCAGTTCACTTGCTTTTGCGACACCTCTCACTCGAGGCCTCTCTTCCCATCCCCCACATTGCATCTTGACTGGATTGAGACCGAGGAGGAAGAAGCTAAGCATCCTTATATAAAGAACCCGGTGGCTGCTCGACCTTCGCGGCAGTTTCATTCAGACCTTCCTCTTCTCCTCCTTCCTTTCTTTCTTTCTTCAACATCAATCAACATTGGCAGGTTTCGATCTTCGATCTCTTCTTTTTCCAGCAGTCGTTCGTTGACTCAGACTTGCATCTCAGCTGCATATACGTGCTGCATCGCCAGATACAACCAGACATCCAGAGCCTTTCCTATCCGAACAAACAATCTACCACCGCTGTTGGCTTTCTGATATACTTGATATCTCATCCCTTCGGATTGGCTGTGCCACTATTAATACATTTGCATCTGCCGCACGCTCTCTTCCCAGTGCAAGCAATTATTGTTCTCCGTCTTCTTTCTGGATTTCCTCAGGATAGAATTATATCTCCCTCCCGCCACATCAGTCGTTTGCGACAACACACAAGATCCCACAATGCCTCAAGTCCAGACCAACTTCCTCATCCCATCCGACCTCGTCCTCAAGGACTCGGAGTACCGTCTGACCAAGCCACGGAGCACCGTTCCAAAGGCTCCTCCACCATCTCCCGCTGAATCTCGGGCTTCGTCTCCATTCCAGCCAGATCGCAAGCCACGCGCATCCAACTAAAGTTTGCCGAACCATCGATTCTCCAGTATGCACGTATGTACCTCCCAATCTAACATGTGAAAAAAAAACAGGAGGAGCTTAGGGCTAACGATATTATTCGGAATAGTTAACTAGCACAACCATAACCCACGACTCCGTTTACGGCTTTTACAGCAATATGATATCCCACATGCATTCCTTCCTTCTCACGACTGCTTTCGATATACCCCCCTTTTTTTTCCCACTGCGGATCAACTCCCCTAAACCTACCCGCTGGATCCGGTTTTAATACCTTTTTTTATTATTATTGTTTTGTTTTTTTTATCTGACTTTTTCATATTCGTTTTTCGGTTTTATTCTAACGATATATTGATGCTTTATTTTCCTTTGCAAGCGTTGACTACTATTGTGTCCTTTTTATTTCGTTAAAAAGCATATATATATCTATAGACTTGGGGGATATCGTATTCGGTCTTCTGCTTTTACTTTCCGTGGGTTTTCTGCGATTATTTTCTTTACTGCGATTTCCGGCGAAAGCAAGCGGGGTGGTTCACATTTCATTTCTTCTCATCGGATATGCTATGCTTTCTGAATTGAAACCCTTCTTAGCGAACCTGTTATTCAAGCTCCTCTTCCGGTTGTGTTTTTCTCTCTTGGATATTTATTTGGACAATGCAGTAAAATAATATATTCTGCCTTGTTTTACTAATAACTGTTTCCAATATTTCTCCTGTTGATCTCTATTTACAGTAATATTACTATTGTACCTCGGGCCACTGGCGTTCTTTCACTTGTGCGTGGGCTGGAAGTTTCCCGGGTCATTGGTTATTCAGAATCCTATTCGTAGACTCCGTACCCTGGACGTTCCTATTCTACCTATTAGCTTTGTCTTCGTGAGATAATTCAATCGAATCATCTCTGTTCTCCCCCAATTCCGTCGCATCGAATCGCAGTTCTAACTTCTGGGCATTGAGCAAAAAAAACCCCTCATGCACTTGGATCCTGAGCCTTTAAACCCAATGCGTAGACACTATATGTATGTATAAATATACCGAGCCTGTGTTGATCGCCTAAGAGAACTTATAAGCAACCGCTTAAGCGCCTCGAAGTCAAAAAACCCTTGAAGCCAGCTTCAGCCATTCCGCAAACTCTCACCCCCCTTCTGGCTTCTAGGACCACTGATCTAGGCCCTCCAAGCATACCAAACCCCATACTGCAACCGCACGGCCGGCCGACCCGTTGCCTTGTGCTCCTTTTCTTTCTTTTTCCTTTTCTTTTTCCTTCTTCTCTTTTTTTCCTGTAATGCTCTGTTCGGGCCAAGTTAACGGCACCACGCAGCTTGATTGTGTGTGCTCCACATTCCAAAGATCTAGACCGCATGAAAATCATCAACCTGGTTTCCTGTCCCAAACGTCGCATCTTTGCTTCTGCCCAGATTTCTCTTCCCACAAAAATGACATGGAAATAAAAGCAAGGGAATGCAGAAAGATATTGGTAAATTAGGCAGGTATGCAGAATTACCAAATGAGAAAAAAAAAAATAAAAAATGATATCGTTTTTTTTCTCTTGTCTAAATCGAGCTTGACATCGATCCGAGAAAGCCACGATGCATCGATGTGGATAGTGGCTTGCAGGGCCATAATCTTTGACATTTGCAAGGCCCATTATCCGCTTTTCTGTGACTCGGTTCACTCCGCCTAATTCCTAGCTGACCGCTTGAACATTCGGTAGTTACCTACCGGAGGCCAGCCATGGCTACATACCTCCAAATGCTTAGCTGTCTTGCCCCATTTTTGGCCTCTTTTCTTCCCAATGCGAAAGGGAGATAATGAAGAGAGCTTCTAGCTTCTCCACAAATTCCAGCGGTTTGCTTCAACAGCTAGTTTTGTATGTAACTTACAAGCGGGACTAGCATGTGCATCGTGCATTAAATCAATGCACGAACGATTTTGTGGCTTTCAAGCATGCTCAACGGAAGGAAAGTTAACTTCCCACCTAGTCCCCTTGCTCATATCATATCAATTATATCATATTATCTCTTTCGAACCTTTCCCTTTTAACCCCCCTCGTATAAGTAGCTGTAGTATAGCTAACTAGTGAGGATGCAGACACCTTATTCGCGGCTCTTACTAACCTGCCTTAGTAAATCGATATTATAGCTATAGCTAGCAAACCCCAATTGGATATTAATAGGGATTTTTTTGTTTTTTGTTTTTCTATTTCTTGTCTGCAAGAGGACTCGTTCTAGGCGAGCTCGACCTTGAGATATTTTAAAGACTGCTTGCTGCGTTCGATCGATGATCGAGGTATTTCGAACGTAGCCCACACACATAAAAAAAAATATTTTTTTTTATCTTTTTATTTTATTTTTTTTACTTTTTGCTTTTATCATGAGTGGTTCGAGGATTGGAAAAGCGGGCAGGTATATGATTGGGTTCGTGGTTTTTTCGTCTTTGCAATCGCAATTGTAACATATGTGTCTACCCTTCAATGGGCGCATAAACCTCAATTAATCCTTATTAGAACAATATAAGGATATGCACCGAAGAAAAAAAAGTAAGGATTTATAAACGAACGAGGATTCGAAGAGAGAGATAGAGAGAGAGCGCGTGAGCTCGATCAAACGAGCACAGACACTTTTTTTTTTTTTTTTTAACAAACCTGGGGAACCTCGTCAAAAAAGGTCTTTCCCACCAACTGGAGTACAAAGGTACTGGAGGTTAGATCATCGAATTACATCTACCAAACACCAATTCTTCGATATGCAATGCGTACGCATGCAGGACTGCCCACAGAGCTTAGCCTTTTTGAACCCGAACGTCTGATTTGATTGATTGATTGATTCCGAGCAAGACGAAATACATACAATACATACATACATACCTCTCTCTTCATCTGTCTATCTTGTGTACCTTTCCTGATACAGTTTCACGGCAGACGGCATATTCCTTTTTGTGTACCTCTTCTTCTTCTTTTTTTTTTTTTTTTGTCCAGTTTAAGCTTTCCCCAACCCTTCTTCTGCATCTGTTTGGCTCGGATGAAGAATCCCCAACTTGACTTGACATTCGTAAAAGGAAAAACATCCAAGAATGAGTGAGTGAACGTCGAACAATTGCAAGAGAAGCTGACTGGCATTGCATATTCGATTGAGACAAAAAAACACTTGTTTTCAAGTTTCCAGCCGTACATGAAATATTAAAAAGAAAAAAAAAAAGAAGGGAAAAAGGAAAAGATGAAAGAAAAAAAGAAGGATCCGGGTTCCCCGACTTTTCTATTTCTCGCCTCTGGTAGTTCCCCCGTATGTCGTGACACCTCATTTCATGTAAGTTCCAAGGTCTATAGCTTGTCCAATTGGCACTCGGCCATGGTAGCTGAACATCATATCAGGTGTTTCCCGATAAGTTCACCAGAAAAGATCTTGTAATGGCATGATCCCAGTTTCTGTCTCTACATATACTGCAAGTCAGCAAAAAAAAAAAAAAAAAAAAAAGAGGAGAACCAGGCCAGTTCAAGGTTTCAATATGAATATGAGTAATAACTTTTTTTTTTTTTTTTTGCTAGCTGGCTATGAATGATTGGTTCTAAAATCTATCTATCGACATAGAATATGTATTGTAACACTTCTGCTTCATCATCTATTATCGTACAGCTTCCTGATATAGCATCTTTTTTTCTGCATCTTGATTCTCTTCCCGGTTCTTCCCATTCAGATTCTGCATAACCCCCTCCTTCTCTCCTTTCAGCCGAGAGCTTTCGGGCATCAGGAGATTTCCCTCTCTCCAGAGAAACAAGGAAAACCAAAGAGAGGAAAAAGAGATCGTGATAACCACGTGAAATGAAGCCCTGCGCACAAAAGAAACATGGTAACGTAGAATAACAATGCCCAAAAAAAGCAAACTCCAATTGACTTCCCCGAAAAGAAAATAAAAGTTAAAAAAAAAAAAAAAAAGGAAGTCCCCAATATGCTTTCAAAAAACAAATATTTATCTGCAAGGAACGTTTTGGTCTATATCGATTTCAAAAAAAAAAACAACAGGTGACGTCGGTTTCCGATTTTTCGGGAATTTAATTCTTTTTTTGGGATTCTCTTCTCGTAAAGATTCCGTACCGAGGATGAAGGTATCGTAACAACGGGTGCGGGAAAAAAAAGTTCCCATGCGCCTGATATCGCGGCTAAGTCTCGGGGAAGGGGGAAAAGGGCTTATTCAATCCCGTGCTGCTTCTTCAACTTCTCGAGTTCTTCCTGTCGTTGCGCCAGGTCCTTCTCCGATCTTGCCATCTTCTCCGGTTGATGATATAGTACTAAATATCACATGCATCATCAGCTTCAGACCCTTTTTTACCCGATAGAACCCCCCCCTCTCTTCTTCTCTCAACCCGGTTCCCTTGAAACATACCGACTAGATATCTATTCTGGAAGTTGAAACCGTTCAACTTATCACACGCAGTTTTTGCATCGCCGACTTCTTCGTAAACAACGAACGCCGTGCCTTTGGTGTTATTCGCTATGCCTTGACGGATTTGCCTAAACAAGAATAAATAAAAATATTAATATGCAACGTCATCAACCAATCGCCGTTCTATCCCCGGACGTCAGAGGGGAACCAAGGAAGGAGGTATATACCGTATCGGCCCAAATTTCCCGAATAGATCAAATAACTCCTCCGACGAAACCTGATAACTAAATTTTCGCGCGCGATGAGATACATGTTAGTCATCTGGCCTCGTCTGGTCAAGAATATCACTGCTCGGGGTGTGAACGAACCTTAGGTTCTTGACGAATAAGATCCTATTTACTTCAGGCGCGAGCTTATTCTGTGACCTGCTCATCTTGGCTGAGCTGTGCGGGTTCGGTGGTGGTGGTGGATGGACGGGATGATGGATGGGACGTTGAAGCTAGCTTTGTCGCCAGTTTCGAAGGTTTGTGAGATGGGAAGACGCGATGTTCGGGTGTCGCTTAGGAATTTCTAGTTTGAGCTCGGTCTGGATTTGGTACCCGAGCCCCGATACGGGCCTCCCCAGGTACCGGGTGATCCCATGACACGCATCAACTGCCCCCCGAAGATTTTTAAGGCATAATCACGGGATATCGTCTATACAGGAACCCCAATGGTGGAAAAACCGGGTAGTTTTTCTAAAAAATCAAAAAACCATTACAACGGCTAGCTAAGAACTTTTCATACACAATAGATGCTTAGACACTACGATTATAGCTATGCTCCAAATCCCCTACCTGTTCCGACCTGATACAGTTCTTATTTCCCAATCGAAAGATCTATCCTCCCCAATATCGCTGTAACAATGTACAATGAGAAAACAGACCCCAAAACCACCAATGGTTTTCGTAGTGCCGCAAGCGTGCTGTAGTCATAAGTAACCTAAGAAGAATCAAATTAGTAAGGGAAAGTTAAAGGGGTTTTTATAGGGATTGAATGTGCATACAATGATGTCCCTGTTCTTCAATTCGTCAACCACATTATCGATTGTGAGTTTAATCGAGGTCCTGCCAATGGTATCCATAAAGGTCTTGTGCAAGAATTGTTCTTCCTTATGGATGGTGATTGGGCTAACGTATTTAACATTACTATATAAGAGTTAGTCTCTGCCACCAGAATACCTGCAAATCCGGATATATAACTTACGTAGCACCCTCGGGTAGGATAATCCTAACCTCGACCTTTCCGTAGGAAGTGCTCTGGGATGGGCCCTGCAACAATGGTACCTTCAAGATATACCCATCTCCCTCTCCGTGCCTCAGGTATGCTGGAAGATCGTTATTCCATCCAACAACAAAGCTATAGTTCCATCCACCAAAGATAGGGAACCTTGGCTTGATATCAAGGATAGCTTCACGAGAGTCGCTCCTAAACTTAGAAGTAGAAACGTTTCCGACTTCATCGGTGTAATAGGCGTCCTTGCTGCCAACGCGAAGAGGGAAGAGAAGCGACTTGATAGCAGCGGTTGGGGGATTGTAGTAAGCGGTCGTAGCCCAAGACAAACGAGAGAATTGTTCCTTCAACTTGGCGCCATTGTTGGTCATCCAGTACCTCTCCTCAATAGCCAAGTTGTTACCCCAGTGTGAAACCTCAATATCTCTCTCCAATTTTTCCATAAAAACGATTGGGTTCGTAAACTCGAATCGAACAGTGATTTCATCAACTTGCGCGTCGGTTTTCCAAGGTTCAACATTGTCGTAAGGTCCGTAGGTGACAATATACCCGCTCTTCTCGGTCAACTCGTGAATGGTGTAATCTGGAATTTCGCCGTTGGCGGCCCTGAACTTCGTCTTCTGCTTCTCAGTAAAGTAAGGGCTGGGGACGAATTTTGCACCGGTGTACGAGAGGAACTGCTTGTCGCTCTGCCCAATTACAGCCGGGACAGGTGTTAGAGCACCTGTGATACCCGCTGTGACAGCCAAAGTGATCTGATCTGATGGTTTAAGGGTTTTCGGTAATGTGATCTTGTAGTATTGAAGGGGACTATATCCGTCAATTGGTTAGAAAAAGCCCCCCGCATGATATTCAAATAACATCCAACCATAGAAACATACTATTCCGATGCATCGTCTACAGCTTCAGCCGTACACGGCGTACCATCCTTCTTATCCTTACACTCCACATAGCTAACAGCGGAAGACCCAGACACCAATAGCGGCAAATAGTACTCCGTCTGTGGCTGGTGGGATATATTCTCGATAATCACAGCAATTGTCTCCTTGACATAGGCCTTAGACGCATCAATCGTCCGTAACAGGTTGGTATTCTTATAGACCGGTGGTACATCCAACGAGAGGCCAAGGTGGGATGCCGCTAGCAGCAAGGTCGCGAGGAGGGACACGCGAGAATTCGACGACCGCATTGTGGGATAGTATATTGTAAACGGGAGGTTAGGATTCGGACAGGATGGTTGGGCAGAAGAATCTAGATGTCAGGATGGGCCTCAATGCCTCATCATCTAGAGAGGAACTTTGGCGGGGGACGACGGGGATTGGATTTGGTGAAGTCGTTACGAAGGTCGAAGATACTTGTTATCGAGGGTCTCCCAACCTTAACGTCCACAGCAGCAACCCAAAAGGACACGGAATTGCTTATGACGACGACCGTGCAACACGCGGCAGCCGCCAACCCAACGCCTTGTTGCAAGTCTGAACCCGGCAACTACTTTTTCTAATTCAAGTGCTCTTAGCGAAACTTTTTAACGTGTAACTCCCTCGACTTAGAAAGCATCTCCTGGAATTGTGACGGGAACCGGTGGTGTGTTACTAATAAAGCGGTCGAGGGTATTAAAGCCGGGGCAGTTGGGTCTACTAACAGGTAATTGCCTAGTACACAAGGTGCCAATCGAGCTATCCAAGACCATCCGTTGACAGTGCTCCTAGGTATCTTGTCGACTGTTGTATTCGATTCAGGTATCACAAAATACAATATCACACTCTCTATTCCCAAAATGTCGCTCCTTCGAGCATCAAGCCTCCGGGGGCATATCAGACCATTGCAAATATCACAGTTAGCCAAGAGGGGCATTCTTGCTTCACAAGCAAGATATTATAGTGACGATGCAGGCTCCCAAACTTGGGATCCAAAAGAGACCGTCTGTAGCCCCGTGAAGTGGTCCCCCCTAATAGGCTCCAGGTATTCCTTCGCTGCCCAAAGACCCGGCCTATTCACAATCTCCCAAGATGTCCAAAAAGCTATGAAAGCGAGAGGCCCAATCCTTGCGCTGGAGACAGCTATATACACCCATGGATTCCCCAAGCCAGACAACTACAACCTCGCATTGGAAATGGAGGCGGCAGTCAGGGACCTTGGTGTCACACCCGCAACGATTGGGATTCTAAACGGCAAGATCATGATCGGGATGACATCTGAACAACTGAAGGAACTGACGGAGTCAGCGGGCTCGGAGAAAACGCACAAGATTTCTCGCAGAGATCTTGCATACCATATTGCTGCATCTGGTCAACCTCTCAACGGAGGGACAACCATTGCCGGGACCATTCTCATCTCACACATAGCCGGGATCCAAATCATTGCCACCGGTGGACTCGGTGGAGTACACAAAGGAGGCGAGAATAGCATGGACATCTCAGCCGATCTCACAGAGCTAGCAAAGAGTCCGGTTGCAGTTGTCACCTCTGGGATGAAAAGTTTCCTTGATATACCACGGACAATGGAATACTTGGAGACACAAGGTGTATTCGTCTCCACTTTCGGGAACAAGAGCGAAAAGGTTGATATTCCCGGCTTCTTTAGTCGGGAGTCTGGATACCCGTCTCCATACATTGTCGAAAGCCCAGAGGAAGCCGCGCGTATTTTGTGTATGCAATCTCCCCTGGCACTTATCTCGCAATCGATCGAATACAAAGAAACTGACCATTCTATTCGAACTAGACGCAAACTACCGACTAGGGATGAGGTCCGCAAACCTCTACTTCAACCCAATACCTGAAGAATATGAAATCCCAAAAAGCGAAATGGATCCAATCATTGCAGCTGCAGGTAAGTTGCTGCTATAACCCTGCAAAGTCAGCCATGCATCAAGATATTTTGCTAACACGGCCGCCCTCACATTCTATAGTCGAAAACTCAAGCTCAGCAACTGGCAAGGATAACACACCAGCAGTCCTTGCCGAGATAGTTAAGCAAACTGAAGGACGTTCTATGGAAGCCAATAGACAGTAAGCAGAGCATAAACTTCCCGTCATATATCTGTGTACCGAAACCAAGAATCCACTAAATACTAACCCGGAACTCTATCGCAGGCTTGTATTGAACAATGCCAAAGTTGGAGCCCGGATGGCACTCGAATTAGTCGAGCTTTCGAAGCAGTACGCAAACGAGAAGGCGAAATACAGTTCCGAAAACCATCCACAGAGAAAGGATAATGAGAAGCCAAAAGCGAGAGAGCCCCGCGGGAAATGGAAAAATTCTACCAAAAAAGAGACCCAGCCCACAACCGATTCAAAGTAGGTACGCACCTCTTTGCTGTACAGCAGCTTCCCTTGTCTACCTACTCCCAAGGGGAGATAAAAGGGAAAGAAGGAAGCGGAGAAAAGAGTTTGCTTTTTAAGTACATCTCTATATCAAGTGTACATACTCGCTCCTGTATTAAAAAAAAAAAAAAAAAAAAAAAAATCTTTGCACACCTTTTTCCATTTTTTTAAGATCATACCAGTGAATATGTTCTAAACATTTCCCTCACAGCCCCAAAGGAACGAACGGAATCCTAAGAACATCGACCTCAACCCCACGAGCCCCCTCCTCCCCTCCCAAGCCTCCATCGGACCAAAGAAGCATATCAACACTGAACAAGCCAGAACCAGATGTAAAATCCCCCAACGAAGCCACCACCAACACAGGTGGAATCCTCATCATCGGCGGCGTAGGCGTCGATGTAGTCGCCAAAGGCGGCGCAAGTGTAGTAAAACTCCGCACCTCCAATCCAGGAGTAATCACCACCTCAGTCGGAGGGGTAGCAAAGAACATCGCAGCAACATTACAACAACTGGACCCTCCCGTCCCCGTCAGATTTCTTTCCTCCGTGGGCAGGGATATGAACGGTCTATTGGTTCTCCAGGAGCTTAAGAGATTGGGGTTGAGCACCAAGGATATTATTGTAAAAGATGGAGCTAGGACTGCTTGTTATGCTGCTATTAACAGTGCTCATGTCGAAGGAGGTCTTCATATGGCCATAGCGGATATGCAGGTTATATCAAATATCCCGCCTGGGGATGTTGGTAAGGCTATTGAGAAGATTAAACCGAGTATGGTATGCTTTGATGGCAATCTCGACCCGGAGGTAATGAAGCAGTTATGCATCGCTGCTAAAGCTCAGGGTGCATTAGGTACACTACCCCCCCCAATTTGATCCTTTGGAACTATCATATTTAACTAACATGGGGGGAAAAAGTCGTCTGCGAACCAACTTCAGAACCAAAATCCAGGTATATCGCAAATATGTGCGCGAACCTGGGGGTCGAATTAGAACATCCCATCAGCATCATCTCACCAAACTTCGACGAACTAGAGGGAATCGTGGAGACCATAACCCCCCACGCTCCAAGGACCGAATTTAAAACGAATGAAGTGAATCACCAAGTTCTAGCGAACTTTGATAAACACAGAGGGGTTATCAAATCGTTGAAAGAAAGTAAGACTCCCCCTTCCCCCCCTCTTTTCTAAATAACCACATCAAATAAACTACACATCCAACCCCCTTCAGAAGAGAATATAACCCCCATTTACTAACCCCACCCAGCAATGACCCGCATAACCGCTCTCATGAAATCCTCCACCTCCAGCAGCACAAGCACCTACCCAGACGACCTCAAACTAGAAACCTGCATCACCAAATCCATCGAACTCCTCCACCTCATCCCAACAATCATCACCAAACTCGGCAAGGAAGGCGTAATGATCGTAAGACTCCTAAAAAACCCACCCCCCCCCACCAATACCCCCCAATACAAACCCCACCAAACCATCCGCAACGAAAGCGACAACAAATACAACGGACCAAACCCCAACGACGACGTAAAATTCGGCCTGGACGTCTTCATCCCCATGGAACCCTACGACCCCAACGATCAAACCATCGGAATCCACATCTTTTGGGCTCCACCCGTGAAGTTATTGGAAGGGAATGATGTCGTCAGTTCCAATGGTGCCGGTGATACCTTCTTAGGCGCCTTTCTACACGGATTGATGAATAAAGGAGAGGATACTCCGGCCCCGGAAAACATAGTTGAAACTCCTTGGTCGTACTTTGAGGGTCAAAAGCTGGATGTTTTGGTACGAAACGCCCAGTTGGCCGCAGTGCAGACGCTACAGAGCCATGAGAGCCATCCGGTCAGGCAGAGTGCTAAGTCGGAGTCCTTGAAGAAGAGTGACGTGGATAGGTTGTGGGCTCTGTCTGCTGAGGACTCTTAAGACGTATTCGAGAATTTTGAACAGATATTCATCGATACTAAGTGGACTAGTCCGCGAGGGGACAGTCAAGGCAGGAGAGACGAGTATCTTTTTCAATTGTATTATATTGAAGTTGTATAATAGTTAGTTTGGTGCATAATTTACATATGCACACACATCGTGCCCTGCGACCAGCTCGAGGTACGTATCACACCTCATACTTGTTGACCGAATCTCGGGGCTACGTGAAGGGCATATACAAACTCGACTAGGAATTTACCAAAAAGTTCATCCATTATATGATAACATAACCGAGTGGCCGATTTTGATTGAACCGAGTTAATAGCTTCCAGTTACCCATATGAACAACTTAACTACTAATTACAAAAAAAAAACAAAAACAAAAAAACAGGTTTGCTAGGAACTGCAGATTGAAAAATGATAACCTCCCAAACACCGAACGGGAGAAGCCGACTCGACTTCGCAAGCATACACAGACTAACGACAAAAACTGCATAGTATATGATGATAACTAGGAAATGGTAAAAAAAAAAAAAAAAGAGAAGACCTACGTGATTTTCAACGACAAAAGGGTTTTAGAGAAGAGAGAGAGAGAGAGAAAAAGAGGGGAAGAATGATAGAATGAGAATGGTTAATAAAGGATTCTTGTTGTAAGCTCTTCTCGAGACCTAACCAACTCCTTCTTATCATCCTCACCTCCCATAATAGCCCTCAGCTCGGCCTCATCCCTCTGGCTAGCCGTGCCTTCTTCTTCTTCTCCGGTATCCATATTCAACAGCGCGGCGCTTCCGATCCACGTCCAGCATCTCATAGTCTCTCCCATGTGCTCAATGTTTGTGCTCCTCACATTACTATTCAACTCCACAACCTTGGCGACACCAGCCCAGAGAGTCTGCCTCTTCTCGGGGTCAAATTCCCGTGACAGAATTTGATCTCGTAGTTGGTTTACAGGAAGATAGGCAATATCGGCGGTCTTGTCATTATAATACGCGCGCTGTTGCTGGGCAAGACGTTTGAGGGCGATGCTGACGAGGCGTTGTACTTGACGAGTATATACTTGGCGTTTAACCATTGAAGATCGTATCTTTAAGCTTGAGAGTAGAAGCGTAATGACTCCAAAGATTTCGAGTTTCCAGCGGAAGAGAAGGGCGAGTGTGTTCTTTCGGACGGCGCAAGTCCAGTTTACGTTGGAGAGGTCCGTGGATTTAAAATATCGGTCGCCGCCGCTGAATAGCAAACCTATCGTTAGTAAAAGTTGTTTCATTTGCTTTTAGAGGGTAAGGTGAACAAACCTAGTAATAGTAGTGACGACTTCATCCTTGTTTTCCAAATCTTGGACCGCGTTATCCCAGAGTTCATTAAATTGGTCATCGGAGAGGGTTGGGGATTTCATCTCGTAAAGCGCATCCTTGATATCTTTCCCAGAAATACCTTCCTCTTCCTCCGAGACAGGCCTAATGTAGCCGCATTCAATGGCAGCAGCTCGATCTCTCAGCTTGGTAATAACAGCATCTGAAAGAACCGAGACTCGTCGAATTTTCTCAGAATCGGGCTGGCAAGTAGGCGCCAATGGGATCAGGCCGCCGAGGGAGAAAGGATGTGGGACAAGAACATAGTCGGTGTAGCAGTCGGTGCTCAGTCGTGAACGGCAGATGGCGTGGCTAGGGCAGGTTTCGCACTGAGGGACAAGTTTGTCTGCCCACTCCAGATATCCCGTATTCTTGATAGATGGTTTCCCAATACCGCAGTATCCAACCTTGATCTTCTCCTCTCTCCACCAGGCAGCATAAGCAGCGATTGCGATGAAGAAGAGAGTAGTCAAAAGACTCATCAACGTTGTGCCGATTTCGGATTTCCCTTTCCTGCGAGCCAGTCTCGTGACGGCATTGGCGTTCTCGTCTTCGAGTTCCACCTCCAACTGCTCCTCCGGCGTGAACTCTTCTCCGGGCTCTAGCATATCAAGGCTTTGGTCTTCCTCTTTGATGTAGACTTCGGTGTTACCAAAGATCCTTCGTTCGATTTCGTTGTTGTTGTTTTCAATTTCCGCCTGCATGCTGGCGATCTTACGGTCAGGGGTGAGGGACTTGAATTTCGACATCGAAATCATTTTGACGGGAGTGGGCGAGACGTTTGGCATAGGAGAGACCCTGTCGAACTCTGGGGTCTGGGGTGATCTGCGGATGGAGGGGAGCCCTTCCGTCCTTCGGCGAGAGCTGTCAACTTGTCGAGGGGTCGACTTGTCAAGCATCGTTCGTCGTCTGTTGGTGTCAACCGGTTGTGGTTGGTATCGAGGCGATGAACCCATTTGGAAAGGGTTTTCACTTGAGAAAACCGGCCCGTCATCGACGGCTTCGACGGGCTCCGGTGACGGTGAAGGGAGCTTGACCGGTTCAGGAGTCTTGGGAGCAAGGCTCCTTCTCCCGCCTCTTCTCACTCTTGGAGTCTCCTCCATGACTATATTCTGAATTTCATCATCATCCGTGGTCTCCTGTTGCGGCATGGCCGATGACTTCCTGCCCCGCTTTACGGGGGACGCGGTCCGTTTTCTAGGAGTAGCAGTGACCCTTCGGGTGGCTTTTCTGACGGTAGCAACGATATCCTCATCGCCCGTGGTTTCGTCATAATCGGTGGTTGTGGTGGCGACAGAGCTGGCCTTTCGCCGAGGGGCCCTCTTCTTGGGCGTACGACCGACTTCCGGTTCCCCAATGGTGCCATAGTCCTCGGCGTTGACAATACCCCGCGCCGATGCCCTGACCCGACTGGCCTCCGCCAACAGCTTAGGTCCCTGCGGTGCAAGTTCGGTTTCAAAGATCTCGACCAGCTTTGCCTTCTTGACATTGCTAGGAAAGTCGATTTCGTGCTTGACGAGCAGGTTGCGGATGATTGGCATGGTCAGGGTGCTGGCGTCGAAGCCTGGTTGTAGGTAGTAAGTTTCGTCATCCATGGCGTGCGTCTGTCAGTCAGTGTGATCTAGGATTGAATAATAAAAATGTCTTCAAAAGATGCAGATGCAGATGCAGATGTGGTATGTAAGAGCTTGTGATGAGGCAAACGTGTCCAAGTGGAGAGAGAGTCAGGTTGGATGAGATGGCGCGACAGAAGGTTTGCAGCCTGACAACGGTTTGTTTTGAAGGGCTATCGACAGACCGGGTAGGTGGAGTCGATGTAAACAAATCAGTGTCCCGGTTCGCGTAGACCAGCTATGACCGAGTGGAGTCGAAGGATTCGAAAGTGAAAAGGAAGTTCGCGATGGGCCAAAAGGGCAGCGTCCCTGGAAGACGAATTGAGCAATAATGACGATGGTGGCGAGCAATGAATTTTTTAATTTTTTTTTTAGTTTGGTGGTGTCGAGCCAATGGCAAAAAGAGATACTGTGGATTGGGGGAAGTTTTTGGTGCGAGCGTGTTGCCCAAAAAAAAAAAAAAAGTCGGATTGAGAAAAATCAAAACAAAAAAACGCCGGGTTGGGGTTCAATCAATATGAAATCACGCCAGGAAACTCCCAACTGGGGGGTCTATATTATAATATTACAATACGCATACGGAGTCATAGTAGTTAGTACTCGGGTTCAGGCTATCTTTCTTTCGTTCTTTATTTCTTTCCGTCTTTTGTTTAAAAAAAAAAAAAACTGAGGCTCAAAGACACAGCTGCAAACCTTGCATACAGACGCGCCCGGATTTCTTCTTCGGCACTAAGCCCACAGCAGACACCCGGGGCCGGATACTTGCTCCGTATAACAGGCAGCAAACGGACTCGAAACATGCTGTGCAGTATCTTTTAGATTAATAAAGCGACCAAATGTGATGTATGTTAGTATGTATAGACCAAATGCTGCATATTTGTGATCCCAGGTTGACTATATTATGTCGTATATACCTACCTAGCCTATACGATATAATGACCCTCCGTTGCAACTACAGTTTGGTTCCGAGACTGAGTAATATTATAGATACAGTCTCGTGGTATACTACAACACCGGCATAGATACAGACCCAACACCACCGCTTTGTGTCATTTCCCCCATCGCCCCCAACAACACCCCAAACACCCCAAACACCCCCCGTTTTCCCCACCAACCTTCCAAATCCGTCCGTCCCACCGTCCCAAAGCAGTAATTTCTTCTCGTGGAACCCGATCGAACGTTCCAGTGACATCCAAACAACACAACCGAAAGTGCTGGTAACATCCAGAAACTGCTCCACGGTTCTGGTACTCTCGCGATGCATCGATGTACCTGCAGTAACTTAATATTATATTATGTCATCTCTGTAAAAACTGTAAATTAGTAGCACTTGGATCGATGGGGATGAAGTCTATATAAACACCTCTTTTCGACCCTTCGAGGTTTTCATCTTCATTCTTCAGATTAACATCTACAGTTCTTCAGAGCATTCACTAAAAGCCTCGAAAGCTACAAAACATCCACACAAACAAAATATATATCTTAAATCCTACTATATAAACACCACCAAAAAAAACCAAAATGCTCTCCTTCCCCCGCCTCATCAGCCGCGAAATGCGCCCCTGGCTCCGCCTCTTCGAAGAACTCGAATCCTCACCCCACCACCCCATCACAAACAACAACAACTACTACAACTCCTTCCGTTCCCAACTCTCCTCATTCACCCCATCCTTCGACGTCAAAGAAACCAAAGACTCCTACGTCCTTGACGGCGAACTCCCGGGTATCACCGACAAGTCCGCATTGGACCTAACCTTCGTCGATGAGAACACTTTAGTCGTCAAGGGAAGAGTCGAACGGAACACTGAGACCGGTGGGCCTTCTGCCACTACTACCACCACCACTGCTGCTGCTGCTGCTACCGAAGAGGCAGCACCAGAATCGACGACGAATTATCATGCTCCATCTGTTGAAGATGAAGGGGAGTCTTCGG
Organism: Orbilia javanica; assembly: GCA_036872735.1. NCBI lineage: Eukaryota > Fungi > Ascomycota > Orbiliomycetes > Orbiliales > Orbiliaceae > Orbilia > Orbilia javanica. Next base: position 2,699,269 of record JAVHNR010000004.1, on the reverse strand, counting down.
CTGTGACGAAGGCTTCTGGAGCTTCTACTGAAGTCGAGAAGAAACAGGAGAATGGAGATAAATACTGGGTCAGAGAACGATACGTCGGTGAATTCCAACGGGCGTTCAATTTCCCACACACCGTCGATCATGAAGCGGTTAAAGCTTCGCTCAAGGATGGAATCTTGAGTATTGTGGTTCCTAAGAAGACCAAGCCGGAGGGATTCAGGAAGATCAATATCGAGTAAAATTGGTACACCTCTCTGTCTCTCTCTATTAAGTTATTGGAGATGAAAAAGAAGCCAATGGATCAAAGTTGATATGATTCGGTCCTTTACATTCGCTTGATATCCTATCTCTTGATTGTGGAACTGTTTTTAAAAGAAAGTTGATCAACTTCTTCATTCCTTCCTTTCGGATTTGTCTTTCGAAAACTTCTTGTCCTTCCTGCATGTCATACATTCCCTTTTCAAACGAACCCATTGCGCCGGAGTTTCTGCTTTTAATGCAATCATGTAACTAATAACCAAAGATATCCAGATTGCAAAGGAAATACACCTATATATTACATTCTATTAAACAAACCCTCTTAAAACTTCCAAAATTTAAACGTGAAATCCATCCATGCTACCCCGCTATTACTATACCGATAAATGCAAGATCCATTTGTAGATTTACCCCCTCCTCGCCCGCCTGAACAACTTGTAGCACTCCATAAAGAAATGCCTCTCAGAATATAAACTAACCCCATCATCAGCATAACCAATGTATTAATAGAAGGAAAGAAAAAATAAAGACTTACCAAACAACCCCCACCACCCCCGCCAACCCCGCCCCCTTCACATAATCCCCCAATACCCCCTTCTCACTAACCACCCTCCTAGCCACCGCCCCAACCCCAACAGCCACAGTAACCAACAACCTCCCCGGCACGATCCTCGCAACCTCAACCCCCCTCTTCCCATCCCCGACCTTTCCAAAATACCCCCTTATGAACCCCACGCTCCACAAAATCCTCATCCCCATATTGACACAATTCGCCCAAACCAACCCGTCCGCACCGAGACCGAGGTACTTCACAAACCCCCAACTCGCGGCTCCGAATACCCCGGAAAACCATAACATCCACATGCTCTGTCGTTTTAGATCTTGCGTCGTGGCGACGCTTTGTACGAATGCTTCCGTGATTCCGTTGATGGCGAGGAGGGGGATGTAGTAACAGTAATTCGACAGTGTGACTGCGGCTGGGGAGTCTGCCCATCGTGCGCCGGCGACTTTGCGGAGCGCGAGGGGGGCGAGTGTGGGTCCTAGCGTAGCTATCAAAGTCGAGAGAATGGTGTAGAATCGAAGGATTAGATGGAGGATAGTAAGTGCCTCCGTGATATTCTCCGGCGTGACAGCTTTCTTTCCACTATCACCCTCCTTTACTTTCTTATCCTTCCCTTCCTCACCGTCATTCCCGTCATCAGCGCCATCAGTACTCAACAACTTCGACAATAAATTCCGACTAGTCTCTTCAATAGGCCTGAACAGCAATCTCGCAATTAAAGATCCGTAGTTCGCAGCAAGCGCATATATCCCCTGTTCATAGGTCGTAGCAAGTCTGGTAACGAGTATCGAATCACCCTGTGTCAACAAATGCTTTACAACGGATTGTAACCACATCGTTCGAGCGACCGAAATCGTCGGTGGGTGTAAATAGTACGCCTGTCCTGTTCTGATACCAAAAACCTCAATTAGCACCACCATCACCATCGCCACCAATAGAAATTCTAATAGTAACCGTCCGCATACCTCGAATAAATCCTCTTCGGCAATAAACTCCACCCATCCAGCTTAGCAATCTTCCACAGCCGTAGCGGATACCCAAACACCAAACATAACGCAAACACAACCTGTCCAATCGCAAATGGCAGTGTCTCAAGACCCCCTCCTCCTCCTCCCAATTCCACCCCATTAGACTTAACATACTTCGACGCCAAAACCGTAACCGCAAGTGTAACCGCACAATTCGAAATGACCGCCATAGACTCACACCCCGCTCGGAGGCTATACAATAACCTCTGCTGCGCAACCGCAAACCCAGGTTCGGAAAGTAACTCCAGCAGCGAAGCTATAGCGTAGATCCCCATCGAAAGTCGGAAGTACCCCGTAGTAGCTTGACTAGATTCCGACGGCCAGACGTATGTATACCCGATTTGTAATAGGTACAAAGCAGCAACAACAGCGAACCCGATAGGAACAGCGAGGTAACTCGAATTAACCACAGTCTGAGCCTGTCCCCGAACCGTTCCCTCAATTATCCTATCACCATCCCCACCACCCCCAGGTTTTTTATCACCACCATCACCACCACCCCCCTCCCCAATAACCTCCCCAGCCTCCGCCTGCCGCTGCAAAGCCATCCTCAAACTCTCCCTCGAAAAGAACAAAATAGTCATCATATAAAGCTCCAACTGCGCCGCCTCCCCCAATATCGCCGGCGACAAGTACCGTATAAGCAATTGATTCATAACAAACGTCAGCAGCCTCGAAAGCACCTGCACGAGCACCAGGAACGCCGCACCGGCCGCGGAGGCATTGAGTAACGATTTCCGCGCCGTCGTTGTTGCTGCCGTTGCCGTGGGAGGTGGTGTCGATTGCCCCGGTGGGCTTTCGCCGGCGGACGTGGATCCTATCGGTTCCATCGCAATTCAGGAACAAAAAAAAAACTTCGCTCGCACGTTCGACGAGGGCGGGATGGTAGGCTGGTGTGTTCTATTTGTTGGAGGATGGTGGGTGTGTGGATGCAATGGTAAACGTAAATCGGTAGGGGTGGCTTACACCCATGTTCACGGATCGCGGTTGGCGAACCCTGGGGTAGTTGGGTACCTAGCTTGGGGACCAAAAACATACCCCCAAGCGAGAAGTTTCTCCGTTCTCCGAGGTAGCTCCGACGATGCGGCCGACGACCGAATAAGCACAAAAAAAAAGTGATTAGAAGAGCTCCATTTATAATTGGTTCTGGGGATGGAAACGTTTCCTCTGACCCCACGGAGGACGTTCAAGGAATGTGATTTGTCCCGGTCTCCTAGCTCCTGTGATTGCTGTTGCATTGTCCATGCGGTTTCGCGATAGCAGCTATATAGCTAGCTCGTAGCTTCGATATATTATAACCCTTCCAACCACCCCATACGAGGAGATTCCAATAGAAAAAAAAAAAAAAACCACACTCCATAAACATCATCCACTCCATACCCCAATCCCAGCTTCAAACCATCATCACCACCACCACAACCAGCAACAATGGGTTCCCTCGCCGAAACAATCGCCACAGAACACTTCACCGCCATCCTCTCCGACATGGACGGGTACCCTCCTCCCTCCCTCCCAACCAATCCCCCCTAACCACCCATACTAACCACCAAAACCCACTCACAAACAGCACAATCTTCGACTCCACCGCCGCCGTAGTCCTCCACTGGACCCGAATAGCCAACGAACTAAACATCCCCCCCTCCACAATCCTCTCAACCTCCCACGGCCGCCGTTCAATCGACATCCTAAAACTCCACGCCCCACACCTAGCAACCCCAGAATACGTCCACCACGTCGAAGGCCTGATCCCAAAACTCTACGCCTCCGACGCAAAAATCCTCCCGGGTTCCGAATCACTCATATCCAAACTCACCGAGTACGCCACTCCCTGGGCCATCGTCACCAGCGGCACGAACGTCCTCGTAGGAAGCTGGATGAAAGTCATGGGTCTACCTCTGCCAGAGAGCTCCGTCACCGCGGATAATGTCGTAAATGGTAAACCCGACCCGGAGTGTTATAATCTCGGTCTATCGAGGCTCTTCGGTGTACCCGTAGGCTCCGAGGGGTTCGAGAAGATAGATAAGAAGAAGGTTGTAGTGCTGGAAGACGCTCCGGCCGGAATTAGAGCCGGCAAGGCGGCTGGGTGTACCGTCATTGCCCTGTTAACAACCCATAGCCATGCCGAGGCCGTGGAAGCTGGTGCGGATTGGATCGTAAAGGATTTGAGCTCCGTAAGGGCGGTTAGGGGAGATTCTGAGGGTATCGATCTGGAGATTACTGGTGAAAGGGTTTTGAGGTAAATTTAATGTTGGTCGTAGAGCGTAGATTGCTGGTTATTAGATCTTATCTGGATTACATTACATAAGTACTTGGTTAGGTAGATACTTGGATAGAAGTACAGGGTTCACGGTGTACGGTAGCGATGCATAGATATTTCAACCAATAGACTGGGATGCTATTTTAATTTTTAGAAGTTTAAATCTCCTATTACGACATGTAATATATATATCTATCCCCAGCTACTTATTTAGCTTCTCCAACGGAGCTAGCTATGATGTACTCGTAACTGATAGAATGGGAGCAAAAAATGGTAAAAAAAAAGATGAAGCTAGGAAACAATTATATACACTCGAAAGTTTGTAAGTACAGGAAATAAAGCGGAAGGGTTTGGTCTTATAATATAGGTGTGTCATAGACATTATCAATCTCATGTTATGATTCAAGTTAAAAAGGAAGAATCAAATACGAAGAGAGTAAGAAGAAGAAAGGAGAGACAAACAGACAGACAGACAATTGCCGATGCAGACTCTGTCCATACTTTAAAGAGAAAAAGGATCCCAGCTCAGGTAAGAAAGAGGTAGTACATAACTGCAGAAAAGAAGAGACATTAAACGCAACCGCTTTCTCCTTGATAACGCTCGCCAGCCTAAAAATGAACATTTCACTTTTGGTGTGCTACTTTTTCTGTTAAATAGCGCCACTACACATCTATAATAATCGCAAAGGAGGTAAGAAAAGAGAAGAAAAGAAGCAAAGAAAAGAAAAAAGAGAAGAAGAAAAGAATAATGGGTTTCGAGAGTAAAAAATTGCAAAAAAATATTGGGATCGCTTTCGTTCTTCTAATAGCCCGTTAAACGTTGTGTGTGTTTTGGTTCCAAAAAAGGCATCGTAAGTTGGAAGTTAAAGGTTTTTGTGGCGACACGGAAGAATAATAGAGATATAGATGTGAAAAAAGAGGAAAGAAAGGAAGAAGAAGAGAGAGAGGGGAAAGCAAACAGATCATTCTGGCCTCAATGCCTCCCTTACGAGTAGGTTCGAACACCAATCTTCTTGAAAGCTTCCAAAGTCCACTTCCTAGCCAAGTTGATGTTCTCATCGATGATCTTTTGTCGAAGCTCCCTGACCTTTTCGGTCTTGGCTTTCCTGTCTTCATTGCTCATCCTAAGAACTCGTCCGATGACATCGAAGTCAGTTTCGGCCTCGTCCTGCAACCAGACAGCTTCCTCGGTGAGGTATGCGTAGGCACTGATAATAGCCTTGGTGGCAACCAATGGGGTACCGGCGATCAAACTGGCAGGGACAGTCGATGATGCTTTTCGGTCGAGATATTCAGGGGTGGCAAAAGCTGGCAAAAGGGCGAAGCATCGAGACAAGATGGTGTAGAAGTCGATGTAGTTGAGACCCTCGTCGAAAACAACATTGTTGATAACCTCATCTGGAACAGGTGGGTGTCTTCCGTGACCGACGAGGTGGAGAGTAATGTTCCTTGGCTCTGTTTCAATCTTGGTCTGAGCTTCTTCGTCCTCAGAATCTTCACGCTTAGCAGGTCCAGCTGGAGTTTGTTGTTGCTGCTTGGCGGAGGCTGGCCTCAGGAATTCTCCAAGTCTTCGGAAGACCATCTTGTAGTCTCTTCTCTCCTGTCCGAAGTCTCCTTGCAGACCGAAGCTGAGGTTGTTATCATCGGCAGGGTTTGGTGGCAACTGAACAGGGAAGACTGGGACGAAATGCCTGACAAGTGGCTGATGACCTTCCTCCTTGACGACCTTCCACTTCTTCAAGCTCTGTTCGAGCAAGAACTCAGCGGTATGAGGGCTCAAAGCCAAAAACTCAGCTCGGTTAGCTCTGACCCACGGGGTAAGGGCCTCCTCCAGATGATGCTTCTCATAACCCCATCGGTCAGCGTGATGGATGACACAGAAGAGATAGGTCTTATGATTCTCAAGAAGAACAGTCATGTTTTCCGTATACTTGGTCATATCAAACTCGCAAGTGGTCGCAATGACGATATCCGGAACAGGTTGGTTCTCATCGGCCCTTCTGAAATCATCCATACCACGATGATCGGGGATCGGATTCGAGAGATCAAAGGTCCTCATGATATCGTGTGATCCGTAACGAGACAAACGTTGGAAGAACGAGAGTTCGGCACCGGGGAGTTTCCCCCAAGAGTTGACGAGAGCAGCAAGGACCTCATCGTGAGAACCTCCGGTTTCGACGACGGCTATCCTCAAGGGACGCTTCTCAGCTAATATCCGTTCCCCTGTCGCGGATTGGATGTTTGTGTCGGTGCCGAACGTGGAAGGCCTGCTGGGGGCCTGGTAGATGAAAGTGCCAGCCAGGAAAAGGGAGGCGACAGCGAAGACGAGAAGGATGCTGACGCGACGAGCCATGGTTGAAGGGAAAGGAAAGGAAAGAAGGAAAGAAGGGAAAGAAATCTCACGAGGGAGACTCTACAGAGCTCAATTGACCAGTACCGTGGAACGAACGAACGGTGTCGAGAACTGCTATGTCGGAGTTTGTGGTGGTGGTCGAGTTAAATCAACGTGGCAATGGGCAGGCTTGCTTGTTCGCGTGGGTGGTTTTTTTTGGCGAGGTCGGATGAGCAAGGCAAAGAGAAGGAGAGGAGCAGTTGTCGTCGAGTTTGATTTTGAGAACACAACAACAGAACAGGAACAATAACAGAACTCGTCAGCTGCAGGAAGGGGCCCGGGTTAACATTCAGGAGTCCTCGAACGCTAAAGAGCACTTGGGAATGGTTGAGAATTGGGGGGGCCAAGGGCGGTGGTGCCAAAGGACAAGGACGCCTCCGCGCGAAAGCCAACTAAATTGCGTATGTATAGGAAGGGAAATGAGTGACTTGGAAGGTAAAAGCCGTGAAATGTCCCGGTGCTAGACGCAGGTCGAAGTTCCAACGTCGAGTGAGATAGTAAAAAGACCTCAAGAGATAATAATATATAAAAAACGATAGGAGGGCGTAAAAGGGGGTGGGGGGACCAAGAGAAAAAACTGCACTATAAGAATAGAAATATAACAGTCCAAAGTCAAAGCAAGGCGTCGACGGAAGGCCCAGCTGGACTGGTTCGTTTGCCCCGAAGCTAACCTGCTAGTGCGGAATCCAACTGCAAAGGGGGGTACCAGCCTTGCGGAACGTGGGCCACGAACTGTCAGAGCGACCTCTAAAACAAAACAAAATGCCGGGCTATCCAGGAATGAAATGAGCGACTGGTGGACAAAAATCTTCTTGTTCCTGCTACACAAGGATAGAAACTGTCGACGGGAGGATGCCTGAACAGACACAAAAATGTGCAGTGTAATGGACGAGTAGAGCAAGTGGGAAAGAGGACAGGTCTCACATATAAGAGATAAACAGGGTGACAGGTAACTATAGCTCTCTGGATATAATACAAATGTCTGGATATAACGACATCGGATTGGGGGTAATTGCTTAATTACATGAATACGGTAGGCACGAAAGACATTAACCAGATGAATAGGGGAGCTGGGGGGCTAAATCATAAATTAGGTCGACGACCAAGTACCAAGGTATGTCCGGAACGGACCTGCATACATTCATATCACATCAAACATCGCATTCACATAATTATATAAACGATGTCGAGGTTCACGTACATATGCCATGACCGTGACCAAAGATCTGGGCGGGAGGGTCGGATGCATCAAGATCTTGACGAGAGGTAGCACCCGAGCCCACCAAGACTATAAAATACGCCATATCCGAGATCAACATGCATCTTGATTGTAACCTCGCGATAAACATATATATCAAGACAGGAAAAAGCCACAAACTGGATCGCTTGCTATTATTATTATTATCAGTCTCAGTCACAGGGTATGACGCTGACAACCGCGAAAATCACGAAAGCGCAGAACCACTTCGCTCGCCAACTCCGAACGAAACGAAGGCTGTCGCATGTACTCTCCCCAATCTTCATAGTACCAACAGGCCCGATCTCCACCGGCAGAAGGGTTCAGGGGAGCAAACCCCTTTAACACCATAACCCTCCAATCACTTTCAATCCCCCAAAAAATCTGAACTGGTGCAGTCAAGAGAAAAGGCTTGGTCGCCAAGAACCCAATCTTAAGCCCTGTCTGCTATTGCCGCATTGCTGCATAGTAATCTGAGCTCTCATCCAGGTACCAGGGCGAGCAAATATTGCATACCTATATGTATATTTTGCTTTGGCAGGATCTATTCGATCTTTGGAAGGAGGGTTTTGTCCATTTCCCGTACCTTGTTGCTTGGTAGATACCAAGAACGGCTCAGAAACTTTGATACGATATTTACAGCTGCAGATAACCTCACCAGCAAGCTTCGCACAGCGCGGTCACAGGATATCTAGATCTTACATAATCTATATATACGTCGACCATCCAAGCTGTAGATTATATAACCACTACAATTGAGACATCACCGGCACAACCCGAGTGGTCGGAGATAAAGAAAAATAGCCAAATATGTTTCCAAGATCCTCGAAAACAGATTTAGAAGAAAAGTTTTTAAAAATAGAAAGAAAAAGAAGAAGAATGGTCACAAAGGGAGGACCGTCTAAGCCAAGTTTAGTATTATTACCCAGTCTACCACCCTCACAGCTGCACAATGCCAAAGACGTCCCATTCGATCCCAAAGACGTCACAATCGTTTAAATATATACACCCGCTAACCCAAACATTGCAAACAAAAACGCTCTCTTCAGCCCAGTAACATCAACCGCAACCGTCATAATACAGCATAGTCAATCACTAGCATCTCGGGATGTCACTGGTCTCGTGGGATGTCACCTAACCACCCCAACAACACACAAAAAACCCAACGCTGGCCAACACAAGTCCCACAAAAAGTCATTGAGAAGTTTCGAAGCGTGAGAGGTGTAGTAATCCCAACAAAAGGCGATCAAGTTGATTTGGTGGGCATTATATATTATATTCCTCAGTATGCAAATCGTGGGCAAAGCACGGTGGAATCAACTGGTGATCTCTAACGGATCTAAATAGATTTTCGTAGCGTTTATATAAACTTAAAACGTATTAAACCAATTCAAAATCGAGATATATAGTTATACACCAGCCTCCTCGTCTCGTAAACCAGCACAACAAGGCTGGTTTGCGGGACAACAGCCTCCATAGATACCCTTAGTTCAAGAAGGAAGAGGAAGAGGTAGGATGAGAAAGGGAGAAAGAAGCATAAGCTGAAGACGGTGAAGAATATTTATATTCTTGATGGATGCCAGATTGCCCTGGTCTTGTTCCCAGGATTTCTTCCTGCCATGACCAGCCAAGCCTTGATGGCTCTTGAACGTTATAGCTAGCCCCGGCCTCGTTCTTAGACATCACAAAGGAAGGGCCTTTGTTTGGGCTCGCCCGCACGAGACAACTCGCCCGGGTCATAAATATTCCTTAAACACACAACCAAACACGGCGTTTGAGATTCAGCACCCTAACGCCTCGTGCCTGTGTAAGGCAGCCCGCATAATGTTTGGTGGGGAGTCTTCCGCCTCCTCCTTTTTCATCTACCAAAAAACAGATCCCTAATCTCGGAATTATTCACCTTTCCCTCGACCTTATTTAGTATTTCGGAAAATGGTATGCAACATTCTCACGACTCCCTACACCAACCTGCGTCTAACCCTAACCCTATATGAGAAACTAAAATAGAAGCATTCGAGCAAAGTCGCCGCCTCTCGGATTTTTATAACAGCACCTGAGGCCTGGGTACGGGACAACCTGAGACTGTGATTCCGTTATATTCAAGAAATCGACCCGGCAAACGACTGAAAGTTATCATCCAGCGCACCAATTGTGCACGTAAGGGTTTATCGGAGCCGTTCGTTGAAATGCTTAAGGCATCCCGACTGTTTCCTTCGATCACACTTTCTAGGTCATTGAGATTGGGGACTCTGGTTATACGCCTTCTCAGCCGTGACTGGGCAACCGGGGGGGAGACGGTACTCTGGAACTGTCTATTGTGGCACTGTTATTATATATATTGATTCACAACCGTGCGTGAGATGGTAGTACCTCCATTGTGCACTTGTTAGTGTCGAATATAGCGAATATGTGATATCGCCAGGTCTGTGATTCTGAAGCTCTCTCTTTTTTCTCATTACAGAATTTTTTTTAAAAAAAAAGAAAATTGTATTTGTACATGTAGATTATAACTGAGTTTAATAAAACCTCGTCCAAACTATTAAACTATCTCCATATAAATTAAAAAATTACCCCATGACTGACTTAAGCAGTCAATAAATCCCTTACAACCGCATATACACACCTTCTGACAGCAGCACCTCGAAGCCTCCCCAAGATCCCACCCTCCAACATCTATTCTATCAACACCAAAGCCAGCACCAATATACAACAAGCGTAGTTCTATTGGCCCGCTAGCTTGCAACGTAACGTACCAAACTAAACCCATTACCTTCATCCGCATTACAAAGCTGAGTATGTAAAAAAAAACGATCCAATCCAGCTAGCCTGTTATATCCCCGTACTCCAGCTATAACTCGATAATTAAGCGTCTTCAGCCGAGCCGACACATAGCTTAGATACTTACCCGAGGAGGTACATACTTACATACCCTAACTCATCCAAAAAAAACTCCACCCCGCACTTTCCAAACCACCTTTCTTTCCCCTCAAAATCTAAAAAAAAAAAAAAAATCTAAAAAAAATTGAAGCCCACGTATATCTACATAAGCCAAATATACCCTTGTAAAAAAAAAAAAAAAACCTAACCTCACACCAGTAATCCCCCAACTTTCCCCAATCCAGAACACCCTCCTGTCCATACATCCATATACATGTACATACATACGTATTTGTGTCTCCAACAGACCTCACCACGACCTCCATCTACATGTATGTACAAATGTACATTCCATTCCACTTCAACTACATACATATGTATCTATACGTATAAACCCAAATCGCACGAATAACCATCAACCAGCACATCGCAATACATCAATTGGATACAAGTATTCCTAACAGCCAGGCCTTGCAGGTAGCTTACCTTCTATCTTATGTGGCAGCGCGCGCGCGCGGATGCAGTGCAGAGCGAAAGAGAGACATACATACATGCTACATACATACATACATATGTGCATATAGTACATGTATACGGATGTTTTCATACGGATACATACGTCACTGTACAAGTCATGAAATTTGCAATTTGTACAATCGAACACACGGAGGAAGCTAGTATCTCCGAAAACTCTCAATTTTCGAAGACTGAAGGAAATCCAGTTTTTTTTTGTCCCAATTGATAGTATTGTTATATTGTATTTTTTTAGCTGCTAGATAAGTTTTTTTGGTGTCCACCTTCCATAAACCTCCCAAAGAAAACAAAAAAAAAAAAAAAAAGATACTACCTAAAATAAAGGTAGTAAAAGTAAAAAGTCTATAGATACTATGTTTTATCTGTCGGTGTCAGTCAGTCGAAACAAAAATCTCGGTCTATAGATACAAGTCGAATGTAACAAAGTGAAGAGAGAAGAAAAGGGCTGAGCTGAGTGCAAATATGCTATGCAAAATGATGTCTCATCAAATGCACCTCAAGGATATCATGATATCGTAGAATTTGAAACGAAAACAAAAGTAGCACAAAAAAGAAGTAGAAAAAAAAAAAACCGATATGACAAAAAAAAAAGAGAACGATGATGAACTGCTGTGACAATTGTAACCACAGATGTGTGCTTCTCCTCCAAAAAAAACAAGACAATATTGTTAAATGTTCCTTCTGTCTGGAATCCAATTTTGTATCGATGGAAAAAATGAAATGCGAGGATGTTAGGGGGAAAAATGGAAAGAGAATGCAGCTTCTCTGTGAGCCGGTTTGGTGATATATGGAACAAGAAAGGAAAGTGTGAGAGAAGAAGAGGAGGATAAAACAAATGGAAACAAAAACGGGAATTCGAATAAAATGCACGAAACGAGACGAAAAAAGATCATAGCCCCCCGCTTTCCCAATCAACGCCAAAAGTTTTGTTATTTCAAAAAGAAAAAGGAAAAAAAGAAGAGATAAATGGCAAAAACAAATGAAAAAGCCGGTGTCGACGTCGATGTCGAATGATGAATATAAAAAGGATATAGAAGAGAAGAGAAGAGAGAAAATGAATCAAAAACCCCCCTATAAACCCTGTATAAAAGTGAGGAAGGGGAATCCGCCATCGTTTTCACGACAAGCGGGAAAAAAATATATATAGTGTTTCTGTGCTCGGATCAGATCATACTCAACCTGACCGGCAAGCACATGCCAAATTGCCAATAAAGTTATTGACCATATCTGTGATGAACATCCAAGTCCACATGCCCATAACAGAGATCAAGAAGATCCAGAACCGCGGCCCGACGAACTCATTCCTCCTAACGTCCATGATCACCTCATTAAGATAATCCCCAAGGAGATAATCAAGACTAAGTTCCTGCGGGCTATTCGCATCTCCGAATATCTCAGCCACAATGTCTCTCTTAACTTCTCCGTCAACAGGTTCTTGGGGCTCCTCGAAGTCGGCTGTTGTGATGATCACTCTGGGCCTTGGTGTGTGGCAGATTGGAATAATCGTCTCTGCTGAAGATGTAAGAGATGATACGGAAAGTTGATCTGTCGATGCCAACAATTCCCCTTTGCATTCTTCTTCCTCCTCTACTGGTGGAGGTGTGGGCGGTGCGGTAGGCGGGTCCTGTACCATAGGCTTGATAGTCTCCTGGCTCACCAGGCTTGGCATCTCATACATAGAGACCTTTCGGCTAGGTGCTGCAGATCTCAAACCAGGCCGGCGTTCGTCGACAATAAGTGTAGAACCTGAAGTCGATAATCTAGACGAGCAACGTGTGGTGACTTCTCCACGCTCAGAAAGGACCTCGCTGACCTCCTCTTCCTCCTCCAGTTCTTCCACACGTCCAGATTCAACCTCTGGGTCTTCGTGGACGGTTTCGTAGTCCTTTATTGCGTCGTTCGCTTCCTTTAGAACGCTAGAAAGGAGGAAAGAGAGACGTTCAAGACGTTCATCTTGGTCTTGATCGTCCTCATCTTCGTCCTCATCCAGACCGGATAGACCGGCTCTAGCTAGCATGAGTTCTTCATCTTCGTCCAGGAGCCGCCGACGGTGGTTGATGTCGTCGTCGTAGTCGGAGATGAGTGTTGTTGGGGAGGAGAGTTGTGTGAGGTGGGATTCGTGGGATTCGTATGACTGTTCGGATGAGGAGTTGGAGGCGTCTGTGGATGTCGAGAGAGGACGTGTTACGGATGGCGAGAAGTATTCTATCGATAACGGGTTTGTGAATTTGTTTGTGATGACGGCTGAAAGACGGTCGATGGCTCGGGATGTTCTAGATTCCAAATAGATTGGATGTCAGCAAGGAATGCCCAGCAGGACGGTTGTACCTGATATCAGGCACGCAGCCGTCATATTAACAACAGCGAAGGAATGCATGCATACCCATCAAGATGATCCAACAGATCGAACGTTCCCACTAGCCCCTCCTCGTGATTCTGTAGTTCGGTGAGGAGGTTGGAGAGCTGGTCCAGCAACTCATCCCGTGGTGTCTCCCAAACAACCTGCTCCATCATCGCCTCCATTTTCTATCGGCTGAACTTGCTTTCTCTTTGAAAACAGCCCCCTCCGAAATATATATATAGCTACTTTCGCAAGCTATCCAAAGGAAGAAAGAAAGAAAAAGGAAGAAGTCGGATGTATCCCTTGGGGTAGTAGTTGTGATAATATAAAATTAAAACAACCAGCGGAACCAAGATTTCTTGTCGGAAGCGGTTCTGAAAACGGAAGTGATATCAAAGGTGATTGATTGAATGGCAACTAGCGTCCGGGTCGTTTGATTTTGTCGAAAATAGTGCGAAGGGAGGAGAGTGAGGTGTGAGAGAGAGCTGAAAGGTGCACGGCCGTAAAATTAAAAACCAAAAGGAAAGATATGGAAACCTGATTGAACCTTCTTCAACTACCCCTCTTTTAGATTTTTCCCTTTTGAACAGAAATAGGAAAAGAAAAAGAGTTTAGAAAAATATGGGGCCACGAGGGGTTTGTGTGTATAAAAGGACAGGGAGGAGGAGGGGGAAGGGAAGAGGAAAAGCAAGAAGAAAGAGGAGAAGCAAGGCAATTATTATGAGGATTCGAAGAGAGGTGAGGAGAACAAGAAGCACAACCGCAGCAGGGTAAATGAATAGGCGAGCCGGGATGAACAAGAATGGCTGATGGAATGCTGCAGCTCTAACTGACTAGATAGACTAGGGCCCCCAATTCGCTGGCTGTCTCGTGCTTTTTTTTCTTTATGGTTTTTGAAACGAATATCGAGGCTGGCTGGGGGGGGTTGCAGAAGCTTCGAAGGAGGAGGGAGGTTTATGCTAATTCGAGAGCACTAAACAGCAGGAGCATGGCAATAGCATAACGGATAACTCCACTTCTTGGGTTAAGTATGTAGACTGGACGCCCAGCTACCAGTTTCTCCGTTCTTGCAGCAGGCTAGATCCGCGAGGGAATGGGAATTTCGGTTCAAAAGCGAGCAAGCAAAGATAACATAACATGCACGATGAAAGAAGGAAAGAAAAAAAAAAAAAAGGCCGAAGGAAAAGAAAGGAAGGAAGGTAGCCTGACGTGGAGGTGCCAACGCACGATGTAGTCAGGGTTCTCCCGAAGAGGATAGTCTCTGCCCGTTACTTTTTACTTTTCTATCGAGAAGGGCTTGGAGGTATGGTGGTAGTGAAATAACGGAGGATGTGAAGAGGAGATGCAGGTAGGCTGCGGCGCCTCGACTGCCAGTTGGCCGACTGGACCGGACTGGACTCCTCCCTCCTGCAGGCCGCTAGTCCAGACGCTATAGTATGTGCTCCGTGAGGATGTACCAGTATTAATATGTCGAGTGGTACGAAACCGCAAGCTCAAGACAAGCCCGGCAGCATCGGAATATGTAATGTAATGTAGTGTTCAGGGGGGAAGGTTTCGGGATCCGATTCTGATCAAGGCGCGCGTGTATATATGGAGAAGGAGGAAGTGTCACTAGTCCCGGTACGGACTCTGCATGTATGCCGATAGACGATATATAGACGTAGACGGTATCTAAGTCAGGAAGATATATCTAGATCAAATCGATGACGAACAAGAAGAAGGACGGGCGACGGAATCAATCTAGTCCAGAAAGCTAGTTAACGGGTTTGTCGTCATGCTCTCTCTCTTCTTTTCTATTAATTACCACTGCTACTACTACATATAATCTCCCAGGCCCGGATAGGACGTGGACCATGGAACCTCCCGCTGGATTTAAATTTGGACACACACCGACGACGGTCTTTTAATTAATCTAATCCGTCCGTGCGAACGACATCCAAAGTCTGTCTTAGATCGGATCTATCCTCTTATGTTTATTCCTGCTTCTGGAAGACGAAAAGTCGTAATATCGCTCAATTGCAACCGGCCCCCCCTTACTAACTACTAACGAACAAACAGAAACCCCTGCGCTGACTAACAGGATTCCCTCCTCACAGTCAACAGAACGGTCAGCATGTACGTAGACGCATGTATGTCTATCTGCTCATACAGATCATGCAAGATTCCAGTTTTCACACCCCTTCCATCGAGTCCCATCGAATCCGTTCAAAAAAATAAAAAAAAATTTGCCTTCGCGCCGCATGATGAGACTTAACTTTTGCGCAGCATGCAACCTTGCATTACACATACGTACATATCCCATAAAAGGCACCAATCACCAGATCAAAAAAAAAAAACTCCTCCATGACAGGATAGGACAGGACAAGAACAGGCCCACAAAAAACGTGATCCAGGTCCCACATGTCCGGCCATCGAAGCTCATTGGGCGGGGTCACCTGTTCCATCAACCTCGATGAGCAGAGCAGAGCAGGGCAGACCAACCCAGCCAGTCAATGCCATGACATTCCATCGATCGGGCGAGCCAGCCAGCCAGCCAGCTCCTCTCTTTTCTCCACATGAAATTCATGGGAACTCACCCGCCCGCCGGCCTCGCGCGATGCCCTTAAACCCCTTCTGGCGCTCCAAACATGACATACATAGGTATTAACCACTATCATTCCATCTCATCTCATCTAACCTCAACTAAGCTGTCCCTTCAAGAAGTTCGATTCGAATATACCTCCATCGGTTGGGAACGTCGATGTCGAGTATCATCCGATTTCTTGCCCACTGTCGTCGAAACCCAATCCGATTGACATGACCCCGCATTTGCAATGAATTTTTTTTCAACATAGCGCATTTCCGTAGCTTGGAAAGAAAGAAAGAGAAAAATCCTGCATTACTCATGCAAGTCTGAAAATTTGATAGCCTTCCTCTCTTAGCTCCGATAACTAACCATACCTACACTTTACCGCCCAATTAACTTAACCTGCAAACCACCCCCTCAGCTTCCCATCCGATCACAAGCTCAATAACCACCACCTCAAAACTTCAAGAAACGAGGAGTAGATGACTTGTCACCTCGAAGGCTAACCAACTAACTGCAGTACTGACCAACTAATGCATGGCCCGTCCCGTCTTTTAGCTCTAATTCTAACATAAAATCCAAATCAAATTACCTCTTAAATATCACAAGCCAGAAACAAAAAACACAAAAAGCCTGCTTCAATCCATATCTTCGGCTAGCTCCCCAGCTACCCATAGCTGATATCAACCTGCCTACCCTCCCGACCAATTGATATCCAAACCACACCACCCGATCCCAGTGGGTACCTGTCAAACATGGGATCATATACATACATACGTACATACACCTCCCTGCATCTACAAAAAATGCTCCCCTTCAAAGGAAAAGAAAAAAAAAATCCTGCACGTCCATCCCAACATGCATTGCATGATTTTTCAAAGGAATTTTAACAACCTACATACGCACATCTTTTAACAAATCACTTTTGATTCGACGGCAATAAAAAAAATATGTTTTATCTACTGTTGTGAAACCATTTTCTATCTTTTCGGATCTAAATACCCCTTCTGCTTTAAATGTACATACATATCTTGGAAGAAGAAGAAGAAAATATAAGGACGGACTATACATAATCTATAGCTACTACACAAGTACCTACCTAGCTTCTGACTCGTCGAGGTACACGCGCGCACAAAAGAAAAAAGGCAGAAGACGGAATGCAAATTCAATGCAAACTGCAATTGCAAAAGAAACGAAACGAAACAAAAAAAAAATGAGACGAAAAAATGTTCAAAATGTAAGATGTAAAGTCTTTATCACTAATATATCGTACATGAGGGCACCCGAGTTCCACAAAGGACGAGCAAGCACGGAAGGGGAGCTCTACAACAAGGGGAGCGGCAAGAAACGAACTGTCCTGACATGTGATGATGAAGAAGAGTAAGAGAAAAAAAAACAGAAGTGAAATATAAGGTGCGGAAAACGTGGTAACCGGACGAAAAGTGTAAGAGAGCAGAATAGAAGAAAGAAAGAAAAAAGACAAGGGTAGTAATCCAGAATAAAAGTAGAATTCGGTAGACGCCAGAAACCCCTCTTATGTACAAATAACAGGGCTAGCTTTCCACCGACAATGTCCCATTAAGTCGTAGAAGAAGCTTATGAAGTATAAGGTATAATGAAAAAAAAAAAAAAAAAAAAACATCGGGAAACAATAATGAAGGGAACAAAAAAAATAAAAATAAAAAAATTCTATGGATGAAAACAAAATCATGCAAGGAGTTTCGCTTCTCTGGCGCAAAATACAATCGGTATGCAATAAAGTTGCTCGATTCTCAATATCCGTTCTCCAGTCGTGATCTTCGTTAATATGTAATTGGTTCTAGACCTCAAGTCTAGGAGTCAAGGAGACGTGAAACTATTTACTCAACACTGCTAGTCGATGCAGCTGGAGTCAAAGGCTTAACTGGGTCCTCAGCCCCACCGGTTGGAGCCTTGCTGAACCATCCGCCCATCCTATTGAATTCTCGTTAGCAATAATTCCACAGATTGAAGGTTCCTTTCCCTTTTTTTTTTATTATTAGAAAAAACTTACCAGCTTGTACGGTTCTCAGAAACCTTCCTTGGAGTCGACTTTGGTGGCGCTGGACCCTCAACGAGTCTCAAAGGCCTCAAAGTCTTACCAGTCATCTGTCCGCTCAAAGTGTGATGGTTAGGGTCGTTGGGATCCCTGGGAGTGGCCTCTCCATTCTCCGAGGAGTTCGACGATGATGCCGGTCCCCTAGCTCCGGGCGACAGCGGCCCGTTCCCGAATCTCGGGCCGGTATAGAAAGTCGTCTTGGTAGGTGGGCTGCTGTCTCCGTCCATTCGGTACATGGGGTTAACCAAACTGTAATTGGCAGGTGGCGATGTAGGGCTCTTAGTATCGGACTGTGACCTCCTATGTCCAGGCGAGAAAGTGGAGCTAGTAATGTGCATCGTCTGCCTCCTGGTGATCGGACTGATCATGTCGTCTTCCTCAACAGCAGTGGTTCTTGGTGGTGGTGGCATGCTGGCTCTGATTGGTGGGCGCTTGACAAAGATGGACTTGGATCGCTGTGGGAGGACTGGTGGTGGGCTCTCCTGTGGGACTGGCGGAAGTGCCTTCTCATTGGCTGGGGTTCGGTCAAGGATGTTCTCTTGGTTGGAGTTCAGCAGGCGTTCAATCATAGTGTTAATATACAATGTCATCGCCTTGTTCTGATCCTTCAAGGATTTGTTTTCGTTCTCGAGCTTCTTGTAGTCGTCCTGTTCTTCCTTCTGGCTCGCCGACTCGATTTCTTCCGCAAGAGTGGAGCCGATGCTTTCCTGCTTGGTTTGCGACAACGAATCGGAGTCCTCGGTGTATTGTCCGAGGAATCCATTCCTAATGTCTCCGTTCATGGTCGCATGGCCAAGCAAGAGCTGGAAGCTCTCGTTTTCGTCCTGCAGCTTCGCGTTGGCCTTACGCAACTCGGCGAGCTGGTCGGTAGCATCTTGGAACTTGCGTTCTTCGAGCTTCAGAGCTTCCGAAAATCGGGTCTGGGATTCAGCGAGCTCGATTCGTAATGATTCAATGAGTTTTTCTTTTTGACCTGTGCCTGTGGATCGTGGGGAAACGATGGGAACGACTTCTTCTTTAGCTAAGGGGTTCAAATTAGGCACGTGATCTACCAGTCGGTGTTTTGGCGAAATAGCAAAAAAACTGGATGATACGAAAAGGAAGGTTTGAGGATTGGACGAGGGGAGAGAGACAGAAAGGGGAAAAAGCAAGAAAGAAAGAACTCACCTTCGACAGTATCCGGAACATCGGAGGAAGGTTTATCTCTCGAGTTCAATGCTTGCTTGAGTCGTTGGATAATTTGAGTCTGCGCTTCCTCTTTCTCGGTCATTTCGTCCTTTTCTGTCATGAAAGCAGTTCGCTAGGGTAGGAGCTTCCATTAGCAACAGCACACAGCATGTTATGGTGAAAAGGTAAAGCACCAATGGGTAATAGAGGGAGAGGGAGAGAAAGAGGGAAGGGTAAGTACCTCAGCTTCGAAGAGCTTGTCCTGGTCTCTCTTCGCACGTTGTAATTCCTTGAGGTCGTTTTCGAGGGTCTCGGCGGCATCGGTCTTGCCAGCAAGCAGGTCCTCGAGTTTGCTCTGTTCGGCTGAAGCTTCATCAATCCTTGCCTGCAAAGCCTTGATTTGTTTCGCAAAGTCTTCCTCCATGGCAGCGTTCCTCGCTTCGGCCTCTGCGACCTTCTTCTTAAGGTCTTCCATCGCCACAGCGTTCTCTAGTTGTGATTCAGTAAGGTCGGATGTCGGAGAAGTAATGATGGTCGATCGTCGAGCAACGGCTTTGGCACTGAAGGGACTGCCGGTCCTGGTGATGGGTGAACTGGTGGTGGTATGGGAGGTATGAGAGGTCGGAGTGATGGGTTTCTTATCAGTAGAATGGTGGATATCTCTCTCCTTGGAAGGGGTATTTGATCTAGCGGAAGGAGTGGAGGAACGGGCGGCACCCGGAGGTTTATAAGATCGGGCAGGGCTAGACGTTGTGGGGGTGGGTGGCTGTTTCTTGACGTTCGCGGTAGCCATGTTCGGAAGAAGCAAGAGCTGAGATGGAGGCTATCGTGCAGGAAGGTCTAGCTCATATATGTAAAGGGGTGTGTGTGTGTCTGTGGTGTGTGTACGAAGGTACAAGCCTTTGAACGAAGGAAGCACAGGGAATAAGAAAATTAGCGGGTTTGGAAAGGAAGGGTTTAAAAAAGGGTGTGGTAACAATTAATAGGATAAGTTTGCTAGGGGATGAAATAAATGATGGGTGAATTGGATTGATGGGGGAACTAACTGATGGATGGATGGATTGATGGGGGGGGATGGGGAGGGTGAAGAGGGAAGAGAGAAGAGAAGAGAGAAGAGAGAAGGAGGGAAGAAGGAAGAACAAGGGCCGGATTATGCGACAAGAATTAAAATAAAATAAAATAGAATAAAATAAAATAGAGTAAAAAGAAGAAGTAAAAAATAAAATCAAAATCGAATAGGATCGGGGACTGGAGACCGGGTCTGAATCGTGTGTGCCAGTGCCTGCAGTGATGGCTCCTGTTGCCATGCAGGAGCAGGAGGAACACGAAGAACACACAGCAACGGACCTCGAACTTCAAACCCGCCAGGGCTTCCCGGGCACACAGTTTTAGACGAGGTTGTTACTTACAGAGCCCAATTAGTTCGGAGGTATGAGGTTTATTAGCCGTCGGGATGTATGTGGATTGATTGAAGCAGTTGAGGTGCTGACGATACCACTACTACTGCTAGCAATGCTACTAGGTAAGCAGGTAGGTACTATGTACTAGCAAAGAGGTAGCTACTAATCCTCTTTCTTTCTCTCCTCTCACCCCGAAAAAAAAGGAAGAGCTGAGCCACGGGAATGTAGGTGCTAAGCAACGAAATGGATATGGACAGTATGCAGCACCGAACGAATGAATGGATAGCAATGAATGAACGAACGAATGAATGGACAAGTCGAACGACCGAGAATGAACAAATGCCTTCGTGCTCCTCCGTCCTCCTCCTCGTCTCCGGTAGATTAATTTAAACCCCACCCTCCAAGGAAAAAGGAGTCAATCATCGTGATTCAATCGAGATCGAAGCTCTACCTGCACGCATGTATGGGGATGTACGGCCGTGACCCAGCTTCATTTTGGGTATTCTACCAGAAGCAAGCATGTCAAGCACCGGGTCTCTTTATTCGGGACAGGCTAACCAAGTAATTAACTGGCATCGGCAAAATGGGGCAGTTGCAGCCAGCCCGGTCACCTTCCATACATCCATCATGTCACCGCCTACCTAACCGAAATATCGCCAGTTCACCTCAATTCCAGAATTTCCCTTCCTTTCTTTTTTTTATTTTTTATTTTTTATTTTATTTTTTTTGGTTTCCTTGAAATTATCTCAGGAGAAAGGGCCGGCAATCGGGCAGGTCTACGGAGGACTTTTTTTTTTTTTTTTCCTTCTAAATTTCCTTTTTGCCTACTTTCCTAAAAGTACCTCCCTAGTATCACTACGGTTAGTATGCACAGGTGCATATTCTGTACACGTCCGGTACAAAAAAAAAAAACTACTCCGAGGACGTCTTGAGTTCTGGTCAAAGTGAGACCGCCTCGATTCAAAAAGATCCAAAAAAGTAACCAAACTTTTTTGCTGTTCCAGCAGAAGAAGAGAGAGAGAATATTTTAGCTTTTCATGCCAGGCACCCGTTGTCAATGCCCAAACATGTCATGTTGGACAACCTGAACCAGAACCAACGGGTAACCTAAAAAGCAGCCCCTGAATCAAGTCCGACTAGACAGACGACCGACCGACCCGTTTGCGTCGAGGCAGCAAACAGCTCGTACCTGATCGTCTGCTCATGTTGCCACCCAATTTTACATGCCGCAAACACTAAGATTTGTACCGGGTACTCTCTGCTGTTTGCTTCGCTCTTACTTTGCCCGGTACCCACACCAGTAAATTCTAGAAACAGAAGAGAAAGTGGGCGGTGAAGAGGACAAGCCACACCGACCAACGTCATGTCCAACGCATAAGCCTTAGCTGATGTGTGGTGCAGTCGTCGGCTGGGCAGCACGCGGTCGACACATGTACATGTATACACCGTACACCCACACACAGAGAGAGTTCGAGGTTGACTATCGATTAGCCTGCCGCTAGATGACGTACCGAACAAAAATAGAATGTTCCAATCACTTCTTTTCCTGCCCTCCTGTCGTGTCTGTCCGATTGAAACCGCCGTCGCAGCTGCTGAGGCCACACACACACACACACACATTTCTCGACTGTGCCTGCAGATGATTCACACTCTAAATTCGGTCCCATCTCCGCGGTACGGCGGCTGCGTTGAACCACGTTTCGTCTACGCATGCTCCAAACCGACCCTAAACCTAGAACATGAACATTTCTCAGGAACGTCCAACAACCTGACACATCAGCCCTTTTTCCCCTCTATATTCTAGTATGTATGAATTCTAATATAGTAGCAAATCGAGATCAGTCTTTTAAGAAAAATAAAATAAAAATACATTAATAATGAAAATATAAATATAAACTATTCTAGTAACGGCCAGGCTAGTAACAGACTAACCGGTATTGATATGCACGTTTCAAATACTTTTCGAAACGGGTTTCCAGTGCATACGTATCCGGGTGGATGAGCTGGTTACAAAATTTACATTCCTCACCTGATACTAACCCCCCTTCGTGCCTATGCGCCTTCATGTGAAGGGACTAGATTATTATAGAGAGCCTTTTTGACCATACCCAAAACTTGATTGAATTCTCCGTCTACAAACATGTACCTTTTTTTAACCACGATCATCCTAACTTACTAACACTGTTAGAGTATTTCGTACAACATTCATTTTTTTTCGTCTCTTGAATACCTAAATATATTTCACGACTATTTGGGGATATCTAGATCTGGTTACAATTAAAATAGTTTGAATGTACAACTAATCACCAAGGGAGAGGTATGATACCCTTCCACGATCCTAAAATCACTAAATTTAGACCTCCAACAACAAGTCATAGACCGCCTCGTTTTCTCATCTATTGGTTCGCATATTTGTGTGGTTTAGTTTTGGACATCTGATCATAAACAGTTTGAGATACGAATTAAAGGGATTATTCCGGGGTAACAGGTTGGACCTAGATATCTAACATGCAATATTATCCATTCGCTGGGTATAATGTAATGCCGCATTGTATTCTTTCAAGAAATTTGAATGTATGGAAACTCGTATCGACGGGGGTGGGTATAACTCTAGTGTCATACATCAGTGTAGACATGTATGTCTATCCATAAGCGTTTAAACCTTCCCTACTTGAACAAGCACCAGTACCACATCGGTCGAGCAATTCGTTGCAGCGTTGAAACGATGGCTCCACGTGTTTAGCATACAATCATGTGATGTGCACGCGCAGGGAGTATATATATATACGTATATAAATATAAATATAGTCATCTGTTGTCTCGTAAACGTTAAACCAGCCTAGACACAAAGTCATCGGGTTCAGGTATACCGGTAGTTTGCGTATTTGCAGTAATGCATGCTACTGGTCCCCCATCAGAGCCGCCAGGTGACACGGGCCCGCGGGACACTTAAGAAGTTATCTCGAGGCCGATGCATAACCCAATGGGCCTATATATCGACATCGGCCATTGGGGCGCCAATCTTCAATAGCCTCGGAACGGTTGCTAAAATACACCTATTAGTATATAAGGTCATTGAACAGGTGTGTGTCTTTTCTTAGTGCGGAGTTCATCTCCCAGATTCAGATTTCCTTTGGTATAAATATATATAGCATCGCCTTCGGCTTACATTACGTGCCCAGAGGTGACTTGCAACGACACGGAATTTTAAACATACAGCGTTTCGTAATTGCGTGGATTCCCTTTAAATTTCCCTCATTTAATGTCGGGAAGCCACGATTTCGAATGCCTAGACTATTGCCTTTTATTCTCATGATCGTTCACAGACAACGTGAGATCTCGAGAGTGACCTCTGTTCATCAAGTCGTAGTAGAGCTCATGAGTCTGGGGGACAGATCAATCCATATAGTACCTAGCCTCGGACCCAGATACCTATATTCCCATCCTTAGAGTCTTCATGGGTCTAGAATTTAAAGTGCTGTCTGGTTGTGGTATTTTAGGTTTATATATAAGTACACATAGAGCAGCACCGGTCTCGTTCCCAAACTTCACGGCAGCACCTAGGGATCGTTGGTGGAATATATATGTGACATCTGTAGAGTGTGAGAAGCTCTACCTGTATGATGCCAGTGAAATGGCTTAAGCCTGCCTAGCGTCCTCTGAGAATATATTCCAAATCGTTAATATAAATTTATAGACCTTGTAGGCAGTTAGTATCACCGTTCGTAATGTATCATGATATCCGTCAGACCTCTATTGAGAGCAAATATGCCAGCACAACCGGCAGGGGCACTCTCGAAACGCTTCCCCAATGTTCCTGCACAGTATATTATGCATTGTCGACACAGACTTTCCAGTAGTTGTCGAGGATCATAGGGAAGATACGGTGCAATGCGTTTGTTGCGATGTACTTCCAGTCGAGTAGTTTCTCGGATTTATCACGGAGTGTTTTGTCCCAAAGATCGTCGTAGCTAGCGGCTGACGTAGTCGTCTTTGAGGTGATGGCCGCGCACTCTGAACATGTAGGCTACACAACATGTGGTATCGGAGAAGGTGAGACGGAGGGTTCTCTTGACAGGATTGGTGAGTACTGCTCCGATGTCTGCAGTTAGGTCTCTTGGGGCTCAGTGCCAACTTGGAAATCAGCATTCACAGTGGTTGTTTCAGGGATGAATGACGCATCGTTGTACTTCACGAAGAAGGAAGCTAGCGTGAAATTTGGGGAGACGAAGCCATTCTTTGCAGCAAGCCAGCGGATGTAAGCGATCTTGCAAGTGTCAGCGAATGGGATTCCAACGTGGCATTGTGCTGCAACGGCTGCGATGACGAAATCCTGTTACAACCCAGATGCATGGGGAAAGGCCACGCCGTCGGGGGGTCTGGGTACGAGACAAGGGGAAAGGACCAAGGGTCGGAAAGGGGATGGTTGTCTTCAATTATCCATAAAGCTCGGCGCAAGCATAGAGAAGGTATACTAGGTATACAAGAATTATGTTGAATATATTAATATAGATATCATATAGACACCTTTTTCTTCCTGTTCTATCGATCTATCGTAACCATCTGCCTGGTCGGTTTCCCAATCGATGATACAACATGAGATCCAGATTCTCAATCCGCGCAAAACCCGTTGTATATTGCTGTTGGGTGCATCGATATATCGATAGCTCTTGTAAATTGGCCGAGACAAAGACACACTACCAGCGAATTCTCCTCCCTTGCAGGCGCTTGAGCTCACGAGACTTAGCGTCAAATAGTATCACCGCCGCTATTCCGCTCCCGCAGTCGTAAATTTCTCCGTTTATTTCTCGTACACTCGAGCTCTGGGGAGTAAGACGGGCCGCAGGATTAAGACCGAATAGTATATAGTCAGCATACGAGACCGCTTATTCTTAATAGTCACCTCATATGACCATCTAGAAACCCGACACAACGACCTTCAATGGCACTCTCCGGCACTAAGATGCACTATCATCACTGCATTCTTTCTTTCCACACGATATTACGAAATTAGCGCCGTCTATTCTAAGGCTTATAGTGTTTCTGATCAAGTATAGTAGTCCATATTATGACATATAAGGAGGGGATCGCTTGGATGATTTCTTCTTTTTTTTCCCCACATATTTCAGGGCTCGGTGTGATGCATAATATGTATAATATGGCAGGGAATATATATTAATAGTTTATAGCTAGATTTTCATCGAAAACCCGTGCCCACCAACGATTTTTTTTTGGCCCGTTTTGGAAACCATTTTCGAATTCGTTGTCTTCGATTATGTTGCATGTTGTCAATTAAAGAACCTAGATCTCTCTCTGATATGTGTATTTGTATAGATAGGATCTTATGAGACTGCAGAGGTGCCATGATATGGTTATTATCGGGGACTTTGGTAATTAAAAAAAAAAAAACCAGTTCCACGGATTTAATGATAAATCGTGTATAAGTCTTGACTCTGTCACACCCACCGTGCCGACTCGTTACATTTGGTATATACACACACTTAGACATTCATGTAGGGCGGGATCGCTTTCCTTGAATATAGTTCTACTTTCATGTTGTACGTACACTCGTATTGTAGCTGATATATATACTTATATAAGAGGCATACCGCGAGTCGAGTTACAATTTGTCTCCGAATTTTGGGTAGGTTTGTTGTTAAAACGACTATGGGATTAATTGGCTTTGACGTCGGACGTGGGCTTATATGCCGCGGTTTTGGATATAGGAGATAATTCTAATCACATGGTGTGGGTTTCACGGGTTGAACTTCGAACGGGTAAGAGTTCAATGCGTTAATATACACCTGCTTGAAACTGCGCATGCGCGCGACCCGGTGCATCCTAATTCAATATTTCAATGCCAGGTTTCGCAGTGATATAGGTTGTAGAAAATAAAAAATCATAAAGAAATATAGAAATGGAAGCAGAATTCATTCTGGGAACGGATTCATCGATTGTTGGCTCCGTGGCCTGGTCGAAGCGCCTACGCTAGCATCTGTAGACTATATTTCTGTCATACTGCATAGTAGCTCCTTAGATTCTAATTCGCAGTTATATCATTTCCTTTTCAAGGCAGATTTTGAGAGTCTGTTGCATAGTGTATTTAATCTCGGTGGTGATATATGTGTACTGTCTATTAAAGTAAAGTGAGAGGCTAAAAGTATTGAAACCCCTCCCGGCAGCATTTTTTAAATACCGTTAACTAGACCGGCCGCCGTTAATAGAGCTTACATATTTTGTTTGCCATTTTGATTTTATACAACTATGACCTACCGACTGCTTAAATCCCAGTGTCACTGTGGAAATCTGTGTACCGGTTTGGTTTTTTTTGTTTTTTGGGCAAGGTGAAATTGAAGTTCTTAGGGTATATGAAAGATGGCGATTTATTGTTTAGTTCAAGACTAATTTATATATTGGAAACTCTATTGATGCATTATTTCTCTCAACCGTACTCTACCGAGACATATATACGTACACATGCAACGTAGCTGCTCACGAAGTCCTGAGTCATGGGTTCACTGTGCCTCCGAATTTGTTGTCTGTGGCGAGTGTATCATTTGTGTAGGTCCTGGAATTTTTGAAAATGTGAATATATATATGGCCCCTCCCAGACCACTAAATGGATAATATAATTATCAATCAAGTAGTATAATCCGAGACCCGGTGAATATGTATATAGATTTGTCCGAATTAGCGGCAATACTTTGTATACTCGAGGTCGATTGGTTCCAGTAACCGCGTTCAACCTTTCCACTCGCTTTTTGAAGCATTAAATAATGCAGTCATTAGCCACGGCCTCCCAATAGATCTATAGATAGGCGGATTATTGAACAGACTAGATATGCTATGGGTGCCATCTGAAGAGCGAAAGACCCCAGAATGGGCTTCCATCCATACACTAATCCCAGCTGTATATATAGGTACTTAAGTTTCTCCCTGTTTCAGTATATACATGGATATATATAACGAGGGTATGCTAAAGAAGCCGAAGAGCCATACGGTATTAGAGGTGGAGCCTGTCGCTTCACTAAAGAGGTTCATCCAGCGAGTAGAGTATCGCAATGTATATTTAAGTAACCATGGTAGATATATAATTAATAGGCTATCATGGTATGCTGCTGGTGTACATCGTTAGATGATTGGGTTTAATTAATCATCCTAGGGACAGGTCGATGTTAATATAATTTTCTTATATCCTGTGTCTTTTCGGTAATAGTTTAGATGCATGCTGTTAGGAGAAGTTATATCTATGAAATTGTAGATCACGCCATATGATGCTGACAGGCAGCGTTTTGTTCAGGGCCCATCTTCTGATTGATGTTTTTTTGGTGGCATGGCTTGTATGTCTGTGTCTTTCGTAGTGCATATGAAAGTTTCAAGGTTTTGTTTAGATTCAGTCATGTCATATGTTTCGCTTGCACGATCCCTAGGATCAATATTTGAATTGGCCGCAAAATTGCCTTGTAGTTTAAACGCCAGCTTTGTACCAATACCATTTTTTTTTATTCTCTTTGATATCTCAGTTGCAGTACTATATCGATATATCATCTGGTCGTCCCTATGTATTCATGGGCATTGTCCAACGGGTGGTTGTGTCAACAACCAATAGCTAAGTCTCGATCTTAGGAATTATTGTAATATGATGCTGTTAGAATAGCTTAGCTAGGATGGTTATTCTTTTTATGATGGGATGTTGTTAGTCATAGGCCTCTAGCCAGACCCCTCTTTTTTCCCCCTAACTTTATAATAAAAGCCGAGACCTGGCTTTGTTGTATCTCTAGTCCTAGATCGTTGAACAACTATTAAATAAAAAAAGCCCACTCTACTTGTGGCTGTTGCATAAATTTGTTATTATTGTGGAACCAATTCCTGGGGTGCTAATATAATAGAAGATGGAAGTGCGGTTTCCTACCATGTGGTGTTAGGTGGAGGGCCCAAGATGGGCATGAAATCACATTGAACCTCTCGTGTACTTTGTCTCATGGATGAAAGTCCCAACATGGTTCGCTCGTTATCTGGAGTTGGTGTGGATTCGGAAACGGCGTGATAGCCTCAAGGGCTTTGCTAACTTCTTGTGATGTATTACAGTTGCTAGCTGCGATGGTACCTTTGGCCATCGATATTGCCCAGTTGGTAATGCATCTAAGGCTACATCCACTTTTTCTCGATCCTTCGATGGACGACTGAAAATTGTTTTTCATATTTGGTGCTGTGTGTACTAGACATAAGCTAAGACCGAAGTCATCTTTGCTTTGTGATGTCTAGTCCATGGGAACGAGACCAAAATAGCTAGACAATCCAGCTATTTAAAACACCTAATTGGGTATCTACAGTCCTAAATGATATCTCGCCTGTCACCCTTGGGTCCTATGTCTCATGTGTCTAGCATATAATCGAGATCAGAAATGATATATATATATAGCATCATGTGCCTGGTGCATGTGTGTAGTAGTTCTACAAACCTAGATCTATATAGATGTTTTTTCGTACGTAGATATACACATATAACTTGTATCGCTCTAGCGTGTATTAATGGTACCGTACTTACTATACTGCCATAATATCATCGTTGATTTCGAGGGGTGCAATGATATTATCTTGTATATAGTAAATTCCCATTATGAATATCCGCGGTTTTGTAGTAGCTTGACATGTTGACAGCAGAGAAGGTCTTCGACATCCATATGCATATGTTTTGGGGCTAGGCGTAGGGTTGAATTTTCTTGAACCTTAGCCTCGAGTCCTTGAACCTAACCATTTTTTCGATGTTTGGATTCTTTCGTTTATTTCTTTGAATCGGGTGAGTCTGGATATACATACTTTTGGCTGCATCCTATCATGAGCAATGAAAATTGCAAAGAAGTTGCTGGCACACTTCATAGATTGATGGTCGGCAGTGCACTTCTTAGGTTAAAATAGACCACTAGCCATAAGCAGGTTCCAGACCTTGGCCTTCTTGCCGCACATAGTATCCCACACTCTTCGCGCATGCGACATCATCGTATACAGGGTACTGAGCTGTTATATTTAAGATGTAAAATTTATTCTCACGTCATGAAAAGCCGACGGCCAGCGACGGAATATAGAAGGCGATATATGTATATATATATATATATATGTTTCTTCATGTATTCAGCTGAGCTGGGTCCCCGCGGCAGTTTGGTTCGAGGCAATACACCATCCAAGATCAACTTGGGGACCTCATATCGACGACGACGCGTTTCTTTCTAGCTGGGGGTGAAGTATATCATGGGATATTAGCGACCTAGTAGTTCTGCCTTGATGGATTTGCGGGGGGTACTTGTGAGGGGGAAGATGTAAGTGGAAAGAGTTTGACTTTAGGATGGTGACGAGACAAGGATGGTGCAGTGGGGAGGTTAATCTAGAAGTTTGAGTACCCATAGAATGTTTGAGAACCTTGAGTTATGGAAGGGAAGAGAAATTGCTGCAGAGGGCCTGGGAAGCTAATAGAAGAACAAAGGAAGGTTCTCCAAGACTAAAAGATATCCCAAAAGATTAGCTGGAATACGGCCGAACACCGAAACGCCTGGCATTGCATAGTCCTATCCTACAAAAGAACAATATAGAAACTTCTAATATACATGGCTTAATTGAAGTGAATACCCTCTTTATTAAATGAATAAAGTAGACTATGAGATTTCAGAAATGTTAGTATATTCAGTGAAACCAGTGTTGTAGTTTATATGTTGGGGTTTACTAACCTGAGGAAATCACCCTGGTCGCATTTTGCAGCTCTGCGATTCCCAAGATCGGTTTCTTCGAGGACTTTCTTAACTTTCGACCTCACCAATTCCGCAACTTTGCCTCTATACTTCCTCTTTCCTTGCTTCTTTGCGCTTCGGCTTTCATTCATAATTTCGTGGTAGCCTCTTGGTAAGTCATCATCTTCGATTCCTTCCAATCCCTCCATAGTATCGTTATCTACCGCCATTTCCTCGACTTCTCCACCCATTTCAACGTCCCCATCTGCTTCTTCCGTCTCCAGTGGGATATCATTCTGCGCACACCAAGTCCTATAATTTCTTTCAATAAGAGCTTGCACTGTCGACAGCCCAAACACTGCCGAAATCGTCTTGTTCTTCCTGATGAACACTATCCTCAACATCCCATCCCACTCTTCATACGATACCGTCGGCCTAGGAACCTTAGGTTCGATCTTCACAACCGCGGATTCAACCTGCGGTGGCGGTTTGAAGTTCCCCTTCCCAACCTTCATCACATGCGTAACCTTCGACCACATCTGCACGTTCGCAGATAATCTCGAATAGAAAGCATCACCAGGTTGAGCCGTCAATCTATCCGCGAATTCCTTTTGAAACATGAGTACGCACATCCTTGGCGGTGTGGGTAATGCT
Source organism: Orbilia javanica (assembly GCA_036872735.1). Classification (NCBI taxonomy): domain Eukaryota; kingdom Fungi; phylum Ascomycota; class Orbiliomycetes; order Orbiliales; family Orbiliaceae; genus Orbilia; species Orbilia javanica. The sequence goes on along the minus strand of JAVHNR010000004.1, from coordinate 2,668,209 downwards.
AGTAGTTTAAACACCAATGGCGACGAAATTTGGTAAGGTGTGTTACTGATGCAGACGTCGAAGTAAGGAAGTTCGGTTTTGATGACATCGCCGAGCATTAGTTCGAGTTTCCGCTCGACGGGTTTACCTTGTACTCGTTTTGTGAGTTCGGCAGCCATACGAGGATCCATTTCTACGGCGATGACTTTGCGGGCGTTTTCAAGGATTTTCATGGTGAGGTTACCAGTTCCTGGACCGACTTCGAGGACGACCTAGGTTTATCATTAGCTATTTCCTTCCCGATCTTTCTTTTCTTGTGAAGGTTTAACAATGGAATACACACATCGCTCTGCTTCAACGCCGCTTTGTCGATGATCCTCTCCACAATACCGGGATTAATAAGAATATGCTGACCCATATCCTTATTCATCTTGAAGATATTATGTGCGACTTTCGCAGCCGCAGTGGCGGCAGGGGTGCCAGAGTATGGTTTCCCACCGCGACCATTGGCGGCACCGGTACCGCTGAAATTTCGCTTTTTGGTCTTATCCTTCGGCATGGTTATGGGTAACAATGTTATTCGGCGGGAGAAGAATGAAGTAAAGATTCTATCCTGTATCGTGGCACGTAACAATGATGCGGAGGCGGTGGAGACGAGTGTCATGCATTTGGCGCTGGGAGCTGGAATCGGGGTGGGAGGTTTGTGGAGAGAGAGCGAAGCTTTAAATTCTACGGTGGAGCTGGGTTCGCTGCGAATAATTTTTTTTGATGCGGCAGCTAAGCGATCAAGCAGGATCCTTGCACCTGGACTGGGCTAGGTTAAATATGGTTTGCATATGGCTGGTGAATCGAAGGTGAACATTTGATATAACATGCGGTCAGTTGGAAAACGTGATAGGACGTAACTTAGCCTAGGAGATATAAACTAAGAGCCCCGAGACTACGTAAACGTAAAGCTTTCTCATTTATGTACCATGAGCAGATCGTGGGCTCAAGCATCCAGTTCCTCACGTGACGCCGCATCTGTGGCTGGTGGATTCTGTGGCTCACCAAAGCCCCTGCTGCATTAGTGAAGACTAATTCGCGACCCATCTTCCTCCCAAACTCTCACGACTCAACCTTCCATCACACACCCTCTCACCGCCGAAAACCCCGCCCAGCATGATGAACAAAAAGTCCTTCCTCCAAATGGAGGCGCCGGCCAACTACGTCGCAGGTCTCGGTCGTGGTGCGACTGGCTTCACCACTCGTAGCGACATCGGTCCGGCACGCGAAGGTCCCTCCGAGGAAGCCATCAAGGCGGTTCTGGCAAAGCGCGCCCAAGCGCTGGGACAAGATGCCCCGTCTTCGTTTTCAAAGGATAAGAAGGAAGACGATGATGATAATGACACAGAACGTTACCAGGATCCTGAAAACGAAGTTGGACTGTTTGCTGGAGGTACATATGATGAGGATGATGATGAGGCGGATAGGATATATGCTGCTGTTGATGCCAAAATGGATAAACGGCGGAAGATTCAAAGGTTAGCACTCCCGTTCACTCTGTAATTCCCTACTCGATCAATTATTCCTTTTTGTCATTATCAATTCCCTGCCTCCCTCCCTCGCCTTTGGAAAAACGTTATTCATCCATAAATAATTTTCCTCTCAAAGAAACAGCCTTGCCGACGTATGATTTTTCTACTCAAACAGGGAAGCCCGCGAAATCGCCGAACGAGAAGAATACGAACAGAAGAACCCAAAGATACAACAACAATTCGCAGACTTAAAACGTGGATTGGAAACTGTGTCGGATGAGGACTGGGCAAGTCTTCCTGAGGTCGGAGATCTTACGGGTCGAAACCGGAGAGCGAAACAAAATCAAATTAAACGGTTCTATGCTGTTCCGGATTCAGTACTTGCTGGTGCACGGGATCAGGGTGCAATGGATACTACAGTTCACGAGGATAATGCGGACGGAACAATGACCAACTTTGCATCCATCGGTGCAGCTCAAAAGAAGGTGTTTGGCTCGAGATTAGATCAAGTCGCCGCTTCTAGCAACGACTCAGCGGGAGGATCTACGAACGTCGACCCGAAGGGATACCTTACTAGCTTAAACAACAGCGTCATCCAATCCATCACAGAGCAGGAAGTCGGCGACATAAAACGTGTACGATCTCTCCTCGACAGTGTCGTCAAAACAAATCCGAAGCACGCACCAGGCTGGATCGCTGCCGCAAGAGTCGAAGAATATGGTAATAGGATCGTACAAGCTCGGGCTATAATAGCAAAAGGCTGCGAGCATTGTCCAACAAGCGAAGATGTCTGGCTGGAAGCTATCCGTCTAAACGAATCTCAAAATGCCAAAATAATTGCAGCAACAGCAGTCAAAAATCTCCCCAAATCGGTCAGACTGTGGATCGAGGCTGCACGACTGGAATCAGACCCCCGCGCTAAAAAGAGGGTTATAAGGAAGGGTCTCGATGTCATTCCACAATCTGTCCAGCTCTGGAAAGAAGCCGTGAACTTGGAAGACGATCCGAGTGATGCCAAAATCCTCCTCGCACGTGCAGTAGAGTTGATTCCCATGTCCGTGGAACTCTGGCTTGCTCTCGCCCGCCTGGAAACCTACCAAAACGCCCAATCAGTCCTCAACAAAGCTCGTAAAGCAATTCCGTCGTCCCACGAAATCTGGCTTGCAGCCGCGAGACTACAAGAACAAGAAGGAAAGGGCGATGCAATAGTCTCACAAGTCATGAAGCGTGCTATCAAACAGCTCTCTGACGTTTCTGCCATGATGAAACGCGAAGAGTGGATAGCTGAAGCGGAAAAATGTGAAGAGGAAGGTGCGATATTAACTTGTCAAGCTATTATTCGGGAAACCCTTGGATGGGAACTCGACGAGGACGACGATAGAAAGAAAACATGGATGGAAGACGCGCAAAACTCTATCGGACGAGGAAGATATGAAACTGCCCGGGCAATCTACGCCTACGCCCTTCGAGTATTCTACAACAAGAAGTCCATCTGGCGGGCAGCTGCAGATCTCGAAAAGAACCACGGTACTAAGGAGGCGCTGTGGGCTCTCCTCGAGAAAGCAACAGAGTCTTGCCCGACTTCTGAGGTTCTATGGATGATGCTCGCCAAGGAGAAATGGCAGTCAAAGGATGTTGACGGAGCTCGCCGAGTTCTTGGATTGGCGTTTAAGCAAAACCCCAACAATGAAGATATTTGGCTAGCAGCCGTTAAACTCGAGGCGGAGAACAAGCAATTCGATGCCGCTAGATCGCTCCTGAAGACTGCTAGAAATGAAGCTGGTACTGCAAGAGTGTGGATAAAATCCGTCGCTTATGAGCGCCAGCTAGGAGATATCGATGCTGCCTTAGAACTTGTGAATGAGGGGTTGGAGAAATACCCGAAAATAGACAAGTTGTGGATGATGAAGGGACAGATATACCAAGGAGAGAATAAACTACCGCAGGCGAGGGAAGCATATGCCAGCGGAACCAAGGCATGCCCGCTTTCAGTTCCACTTTGGATACTCGCTTCAAGGTTGGAGGAAGCCGCCGGTATAGTCATCAAAGCCAGATCAATCCTAGATAGAGCAAGACTTGCAGTTCCGAAGAACCCGCAGTTATGGTGCGAATCCGTCCGAGTGGAACGAAGGGCAGGGAACCTCCAACAAGCAAAGACCCTAATGGCGAACGCACTCCAACAATGCCCTAGTTCCGGACTACTGTGGACGGAGCTAATCATGCATCTTGAGGGCAGATCGCAGAGGAAGTCCAGAATGGTGGAGGCCATACGAAAAGCGGAGAATGACCCCGTGCTTATCGTTACCATTGCGAGAAACTTCTGGGCGGAGAGAAAGTTGGATAAAGCGGCTGCATGGTTCGAGAAGGCTATCGTGGCGGATGCGGACCAGGGAGATACGTGGGCCTGGTATTGGAAGTATTTGCTGGAACATGGGACCGAGGTATGTAGATCTGTTTACACGTTGAAACAATTTAATGGGCGGAAATTATAGAGTTACTAACGAAATCCTTCTCTTTTAAATACAGATAAAACGAGCAGATGTATTATCGAAATTATCGGTTACGGAACCAAGGCATGGTGAAATTTGGCAAGCGATCGCGAAGGCTCCACAGAATGCGGCAAAGACGCCGGAGGAGATATTATACATGGTAGTGGAGAAGTTGGAGTAGAGACTGACGGTAGTAGTGTATAATATTAGCTTTGCAGCTATTAGGGAGGGGTTAATCTTGTTAATTCCTTTTTTACCCACGGTTTCTGGATACTCGGATTTCTTCATTCGTTCTTTTATCATGTACTATAGAGAATATGTGATTTAGCTGCCTACTCTTTTGATGGCAGTTCTCCGGAACAAATTGGTACCCCGGGTTCCCTATCAACTGCAATCATCCAACCACAACCAATGGAATCAAAAATCTGAGAATGAAAAGAGAAATCAAGTGCAAATATAGTATGTACAAGCACGAGCCTCGCAGGGTCGGCCTCCCATGTCTCCATCATATATCTAAAAAGCTAGTATGTATATCCATAAAAAGAAAGAAAGAAAATCGGCATATGAACAATGAAAAAAAGTATGTCTATGATGGTAAATGATGATAAGTTCCTCCGGTCTCGTTCTTTTTGTATCCATCTGAAAAAAAAAAGTGGTAGCAAGAGGAACTTTATGTGTCTGTATCAAAACGCCGCTCAAACCAAACCCAGGGGAAAGAAAGGGAGAAAGAACCAATATAGAAGCAATTGAGGCGTCAAGGACGAAGACTTGCTCAAAGGCATAAAAACAAAAGACAACGAAGGAGAAAGCGGAGGGTGGGAGGGAAGAAATAATGACAGTAAAAATAAAAAATAAAAAACCATGCGCATGCCCGCTGAAAAATCGCTTTTGTGGATAGCTTTGTTGCGCATTTCGCCCATAAGCATTATCAGTTAGAAAAAAAAACCTCCACCAAATTATAATGTACTTTTACCACTTCAAATTCCGTGAAGCGTAAAATCCCAAAGTCGACATTAAAAATCAAGAAAAAAAATCATCTGGATAAAGAGGAAAAGTGGGGAGTAGATCAAGCATATGTGCCCGGGCACTTTGATCGCCATTCGGAGACCTTCTTTTCAACTCGCTCGGGAAGCCAGCCGCTAACACCGAGCTTCCTCCATTCATCGTAGGTTCCGTCATTGCGGAGCCGGCGGCCATAGTTGAATTTGGGAGATAAACCGCAGATACCGTCGCGGTAATACCATTGAATACAGCTGGTGTCATGGACTTCGCATGCGATTCGGCCTATACGCGCAGTTATGTTAGTAATCCAGTTCGGAATGGCTTAGTGATGGTGACTTGGTGGAAGAGGGTGCTTACAATTCCTTTCACTTAGGATGGAATTCTTTTGCCAGTCCAGTGTACCCTCCTTTTTAACCTTGTCTTTATTCCATTCGTTATCCTTCCAACTCCTGTTGTCCCAACCGACCCTTCTAGCCGACTGTGTCATCGTCCCATCATCGTCTTTTTCAGGCACGCGGGGCAGCTTTCTGGAGATGAAATAGTCGTACATATCCCTAAATAGAATATTCTGGTACTGTTTCAAATCCTGGCTTCTAGCCTCTCTGGGCATATCGGAGAATTTCCATTCCTTGAATCCACCTTCATGTTGTTGCGTCCACCCGCTAGGGCGCCACTTATCCATACCTGTCTTCTTCAACATGTACTGTTCGAAATCCCAGATTTCCTGCATGTCTTCAGCGAGAACGTGATGCAGCGTGCCAATTGCAGAACAGAAATTGGACTCGTGGTAGGGGATCGACCACCACGTTTCGCCCTGGTACCATGGCCACTTATGCTGAACTGTCACACCTGCGCGATCGGTCATTGCCTGGCCGAGAACTAGATCTCCACAGCAAGACGTGGAAGCGAGCTTTGTGTAGTTACGTTCGAGGTCGAGGAGGAAAGCTTCGTCGTAGAGTTTATCCTGGGGGATAAGCTTGCGGAGGGCAGCTTGGTTGATGAGGTACCCGGATCCACCGTGACCGAACGGTACATCGTTGAGGAGTGCCAGTGAACCCCAGTAGATGGGGGATGTCATGGGGTCGTGTTTACGGGAGAGCTCCATGAGGTATGGGAACCAGTTGCTGGAGATTAAGCTGGTGTCGCCATCGATGAAGAGGTAGTAAGAAGCGCCTGGGAACTTTTGGTAAGTTTCGATAAGAATCGGGACCTATCGATTAAGTTAAAATATGTTAGCCTTCATATAAACTTGGTAGTCATGTAATATCATATAATATCACAGACGGTAGTCCGATATACGGGGAGTCCGGTCATTTCTTACATTCTTGAACTTATCCAACCCCCAACCGTCCTTTAGATCTCCCATCTTGCCATCCGAATCAGAAAGACCGTCATTCTGCGCCTGTAACTCCTGGAGCTTCCTCCAGTACTTCAAACTGCTCCCGGCCTCATCCGCGGAAACGCGTGCCAAAGCATCTGCAACCTTGAAGTCGCCGATCTTTGACTTGAGATCGGAGTAGACAAGCGTATTGGGAAAGCTTGGTACAAAGGTCAAAAGTTGAATCGGAACTCTTGAATGAATAACCGTAGCACCGGTTTTTATCGAAAGGACGATATCATTCATAGGAGGGCCTCGAACTGAGGCGACATTTTTCTGAAGCACTGCATCGGTACCAGAAGGTCCTACCACAGCCGTTCGAGTGACAATAACAGTCTCTGTCGCGACCAAAGGTCCCGGACCATATTTTCTGCCCTGAGACCGGGAAACAGCATGCGGGTCGTATTTGAACAGATAGTAGGACTGTATGCAGAGAACGACCAGGATGCAGACAAGCAACGGGGACCGCCGCAGAGAACTTGGTGTTGGGCTGGCCAACATTGTGCGTCAACGCCTTGTTGCTGGCTTGGCTTGGCTCTTTTTTTTTTTCCCTGGTGGTTCTCGCTTTGAATTGTTTCTGGAAACAAAATAAAGAGAAGGGGATTTGTTCCGTTTCTGACAGGTGGGACTGGGACTTTAGTGGGTAAATTTGGTCCGGGATATCGGCATCGGATTAATATCTGGGTGTCGCGAAGAAGAACAATACCGGACGGGCTGAGTGATCCTTTTTCGAAAAGACGTATCAAGTAAAAAGGTGAAGGAGAAGGAGAAGAGAAGAGAAGAAAACAAGAAAGTGTAGAAGAAAGGAAAGGTCAGAACGAGAATAAGAGCAAGAGCAAGAGCAAGATCAAGAGCAAGAGCAAGAGCAGGGGTCGAAAGGGATATCCCAAGAACAGAGGACAGCTGGTTCGCTGGAGGTCAGCTAATAATGCGGTTGGAGTGATAATAATGTTACGTCCTGGTCTTGTTATGTTGCATTGGCCGCAGACATGTCATGAATAGTCGACACGGGAAGACAGCAAGTGGGCCCTGCTGCGGATGGACTATGGCAGCTAGCTGGGATATGTCGACAGGTAGAAACGAGGAATGGAGAGCGAAGAACGGAGACTATCTAGAAGGAATGGAATCCAGGGAGGGGCAGATAATAATACTTTTAGACCCTCTCGAGGCCAAGGGAATGCCGGATTCGAAGACAGAGAATTCAATACTGGCTGCACTGTTATGTCATCCTAAGAGCACTAGTAACTAACATCATATACGCAGTTACAGAAGTCAGCCACGGCCAGTCGAGTTACCGGGCAGCCTTACTGGTAATATTATGCATCCCATAGCCTCATCCCTATGGACCACTATGGCCTAACTCTGTTCCGTAGCGCCCCCTCGAACCCTCAAATCCGCGAGCCTTTGTTCAATGGGATTCCCCTGCCCAGACAATCTCGATTCCAAGTTTGCAGCTTGCCATGCAACCCCACGCTTACATGGTACTATTTCTGGCGACACAAAACACTAGCAAATCCAAGTACCAATCAGGCACATCCATCTTGAAGAAAGAAAAAAAATTGAACGAGAAAAAAAAGGGGGGGTTCACGGGTGTGATCCAAGCTTGCCAATGTCAAGTCTTCTTGTCATCCGCGCCGACGGGTAACGGAATCTAATGCTTCATCCGATTTTCAAATTGTTCTCTTTTCCCCTTCTTCTTCTTCGATGTTTTCGTGCCCCGGATGTTCAGGGAAGTGCCTCAAACATGATTGACCATCCTGGAGATGTTTCGTATTGGATTTGATCCAGCATTTTTTTTTATGCTGACCGGCCGCAGCTAGCTTCCGTCCGAGATTGATATTTGTTGATCTAATTTTCTTGTACGAAGCCTCCACAGTACCTGGTTAGTACAGTATTCTGCACGGTGGGCACCATATGGTATCATCCGTTGAGCCAACGGATCAGACCATCGAGCTTTGTCAACAATTGCAAGAAATCTCCCAGAGAAAACCCAAAAAAAAAAAAAAAAAAAAACGGGGATGGTCGTTCCTGATACACCCCCAAGAGAAATTCTGCATATGGTCTGTAACGTAAATGCCTTCCCGAAAAGTCATTTGAGAAGCATGTGGAATACGGCATGATCCAAGCTCGAAGCTCGAAGCTCAAGCCCATGCAGGTTAATTGAATACGAACCCCAAATACAACTATATCGACATGCAAAATAAATAACAAGATGACTAGGTAGTTTCCCTTGAATTCTGAATCCAACGTTGAAAGAAAAGTAACGAGACCCACTTCGTTTACGTATGTGGCTAGGCCCCGCATACACCCCGGCCTCGAGGGGCTCCATGCACCGTCTGATGCCTATTCTGAATACCTACTACATACGATAGCTCTACAGAGCAACTCATACCATCATATGTATTCACAACATTCCCCGGAAATTTCCAGAAATCCTGTTCGTCACTTAGCTCCATTCACCACCACCTCAGCTGGCCAAACTAAACTACATGCAAAAAAGGGCTCACAGGAGTATACGTATGCCTGGCTAAACCCTGCAGCTGCTTATGGTCCCAAAAATAAGGCACTCAAATATTTGGCAGGATCTCGTTGGTAGCGATGTTCAGATCGAATGTGAATGCCCTGTTTAGCTACGTCGAAGGGTTCGAATGCAGCCAATCGGAGTAGTTCCGGGTGGGTACTGGACCTGCCAAGTCGGAGGGTATACACTTGTTGGAAAACCGTCATAATTTGCGGGAGGCGTGCGTAGCGCCCGGCGGGGCTATATTGCATATTGAAATATTGGGGTATATAAAAATAAAAAATAAAAAAGGTTTTAGATTGAGAGACGAACGAAACGAAATGATGAGATTGAAACGGGCGAGATACCTAACTAAAGAGCTACTTTTGGGCTATCCCATTTGAAGCCATGGCACATGCACAGTGTCGTTTAGCCTGAGCTTTGTAGACCAGTAATATCCAACTCTAGCGCTGGGAGGTACCGAATTTCTCAGTTTTTTCCCTACATATCTTAACATTTGTTTTGATAGTGGGGTTCGTCAATCGATGATTGCGTGTTCACTCGCAGGGGTGGGGTTAAGATCCGAGACACCCAAAGATTCGTTCTCTCCATCTTTATTCAAAACTTTATAACCTTAATCGATTACTTAATATTCAAGGGTTCGAAACGAGAGACAGCTATCGGACAGGCTCAGGTTTGCGGGAAGGATAGATAACAAAAGTTTAAAGGCTCCAGTTTTTCATCTAATTATTTTTTATATCTGCGTGCGCATAAAATCGTGTCCCAGTAAACGTGTCGCTGTTCTGGCCGAGCAGCACGATACCCTCACGAGGCTATTGGGTCATTAGTTAACCAATCGTTTGTCTTGTAATTCGGTTCGTTGAGATCCTGTTATAACTTACTGGTGAGAACTGTCTGAGCTTCACGCCACCTTCTGATAAAACATCTGCCGTCTGTGGTCACATGTTAGTAGACGTATTTTCCAACAACAGATAATAATAAGTATGTTATACCTTATTGTCCATGCTATAGGCTTGGCTGTAAACTACCTCTGATATCCCGACTTGTGCAATCTTGACACTGCATGTCAAACATGGGCAGCTAATATAATGCGGTGTCAACATTCCTCTATCGGATTGACACTATCTGGAGTCGAAGCAGGGAAACTTTCAAAAACTCACGTATCACAGTATAGTATCGACCCCTTCCCAATTCTTTCCCTTCCCGCCTCCAATAATGCATTTTCCTCGGCATGGAGACATAAGCATGTTGATAATCCTGAACCGCCAGCTGATGCACTATTACATCTTGCACCTAAAAAAACACACACGCCAACGATTAGCCAAAAGCTTCAATATATGATACTTCTCTGAAATAGGCCGAATGATACATACACCCCCCATCATTACAATTCGTCAGACCCCTAGGTGTACCATTGTACCCAGTACTAATAACCCTCTTCTCCCTAACCAAAACACACCCAACTCTTCTTTTCATACAATTGCTCCTCTGAGCCGCCAAATTCGCCAATTGCATAAAATATGCATCCCAAGTCGGTCGTAATCTTGTTTCATCGGTCAAATCCAAAGTTTTCAGGCTTTCGTAGAATGTTTCAATGGATGTAGATGAGTTCAAGAGGTGTAGGGTTGCACGGACGAAGAGAGGGATCAGGCCCGTTTGTGGGTCAAACATGTGCTTGTCTGCTTTTTCGACAAAAGTCTCGAGGGTCGGGGTGGGTAGAGAGAGATTATACGCTTTGCACCTACAAAAAAGCGGTTACACCAGTTGTTAGGATTTCATGACAATCGTGTAATAGCGCCTCTTATGCACATATAAAGATCATACTTTTCGATATACCGTTTCCACCGCACCACAACTGGTGCATCCACACTGACGAGAATGAAGAATGGCCTCTTCAATAGAGTATCAAGCATATCTTCATTCGATATGTCCGTCATAACAAACATCTGCTGCCATCTTTCCGTCACATACTCGAGTAACTCCTCGATTGTTGGAAATGTAAGGTTCCCATTATCCGGGAAGCTTGTGACAACTGTATCGGTAGTGGAACTACCGTCTTCCTTTGGTACCGGGGTCGTCGTCGGAGCGGCTAGCCGCAGGATTTGGAACCCATAGGTCTCGACAAGGAACTTCGCGACAGTATGCTTGCCAGCACAGATAGCTTGTAACAATGGTTTAGTCGGGCTTGAACATCTTCAAGAAAGGTCTGTTATACTCACTTCCACACAATCCAATAAACATTGCTACCAAAAATTACTCAATACCAAAGGTCTACAATACTCTACTCCAAATCCCCTTCTCTTATCTATCGATGATAAAACGGAAAAGAACAAAGTTCGTGGAAAGTTGAAAATGTGGAGAAGCTGCATGAATGGAATGCAGACCCGACACGAGTTTTGGTGTTGGATCGCCCTGTGCCCGCCACGTTTTTTTCGGCCGACAATCCTGGCCATACAAATCGAGAACACTATTCTTTGTCGCAAAATTTCTTTAAGCTCCATCTCCAACTTAACATCTACCTCATCACCCCCACGCAGCCGTGGACCTCACCCGCCCACCATGGTCCGAAAACTCAAGCATCATGAGCAGCGGTACGCCTCTTACATCTTCCACTTTCTGTTATGAATCTACTTGTACTAATTACCAAAAATACAGGCTCCTCCGCAAGGTCGACTTCCTAACATGGAAATCCGACGACAACCATCGCGAGCACGATATCATGCGCCGCTACCACATTCAAGACTCAGCAACATACCACAAGTACAACAAACTCTGCGGTTCGATCCGACAATTGGCACATAAACTGGCACAACTCCCACCCGAGGACGAGTTCAGGAGGAAGCACGAGGACCTACTACTAGAAAAGCTCTTCGTAATGGGTGTGCTGAACAGCAAGAGCAAAATGAGCGATGTGGAGAATAAAGTCAGCGTGGCGGCATTCTGTAGAAGGAGACTGCCGATTATTATGACAAGGTTAAGAATGGCAGAGAACGTACCGGCTGTAAGTTGTCTCCGAAGGTTGGGTTTTTCTTAAAAGGGTTGGTGCTGATGGGTTTATTATAGGCTGTCAAATTCATCGAACAAGGCCATGTCAGAGTCGGCCCGGAGGTTATCACGGATCCGGCATTCTTGGTTACGAGGAACTTGGAGGACTTCGTTACATGGGTCGATTCATCGAAGATCAAGCGCAGCATTATGAAGTACCGCGACAAGGTCGACGACTTCGATCTGCTGTAGTAAATTATATCGATATTATGCTATATATCACGACCGGCAGCGGGCGTTGGCGTTCCAGGGACTGTATAATATGCACTATGTATAAAAGCGAATTTCAAGTTCATCTGACCTCCAAAGTTCAATATTTCCTAGGCTACAAGGTCTTCTTTGGGGATACATCGTATCCATACACACTGGTTTCAGGTAACATTTGGACAAAAAATTAGACGACCTCGCTCATTGCAGTAGGATTGCATCATAGACCCATTAAATGAAAGAAAATAAATAAACTAAAGCAAGTAGCCGGATTAAGAGTCCAAGAGCCCCCACAGGTTCTGAAACTTTGGTTTCTTCTCTGCTTTCTGATGAGCGTCCAACCTTTCGAGTATCATCTTCATCAACAGCTTCTCGCGCTCCCGGACCTGTGACTCGTCTAGGAATCCACGGTTCCCATCAGGGGCGGTGTCCAAGTCCTCTGCTGGAATATATGACTTGTCCGTGATAACACCGGAAAGAACACACATGCCTTCCACCTTTTGCAGCAGCCAATCGTTGTATCTGAGCCCATCTCGCCATTCTGGTGCAATAGCTTTGTGGCCAACATATCCACCGACAAGAGCACCCGCAACCGCACCGTTGGTATCTACAAGAACCGGTTAGAAACTACGGAGTTTCGAGAGTATTGATAACAAATTGGGGACTTACCAGCATCACCACCCATCATAATTAACTTGGTGATAACACTCTTAAAATCATCTTTCCCAAGCATCACTCTCCTTAGACACCATACCGCCGATCCCAGTGCGATATATGTATACCCCAATCGCCTGTCATCAACCACCATCCCCTCTTTCTTATCGTTATACATCTTCTTCGGGCTAACTTTGCAGTACGCATCATACTCTGCCCTATCAAAGTTATACTCAATTGCATTCCCTTCCCCATCCTTCAAAATATGCTCCTTAGCATATGCATCCGTCCACGCCCATGCATGATCAAGGTGCGTATCAATCATTTCCTCAGATGTCAACTCCCCCTTCAACAGTGCACGTAAAATCCCAACAACAGCCACACAAGATACCAAACACCTTGGATCTGCGTGAGTGACTATAGCGATATCAACGGCTGCTTGGTACGTCTCCTCGAGGGTTTTGTTGATAAACATAGGTGCGATAATTGATGTTCGCATCACTGCACCATTTGCGGCGTTGACGCACTTTGTGTTTATCCATCGACCCTTAGAGACCCCTTCAGGATCGGAAAGGAAGTCTGTGTGTGTTACTACCATGCCAACCGTGTTTCCGATACCGAGTGGTAGTCGGTCGAGAGCACGGAGTCCCATTGAGATCCATGTGCGAAGACGGTAAGCAAAATCACCTTGCGTGAGAATTCCATCGTTGTGGAGATATGAGAGGAGGATTAGAAGCATCTGGTCGGTGTCGTCTGTCCATGCTCTGTTTTAGGCATTTTGTCAATACAAATCCGTTTGTTGATAGCGAAAACGCGGGTACATATAAATTTGCTAAATAAATATAAAATCTTACCTTTCTTCGAATCTCGCTCGATGTCTGTCTACGTGTAGAGGAGTGACTGGTTCGGTGAGTCGGAAGCTGGCCTTTGGATATGCCATCTGCGCTTGTGTTCCGCTTAGAAATTCTGGGTTTTTTTTTTTTTCAATTGTTAGAGTCTAATGACGCCGGGTATATAAACGCCTAGCCAACCATAATTACCTGTATAGAGCCCGATGGTATCACCAAGGGCATTCCCAATGGCAATTCCTTGTATCTTATCAACCAAGACATCTGTTGGCACGCTAGCTGAGGCAGCGGATGTTGATGTTGTAGCCATTGTTTCTGTTTTTATTTTGTTCTAAATCGTATGACAACACTAGAAATTATCTAGTGAAGCTTTCCCTGGCCGTAGAGAAGGTCCGGGTTTGGTTGATGAGAAAATATATACTAGATACGAGGTGATCTGGGGTGATCTGAATATCTCTCTCAAGCTTGTAATATAATAGCGAAGGCGATTGTTTTTGCGTTGTCGCACGCCAATATCCAACAAACTGGGGAAATCAGTCGAAAATCGATAGACCGTGAGTCCACCGAATGAGATAGATATAAATACTCTAAGACTTTGAGAGGAGGGACGGAAAGGATGACAGAACGACTTCCGTGTTTATTTGTACCTGAAGCTAGAAGAAGGGGGAGAGTAAAGTCTACGTGGGAATTCTAGAACTTAACGTTGTGGACACGCACGCGGAGAGCTACAGTCATATACCTTTTTCGAGCCCTAGGTCCTGTGTGTGAAAGAAAAAAGATTCATACACGATCGAAGGATCCAAACCGGAGCCTCGTAGCGGGTGGGCGGGATTTTGGAGCTATCGATGGCCAAGCTTTCAGGTCTCTTTGTGCCTGGTGTGCAGCCTTGATATTTGATTGTGGTTTTTAGTCAATGTCAACATGTTTGTGGAGGCGGGGTTTGTGATATGAGTGTTCTTAGTTGGGAAGACTCAAGACTCACTTGTGCGCTTTGGTAGCCTCGCGCATCAACATTAGGTTAAACTTGATATGTACAGAGTATTTGTTCACAGCCTGACTAGCGATGCTATTTGACCGCCTAGCTCGATTATATCGGTTATAGAGCAAGATCGGATCGATCGAGGCTCCTAGATTTGGTATTTTGCTTGCTATAGAATTTCGGCACTGCCATCTTCATTTTCATGGGATGCCGCACACCAACGGGGACGGAACGAGGCAGATCTGGGGCAGTCTTTGATACGGATACATGCATGCACCTAGAAACTCACAATCTCGACATGTCGATACCCGTCTTTGCAGGCACATTAGGTCTGAGCAATTCAGCAGGAGAAAAAGCTTGACCCACGCCACCGAGTCTCAGAACGTCTTAACGAACTTTCCATTGCCATAGGGACGACACTAGGTATGTATACTTGCCGCTGGTGCAGGCGCCCATGGCGAACTTGTTGAACAATCAGTTGGAACCGCTTTGTTCGAATGTGGAATCTCCTGCAGACAACCCTTTCGTCAACGGTTAGTTAATATCTTTTGACAGTTGCGTGTATACCCGCCGATGTCGAACGTTGTTTTTTTTTTTTTCTTTAGCGAAGATGGATGTTGAATCAGGAGAGGATAAGAAACGTTAAATTGTTTGAGATTTGGCAGGAAAAGGTTTCAGAACAGCAACCGCTCACTCTGATTAGTCGACTGCCCCTTTGGCCCTTCCCAAGTACAGTGTAGGAGGCGATATTTTTTTTCTGTGCTCAGGAAATGAACAGCAAACCTCATTTGTAAAGAAAAGAAAAAAGTTGTGAGCTCACACGACAGGAAGATCCCGAATGTTTGTGATCGGATCATATGCGGCCACAGCCGGCCTGTTGGAGATACGGAAGAGATTGCTTCTATATTTCGGTTCGCGATATTCCATGCCGATGGACCTGGTCCTAATAAGTGTTACCAAAATTAACCCTTTTATGAACTTGGCACGGGATTCCTTTCGCTGCAGGTACAAGCTCGTTGTACCAGGCTTGAAAGCCTTAGCTTGCACTGCCAACGTAATCGAAAAGAATTTTTGCCTCGGAGACTTCTGGGTGGTGGCTATGGGTGTGGTGTGCCGGGCTTCCCAAGCTGAGAAAACCCAGCGGGTGACGACAAATGGGGAATGTCTGGTGCAAGGGGTCCAGCTATTTTTTGCATCAAAATCGACCAGGGCTAGTTCCCCAGAGATGATGGAGGACACATCCAAGCGAGGTGACTTCAGACATGCGAGGGAAATTTGACTGCGATGTGACTTGACATTTTGGTTCGGGTAGGGATGCAGGATGTTTTGAAGAGGTTGATGCCTCCGTAGATGCATTCATACGCATGTCATCGGGGGAGGCCACGCATGCTTGTTCATGATGGTGCATGCTATTGTTTGGAGGGCCCACAAGGACATTTGGACGGTAGAGCATGCCGTCGACACCGGACAAGCTTTCCACAAGGTGGTATTCGAAGGAAGGTTCGAAGCAACCTAGCGTATGTGCATACGACAGGAAAGCCGGAGACGCCTAATGATTGGATTGCGCCAGATGGAACCACTAGGATTCTTGGGGACTGGATTGGTCCCTCGGGAGGGAAAAGGTCGCTAAATCGAGACTGGACAGCCCTAAGCCAGAAAGTGACACTCTCTTCCAGGGTCAGGTCCAAGAGAGGCCCCGGGATATGATATTGCTTCTTCTTCCCCTTTGTACGGAGCTTCACATTTTTCTGGCCAAACCCATTTTCTCTCTCTTGTTCGTTCGTTTCCTTGTTTTTTTCCACTTCCCAAGCAACCAAAATACCTTTTTTCCTTTCAATTTTCGTTCATTTTGTGTATAGAAACATTCGTTTTCCTTCTCTCTCTCGTTATTTCCTAGTCGTTCGTCCATTTCCTTATTATAGTCTCTTTGCATTTGGTGTTTCAATTTTTGCACATATTTTCTCCCTTCATTCACCTGTATCTGAACTTCTTTCGACGGCAGGCTCCTGGATTGTTGGAATCACCGACATTTGTGCTTCAGAATCAATTGTCAGAGTAGAACTTGGGACTCAGAGACAGCTTGGACTTCTCTTGGACCACTTTCTCCTTAATCCCCTCTTACATCAGCATAGTAATTGCCCCAGAGCTGGATTAGTAGAAACTTACCATCTCAAGTACCTCCCGCCACCCCCCAAATCAATCCCAATCAGCAGGTTGCGAGCCATCGACGCATCAAAACAGAAGTCACCGCCTCACATAGACTCGGGTAACTGCAAGTCCACCTGCCCAATCCATTCATTTGCATAGGGCTGCCCTGCGAAGAAGAAAGAGAGGAACATACCAAAGACAAGTGCAGGTTGTCGCACACCCGTCCAGGTTCAACGGCCACACCGCTTGCCCACTCGGACCTGTCGTCTATAAAAACCGTCTGCCAAGCTTTACGGCTGAGCACAGCTTTAGCGTTTTTTCCCTGTGGAATTGACCAGGTGCTTAGCTCTGTTCTTCTTTTTTATGTATTAAAGAAGGCTGAAAGATCTTTCTGGTTGTCCAGGGTCCTGTTGTGCTTTATGATCGTTTAGATCTCTTGGACTTTTCTTGTGGTTGTGACATTCGACGTTACAAACCTCGATAGTTGGGTTTCCTCGACAGTAGTTCCTTCCCCTGCGGAAGCCTCCCTTAAACTAACCTCAATCCGACATATCCGCCTTCAACATCACTGCATATATACGAGGAGTTTGTTGGTGGAACCAGGCCTTCTCTATCTCTTTTTCCTTTTCTATTTCCTTACTGTTCAACTATACACGACAAAAATAAAAATCAACAACGATGTTACGACTATCTAGAGTATCGCTGTTTTCAGCTCTTGCACTATTCGGTGCCCTGCAGGTCCAGGCTGCCACCGATGTTCTCTCGACAAGCGGGTTCGCATCATGCGCTTCCCAGGATTCTGATATCGTCGTCCGAAACTTTATGGTTGAATACGACAGATCAAACATGACCGTCAAGTTCAATGTTGCTGGAGAATCGAAACGACAACAGGAGGTTACTGCGGATTTAGTGGTTACAGCCTATGGCACGGAGGTTTATAGAAAATCTTTTGATCCTTGTGAAAATGGCATTGCTCTCCTTTGTCCAAGTATGAGATATAAGATAGCTCCCTAAAATTTAGCTATATGGATGCTAACATTATGATATAGTACCTGCCGGAAACTTCTCCGCTACCGGAAAGCTTCCTATTCCCAAAGAATTCGCTGACCAGATTCCTGCTATTGCATTCACTATCCCGGATCTCGACGGTCTAGCCAAATTGGAACTGAGATCGAAGAGCAATGGAACAGATGGTACAACTCTCGCTTGTCTCCAGTCTAGTGTTAGAAACGGAAAGACTGCTGAACAACCTGCCGTCACCTGGGTCACCGCCGGTATTGCTGGAGCTGCAGCTATTCTTGGATCCGTCTCACTCATTGGTTCAGCTGCTGGGCTTGGAGCTGGTGGTTCCAGCGGTGGCTCCAGCGGTCCTTCGCCAAACATCGTCGACGTTGTCCTCTGGTTCCAATTCGTATCTACTAATGGCATGTTGAGCGTCAACTACCCTCCAGTTTACAGAGCCTTCACGAAAAACTTTGCTTGGTCGACCGGTTTAATTCCATGGAATGATATGCAACGTAGTATCGACCAGTTCAGAGCTAAGACTGGAGGAAACATTACCAAGTCTTCCTACGATGTTTTGAAGAACACGACCTTGGTTTATTCCTCTGATGTCTCGACCTCAAGCGTGAAGAAACGTGCTGTCGACCTTTGGGGGTCTCTTCTCAAGAGAGCGCCGCTTGATTTGGAGACTAGCGTCAATGGAACTACTCTTGGTTCATCCTCTGCCAACACCGATGATGAAGACAGCGGCCTCATGAAGCAAGTTAAAGGTATTGAAGCCTATGTCGAGACTTTGTCTATTCCGAACACCAACACTTTCATGACCGTTCTCCTCATCTTCTTGATTGTGCTCGCTGGTGTCGCCGTCCTCATCCTGCTCTTCAAGGTCATTTTGGAACTTTACTGCCTCTGCGGAAAGCTCAACAAGCCACTTGCTAGTTTCCGAAAGAGATACTGGACATTCCTCTTGGGCACTATGGTCCGAATCGTAAGTTATGCCATTCCGTAAAAAGTGAATGTGAAGTTGCTAACCTTGCTTGCAGATCCTCCTCATGTATGGTATCTGGGTCATCTACTGTCTCTACCAATTCAAGCGGGGTGATTCTTGGGCTGCTAGCCTTCTCGCTGGTCTCACCCTCGCCATCTTCACTGCTGTCCTGGGATATTTCGTTTACCGAGTTACCAAACTTGCCAAGGAGGCTAAGAAACTCGAGGCTCAGGGTGGTGACAAGCTCCTCGAGGACAAGGGCAATCTTCGCAAGTACGGTCTCTTCTATGATCAATACAAGTCGACTTTCTGGTGGATGTTTATCCCATTCATTGTCTATCTCTTCGCCAAAGGCGCCATCATTTCACTTGGCAGTGGAAATGGTCTTATTCAGTCGAGTGGTCAGCTTGCCTGTGAACTCATCCTCTTCGCCTTCCTCGTTATTGGCCGCCCTTTCAACAGCAAGGCCGGAAATGTCATCAACATTTTCATCGCTGTTGTCCGTATCATCTCTGTCGCTTGCGTCTTGATCTTCACCGAGCAACTCAGAATCTCTCAGACCACTACTACCGTCACTGGTGTTGTTCTCATCGTCGTCCAGTCGCTTCTTACCGGTCTTCTTGCCATTCTCATTGCAGTCAACGCCATCGTCATCTGCTGCAAGACTAACCACTACACCAAGAGTCGTCACAACCGTGAAAAACTCGCTGAGGAGGCTAAGATTAGGGATGCGCTCAACCCCCACGACCGACGAACCTCTATCATGGGTCCCAATGCGTTCGGCTACGGTGACAGCAAGGGAAGATACCAGCCAACTCCTACTCGTGACGAGTTCCATTTGGATGAGATGTACCCACCACCACGCGGTACATACATGCCACCACCACACGATCGCGATGGCTCACCCGTCCCACACCCACACCCATATGGCAGGGATGGCTCACCCGTCCCACACCCACACCCATATGGTAGGGATGGCCATGAACGATCATTCAGCAACGAACGCCCATCAGACTACGTCAACAACAGCCGACAGAGTCTGATAGGGAGCGCAGCTCCAATGAGCCAGCAACCTATGGACTACGTCAATAACAGCCGGCAGAGTCTAATAGGAAATGCAGCTCCAATGAGCCAGCACCCTACGCACGACAACCGTTTCCCGCCAACATCATACGATGAATACCGCGGGGGTCCTACTAGGTGGTAAACGGTGATGCGTAGCCCCAAAAGAAAAAACCCAGAGTTACAGATTGAGTCCAATTATATATCCCTCGGCGTTCTTGGTTTCCTCCTATACCACAAACTACCTGTTCTCAAAAAAAAATTCCATTTGCATATTATTCTCCAGAATCAGAATACATTACATATACAAGGAACAAAAGGGGGAACAGTTTTTTTCTTTCTTTGCTGCTTAAACTTCATACAATTTTGTCTTTAGCATTTTTAGCGGAGTTTTTTTTTTTTTTTTTTTGTTCTGATTATATTTTTCTCTTCGTCATCATTGGAATTCTCATAATTTCTAAGTCTTACCTTTCCCATCCTTTCGTCCTCACCAATGCCCGAGAAAACATAGCCTCATCCTGTACTACCCTCTAGCTATCCGTATTCCTTCCCCTGCCATCCCCTTTTCATTTGTATATCATATCCACTTTTCCTTTTAGATAAAACCAAAAAAGATTTAATACATCCTATTAAACAAAAAATTCCAACAAAATTCTCATACCATACAGTAAACCCAAAACGATTGAAGAAAAATAACAAAAGTTTATAACAAGCCACACCCGTCGGTACAGCCCCCAAGTTGACGCACACAAACGTCACGTGTTTCATAAAGATACCACCACAAGACGGATGTGGCCCCTGCGTTAGGAATCTATTGGTGCACTGCTCTTTAGTATAGATAAGACTTAATACGTCATATCCTTCCAAGAGATTTATTTTTGAAACAACCAAGACGGGCTCAAGACGGCGGGTTTTCTCCCCATGATGGGAGGCATTGCCGATATGAAAGTTGTGGGGATATCCATGGTTGTGATGGGCTACTTAATTTATGAATGGTGTATGCTTAATTTGATGTTGATGGATACTTGATTAGTGGTGGAGTATATGCGATCGTGGACTGAAAGGTATAATTTTCAGTGAATATTATGTTATGGACTCTGTATTAACCTTTATGGACTTTAGTCTGTATAAATAAGACCAATTCTCATTCCCTTTTAGATTTCCGTAGCCCGTTTAGGGTTACAGATAGCCTTGGGATTCGGAATATTTGTTAGATCGCTTTAAGCCAAAGGCCTATTTACTCGGTTTCTGTGAACATATAAAATATACGGAATGCTATATATCATAGAGGCGTAATGGAATGTTCTCTGCCTTCTAAAGCGACTTTGATTCTTATAGATGTTAGATTACTCTATCCGAGGGAAAGTTGCCCTTTAGTTTATAAATTCATTGAATTCATGAAGTAATTTCGAGAACGAATGCATGTCTATATGAAATAATACTTATGTGTGTGTATATATATTTACATATAAGCAGGTTGGAGATCCGGCCCCACGACGTCATACTAATAGAAGCATGCGCAGGTATGTATATGATAAACAGAGGACTAGCGTTCTGGAATGGATCCAACGAAGTTACGATAGTAAGCGTAACTTTGTGTCTTCGAAGTCCCCAACCAGTAGCTTGCTCGCCTACCAATCGTAGTTTATGGGCTATCTTCGCTGTCCTCATCGCGTTTGACTTTTTCGCTTTCGCTTTCAGTGTCATGGCTACTTCGCTTAACCTTGCGGAAGTAATCTTCACGAGTATTGTCGTTAACGTTGATACCAGGGTCTCCGACCTCGGGTGTAGGCTCTACTTTTCCAACTGTAACTGTAACTGTAATCGGGTCGGGAGCTGCAACAATCTCAGGTTCAGGGTAAATAACTTGGAAGGGGACGCAACCGCCGAAGGGACCGTTTCTAAAAACAAAAGACGAAGAGCATCAGCACAAGTTACCTAGACTTTAGGGTAGGGAGTAGAGATATTTCCTCAACTTACGTAGCGAAGTTTTCACAGCGGAGCATGCAAAGGTTCTCCACGTTACCGTACTTGGCTTTGCACTTGACGTTCCCTGGAATTCGGACTCTCAAGGTGTGACGCTTGTTATTCCCGTGAGGCCAGACAGACTTCCACTTCTCCTTACCAGCGCCTGGCCCTGGTTGCATATCGGTTGCAAGCCAATCGCCAAACTCCTTGCCGGTACCGGTTTCATCCAATCGACATCTATTTTAAAGAAAGGAAAAGCCAAACCCAGAATTAACCTTGGGTTGCAAATGGGGGGTTTTTTTTTAGAGGTTTATAGTTTACCTGAACGGGCCAGCTCCGTCAGCATTCACTTGCCAGGTTGTTATCTGGATCCAACCACCCGGAGTGGCCTGGGCGAGCTGCTCTATTGACCCGCATTTACGTTTAAAACTTTTGTTCCAAGAATTACCGCAGCGGGCGTAACTTACTTCTCTGTGCACACTTAAGAGTCTCTGCAGCCGTCTGAAGGTAAGCACCAGCCGGAATCGTACCCTGAAAGAAGTTATAGTTCACGAAGTGTGCGTGATTATAGCCCCTCGGTGGCTTATGAGGCTTCATGATGATTTTACCATTCGGGGAAATGCTGTTTGTTGCCAAATAGTAATCCTCAATAAGCTTGAGGCTGGAACCGCAGCCCTGCTCCAGCCAGACACGCTTCCTCTTTTGTTTGTGCCACCAACTAGAACAACATGCCGGGACGACTGGGTCACTAAAGGTAATGACATCGTACTGTCCAGGGTTTTGGGCGGCTCCGTGGTTTTTAACTGCAAGAGCATCCCAGTGCCCCAACTTCATGCCTCTCACGAGACTGTAGTCTCCAAAAGCCTCGAGGAAACGAACGTGGGCGGATACTACATCGAGCTCCGAAATAGTGGCCAAAACGGCAAAGGCGACCGCAGGGGAGAGTTTGAAAAGCATTTTGAGTGATAGACTAGAGTCAGAATGTAAAGATCGTAAGTGAAAGTTTGATAGACTTTCTTGTAATGCCGTTGAGGCTAAGAAGTTGGGTAGGTATCGGTTGGAGCAGCGAGCGCTGATGGAGAAAGGGAAATACACAAGAAGCAGCAGAGTGCATATTTATATAGGGTCATGTCCTGTCGACATGTCCCGCGCACTGGCCATATGCCAATACACAGAAGAGCGGTCGACATCACTCGGGCTTTGGCGGGTGCAGCATCAACAGCATATTCGGTATAACGGCACAACTTTAGGACGCCTATAGTCAACTACACGAATTAATTTGCAATTGTATGATCCCTGGCTGTATGTCTTCATATGATTCTATTATAAAATAAGATACTCCTATCCTTGCGGCTATGTTGAGCCGAGATCGAGAGTGAATCTTAATCAAAAGATTCACATGTTGTTCTGAAAAGACTCTTTACTCTGATCGAATTATATGTGCCCAAGCATTAATATCGGGTCTACATGGTATTTTCGAGTTCATGCTAGCCTCGTAGTTGGTTTACGAAGTTTACACATTGGGCGTTTGGCATTTGCGCCGACTGCGTTGGTAGCGTGTTATTTTTACTAGCTGTGCGTCGGTATGGTTGCCGTCACCAAGATGTCTGTCCGAGGGTGGAGACTCGAGACCGGATACCTATCTTATCTCATCAAACCACCTCAAGGCTAGCAGCTAGAAGAGGCTTCATTGTCTGTTTTGTGTGGGTATTTGAGACATGTCCTCAAAATGCACGGCCTACCGCAGAATGTCAACTACAAGCGATTGAAGACTTTGAATTATATAATATTACATTATAGGTTCCTTAAATCTGATTTTATTATATCCGGAGCTGTAGGCGTTGACGCCAAGACAAAATACAATCGAGACGAGTGGATACCTAAGCATCCATATCTCTAATCAAGCAGCTCGTAGCGTAGCCAGGCTTGTCCCCGTATCAGCGAAGTTTGCTTGGCCCTGTGGAGATGTGGTAGATTCGCCCCCACGATGGAATAGGCTCGGATATCCGGACACGCAAATACTCGTAGGGGCCCACAAGATTGTGCGACCTGACCAAAGATTCGGACCATCCTTCTGTCGGACTCGGAAACAGCCGGTAGTGTGGATTAAGCATAAGGCCCTGCAAGGGTTTCGTAAAGCCGAAAAGCATACTAATGTGGTATGATTTTACCGTCAAATATAATAGCTGTCTCAATACTAATATATCCTTTATATTTAGCCCTTTTCCGGCGAATCAAATGAAAGATTCAAGGCAGGAAGATGTTTTAGATTTGAGGTTCTAATTCTAGCCTTTCCTACAATATCCAAACCGAAGACCGTGAGATATATACCACATATATATTACGTGCTTAGAAGAGTTTCCCCCCCGTTAGGATTTCTTTAAGGAGCTCCATACGACAGTTGGATCTGCCTCACTATGCTACTTTTAAAGTAGTACATTGATGTTAGATATAGACGTATGTATAGTTCCTAGATGATATATATTCCGGCATGAAGTTACCAATTTTTAGGGTGTCAGCATATAAATTCAGGTTATACATCCTGTGACTCGTTAACACACGCTGCCACTACGCTATCCCTCGGCTTCCAGGTTCCGAGTTTCCTATAAAAGAAAAAGGTAGGAAGACTCCGTAAACAGTTCGTGCTCTTTTTCCGTGCCTTCGGCTCTTGCTACAAACAATTTTAAGATTACCCTAGAGACATTCCATCACGCCCCAACTACAGAGTGTTGGCGACAACCATCCGGATTACTTGCCAAAATTTAAAGATTAGACTATAATAGCGCTTGAAACAAACAGAACGTAACCTGTCGGTATCGGAAGGCAAAGGGAATTGCATATTCCTCCATATTGTGGTTACTCGAGATACGAGCGTTCCAAAAGACAAGGGGCATTAGCTACACTAGCTAGTCCTAGAGACTAAATAAACGAGGTAGTACAAAGTTCTGAGCCGGGAGCGCAGAGCTAGTAGCATTATGCTCATTTTAGCGTGAAATTCGAATGCGGTCCTCTTTTCTAATGAAGAAGCCCAAACCGGGAAATCGACCCGGGGGCTTCATAAATCGCGATATATTGCATATCATTTTGGGACCCAGTCTTTATTAGTTGGCCCATCACCTCCATCATGCCCCCTTCCACTTCCTTTTCCCATTGGGATCCTGAGGGTGACTCGTTCTCGGATTCTTTTCCCTTGCGAAGCTCTGTTCCCTTCTTCAATTTTTGGTTCCTCGAGGGCAAGCCCCATTTGTGAATTCTCCTTCTGTGTTTTCCCTTTAACATCTCGACTCTTTGCGGCATATCCATCCTTGGAAACTTGTTCTTTGGCAACCTTATCCAAGGGCTTCCGAGATTTAACATCTTCGGCTGGGTTTCGACCAGTTTTTTCGATACCACCGCGATCCATAGCCATGCGGACTCGTCCAATCTTCTCGGCTCTTGACTCAGGGATATCCAAGAGCCTCGTCGGCTCAGAGAATCGCCTAAAGGCTCCAGAAATCTTGCGATGTCGGTCTCGATGAATTTCACTGCTAATTTGCTCATTACGAGCCCTCGCGTACTCTTCTTGAGTAACTCTTGTCCTAAGTGAATCTGGAACCTGGATCATTGCCAAGGAACCAGCACCGCAAAGGAGATCTTCTACCCGTTTTTGGGCCTTAGCGGTGTTTTCTTCTGCGTAGTCTTGCAGTTGGATGAGATAGCGAAGTCTTTCTTCGAGTGAAACGACGTCGTCTTTTGTGACGCGGGTTGGCCAGGGTCTACGTGGGGGTGGTGGAGCCGGTGCAGATGGTCGAGTCGGTTGAGGACTTTTGGTATCCGCGACTGGTCCAGGGTCTATGGTGGCGTTAAATTCTGATTCGTAATTCCAAGTATGATATAGTTGGTAGGGTATAATACTTACCAGATAAACGTGGACGCTTTCGGTCACGCGCAACGGGCGGTGGTAGATTCGATTCGCGTGAAGCTCCTTGATCCATTTTAGAGGAAGTAGTCGACCTGAATAGGGGAAGCTAGTTGATATATCAACCACGAAATGGATCATTAGCAAGTTCTCTGCTTTAGCTAGATACCTGAATCCAATGAGAGAAAACTGCAGGGGGGAAGTGTTTGTGGTAAGTTCTCGAAGGCATCCACCAATGTACCTGAGGTCGTATGTGATGAGAAACACTTTGTTGATTCCTCGTACTCGAGGAGTGGTAGTTGTGTGAAGTGAGAAGGTATGAGAGCTGCAAGTCCCTTAAGAAATATTCTTGTGGTTCCGTAGATGGTCGATGATGATATCACGGTTACTATAAATTCAACGACTCATAAAAAAAACAATCTCGGCGCAACCCTTCAAACGGCCCATCTACAATCCAACAAACTCTAGGTAGAATTATACAGCCCTTGGAAGTGTTTACACCCGTTCTTGAAGGCCGAGATATGGATTCGAGGCCAGGAACAACCTCTCAAAACACTTTCAAACTGGATACAATCTATGGTGATAGGTAGTCCCATGGTATACGACGCCTCGGTGGCAACGTACGTGGCTAATAACCTTATTGCATGGGAACTTAAAGAACCTTAATAACTCGTAATTCTTTATAATCCCATGCGCACATGGGCCACGGGGCTATGCGACTCCGATACTATACTAGCCCCGTAGTCTTACCCCAATATCAAAGTGTTTAAATCCAGTTGCATAACCAAACTAAGCCCTCTCAAAGGCAGGCTGTACCAGATATAATAATTCTATGGACACAAACTTTTTTTTTGTTTAAGAGAAAAGAACATAAGGCATCCAAATTAAACGTCTGAATTGCTTCAACGTCTAAGATGAACTGTTCTACCCACGGGTATAACAACACAGTCACAACACAGACCCATCACAAAAATACAACAATGGAAGTGCAGATCCCTCCCATTTATGGAATATGGCTACGGGACTATTGTAGATCAATCCTGGATGTTCTACGCCCTCAGCTATACTTTTACGTCACTTGAGACTAATCATACATGTCGTAGACAAAATTGCTTTAGTGAGATAAAATTCATTATTTGATACTATACTATACTATAACGATAAAGGAAAAACACGACGGAGAAGACAGAATTACAGTCTGTTTTTTTTTTAATAAAGAGTTTCTTATTTGTAGTATTAACCCCTCCCAATTGGCCTAACAAGACCAAAAGAACATGAGCACGGTTTGAATTCTATAGAGACTAAAAAGAAGAAAGGAAGAAATGGGGAGGGCAAACGAATAAGGGAAGAGGAAAAGAAACGGGAGGAACTGGGGATAGCTAGATATCGTGTTCCCTTTACAAGACGTATCCATCCCTCCTGGTGTAAACGTAGAAAAGAAGCCATGAAAAACGTAAAGATGCGGGGGAAAGGAATCCCGCATGAAGAAGAAAGCCAGAGAAGAGGATAAGAAAAACGAGGTAACGAACAGAAATCGCTGCAAGAACATAAAAAAGAATGAAATGTCGTTAAGAAAAATGATACCCGAAACGCAGCTGGTAGATTAATAGAGTATCAAAAGGATTGAAGCGGGGCAAAAGGAAACGAAAGAAGAAGAAAGATAACAACTGGGGTAGAAAAGGAAGAACTGAAAACGCCCCCTAACTCCGTCATGTCCCACCGAAGGGCCCTGTTTGAAGCTTTGTATGCAATAAAGATAACCTCCTCCTCTTTTCTCTCGGCGAAAGGAAAGGGGATAAAAAAAATAAGATCGTTGTAGGAAGAAGAAGAAAACACCGAGGCCCATATTTACTATGTTACAAATCCTCCACGAAAAAGGGCGCCGCTCAATTGCGTCGTAGACCTCCAAGGGGCTAGAGGAGGTGCTTAATCCGTTACTCCGCCGCCGACTGCTGTATAGTCGGAGGGGCGGGCTCTCTTCGGTCTCATATGTCGATATGGGTTGACCGGCTTCCTCATATACGGGCTATCCTCATCGGTAGGGAAAGGTTCGCTAAAGATTTTCCGTGCCTGATATGCGCTAGCACTGCCGCCGTTCCCCATACCGACGTTGTTATTCCAACCTTGATTCTGTTGGGCCATCATGCCGTTGCCCGTATTCATGTTGTTTTGGCCCATCCCCATATTCATATTCATATTCCGCTGCTGTTGCTGCTGCTGCATGCCCCATTGCTGGTTATTGTTGAACTGTTGTTGGTTGTTGTTATAACCGCCACCGCCGGCATTATTATAATAGCCATTGTTGTTCATGTTGTTCATGCCGTAGCCGCTGTTGCCGTTATTGTTCATGTTGCCGTAGCCAGACATCATGTTGTTATAACCTCCACCACCGTTCATACCCATATTTCCTCCCATATTATTGCCCATATTGTTACCCATGTTGTTACCCATATTGCCTCCCATATTGCCTCCCATGTTGTTGCCCATGTTGTTGCCCATGTTGCTGCCCATATTATTCCCCATCATCCCCATATTCGTATTATAACCGCCGGCCATATTGTTATTCATTCCAGTGTTCATGCCCATGCCCATGCCCATATTCATGTTCATGTTCATGTTGTTCATGTTGCTCATGTTGCTCATGTTGTTCATGTTATTCATGTTCATGCCGGACATATTCCCCATATTGTTATTGAACCCCATACCGTTATTATTGTTCATCATATTACCCATATTGCTATTCATGTCAAACCCGTTCATGTTACCCATGAAACCATTCTGAGGGAATCCCATAGACTGTTGCTGTTGGTTCATGTTCATATTATGGGTTTGGTTGACACCGTTGGTGGCGAGGCCAACGTTTTGCATAGCAGGAGAATTTCCGGTGTTTGGGATGATTTTCTGTTGGGTTGGGCTTGGCTTTAGACGCTTGGATCCAGAGTCGTTAGAGGCGGAACTGATAGACCGCTTCATGCTCGTTCCATCGTCTTCTGCAGATCGTTTCTTCGAGTTGGATAATGTTGCTGTGGCGGCGGATTCAACTGGCTTTGCTGCTTCAAGTTTCGGTGTACCTGACTCTTTCTTGATGCCAGGTTCGGTCTTTACGATGGCAGCCTTAGCAGGGGTAGGCGACTTTGATTTCTCCTTTTCCTTCTCCTCCGATGTGGCCCTCTTACTATCTAAATATTCCTTCACTCTCTCTCTTGTTTCAGTATCTGGAATTAAGCGGTCCAAGAGCACTTCTTTCGTATCACAGTTTGGACAGACAAGATCACTCTCTACCAAAGCGTTTTGTATACAATCATCGCAATAAGTTTTCTTGCAACAAGGTGTCTTGACTGCGTCCTTGAACAGCTTACTGTCAATTGGACAAGCTAGGCCTTTCTCCTCCAGTAGCTTTGCTTCAGCAGCGGCTTCGCCGGTCAGACCAGCAGCCTTAGTTTTCTGTTGGAACAATTCCCACGAAGCACGGTCTGGCTCTGCTACGACGTATTCACCATCGGCGTTAACCATGACAGAAACAGGCTTGCCATCATCTTCATCTGTGATGACGGGCTTCTCAACAGTTTTTAAGAAACTCTTTGGAATTCCGGTTGTCCGTTTGACCCTGGGCCGGCCGTCGAAGTTTGGGTCTGCATTTGTAGGACATTGTTGGATCCAGTGACCTAGTCATTTGTTAGCGAGTGTCTTCGGCTACTCAATGTTACACCTGTGGAACAATGCACAAGGACAACATGCAAAAGGATCGATAAGCTTACCTTTTTCTCCGCATCTATAACAAACATAGCCAGTCGGAGGTGGGTGGGCTGGTGCAGGTGCGTTCTTCTTCTTGAATCCTCCCTGCCCATGGATAGGCCGTGCGCTGTGCGACATTGTTAGCATTTAATTTTGGGGTTTAGGGTGGATACGGAATATGCTTACCTCGCCATCTGCTCTTGAGTCTGGTTCCATTGCTCAGTGGTTGCCTGGAACATAGCTGCAATCCGTTCTTCCTCTGTCTGTCCTTCACCGCCGAGACCAGGTACAGCCGAGGGGGCAGAAGTAGCTGTAGGTTTTGATGGACCACCTGCATGGATAGTATGCACTTTCTTCTCCACTCTGCCAGCACTAAGGGCCGCAGTGGGCATCTTTCCGGTAACATATCTCTGTGCAGTTCCTCGACCAGGCTTTGCAGGCGGTAATCTACGAGCGATAATTGCAGTACCTCGTGGGATCATCACCGTATCATCGACGTATTCTATTTTGTAACAAAAATGTCACGGGTTAGTTTATATATTGCTTTTCTATTATACATAAAAAGGAATGAAAATAGTCTAATCTCGATATAGGTATCGCTCATATCCCTCCAGTGGTGAGTTTCGATCGAGTAGACTTGGGACGAGAGCTTACCTTCATTATTTTCCTCATTGTATATGGCAAGATCGAAGTCGGTACCATCGCCGAGCTTATGGATGGCAATTATGTCCCTCTTTGCGTCAAAAACCGAGATTGCTGTTCCATCGAAAGGCAACCTAGTAGGCTCCTTCTGGGATTTGAATTTGAAGAATATTGATGATGACATCGTGGGTTATATTGATAAACGTGCTGTCTATATGGGTTAGATAGAGGTGATCAAGGTTTAAATCCCTTTCAGAACAATTTCTACGGGGAAATAGAACAGAAAGGGGACGGAGGAGCAGGTTGATTCCTTTGTGGTGTTGCTGCCGTCGTGGTCGCCGCTGTCGTTTTCAAGGGAAGGCCTCCCCGACAGGACTAAAAATGAAGTGTCGACAATGTTCTGGCCGAGTTGGAAGATAATCCGATTGTTATCCCGACGAGGTTTCCTATAACAGATACCAGGACGTGAAGCGACGAACAATAGATGCCGAGATGATTCTATAAGAAAAGAGAATAATTCGAGATGGCAAGTTGACGGAAAGATAAAGGAAAAGAGGCGATGGCGGGTGGCTCTGGATGCCGAATTGTGAAGCTTTTCTTTGGCTCAGAGCGGAGAGGAACGAATGACGACCGACAAACGACTGAACGAACCTCTTTTTGCGGTCGGATTTCTTGTTCAAAAGTGAATCAGAACCAGTGACTTCACTACTTTCGCAGTTGGCTGGTTGTCTAGGGAATAACGGATTCTTGATCGAAGGTCTCTTTTAGATTGAAAAAAAAGGGTATTGTTCGACAGCAGAAGACTGATGACACTGTTCTTCTTCTTCAAATGAAAACAGGACACACTGATGCGAGAATACAGGTTGGGTTATCGAGATAACAGGTCTCGTCTACAGTTTGCTTTGGATACAGGTTTTTTGTAACTGGCACAGGAAACGGATACAAAGAATGAAAAGGCTCGGGTTTCGCAGTAGCGGTTAGAAACACTGGTGTTCTTCTCTTTCTCTCCTTTTTTGAAGCTTTTGAATTTTTTTGAATTTTTATCTTTTATCTTTCTTTCTTTTTTTCTTTTGGAAAAATTCTTTCAGGCAAAAAAGGGCAACAGAGAATCGCGTTATTCAAACAGCCGACCGAAATCCCCGAACGGTGCAAAATATCGTTGCAGTTGAAGGATTCAACTGAAGTTGCTTCGTGAGTCTTCCCGGAACCAAAGTTGCATTCGGTAGGTGAAGACTTGGAAGAAGATCGAGTGGACGTTTCTAGACGATGGGTCCGTTCGTCTGTCTAGGCAAATGGTTTGCTCTGATGGCTCCGCTGAAACGATTTCTCGGGGGGTGTGTGTTCCTAGAGTGAGTTTCTTTCCACGCGGGAATTTTAAATTAGGAGGCAAAAAAAAGGGTATTATCAAATAGGTGGCGAGATTCAGGTCCAGCCGGTCTGCTCAGGTCATCAGAGAACAGGGAAAATAAAACTAAGAAGTAAGAAAAAAGAGTCTATCCGCAGGGTCAATCGTGAGGAATCTGTCGAAAGTGCAGGTTCTGCAGCATTGGTGTCGCGTGAGCTGTTTTTTGATGAAGGGCGGTGGAGTGGAGGTTGATGTAAAGGAGAGGGAGATGGTTGAAGAAGAGGGAAGAGAGAACCCAAGAAAAGCCTGATTTGGCAGACGTTCTGGCTCGATGACTAAGCCACGTCCCACAACGTCGGTTCAACACACAACACAACCACAGCCAGTCCGAACTTGGGCCGCCGGTATCACGAGGTCTAGTCTCGACCCGCTTCAGGGGACACAAGAACCATGGTCCCGAGGCTACCTGGCACTGGACATGATGACACCGGGCGAATGATAGTATTTCGATCTTTGGGGCGACCGAAAAACTTCGCATTCTCTGGTTGCTTCTCCAAGTTCCTTCCAGTTAAAAAGGATTCTTATTACTTGCCCCTTCCAACGCTTAGGCTCCAATCCGAGCGCCTCAAAATCCTCAGAAGAGAATGTAACAGATACGGTATCAGATCAGACCCATTCCTCCACTTACGGAATGTTCTACGGGCCCGCGGGTCTGCGGGTAGTGCCTTTTTCCTTTACGGTCGTTCCGTCCCAACATCTCACTAAATTCCTAATGATTGGTACCACGTACAGAGAAGAAGAGCTTTTGGTTCACAGTTTCAAGGATCAATTAAGTACTATGAGCTGACTGACACGAGATATCGGTGACGGGAGAGTATAAAACAGAGCACACCACAGAAAACGGTGGAAAAGCACAGACAATAATATAGCTTCGAAAAGGACGAATCAAAAACTAAACGATATCAAATCTGAAACAGAGAATAGTATGGAATCAATTGGAAAAAACGCCGTGGCTTTGTGTAAAGAAAATGTCAAAAAAAATATCGAACCCATGACAGAAATAAGCGAAATAAAACAGAAGATGAAGAGTAAAAAAAAAAAAGAATAATGAAAAGAATAATAAACCAAAAAATAAAAAAATAAAAAAAATCGCTCTCATGAAATAAAACGTATCGTTCGAATGGGTAAATGAGCGTAGCGTAGCAGCTTTCTCGAAAAGCGGTCTGGTGGGTCATCCGAAGATAAGAAACTTTGATCGTAAGATCCGAAAAAAAATATCGCAGGTGATTAAATGCGTAACCATATGTTGAAAGGGAAGAGAAGCCAGCCATATCCTCAATCCTTTGACTTATTATATCCGTCGGTATCGTTTCAACCTTTTTTGGAGGTCCATAAATTCATTGATATCCAAGCCCTAAATCCGAAGGGCAAACCTGAAAAATTAAACCGCCATATAATTCTTAATTCCTATTCGTGAACCTCGAGAACTTAAATGTCTCTTTGATTCTATCCATCGTGCTTCCGTTTTTGAAGAATGGTATCTTTTCCCGTATCGATGTCGTTCTAGTGTCGATTTTCTGCCTCATTCTGTGCGTCTTCTCAGAGATCTTTTCGAGAGGCTGTTTTCTCCACGATGGCTTTACCAACGCCCCGCCCGCGCCAGCAGGCAATAGGTCGTCGGTTCTAGGCTGGGCCACATCCGGGTGGGTAACTGATTTATACGGGACTGTAAATTTACCGATAAAATTAGCCCACGAAATTCCATAGTTTCTAAACCCGCTCGCCTCAGGATTGTCCTAAAACTTACCGTTTGGAATCCTATTCTCAACATTCTCTGTATATTCCCCAACATGCACCACTTCTATAGGTGCGGGCGCTCGACTCCTCTCGCCCTTCATCTCCTTTTCCAGCTCATTGAGCACAATACTTAAAGTCGCCGAACTCTTCCTATCTCTCGCCGCCTGTTCGCCCTCCTCTTCCTCTTCATCCAGATCAACATCAACGGTCCCAGGCAAAGGGCCACCGATTTCTTTCTTCAACTCATCCATCCCAATCTCATGGACTTCCCCGCCACGAATAGTCGTAGCATTG
Organism: Orbilia javanica; assembly: GCA_036872735.1. Taxonomy (NCBI): domain Eukaryota; kingdom Fungi; phylum Ascomycota; class Orbiliomycetes; order Orbiliales; family Orbiliaceae; genus Orbilia; species Orbilia javanica. The sequence continues at coordinate 2,634,711 of JAVHNR010000004.1, read as the reverse complement.
CTAACCCTCTCCTTCCTCCTCCCACGCTGCCTTTCAGCTTCTTCCCTCTCAGCAGCTTCCCTAGCTTCTCTAGCTTCCCTCTCAATTCTTTCTTTCTCTTCAGCAAACGCAGCAGCTGCGATTTTGGAAGTAGCATTCACAGGCATCGGCGCATGAGTTTGCGACGCATGTCTTCGTTTTAGGTTAATACTCGACCCGCTGCTACTGCTTCGACTGCTACCCCGACTCGCCGATCGGCCAACAAATGATGGGCGTCCTTCTTTGGGGGATCTCAGACCTGCGGAACCACCGAATGGTGAGGTGAATTGTCGAGGGGTTTCATAAAGGAGTTCGAAAGTAAGGTTTGTGAAACGGCGCCCGCCGAGGTTTTGGTGATACATTCTTTCTTGAGTGTATTATTCGTCGGATAGATGAAACAAATATAAGGTATATAGAATGAGGTAGAGGGGGGGAAAGATTTCCTTTGTGTGTTTGAATGTATGTTCCTTTATCGTCTGGTATGTAAAGGTATTTCCGCGTGCGTGTATGTGTGCGTGTGTGAGAATAAAAATGGTTTTATATAAAGTAAAATAAATAATGTTTTATAAAAACCGTGTATTCCCAGTGGTTTTTTTTAAAAGTCCGTCCGTTCAAGTAGATTGAGCTTCTTGCGCTTCTTCTTCTGCTTCTTGTCTGTTTTGGGGGAGAGTTAGGATTCGAGTAGTCCGGTCGTAGTGGTGGGTCGACGTGTTTCAAGGCTGTTTCTCGCGGGGAAGTGTCGCAGGATGCGCCCACCAAGCACAAAAAAAAAGCTGTCTGAGTCGAACGAACAAATCAAAGCAAAGAGATAGCTTAATACGCTAAGAAAAGTATCAAAGACAGTTACAATTGGGGGTCTATACTGCGTTAAAACAGAAAAGAAAAAAAAGTACAATGGAATGAAAAAGGAATGAATGACGTCTAGAAAGTCGTGCGTTAGCTGTTCGGAAGGAAAGAAAAAAAGACAAAGACGTAAAAGGACGTTATGTTAGAGGTGGTGGTGGTGGTGAGGGGAAAAGGAAATCGCAGTGGTGTCGCGAGAGGAGGGAAAAGGAAAAAAAGAATGCCAAATGTCAAGAAGCAAAATGTAAATCTTCAGCCACAGCAGAAACCGGCTAGAAAGGACTTTTAAAGAGAGAAGAAGTAGGAAGGAAGGAATAGAAGGAAGGAAAGGAAGGTAAGGGTGCGTCGAGCACTAATATTAACAGCTGCTAACTCCTCTCTCTCTCTTTGAGATAGGTAGTAGACCTAATTACTAGCAGTAGTCTGGCAGTGAGCGACGCGAAACAAAAGAGACATCCATGCACAAAAGAGAAGTGAGTGTCTATGCACAAGGCGGCAGGTGGGTGGAAAGGAATGAATGAATTGAACAGAGCAGACGGCCATGTGCTTCTCTGCATCCGAGTATCTTTTTTTTTTTTTTTCTTGTTTACATCAGGAAGACCGGGATTGTAAGTCTGGGTTTCACTAATATTAAACACCAGAGAACCGGGAGGATCGGGTACAGGATGTACCCTTGCAACTGCTCTGCCTCGCAGACTTTTCCCATACGTTTACTATGTACGATCGAAGGCAGCAGCGATAGCTGATGTGCTGCGTACGCAGGTGTATCTATTTGGATATACAGACGGAGCTAGTTAAGTAGCCGTTGGTGCTAAAGCTGTCCATGCTACGATGTTGCCCGTCCACGGTTCTACCCTACTGTCGATTGCAGTTATTTATTTACACGTCCGCTGTACACTCCGGTATATATAAATGCCCAATGGCCCTCGATCGCAAATATCATATTAAAGGGTGCATGATCGGAGGAATTGGCAATGCCATCTCACTTACCATCTTCGTCTCCAAACCCGCCGGGACAGACGACAAATGTCGCATGGGCAATATCGGCCTAACTCCATGGATCCATCCAACGGCAATTCTTCCCATCGGATTCCACAAAAGCCCTCAAAGAACCCCAGCTGGCAAGTACTTAATAAAATAAAACAAAATAAAATAAAATCAGGCACGATAAAGAAAGCTCGGGCCTTGGGACCAGCGAGATCTCGATCCGACAACCTCTCACCTGTTTATTAAGTAGTATTTCAATTTATTTCAATTTCCTTGGTTAATTAATTCCTCGACTCGTAAAACATCAAAACTCACTCGAGCGCTCGTACGTACACTCACCGGCCGTCATATTAAACTTCTAAAAAAGGACTCCACCGAATTCCCCAAGAACTTCACCGAAAGAAAAAAAATCCCCTTCCTTTCCAGAAACAGCAAACAAATTAAACATCAATAGGGAAGGGAAAGTGGGACCTCGAAGGAAAAAGAGAGTTTCCCCCCATCCAATTCCACGATCGTAATCCTCGCCTCAGATTTCTCTTTCGAGCCGAAATTGCCAAATTGACAGCTCTTGTGTGGTGGGGATCCACTTTGGCGTTCGTGTGATGATGCATCATCATCACCAACTTTGTTTTTTAATAGCTTCCCTTCCCTTTATCTTATTTTGTTTTTAAATTTTTTTCAATCAAGCATCAAATCGGGAAGAGATGAGAGAAACCGTTCCTTGGCCATAATTTCGCGAATGACCACGAAAACAACACATCGTGCATGAAATTGTATGCATGTCGCGCCTGCAGATGCATTTGCCTCCACCATCCAGGCCATCCATCCATCACCCCCAGGTTTGCGTGCAGGTCAGGCGGATGCAATGATATGATATGATATGATACGATGCCACTCACAGGTCTCCATCGTACTATGCCAATTCCAACAGTTTGACAGCTTGCTGATAATGGAGCTTAAGCTACCCAGGAGCTCGATGCGAGCTCCAGAGAGCTAAGAGAAAGCGGAGCCGTGGTCCTCAGAAAGCTCACCATGTTATATTAGCACATAGACCACTCGCGACGGGTGGATGATTGGTGTAGTCAAAAACCTGAAACGTAGACTGCAGTTGAGAAACGTGGACCGATAGAAAGCGATGGATTTCGGAAAGAAGCGAATCCGATGTCGCATGTTGAGAGCATTCCAAACTACCTAGCTTCAAACACCCAGCCATCGCCAATAACATCCCAGCGTTGTCTCGACGTCTACGGGTAGCAGCACCCTTCAAAGAAAAAATAAAAATAAGGGAAAATAGGGGGGGAATCGGGAAAATATATAATGCCATGGTACATTATCCTAATTATATTTCCGGTATTAATATACAGAAAAAAATTGACCCAATATATCAAAAAAAACCAATTTCAGTAATCATAAGCAACAGAAGGCGGAGGAGAAAAAAAAAAAAAAAAAAACAATCATCAAGTTCGGTACATAAAAATATTAAAACCAAATAACTTTTTCTGTAATACTCCAACAACCATGACCACCAGTCCAACCAATCAAAGCCCCAATGATCTTGCCAATACTTCGAGGCCCTAAAAAGCCTTGCATATACTAGAGCCTGTTAGTACCCCAATAACTCTCGTAACGTGCTCCTCATCAGTCGTAAAAGTCCTTTTTTTTTTTGTCGGATCCTTTTCTTCTTTGTTTCTGTCGTTATAAAGCGTGAATCGTCATACATGGAATGTGTTCAGCATGAACATGTTATATGGGTATATGTTATATATAGGCGGACAAAGCAAGGGGCATAGCTTTTTGTGAAACAGAAGCTGCTCGGGAAGATCCGCGGACGGCTGGTACACAAAGGTCATACAGTCTTATGTTCTTTTCTTTGTGCCCAACCAAATGATGGGGCTGGTAGACAGATGTACATCAAAAAGGAAGTGTGCGTTTTTTGTATCTCTGCTTCCCGGATCCCGCCGTTGTGAAGAATATCGGGATAGGTTAGTCTCATAAACCAGCCTCCGCGAAGTGGTCACGGTAGGACCACTCCCCAGCAGGCAAGAATTAGTCTTAGTAGCCAACGTTCACCCTTCGACGTTTATGATTAGTTTTTTTTCCAGTTTAAGAAAGAAACACAATAATTGACGAAGGAAAGAAGGAGAGTGGTGTAGAGAATGAATAATACGATCTGTGTATCAGAAGAAAAAAAAACGAAAACGTGAATATCAATCGTCAAGCAAGATAAAACAGAACGAAACAGGCAATCGAAGAGGCTAGGGGAATATCGCGACGCTATTCTAGAATATAAAAGGGTCAAAAATAAAGCAGAGGAGACAGGCCAGAGTGTTTTGTCGCTGCAACCAAGTGGTATAAAGAATCAAAATATCTAAGTTATGGGCAATTGGGGGAATCAACATCAATAAACAAAAACCAACCGACTCCAAGAGCAAGTAAAATCTGCGAAGAATATAAAAGAAAAGAAGTAAAAAGCCAAGCCTGATAACACCGTTTTGTGAAAGCCCATGCGGGGGCGGGGTAACCGATGTGATGATACAAAATGCAAGTGTTTTGTTACGAGAACTAGATAAAGAAAGGAAGAAAAGAATAAGGGAATGAATGGAAGGATGGGATATCAAAGGAATGACGAAACAAGGGTAAGCCTAGCCTGGCCCAAAGAGACGAAAGTGATTAGAAGTGTTAGTTGCATATTACAATTAGAATACTGGTATTCCAAAAGTGAGAGGTAGAATTAGGAAGCCCCCAACTTGAGGGTTGCTCCCAAAGAGGAAGAAAATGGCTGTAAGTTGATGGAAACCGGATGTCATTTCCCTTTACTGGGGTGCATCCCCATCGTGAAACTCTGAGCCGGAGCCGATATGTTCTCGGAATCCATCCGCTGAGTCCTCATTCGGACGAACCGTGACTGTCCCTTGGATGGTAGCTGTTCTAACCCGGCCACTTAATGGGAGTTGGTAGCGAAGAAAACCGCGAATCGTAAGATCGAACGTATGGACCATAGCTCGCTCCCACCGCTCGCTCCCACCTACTTCGGTCTTGTTCCCGGGCTTCGACAGCCGGACCTCCCCGATGGCATGGGTCGGCTCTTGTCGGAACGGCGAGCCATCAAAAGTCAGAGCGGAGTCAAAGTTGAAGATACGCCCAAGTAACATAGTTTCTTCCTCTTCGGCAGGGTCACTGATAGGGTCAGTCCCCTTGTCGACACCATCAAGAGCATGCACAGCCTGGTCGTCGAGAAGGTTATGTTGAGGCTTTTCCACGTTTCGCCGTCGTTGAGCTTTGGTGCCAAGGCCGCCCCTCAGGACGCTCTTCCACCAGGCGTCTTCGTCATCTCCGCCATCTGGGTCGTCCTTCGGCTTGTCTTTCTTTGGCTTGTCCTTAACATAGGGACTCTTGATGAAGACGTTGACATCCATGGTTGCAATTGAAACCGGGAGAATATTAGGGTTCAATGCAAATATATCCATATTGAACATCATCTCCTGCTTCGTTGCAATAACATCCGTTATATTGATAAGTTTAACGTCCTGGAGCGGCTTCGTGGTGAGGAAAACAAAACCTAGAGAGCAAGCGACGAGCGAGACCATGGCGAATACGGCTAGGATGCAGCAGGCGAGTCGAGTATACCAATTTCGCTGTCCATAGTCGCGATCGCGGCGACGTGAGATAATACTTCCGGGGCGCGACTTAGTAACCCCATTCCTATTCAAGGGCCAAAGAGGTGTTCGCTCGTCTGCATCGCCTTCAATATCGCCTTCGTAAACAGAGAGATGGCTTCCTTCTCGTCGTGCTTTTGGTGCCATCGATCCGTTTCCACCGGTGTGCTTATTACCGTACGTCCTTGGGGACCCTGGCCGAGAAGAAGCTCGAGAGCTACTGATATGATGAGGCGTTCTGAGTGATTGGTGCGAGCTCTTATGCTGCGCATACCTTGTCAGTTGAGGGCCGCTTGACTCATCAATGTTAGGGTTAGTGTAGCCACGTCCTATATGGCTTCTGAGCCCGGGCTGGCCGCCGACCCCACGTATAGAGCTAGATCCTACGCCATCTGAAGTATAATAGTCGTCAGGGGGTTGGTTTTTATACGTATGTCCTGTCCCGAACTTCATATTCCTTCGAGTTCTACCTTGGGTGCTGAGAGCTTGGCTGCGAGGATCTGAAAGCGAAGTTACGCTAGAAGTTCGCGAGTGCCTTGGTCTTGTTTTCTCGGCAGGGTTGGACTCATATACAAACGTTTCCCCACTATCAGACGATTCGGCGTCATCTAAGGTATCATTAATCCGTTGTTCGAAGATGTCGGCCTTAGTAGTCTCTGTGTGTTGAGTTGTTAGGAATGTCTCACATATGTCGTAGGGCTACTAAATGTACTTACGGGCGCTGGGTCCGGAGACCCGTTTAGCTTTCTTTCGCTTTTCCTTCTTAGCTGGACGTATCGTCTCTTGGCTAGCCTTTCTCGATAGTCTGACAGTGCTTGGTGGATTCATCTGCTGGGGGATCGACGTAACAGTTTCGATCTCGGGTGTCAATCCACCGCTTACATCTTGAGTCAGCGCATTGCTTGTGACCGTCGGCCGCCGGGAGACTGTCCTTGAAGGAGCCCGACTTGGTGGTTTTCGGTCACTGTGATTGCCTGTATCTGATTCAGACTCATGAGTTGTCGTTCTGCTGCTCGCGATGCTGGACTCTGACGGACGGGTGCTCATGCTAGAAGTCTCCTGGCGTCGTTGTTCCGCTTCTAAAAGCCGGGCATCGATACTTCTTTCCCCCATTCCAATGGCAGGAGTACTTGGTAGGCTGCTTTCGGTCACTGTTTCGAGCAACGCTGGGCTAGCGATAGGCCGTGGAGGTCGTTGTCCATGACTATGAAAGTATGAGGTCGAGCCTTCGTGAGCCTCGTCACTAGAAGGCCCCCGGCCCGGACTTTCTCTCCCTCTGACAGCCATGGAAGGTGGTGGAAGCGTAAGTGTCGAATCCAGTAGCCTCCGTGGAGAGGTTAGAGAGGAAGAACGGGTCATAGGAGGCGGGGAACGTGAGAGACTTAAACGTGGGGATGTCGGCCAATGGGGGACATTTGGGTTAATTGGCCGCTGTGGACGAGGAGAGAGGGGTTGTGGAGGGTCCACAGCCATGGCTGGTTGTTGATTTGTAGTGGTACCGCTAGTAGGTGCTTGCGCAACTGCAGGAGACGGTTGGGACGTTGCAGAGTTCGCTAATCTCGCAATTGATGTGGAGGATATTGACCTAGCCGGTGACGGAGAGGCTTCCCTGCGGGCCTCCCTTGCAGCTGAGACCCTGCGATGCTTCGGAGGAGTCGGCTGCGATGTGGGTGGAATTATGGGAGATGAGTTTCGAGATGGGACGCCAGGTGTAGAGGAGGAAGAGATTTGAGCTATTAGGTTCGCATTTGGGCCTCTCTCTCCTGGTTGAGGAAATTCCACTAAGCTGTTCGGGGTGGACGTTTCCTTCCGAAGATTCGTGGCACTACTGTTCCTCGACATTGTGATTGTATTACTAGAGCCCTGGTTGAAGGGACCCAGTATAGACTAGGATTTGGTACCTCCACGTTATATTGTGGGGGAATGGCACAGATCCAAGCGGAGCACCGGGGAGCACTGGACACAATCGTCTTTGGAGGCGAGAAGAAAAATGCTGGTCCCCGGATGCATCAAAGGGGTGTCTTCTTCCCTTCTCCTCTCTTTTTTTTTTTTTTTTTTTTTTTTTTTTCTGGAACGAAGATGGATGCCCAAAATCAGGAAAGAGAAAGGCACGGAGGGAGAACGGAGGGAGAAATGTTCTGGCAGCCAAATGGATAGTCTCGGAGCCAAATGGACAGCACACGGGGCTTGGTGGTTGCGGCAAGCACGTCTATTTCGTCAACAAATTCCGACCCTCTTTGTGCGATTCGTTTCCTTCCTCTTTGGTGGGTCCAGTTGGCGTCCCGAAAGGGCGATGTGATTCGTTTTCACGGGCAAGAAAAGAGTGACCTGGAGGGAATCACATTGGACGATTGATGTTATAGTGCATGCAGATAGGCTATGCCTTCTTCGCTGGATGGCCCGTTGTATGTACTCCGTATGTACTGTACAGTTGTATGCACGATTTCCAAGCGTCGGAATGCCGAGCTCAGTTGGCAGAGATTTTCTTTTGCCGTCCTAGATAAAGTTCGCAGAGGTTTGTGGGGAGACAGTCGAAAGAGCCAGAGTTCTAGCGGAAGAATGTGATGAAGATGTGAAGACCCTTCTTCTGGCCTGCAAGCCTATGGCGGGTGGCAGACGATCTGACGGGGGTTGATTCTGCAGGTGTACCTGAGCCTGACCGAGAGGTGACAGTGAAGCAGACGAGCAGCCAGCTGGTTGGTCCCGTCCGGTATAAGCGTGGGTGGGAGTGGATCGTGGGACGGGTAAGTCGAGGGGAGTGATGGAATGGATGGGATGATGATGTTAAGGTCGACGTTGTGGGTTTGGTGGTTGAGCTGGTGGAAGAGAAGCGATGTGATGTGTCTCTGTCTCAGGGGTCCCGTCTAGGGAATAATGACGACGGCTGCAGCTGCAACTTCAACTTCCAACAAATGCAACCGGCAACCACATCCACACCCATAATCACAACCACAACCACAACCACTGCCCCGGCAAGGAAATATATATTCTAAGGTGTGTATGGCCATAATACATTGCCCTATACCATTAACGTCGTATCTACTAACAAACTCAATCAATAGCCAAGTAAGCATACTAATCAAGGCACAAAACATCTACGGCATAGTCGCTTGACTTCATCCACTCCAATGGTCCGCTATATGCAAGAATGGACATGGCCCAGCCTGGTTAAAACCACTGGGGCCGTGGAGTAACTGCTGGTACATGCCTCACGAGGGCACGCCGTCGATGTGTCCTAACCACAGAATCTCTCAGATTGGCGATAAGAAGCGGGCTCAGTTCACAGCTGTCCAACGGTCTCTAAACCAGAATGGAAGACCGCATGCCGCCAGCAGCCGTAATTGGCCCAGCCCGACCAAAAACCACCATCCAGAGATGGGAATATTCACACACCGGGTCATGGGAATGAACGCACGATCGTTCACTATGGAGCCTTTACGGGTACTTCCATCTATTGCATGGGCCATCACAGGTACCCTTTTGCGCAGGAGATGGCATCAAAAAATGCTGCAGCCTACCAGTCGCAGGCAATTTTAATATTATGACCTTTATTTCACTTTCACAAACAATCAACCGTGGGAGAATCGGCGGTTCCTCCACGCTACACCAACCCGCAAACAGGCTATCGAAATTCATATTGTTTGTCCCACAATTTCGCTCAGGTCCATGCCCATGCCGATGCCCATTTCTCACCAACAACATGTCTTCTCGGCATCCAAAAAGGTGGTGTGGAAGCAAGTCGTCTGTGGAGATGGCCTTCGATGAGTTGTCCAACGTTGACAATTCCTGTCCCACTGAGCGGCACCCCTGGCCTTTCTCGCCTTTCTTCCGCCCTCTTTTCTGCAGCTTTTCTGCTTCGACTTCCTTTTTTCTTAGTGGTGGATGACGCAGGAGTAGGATTTTTTCAACCAGGGCAGTCCCCGACTAGCTTGTTTCGAGAAAGCCGCTGCAGCGGGAAAAAGCGGTTTGAAGTTCTTCCCTCGTGCCCTTCTATCTGAGATTTTCCCGGCAAGGCCAAAACAACCGTTTGAACGGGTTGTGTTTGTTGGTAGCAAGCCCCAGAAACGAGGGGAAAGAAGGTTAAAGGTACACAAATCGACATCATTTTCGACTCGGTTCGATGAAGCGGCACAAGAGGTGGCTGGGTTACGGGAGGGAGAAGGAAAAAAAAAAAAAAAAAAAAAAAAAAACTAGCGTCTACGAGTCAACGCCTGCCGTCCATTTACAACTCATTATCGCGGCTGCTTTTTTTTTTCTTCGTCCCCATGCGTCTTTTTCTTGACAAATCTAAAGGAAACGTCTGCCTCGGGGCCTCACAGATGATCGGGAACTCCAAGACCTCCTCTCCTTCCTCCCGCCCGGAGAAATTTTTCTGACGAGGGAAGGATAGACCAGCCGGGTCAGGGCGGTAGAGGTTCGTACCCTCGGATACACATGCCACCACGAACTCGGAACCTCATGTTCCATATTTCCTCTTCAAAAAAACAAAAAGAACGAAAACAGATATCGGCTGAACTCTGTTAGTATTCCGATTTATAAGAGTGAATGAAAAATTTTCAATAGGAAGTACACAAAGAAAAAAAAAACAAAAGGAATATTTTGTTTTTTGTCGACCTTTCGTTCTACCTTCGAATGTCTTCTGAAGATACACTTCGTATACACGTGTCACTCCGTGGGGTTGCAAAAAGGTAGAAAAGAGTTCATCGAAAGGGAAGAGAAGCCGTTGGGAAAACGACATTCTCGACGATGTGATGAGTTGGCAAGCGTGGGAGGTTGCTTGAGAGTGATAGGGAAAGCAAGGGAAGTAGCCGACAGGTTTAATAGACCTATAGGCATGGATTACGGATATATTCGATTTCACCCCGCCACCGAGAAGCCTGGACCAAGTGGAAGGGTCTTCGTTGAACCATAGATAACGGATATATAAAACCCGTTGAAAAATAAACACTGCCGTATCTCGGAGTTCGAGATTATAGATGTTGGGAATGAGTCGTATATTGAAAACGAAGAGAGAGAAAAAAAATCTTTCGATGGCACTCTAGCGCTATAGCCCGTATACAAATCATCAGAACGGACGACTAACCCACATCCGTCGGCACCGCTAGCCTAATCGAAGCTATTTTCAACTACTAGCTTGGAATATCATATCCCATCGAGCTTAAAGTTGCATATACGTATGCGGCCTTGAAAGAAAATTTTTTTTTTTTTTTTTTGTACAAACCAATGACACCAGAACCGGGAACAGGCGATGAGCGATGCCGGCCAATAACATGCTTTGCATTGTTCCATCTGCGATGTTCGTCTCCAGAACTGAATTACTGGAGACTCTGCGCATACCCAATGCAATGCAATGCCCCTCTTGCATCGTTACATGGTAAGGTGAGATGGAACTCCTCAGCTCAGCTCCGCCGCCGCTGTCCACATCATCATCGCAAAAAAAAAAAAAGCATCGAACTTGAACCATGATCAGCTCTTCTTCCCTGCCTGCAAACTGCAAGAGATGATGACTGCATTTGCTGCAGGGCACTGCGGCCGGCGGGATGGAAAGCTATGGGCAACCGTCGGTGGGGCGCGGACGGTCGCGCAAAGCAGCGTCGGACAAGAGCAAGAAACAAGGCAACCCCATTTCTCTCCAAAACATGCCATACCAACATGATGATGCACCTGGTGGAGGGGAGGAGGGGGGGCTAGCATAAGTCGATGACATGATTGGGATGAGGGCTTTAAATCTCCATAGTAGAGGGGTTCCGCTCGCCGAATGAGCATTTTAAAAAGAAATCCTGTGGAACATTCATTTTAATGGGCAGGCGCCGGCGAAGCGAGAAAAAAGATCATGATCATATCGTATTAAAATTGTGGGTTTGCGGTTTATTACTATATTCGTATGTTCGTTTAATAGGTAGCCGTGCCCGGCTCGTGACCTGTGGCCACCGTATCGACTGATAGATGTTGAGATATAACGTGAGCAGTCACGCCAATGTGGTCTGGCTGTCGGGTTGAACCGTAACCATTGGCGCTGTCACGAGTTCCATATGGGTCTGGAACTTCAAGCTTATTTTGGAGAAAAGCCTTAGCCAAGCCTAACTATACCCCACGTGCACGGAGAGATCGAGCGATCGCAATGGAACCGAAAGAGGACTGTGGCGTCCTGTAGGATACTTTGGATTTGACGAATATGATATCATACTGATCGCAAAAGAAAATTGGCTTTGCGACAACCGTGGGAAAAGAAAGAATTGCAATATGCGCACCCAATTCGATTTGAAATTCCAAAGAAAGTTGCGATATAGGAAATGAGGCCCCGAAGACTGTGAAGGCCTTGCCGCAAAAAGAGGATGTATGTACAGAAACAAAAGTATGGTAATGAGCCATTATAGAATGAATCCCAGATATCTCCCAATTGAACGTCCAAAACCAACCAACCAGCGAAAACATGAAAAGCAAAATCAAGCATGCATGAAAAAAACAAGGAAATGATATCTGAAGCCGTTCGATCCGTGTACCCGCGTATTAGTGTACTATGCAATCTGAATCTTGCCCTCTAGCTTCGTGTAAAAACCATCCCCAAAAACGCCTTTGTCGAAATGTAAAGACTGACCAGAAATAATAAAAATACACCTAACTTTTAATGGACCACCGTATCTATGTAGATAATCTATCTATATCTTTTTTTCATCACTAGCTGCTGCGTCCGAGAATGGATTAGGATCTAAATTTTGTTTCAACACCGTCCGGCCGTTGACCAGCTTCAGCCTTGGTGTACCCGGAATGTGGTACTCACTGAGTCCATTCCCGCTCATGTTAACAGCGGCAGGTCGGGAGGGCACTGCCCTCTGTCTTTCGAGATGCGCAGGATCGGGCCGCGCCATCCCACTGAATGGACATCTCCCCATGTTCATTCCATCCATGAGATGTGTGGCCTCTTCGATCGGACGACCTAAGATAGTCTTTCCGCTTTCAGAGCTACGTTTACTAGCATTTGTGCCGTTGCTACGTACTGAGGCATCATCGTCCCCCAAAACTTGTTTGCCATGTAGATAGCCCTCCTTCAGGGCCTCTTCATCATCAATGGGTTCTTCCTCGAGGAACTCGAGGGCGTCGGTGTTGTGCCAACGTTCCATAAGGTCGTTTTGGATCCAGATCACCTTTCCGAGAGCTTTGATAAGGGCGATCTTTCTGTAGAGCTCGAGGCGTGGGTGGGAAAGGATGGCTTCGAACATGGCGTCCTGAATGAAACCGAGACAGGCGCCTAGGAATATGTATTCGACGTGGAGTGGGTTTTTGCGACCTTTGCCGACGTGCATGAGGCTAAGGATTATGTGTTAATTTGATTTCGAACGTTGTGAATGAAGGATTGCAAACATACCCGACTTTGTCGAGGTACTCCCAGTATTCCATTCTTGTGCAATCGGAGTTGAGCTTTGTAAGGTACCATCGAAGGAACTAGTTTCAAACGTTAGTATATCCTGAGCTAGCAAGGACAAAAACAAGAGGATGCACAGTGCTCACCATCTTTCTGTGCATAATTTGAGCGCTGTCCTCGCTGGCCCAAGAGCTAACTGGGCCCTCATCTCTGCTGTTCCTGGTGGTGAAAACACGAGCTGTGATATCGTATTTCAAGAGTTTCTTGTAGACGATGTTGACAATAGCTGGAATAAGCGCTTTTACGTATTTCTGACCTGCGATAAGAGCTGCGACATCCTCTGTTTGCCCAAGTTTGTTAGCTTATGTTTCGACATGTTATTCTATTCTGTCTATGACAGAAGCCAGCTGAACTTACCAGGTCCAAACTCGAGAAACGAGTGTAAGAACTGAATTCTGACTGGGAGCGAGGTGTAGAGCTCGGTACGGTCGATATGTTCCATGGAAGCAGGAGCTTCCACATGGTGGTCTTGTTCTTGATCGGCCATCTTCATTTTGAACGGTGTGAGTGTTTGAGATCTCAAAGATCCTAACAATATAACTTCGAATGATATGGATTGACAGTAAAGAAAATTTCTAGATATTCTAGAAAATATTTGAGCTTATTCCTTACTTAAGATAAGTAGTTAAGAGAGGCTTCGTATTCGAATCGAGAAATATTAGTGCTGGTGATATTCCACGTGGAGAAAACGTTGTGGGCATGATTCAGCTTGCGCCGGCCACTCACTCTTTATACCCCTCTTGCACAAAGAAGCTTAAAAGGGTGACTAAAGGCTTTGAGTAGTTCGAAAATAATTTTTACAAATTTCATCATCGGATTAATTAGGGACGGCGGTCCCCGGCGTGTCGCATGATTCGAAGCTCTCTTGGAAATATCGCAGGTGGTCTCAGTAGTGGTCTCACTTAAAGTTGTGAAGTGGCCTGCACCTCACCTGATACTATTTTGTGTTGCGAACGTTTTGGGAAAGGGGACCAGGCCCCACAGTGGAGTTCCGAAGCACGCCACACGGCGTTTTATTCGATAGCCCGGCCAGACCTTGGTATTTGGGAAGCTGTGATTGGCTGGTAGGGCTGGAATCGCTGGAACGGCGGAGGGCTTCTAGGGGGCTGGCCGCTTACCGAGAGGAAGACTCTGCAGGAAGGAGTTTTGGCTCTCATCTGGAATATACCCGTAATGGCAAGTATGATGTATGGAAGAAGGAAGTACCTGAGGAACCAGACATTGCACGTTTTGTGGCTTGCCAATTTCTGACCCGCGAACCTCGTGCGACGCCGGCGGAAGCAATTTTTTGCATTCGAGAACAGGTGAGAGAGCTCGCATGATGTATCATGTCATGGATGGATCTATTGGCATGGGCGAATGAAACCCTGAGGAAGCGAGGAAGATGATTCCGGGTGGGGTGGAGGGGAGTAACCTCCTTGAAGCCTTTTTCCGATCCGAGATTTGGCGATATACGAAACATGGGTATCATGTGACATTGCTTCTGTGAGGATTCGAGAAACAAATCCTTTGGATATAAACCGCCTTTCGGGTCGAGCTGATAGATAGATATTAGATAGATATTAGATAGATGGATTGCCAGGTAGCAGATAAGCGTTAACGGAATGCCGAAGCCCTGCGGACAATAGCTATTTTCGACGTACCACACTTGCATATACGCCGTCGAATATCAGCTCATACCAGTGTCATTCTCCCAACGTCATTGGCGTATTACTGTCCACCAAGACGGAGATTCTCCAAAGGTGGGATCTGAGAGGGACCCGATCGTCGATCTCATACATATCTCCCTCGCTCTCTCATGAATTCAAATTTGCGGGCTAGCACGAAAATGATGATATTGATGGTGAAGAAATTTGCAAGTGGAACCTCTCAACTTCTGGAGCTCCGATCACGATTTTCTCGCCATTGTGCTGACCTGATGCGACCCGTTTAATCTCTCTGATTTTGCAATTTGAAGCCGATACAAGAATAGTACTTAGACCCATCCGTCCGTGAAGCTTGAACATAAGCTCATTCATCCTTTTCATGTTCCAAGGCACCAAGCTCACATAAACTCAGCATTTTGTCAGCCTTTGCTTCCCTAAATCGAACGCTCTTCCGAGGTCATCAATCTCGGGTAAAGGTCATGTTTGCATTGGCACTGACGGCTGCGATATCAACATTCTTCTCAACCATACAATAACCTCGATAACGGACAAAAGTGAGGGAAAGAAAGAGAGGGAGTTTATTGCTGTTCCCCACCCATCGGACTTTTGCGTTTTCTGGCATTATCGTGGGTTTCATTCCCTCAGTCAAACAAGAGCAGTAGCGAGCCGGATGCCTAGAATGCTTGTAAGTTGGAAGAAATTTTGCAGAAAAAATGGAAAGGTGTCGTGTTTCACTGGGCCGGGTCGAGGTTCTCGGGGAAGAGGGAAAGGGAGCTAAACGGGGGTCAGTGATTCGGTTCGACGACGGCACCAAACAAAGCCCAGACGGCACATGACGGCGGGGCCCATTTGCTTGGTCTCCGGATTCATCGGTTTTTGCTCCAGCCGGTGCTGGTGGACTGGCTCCCGATCCCGCGGCGGGCGACCGTTTGGCTAGTGGGAAAAATCACAAACATTTGCTCATTTCCTGTGCATTTACGGGGAAGGGGTGTTCATTTCGTTTGGGGGAGACGTTGATTGAGCCGGTGTGAGCGGAGACAAACCAAAAAAAAAAAAAAAAAAAAAACAGCAAGCGATCGATCGATCAAGTGGAGACAGATGGTTCGGCAAAGACGAAGGTGAACGTTACTACTGTTACTTTCACCTGCCGATGCTGTTCTTTGCATAGAAGTTTATGGGAATAGATTTCCTAAAAAAGAACAGCCGAGAAAGAAAGAAAGAGAGGAGGTCAGACATTAATTTGGGAGGGGGATATGAGAGAGGACGAGAGAGGGATGTGGGGCTGCAGGATATCAAGCGGGATGGATGCATTTTTCCTGTGCCTGCATTTTGCATTTTTCTATTTTTCCGAAGGCACGTTGTTAGCGGCTTCCCGATCGGGTAATATGTTTACTTATTGAGGAAACCAAAACATCAAAACATCAACAACGGCAACAACCTCACCTCACAACACACTCTGCTGCCAGTCTCATCTCGATGTCAACAAACAACCACAACAAATCAGGGGCAAAAGCAATTACCCTCGTCCGCCGCATGTAATAGTTAGCACCTAGTACATACTACCTAGGCACTCCGTACCCCCTCCCACTTTCTCCTCTGCTTTATCATCTTCCTTCTCGTTGCATCTGTCACCCTCGAGAACGAACCGAGAGGCTTCGGGTCCATCGATAGCCACGGTTTCCTTCCCCCCAGGTGAGTGAACAAAGCCTTGGTGACAAAACCGCCTTATACACATCTGTGAGAGAGAGTTTGATGATGTTTATGCCAATTGCATATAACCTCCATCGTGATATGGAAAGATGATTCGATATTCAGGGACCTCGCATGCTTCTTAATATGTATCATGTGTGGCTTAGTCCAGATAGGCAAATAACAAGCAAAGAATGGCACATAGCACATACATACGTCCATGGCATGTCTATGCAACCAGACGCTACGCTACGCCTATCTGTGGGCTGCCGCTCCCCACTCGCTGGTTGTACCATCTGGTCCGTCGATGCAGGTGCAGCCTTAGTTTAGCGGCTGCGAATTCTATCCCTTTCTCCCCGTCTCTCTCGCTCTCTCTCCCCCTTCCCCCTTTTCTCTCCTATCCTTCCCTCTAAATTCGTCTACGTGCAGGTGCCCTGCTAGTCTTGGTGATAGTCCTGATCCTCGACGTTGCACCCGTCTATTCCATTCTATTTTATTCTGTTTTATTTTATTTATTTTTATTTGTTGTTGCCGTATTCCGCTAGTACACACTGTTCCCTGCTCCCCATCCATCCCATCGCGCCTTCCTCCAACCCAACTCACTTCACTTCACCTCACCGCAACTCAACTCAAACTCTTCTTCCAACATCAACAACCTCACTAACCTGCCTCAACAGCCGCTGCCACCCTTCCCGAAACAAGTCCACCAACCACGATAACCCACCAACCATTTATCCCCCCGGCTTCGACTCAAATACTTCAAGTTACACTCTCAAAAGCATCATTTTTTATATCATTTTTTTTGTTTCTTTTTAACGACAACCAACAAGTTCTCTACGGTCTGAAAAATCTGTGTCTAGCGAATTCGAGGGCCCTCACAATTACAAGGTAAAAAAGAAAAAAACAAAACAACAAGAGGTGGAATCCACGGCCACCTGGTTACTACCGCCATTCCTGTCAACTCTCTGTCGCGCGTTCTTTTTCTCCTTCATACCGATCGGGTCGACCGTATCACGACTGAACCGAGGGGGGAAATCATCGTCAGAAGCGACCAAAATCAACCGATAACTGTGAAAGATACCGAACCGCACTGGATTTGAAATACCAACCATCGCCTTTCCCCTTCTACGCCCTTCGAGGGATTGCGGTTCACTTGTTTTTTCAATCGTTGCTGTGACTCATTTGGGTCGGACCTTTTGCGATTATATCATCAAGTCAGTTGGACTAAAATTCGACCGCTTTCGGTTGAAGGGCACCCTCGACTTGTCAGATCTCTCAGATCCGTCTCGCAGATATCTCGTCAAAATAAAATAAAATGGTTGCTTCGTATGCGCCACATCGACAAGGAGGTCCGGTTCCTGTGGAAAATACCCCGCCATTTACGCCTTTCAAACGCTCCAGCAGCAGCGGCCTAACTTTGCTCGAAGTGCCACGTCATACCCCTTCTCCCATCCCCCAAACCCGCGCCTCGGCCAGGCGACAAGGCACCCTAACTCGGGCTAAAAGTTCGCCAGCTTCGACAAGAGTTGCATTGGAAATTTCTTCGACAAACAACCTCAACCTCACACTTCCATCCCAATCACCCAGTCACCCTGAATCAAAGGTCACCATGACGACCGAACCGTTTAAGGCGAAGCAATTGCGAGGCAGAGGGATTGAGAACACGCCAGCCATCAGCAGCCCGCTTAAGAGACGGGAAATTTCGGTTGGTGATGTCGCCCCGCCCAGAGTCAAGCGTCGCTCCCAAGACGGTATCGGTCGTCCCTCATCCCGTTCCTCATCACCAGCCGGTTCAGCATCGGATTCGTCGAGCAGCGGAAGAAGTAAGACTAGCCGAAGCTCCGTCCTTTCTGGCACCGGAAGGCCGATTTCTCATACACCCAGGAGACCAACCGGCCTGAAGAAGGTTATCAGTACACACCACTTCGAGAAGCCGAAGATTGCAAGGTCCCGTCTCCAACCTACCAAACCTCCTGTCTTCGGTGTATCAACTCCCCTTGCGCCTGGAAAAGTCAAACGCATTGGTTCATTCGACAATTTCGTCTCTCCAGCTTCGAAGGCGAAGGAGCCAATGGTCCCTCAAGTTACAGTTTCTCGAGCTGAACAGACGCCCAAAGACGTATCTTCGACACCAGTTGCCTCACGAATTTCTCATACACCATTCAAGAAACCATTCCCCGCCCCTTTCCCCAAGCTGGCATTCACTCCAATGCCAAACCGAAGCAATTTCGCCACGCCACAACTTACAAAGGCTTTCCCGCCCCAGCCTGCAGTTTTTATGTCCACCGGCCTCCTCACGAAGAAGAACCGACCAGCCAACGGGAACAGCATCCCACCCCCGGAAACACCATGCAAAAAGCCCACGTTCATGACAAGAAACCCGACCATGGTCAACAATGCCCCGCCTGATACACCATTCACTAGTAAAGGGAGGGGGAAGTTGAACTTTAACCGTACAGAAAGCTTTGCCAGTGTTGCCGACACCGGGTCGCCAGACGCAAGTCAGCAGAGCAGCCAGCAGGAATTCTTCCAGACCCCTACAAAACGCCTCCACACTTCGGACAGCGCTAGTAGCTTGCGTGGAGTGAATAAGAGGTGGAAGACCGATGCCCCACGTAAGTTGGCCACTATCCAGAGACAATCATACATCAAATCTAACCAATTCTTAGTACCACAAGAGGCTGCATCCCCACAAACTCCTCAAGGGAGTACTAACGTTATCGATCTTGATGCGAGTCGGCTCTCAATCTCGGGCAAGCATTCTCAGCCGCTTCTTCTTAGCGATCCTTACCCCTCGACCCCTCGCTCTGCCAGGGATTTGTTCGGGAATCTGGTCCATACACCATCGCACAGCGGTAGCTCCCCTGACAAACTTTTTAGCGCTACTAAGCCTGAGCAAACCATGACGCCTGTCATGGATCGTACCTCCAAAACCTTTTCGAAGGATTGGGACCCAAATCTGGAAGCTAAGTTCGCAAAGGTTACGCAGATTGGTGCGGGAGAGTTCTCTGTCGTTTTCGAAGTTGAAGCACACCTTCCTTTGCTGTCATCTCAGGCTTCCTCCCAACTCATGACTCCTGAAAACTCTTCCGAGAATGGATCACCACCCAACCCAACCCTAGTGCTGCCTCGCCACTATGCTGTCAAGCGGGTCCAATTCCATGGACAGCGGGACCGTGATCATCGTATTGAAGAAGTCGAAATTCTCAAGTTGATTGGGAAACACAAAAATGTCATTGAATATCTAGATAGTTGGGAGACTTCTATTAACTACAGGGCCTATATTCAAACCGAGTTCTGTGAACTCGGTGCCCTAGATAGCTTCCTCTCTGACTACGGTAATCATGGACGCTTAGACCCCTTTAGAATCTGGAAGATCTTCACAGAGATATCTGAGGTACGAAAATACTTGCTCCCTGAAGTTGAACGTAAGACTAACTTAGATAGGGCTTGGACCATATCCACGGAAGATTTATTCTACATCTCGACATCAAACCCTCCAATATTCTAGTCTCATACAATGGATCCTTGAAGATAGCAGACTTCGGTATGGCGACGAAGTACCCAGCCAGCCGTAGCCTCGAACGAGAGGGAGATCGAGAATATCTCGCACCAGAAGTGCTCCAAAAACACCAATATGCCCGCCCCGCTGATATTTTCTCCCTCGGCCTAACGCTTTTGGAAATCGCTGCCAACGTTCAACTCCCCGACAATGGCCCATCCTGGCAAAGGCTTCGTGCTGGCGACCTCAGCGAGATTCCCGACCTCACGCCCGAGAGCTTGATGCATAGTTGCATTCGTGACGATCGTGGTTTCCCTATTATCATGAATGATGACTCCATCGGTGATATTGGAGATGATTCGTCATTCTGCCCTGATAGTAGCTTCACAACCCCTGCATCTAACCCTGATGAGATGTTTTCCAAATATACAAGCAACCCCCACTTCAGGGCCCGTGAAACCGAAGATCTCATCAAGCCTCCAAGATACCTCGAAGGAGATAGCTTGAAGTTCATGGTCAACTGGCTGATCTCTCCCGATCCAGCCCTCCGTCCTAGCACTGCAGAAATCCTTAGTTCAGCCGAAGTTCGTTGGATCAAAGGGCACCGAACAACAGGGGCTCTTGTGTATGAGGGAGAGTGGGGGCCTGCAGAGGCGGTGTGCGAAATTTTGGACGATATGGACCTTGCGAATCTATCCGTCGAAAAATTGGAAGAAGACGAATGGCTCATGATGGAATGAGCACATACTCCATGCAACGAAACTATCATGAGATAAGACTCGCTTTTGTTTGTTTTTTTTTTAATGTTTTTTTTTTTTTTCTTCCCGACTGATGATCTTGTTTTGCTTGCCCTTATGATATATTTACTGCACGAAAGACTTTTTGTTTTTGCTATACCCCGTTCTGTTCTCATGTGGCGTGCTCTTTTCTTCACTTCTTCCCAGTCTGACTGGCTCATCTTAACACCGACTCTCATTCTGATTTTGGATCTTGTCTACCAAGCTGGGCCTGTAATATTTTTAACACTCAGGAATCCTGGCGGAACGGAATCGCGCACCTGTATATTTCTCTTCTGGTAATGGTCTCTGCTTTCTTTTTCCTTTGCGTTCCTTATTTTTCTCTTAACTTCTTTGCTGATTCCGTTCTGATTCTTTTCAATGCCTCACGGCTTATAACCTTTTATTTCTTTTTTTTGTTGGCTTAACCAATGACGACTGCGGTCTGCATTTAATTCTGGCGTAACACAGGACTTTATTTTTCTTCTTTTCATTTTTCTGGGTTCATTCTTCCAAGAGGGGTTTTTGTAACCCTTATTATTCTTTTTACCTTTGTTTCTTTTATCGCTCTTTTCGCACGCCTTTCAATCAAATTAAATCATGCATATGCCTATGGCGTTATATGCTTTTCATGAACTTCTACTCAAAATTTATTTCCCAATATACTATTATAGAACATTGAGCGAGTTGTGGAGCATAACTATGGCAACCGAGAATCGAAAACCTCGGCTCCCGTTACTTTTTTTCTTTCTTTCGTTTTTTTTTTTTTCTCACTCGGTTTCTAGAAGGATGAAGTAAGGTTTTAGGACGGCCCGACCGGCCAGACCTGGCACTTTCGTCTCCGAAAATGCAAAAGCGGATGCGGGCACGGGTGTCGTGGGGGACGGGACGGCCGTTGATTCGTGCGAGGTTTAATTAAATTGGACGGGGGCGGTTCGCTTATATTGGCTCCGAGTGCGATAGGTCGAGATGCATGGCTTGGGTGTTCTGGAATTGGATCTAGAGTTGTGGGTTGGTGCGTATGGTATCAATGTCTAGGTATGGTTAGTTGAATTGTAGCGCTGATGGCTTTGCTTTGATCGAGTGATTTTTTTATTTTGATTTGATTTGGGTATGGTCAATGGAGTATTAATGTTAGTTAGGATGGCGATCTACGGGTCTGTATATTTGCATGAAGTTGAGATTCTACTTTGATTCTATTTTTTATTTCTATAGAACTTAACGGGTTTAGTTTCCCGTATCTATAGCCTGATACTACCTAACTATAGTACTAGCAACAACAATACGCGTCTAACATCGGATTTCTATCACCATATGTAACTGAGGCTCTGTGCCGGATTCCGAGATCTAGAGTCTATATTGTAATCATTTCTATAGATCAGTCTAGCACGATTGAAGGTAGTAAGCGGTTAAACCAATCCTCCGATTCTTCTATGCGTTACCGCCATTACCATGTATATATACCTCTTTATCCTAGCCTTTTACTCCGCACCCAGTACCTATATATCGCACGATTCCCGCGCGCACCCACCAAGGGCGCTTAATGAAGCATCATCGCCTTCCGAGTTGCTCGCAACGCATAGTTATCACGTTGTTGCATTTTGCAATCGGGTAATCTTTCCGATTGGGGTAGTAAGTTTGTTGATTTTTCATTTTTTCTCAGCTGGTTGCTAGTATGCTCCAACTGACCGGTTTTCCAACATCCAAGATGCCATGCCATATGCCATCTAACCAAACGTGGTATGCCAGGGGCGGCTTTATTGATTATATCGATAGGGGTCTCCATAAACTTTGGAGGTTAAAAATAGTACTCTGTACACAGGGATTAAATTTGTATTTGTAGTATCTTGGCATCAAGGGTTCGTTTGCAATTGGTGGTTATATTAAACTTCTAGTTCTCCTGGAGAATAATCTGTGCATATGCATATGCATGGCGATGTATTAATACTTACATGTGCGCGAATATCAATGGATGAACGGCTTCTTCCTTGCTGATGGATATGCATAGGAAGGGTTAGTCCCCGTATGATGCATGATGCTGTAACCAAAGCTTGAGGTTGTTATGGACTGATGGAGCTGTCGAGTGCGGTGGCCATGGTTACGTGCCCGTAAATGGAAGTGTTCGATGCATAGGTACTTTGGCAATCGGTATCTTGGATTGGTTTTGTTTAGATAATCAGGAGACGGGTGTTGGAGACCATTTGATGCTACCGGATTGTTGGGGAACCGAGCTGTTCGTGTGTAATGATGATTATGATGATGTATTGATTATATTAGGTACAGGTTATCCCCTTAAGGGAGGGATATATAGGTAGGGTGTTGCCACGAGGCAAAGCACGTGATCCCTCAACAACGGGACATGATTATGTGGGTCGCAATCTGGTTCCCAGCGTAGGAACTGGTGCTGTCGAGTCGACTCTGTTTATGTTCTGGTTGTGGGATTGGTATTTTTTAACTGTGCCGGCAAACGGGGTGGTATTACTATAGTAAGAACTAAAACTTGTTGAATCATTATTAATATAGTAATATAATATTTAATATTTAATTCATAATAGAATAATATTTAGAACAGTATTTCACAGATGGCTTTGAAGCCCAACCCCAAACGGTATTGAAATTATATTGTGTTCTGGCATAGCAGGGTTTGGCGTTGTGGAATATACCAATCCAAATTATAGTCATCCTAGCCTTGAATCTAGGCGCTTTGGTTTTTCACATATAAGTAGATGTGTGACAGCTTTTGTGGAAATGGGTGACATCGTTCAGACACATCAGATGGCGGCCGTATTCGTATATGCAAAAATATTGCAACATCGGGGCTTTGTCAACTCTCGAACTGGACTGGTCATACTGGGGGTGTTCCTGAATTTGCAATGAGATTGCCTCAAATTGGGGGTTGGTTTGTTGATCGATAAAGCAGGTTGTTATGTGGATGATACGTATCTGTCCGTGGGAAATACGACATGCTAGCGCTGTAGCGCCGGTATGGTGGGTAGTAGGTTGTAGATAATGATATCATACCAATTGAAAGTATCCCCTTGAGTTCCAAGTTATCTGACTATGGTGCACTGTTAGTACTAATTTGTATCTAAAACCCCATTCTTTTTTTAAAAAACCAAGGAAGGCAAAAGAATATATTTCATACCAATCTCTTTATCTTTTTCTATGAGTACTCGGGTCATCTGATTTCATGCGTGATGTTTGTATTTGACTTCAAAAGTTCGTTATCAGCATGGTCATAGGGATATAAACGCGCTTTGGCTTGATGATCGGTTGTGTGATATAATGATTGTGCTTTTGCCTGTCGTCCCATATATTTGTATGCCTAGTGAATCTAAGGACTCGAAAGTTCCCTTGATATATATACTTAAAATATACTTGAATCAACATCACTCGTAGGTTGTAGTATACGACAAGGGACTCATAGGAGGCTGCCCTCTGTTGTCACTCATGTCTTGAACACTCTAAAATGGTCGTCCATATATAAGCATTGTTGTTAATCGGTTGCATACGTTTTTGACTTCAAGTATGCTTCGAGTCAAAATAATAGTAATAATATATTATTATTGAGTGACTGAGTTCGTGGGTGGCGTATTTTCGTGGTTGTATAGTTTGTGGTTGTATATGTGACAATCGAAGGAGTCTTTTGGTTTTATTGTTTTATTGAATCTCGAGGTAATATATGTTAAATATGGTCATGCTAAAACAAGTGAGGTTGTTATATGTAGTGTATGTGTAAAGAGGGTAGTGGTATGTTGATGTGTCTTGTGTAAATTCATATATTGATGGTAGTTCCGTTGGACGCTGTAGATGGTTGTGGAGAACTAGAACTCCAAGAAGAAATTTACGGGAAACCTGGGAGGGGGCTTTAAATAGATAACCAATTCGAGGCTGAGGGAAGCTTTTTCTTGTGAGGTTTGAAGCGGAATACTTGTTAATATAAAGCGTGGAAGAGCGAGCTTTTTGAAATATACTGGGAACTATGTTGAATGCGAATGTGGGATAGTGGTAAGAGCTGTGAATGGGTTATATACGTTGTATTATTCACCTCTTGGTTCCAGATAAAATAATATCAGGGCTGGGGGGCACTGGAAACTCGGAGATATCTATGGGGACTACAACAAGTTATCCAAAAGAAGTTCTCTAGACCTTCCATGCTTTACCATTCTAGATGTTGGTAGCATTTGGCCCGGTTGGCCAAAGGTGGAAGCCATCGACCTGAATCAGCGGGCCATGCCTAACAACAGCGCTCAACACAACCTGCATGGCACCTGCAGCAGTTGTGCCATCCCTCCACACCCAAAACTTCAATCCCAAATATCTTGACGTCTACGCATCCAAAAATTGCAAAAAAGTATGCAAAAGATGCAAAAAATATCAACCTACGTTAGGCGCGATTCGCATATGGTCACCCACTATACTACTGAGCGCCCGCTTGGGGGCTTGAGTAAGGCAGAGCGGACGGGATACCCTTTGATCCACCAGCTGTGAACGTAGATGTAAGGTACGTTAAACTTATGATTTATCAACAGGTCAACCTTTAGTTCATCATTGATCAGGCAGCAGGACCGGCCGTATGAGGTCGGTGGGCTTATTCACTTGCTTTGGAGTTTTACCTATGGGCGTATGCGAATTACGTGTTTGCCTTAATTATACTGATTCTGATATTAACATATTATTATTCACTAACTACTAATTATTGGAGCTAACTGATCCAAAGAAGAAATTGTGCAGGGTGATACAGAACCACCTATAAGATGCTAGGGCTATCTTTTGATATAATGATTAAAAGCAGCGACAAATCCTCCTAGCGACCATATATGCAAGAAGTAACGAATAGTATCCGACCGAATAGCTCAATCACCAAAAATCAGAAGGGACCCCAAGGTGTACTGCAATGGATTTCCTCTTCTCAACCACATTATCGTCTGGGAAAATCGGCAAGCCTAGCACTCTGCACGCAGCGTCGCATTCTGCTGCTATAATACCCAGAACCAACGTGCAATAATTAGCACCAATACCAACGAAACAAAACCCATTCAGATAGAAATATCAGGATATAACTCTCACCATCAAACTTCCTCAGCTTTTTCGCTGTTTGAGGTAAACACTGGCGTTCTCCTGGGGAAATCGGGATGGGTGGGAAGTGAAGTTGCTGTGTTGCCAGTTCTAGGCGGCTGTTGTAGAGTTTTGTTGGGAGGAGCATGGTGCTATAATTTAAAGCATTCGAAGGGCAATCGGTTGTTAATATACGGGATAAGGATGGAGGAATTGATTGGGTAGGTTCTTGTGGGTTTCGGCTTACAGTTCTGTGATTTGAGCTTGTAGATTGTTGATCAAATCATATAGTGGGCGGTGTTCGATTTCGAAGTTTGTCAGCATGATTGTGGTATAATAGCAGTGTCTTTCTGAAACTGTTGATTGTGGATGGTCTTGTAGTTTTGTGGAATAAATGTATCGAGAATCGAAGAGCCGGCCTGGTTTACTGGACAACTTAAGATTTGCTTATCGAGTGGATTAAATGGTTCTTTGTTTAAAGGGTATTGGTATGATGATATGAAGATTTCCGTCTACTGCCAATATTTTTACTTCTCGAACGCATTCATATAATTATAATAAAGTAATTTGTATTTATATAGACCGATATCTAAAGAAGCGAAATGGAGTTAAATATTAATAGAACCAATGCCTCACACTGTCAAGTGAAGGCGGTAGATCTATAGACTAAAATAGTTCCTATGGATGCCTACGTACCCATCGGTGGGGAACATCCTCGGATTCCTTCTGCCTGATCGCTCATGGAGCGACTGCTGGTAGCGGTCCAATAAAATGGGCAGCTAGAATAATAAATGAGGCTTAAAATTTATGGACAAAACAGGCAGGCCTCGTATTAGCACACGCAAATGGCAACATGTCGATTTCAATGGATGTCGTCGTCGTCAACGTCATCGACGGGATATCAGCATCCTTTGGTTCGGGGTTATGAAGTACAGGCTGGCCAATATCAGGATTCCTTGACTGGGCGCAGGGATATGGCCGGACAGGAAACACAGGAAAACATTGCAACGTTCAACACAGGGATCTGGATATTTTTGTAGCCCTCGTGCGCTCAAACGCCGTTTTGATACGCGGTTGCTCAAGGTGGGGTCTTTGGATTTGGATTTCATGTAATTTTAACGTATACACGGCCTTGAATGAAATTTTTTATAATATACCAAGGTGTCTTTATTTGGTTCAGGAAACACCCCGCGCGCTACACCAACAGTGAAAGCAAGAATCCAAGTAAGTGAAGGGAAGACAGTTCGCTAACACAAACCTCATTGCACATCTGAAGCCAGGTCGGGCGTTTATGGCAAAACGACAGCCCAAACCTTTACGCAACCATCGGCCCCAGCACTTACAATTGTAGAATCATTCACCCATTCCACGCCGTTACAGCCCTCTTTGTGTGCTCCTAGGGCTTTCACATTCTTTACATAGTTCTCTGCGCTATAGATGATGACATTTGTATCCAAACTTGCACTGGCAATGTGTGTCCCAGCTTTGTTCCATGCAATGGACTTGATTCGACCAGTGTGGAATGCCCATCTGGTAGTTTTTACTTCCCCAGTACTAGCATCGTAGAGAACGATTTTTCCGGAGCTATCTCCAGCTGCTAGGAGCGAAGAGTTTGGTGCGAAAGACAAGGTAGAGATAGCAGCCCTGCTGGACTTTAGAGTGGAAGACGGCGATGCCGGAAGACTGTCGTCGGATTTGGAGAGTTGATAGATATAGATGCTGTTGTTTTCAGCACCAACAGCGAGAATGTTAGTCGAAGAGGAGTAGGAAATACTAGTGGGTATGTAGTCCTTGATAGGTGTAGATGCAACTTTCTTGCCATCTTTGAAAACGCCAATTTCAGCTACGGTGACAACGAAAACGGCGGATTTGTCATCTGCATAGGTGATCCCGCGAGGTTGGCCGTCTGTGCCAATTATAGAGCCACTATTGGGGGTTGGTTAGTGTTATTCAAAACCGTTGATTGGGGAGGGATTCTCACGTGAAGTCTTTGACGTTGGTGTCGATAGTACGGAGGGTATCATCCATGGCAATAGAGTACATTCGACCTTCGGAGGCAGCAAAGTTGGTCACTTGATTGGTGTGGGTTTGGCTCTCTGGAACCTCTGCTGTGCCAGACGCAATGTCCCAGGAGCAGACTCTTCCCTCATAGCTTCCAGTCCAGACTGTTTTCCCGTTTGGCTCGACACCAAGGCCAGTGATACTCTTCTGGTGGCCAGCCACGACTTTCACCGGCTTGTCTGTTTTTTCGTCGAGGTAGTTGAGATCACCACTGTTTGAAATCGAAATTAGGAGACCATCTGACCTATTTGGCCACACAACTCCCGTTTGTTGGCTGAGAATAGACCCAGTGTCTCCGAATGACCATGATTTGACGACTTTCTGTGCTTCGAGGTCCCAGATCTTCACCGTTCGGTCTGCACTTGCAGTAGCAAATCGTTTTCCGTCGGCGTTCCAAGAGATTCCGTAGACGCCACCATTGTGTCCATCCTCCGAGTCTTTAATTTCAGAAACTGGCTCACCAGTCTTCCCATCCCAAAGGAAGATCTTTTTATCTGAGCCAACACTGACGATATGGTTTCCGTCAGGAGAGAACGCAAGTCCTTGGACGAAGTTGGTGTGTTGTCCTCTCTGGACGTTATTGAATTTGAAGGGGGGACCGTGGTAGAAGACTATGCTGTTGTCATCGCCACCAGTAGCGGCTCTGTATGGCCGAGTTGGTTTGATAGAGACGGTATTGACAACATTAGAATGCCCTGAGATTTCACCGATCGAGTTTCCTGTGCTATTTCATACGGTCAGCATCTTAATTTTTAATAATTGGTGACGAAGGAAACATACTCCCATGTCATACAATGCCCATATCTCTCTTTCCCGTCTCCAACCGAAATAATACGTTTTGACTCGCTATCCCAGGCGATATCGTTGATCCGTCCATTGATAATGGGGAACTCGCCCTTCGTGATCAAATCTTCACCGACACAGTCCCACACTCGCACCATACCAGACGCATCACCAGAAGCGACATAGTATCCTGACGGCGCAAACCTGGCGACCGTAGTATTGGCAGTGTGGCCTGTATACTGAATCGAGTCGGCTGGTGTATCGATATCACGCAGGAATATGGATTTGTTGGACTATCATATCACAGCGACAAGGCTTAGTTTACGTTTGCGATAAGAGTAAAATTAGATTTTTGACAAATCGGGGCAACCATACAGCATAGGCAATTTTGGTTCCGGTTGGGTTGGAGCTCAGGTGAGTTGGCTGCCCCCGGGCAGTGGTGGGGTTTGAAGCCCATATGGATTCTGTTTGCAATGACAAAACATAAGCATTGGTTTGGCCAACTCCTCTGCCAACTCGGTGAGGTGTTATGGGGCTTGGGATATTTTTAAAAATGACATACGGCGTTTGATAGACATATCACGGGGTATCGTTTGGTTGTATGATGTTTTAATTGAGGTTGGATGTCGAGAATCGGCGGAGGGGTTTGAGGGGTAAAGGTTAGCTGGTGCCTCGCGTCCAGTATGCGTTTGAGGGGCGGTGTTGGTTTGGGAAGCTGTTGGTTTCAAGCTCAATTGTTGTCGAGGCCATATTCGCACCAGGCACCGGTCAGCGCTGCACCTCCAGCAAGCCTGTATGCTATCTTATGTTGTATTTTGGTCCCGCAACACGTTTCATCTGGCGAGCTCGGTGTCGTGTCCTCATATATCTGATCATATGATCATGGTTATAGTTATTGGTTGAGGGAGCTTCAGTCTCTCTGTCACGACATCCAAGTAATAACTAACATCGAACTTCTCTTACAAATATCATGGAAACTGGCTGCGCCAAGGGCAGGGCGCAATAGGTACTGTCCATGTTAGACTCCTGGACAACTTCACCAAAGGAACTAATAGTACTAGTTCGATCTAAATTTGATTCAACGAGTTGGATGTAATAAATAACAACGTGGGATTCTTTAACTTGTTTATCTTCTTATATATTTCTATATATCATTACTTTATCGATTTATATATAATCTATATAAGACTGAACCTTGGGTCAAGAAAAGCTTGTCATATTATATGCATCCTAGTGCACTCAGTGCTATCCAACGCCGGGAAGAAACCAAAACAACATCAGCCATAGCCTATCCTTATTTCACCTTTGATACTGTAGCATACCTCTCATTTTACAGTCTGATATCCCCACCTCACGTGCACGACAACCCCTCAGGCAGAAGCTGCTAGTGGCGTTACTTTAGCAATGCGGGGTCTAGTCTTCCTTCTTCTTTCCGCCTCTCGGCTACTGGGTCAAGGCCAGGGCCTCGCTATACCCTCGCCCGAGGAGGCCCTTGACCGTGAGCACTACGGAGTTAAGATCCGTGACATTCTTGACCATATCTACGGGAAGCCTCCTCTCCAGCGGCGATCAGAAGAAGAAGGGCTGGTATCCGAATGCCGCCCAGGGAGTACGCCACATTATCAGGACGGAACCCTAACGGCCTGCAGTTTCGAAACCTCGATCGAAAGCTACAACAAAGCTATTAGAGATATCCATACCAAACGCACCCGTCGGTCCCTTGAAGGGGAACCTCCAGTCTATCATTTCAAGCGAGATTGGAGGTTCAACGGAGCTAGCGCTGGAAACAGGTACCAGATCAACGGTGGAGGGCATCCTAATATTGTTGATAGTGATGAAGCCATTCCACTGCCCCAGGTCTCCCCTAAAAACGGAGATCCAATGCAACTTCCTCCTAATTGGACTTTCAACCTCGGCGAAGGGGGCTGCTACAACAGTGGGACTTGGGCTAAACTAGAGGAAATGGCTAAGATCCGAGAGCCATGGTGCCGGATATTGCATGAAAATCGTAATATCGTCGCTATCAAGCATATGACTTTCTTTAAAGCTCGTTTAGATCCCATAAATCCGGGCAGGTTGCTTAAAAATTCGGAAGGCCGGACCATGGCTATCAATACGGAATATGTGTCACACGCATATTTACCTGGTGATAATGAGGTATATAGTCTTTGTATGATAGCAACAAAAGGGTTGCTTGAAGGGCCGTGTCATGGGGAAAATCAGGATACGCGGGGCGGGTGGCAGGTTGTTCAAAGGGAGAATCTTGAAACTGATCAGTTGAATGAATACGAGCGGTCTGTTTCCTTCGGGTGGGATCCCCAAACTGGACCGGAATGCTGCTAAATATTGCCGGTCGTTTCTTTAAAAACTATTTTCATGTTTGCTGTTTTATCTCTGGATTGAATCTAGATTTTATTGTATTTCTATTCCTTATCGATAGGTCCTTGTCCAATCTGTTGCAGCGTGCCCTCCCAAAGACACTCAAAATCCTAGAATTCTTTGAAACTTCTCGAAATTGTGTCTGTCAAATACAACTTATCCTGCGTTGTGGTCCCGTCGTCATAGTGCACTGTAGTTAGCAGAGCTCGAGTGGTATACTAGTCCCGGGCTCGTAGTATTACAATTGCTTGCTATAGCACGGAGGTCTTAGCTTAGGTCGAAAGCTTGGTGCACGCTTCCGATTTCCAATTACGTATATCGTCAAGTATCAAGTATACTTAAGTACACTGCGCTAGCTACGTGGTTTGACAGGATCCAAATAAATCGTATCCTGGATAAATTAGTAATCCGGGGATTTCGGGGTTGTATATAACAGCTGCTGTTTTAGTATCACGCACTGTGCTGGGCGAGTTGTCTCGCGATTTGTGCAGGGCGCGGCATTTCAGGATTCGAGGCTAGGCATTTCACGCCTTTGTATTTTGCATTTGCGCTTCGCGAGTTCGAACTTCGTAATCATACGTCGACAGCGAAATTCGGATACCTAAACTACCCCTCTAGTTAACGTCGATTACTACTGCGTCTGCCCCCTTTGGGCATCAGCACTCAGGAAACAACAGTAAAATAAGTCACTAAAATATTTTTTTTATTCATTCGTTTAAAAAAATAATTTCAAATACGACCACAACTGTCCCCGGAGGTTCGTCCTGACAAACCGTCACTATGGCATCACGAACCCTCCTAAGGCGGACCAGGCCGGACAGGCTGCCAATGCAATTATATCGAATTTCTTTCCCATACTGTAAGTAGTGCGCTATCTAACAGCTTTTCCTATGTGCTTTAAAGGGGGTTTATTCTTATTCTATTTTTTTTTAAAAAAGATACATTCTAATAACTTCACTACTCAGGTTCAACTGTAATTTTTCAACATCGTCTTAACTGTTCAACTCATAGCACAAGTTCTAGCGGCCCCCTAAGTCGGGATCTAGACATGAGCAACCCTCTCTACCGTGAACTCATCAAAAGCATCAAGAATCCCTTTGTGAGAGACTCGATTCACAGGCTCGTACAGGGCACCACCACATTCTCTGAGTCACTCTCCCAAGACCTCCATGGCGCCGGGAATTCATTATACTTCCGTGTTCCGGAATTACCACCGAGGATGAAAGGACATTCTCACGATCCTGATGGTATTCCGTTGCCTCCGAATACTTTTCGTGTGTCTTCAGCCGAAGAGCTGAGGAGTATTTTGGGACAGATTTTGGAGTATAGGGCTCGTAATTTTGACGAAGAAGAGAATGCGGATTATCTGAGAGACTTTGTTGATACTCACTTGAACGAATTTTCGAATCGTCCAGCAGAGGCGGATAGCGTGAAGGAGAAGAAAACGGATACTCCAACCGCAGAGTCCAAAAATCCGCAACCTCCCCCATCGGAATCCAAAACAAATGATTCGTCCGATTTGAAGCCGTCAGAAAGTTTTGAGGCTTACAAAGAAAAGTTCAATAAATATCTTAAGTCAGGGAGCCAGTTTGTCAAAGACCGAGTCCCCAGCGCTTCAATGGCATCTGCTCTCGAAGCATGGGAGCAACGATCTAAGAAGTCAGGAGAATATCTTGACAAGGGAGAACCAAGTGCATACGCGGGGAAACCTTTGAATATAGATTATGAAGCTCGCAGAAAACGCTCGGAGAGACAGCTTCACGATCTTGGGGTTGAAAACCCACGTCAACGGTGGGGTCACCGGGAGTTTCTAGAAAATCTCAGCGAAGGTAGGAGAAAAAAGAATTCGGATGATGCTGCAAAATCGATCAAGGAGGACATCAAAATGGAGGAAGAGCGTCCAATCCCTGTTTCTGCTTTGGGCTCAGATGGCCCACTTGAGTATGGAAAAGCCGGGACTGTGTCTAGTGCATACAAACCTGGCACTGACTCAACCAATCCAGGTACAACATATTCAAAAGCCCCGCAGGTAGAGGACCCATTCTTGGTATACAAAAAGGAGATCCGCGAGCTCAAGAAGGCCGTGGCGGATTTGGCATTCATGATACCGAAAGCCTTGGCCTCAAAATCTACGAACACGCCAGACCGTGAAAGCCAAATATCGGAGAGAAATGAAAACCAGGATGTCGATAATATTAAGCCAACCACAGAACGCATTACACTGATGGATATTCTCAATGGAACTGCATCCTCGAAATCTGAGAATGTCGAAAAAAATATTGAAACCCCAATAGTTTCTCGCCCTCCACCCTCGAAACCTAAGCCCTCAGAACAGCTCGTTAGCGACGTCGATCCATCATCCGACGTTAGTACTTCACCGGAGCCTGACACTAGGTTACTGGACGCTATTGCTACACTATCGGAGAAACTGGCCAGAGCAAACCAACGGATCTCGGAGTTAGAAACTCCCTCAACTAGTATGCCTGGTTTTCAGAAGTTTACAGATCATATGGACGAGGTTCTGGCGACACAGTATAGCGATTTGAGGGATTATTTCGAGGAAAGGGTGCTCTCCGAAACTCGAGATGTTGCAGCAAGGGTTGCATCTTTGGAAAAGACAATGCAGAAATTTCTGGACAACCAATCCAAAGATGGAGCTTGTATCTATTCCACTGAGGGTGCTGAGCTAGGCGAAGAACCTAAAGTCCCAGTTACTGTGAAACTTGATGAAGTTGACAAAGCGGGTCTCCAAAAAGTTGTAGATGCCGCTGTCAAAACCGCCGTGGAGGAAGTTATAGCTGGTATTCAAGAAAACCAAGAAAGTTTGGTGGAGGCGATAGCAGACAAGGTCGATGATTTCAGAAATTATGGCGACCTGATCGAGATAATTACACGCGAAATTCTTGATTCGGAAGGAGTGTCTAAGCGTTTGGACGTACAAGTCAAGATCGTTGTAGGTCAAGTATTGGAGATGTTGGGCAAAGATGAAAATGGTGATTTGCAAAGAATAGTGGATGCTGCAGTGAAAGAAGGGACAAAAGACCTTGAAGAAACTGTCAAATCGAGGCTTGGGGATGTCCAGATGAAGTTATTTGGAATTGAGAGGGTTTTAAGAGGTATGTAGGTTTATTTAACTTTTAGGAGTTTTGGCAGCGTCTTTTTCTATATCGGAGGGGGGTTTCAAAGGGTCAGTATGTCTTTGGGTTTATGAACTCTGGAGGCTAATTCTGAGGTCCGAATTGACGATTACTCTTAGAGTCACGTCGTAAGTGGGAGGATCACAATGGGGGATGGTTTTGGCAAATTTGAAGTCTCCGCTTTATCATACATTATCCACTCTACTCATTCTTCTGATCTCCTCTATGTGTACTTTTATTCAGTTTGTTTTTCCGTTGGGAGGGATGGGGAAAATTGGTTGGTAGTCAAAGTATTATGATAGGATGCTAGGGAGGGCAGCTGGGGATGGCGTTTTTGTTGTATGAATATTAATTAATCATGCAAGACCGATCAATTCTAAAAATTCTAAGGCCCCAAACTCGGTGCTCCAGTAATTTCTCTACTGACACCGCCCCGTTTCTTAGTCGCCACAAAGTAACACTCCTTAGAGTCCTAGATCCGAGAAGCCGTTAAAACAAATCCCTCCGCTGCCACTAAAAGCACGTCATGAGAATCAAGCCAGGGTTGGGATACATACCGATCTCGAAGTTTCCGGCTTCATTCTAACAACTTTAGAAAACACTTGTTCAAGCATTACTTCCAATTTGTCATCGTCCTCCCCTTGGTAAAATTTACACACAAAGCTTCCGCCCGGCTTCAGAACGTCGATACAAAACGTTAATGCAGCGGTGCATAGTTCCTACGACATAGTCACCACCAGTAAATATATCAGCAACCCTTGTTCGCCCATTTCTTTTTAGTAGTAAGCAAGTAAGAAAACATACCATACTTCCGGCATGGTCCCTAACTGCGACTCCGCTAGTATTCATCAACCTTCTCGAAAAGGCCCACGGCGTTAACACGGTATTCATATGGAAACCTGTTGTTAGGGGCCAGGGTTCCCACATGTCTGATAACACCACATCTACAGTGTTCATCTCCCTCTCTGCCTGTGTCATCTTCCACCTATCCTTTGCCGTTGTCGCACTAGCCTCGGCATTAGCCTGTGCCTCCTCTTCCTCATCATGCAAGCTATCCCTTCTTTCCTGGGCAATATATCCCGATGAGACAGTGTTATCCAGTTCTATTATTGGTCGTGTAGTTTGTGTTTTGAGTGATTTCGGCGTCTCATCTTCTC
This sequence comes from Orbilia javanica, assembly GCA_036872735.1. NCBI lineage: Eukaryota > Fungi > Ascomycota > Orbiliomycetes > Orbiliales > Orbiliaceae > Orbilia > Orbilia javanica. Next base: position 2,599,596 of record JAVHNR010000004.1, on the reverse strand, counting down.
CTACGGACCCAAGATACTGTTGAACATATGGGATGGCCGGTTTTTCCGAAAGGCCTCGAGGCGAACGTGCACGACCACGGTTTGGATCAGATAGATACTTTCGAACCGAGGCTTGGATGCTCGGGCTGAGGAAGTTGCCTTGGATTGACGAGACCCCCTTTGGTGGTTGGGCGGGGAGAAGGTCGATGCCGATTACTCGTCCGTTTGGATGAGTTTGGGCAACTGCTACTTGGGACCAGGAACCTGGTGCGAAGCCCTATGGTGCCGGTTAAGTCAGTGTGCGCTTAGTATCCTTTTTTATATAGTTTTAGGGTGGCATGGGGCTTACGAGGTCGACGACAGTCATTCCTGGACTGAAGATCTTGTGGTCTCGATCAATCTAGAGATTATTTGTTATTTGGTTTGGATTTTTTTTAAAACGATTCTACCAGGGGGGGGGACAAAAAATAAATTATGTAATAGAAAGGCTCTTAAATACTCTTACTCTCTAGCTCCTAAGTAGAATTTATTGAAGATGCTAGAAAATCTATATGCATATGCATATGCATCGACCATACATGGCCATCGAAAAGCTGGATTCGAGGCTAGTCGAAAAGTCCAACACCGCCTTGCGTTGCCATCTTGCGCACCAGCGACGTCTATGAAATGTAAAAAACAAAAAGGAAGAAGAAGAAGAAGAAAGAAGAAGGAAACCAACCTCTAACAGTTTAAACGCCGCCCGACTTTTATACTGCAAAACCTTCGCTTCTCGGGAAGCAAAGTCGACAGCCTGCCGCTTTACCCATTTACTACTCTTCGCCGCCGGCGCAAATGTCGTCGTCGAGAAAGTTCTCGGTAACGATGCAGACGACGGAGGACTAGATATTGGTGAGCCGAGTCTGCGAAATATGCATAAAGTCGATAACGCCACCCTCCTCTGTAGTCGCGGAGAGTTATGGGCGATCGATTGTGATTCGAGCGCAAGCCCTGCTAGGCTCCGGAAATAACTGCGCGGTATTGCCATTTTGCTGTCAAAAAATGATGAACTTCTGGGTGGGAGTTTGAGGCTTTGGAGTGTTGAAAATTTTAGGTGTTGGATTTTAAATCTAATGCCGGATTTGGTCGTGACAGGTCGGAGTTACATTTGAGATGGATTTCAGTTCAAGTTCCCTAAATATGATATCTGGGGCGCTACGGTACTATCATCGAGGCACGTTCACACTGATTGCGTGGAAAACAACTGGAATAAGAAAGGCATTTAAAATAAAATAATCTTTAAGAATGGCTATCAATGCTTCAAATACATAGTAACACACAGAAGCCACCCGAAATCGCCAACTCCATGCAAATGCATTCGCTCCAAAACCCTTGCTCACGAAAAATAGAAGAAATAGGCTAAGCTCCCCAAAACACCACGCACTAGGAAAACGAGGTCATGATATATACAAGGTCATCATACAAGGAGTAATAAGACGCATAAGCTGTCTATATGAGAGGCTTAGGGAGGAAGATTTACATGCTTAATAGGCTCTTCTTCTTGATCCCTAGCTTGTTTTTGATCCCTTGATAACCTGCTCCTCGCTGCTTCAACGGGCTAAAGTCCTTACTGAATCCCGTAACGCTCGGAGCTCGGAACTTGTTGAGCGTGCCATCTTCTCCATCATCGTCGAAGAGCGTGTTTCCGAGTGTATTGCCCATTAGCTTCCTCATCTTCATTTTCTTTGGCTTAGCAGCTGTTGAGGCGACAGATGCCGTCGTGGTGGTATCGGCTTCAAAGCTGTCTTCGGGTTCCTCGGTGATAGTGTCAGGGACAACGTTTTCCTTATTCACAGCACCCTTTTTACCCTTCTTGGCAGCTTCTGGCATGTACTCAACCTCATCGTCTCCGAGAAGAGAGGTTTCTGGAGCGATAGAAGATGTACGTTTGGAGTTCTTGAGGGCTGTGGTCGAGAGGAAGATCTTGGGTTTTGGGCCTGGCTTGGCTTTGGTTTTCGCAGGTTTGGGGGCGGGTTTTGGTGGTGGTGGCATCAATTTCTGGGCTTCAGTGGGCTCGTCAGATTTCGGCAAGATACTACTTGCTTCAATCTCTGTCTCCGCTTCTGTTTCTGTGACTGTTGTCTCGGTGGTTTGCCCTGGGAGGACTGGAGCGGGTGAGTCAAAGGTTATATCAGCGACGCTAGCATCCGTCTTGGATGGTGTAGTTGTCTCCGATGGTGCAACGCTAATGTGCCTTGTAAGGAAGGGCGTAGTCGAGAAGGTGGACTTTGCGACGGTGGATTTCTTCACTTTCTTAACAGGTGGAGAATCGGCATCATCATCAAAAGTTGTCGCTCCTCTCTTCTTCGTCTTAGGCGCGGCGGCAGCGGCAGCGGCGTTGGTCTTCGCCTTGCTCTTCCAGGTGTCAAGTTTCTTTTCGAGAACACCCTTTTGCGTCTCCCATGCTTCACGGTCCTTTTCTCTGTCCTTAGTTGCTCGTTCTGCAACCTTTGTTTGTTTGGCTAGCTGGTCTTTGAGCTCTGCCAGCTGCTTCTTGAAGTCATCAGCATCAGATTTAGATTTTGTGGCGCGTTTGGCAGCCTTCTTTTCGTTCTCGAGCTCAAGCTGTAGTTGCTCGACTTGATGGGCAAGCTGCAGCTTCTCAGAGAGAATTTGCCGGTGATTTTCAGTAGCAGCCTTGAAAGCATCATTCTCTGCTTCGAGAGTGGTGACCTGGCGGGAAAGGGCAAGTTTTTCCTTCGTCAAAGTGGTGATCGCATCCGCATCGCTGTTGGATGATTCAAGCTCGGTCTGTATTTTGTGTCAGCCTTGTTTCTAAGGGTAAGTCGAAGTTGGAATATGGTATACATACGTTTAGTGACTTGTTTGTCTTATTTGCCTCCTTCAACTCGGTTTTGAGGTCCTTGATAGACTTCTCCAGCTCGGATATCTTGGAGGAACTTTCGTCATCTGTCTTCTTTTTCTTTGAATTGAGTTGCGACTTTGTGGTTTTTAGTTCATCCGATACTGCCTCCATTTCAGACTTCATCTCATCAACTTCAGAGACTTTAGCGTCGAGGGCCTTCTGTAGCTTTTCAAGATCCTTTTTCAAAGATTCTCCAGCTTTAGACTCGGTTGTGGACTCTTTCTTCGCAACCGTTAGATCTTTCTTGAGGGACTTGACCTCAGCAGACCTCTCCTCGAGTTTCTGCCGCAGGTCGTTGACCTCTTCCTTCAATCCTTCGATGGCCTCTCCTTCAGTCGTAGCCTCCTTCTGAGCGGATGTAAGATCCTTCTTCAGACCCTTAACTTCATTCTTGGCTTCCTCGGCTTCCTCAGATGCAGCACTGAGTTTAGACTGCAATTGTTCCAACTCTTCCTCTAACTTTGTAATCTTTGAATCTTTCTCCTCGAGTTGCTTTTCCATGGTTGCCATGTCAGACGATTGAGACTTCTCCTGAGATTCCAATTCGGTAACCTTATTTCTCAACCGAGTTTCCCTCTTCTTTGACTCCTCAACTTTGGCCATTTCGACTGATAGCCGTCTAGACTGTTGGTCAAAGTCGACTTCAAGGATTGTGTGCTCAATGGACAACTTTCTGTTCTCGTCCTTATGTTTGACAAGGACGGATTTGGTGGTTGCTAAGGTGTATTCGAGTTGCGCGTTGGACAGTTTGAGAGACGATACTTCCTGTAATGGAGGAAAACAGACGCGAGGACACAAACAAACAAATCGTTAGACCAAGGTGAACGCACTTCGAGAGGACTAGTATAGCCTACTAGTATATGGTATGGAGGGGAAGAAGTGATCTAAGAAAAGGTAGGATTGTTTACCTGCTGTAATTGGTAGCAGCGTAACTCGGGACTGGTGTTGTTTGTGGGAGGAGAGGGGGCGGGAGGAGCGGATTTGGACGAGGCGTTGTTTTGGTTGTTTTGGGCAGCACTTCGTTTGGTGCCCTTCGTTGCACCGCTTGTCATCGCGACTTGGAATTGGAAACAAATAACTTTGTTCCAATGGGTAATAGTTCGTAGGTACTGAAGTAGTAAGTAGATGAGGGGTAAAAGATGAAAGGAGGGGTTGGCCGTGGCTGCCGTCAACGGCTCTTATTTGGAGTCCGGCAATGTTAGTGAAGACGAGGGGATACGACTGACTGGCGGTGGTGATGATACAATTTAATGGAGGGAGAAGAGGAGATTGATTGCATGGGCACGATACCTGGAGATGGCCCTCATCCTCTGTTGACAATTTCCCCAATCGAGTAGCCGACCGTAAACAAAAATCCAACCGCCTCAACACCGCAACACAACACATTCTGTCCGTGGCTGACTAATCAGCCAAGACGGAGATGATGCTTGTGTGGCATCTACACCCAACCCACCCCGGTCTGGTTCGTCGGGTACGTAACTGCTATCGTAGACTAGAACGGCGACGACACGTCCTCCCTTCCCCCCTCCCCCGACATCAATCATCACATCTTCACGACCTAGGCCAATTGACTTGGTCTCCCAGATCCCCACAATGCGTCTCCTACCCTTATTGACGGCGTTCACTTCGCTTCTCTCCTTCACCGTCGCCCAAAAGGCTTCTGATAAATACCAAACCTTCGCGGGCCTTGCCAGCTCCTCCAAGGGCACCAAGGGCGTCGTTCTCCTCAATGATCAACTCTTTGGAGATATTACCAGTCCTCATAGGAACTTTACATCGGTTGTGCTATTTACTGCGTTAGATGCTCGGTTTGGTTGCGCACTATGCCGCGATTTCCAGCCGGAGTTTGATCTACTCGGAAACAGTTGGCATAAGGAGCACCCTCAGAGCGATGGGTTATTCTTTGGGGTTTTGGATTTTACTGTTGGAAAGCAGACGTTCCAGAGGGTATGGTTTTTTGCTAAATTCTGAACCTCAATTGATTGATCAATTGGATGACTGATGGAATGGTGGTGGTGAACTATAGCTCGGCATGTCGACTGCTCCAATCCTAATGCTTTTCCCCTCCTCGGGCCCGGGCTCCCAACAGAACCCCATCAAATTCGAGTTCAATCCAAGGTAAACCTTTTTATTTCCTAGCTACCAAAAACCGAAAGAGGGAACTCCTAGCTGAAACAAGGAAAAAAACAGCGATGTCACCCCCGCCGAAGCCGTAGCCCGTTGGATCACAGGCTCCTCGAAGTACACGGTCATAATTCATCGTCCCTTCAACTACGTCAAGCTCTTCACCTTCGTCGGCGGCATAATCGGCACTGCTACTCTCTCCAAGCTCGCGTACCCTTACCTCGCTCCTGCATTATATAGCCGAAACCTTTGGGCTGCCGTATCATTGGTCGCTGTATTGTTGTTTACCAGCGGCCATATGTTTAATCATATTAGAAAAGTACCATATGTGGTTCAGGGACGTGGAGGTGGTGTCTCATATATCGCCAGTGGGTTTTCGAATCAGCTTGGGTTAGAGACACAGATTATTGCTGTTGTTTGTATGTCCCTCCTCTACTTCCCGAGTTACCGTAGGATTTGTTGACTGACACTTTATTAATTCTCAACAGACGCAGTCCTAGCCTTCTCCGCCATAGCCCTCTGCCTCAAAATGCCACGCATGGAATCTTCGGGCAAACAAAAGATCGCAGTTATGGCATGGAATCTCGTTCTCCTCGTCCTCTTCAGCTTCCTTATGAGCATCTTCAAAATGAAGAATGGCGCCTACCCATTCTTCTTACCGCCCTTGATCGCTTAGTTTGCGAGTATGGGGTTGGCGTACATCCTCGTAAAATGGATTAAGTTGCTATGGAACGATGACGACGACGAGGAGAATGTTGCTGTCGTTGCCAAAAAGGCAACATGCAAGGGAGTGAAGTGGAGGAAATTGAGGTAATGGGTAGCTAGCGTGGCGATCCTTTTTTTTTTTAGTATTTTGTCCTTTTAATCTAGTTAGCGGTGGAACTGGGTCTGCTAGGAGGGGCATATGACCTAGTATTGGTAATTTTTGATCGCAGTGAATGATCATAAGAGCCTCTTTCTTTGGTTTTATATATAGGGCTGTAGTCCACAAGGCCAATATTCAATAACTAGCATTTTTTGATTAATACAAAAGTTATTCTTGTGTTAGCACCTCTTGGGATGGTACTCTACGATTAGTCTCGAGCTCTACGATACTGCTACTGAACATCGATAAACGTTGATAGATGTTTCTAATTTTATTGATCAAATGCAGTGGTATCTAAGTACTAGATCATCGAGGAACATATAACAGGTAAAAATAGGAAGGAAAAAGAGGGATACGAAAAGCTCCTAAATCGCTAAAAGATCAGTTATATCAACGGTATGTGAAAACACATGAATTCCATCCCAAGGGTCCCCGAGCACCGTACAGCCTCGAAGTCCAAGAGCCGTATGAAATATCATTAATAAAGAAAATAGAAAACAGAAAAGAGAACGCCATTAACACCCTGCGAATGATGTAAAGGAGGGATAGGAGGAGGTTAGTAGTGAGTTAAGGGGGTGATTTCGTGCCTTGTTAAGTCTTTGGGGAGATAGGAAAATAGTCAGGAAATTATAGGCGAAACCAACGAAAGGGAAGAGGTACAAGAAACATGCCTTAGTGCCCTGACAGACATTCCATAATGAATCTGCTTGCCGGATTCTCCCACTTGACTGCAGTATCTGGCACCCCCCCGTCGATGTCCATATGGTCGGAAGCCCCATTATCTAGCTTCACCCTCTTCCCAGCCCTTCCATCCATACTCTCTTCCTCTTCTTCTTCTCTGTCATATTGATTCACACCCGACATGATCGAGTATACGCTCAATGGCATCTGTCGTACCAGGTTATCACTAAGGCTGACCGATAATTTCAGATGTTCCATCGATATGGTGCCCCCGACCCTCTCCACCGTCTTCGCTCTGGCTTTTATTCTTTCTTCATCTCTTATTACTTTCCTGCTGTCGTCAAGTCGTACTCGGTCGATGAGTGTCGTTAATACGTCTTTTACAAAAAAGTCTGTCGCAAGGCCGATAAAGCGGGCCGTCTCTTCAGACACCCCGCTACTTATTCCCTCTTCGTAGCAGATGGGGATACATCTCGCCTGTATTGTTTCGATATCAATATACTCCCCACTTTCGACTGCCAATGAAGATTGATATGCGTTCGAGACTTCGTTTTGCCAATTTTTGTTGGGACCGGCGGAGACTGGAGGTGCAGAGGTATCGAAATTGCGAATTTGCTTGGCGGTATAGTGCCGAGTTAGGGTTGAAGGGATGTCATCGGGAACCTGCAGGTGGGTTAGCGCATGGGTTTCGTTTAAGGTTCCTGGGGAGTGTAGAAGTATGGAAAGGTGCAGGTGCATAGACGAGATTAATTTGTGCGAGGCAAAACCAGGCCTTTCAAGGAAATGGCATAAAAGAGAGAAGAGTGGTAAAAGAAGGGGTGAATCGGCAGGGGAAAAAAAAAGGGGGGGACAGGGTCAATTATCGTACTTCTGGTATTTCCTTCATCCGCCGTCGGTCTCTGGCGGGTATTGCCATGATTTCCTTCTTGAGACGTCGTTCGTAGGCATCTCCCGTGGTTGTTTTGGGGACCGATGAGGTCTTGCCCTGATGCGACACCCATGTTGCGACATCGCCCTCGGGGGGTTCACGGGTAGCATTGACGTGGACGGAGAGGAAAAATTGATTGTGGAGACGTTGTGTTTCGGGCTTTTGTAGGAAAGGATCGATGATGCGTGATAGCTCGGTTCGGTTCGTTAGACCTAGTAGATGGGTATAATACGTTAGGACCGATGTTGATAATGATTTTTTGAAAAGGGTGGCTGGTAATTATTTAATAGGTGGCAAACTGCGAGGGGTATTTTCGTACCGCGAAAGAAGGAGCGGACAGCATCACTGTATGCCCCCCAGTCGTCGCCTAGGGATTCTCGAAGCGAGATGTAGACGTTTTCGACATCGACGCGAGCAGGAAGCTTTACACCGGGTTTTAAAGGCGTGCCGCCAGGGCCAGTCGCAGTAGTAGGGGTTGAAGATGTAGCATTGCCATTTGGCAGTGATTTCGAGACCGTCTTCTTTGAAGAAGTGGTGTCTAGTTCGGAAGGGTCTATTGGCGAGTCCGGCGACATGGCTGCTGGCATAACTGAGGGGTATGTTCTGGTGATGGTGCGTGATCAGAAATGGGAAGTTGTTTTATGGGTACTATATGGGCCCGGTTATAATTACCAGCGGAGTGGAACGTGGGCGAAGACAACAGATGCAGACTGAAGGCTACAGGGCGCGAGAAAAGGCGAGCGTCATGGTACTGAGCGGAGGGTTCAATGCGACGGTAAAAGTGACACGTTCAAGTTGTTTGAAGTTGTTTGAAGGTGGTTGTGATCTTGGAGAGAGGTTGAGGTTGAGGTTGAGGGTGAAGTCTTGGGGTTTGGTCTTTCTGTGGTTTTGTGGTTGTCGTTGTTGCAGGTTGATGGATTGGTCGTCACGGGAGATCTGGTTATCAGCCAGCCAGTCAGTCGGCCAGCTGCAGCGCCTCCCGGGTATCCAAGGAACTACCCCGGATATGGATTCCGGATGATGTTTATATGCGGACAAGCCTCCCCGGATGTCTTCCCTGGGAGACTGGAGAAACCCCCCAGGATATATCCCGATCCCCCGTTGCCCCTCCGAGCAACAGCCCTATCCGAGGTCTTGGCAGGCAGAGTATGACTAATCCGATGGCGACGGCCATGGGCACAACGTTACCCCGTGAGAGCCCGTCAGGCAGACTCGATTCGACTCATTTTCTTTACGCGGAGCAGCGCGACTTCATTTTCTCTTGCTCTCCCTCCTCTTCTCTCTCTTCTTTTCTCGTCGCTCGCTCTTCCGTCGATATTCCTTACATCTTGGGAGGGAGGTCGAAAGTATATGTTACGATACCGGCAATCGCAATCATTTACGATACGTTCTTGGCCCTGATCGTGTCAACATCCGGGTTTGCCTCTTGATATCGATATAGGAAGTCTGTGCGAAACCACAGGATTTAGAGATACTTTGCCTTGCGACTCTCACATAGGCCCCAGGAAAGAATTTAGAGCGCTATATTCCAATAGAAGAATAAACTATAGAAAAAATTAGGAATCGAGATTCCCACCAGATCCCTTTTTGTGTAAAGTTCGTTATATCTTGTTTGACACCTCGTGTTGCATTTTGTACAGTCAACACAAATTATTTATTCTTGACTTTATGGGCCTTGCAACGACATTTCCTTCCCTCACAAACAATCTTTCTCCCACACCACCCTCTTCCTCCCATCTTCGACGCGACCCATCAATCATAATCTCCATCGTCTCAATCATCCCCACCTGTCTCACAAGCTCTCTCAGTTGTCACTAATTGAGATATTCGTTATTTATTGTCTCTTGTCCCTATTCTCGTCCTACTCCTGCAAGCAAGCTTTGATATCAGACTACCCTCTTCCATCCTTAGCAATGGATGAAGCTTTGAACGTCGAAGAGGAGCTTGGTCTCCAGATCTTCACCCATGAGTCCCTTGAGGAGAAAATCGCAGAGAAGGCCGAAACCGAGATGCTAGAGAAGGAGGCCAAGGAGGGCGAAAAGATGAAGGAGAAAGAGGCCGCCATCCTCAAGAAGTTGGACAAAGAAATCCAGACTGTTCGCAGTTTGGTAAATACAACGTTTGGCCCCAAAAAGGCCACGTACCAGGAGAAGCTCAACGAATTGCTGGCACAAGTCGACCTGCATTCCGCCAACATCGTTGATATCGATAGGCGGCTCCAAAATCGAGCCATCAAAGCTGCCGCCGCCACTGCCACCGCAGGTAGCTCTCGCGACCAGAGGGCTGGGGAGTCCCGCCGGGACTATCTCATTCGGAAAGGGGTTTTAAATCCCTTTTCGGAAGAGGGTCCTGGCGGCGACGAGCTGCCCCTGGTCGCCAGTCCTACGAAGACAACGGGGGCAACGGCACAGACGGTGACGTTGTCCTTTCAGGACTTACGGGCCCCAGGCTTCGCCCAAGAGGGGCAAGCCAAGATTACAAAAAGGGCCAAGGTAACGGCCACGGGGTCGATGCCGACGGCCGTCGATGACAGCCTCCCCCCTTCCCGGACCTCGCGTCCGAGCCGCCGGCAGCCTCGCCCTGCCACTGAAAAGGCGGCAGGATTTGAAAACGACTATGAAGAAGGGGTGGCGAGGGCCCCAAGGCCGCGGCGTGCCGCAGCGAGGGGTGCTGGGCGTGCGGACGCCCAGACCCCTGACTCCAACGAGGAGTCTGACGAGTACAAGGAGGAGGGGGATGAGGAGGAGGACGAAGAGGAGGACGAAGATGTAGAGGAGGTTATGCCATCCTCTAAAAAAGGCAAGGGCCGGGGGAGGAAGGGGAAAAAGGAGGGGGAGGAAACGGAGGAGGAGGACCTCCGAGGGTACGACGATGGCTACGAGCACGTCTACCAGGCACGACTCAAGTCCTGGTGTGCCACGCGTGCGACCGCCAGAGTCGTCAAAAGCGAAGACGACGACGAGGAGGTGCCTGAATGGTTCAGGCCCTCCCCCTCGGCCCCAGACCACATCGTCGACGATGGTTTCAGGCTCCCTGGTGACATAGCACAATCGCTCTTCGATTACCAGAAGACAGCTGTTAATTGGCTGTGGAACCTCCACGCCAAACAGCATACTGGTGGGATCCTTGGGGACGAGATGGGTCTCGGAAAGACCATCCAGACCATTGCGTTCATCGCAGGTCTGCACTATAGCAAACTGCTAACGAAGCCAGTCCTCATCGTCGCACCAGCAACCGTCCTGAAGCAGTGGTGCAACGAGTTTCACAAATGGTGGCCATGTTTGCGAGTCTCAATTCTGCACTCCTCTGGGAGCGGGATGCTTTCGATTGCAGCAGATAAGAAAGCCGAGGAGAGAATCGATGACGAGGAGGGCCTCTTGGACGTTCTAGAAAGCAAAGCTCCCTCCAAAGCACAGAAGGCCGCGAAGAAAATTGTCGACAAGGTCAAGGCTAAGGGCCATATCCTTATCTCAACATATACCGGGCTTAGCACATATCACAAGTTACTCCTCGACACAGACTGGGAATGTGTGGTTCTTGACGAGGGGCATAAAATCCGAAACCCAGATGCAAAGATCACTGTTGCCGCCAAACAGCTTCGCAGCTCAACCAGATTCATCCTCTCGGGGACCCCGATCCAGAACAACCTACGCGAGCTTTGGAGTTTATTCGATTTCGTCTACCCCGGCAAGCTGGGCATTTATCAAGTATTCAATGAGCATATCGCGATACCAATCAAACTAGGTGGCTATGCTGGAGCCAACAATACCCAGGTCCACACTGCGTTTAAATGTGCTGTCGTCCTCAGAGAGATGATAAGTCCTTATGTTCTCCGCCGTCTAAAGGCAGACGTTGCGGTCTTACCACCCAAGCAAGATCAGGTTTTGTTCTGCAATCTCGTTGTCGAGCAAAAAGAAGCCTACGAGACCTATATTAAATCATCTGAAGCTTCAGATATCTTTGCTGGGAAGAGGGAGGCCCTCGCAGGCATTGACGTCCTCAGGAAGATTTGCAACCACCCCGATCTCTGCAATCGCACCAAGCTATCTGCTGATCCCCAACATGATTATGGAAATCCAGTCAGATCTGGGAAGATGCAAATTGTCAAGGGTCTTCTCAAAGCATGGGAGAGAGATAACCTTAAGTGCTTGATTTTTTCACAGGGCACACAGATGTTGGATATCCTAGAGAAGTTTGTGAAGAAATCGAATTACTCTTACTTGCGGTTGGACGGCACTACGGATATCAAGTCGAGACAAGCTCTGGTCGATCAATTCAACAATGACCCTACTCTTAAAGTCTTCTTGCTTACCACGAAAGTTGGTGGTTACGGTCTGAACTTAACTGGTGCAACGAGAATTATCATCTTCGACCCCGACTGGAATCCCTCGAATGATATGCAAGCAAGAGAGAGATCGTGGAGACTCGGCCAGAAGCATGAAGTTCGAATTTATCGACTTCTTAGTCGAGGGACCATAGAAGAAAAGATCTACCAACGGCAACTATACAAGCAATTCCTTACGAAAAAGATTCTAGAGGACCCTGAACAACGTCGCGTATTTAAAATGGACGATATGAAGGATTTGTTTACTCTAGGATCGATGGAACACGGAACAGAGACTGGTAGTTTGTTCGAGGGGGTTGAGAAGACCTTGACAGAGGCGAAGCGAATCTCCGAGGATGAGCACTCGGAGGAAGTCCAGAAGATTACGGGGGTCCATAAGCTTGAGAACTAGTTAGTGATTACCCCCGATTCCGGCTAGTGTTTCTGCCTCTTATATTGTTAACTATGCTAACAACTTGTCTTTTTGATATAGCGTTGGGAGCGCAAGCAACATGCTCAGTGGCTCGATGACTGGTGAAGGTTCAAACCCCGACAAAAGCCCGGCAGGAAGCCCCGGCGCGGCAAACAAAAAGCGCAGACATGATGGATCGGACAAGCCCAGTAACTCAAAGGTGAACCCCGCCAAAGCGAACAAGAAACTCAAACATGATGAATCGGACAAGGACGATCATATACTCGAGACGATTTTGGCAAAAGCTGGCGTCCATAGCATAGTAGAACATGACGCTATAATGAACACGTCGAAATCGAGCTCAGAGATAATTGAGCGAGAAGCAAACCGTATCGCCAATGAAGCTCGAGAAGCCCTCGCTCGCTCATTCGAGGCGATAAAGAAGCATAACGTCCCCGGGCAAGTAGTTTGGACTGGCCGCGTAGCCAAAACTACCCGCAGAGGTCAACCTAAGCTTCCGGACCGATTCCTCACACAGACTGAACTCCCATCTCGTTTGAAGAATTGGTTTTTAGAATACCAGGCGAGAGAGAAGAGGGTTACTACCACGATGATTATGGACGCCTTCAATCCAATTATTCGTGAAAGGGACCAAAAATTCTTCAAGAAAACGTTGTGGGACGTTGCGGAGATGAACAAGCAGACGAAGTTTTGGAAACTTAGAACCACTCCAAAGTCCTCCTAGAACGTGGATGAAGGTAGAAGGTCGAAGCAGAGGCCAAAGGCAAAAAAATGATTTTTAGCGTGGGTTTTTAGATACATAATATTTCCTTGTTTTCCTTCCCGGCCGTTTAGCTCTTTTATGGATGGTCATGGCGTTTTAGATATGGTATAGAAAATATGTTGATATGAGGAGGGTGGTGCAGGCGTGTGTTCTTGTTTTCACTTCTCCATTTGTTCGGATGTGTGGCAGCTGTTGTATCGTGTGATACAGCCCCTTTCTCTCTAGTATCTGGCCGATGTTCTACAAGTCAGCCCCTTATAATATGGTGAATTACGGAACTGGATCTTGATTTTTATGATTTTTACTTGTCTGCCCCCACGTGAACAAATGCACCCATAGATACGTAGTCGCATTTCGTGCATTCAGAACGACCACGATACAAAGAAAACTAGAAATATAAACAAAAAATCGGAGTCGAGACAGAAAAGAAACCATTGCTAAATTTCTAAATCGTAATGGCCGAAAATGCCACGCAGATTCCTTTGCTTGCTTGCTATTTTTTTTAAAAAAAGGGACGCCCATCAAAAGATGCTATGAACCCAGTTGAAAGATGCCGTTTTACCTTTACCATTTCCCCCAACCATTTTTTGTTCAATTGCATCGTGATAACCCGCTTAGCTAATACAAAATTGAAAGGAAAACAAAGGAAAAGGACTCATTAGACATGCATGATCATACGGAGGCATATGGGGGGGTTTAGAAGGAGAGAAGGAGAAAGTTTTATGAAATCTCCAACATTTCCTCGTCGATAACACCATGAAGGATCTTAATGCTTCTTGCACATTTCTCCAACCCTTCCGAAACCCTTCCTGTCAATAACACTAAAACGAGAGACGGCAAGGTTAGCACGTTCCCATCTAAAAAAATATGAATAAATAAGGAAGGAAATTGAACCTACCATAAGCATAAATCAACGCAAAGTCCTCTTCACTTTCCCCTGTATCTCCCCCAGCGTTTCTATCTCTTTCTCTAAACTTATGAATCTTCATCAACAATCTATCCCGGCTCCTGACAATACTCGGTAGCGTCTCTGGTAAGGGAAACCCGCTCCTCATACTACTACTCAACACATAAAACAGCTGAAAGATCCTGGAACATAATTCGGCACGCTCATTCTTCGTAAATGCCAATATCTGCATTTCTCTGGTCGAGGACTGTGGTTCCTTTGCTATAATGACGGACATACCGTGGAAGGCGTCTAGCATCGATTGCGTGTTCGTTAGGATTTCCGAAAAGTCTTCGATAGGGAACGGTCCCTTCAAACGGAACTCGAAGGGAATTTGGGCGAGTAATGATTGCAGGCGGAGTAAAGCTTGTTGGAGGTGGATTTCTTCTGTAATGTTCATGTAAGCTGTTACATCTGTTGGCGCGGCCTCAACGAGGTAATTTAACGGATCACGTTTCCAGATTAATGCCATTCGCAACCAAAGAACCGAAAGGCCATCTCTGAGCTTCTTGCGTGCAGATATCGGCCAGACATAACGGGAGATTATGAGACCCCATGTCACACCAGCTAAGACCGATAGAACACGATGTAAGGCGATGTCTGTGATGATGGGATCTTTACCGCCTTCATCGCTGTCGTCTTCATCTTCGTCCTTGATGCTGATTGTGTAAGCGTATAGTGCTGTGATGTTATAAGTCAAGAGGATGAAACGACTAAAACTGGCCTTGGCGGGGTAGTTTAGAGTCAATGTAAAGCAGAGGAAGGAGAGAACGAAGCCGTAGAGGGATAGGATTATTGGGAGTTCCGGGAAAGTCCACCAGGAGAATACGGCGGCTGAGGCACCAATTATAGTACCAATGAAACGGTAGAGACCTGACGTATTTGTTGCACCCAATGTCATAGACATCACGATCATGTAGGATACAAGACCCCATTCGCCTCTATATTGGGTATATAGAGGGCGTGTCAATGGGATGTATGATGGAAGTGCGTAGATGGCGGCGCCTACACCGACTTTAAATGCGAACTTTACGTCATCCCGACGGAAAGTACGCAGGGCTTTCCAGATGCGATAGCCGAGAGCGTTATGCGTTTTGTTTTCTCGGCGGGCGATTTCTTCTTGTAGGACTTTGACGTCTGAGAGGCCACCTGGAAGTTGCTGTGGGAGGACCCGGTCGATGCGGCGGTCGCCGTCTTCAACCTCCTCGTTTGGTTTTCTGAAAATGTGGCGGAAGGGGTTGAGCCAGTGCCATGTTTTGGGAAGAGGTAGTTCCTGGATGCCTTCGAGTTGGTCGAGGATGTCAAGGAGGTCAAAAAGCTCTTTCCCAAAGTCTTCGAGGGAGTAAGCAAAGTGACCACAACTGGCGGCGACTTCCTCTTGGTCTGCAGCTAAATCGGCGGATTTACGACCGGAGATGTCTTTGTGGTTGTAGAGTTGGTCGAGAGCGAGTTTACGCTTTTCGGTGTAGAGATCTAGTGCATCGCGAAGGCTAGCGCGAAAATATGGGTTCACGCTGATAGTATAGTCCGTGCCTTCTCCAAATGGGAGTTCATCCAGCATAAGTTTGAGAGTTACGGCCAGGGATCGCTGTGGCTTCTTGTTAGCATGGAAAGTTTGATAAGGAACACATATACTCGGCACATAGGGCATACCATAGAAGGTCCAAGATGTTGTATAAACTGATCGAATAAGGTCCGCCCTGTAACGACTACAAGAGCACCATCCGCCGAGTCTACCGTTCCTGTAGTGCTTATAGTTGCTGTAGTGCGTGCAGTACCTGATGTACCAGGCCTCACGTCCACAGGAGAATCAAAATAGTCCCGAGAAATATCTTCAGATGGCGTTTGGACTATATAGGAGCCTGTAAAGGAGGACTGTAATTCCGGATAGTCGGAAAGATATGGGTCCGTCTGATCACTCTGCTCGAGAAGGGCGAATTGGGTACTAGCAGCATTTTGCAAACCACCAATGGCTTGTGCGAGTCTCTATAATTAATAGAATATATATTAGAAACACAATAGTACATAGCTATAAAATTACGATTCAGGAGACATACCTGAAGACATTCGACAAGACGTAACTCAAGTCCATATGTAACTTCAGTTCCCTTCATATAATGTTCAAATTTTGCCTCGTGCAAGTGCTTGGCTAGGTCTGTGAAGGTCTTTCTATGATTTGCAGAAGCCTTTTTGAACGATTCCTGTTGCAAATGCTCTTGAGTCCCATCGATAAACCCCTTCGTGATCCCTTCCAACATTTCAGAAAAGGCACGGGTTGAGTTAACCATGGACTTTCGCAACTCTATTACAGCAAAACTCGGCCACATGATGTTGGACAGGGTGGTTGAGATGACAATCGCACAGACAGCCATTGCAACAGTTTGCATGATCTTGGTCATGTTGAATATCCCCACTTGCGTCGCAACATCCTTGGTGAGGGTGGTAATTATTATAATAGACGCAAGACTGCAAGATACGTTGGCAGTTGGGCTAGCCATTTTCAACTTTGTCCACCCAATCAGTCCCAGACCCCCTATGCAAAAGACTAGCAAAATGAGGATATGGCCGATTGCAGGATGCCCCAGATGACCGAATAAAGTTGCAGTCCCAAGTGTCCCAGCTGAGATAAAGCAAGAGTACAGAACAGCGATTGTAGCGAACATAGTTGCCTCAGCCATGCTGCCTCGAGTTCGAGCCGGATGGAAGTACACAGCAACGGTAGCTACCATATGCTTCCCATCATTCCTGCCAAATAGCGCTGCGAAAAGTGGTATGTAGGTTCCCATTGATCCGAGAAAGTATGCCAAGGCACATTTCAGCACTTCCTTCAGCTTCCAGGCATCAATAAACCTTTTGAGAAAGGGTGGAAGCTGTAGTTTTTTCTTCCACGTAGGAGCTTTGCTTGCATGGCCATTTGCACGTCCATTAGCGTAGCCGTTCCCGTTTGGAAGCAGGCCGTCATCTTCATGATGTTCGTCGTCATCGTGTGGAGAGTCCGTGCTGCTTTCGTTGCCGTCAACACTTCTCGGGCGCGCAAAGGTTACATGCCGGTTGACGCGACGGCCGCTAGACGGTAAAATGACTGTTCCGTGCCTCTAACGACGATATTAGCATTAAAGGAAACGAGGAAAGGAAACTGAAGTGAAGCCTACGATGTTTCTGTTCCTGTGAGGCATCTCCGGTGGTCGAACATTTAATCTGACGATGATGTTGTTCACAGCAGTGGAATGCGGAATTACGAATTTCCAAGATAATGCGGCCCCCACGATTAGCCAAGAGATTCCAGCGGCTGCCAAGAGCGTCGGTTCACGAGGCTTGATGGCGAAACCAGGTCATTCGCAGACAAGCCTTTTTCTTTTGTCGATTCGATTCGAACCTGACAGCTGGGTGGAGAACTGGAATTCGATCCGACTAGGGGGAGGGATATCGATATCGGTAGGCCGGCAAGGTATTTTTTGGACGAATACCGTTGTGGAACTGGAGCACGCACCTCAGGCACATGGTCAGCCATAGCTTAGAATCTATCATAACCAGCTGGACACACGATATATATCGAATTTTGCATACATACATGCATGCGAGAGTCGAGCGATGCGCGATGGGGCCCACGGAGATATAGAAAAGGAGATACCATCATATGATCGCACCTGACTTCGAGTCCAGATCAATCATAGATCCGGTTCGCATACATGCATTGCATACTACATACGAGTGGATATAAATAAATATGTGTATAAAACGAGTACCACTACATTGCGTATTGTGACTCTACCCAGTTACGAGTTACGAGACGGAGCATGGCAGTATCGGCCTAGTTGTAGATATCCCCCGCAGCTGTATACAGAATACAGAACACCGTAACAGTTACGTTACAGACCAGAATCGACAGAGAGAAAGGTTGATAAGCCATTAGCTATGCGCCACCTCGTGCTGCCTGCCCAATCCGTTCATTGCTAGCGATGGCGCATGGAAACTTGCATGCCCGTCGTGTGTACCTTTTCCTTTCAAGCCAAGACCCGATGGCAGGACGGTTGAACGTTCGAACATGGTAAACTTGGGCGAAGGAGCCCGTCCCGAGCCGGCGGGGGGTCGATGGTTAGTGGGCGGTGGTGCCCTGTGGGGTCGACTCGGCCGCACCAAAATAACCCATGGCTGTTGTATATTAATTATGGTGGGCTAGCTCGAGAGATATAAAAGCCCACCCTGGCGAAAGCTGCAAATACAAACTCTTTTGGAAGCTGAGCTTTTACGTGATGAGATCTCGACGGACAGCCAATCCGGAGCGCAGGAAAAGAGGAGCCATCGTGCAAACCATGCATGATGCCTGAGATGCTCCTTGATGCTGAGGGCCTTGAGTACGTAGGCTGCGGTTCCCGATGCCGTAGGACCAAGCGTAGAAGGTAGCATACAGGCGACGGACCGGAGGGCAAAGAAGGACCAACAGAGAGCGGGCGACCCCACTCCGGTCGTCTTTGGGAAGCCAACCGTGCCGATGTCCGCTACGTTTGGTGGTCGAGATGTTTCTCCTGTTTCTCCTTTTGCTTGCTAGCTGCTGTTCTGCCGTGCTAAGCTTTCTGCTGCAACAAAAAGACTCGCACTGTAACCCGACTCTGACCTCATTCGTCCCAATCCAACCTGGTTCTTAGGCTAGCTGGGCTAGGTAGCCAGCTACCTATCCTGACCACCGCAGCTACCTCCTGCGGCCAATTAATGCTTTCCACCCCAAACCCTTCCCTTTTTTTTGTTTTTTCCCTCACTCGTCCGTTGCATAAAAGGGACATACCCAAAGCTCAAAAACAAAAAAAAAGAAGAAGACAGACGTGCATACTTGCATTTGTTCGTCCCGTTCTCGGTTCTCGCTCTACAAGTCCGTACTTGTCGATCTACGTTCTATAACGTAAAAGTATATCCCAAAGTAAGTGGCTCCCCGTCTACCAGTTTTGGCTCTCCCCCGCCGTATATAAAAGGAGGGGCGACATCCCCCCGCTCTCCATTTTCTTGGCCTCTCCAGACACGCGAATCGCCGCTGATACGCTGCCTGGCCCTTCCACTATACCCGTTGCCTACCTCTTCCGTCCTTGGAGAATTGACATTGACCTCTCTCTATTCTTTCTAGAAAGAAAAATAAAAAACAGAAAAATCTAGTCATACAGAAAAAAACTCTCTCATTGTCATCATGTCATTCTCGGGACGAAAGGTGAGCTTCGCTGTACCGGTATCAAATCTATTTTATTTCAAACATCTACCGTTGATGGCATAGGTTGAGATACTGATGCCCGAGTAGTTCTCTATCAATAGAAATACTGGCGCCCCGCGCGAACGACGCTTTTCGACTGCTAAGGGCCCTTCGGAGAGCGGTTAGTCCATTGGCAGTCCTTCCTCAGTAATCAAATGCTGTTCCATTGCTGATTTACCTCTGCCAGAACTCAATTCCGCGGCTCATCGCCAATTCAGAAATGCCCACGATGGCCATAAACCGCATGCAGGACTAGGTACATACCGGATTCATGCTATCCAACCAACATTTAACATTTAGCAGCATCGTCTCGCTAACTTTTGTTGATTCTTTAGACCCCTCTCGTGCCTCGACGTATGTTTAGTTCCCCCTCCTCTAACTGCAGCAACGTTTCCTATGTGTAATTCGCTCACTCGGACTCGATCGATATAGTGGTGTCGTCTGGTGCACGGAAAGGGCTTACGAGGTAACACTCTGCTTCCCGTCCAACGTCATCCGATCCCGGTAGCTGATCATCCCATCGTTACGCAGCAAGGATACCTCGAAGCTCCTCATAAGTGGTACGTCGTTACACTCACACAAACCTAAAGCCTTGTTGCATTTTTGACAT
Source organism: Orbilia javanica (assembly GCA_036872735.1). Taxonomy (NCBI): domain Eukaryota; kingdom Fungi; phylum Ascomycota; class Orbiliomycetes; order Orbiliales; family Orbiliaceae; genus Orbilia; species Orbilia javanica. The sequence continues at coordinate 2,579,805 of JAVHNR010000004.1, read as the reverse complement.
ACTAAATCCGGTCGTTTTTGTAGGGCGAACGTAAGCTAGCTTCAATTCGATACCAATGACCTAGTATACGGTACGCTAACTAGTGGCTAGTTCGGACAAGGAGCTCCTGAGTGTGAAGACGAGATTGAGGGTTGCTTCCCAAGACCAACGGAAATCCCTCTCAGTCTGAACGCTCGTGAATATGGTATGTGCTGCCCTGTCGCCACGATATGATTTCGTATCATACTAATCCGATAAATTTGAAACATATAGGTCCTACTGCTGGTATAAAACCTCTTCGTGAGGCCGTTGCCAAGCTTTACAATGAACACCACAGACGCAATCGTCGTAGCCAGTACAGCTGGGAGAATGTCGCTATTGTCCCAGTATGCCATCTGAAAAACCAATCCCATACTTAACTTTGGCACTGGCTCTAATTGCAATTAAAACTAGGGTGGACGTGCTGGTCTAATCCGTATCGCCGCCGTTCTTAATAATGCGTACCTCGGCTTTTTTATTCCGGATTACACCGCCTACAATGAAATGCTTTCGCTGTTCAAGAACGTGAGGCTTCCCTTGAAAAAAACCATCAATTGTGGTTTATAGTATAACATAGTTTAACTAACATGTGAATTCATAGTTCGCTGCTATTCCATCGCCATTGTCTGTTGAGGACGAATATCAAATCCACCCAGACAAGATCGCAGAAGAGATCGCCAGAGGTGTCAGCGTCATCATGTAAGAACTTCTAGTCTCTGAGTATAAAAACTAATTTAGCTAACTTGTTTTTGCCAGTACATCCAACCCTCGCAACCCTACTGGAGGCGTTGTGAAGAACCCTGATCTCGCTGAAATCCAGGGAATTTGCCGCGATCGTGCAACATTGATCATGGACGAGTTTTAGTATGTACATACTTCTATACTTCCTCATCCTCTACATCTTTGCTAATATGACAACAGCGGAGGTTACAACTATAGCACTAACTGTGACGGAACTGTTATCTCGGCCGCCGACAATATTGATGACGTCGACGAGGATGACGTTCTGATCATTGATGGTCTTACCAAGCGTTTCAGACTCCCGGGTCTTCGTGTCGCTTGGATTGTTGGCCCCAAGGAATTCATCAAGGCTATCGGGTCCTGCGGTAGCTACCTCGATGGTGGCGCCAATGTTGCGTTCCAAGAGGCTGCTGTTCCAATGCTCGAACCCGCTAAGGTCAAAGAAGAAATGAAGGCATTGCAGGCACACTTCAAGATGAAGAGAGACTACGTTATTGATCGCTTGAGGGAAATTGGTTTCAAAGATGTCGTATGTATCCTCGGGACTATATTTGAACAGTTACGGATACCACTAACAAACCAAACAGAAAGTCCCAGAAGCCACCTTTTACATTTGGCTCGATGTCGAATGTCTCCCCAAGAAGATCAACGACGGATTGAATTTCTTCCAGGCCTGTCTTAAGGAGAAGGTCATTGTTGTCCCTGGTATCTTCTTCGACTTGAACCCTGCCATGAGAAGAGATTTGTTCGACAGCCCTTGCCACCACTGTAAGTACATTCTTACTAAATATGCATATTTCATGAACAGAAATCTAACAAATATGCTATTAGTTGTCCGTCTCTCATTCGGCCCCAAGATGGATGTTTTGAAGAAGGGTCTTGACGGTATCGAACGCGTTGTTAAGAAGTATGACGCACCCCACTAACACCCCCGAAAACTACTGTTGGGAAATAAATAACGCTAACACATTCATCTTCGTAGGTATATTGCTGATGAGCAAGCTATTGAGGATGATGATTAAACGAACGACCTTTTTTACTTTAGAGGATCCACAATTTTTGGGATGCATGGGGCGCAGGGCTATAGAATGAGGGGTTGTCGGCATCATGTTTCTACTTTTTCTTTGCTTCTTTTGTTCCTTTCGGTAATCTTATCATTATCGTCGTTATTATTATTATCATCAACTCGAAGGAAAACATATTGTTTTCGCCTCAAAAACGGTACTTCTTCTTTATTTTATATGTAGGAGGTATTTTAAAAACCATCCACACGTGCACACGTGGTAGGAAGGTGCCTTGTATAAACCAGGTTATAAACAACCCTTATCGTAGAGTCAACTCTAAAGCACCTGATAGCTTTAGCTTGGAATCAAAAGCCAGTGTCCCTGAAATTACAATATCCGGGCCAAGTGACTCCGACTTGTCCGGGGTTCTTGCTAGCCTTAACCCGCGACTCCCAATAGGTGCCTTGAACATCCAGTACAGCTGTTGCATTTTTTGCGTTGACAACGGTATTAATATTCCTAGTTACCAGCCAAAGGCTCGCGAACAACCTCACCCCATATGCCCATCCGATCTTGAACTTGCATATTTGATAATATCCCGGTAACAAAAAAAAGATCCGGATCCGGCCAACCAACTCATAGAACGATGGCGGTAGTTCCTCCCCCGATTCCTACGTTCGCAGAGGATACGAACCAACTCAGCCAGGAATACGAATCCTTCCTTCACCGTGTTACACCTGATGATTCGGACGCGAACCGACTTTATATCGAAACTAAGGAACATGTTACTCTTACCGTTGAGTTTTCTTCTAAAGGTTGGAAGGTCTGCAAGGTAGAGCCTGACGATGCACCACCGTATGTAGTGCTTTCTTTCTTACTTTTGTTCTCTTCTTTTCCCATTACTTGATAGTGATTTTTATATGGCTAAAATACTTCCTATATATAGACAAGTTAAGGCCCTCGAAGGCGAGACTTATGAAATGCCAGAAGGTTTCCTGATGGCCGCCAGTGACGAATTTAAACGACTATGGCATGAATCACTAGTTAATAAGCTCTCTAATCTTACCAGATTTGATAGTGACGATGGGGAGGAGGAGAAATAGACAAAAGAAAATACATCGATAGGAGACGTTTGAGTCTATTTCCGTCAATTTCATATTCCACGCTTCCTACCTCGTGAAATCCCACGGATTTAATTTAAACAACCTCAATATAGAATAAAAAACTCGTGGCAATGAACCCACATGCCTGCCACGTTTTTTGAGTTCGTCCTACATTTGGTACAACTCCGTCCGTTACTTTACATACTGCATATACAAGGAGTTTCCTTGGGTACTTCGATAGACTCTACTATTCTCAAATAATCCTGAAAAGTTTTTTTGTTTTTCCTTTCTTCACCGAGTCTATTCGAAGAAGCATGCGTTACAACTATAGCCTCCTCCCAGCCTGTGTGGTTCTCGCACACCTCGCGGGGACCACTCTAGCTCTCCCAGTCCCCGATGATTGTCCTTACGATGATTCCCCGAGCTTGGTTAAACGAGATGCAGAAGCTCATGTTTCTATGCCTCATATTGTTGCAAATTTCGAGCCTCAACCCTCGGCATCACCTTCTCCACCGTCTGAGGGAGAGACGCACCGCCTCCAAAAGCGCGCAGATCGTTTTGGAAGCTTTAAAAAGGTGTTTGGGAAACTAACCAATAAACTATGCGGTACTGGTGAAGCTAGGCGTGAGGCCGCTGAGAATTCGGTTCTTAGACAATCTAATGCTGGTGTCAGTCAGCAAGATGTCATCGCTCCAGAAGGGCTGGATGATGTTATTCCGGCTGCAATAGACCTAGGCGAGAATAACCAACAGGATAATAACCAAGCCCCGAATAATCAGGGCCAAAATACGGAGGTCATTGTGGAAGAAGAAAAGGAAGAGGACTTCGAAGATGTCGATTCCCCGCCGGTCAACCGCCGCCGTCGACAATCCATTCGTACTCGACCTGGGCGTAACACTAACAGAAAAGAGGACGTCGGGGTGAGTCGATTTGGCACAGAGGAAAATATCAGGGACATGATTTCTCGGCTTCCCGAAAACCCAGCTCCAGTGAGAATCCAAGACACACCACTATTCCAGCAACGTGTAAGGAACTTGAATCCTATCCCCGAATTACCACTAGGAGAATCAATCGACTCCCTTCCTAGGGGATCTATACAGTTAGGCGAATCTGAGGTGCTCCCACAAGGATCTATCAGGTCAGGACAAGGGTCTGGAGCATCCGGGACGGAAGTAGGAGATCCAAATGAGCTGCGCATTAGCCTGAGTGAGTCCTTTAACCCCTTTATTCCAAAAGATTATAGAAAAGCTATGGGGTGGGATAAAAACGACGCTGCTTCTCCCGAACTGAGTTTTTCGGACGATGGGGCTGATGAGGTTGCGTCAGGTCAAAACGGTATCAATATTCAGCGTAAGTGGCCCCCATATATACCCTGTCACAATATTGATGCAATTGAGCTAATGGTGAAAAAATAGCCCAGAATAACCAAAATGAAGACCAGATGCGCGCAGGTAAGTTGCCCAATTTCATGAAAAAGTTAGCCCTCGACTACGGTGTTCCCTACGCTGCAGAAAAGCTTCTAGGCGTTGACATCTCACCTTACACCGAACATCCAGGCGTCCTAGACTATCTTCGTGGTCGAAGAGGTAAAAATGTCGTTGTCGTGGATGACAATGCACCAAAGGAAAAGAAACCAGGTTTCTTCCGACGTCTTTTGAACCGCAAGGGACGTTATCAGGAACCTGTCAAAGTCATCAACACTGGCCCAGCCGAACCTCGTATCGGATATAATGGCCCAGTAAACGTTCAGCCGGGGTGGGTGCTTGACCCCGCCGACACCCTGTCACGGAAGGTTGCCCAGGACCGCGAGGATGCAAATCGTGAAGCGGAACTGGGGGTAGAGACTGTTCGACGGCAGAATGCCCAGCGCCAGTCGCTCATCGATAGGAATCAACTAGACAAAACGGAACAAGCTCGAAGGGCAGCATTGTACGACCAACTATACCCCAATGGAGACGAAGGGGAAGAATATGTACCGAACGACCAGGAAGAATTCAGAATAGTCGTTGAGGAACCAGGCAATAATAATGCCGAAGAATCAGTCGACATGTTGGAGAGGGCACAAATTTTCACTGAAGACCTTTCACAGCCCCAGATACGACGAAACAGACCAAGTCAATCCGAAATTGCCCTCGGCCCCTCGAATCAAGAAGAAAACCCGGCGGGTGGCAATGACATTCAGCTCGGCAGCCCAGTTCCGTCCAATGTTGCGGACCAAGACGCTGAAGACATTAATGTTAGTTTTGGTGAGGGCAACGAGCGACTGTTCGGCGAGGATACTGCAGATTTTGCAGGAAACCTAAGGGAGAGTGCTCAGAGCCAGGGGTGGAATTTGGGGGTCAGCCGAATTTCTGCATTCCCTCAGGTACAAGCCGCCGGCGGCGCGGGCGGAGGTGTCGAGTATCCACAGTATATTGAAGGCGAGAGTAGGGAGGAGGATGACTATATTGATCTGGCTGAGTCTGGCCCGGAGCAAATCCGGACGGAGATTGTGAATGAGCAGATATCAGATATCCAGCCAGATGGTTCAAATAGCGTTCAGACTCTCCAAAGCAGCGTTGCAACTATCGCAGACCCGAACTTCTCGTTCGCAAATCCAAATCTTGGTGGCTCAATTAGTTCTGGAGGATCACAAGGCCAAGGATCACAAATCCGAGGGCAGCCACCACAGTAATGCGTTCTTTCTTTAGAATTTAAAGGCCCGGTCCCTCAAACATGTTTTATTTTTATGAGGTCCTTCATTATAGAGCCAACTCGCTCAGTTTAATAAGTATAATTACTATTTATTTCATTGGATTTACAATTTTATGCCCCCAAACTCCGTCATTTGAAATGATACCGTCTATTTTGATGTCCTGACTACAAGCCCTTCTCCGGCTAGATAATCCTTTACTTGAGCGACTGTGTACTCTCCTCTGTGAAACTGCAGCGATGTTAGGATATTGGGTCCAATAATAGTACTTGACGGATAGGGGATCGTATAACTCACCATCCCGGCTCCCAAAGCCGCATCTGTCGTTGTCTTCTCAAAAACCTCTAGGAAGTGCCCTGGATTTCCAGCACCGCTAGACGCAATAACTGGGATCTTTACCGACCTTTTAACCTCACTTATCAATTCCAAGTCGAACCCAGAGTTCGTGCCATCTTTATCGATGCAATTTAACAAAATCTCACCGCATCCCATGGCTTCTACTGCAGTAACTAGCTCCTGGACATCGACATCCCTGCCTTCGCGCCCTCCCTTTATCGTGCATTGATACCAACAGTATTGTTCACCGTTTGGTCCTGGGAAGGCTGTTTTTATGGCATGGCGTTTCGTATCCTGCGGCGAGGTTACGTATACCCTCCTTGGATCCACTGATACAACAACCGCCTGGTTGCCATATGCCTTCGATATCGTTTCGATAGCCGTTTCCCCACTCAATTGCTTTCCACTCGCGAAATACTCTTCAGCTGCGATAACCGCATCGCTTCCAATTGAAACCTTGTCGGCACCGGACTTGAAGTACATCGTCGCAACCTCTAGCGCCGATACTTTTGTCCCATCCGTGTCAACCACGTCTCTGATACCTCCGCCTATTGTCAATGGTACGAAAACTTCTTCAGACGTAAGCCTTAGCACATCCAACATTGGGGTGTCAGCCACAGGACAATTCCTGAAAGAAGTAATATTCAAGAATGTTACTTCGTCGGCTCCAGACTCGTAGTAACGCTTCGCCATGTCCACCGGTTTGCCCAGGTTCCTGACTTGTCCACCAGAGCTCGTTGTGCCTTTCTCCCGCACATCGTATTGATCTCCCTTCGTAACAACTAAATCTCCATCATCGTTCGTTCTAACATCCAGACAGGCAATCACTCTTCTTGTTAGCCCGTCACCCATCTCTTTCGCTTGTGCATCTTGAGGGATATCCGATAGCCGGTTCCCATCTAGGAAAGCTTTGATAACCGCCAATCCGGCTTCGCCGCTTTTTTCAGGGTGAAACTGTGTTCCGAAGATGTTTCCCTTGGAAATGGCGCCAACGAATTTCTCATTCCCGTATGTAGCGGTTGCTACATCCCACCCTTGTGATTCGAGTTGTCCAGGAGTATACGGCACAGCATATGAGTGGACATAATAGTATTTTCTGCCGGGAACTAACCCGTACAGTGATTTACCCTGCGCGTCCCCGGATTGGACTGTGATGGCGCTATTCCAACCAATGTGTGGGACTGATTTTGTTGTTGAATCGAATTTTGTAAGTGCCCCCGGGATGATTCCAAGACCCGGGACCTCCGTGTCTTCGGAGGAGGATTCGAAGAGGCCTTGAAGGCCCACGCAAATGCCCATGAATGGCTTCCCGGAGGCGATATAGGCCTTCAGCGGCTCTGTGAAGGATGCCTTGGAGAGCGAAGATAGACAATGGCCGAAGTGGCCAACACCGGGAAGAATTACCCTCTATATGTTTTTTTTAAGATCATGGTTAGATTGGATATTATGATACTAATATAGATATTTTTGGGGGGATATTAATCAAGAATTGTATCGTCGCTATATATGGCATATGTTACGAATTTTGGGGTATAGATATAGAATTTTGAAACGTTACCTCTGCATTCACAAGGTCTGCAGGGTCTTTAATCCAGACGACCTTGTATCCGACTTTCTCGATCGCATTGACCAAGCTTCGGACGTTACCGGCAACATAGTCGAGAAGGTGAACGGTGTTTGACATCCTTTTAATTTGGGTAAAGATGGAAGTTCGGTCGGGGTACGACAAGCCTGGGAGCCTAGGTAATATCTCTCAGATATCGATATATTGAAGGTTTGCCGCTGCCAATATCATGCAATGTTTGAGTCAGCTTTTCTGTTAAGATTTCCGAGGCGAGAGAAGAGCTAGAACGATGACAGGGCTCTTGCGTTGGGCGTGTCGTCCGATGTCGCTGGGCTCCCAATCGGGCAACAACTCTGGCTTCGGCTCCGTAGCCCGCCGCTGTCATATGCATTCTCCTCGCCTCAGAAATAGCACCTATCGATTTCTTCGATTACTATCATTAATCATCAAGCCGCATGCATATATGCAGTTTCCTTCCTACATCTGGTCATGGACGTTTCAACTGCCTAGGTTCCCTTTTTTTTTCCTCCTTAAAGCGAGGGATCTGACTCGCTGTAGGCCTAAGAGACCTATTGGCTTCCACGAACACAATGCCGCTAATGACCGGCCGCGCAATCTCGTTCATGCTGTTTTGCTAACCGCAATAACCCTGCCGCCACGGCCGCATTCGTACAAGCACAACCTCCCCAGCATCGAATCAGCGTCCAACAAGGTGTACTTGTCCAACAACGCCTGGCGCGCGCTGAGGAAAGGTACCCTGCCAGCTACCACCTAAGAATGTAGTGAGATCTCAAGATAGAACTAGATCTTTGCTAGGAAAGGCCCCATTTGCTAGTTGGTTTATGAGCCGGAGGCAAGACATAGTGTGCCTAAGGAAGGGGCCGAAGCACGGGTCTTCACTTGCAAAGGAGTCTGCAGGTCTATACAGGGAGAGTTGGTTCTGCTGACTGTGTTTATTGCTCTTAGTGAAGTCCGGTGTCAGACTTGCAGGTTTATAAACACTCCCATGCCCCCTCCTTCGTAGGTGGGACCAGCTGCAGGTACTTTCTCTTCCGCTTTATCACCACAGCCTCACCGGTATCTAAGCGGGAATTCCACAGGTTGGAGAACCTGCATCATTCTTTTTTTTCTTCATCTTCATTCCCCTTTTTTTTGTTTCAATACTTTCATTGTCGGTCTACCATTTTCAGGTGTTGACCATTCATCCTGCAGCGCAGGTCATCATATATATTCACCACATTCTTTCGTGAATTGAGGCTGGCCGGGTCTGCTTCTTTGGAGTGATTTCTTGAAGAAAACTCAAGCCTTACTCGATTTCGATTGGCCTTTTCGATATATTTTTTATATACCGATTTACACTCTTTTTTTTGCTTTCTTCAATTTTTAAACATCCACGTTCATTTACAAATTTCATAGCTCGTTTTATCGACTGAAAGCCTTTCCCTTTTTCCCTAACGAAATTGCAACAAAAACAACGCATATTCTGCTGGAAACCTTTCACGACTACATTCTATCGATACCCCAAACCGTCACAGACTTTGAGACGATATATTAATACATAGCGTATTCGATTCAACTATATATATACATCCTTGCGCTTTTTGCATAGCACTATATACCCCACATCTCATTTAATACTCCTCCACAATATTTCTCAAAAGATACCCTACCATTTTCTTTTTCCATATTTCAAAATGCAATTCTTCACAATTTTTTCCACCCTCCTGCTCACAGCCTCCGCGCTGCCAGCCCCTCACAAGGGCGAACACCCCCCTACATACACCATACCAGGGAGCGACATCCCAACCGTCCCATCCGGACATCCCACAAAGTTCACACCCTACCTCTTCCGCTTCCCGCGCCCAAGCGATGGCTCAGCAATCGTCAACACCGAGGAAATCCTCACATCCCTCCAACCCCACGGATTCAACAGAAGCCACCTGCACCACAAATTCTCAGCCACCATGAACGGTTTCGCCGCCGACATGTCCGAACACTGTGTTAAGATCCTCAAAGCCATGCTTCCGGCTTCGGGTGTCATCATCGAACCCATTGTGACATACAAAGTCCAAGCTCCACTTGCTACTCCTCAACTCGCCGATAGCAAGAGGTTCATTGCTGAAAATCGGGTCAAAAACCCAAGGCAGGCCCCTGCACCTGGGATTACTAGCTTGCAAACACAAACGAACGCTCCGTGGGGTCTTCAGAGGATTAGCCAGAAGAAGATGATTTCTATTGGTTCCAATGCATCGCCAGATAAAGTCAAGGAACCTATTTTTAGCTATACTTTTGATGAAACAGCTGGAGAAGGTGTGGATATTTACGTCATTGATACTGGCGTGAACGTTGATCATGTGTCATTCGGTGGGCGTGCGAAGAGAGTATTCACTGCCGAGTCTTTGAAGCAAGATCCTTTGGATGGGGAAGAAGATCATGCTGGTCACGGGTAAGTTTCATAGATATCTGAAACAATAATATATCATGTGAGCTTTGATCTCAAACTAACTATCATAAATAGTACCCACTGCGCCGGCACAACCGGTTCTCGCGGATTTGGTGTCGCCAAAAAGGCCAGAATCCACGCCATCAAAGTCATGGGTCGCAAAGGCAGCGGCAGTTCCTCCGACATCGTCGCCGGAATCGACTTCATGCTCGACAGCCACCGAAAACGTTCAAAGGAAGCAGACTTCAAAGGTTCCGTCGCATCCCTATCCTTCGGACTCGACGCCGACGAAAGTGACCCCAACTCAAGGAGCAGCTCGCCAATTCTCGAGCGCGCTATCATGAAGGCCAACCTCGAGGGTATCCACGTCGTCATCGCCGCCGGGAACCAAGGCATCGATGCTTGTAGAGTCTCCCCGAGTTTTTTGAGTAATGCGATTTATAACGGAACGAACTTGAATTACGCCGCTCATGCTATTACCGTTGGTGCCACGGATATCTACGATAACCGGGCTGATTTCTCGAATTACGGACCGTGCATTACAACTTACGCACCGGGTCAGGATATCTTGAGTACCTATATCGGTGGCACTGAAGCTACGGAATCACTCTCTGGGACTAGCATGGCTGCACCACACGTCGCGGGTTTGGTAGCCTACTATTTGGGACAGGATCAGAGTTTAAGGACTGATATTGTGGCCATGAAGAAGAAGATTATGAATACTTCATGGAAGGGGTTGTTGCATAATATTAAGGACAGCGCGGATTCTAAGATTCTAGCATTTAATGGAGTGTAATCTAGATACAAATGGGATACTATGTCTTTCTGGTTTATGACACCAGATACAGACATCATTTTCTTAATTTTAACGAATACCCTTTTTATTTCTCCCTAATCTCCTAGTAGCCTCTTTTCTATTCCACAGAATGCTTCTAAATATTATTATGCATAGTCATGACTTGCTACTCGTAGATACGTATAATATGTTAACTGCTTAACCAGGGGAACACTCTAAGCCCCGCAGTAAAATATCTAGCATCTCGAATGCCAAAATCAAAACACATCATAGCAATATACTAATATACGCAATATTAGATTTCGGCGGTCAAATGATTAGATTCTGCGGCAACTATCTAGCGTACACCACCACGAGAGGGAGAAGAAGAAAATACTTATGCACCATATATGCATACCAAGGCAGAGAAAATAAACGAAGGGAACCTGCGATTGTGAAACGAATGTGTAGTACAACAAAACAAAACAATATCGGAAAACAGTAGAAACATACGATTTGGTCCGTGCACGTATGCATGCATGATGACCAAGGGAGGAGCTTGTAAAAAAAAAAAAGGAGAAAGGGGTGTTCAAAGAAGAGCGGTTGCCTACGAAAGGGAGGAGCATGTTCATATCACTTAAAATAAGAAACGATAAGCAGAATAAAACGAAGGTACTGGAAAGACTACTGAAAGGAATTCTTAAGAGAAACGAGAGGTTCTAGGATATCAAGCCGCCGTTCCGAAGAAGAGGCTGACCAAAAACTAATGAAAATAACTGCTATACATAGAAAGCCCAAGTAAAAAGAGCATTAGGGCAATGACGCAGGGGTGCCGGCAACAGCACGATTCAAAACCAGAATAAAGAAAGGGTCAAGAAGAAAAAAAGACCGCCACCGGAATTTTTGTTGGACAAAGTAAAAAGAACAGCACGCGCACACGCGAAACAAAAGAACGCAGGATAGAGCCGCAAGAAAAGTAGGGAATGAACGACATTGAGAAAGGGGGAGAGGAAAGAATAGACAAATAGACTTTTAAGGTCGATGCCACCGTCTATCCTACTTTTTGTCGCTTTTGATCCAAAGTATCATCAAAACTTTTTTGTTGCAGTGTTGTATCACCCGTCGTGTCTATGTTCGTTGAGGGAGTATATTTACAATTCCATTCCGAGGAACAACCATTTGTCGGAGGTGAAGTATTCTCTGTCGAGCTTGTGAGTGGTGGTAACTTCATCTCGAAGGTCCGGAGAAGCCCAATTTTTGAGTGTAGCGAGCTCAAGTCCAACCCATCCGAGGTTGTGAACAAGCGAGTCTAATAAGATTATATGTAAGTACTGGGTCCCAAAGATTTTATAAAGGAAAAAGATGAGTGTGACATACCAAGTCCGTCGGTTTCCCGATCAAGACAAATGAGTAAATCTTGACAGTCAAAGCATTCCGTTGCGAGATCGATCAAAGCAACGAGTCCGGACTTGAGTTCGGTGCCATTAACACCTTTATCAAAGAACAAAAAGAGAGACCTCTCAGGCTTGTTCAAAGGACCTTTTTCGGATACGAATCCTCGGAATGCACTCCCGCCGACATAGTCGAAAACCTCCAAATAAGCCGCAACCCTTGTTTGCAACTCGGACGACCGTCTCATCATCCTCCTGACGGGGGTTTTCACCGCTTTAGGAGGAGATGAGGGTGGGGTGGTCGGTGGAGTATGTGGCTTTTGGAAGGCATCAATATGATAGCCGACGCTGGGAATGATGTTGTTGCCGTTCCCTCCTGCGATATTTTTCAACGACTCGTCCATAGTAGATGTCTGCGCAGATTTTCTCCCATAACCGAAGAAAACTTGACGCATAACACCATCGCAGAGTCTCTCACACTCTGTGATAATGGTACGGGCCGCCCACTTTCCCTGGCGACTCGGAGAGGTCTGCCGCCGGGAATTAGTGGTAGGTGAGTTAGGGACCTCAGGGATACCACTAGAATATCACAAATTAGCATCATGTTTCAACTTTACGACAACGACAATGACGTCTGGATTGGAATCTAGGAGAATTTAATTACCTCTACCCCGCCCGCCCGGGTCGAAGAGTAATGGAACGAGCGGACAACCGTAGCGGAGACATCGGTGGTGAAGCAGGAGGCAAGAACTGGGTTCCTGGCCTCAGCGAGAGGGGCGACGTCGTGCATGAGATGTTGATTATTACTACTCGTATTACTAGATAAATTTGACATGGTCGCCATGACGTTCCAGCTTGACTGATTGCCGGGGGTACTCGTGGGATCGGTTTTCTTGGGTGAAGGGACTGGGACGGTGTCGCTGACAGACGACAATAGGCTGGGCAGTTTGTTGAACTGAGTCTTTTTTTTGTTCAAGTCTTTGTTTGTTTGGCACTTAATTTCGCAGCAGCGATGGATACGAGGATTCTACGACGGATGGAAGTTTGGTGAAGATGTGTCCTTGAGAGGAAGATGTTGGAGATGAGGTGGTTTTCTGTTGGTTTCTTGCGATGGATTGAGGTTGGAAGTCTAATTCAGCAGATGGATGAATAAATAGTAAAATAAAATAATCTGGGCTGCAGAGGCTGTTTAAGTAATTGACATCCCAAAGCCAAAGCCAAAGCCAAAAACCCAGCCCAAGAACAGACTAAGGCAAACCAAGGCATTCAATCAGAACCCAATGCGAACGGATCGAATTGATCCAAACAACCGAATCACATGGCCAGTCCTTCTTCCCTCTTCCTTTGTCCTCCTTCAACATTGGCGAGAAAATTTTCAGCTAAAACGGTTTCATGCTTAGCAACAGCCCGGACAGTTATGACAGCCACTCCGACTAGTGCTCCAGAGCTCTGCTTTTGGTTACTCGTCCCCCAGAAGCAGGAGGAGAAACGAACGCTCTTGCCACTTCTCGAACCGTCTGGGCTCTCTGGAGGGTGGGCTGGTTGATCCGGCTGTCGGATGGATATCACGGATCCATACCGCCCATAGGTCTGACTGACACTGATGCGGACTCGATGACATACTCGACGCTTACTCACACAGGGGGTCTCACATCAATCAATCAATATCAATATCGCATAGTCACCCCTCGGACAGGGACTGCATTTCATTTCAATTCGTTCAGCCCTTCGAGGTGGGAGAAATTTCGGACGAAAACAAAATTCCTGCAGTGTTCTTTCTTCCTGCAAAAATCAATCCCAATTCCCGGAAACCGTTTCCTGTTACACCCCCAGGAATGTAGCACGGGACTGTGAGATGCTTGGTGTCTGTGGTCGCTGAGACTTTGCCGGTACTTTCTGCCGGATTGTAGACTGTGGGGAATGCAAGGTAACATATCCGTACCCAAGCCAAGCAGCTGAGATGCATGCATGCCCATGCGCATATGCATGATACATAGCGTAGACATACATACGTACATACACTTGGTACATGTACTGTATAGTACCGACTTCCATCCAGGACGATGAGGAAGGAAGGAACTTGCCATCTTCCTTCGAACTTTCGCAATCCTCATCCGCGGAATTGGCCTCCTCCTGCCATTCTCGCCTCAACTTGCCTTCTTTGGAAGCACGTGAGCCCGTATTTGTTTGTCACAGCGTCGTCATCGTCGTGTTGGCGTTTGTCATGGATGTTCCACTTCCAACGTTACAACGCAGAAACTTTGGCACCAACATGAATCACTCTGAAATTGATTGATAAAAGGCTCCAAAACTGATTCATTATTAGTAAAAGAATGTCGCTATCTACAAACTACCACATAATGAATATAACAAAGAAGAAAAGATACTAGCAGAAGACCCCCAGGATCACAAGAATAGCACAAGAGAATAAATTTGTCTCGCAAACCAGACTCCGAGCAGAAAAACCATTTAATTTAGCCGTTTACTCGTCAACAAAGGTGATCTCCATGACCCACAACAACGAATTGGCCGGCCTTGTTATGCTGTCAAGTCTCAACCTTGTATCTACCTCGGCAAATAATCTCCTCCAGTCGGCCTCCTCTCGCTCATTTGAATTATATGCTTTGAGCATGACAAGATCCAATGCCCTGATAATAGAAATTTAATAGTCAGCTAGCTGTTTCGTAGGAATAATTGCATTGAACAGATGTGGCGGAGTTAACGGTTGCATGCATACCTAACTCTTCGCTCTTCCCAAGGAAGTAGAACATTCATTGGGGGTAGAACAAAATCGCTGACTATAACCTTCGTTCCGTTCTTGAGGGCCGGTACCAAGTTCTGTAAGATCTGTCGGAGGTACTTATCTGGCCAATCGTGCAGGACGAATCGAACCAGGTACGCCTCGGCACCTTTGACAGGCTGCTCGGTAAAGAAATCGTGATGGCGGAATTCGAATCTTTCTACGAGTTCAGGGTGGTTCTGTGCAAGATTCTCTTTACCCCGCTCCAGAGATAGGGCAGCGATATCTTCAACAATGAATTTGAGGGAAGGGTGTGCCTTTGCAATCTCAAGGGAGACAAATCCGGTAGCGCCGCCAACCTGATGGTGACAAAGTGTCAGTATATATGCGGCATTTCTTGAAGGTATCTCAGGCATGAAAGGCGTCGCCGTCGACTTGAATCCAACAATAGGGTGGTCACTTACATCAACAACAGTAGCTCCCTCGGGCAATTTCCCCCAATCGTAACCTGTAACCAGAGGTGCAACCTTCAAACCATCACCGGAGCTCCATAGAGACATTGATACTCCAAATCTCTTCGCACTCTCAGGGTTTTTGTCCATATATTCAAAGAATTCTTGGCCGTCAAACGCCAACCCCCAGGGTGCCTCTTTCATTTCCTCACTATCCGGGAACTTCTCAAGAGATGGTACGAGAGTACCTGCGGTACGGCAGAGCTCTTGAGTATTATAACCAATCCACCCCGACTCCGGGGACTCTTCATTGCGGAGAAGTAAAGATAAGGCAGTATGGCCAACGTAACCCTGACGAGGCTCGCAGAAAACACGGTTTGTCATTGCATAGCGGAGGACTTGGCGAAGCTTGAGAGATGAAACACCGGTTTGCTTGCTCAGGTCAGCGTATGAAATGTCTCCTGTCTCTGGAACGAGCTGGGGGATTTTGAAATGATGGATGACATGTAGTGTGGAGGTGTCGTTAAACTATTTTTTCCACTAGGATATTAGCCTTATCGAATCCGACATATGTTTCAATATCGAAAATAATATATACATATAAAATTCTAGACGAATATATTCTAGTATCCCATATGATAGAAAATGCTGCTCAATGAAGTATCCTTGCAACACAAACAATCCGCAGCCGGTTTACAGGTCATCCCCATTGAGGCCTCGTATATACGCGCATATGCATACCACAGAACGGCAACGCCTAATCAATCGGTTGTTGACCACAATCGATCGATCGAAGCTTGAGTCCGTGCCTAGAATCCCGACAATCTGGTTCGCTCCTGCAATTGGTGTCGTACAACATGTGGCAAGGCCATCTAATGACAAACCCAACGCAGAAATCATATCAGAAAGAAAAAAAGAAGAGGTAAACTTACACCCCAAACAAGCCATTGGACCATTTCACTTGGCCCTGCGGTTAGGTCATGGAGAGACTTGGAGGCTGTTAGAACTTGACTCCTTGCGGCGTGTAGTTTTTCAAGCTCTGGTGTTGATGCTGGTGGCAGAGGAAATTTTGATGGTCCGTCCGCAGCGAAGGATGGGTACGGGAGACCATGAGACTCAATGTAATCCTCAAGAAGTTTTGCATTCTCAGCTATCTGTGCAGCTAATTCAGAAAGCTTTGGGCGAAGACTGGGCGCCGGGCCCGTAGGCAAGGTTTCAGCTGTGTGAACCATAGTGAATAAATTCTATATAGATCTACTTGATATGATAGATTTATAAATACGATGAAAGTGATAAGAAAACTGCAGAAGACAATGGTAAACTCGAAGTGAGGAGGGGAGGAGGACGAGGACAATGGAAAACAAAGCCTTTATAGACGGGCCTGTTTTTTGACTGGAGCTCTTTTCCTTTTTCCTTTAGTAGGGCGATACTGGTAACACTATTACGAAAAAAGTTACTTTCGTCTGATCCTAGAGTCGGACATTCTGATAAAGGCGTCATTCCGGTTCCAGCTACTTGGATTCTGGGTCGTCTGGAAGGTTGGGGAATCAACCCGGACGATACATGGTCACTGAACAGGTCAAAAAGAGGGGTAAGCACACGCCTGGTATAGGTCAATACCGACTGCCGCGCAATTAGAACCGTCAGACCATTGGAATCCGATGTGGGGACATTTCGGACGCCGTTGGACACGCGGCCGTTGGAGAGTGGTTTGGGTGGGTTAAGAAATCACAGAATCGGAAAAGGCCGTCAGTAGTAAATAGAGCTAAATTGAAGAAGGAAGCGTTTGGTGGTGATAGACTATGAGAAATACCCTTCGGAACACATTAGGGACCTGTCATATTTTGGGAACTTCAGAATTCCACATACCACCTGGGCTTAGCGTGGAAATGTGTGTGTGTGCATGCGTGCGGCAAGGCAGTACCCGACTCCCTGGTCCGCGAGGTCCGACGAAATATCCCTTTTTTACTGGTTAGATCGGCAAGTAAATGTTTCGGGTCTGACGACTTGCAGCCGGTGGAGAGTGTCGAGTGGATTTAGAACTTGCATTCACCGAATAAGAATACAGCTTTCGGGTGGTGCATGCAGTTGCGCAGTTTGTCCAATTTTTTGCATTAAAAAATCCAACCATTTCGCGGCTGGCCATGTCCCTATTACCGATTTTGCTCATGGTTTAATGCACGCCATATGTGGCTATATTGAATTGTCAGGACTCAAGCGATACTAGCGCTAGAAAAATATTGTCCTCGCGGGAAATGCTCCAAAAAACTTGGTTTTCCGTGGTCTTATACTAACCTCGAATCCAATAATGTACCCAGTTTTCCGAGTTTTGAGACTCGAGATGCATATACGGGGTCCACATGGATTTTATGGTCCCCCATATCGTCTTCGTCCACAGCACGCATGGCTCGACTGATAAGACAGCGTAGCTATACCAAAGTACGGCTTGATAAGCAATAAGTAATGGACCGAAGCTCGAGGTTCGCTCTGCCAGCTGGAAAGTGGCCAGGGTTGCATATTGTTGGGCCTAGTAAACTAGGATGGTGGGCCTGCTAAGTATGGGGCAACGGTATGCAATCTGTCCGTTAACCGTGGAAAAAAAAAAGGCCTAGGGATCAATTGGCAAGGGCCTCGGTCTGGAGGCTAGGGACTCCATTTTGGGACTTCGCTCTGTGGATAGAGATACTGGTATCATATGATGGTTGAAAGCTAAGTCGTATCCGAATTAACCCGCCTGCGAGCATAGCTCAGTAGCTAATTATAAGCATGGGCTTGTATTGATGCCCCAATGCTTTTTCACCGCATATGATTTTGAATACAAGGAGTAGGCTGTTAGATCATACCTGAAAGAATGCGAGGGTGTGCGTGGTGTATGTGCCAGGCTACACTGCAAATACTTACCATGTGCACTGTGATGTAGCCTTAAAACTCGAAGGTTCCTTGCCACTAGCATCGGACGCGGCCAGCTATAGCTATCGCTGTATTATAGGCGCCACAATGGCTGCAACTTGGCTGTTAGCATGGGAATTCTGAACTTAAACCTGGAACGACTGAGCACAAAAGTTTAATATTTTGGGGGCGAGTTGCCGACAAACTGGTACCGGAAACTAGTTCCCTGACCTCGCGTTAGCTAGTCTGCCTCAGGAAATCCACAATTGCATCAATTGCAATTCCCAACCATGCCGAACTCGAAGTGTGCGCATGGGTATCAGCTAAGGGCATAGTAACATGTCAAGGTATGACGCTAGCGAAGACTAGAGCCGGGGAAGGCTTGGCACTAGCCCTGAATAGTACATCACGTGGTATGGATGCGGTTTGTTGGATATATGTGTTGTTTATTCTTCCTTGTGTTGCGGGCTGTGCGTGTTTGTCACCGCGCGCGGCTCTTCGCTGAGTGTTAGGGTTTAGTCGCACCGCAAAAAATTCTGTGGGCTGTTCTTCAAATTTCTTGAAAAGATATCGAAATCTGCTGCTTCATCTTCTATCATCAACTTTAACGAACCTCATCACCACCAACCCCCCCAACCCTCATCATATTCTCCCTAATATAGACCGGAGTGCTTATATTCCACAAGCGCAGCGATGGGTATGACCGACTGTCGATATTGCTTTCGCAGACAATTGCTAACAGAGGTCGTCTGCAGCCCCAACAAAGAAGTCCAAGAAAGCTGAGAACAGCATCAACTCCAGGCTCGCCCTGGTTATGAAGAGTGGAAAGGTCGTCTTGGGATACAAGTCCACCCTCAAGACCCTCCGATCCGGCAAGGCCAAGCTCGTCCTCATCGCCGGAAACACTCCTCCTCTTCGCAAGTCCGAATTGGAGTACTACGCCATGTTGGCCAAGACCAATGTCCACCACTTCTCTGGAAACAACGTATGTTGAACTACTCCTCGAATCCTCGTCTTTAGGTTTATACCTGTCGTATTATCGGATGTCCAAAGCTATTCTACTCTCAATACTACGGTGTATTGGTGGTAGCTAGTTTGGGAACCAGATAAATGGACATGGTATTCCCTGAGAAGAAGCCTCCCATGGGCTTTGGAGGGATCAAAATAGATGCTAACTGTTTCTTTTCACAACAAACAGATTGAACTTGGAACTGCCTGTGGTAAACTCTTCCGATGCTCCACCATGGCCATCCTCGACCAGGGTGACTCCGACATCTTGTCCACCAGCGCTTAAGCGGACAAGTCAACTAGACTGTCTTGCTCCTCGGCCTTTTTTCTTTTCTTTGTTCCTTTTTCTCATGAACATTTTACGATTTAATGATAAATGGGAGAAAAAACGACAAGAAAACGAGGGGTATTGATCGGACTATCGGTGGTTACGTTTGGCCGACTGCTGCTCGCTTCCTTTCTTCTTTTTTACTCAGGCTATTAATATGGTCACCTTGCTGTACATATTTTCTGTCTCGTTCTGTGCCCAATTCCTTGTCGAGTTTAGAAGGTCCAAATCGGAAAACCAGCTGTTTAGTCTGAAACGACATCGTCTATTGCTATGACTCCTTTGCCCCCGTAAACCAACTGCAATGCAACGGCAGTTCCGTAGGCTGTAAAATCTGTATTTCTAAGCAGCATCTCAGAGATCTTGGCCCGGCAAAACATATAAATTGGACGGGTTTCCCTGCTCCAAATGCGTTGGACCACTGTGACTGCTTTTTGCGTAGTGCCAAGACTTTCCCTGTTCGGCTGCGCTGCGGAAAAGTGTGAAAAGTTGATTATCAATCAAACATTCAACGCCAAAGTACTACCTCATCGACAGGAAGCCCCTTCCCTTACCCCCCATCATCAACCTTCTATACCCCCAGCACACCGTTGTAATACCGGAATCTCCAACAAACCGTCAAAATGGGTCGTCGTCCAGCTCGTTGCTACCGTTACTGCAGTATGTTCATGTTCATTCTCGAAATCGCCGGGTCGTTTGGTTGGACGGATGGATGAAGGGACAGATTGCTAATTTTTGTGATTTTTTACTATAGAGAACAAGCCATACCCAAGTGCGTATATACATCTCCACTGGACCGACATGTAGCTGCTGGAATACGGCTTCTGACGATATTTTTTTCCGAATAATTTAGAGTCCCGATTCAACCGTGGTGTCCCAGATCCTAAGATCCGTATCTTCGATCTTGGAAGAAAGCGTGCTGGTGTCGACGAGTTCCCCCTCTGCATCCATCTCGTACGTCTCTACTCCCTCCGACAAAGGAATATACCTCTATGAGGAGATGTTGGGAAACAGAAGGACTAAGTGAAGGGGCTATATTATAGGTTTCCAATGAGTACGAACAGTTGAGCTCGGAGGCTCTCGAAGCCGCCCGTATTTGCGCCAACAAGTACCTCGTCAAGATTGCCGGAAAGGACGGTATGTATCCGTATTCCATATGAAGGATATACTATATCGGCATGGTGCTGACGGGATCCGAATAGGTTTCCACATGCGTGTCCGATGCCACCCATTCCACGTCACCCGTATCAACAAGATGTTGTCCTGTGCCGGTGCCGATAGACTGCAAACCGGTATGCGTGGTGCCTGGGGAAAGCCCAACGGTACCGTCGCCCGTGTCAACATTGGTCAGATCATCTTGTCCGTCCGTACCCGTGACTCCCACCGTGCCACTGCCATCGAAGCCCTCCGAAGATCCCAGTACAAGTTCCCCGGCCGACAGAAGATCATTGTCTCCAAGAACTGGGGTTTCACACCTTTGAGGAGAGAAGAGTACGCCGACGCCAGGGCTGCTGGTAAGGTCAAGACCGACGGTGCTTACGTCCAGTTCTTGACCAACCACGGTAGCTTGAAGGATAACATCAGACGTTTCCCAGATGCTTTCGAGGCTTAAATTCCAATAGCATCTTTGTGTTTTTTTAACGTCTAGTATTATTAATTCGAGCTTTTTTTCTGACTCTCTGGGTGTCTCTTTATGGTTTATGTGCATGGGCATTTTCATTGAACGCTTTTTCTTTATATACGCCTTGTATATCACATTCCCAATTCACCTTCCACATGTCTCTTTTTCTTCTTCTGTAGAAGATAGACCTGATGGAAACGTCCCCGATGTCCTTCACGGATAACATGACAATAACTTCTTCTTCTCCTTTTTTTTTTTGACGATTAGATGTGTGATATCGTTTCTATGATACATTCATGGTCCCATTCCTTCCTTCCTTCTATCGTAAATGAGATAAAAACCTTTTTTGTAAACGCCGTGACTACCCGCTAAATATGAGTCCAGAAAATCCCATCGAAGACTTTAATTCTATGTGAAATGAGCCTCAACATGATGAGATACCGCCGTTTCATCCCCTTCAAAGTCGCCACAAACCGGACACCGTACGACGGGATCCTCTTTTGGACCGTTCTCCAAGAACTCTTCCGAACCCAGCGGTGATAGTTGTATCTCCTCTCCGTATCCACTAAACCCTCCGGTATTGATATTCCCCGCTCCTCGCCCCCCTCGCCAGTATCCATTCCTTCCACCTCTTCCTCCACCTCTTCCTCCGCCCCGCACAAATGCTGTTAAATCATATGTAGCTTCGCTTCTTTCGTTTCCATCTTCACCCCTAGGTGACGATGTGCTGTATGGTCTAAACCCGCCTCTCCCTCTCCCTCTCCCTCTCCCACCTCTATAGTCACCCCTATAGTCACCTCTATTCCCTCCCCGTCCACCTCTACCACCCCAATTCGAATCTTGAAACCCACTCGACCCTCCCTCCGTAGCAACCGCACCAGATGGCGCACCTCCAACCGCCTGCCCTCCACCAGAACTCTCCGAAACCCCGCCCTCCAAAACCCTCTGTACCCTCCCTACCCTCCCATCCTTCAACCGTACTTTAACCCCTCGATGATGATCCCCGCGTGTCAATACATCAGCCACAAGCCCCGTAACTTGTCGGCCCGTAGGTTGGTCTTCTTTGAGAATTATCGAAACCGGTGTGTTTGTGTGGATGACTGAGTGGCGGGGTACGGTATTCGATCCGTTTGTTGCTGAAAAGGCTGAAGGTCCTGGACGTGGGTATTGTGGACCTCCACCACGACCGCGGCCGCGGCCGCGACTTCGACCGTGGCTTTGGCCTTGACCTTGACCTTGACCTCTTCCACCGCCGTGGCCACCGCGATTGCCGTGGGGCGGTGGAGCTGTAGGAGGTGGGTGTGGATGTGAACTCATAAATGAATGTTTGTCCCGAAGGTTGGGATTATGTTTAATGATCGTGGTGGGGTTTTTGTGGCGTTGATGGTTAGGTTAAAAGACGATAGGGTGTTTACAGGTTTAAGCCTTGTTCCTAGTTTTTATATAAAAAGAACGTTCAAAGGATCGGCCAGCGCTTTCCCACGACATCAAAACGTGTCACGGCGAAGCAAAAAAAACTTTAGGACTCTATTTTTGTAGTCCCTTCTTTATTTCCCAATCTTCTCAATCGTAAAATATCGTACATACATAATTTCAATATACAAAGCAAGTTCCGGGTTCCAAATCCCATATAGTTAATAGGCACCAATAGTATAGCGGACTGGCTATGCTCTCTGTTGTTGCTGCTGCTGCTGCTGCGGCTGTTGTTTTGGCATCTTCTTGTCAATACCTAGGGTGTCCAAATCCTTTTTCTTATGATAGTGCGGTGCAACCTATACATCCATTCATATTAGTATATCTATCATAGGCTCGAACTAGGGAGAATTAAAAGGTACTAACCTCGACCAACCACTCCGGCTGCAAAGGCAGCACATTCCTCATAAACTCCTTACTCGTCAATACCAACTCATAGTATATCACCCATTTGGGGTTCACTTCGAACAATGTTGAGCTTGGATGGATGTATACTGTCTGTGCGTTCTTGACTGTTCGGTAACTGTCTCCGCCACGTTGTAGGCGCGCTGCATTGGGGAAGAATCCAGCGGTTATAGCCTTTTGGATAGGTATTACATCGGAATTACCGCACGATGAGAGCGTAACTTCGACCCGATCGCATAATCTGGAGAGTTGATCTCGAACATCGCGTGCACGGGTGAGCGAGCGGTGTTGCAAGTAGTTCTCTCGAGCCCAGACGTACGAGAAGTCGGTATCGACCCATTGGTTCCAGATGTTCAAGAGGGTTAAGTGATCACCCCCTTGTTTGTTTGTGAATCGATTTCTTGCTTGGTCGGCGTAAAGCTTCTTGTCTTTTGGTCGATAAAAGAGGGCGGAAGCTTCACCTAGCATGGAGATAATGGATAAGACCTCTTCAACACAACCGTACTTGTCTGCCGCCAAGATTGCCTTAGCAAGCATGGGATCGGTAGGAAATTCTGCCATCTGTCGACCGATCTTGGTGAGTTCTCCCTTGTCGTTCAGTGCGCCTAGAGCATATAGCTGTTCTAGCGCACGAATGAGCGTCTCTGCGGGAGGTGGGTCCATGAAATCGAATCCAATCAAGTCGTTGATTCCCAAACTCTTTAGCAACAATACAACGCTGTTGAGATTAGTCCGCTGGATTTCTGGTGTAGTATTCTCCTCCAGTTCGTTGTAGTACGCCCATTTGGTGTACAATCTAAAACATTTGCCTGGTCCAACGCGGCCTGCACGACCACTCCGCTGATTTGCAGATGCGCGAGAACATGGTGTGACAACAAGGGATTCCATGCCGCTTTTCGGGTTGTAGACATTTTCCTTGACGAAGCCCGGATCAATGACATAGACTATACCGTCGATTGTAATCGAAGTTTCAGCAATATTTGTGGCCAAAACAACTTTCCGGGCATTCTCTGGGGTTGGCTCGAAGATTTTAGATTGTAGTTCTGAGGGGAGATTGGCGTATATAGGCGCTACTATTAGCTCTCGAATTTTACTGCCTAGCTTCCGAGCCGTTTCTTCGAGATTCTGTTGGGCTGCTTCGATTTCATCCTGGCCTGTCAAGAATACGAGGATGTCACCCTTGGGTGCGGAAATATGAATTTGGAAGATTGTAGTGATTGCTGCATGAAGGTAGTTGGCCTCTGGTTGGGAGGTATAGTGAATGTCAACGGGATATCTTCTTCCTGGGATGTTGAAGATTGGAGCGTCATCAAAGTACGCTGCAAACTTCTGAGCATCCATGGTAGCGCTGGAAATTAGCAATTTTAGCTCCGGTCGAAACCTGGCGATATCTTTCACCAAACCGAACAGAATATCAGTGTGGAGAGTACGTTCGTGGGCCTCGTCAATCATCAGTGCCGAGTAACCACCCAAGTCAGGTTCAGTCAGGAATTCTCGAAGCAGCATACCATCTGTCATGTACTTCAAGACCGTCTTATCGCTAGTCTGATCTTCGAAACGAATCGAGTACCCGACTTCCTTGCCAATCTTAACGCCCATCTCGTCTGCTACACGGGCAGCGACGGACATAGCGGCGACACGACGGGGCTGGGTACATCCGACCTTCTGGCCGTTCTTGGTATACCCAGCTTCATGAAGGTACTGCGGGATCTGTGTGGTCTTTCCAGAACCAGTCTCTCCCACAATAATGAGCACTTGGTATTGCTCAACTGCAGCTAACAACTCGTTCCTAAAGGCATAGATAGGTAACGATTTTCTCGTCTCCTCCATACTAAGCGCCTTCTTTTCAGCAGCCTTAAGCTGCTCCTCGATGAACCGCTGCTCCTTCGAGGCAGGAGTGCCAGCTTGGGTATTCTCCATGAGAAAATTGATCTTTTGAGTATCATCAAAAACATACTCGTAATTCCCGTCATCCTCTCGCTCACTCCTATTGACCTGTGCCTTGGCTTTCGCCGTCTGTTCCCGCTCCCATTCTTCGTGCTCAGTAACAAATCGTTCGTGCCCTGTTTCATCCCGGTCTACGTAACGTTTGTAGAGAGTCTCTTCTTTCCGCTTCTTATCAATTTTGCCTTTCTCCGTAATATAGTCCTCGGGGAGCGCATATCCATCACGGTGGTCGTCTATCCGTGCCCGGGCTTCGTGGGCTTCCAAAAGCTTTCGATTCTTCTCGAACTCGGCCTTTTCTCTCTTGGATAGGTTTGGGTTTTCACGTAGTTCTTGCTGTTCTTCGGCGACTCGTTTCCGTAAAAGGGCGACTTGCTCGATTTCACGTTTTTGTAGATAGCTTTGTCGAGATCGTAACCGAAGGTCACTAACAGCAGCTTCCCTCGCGGCAGGGTTATCTGCTAGACGTCGCCGTTCTGCAGTTTCCCTTCCTTCCTTCGCTGAAGATCTATCCTCAACCAGTTTGTTCGTCCTGTCCTTGTCCTTCTTCTTCAATCGCTCCGCGAATTCGTCACGCTCTTCCAGGTCCCGTAATCGTTGGAGTTCTGCTTTCTCTTCTTCGTCCAATTCTTCTTCCTGTATTCCAGGTTCCCCTTCGTCGCCGTCTTCTATCCGTGGTCGTTTCGGTGGAGGCATCTCGTACTCCTCCTCCTCGGGGTAATCCTCGGGTTCAACCTCGACATCTCCCCACAAGTCTTCACCTTCATCTCTCCGTCGAGATTTTCGCGTTCTCCTATCCTTATCCTTGCCCCTATCCCTATCCTGTTCTCTTGCCTTGTCGCGGTCCCGTTCCCGTTCTCGTTCCTTCTCTCTCCTATCCTGCTTCTCGTCGCCATCCCTCTTTTTTCTATCTTTGTCTCGACTCCTATCTCCCTTTTCCCTCGGCGCCGCAGGAGGTGGCATACTCATCAATTCATCCTCGTCCTCCATCGCCACGAACCCGTACTTCTTCTTCTCCACCTTCTTTACGGCCGTCGAACCCCCATTACTAGCCACTAGAGCACCATTGCCCTTCTTCCCTGACCGTCGGTATAGTTCGTCCGCGAAAGCGCGCGTCGATGATGTATCGCCATCGATAAAGCTAGATAGCTTGTCCGCGAGAGCGCTCGAGGATTTAGAGGATGAAGCAGTGGCGAGGACGAAGTCGATGACGGTGGAGTCGGCGGCACCGGAAAGCTTAAGGAGGCTGTCGGAGATCCAGCTGCGGAGGTCCGACATTTTTTGGGGGTTTTGTTCTTGGACGTCTCTTTCTTCTGAAGGGACGGGTTTAGTGGTGTCGACGGGATTTGGGGAGTGAGCAATGCGACGAGAATATATGCAAGGGTATGGCGTTTTGTGGCGTTGAGAACGAGACCAGCGTGTGGTATTTTTTATGAACAACACAACAAGTTGCCCGAATAGACTTTAGCCGGATTTGGGAATCCACGAGATCATGGGCTACACAATATGCCTTCCCCGAATTTATGGACTCTCCGTTGACTACCTAGCTCAGTCGTCTTGATTCAGTTGGCACTATGTTAAGTGAGCGCAAGTGCCATAATACTTCCCAATTACTTGTCTTTTTCTTTTTCTTGGTTTAATATTTGTGCCTCAATATTATATTACATGCAATATCTAAATAAACTGCGTCTACTCAAAATCATTCCATAACGTGCTGAGGCAATTAGGTTTAAATTTGGTGCTTGGATTAGGTTTTAAAAATAGTAAAGCAATGATATCTATGGACGGTGCTTTGATTTGCGGTAGTAGTATTTAACGGATAATGAGCCCTGGTAAAAGAGCCATGGGCAAAGATATAAGGCGACGACTTAGTATACTATCAAGCTTGCTCCCACGTGCTGATTGTTCAAAGGATGAGCGTATATGTGCCTGCACAAATCCAAAGTCACAGTTGCAACGACGGCGCAAACCCTCATACAAGTCGATTGCCGAACTATTTTTGCTATCCTCAGCCCACCCGTATTGTATCCCGAACTTCTCTATGAACCCGTTGTACTCTGATAAATATAACACCACATCGACGAAACCAAGCGACCAAGGTGTATTATCGATAACTTCGAAGTCCTCAAGCGGTGCGATAACTCTTCTGATCTCTTCGACTGCAAGCCCAAAAGATATTTTGGCTAAATGAAGTTGGAGGGGGGAATCCGTTAATGCGAAAAACAACCGCGCGCAACGGTATCGTAGATAGTAAATTTGCACGCGGAGAGCGTACTGTTCAGGCCCCTTTGCAAGTTTTGCTGCTTCAACGCAGTGTTCGTGCGCGTCTTTCAGGCAGAAGTAGGCGGATAACATTTCGAATTCCGTTTCTAGATCTTCCCTTCCCATCTCAATCCATCGAACACAGGCATTGAAATATATGTTCGCGGCACTAAGATACCAAACAGCATCCTTTTCCAAGGGAACATGCTCTAGAAGTAATTTAGGGTCGATGGAAATGAACGGAACATTGCAATTGGGCATGGCTAGATGATCATCTGTGTCAATTTTGCCGGGCCCACGTGAAAACTAGGGGCAATACCAAAATCATATTAGCATTAGCGCAATCACAAATTATAAGCTAATAGGTTGGCAAGATCAAAAACTACCTTCCTCAAATAATTCGATAGGAGCAAAATTAACTTATCAGAATCGATGTCTTTTGCTGCCAAGTCAGAGCCCCCGCCTAAAGCCAAAAAGTACATTTCCTTAACCATGGGCTCTATCAAGGACGAGCTTTGATTTCCCGAAATGTCTATGGCCCAAGAACTTACTTCGGGGACGCAGATTTTGACGCTATGCTGGTCCCGTACCCATGATAGAACAATCTCGACCATGCCACATTTCATCAGAAATAAGCCTGGAGTTATTTCCTGGCTACGCTCCTTGATCCTAACTCCAGACAAAATTATATATATAGGGTTAGATCTGATGTTTACTGATTCGTTGTACATGTAATTCTGAAGCCGGGCAGCTAAGATATGCCGTCGGGTGAAGATTTGATGTAAATGGCCAATAACCTCCGCCTTTTTCTCGATAGATGTGGTCCCGATGGGTACCCTCTTCAGGTGTGGGAACCAGTTTTGTAGTGCATAATATGCGAAAACTGTTTTAGGCCGCCTCTGATAGAATTTTTCCACAACCAGGTCTCCCAACCTCGAGGGTGAAAAGGGAAGGGTGCTCTCGATAAGACGAAATTGGTTGTCCTCTTTGGGCATATTTTCGGGGTCTGCCATAAATTTGGCACAGGTTTTGAAAAAGTGAAGGTGAAGGTTTTCGATGTCTACCCCGATTGCCATTTCATTACTTCTCCCTAGCTTTAGGAAATCACGGAGAGAAGCATGGCGGAGCCGAACAATAGAGGTGCGTTTTTGCATCAGGGACAGTCCCGCGTGAGGACTTTCGAGCCCCGAAGGCCATGTGGGGTGTGATATAGTGAAGAGGGAAGCGTATTTCTTCGTTAGTTCGTCGTAAAGATCTAAGATCCTTCCTCCCTCAGCGTATCTCAATTCCAATATGACTTCAAGTTCCGCAATATTTAGCGGCTGATTCGCAAACCCGACCCATAAAAGAATTTCATTGAGGTCTTCTATTTGATCCGGCTCATCAGCGAGAGCCTCCGAAAAGGAGCGAAACATCCTCTCATAGGTGTCTGGCAACCCCTTTGGTAACTTTTGTAATGATTGTCGAACTAATCCTTCCCGGGTTTTCGCCGAAATTTCCTTTAGCATAAAATCCGCCCATAGAAACATCCCTTCCGCCCCAATAGTCAGGGTGTCAAGGATTTCCTTTTGGAGCTCCGGGCTAGTCTTTTTGAGGTTCCTGTTGTTTTTTAGAGCATCCGAAATAAATTTTTTTATGTCCTCGCTATTCTTCTCAGGTAGAACATCGACACATGGAACCGGACTTTCGAAAATCTCCTCCACATACCAGTCAATATCCCATCGGCCTACCATAAGAAAATTGATTTGTCCCTTTATCTGATTTTCTTCTGCGCAGATTTCCCACAGAAGCCCCAAGAAGGCCTTTAACTGGCTTCTTTGGGCTTCATCAACGCCATCTAGAATTATGAACGTCCGAGACCTAAACCTGGACCTCAAAAAGACCCTGAATAGATGCCTCCATAGGTTGGCTAGTTTTTTAATATCTCCTATATCCTGGCATTTATTTCCAATGAACCGTCGGTATGTGGGATCTGACAGAGCTAGTTGGTAGGCTATAGTTCGGAGGGCAATAGCGAAGCAATTTCTTGAAGGGTCGTTCTCCTTGAAGAAAAAGTAGCCAACTGAGACCTTTCTATTCTTTTTCTGTATCTCGAGAAGGTGGCGAACCAGGAAAGAGGAAATATGGGATTTGCCTGCCCCAGGCCCCCCGGAAAGTCTTAGCAAAGGGATATTCCCATCTATCCACCTTTGGATCAATGGCTCTGTAAGCACCCAATCCCCTGTGCCACCCAAACATTTGAGAGCGTTGAGGTCATCCTCTAGATCTAGTTGCGGGTCTAACTTTTCTTTGATTTTTTCTAGAGCTTCAGTGGCGGTGGTCTTCGAATCCTGGGATCGGCTTCCCTCCACCCGCTTGGAAATCTGCTCGACTGAGTCCGCAACATCGTCGATTTTTGAATCAATTTTATTTAGTATTTTCCCTGTCAGCACAGACCTCTCCAGAACACTTCCAGTAGCTTCGAGATTCAGCGCTCCTACCAGCGTTGATTCTCGACCTACAAGCGCCTGGAGTTCGCTCCTTAAGTCAGAGGCACGACTGTCATCGGGCTTCAAAAGTCGTTTAATAAACCGTTCTTTGTTTTAAAAATTTCCCTCGAGGGTCAGCACTTAATCGTTGCTAATATTGTAATAATAACTAGATAGGTTTGCACTTACTCATCCTTCCCTCTTTAATATACTTCGTCGAGACCCCAATAACTTCTAAGACGCAAGCCAAAATTTCAATATATAGTTCTCTCAGCTCGACCGGAAGATCCTTCCTTGTATGAATTTGTAGCCGCGACAAAATCGACCCAATCTCGTTGAAAAGTTCTTGTATATAATCGTAAGATTGGCTAACACCCTTCGTCGCCTTAATAAGAATTTCCACTGCAGCCATAATTGCCGGCGAAGCTTGGAAAGCCTACAAGTACCAGTATGCAATGTTAGCTTTTCCGTGTTGGGTGTGGTAATATTTCCGTTCCACTTACAACAGTAGCACCCTGTGCGACTACCCCTCCAAGCATTTCTACTACTGCCAGGGAATTGGATATAGGCCCCCATAGCGAACGGTTGATTTCGCGATATCGATCAAATCCCTCCTGACTACTCTCGATATTTTGTCTGAACGCTTCAAGGTTCTTTGGATCTGGTAGTTGTTGTATGGCTCCTAAATCTTTCCCTCCAGACTCTATTTTGTATTTCTCCAGTGCAGCATCCCAGATTTTTAAAAACCGAGCTTCTTGAGCGGGGTTCGGATGGGCCTGTGTGCTAGGCGAAACGGGATTCATGGCGGCGACAATAAAATTAAGATTAACTTTGAGGTATCAATATACCAATATAATAAGTAGTAATTTTTTCTTTCTTTCTCGAGATCTCCTTCGTAATCGGATGGACGACATTTCTATACTCTTTTGCATAGGGTACCTCCATCGGGTACCCACAGAGGGATTATATAATCCAGTGCCTGATCCCAATCTGACTCGACAAAAACGAGGCTCGAACTATTCGCAAAAATGTAAACAAACCACAAGGCAATTTACAGGGCAGAGCCGACAGGAGTTTGTGGCTTCGTCGCTCGGAAATACAGGTTAATATTTCCCAACCGTAATCGCCAAGGTCCTGTCTTTTAATCAAATCATATGCACGCGTGACGTGTTCGCGCCCGCGGAGTCGATTCGCAGGATTTTTTTCCGCTGCGAGATCGCAGACTTCGATTCAAAGCCTCTTTAGCCTGCAAGCGCTCGGGCGTCGCAGGTTTGAGGTTGCGAAAGGTGGGTTGGCTTGGTGTAACAGTAACATAAGCCATACTGTGGCGGATGCAATGAGTGGCTAGTGGGTATTCGGAATGCAACAAACGTCGAAAGCTCGACTTCACGAATTCACTCGATAGCGGGGTTTTGACGATTGGTTTGTTTACGCATTGTATTATTTATGGTCTTTGCAAAGTTTTAAGTCTAGGATACTTTTCTGCTACTCCAATATGCAATGTCATCAGTTTGAGCCACTGATTTGAAAAGCAATATCTGCCCGAGTGTATATAAATGGCGCTGGGGTCGGGCCATTTCTTCTATTACTATTATCTCCATAACTACTAAACTTTAAACTGTTTGCTTTGTCTCGCGGCGCTAGCCTCGCGACCTGTGCTCTTTGCTAAGTTATTGGTCTAGTTATTAGCTTTTTAGATTAATTACTGGTTACTTAATTGACTAGCTATTATATTCACATTTAATTCTGGTATCATCCCCAGATGACCTAATTTTATGTATTTTCAGGGCTTTCTAGAATAGCCCAGCCAGGGTAAAGGCAAAGATGAGTATAAACAGCCCCCCGACTAGCTAAAAGTCAGGCAATGCAACAACCAATTAGCTTCGAATCCAGGCGCTAGAGTTAGGGCCCAACAAGAATTATACTGGATCAACAAATTCCCTTCTCAGCTTACTATCAACTATACAACTTCGGGAACTTACGATACAATTGGTAACTCAATTTCTCTAGATCTATAGAGTGGACAACGGAACTCACTACTCTCGTTATGAACCGAATATATATATCTCCCGTTCCTTCTTCTAGCTAGCTCTCTGCCCGTGGGAGGAATTTGATCACAGGCAAACCATCTAAAATGTCACTCCTCTTGATATACATCTTCCCTTATTGTGATTGGGTGCCATCGGTGCTATTCGCATTACTACTATCGTTGTTACTACTACTTGCTGAGCTACTAGACTATCTGTATATCTTTTGGGAGCAGGTATGAAGGCTAGTAGCTAGGAATCAGTTTTTTTTTTTTTTTTTTTTTTTGTATATGATTGCTTGATTAACTGACCAAACAATTATAGATGATTGGAGGCATATCCGCATTTCCAAGAGGTTCTACGGAATATTGAGGCCCCGACTCAAGTAAGTGTGGGAAAACAGATAAAGTACTATGAGACCCTAACTTGCAGCTGGGCATAAAAGTCCCATGAGGTAAAGTAAACGATAGAATAGATAGATACTATATAGGATAATATATATAAATATCTAAGATAACCAACAGAATTCCAGATGGCCGCTCCAAAGGGTATCTCATGCGCCGGTGTGTGTATATATGTGTGGGTGTACATGTGTGGTATATACAAAAAAAGAGAAGGAAGGGAAGAATAGAAGAAGAAGAAGAAGAAAGAACTGCTTGCATTGGGGAAAACGAGAGGTTATGCGAGAAGAGAGTAATGCCGCCGTATTAATAGTATAAAAATGTCGTTGTAAGTCGTCGTTATAGTCGAAATATCTCAGCCTTGTGGGTAGCCGAATGCAAGGTTATATATACCCCAGCCCCAAACCGGCATAAAAAGAAAGAAACGTCGTCTATAGAATATCCTCGCTCTCCGCGAACCCAATTTCGCCACCAGGTAGCCGTATCTCCAATACCTGCCCGGGCCTCACCGACGCCCTCGCCTCAGCAATCATAACCTCTCCATCGAGTACCACCATCTCACTCCTCTTCACCACAATCCCCGCCATTTCCAGCGCCATATCTGGATTATCCACCCCCTTCAACCTCCTTGGCGGAACCACCGAACCATCTGCAATCCCAACCCATCCACCTTTTGCTCTAAATGCCAACACCAAACAATCCGCCACTTTCCTCCCTTCCACATTGTCCAACAAGGGAATATCCCCAACCCTAACCGCACAATCCGCCAACGTCCTCTTCCTATCCCCGATCGCACCACCGGGATGAAACCCATGAAAAACATCCTGCGTCTTCCTCCCTTCAATGGTATGCATCGTATCCGCCACCGCCAAAGCCAAAGCATCGCCCAAAGCAATCGTAACAGTCGTGGAAGTCGTCGGCGCGGGGACTCCAAACGTAACCTCCTCCTTCTCATGAACCGGCGTCGGTAATAGTATCGAATTATCCCTCCCCGCCGTCAACGGACAGCTATCCCTACAGTTATGCGCAGTCATAGCGATAACCGCCGTCTGCGACGGAACATGACTTAGGATTTTTACCAATTCCGCGGTTGTACCAGAGTATGTGACCAATACCAGAATATCCTGAGCTCGGATTATCCCCATGTCCCCGTGGAGGGCTTCTGTCGGGTGGAGGAAGAATGACATGAGACCCAGGGAGTTCATCGTCGCTACCATCTTTTGGGCAATTTTACCGGATTTTCCCATGCCGCTGAAGATTACTTTCCCACGGTTGATGGAGAGGGAGTGGGTTATGCATTGGACTGCGTGGACGAAGGCGGTTCGAGCGGTGGGGTTTGTGGTGTAGATCCTTGTGAGGTGGGATAATGAAGCTGCTTCGGTTGCTAGGACGTGGACTGCTAAATCTAGGATCGATTCGCTGTTTGAAGGACCTGTTTCCAAGGGTGGTGTTGAAGGAGGGGATGCCAGGCAAGTTGTGGGTTTTGAGGTGGTGGTGAAGGTTGTGGGAAGGGTTTGGAAGATGCGGGATGATGTCGACATTTTTTTTATACAAATATTCTATATTCTATTGGTTATATCTACCATTTAAAAAAAAAATGTTGGCGAAACCCTTTTCGGGTAGGGTTGCGTGATTATAACAACAAAAGGTCGAATGGGACGACGAAGAGTCCACAAGCTCTTTAAGGACTGGTTATTGAATATTGGTTACTCCGGGGGGACGTGGAAGCTTGGGGGGTTCTACACAACTGTGTATAGAGAACGAGGGAAGGAATTGATGCGAGACCTGATCGGGATGGCGCAATGATGTGGTGGTACCCGGATATTCGGCTAGAGCGCTTGAATTTGTCAGTCCGTTAGAGGTTTGAGTTTTTTTTTCGGCGGGTGTGGAGATATCAGTGGTATGGTGGTATGTAGACGCTATAATTGCGGGTCAAACGACGGCGTCTAATGGGTCAATTGGGGGGTGGTATTAAAGGTGAAGTTGTTAGAGGTAGGCTAGGATCTTGAGGGTTGAGAGGTAGATAGGATAATATAATATGCGCAAGTAAATACAGGAAAGCGAGTAGAAAAATCAGATATAAGTTTATGTAAAGACCCTGGTTAGACCCTGAAAATCGACTATAGAGGGAGGAAAAGGGAAGGCGAAAACCATTGTATGGGTCTTCGAGTAGACACGAGTCAGGGTTTGTCCAAAGTTTTGGTTTTTTTTTTTTTTTTTTTTTTTTTTTTTTCTTAATTCTTGGAAGAGGGGGTATTTCATTGGACCTTGTTGCCGAAAACTGTATTTAAATAACCTCCCAAGCTGCTGAATAATTATCTTTAGGGTCCTTCAAGGAAGCAAGTTTGCATTGGATACATGTAAGCAAGCTGCATGTGCATGTGGAGTATATTAGCACTTGGGTCAGTACCTGACACCAGAGATCGATTCAAACGGTCTGAATCGCATGTATTTCTTGCAGATGCCAAAGTTGAAGATGTCGGACGCATCGTGTGCGGTACGGGTAGGAGCACATGCATGGATATCCGATGGTCTGCGCGGGACACCCGAATCGAGTTGAATCGACTGCAGTTCTGGATGGTTAGTGTCGGATATCCGCAGAGCATAAGTGACTTAGTCAGAAGGTATGTGGCAAATGCCGAGGAGATTTCATATGGGAGGGAAGCATTGGTGAACAGGAATGGTGGCTCGGATATCGATGGCGAAGCGGGCATGTCCATTGCCTTGGTGGGGCCTCGACTCGGGTCAAGTTCATGCTGGATCAGTTAGCTAGCAGGGTCGTGGTTAGCACCGTTTAGATCCGATTGATAAGATTTAATAATTTTTGATTAATCACCGCTCTTTCCTTTGAAGGGAGGGGGTAACAAGCGGAAAGTGTCGGTGGCGGTCCATGGTTAAGATTATGCATAAGTCTCTGGTGTTATGGATGTGACCCCCCCTCCTCTATTCGCTATGAGATATTGGAGTACAGGCGACAGAATCGATTCATAGGAGGCTTGATTTAATTCACCGCCGGATGCGCCAGGCTGTTCAGCTGGGGGGTGGGTTCCACACCTGAGCCCCTCCATGGACGCAAGCGGTTTCCATACCTGGCCATCTGGGTGAGGGGCATAATCAAGTGGTCGTTCGGATCATGTTATGCACACACTCAAGCTGATGTTATGTTATACATGTTGGATATTTCGACGATATCGACATGTTACTGCACGGATCCGATTATTTCGCGGATTAGGTAAGGACTTAAGTTGCATGTTAGTTAGTTGCATTACGAGTTAAACCGTTTTCTGATCCTCTTGAGTCCTTTAATTTGATCGATTGGTCGGTCGGTCGGGCAGCGTGCAAGCCAAGGGCGAGGTCGGATTCTTGTTTCCCACGCTAAGGTTTCCAAGTCTGTGAAGCACGGCATAGGCTCCCGCAAGATCAGATGATGGATGATGATAAGGCTAATATTACCTATGTCCCGTTCGTCTATATTCGAAACCGTATGCGTGCTGTGCTGAAAGGATCAAAACGTAACAGCTGGAGGAGAAAACTGTTGGGGATGTCCAGTGTTCGAATGACTGGACAATGTGATACCGTGACTATTGCCACGAAAGGTCTCTGCTGTATGCTGTATACTAAGTAAGTACTTACTTAGTTATTCCGGAGTGACACATGTCTCCGGAGTACAGAGTACGTATACGAGGATATAGAGATATTGGGTCGATTAGAATCGAATCGATGGGCATTAGCTTAGGAACTGAAGATGGGGGATTCCGTGGCCCGGAACAGGATCCCTGGCCAGAACTAAGAATACAGGCTGCATACATCCGTCATATTGGGTTAAAGGAGAATTTCCAACAAAGCAAGGGTTCAGTGGCCTTTGCAGCAAAATAAGGAAGCTGGAACGGTCGAGCCCGATAAATTATCGCGGCGACGGAATCGAATACATGCGTATGTCCATTCTGCCGTTGATTCTGCATTGCATCGAGACAACCAGCCAGTTAATAATCAACTAACCAGACAGCCGGGGTGAGGGGAATTAACAGGCCCCCCGAGAGGTGAGCTCCAGGCCGGTTATTGGTCGACTGTTCAATCCAAACCTGGCTCGAACTGGCTCTTGTTTTTCTTCTTCTTTTTCTCTCCCCTAGTTTTTGCCTATTAACTGGTATGCTGACTGACCATGCTCAGTTCCATCGCCACAGCGCTGTCCTGGAATTAATTGGTTCAACAGTTATTCAAGTCTCTAGAGATCTATCGATATTGTGCTGCTCAGTTGTATATCAGTTAAACTATAAGTAGTAATATATCCACTGGAAGCATAAACGGAGTAGTTAATATTATATTATTGTAACTATCACAAATCGTATCTAGTGCTTTGTGGATACTAAAATGATGTGTCGCCCTGATGTATGTTTTGAGACTGTGTAGTATGTCACCATATCCGCCAGCCAGTCCAGAGCATCATCGTCATCTTGGATCCATAGCTTCTTCTTCTCTTCTCTCCTCCTCCTAAGCTTCTTGATTCGATTGCAATTATCGTTCATAAAATCTCCATCTTCTCGTTCGAATCACAATCAATCGACCGTCAGTCCAGATCCACCGAATTAACAGGCCACCGCCCACTGCCAACGTTGCATACATACATACCTACATACTTCTTTACTTAGTACCCAGCACAGATAGACAGTAATCTACATATACATTCGCTCTTAGTTGAATCTAGTCTCGAACCATCACCTCCCGCGAATAACATCAGCGACACCTATCTCTGTGAAGTCGCTTGACCCCGGCTGTCAGTTGGTGCTCTCGTGATACAAACCGTTGGGGGTCCTCTTCCCTCTTCCCTTCTCGTCCCCCCCTTCCTTCTTCCCCCTTCCCCTTCTGAGCACACAGCTGCAGCAGCTGGTCCTTTTTTGGTTCTGGTTCGTCTGTTGGTTGGCAATAAACCAGAATAAAAAGCGCTTTCGGAGCAGCTTTCCCGCAAACAGGAACCAGAAAACAGGAGAGCCAACATCCCAAAAGCACGGCCAAATCCAGCCTCAATAAAGAAACAAACGCCAAGTTGCCCTGTGCTGGCCGTTCCTGTCCTTTCCAACTGAGATCTCCCAACCTCCGAATCCAAAATCATCATCATCATCATCATCATCATCATCATCTCAGCTTCGACTTCGACTTCCTCCTTTTCCATCCATCTGGACCCTTATCTCCCTTGGTTGAAGGTGCATTCGTCCTTTCGGACATTAGTTATCCATCCATCCATCCTAGTTCCAGTTCGTCTTTAAATACACAATCTACTCGCATCGAAAACCCCCGTTTCTCCACTTTGCATACCGGCCTTACCCCGTTTTACCCTCTCCCTTGTAAAATACCTACTCTTTGACCTATCTACCTTCTACAAAGAGTCCCAAGAACCAACCTGCGCCGGACGCGAAGACGAAAGAGAAAGAAAAAAAACAGAACACAAGACCTCTTATCCCTTATCCAACCATCTATCTAAACCGTTCCAAGAACCACCTCTCTGGCTGTCGACCGAACAGTCAGTCCCGATCCGTGTTTGTGGTCATCAACTCAGAATGGCATATCGGGTTCCCCAACACAGATTGACCTCAGCTGCCCAAACACAACAGTCCAAAGACCGACCAACCCTCACAGGCCTTGGCTTGGGCCAATCTGCCACCGCCGACTCCGAAGAATGGGTCGTCTTCTCTCCGACTTCCGATGCTCAGACCCTTAGGACCCCAACATCGAGGGCCAGCGACCTAGGCTCGTTACAATACGACAGCTATGACGATGAATTGGAGGAAGAATCGCAGGCCGATGGCATGGACGACGAGGAAGAGGAGGATGACGAGGAAGAAGAGGACGACGAGGACTACGATGAAGACATAGACCTGCACGGCTTTCAGAATCCGTACCACCAGGGACCGGTTATGCTACCTCAGCATGATGGATTAGGCACCTTCCCATCGGCCGTGAGCAGGCAAGGCTCGCTCGAAAAATACGAACCGGAACCGGCCATACTACCGTCACGTAATTCATTCACCAATGCTAGAATACAAGCATGGAGGATGGAACAGTCGAGGATCCTGCTCGACGAAATTGAACGAGCGACGAAAGGCAGGCTGGGTCTAAGGCAGACCGAAGCCGAACGATTGGAAGAGGAATTAGTTACAATGAGCGATGTTGGTTTGGAGGAAGCGAACGAGAGGGCATTGGCAGATGAGGTGGTGGACAATGAGACCTTCTGGGAGAGAATCAGGCGAAAATTGGTCCAAGACATAATGGGATTGGACGACATGGTTCTCCAGATAATCTTCGGGGAGGCTCTCCCAGCAGAGTTCGAGAAGAGCATCTCAGGTGCATCTACTCCTACTGCAACCGAGGGAACTGGGTTGAAGCGGATGGATGCTATGTGGGAGGAGAGACTTTTTGAGAGATTGTCACGTGAGCTCGGCGTTTTGGCACAATATTATACTCCAGATGTCGCGAAAGCTGCATTCTCAACATATGTCACTAAGAACGCCCAGGACCCTGTGGGGCTACCTGCTGCTGCTGCCAAGCCTAGGAGCATTGGACCAGGGACTCCACTCTATACCTTATACCCTTCTCTCCGGTCGTCGACTTCCTTCTCGACGCTCGACCCTCTATCGTCAACTCGCCAATTCCGTCCCACAATTGATGGCGAAGACGATTCCGATAGCCATGCCGCTAACTGGGGCATTGAGGACCGGCCGTTGACTTCATCTTTGCATTCGGCCTCATCCGAAGCTCGTGTTGACGCTGAAATTGTCCGAGAGTATTGGGAAAAGGAACTTAATGTACGCATGCTCTTCTCCTACCTCAAATCCAAGCTTGCCACCGCACCAATGGGTACCCAAGCATCTCCTGCTACCGCCCCTGCAACCCGCCGCCCTTCGGCTTCATCCACTGCCACGGCTAGGACGATACCTGCCCTCAGCAATAGGTACACCTCCGCCAGCTTGAATCAACCTTTACACCAACAACATCCACTGATTGCGCATGCCCAGACCGTGAATAATACTACGAAAGCGAAGAGAATCTCGCCGATTGCATCGTTGACATCGGTTTTGGGTGTTGGTATGGGAGGGTTCCGATCGGGGAGCAGCTGTGCTTCTCAGTCAACGACTAAGAAGTCTGGACCGAAAGTGGCGCCTAAGGGATCCGTTTCGTCCAAGCATTTCTGGGATGTCGGTTCTACGGTTGGAAGCAGCAGAAGCTCCTGTGTGGGTGGACCCGTCTGGGCAGATGTATAGGATGCATTTATTGACACGCTTGTTTGATAAGATAAGAAGATAGGTATGGGATGACTCCTCCTTTTCAATGATAGCTAAAGTATGGGATTGTGGAAGGGTTTCTGTTCCTTCCGGATTGCACGGTGATATGGTTCTCATGGGAGCACGCAAAACGGATTGTTGGTTGCTGAATTGTACTTTTTCTTCTTTTCGTTACGCTTTTTTTAATCATTCCCTTAATATTGTTTTGTATTGATGAACAGCAGCATCACTTTCACTCACAAAGCGGAGCATTGACCACTACTAGCATTATTTGTTCATTCACGGGGGTTATTCTTTTTGAAATTAGTAATGGGGCTTTTTTTTTTTTTTTTTTTTTTTGCACACTTGTTTTTCCCATCGTTTTCCCCACTCTTCTCTTCCATAATTGTATATTTTATTTTTATTCTTTTTTATTTTATTTATTATTGTTCCTGGTGGTTGGCAAAGGTGTGACAGAACGATTACTATGATTATTTTCTTTCTTTCTTTTCTTACCTTGTATAAGGAAAAATTTATATCACCTTGGGCATTTTTAACGTCTACCATATTCATGAGGATATATTACTGCTATAGATTTTCTTTTTTTTTTTTTTTTTTTTTGTAATGGCATAACGGACAATGATATCTATTGTATCTTATGTGTATGTTCGATATATGATATGACGTAGATGGCATTTATCTAATCTAAAGAGATCTAATGAGAGACAAGATACCCGATCGAACTTGTCCACGATGGGACGTTAAGTACCTAGATAGGCACCTAGGTACCTGCTATGCCAGAAAACGGTATAGTAATCGGAACATATCGAATTCATTACGGTATGAATATGGT
This sequence comes from Orbilia javanica, assembly GCA_036872735.1. NCBI lineage: Eukaryota > Fungi > Ascomycota > Orbiliomycetes > Orbiliales > Orbiliaceae > Orbilia > Orbilia javanica. Next base: position 2,539,611 of record JAVHNR010000004.1, on the reverse strand, counting down.
AATCGACATTTAATTTGTAATAGAACCGCGCGTACGCCCGTTTTCCGGTGTATACGGTATGTAATCTGCATAAGCTACAGCTGGCTCGAATTACGTAGAAGGAGTGTTACCAAAGTACTGGTACCCCCTCCTTCAAGGAAAAAATAATTCCATAAGCATTTCCCCTCGTGAATTTATAAAAACAAACTTCGTCCTTTACAGCCGATGTGTAAGGTGCCCTGTACTATATACAGAGTACACTACTACCGAGCTCGAGCTCCAACGTCTGTATGACCAAAAGAAGCGAACGATAGGGAAACCGGAAACCGGTGTGACCAGACCAGACGAGGCTAGACCGCAGCTTATCGAAAGGACAAGAACCGGTGTTACGTAGAACTAAAGATCCGGTTGCCCCTCCTAGCTCGGTTGGTTAACCTAGAGCTCTACACGGTTTGTTTCGAAAGGGTTTCTTAAAGGGCCCCTCCTCTAGCTCTCGATCGAGCATGTTAGAAGGGAAAAATGGTGTGGCAGCCATTACGGGGTTTGGCTGGCTGGGCTAGCTTCCATTCCCCCGCAAGATGCGTATGACCTCTTTTTTTTTTTTTTTTTTTGGTTATTCCGTAGGTAGGGAGTTAGAAAATGGGAGGGAGGGTGAACCGGATTAGCCTGTGCACTGTGCTTCTTGCAGCTCAAGCTAGCTTGCAGGAAAGGGAAAAAACCACATGGCAGCCCACCCGAAAGGTATGTATAGTAGCCTTGCATAATATACTTCTTTTTTTTTTTATATATTCCGTAATATTGGAATGGAAGTATACTATGCAAGTGTTTCTTTTGACAGGTACATACAGGTTACAGCTTGGCTTATTGTTTTTTTCGCGCAATATGCACACCCCTCCCTCCCCTCTTTCTTATTGCATATCCCTCGTCGGCCGGCTGTTACGTTGGTTTTTTGTTTTTAAAGCTTATGAGCCGGCAAATCCATGGTTATATCATGGTGTTATAAGTTTGTTAAACTGTTGGAAAGGTCCGGATGGATGGAGATGGAAACAGAAGGGGGTTGTATATTATGTGACACATCTCTTTTTTCTCTCCGCCTTTTCGATCTTGATTAATACTTTTTTATAACGGAGGTTTGGTTTTTTCACAAGTAGATTGTATCCTTTTTATATATCCATTATATTAGCTAGCTCGAGGTTGAGCGCCGGCTGGGAGATCTCGTGCTCGTCGGGCGCTGGGATAGTATATAAATCCGAGACCACTGAACCATAATAAACCCGAATTCCAACACCCAAGAAGTTTACCCGCCACCTTCCGGACGACGTCACCACCGAACGAACCCATCGCAAAACCAAAGAAGATTTATAATTATAGTAATAAAATCTACGACCGTATCTACCTATTCCCCCCGGGTTTGAAGATTTTCTCGGTTATTACTCCTGGGGGTAGTCGACTTCTCCGGGCTGGTTTTCTTTTTTTTTCTTTTCTTGTCTATTCGGATTAACTTAACTTAAGCTTACAGTTACGCTGCATACAGCGACCTAGCCTAGCTAGACCCATCGTAGCCGTAGACGAGCTGTTCCCAAAAGCGGGATATAAAAACCACCCGACCCCTTGTCCACAGCGAGAATACCAAAACGGGGATTCAAGGCCAAAAAGAGAAAGAGGGAAAAAACAGAAAAAAGAAGAAAGAAAAAGAAAAAGAAAACGATGAGTGGTTCGTTGAACTTCCCACGTTTCTTACTCCCTGCGTTTCCGAGATGGGAATCTGCGATTTTGAAAAGGCATAGACCGGTTGAAGATGTTACTTCTTCGGAACCGGAACAGATGGGTGCTCCGATTGGGAGGAGGCAGAGTAGACGGTTGAGTGGGATTCAGACGGCGGGGGTGTCTGATGTTTCTGAGGATGATGAGCTTCAGGGGGGGATACCGGTTAGGCAGGGGAGGAATTTGTCGCATGATTCTGGGTGTGTGATTTCTGATGAGGATGATGAGGAAGAGGAGGAGGAGGAAGTGGAAGGTGAAAGTGAAGATGAAGAGGATGGGGAATATGAAGATGAGAATGATAGAGCGTATACTTATGCTTTGTCGAAGGGGAGATATCCGGCTTCAACTGATTCTTTGGAAATATATTTGGACACTGAAAGCGGCTACGGCGGTAGTTCTGATGAACTGGCCATCCCAAATCTAAACGCTGCATCATCATCATCCTCCTCGTCTTCCTCACCATCATCATCTTCTTCTTCCTCCCCTTCATCTAGCCCCCCATTCCACCATAACCAACAAACAATCCCCACCACTTCCACCTCCACAAAGAAGAAATTCGCCTTCTGGCCCTCAAAACCCCGCCACCAACCCCTCCCCTCCCCTCCAAAACCAACATTATCAACAACAACCACATACCTAAACTGCTCGACCTGCCGTACAAACCTCTGCTTCAGTTCCTCCGTCATATCCAAAGGCTTCACAGGCCGCCACGGAAGAGCGTATCTAGTCTCCTCCCTCATCCCCTCGAACATCATACACGGCAAACCGACGAGCAGGGCATTGCAAACCGGCGCTCACACAGTCAGCGACATCAGCTGCAAAATCTGCGGGTGCAATTTGGGATGGAAGTATATCCATGCTGAGGAACGGGGGCAGAGGTATAAGATCGGGAAATATATTTTGGAAACTGGAAGGGTTGGGAAGGTGAATTATTGGGATGGGGAGGTTGATGATCAGTTGGATGAGGATGGGAGGAGGAAGGGTGAGAAGAGGAGTTTGAAGGGGAGTGGTGATCGGAGGATGGGGTGGGAACCTGGGTGGGAAGATTTGGGGGATGGTGATGATGATGATGTCGAGGTGGATTTGGCGGATGAAGAGGAGTTGGAGGCCATGTTTGCGGGTAGTTGGAATAAGGACAAGGCGCTGAGGAGGAGGGAGAGGAGGAGGTTGGCTGAGGAGGCGAGGAGGAAGGTGGATTCTAATGTTTAGGAGTTACTGGTATTGGTTTTCGTGGTTTAGCGGCCGAGAGATGGGGGTTATGATTTAAGTTGTAATATCTGGCGCATTGGTGAGTTCTTTTTTCTTCTTGTTTTGAAGTTGGCGGAAATGTTGGAATATGATACCTATGATTTTTGGGGATGTGAGAATGTTACACCGATCTTCTTTTTTGTTTTTTGGATCTTCTTTGTTTCGAAGTTATATTTCTATTTCTTATTCATGCACGGCGATAATGTATAATATACTACTTTAGAGCAGGCTCTACGGTTTTTGGCCGCTTTAAGAATGCTGTTTTTATAACAAACTAAACTAATGCGTGCTATCTGTCCATTTCATTATATATCACGTTTCGACGTAGCCTCGTGCTAAGTAACTACTGAAGTATGTATCGTACAACCGAAGATAAACCCCTTATACCACTCCCATTAAACCATTATACCGGCGCGAATTTCGATGGGAAAGAAAGAAAGAAAGAAAGAACGAACGAAAACTAAAAAGTGACTTCGAAAGGAAAAATTGTCCAAAACCAAAAACTTTTTTTCTCTGTCCATATCAAGCTGTAATTTTTGTTCAAGGGATGGGAGTTCCTTCTTCGGCAGCTTTCTCTTCTTCTTCGGTGGTAACCCTTGGCTTCTTGCTGGTGCTAGCTGCTGCTGCTGCCGCTGCCGCCGCCGCCGCCACTGGTTTCTCTTCGACGACTGCGGTGTCATCTTCTGCCTTTCGCTTTGCGCCAGCGCCATTCGAGGTACCCGAGCCTGAAGCAGCGGATGAAGGACCTGCCTCCGGTGCCTTTGGCTTCTTACGGACAGACCCGGAGATATCATTCGCTCCGCTGATGATATTTTCGAACATCTTCTTCGCATCTTCCGAGCTGCCGGACATGATGCTGCTCAGGATACCTGCCATTTGTTCCTCCCCTAGGTTTGTCGGCTTGGTAGGTTGTTGTGGAGCCATGAGATCCCTTAGCCTCATTTCAAGTTCCTTCACCAAATCCTTGCCTTCTTCGACTGATTTCTCGGCTTCATCCTTCGGTTTGTCGCCGACCTTATCGCCTTCTGCTTCTTTGATGGCGGTTTCCTCCGCTTCTACCCTCTTTTTGCAGCTCGCGATGGCGGATTTCATGTGCTTAACCGCTTCGTCTCTGCCCTTCTTTTGATCCTCCGGTGAAACTTCGTTGTCCGCGTCTCCTTCTCCACCGCCTTGTGATGCGAACTCCAGTGCTAAGGAAAGTTTGTAATGCGCTTCTGTGATCAACGTAGATTCCGTCGGGTATAGTTCGAGTTTCATCTTCAATGATTCCTCCAAATCCACGCATGCCTGTTTGAACGACTCGGATTCCAGAGACACCTCCCCTAGGATATCGTGCACATCCGCCAATCGTTCTTTGATTTTTCTCAAGGTCTCCGGGTCTTCGGTTGCGGCTTCGAGACGTTTGTTGAAGAATACACGGGCGAGGTCGAGGATATTCCAAGCCAAGGTGAAATCGTCATCATCCTCCCCGTCGCCTTCACCGTCTGCATTCTCATCATCAACGTCTTCGTAGTCCTCATCGTCTTCTACATCGTAATTCTCATCGCCTTGGAATGAAAACACACCGCCCTTTTTAAGTTTATCATTCTCCTTAAGTTCCTCGCCGTCTTTGGCTTTGGCCTTTGCTTTCCCTTTGCCCTTCCCGGTTTTGTCTTCCTCCTGCGCACGTTTCTTTTCACGCGCTGCTTCGCTGTTACCGACTCCCGTGCCTAGGACGTCTGATTTTTCGAGGCCGCAGTGGTATAGAGAACGACCGTAGAGGTAGAGGAGATCTGCGTTCTGGGGGTTCTCTTCGCCGTTGACGAGGGCTTGGAGTTCGGCTGCTGTGGCGTAGAGTTCGGCGGCTTTGGAGTAGTTTTTGTGGGCGTATTCTTTGGCGGCTTCGGCGGAGATGGTGGATAGCTTTTGAGGGTTTGGAGGGTCGGTTGAAGAGGTTGACATCTTTATTTTTGGGGTTACTTTTTTTGGTTGTCTATGATAGGTTTTTTTGATATATTGGGTGGATTGGATTGTAGACGAGAAGTTGAAGATGGTGATTGGGAGTTGGAGGTTGGAGGTTGAAGGTTGGGGAGACGCGAGAGGGAAGATGTGGATTGAACGAGGGACGGATGGATGAATGCGCCGTTTGTTGGTGGCGTCGATGTTGTTACACGCGTTTTTGACGGTTTTTTTTAACTATGCATGAGGCTGCGCGTTTGAGCAGCGCTGACTCAGAAGCTTGGAATTCTGGGCCGCTGTAGATTTCAGATGATGGTGGGTATTAGGAATGCTTGTATTACATATATTCTCTCGGGATCTTGGTTTGTGAAGTCGAGATTGGCGGTTTAAGATACTCTATCTATATCAGCTGGAGGAGTCTAACTGCCCTCGAGACTACATAGTATATAGACATACCAGCTACTACCACAGCTATTATACCTCCAGAACCCCATAAATCCAGTCCAAAACCAAGAACCATGGCCGGTTACAAACCTCCAACCTCCCGCTGCTACATCTGCCCCTCCACCACAAACCTCTTCCCATGCAGCCGATGCTCCGCAGTCGAATACTGCAGCCCATCCCACCAGTCGCAAGACGCAACACGGCATTCGACAGAATGCAACAACATCCACGAATCCCACCAAAGATTCCAAACCGTGCACAACGGAATCAAGCAAACCTACAACGTAACCGACGAAGGCATGTTACCGCTATTCAACCGGTACATCGACGGTGCATTATTCAAACACCCATTGTCAATAGAATACCTCACCGCATCCGAGGAATATTCGAATTCGTTGCTTAGCGTCGAAGGGTCGGTTGCGGCGTTGGAGTTGGTCTATGAACATGCGGTTTGGATGCATTGTATTGCGCATGATCAGAATGAACCCGGGTTTTTTGTTACAGCGGCTTTGTTGCGCATGGGCAGGGATGAGGTGTGTTTTAGGTACCTTAGGGCTCATGAGGACGATGGGGCTGTGAGGTCTATGCATTCTCCTGCTGTTGAGCTTAGGAGGGATTTACTCGGTGGGTTTGTAAACCAGCCGGGGATTGTGGATATGTTATGGGGGAAGATTAAGATTGGGGAGTATATCACTGCAACATCTGGGCTGGCTGCTATGCTCATACTCTTCTGGTGGATCAATGATTTAAAGAATATCGAGAATTTTAGAGAAGTCGAAGGCTGGCTTATCCAGAACCTCAACCGGGACGTCGTCTACATGATCGCTGAAACGATCCCACAAACCGACTTCGTCAGAACAAAAAGACTATACGAAAACGACAACCAAAAACTTATCGAAAAGATGGAAACATGGATGGAATACTATTTCCTAAAACTAGCATACCAACACGCTGGGATATGGCAACGGTTGCTGGAAGGAATCGATAACAACGGACGGTTCTCGTCACAATTCGGGTCTGCAAACTTACCGGCGGAATTGTGCTGGAGGGCGTGGAAGGACACACCTGGCGCGGCTGAGTATCTCAGGGGGATGGTTCCGAAGGCGGTGCAGTGGTTTAAGGAGAAAGAATCTTTGGAACAGGTGAAGGTGGCTGGAGGGATTAGAGTGGATTGGGAAGAGGAGCAGATGATACTTTTCGGGGAGTTTTTGTCTACTGTGTGATCATGATAGATTGATATGTCTCGCTTGTAATTGAAAACACATGGGCGGCCACCGGGATACCCGAAAAATCTCGAGCGCCTGGATTCGAATATTTGAGGCTAAAAAATCTCGAACTTTTAGGCCTGAAAATAAACTGCAAAACCATAGTGGTTTTGTGAGATACTTGATGATTGCTAGGGAAATCTAAGCTAAATTAACCAATTCCTCAATGCACCGTAGCCCGTCAAATTTGAAGATACATCTCGAGTAGCCTCGAATCCAGGCACTCCATCTCGAGCATCTTATAACATAGATACAAAAGTTGTCTCATAAACCAGACCCGACCTTCACTTTGGGGGCGGCGCGTAGTAAAAGCAAAATAACACAAAACAACACTGGATAATTCCCAACCAGCTCCACACCTAAAGTTTCGAGCACAGCCATTGCTTTCACTTACAGAATGTTAACTATGCAGGGTAGTTAACAGAGATATTTGAGGAATCTGTAGCCGAGACGATGGATGAATATTGATATTGTTGCGCTAGCAGTATTCGGTACATAATGGAGTAACTCACCTTCTCTCGGAATTGTGAGAGTCTTAGGGAGTGCTTTGAGTCTTTGAGCCCGGGAACCAGCCTCCTAAACTAAAAACGTTGGCGACCCAAGTGGTCTGTACCGGCTCCTGGGGCTTGGGGCAGTATGACTCGAGAAGCTCGACGAATTCTTTGTCACACCACCCCTTCGAATGTTGAAGTTGCGCATGTTCCAACGCTGTCATTCCATCATCATCGGGCAAGTCTGGTCGCGAGCCATGCTCCAGAAGTAATTTTGCAATCATAAAACAATTAAATTTAATCGCTACAGATAGCTATCGATGCTTTGGTTTAGTTTGACATTCTGTCTATGTAAGTATATGTTAGGTTTAGGAAGAAACTTACTATCTGTTCCGTAGTGCCCAATAGACCCGGATCCACGGCCGGCATGTTTATAATAATATTAGTCTATGAGAAGGAATGTATTTGAAGTATCGGGTCTACTCACGGGCTGTTGAATACAAGAAAGTAAAACTAGCTATTAGTCAAACGGAAAACAATATCGATTCGACTAGGTAGTACTTACAGATTTAGGGGGGGTATGAGGACAGCATGTGCATGGATAATAGTCGCAAAACTCATACTCTAGCTTTGGGATTAGTGAGTTGTGGCTGTCGTCAGCTAATTTCAACGAATAGTCTGCATAGGTGTCTTGGGACTATCTAGATTCATATACTTACACAACGGAAGGAAGACTGCTACAATACGTGTAAATGAACAGATAATATCAGCAATCAATCAAAGTTGTAGCGAAAGATCGACGGAAATATGCTAGACTCAGCTTCGCTTACACAGGAAACCATGGAATTTGGATCTGCCCCGTTCTCAAGGAGGATTCGGGCGATATCATCCATGTTTAGGAGAATGGCGTAGTATAGCGGCGTCCGGTTCGCCAAATCCCCTACGTCAAAATTGGCTGTACCATCTTTGAGCATCAGACGGATTATAGTTTCCAACATTATTTTGTCTCTGCCTACCATAGGTCCTATTTCAATTTGAGAACCAAAGTAATTTCCTCGTTGGAGAAACACATAGCGATGGCTTATTGCAACTAATAATGGTGTACGCCCTACTGCATCCCTAATGTTAAGATCGACTCTCCCTGATTCGAGCAATAGTTGAAAATTATCTGTGTCCCCATATTCTATTGCGAGTAGTAGCGGTGGAATCCCGTTTCCATTCCCAAGGTAAGGGTCGACTCTCTCTGTTTTGATTAATAGTCGAACAATATCCTGGATACGATGCAGTGTATCCTCTTTTTCTTCTTGGGCCCAAGGAGTATCGGTCGACCGCCGTCTCCTCTTTGAATACGGTGGATAAATTTTAAATCTGTACGTCTTTATACATCCCAGTGCATAGATTAATGGTGTCCTTCCCTCTTCATCCTCAAGGTTGGGGTCGACTCCTTCTGTTTCGAGAAGTAGTCGAAGGACATCTGTGTGCGCATACTCTATTGCATTAAATAGTGCTGTACGCCCTTCACTATCTCTGGCGTTAGGATCGAACCCGCCCGTTTTAAGGAGTAATTGAATAATAACTGCATTTCCATATTCTGCTGCGGCTATTAATGGTGTATCCCCCCAGCCATCCTTGGAGTCAAGATCGACTCTGCCTGTTTCAAGCAGTAATCGGGCGATGGCTTCGTTGCCACGGTTTATGGCGTGAAATAATGGTGAAAGCCCGCTATCATCTCTAGAATCGGGATCGGCCCTGCCCGTTCTAAGTAGTAGTTCAACGATAGCTTCGTCCCCAACCCCTGCTGCGACTGATAACGGCGAAGCCCCCCCGAGTCTTTTAAGGTTAACATCGATTCCGTCCGTTTTAAGTAGCAGCTGAATTATATCTATAGAGTGATTTTCTATCGCAACTGATAATGGTGTATCCCCCCTAGAGTTCTTGAGGTTAGGATCAGCTCTGCCCTTCTCAAGTAGTAATCGAACGATATTTTCGCAGCAATATTGCACCGCAGTCACTAGTGGTGTAGATATCTCGGGTCCGACTAAGTTAGGGTCGGCGTTGGTCCTTTCAAGCAACAGTCGAACAATGGTTTCGTTCTTATTTTCTACCGCCTGTAATAGTGGCGTCAAGAATCCTTTGCTAATAAAATTAGCATCAGCTTTGCCCGTTTCGATGATGACATTAAGGATCGTCTCGTTGTTTTCCTTTACAGCAGACAAAAGCAGGCTACTAAGTTTATTCTCCTCTATATCGACCGTTGTTCCTGCAGCTGCCTTGGAAATTTGCTCTGTTATAACGCTATTTCCGCTACAGGTCCCATAAATCGTCGGTGTTCCTCCAAATCCATCCTCCAAATTGACGTTGGCCCCTACTTTGAGAAGTATATCAACAGTGGGCACATGCTCATGCAAAATAGCGTAGCTTAGTGGCGTTTGATTGTTTTTGTCGCCAGAATCGACATTGGCACCCTTTCTAAATGGCAATGAGAGATCCTTTAGACGGCCACCAATACCCCCGACTAGTAACTCGACAACATAATCAAATCCGTTTTGTGCAGCCCAAGATACTGCCGACCGCCCATATATCTTATCTCGGAAATCCAAATCGATTTTACGATCGACATCCATTTTTAACAGGTGTATTGCCACCCCTAAAAGACCGAAATAGGATGCGATCATAAGAGTAGTAAAATCTTCCGGGAAACCCTCCTTTGCATTCGTGGTTGTCCAATAAATTCTGAGCCAAGTTGAGCAGCGTTTTGAATTGGCATCGGAGAGAGTCAAGATAGACCTTGCTTCCATCTCGTCGGCCTTCGATCTTGGCGTTATTTGATCGAGCCCACTTTTCGATCCGTGAAAATGAGTCGTCCAATTTTTGGCAGAATAATCAAGAAACGGGCTTTTCTTGACATATTCGGTTAACCCAGAGTCGTCTTCGAGGGGGTTATCTTCAAATTCTCTGAAGAGAAGGTGTTGGATACATATATTGGCAAGTATTCCGTGAGAATCTTGCAACTGGAAGGAATATTTTCTTTCGCAACCAATACCACTCTTGGTAGAATTTGAAACAGTACTCTGAACTGAGCCTGTGCTAGTTTGCGCGACATCGGCTACCTCATAATCCTGAACCAGGAATTCCTTTAAGGTTTGGTGAAGTAGGTATATTTTCAGATCTTTGATCACTATCAGGAAACCACAGAGCTCCCGAATGTGTTCTTGGAAGCGGTCCCCAGTTTCAAGGTGGAGGTCCTTGTATGATTGGTGGTTATCTTGAAGGGCCAGTGCTAGGCACATTTCTTCCAAAGATAAAGGGCGTGCTGCTGCTACTACTATTTTTAGTAGTTTCTTGGTCTTTTCAAAATTGCGACTTCTAGATAGAATTCTTTCGTATGCGTCGTACACGGTCCCAGAAGCCTGAGCGGTAGCCTCGGAGATTCCAACTACACCGGTATCTATATCCCCTTCAATTAAATTCAAGACGAGGTAAATCCATAAATATGTCCTGTGAGGGTTTCCTGTAAGTTTTTGCAGTAATAAATCTTCATCTTCAAGTTCAAGTTGGTGTCGTGCCCCGATATCCCCAACTCTAGACTTGATGAAAATATCGATTTCTCGTGATATTTGTTCCATCTCAGCTTCACCTTCTCCGCTCAGGTGAATGATTCTAGGTTGCCGACCCCCCACAAGGTCCTGGCGAATTTCCCTATAAGGCCGACTAGTCAAAAGAAACTTCAAGTTGAGGTCGCTGCTGCTGTCATCGAGCTTGCGTAATGCTTTGAGGAGCCGTGATCTTCCGTTACTTTCGCACTCGTCAACTGCGTCGAGAATGCAGACGATTTCATTATCCCTACCCGACTTAGTCCCATTAGGCGAAATATTCAACCCGTTGTTTCTTGCGACGTTAAAAAGGGTTCTCCAGAGGTCGGGAAATGAGGTTGTGAAGCCTTCTCCATAGTCTTCAATTTGTTCAAGAATATTTTCCGACAGCAGGTTGCTCTTTTCAGTAAAGATTTGGTGTAGAATAGAACACAATGCATTGACGGGGCTCTTCTGATCATCAACGTCGTCTTTAAAGAAAAAATAGCACGTTGTTCTCCATTCGGTGGTCGTAAGGATGGAGTCGATTAGGTGCTTTGCAAGAACCGATTTTCCGCATCCAGGGTCTGCGGATACCCACAGCATCTTTGACCTGCTTTCTTGCCATTCTTGGAAACGTTCGTGAGCAACAAACCACTCGCAGGTCCCGGGGATTCGGTCCGGATTTCGGTCTTTATGCTCTCGATATGATGTTTTGTAGAGTCTTCGCAGGACCTCTTTTTTCCTCGCCCTGAGCCTTTCCGCTGGATCTTGGTTGTCGGCAGTGTTGATATACCTGGTTGAGAGTTTAATATGTGGATGCTTTAATTAAACCGCAACTCGTACATTAGTGAGCTAGCTTACCCATGGTTGATTATGGTTCCTTGAAATGCTATCCGGCCATTTGTATTGTTGAACGTGCTATCTCTTGGTTGATCCATTGTATATTGTGCTGGTTTTAGATCTGGTTAAATACCGCTACCCAGATATGTATTGATACTTAAGTGGGTTGCAATTGCGGCCCCTCATTTAGACCAAATTCTCAATTGTCGCTCAAATCCTATGCTTGGTTAATCGAGCTGGCTGACCTCAGCATGGGGATTATATAGGACAGATTAAATTTAGGCGCCCGAAACTACCGCCTCTACTTTTATGTTAAGTGGGTGGACGCAAGTGCTGCTTACCCCACTTTCTCAGGATCTTGAGATACCGGCCAAGGCCCAAACATTTTGCTGTGCCTGTTTGGACATCCAAATATATCTTGAAAAATCAGATGCAGGTTTACCAAGCTAATTCGCTCGCGAAATAGCACTGAAAGACTTATTTTTTCAGTAGAGGCAGGGCTAATAGTAATCGATGTTTCAGATCTCTACTTAGTATCCACGAGTGTCCGTCTAAGCTACGACTAGGGGCTAGATTCCAAGTAGTCTTGCGCAACATTCAGGTTATCTTCCATCCGAGGCTGTTATCTTTGTGTTGGTTATGTTGGTTTTTCTCTCGACCAAATTGTTCCCAACACGGGCATTTAATGGTACTTCTACGCCAGCGTGATGTCTGGCTCTGAGGCCAGTTCAGATTATCATAAATTTGTGGTCTGTGGCCGGCGCCGTATTGTCTCATGAGCTAGGTCTGTCTTCTTCTCTTGTCGCTTTTAAGCAGAAGGGTGAAAGGTAGAGGCAAAATTAGTAGTGTATAAGTATCGCACCTTCAGTCTGGATCCAGGTAAAGGACCAGACCAGGGTACGTTAATATAGAGCTTAACTAGACAGCAGCTAACCGCTAGAAGGTGGTCGCAGTTTTATATCGGCCGCAGATCTCCAACTCTGCTCTCTGCAAACTATCCCATCGCGTAGTCTCGTGACTACACCCTTTATTGGCGGTCACGAACAGCCTCGAACGTAACTTCACGACTCCGATTGTCTCGGATTTCAAACCCCCCCAGAAATGGCAGACAGTCCACCGATTCCACCGTCCTCCCCTACTACCCGAGAGCGTCTCGGCGAGATGACAATTGACGATGGAAACCGATCCCGACAGCAAAGGGAAGAAGACGAGGAGGAGGACCTTTACAGCTCTCATCCTCTCCCCCCACCACGGAAACCAGCTCCGAAAACAGCACCCATCTTCGCGAATTGGAAAAGAAAGCAACTTTCTCCTCCTCCACCATCTTCTTCAGCTGTGGACCTATCGTCAGACCCGTTTCATCCGTTAAATTCGTCACAATTCCCGGCTCCCAGACCTCGAGAAGCCCCCCCACGCGGTCAACCTACCCGGCCGGCTGCGCCGCCCAGGATACTCGCCGTCGATATCCCACCATCTTCGCTACGGCCTTTAGCTTTTAGGATTTTCACAAAAAAGCACAATCTTACATTAAAATCCGAAGCTCTTGCCCTGCTCTGCAGCTTCATAGGTCGAAAATGTGGTGCGGACTGGAAAACCAGTGGATCGGCGGAAAAGCTTCTCGAGGAGGTAGCTCGCACGTGGAAAAGGAACGAAGGTGCATCCGCGATCCTCGTGGATGGGAATGAGGCTCTCAAAGCTGTGATTAGAGACCTGGAGGTCGAGGGACCCGGCGCGAACAAGTCTAGCCTACTAACCAGAGGCGAAAGCTTTGACTTTGCTGGGGCTGGTGGTATGAGTACAGCTTCCCCTGGTGGAGATAATGAAGAAGGATCTTCGCAACAGCTGCAGTCGTCACAGATGGTGATTTCTTCCAAGACTGGTCCGAATCTTGAGGATATCAATCCAAGGGATTACATACATGTAGTCGACGCTTTCACACAGCCGAAATATAAATACAACCACTCGAGAAAACAGTTTGAACGGTTCGTCAGCGCCCATCTTAGCATCCTCTCCTCTGCTTTCAACTTCATGGATCTGGGCATAAGTTGACTCTAAGGAACCTCTGTTGGCATTTTTTCTTCGAATATCATCCAGAGCACAGAAGCCTTCACTACTTCCTGATGCTACCTCAAAGGCACAGGTATTCCTGACAAGATACTATCTAATCCACCACCGCCTCCTTCGTAATCCTTCATTCCAGCCTCCTACCTTCGCACCTTCGAACAGCCTGACATCACGGGGTACAAAAACTTATTTCAAAATCACACCAATAGCCCACCTTCTGGGTCGCAGCGGCAAGCCGTTCTTTATATTTGGATTATTATCAACATCTCCGGATACGGGACAACTCATGCTAGAAGACCCAACGGGTTCGATACAACTAGATATCACACATGCCAGACCAATACCCGAAGATGGGGTATGGTTCTGCCCTGGAAGCTTTGTAGTTGTGGACGGAACTTTCGAAGCGGATGGACGGTTTACTGCTTATACGATTGGACAGCCGCCGAGTGAACGGAGAGAGACCTCGTCTGAGGTATTTGGTCATATGGATTTTCTAGGGATTAATATGCCCTTAGAATTTTCGGCTGGCGGTGGTGGTGGGAGAGGGCTACGGCTTGCGGAAAAGAGACTTGCGAATGAAGGAAAAGGCAAAGTGGTGGTTCTGAGTGAGGTACATTTGGATTTACCAAAGACTCACGAAGCACTTACGAAATTGTTTGAGAAGTGGGAGAATGAAGCAGCTGGAGAGGATGAAGTGGAAGTACCAGCTGTGGTAGTCATGTGCGGATGTTTTGTAAGTGATGGATTTGGAGTTGGGAATGGGAGCTTGGGGTATAAAGAGGCCTTAGACACTTTTGCCGTCACAGTAAGCGCATTCAATACCCTACTTACGAAGACGGCATTTGTGCTTGTGCCGTCGGATGGGGATCCCTGGGGTGCATCGTTTACAGGAGGAGCAAGTGGGATATTGCCCCGGAAGAGTGTACCGGATGTATTCTCGGGCAAGTTGAAGAGAGTGTTTACGGTTGCCAATTCCACGAACAAGAAAGATGGTGGAGGTGGGAGGGTGGTACTAGGAAGCAACCCTTGCAGGGTTGGATATTTTACACGGGAGATTGTGGTGTTTAGAGACGATATGGGGGCAAGATTCGCGAGAAATGCAGTAAGGTTTAAGGCTTTGGGCGGTGATGACGGCGAGTCCGGTGATAAAGGGAAGGGGGGGCAAGGACATGAAATGGATGTTGATGGACTGGCAAATGGTGTGCCTACCACGCAGCAAGAAGAGGAGGAGACTACACCGGCGCAGAATGGAGTGTCAGATAGCGTCAAAATGGCGAGAAAGGTGTGTATCCCTCCCCGTACCATAACTCGATATTGTGTAAAAGCTAAAACGATATTTTCTACAGTTGGTAAAAACAATACTCGACCAATCTTACCTCTCACCTTATCCCGTCAATATAAGACCAGTACTGTGGGATTACACCCATTCTTTAACACTGTTCCCTTTACCAAATTATTTGATATTGGCGGATTCTTCGACGCCACCGTTTACAGTTACCTACGAGGGATGCCATGTTGTTAACCCCGGGGCATTTTTAGTGGCAGACGAGAGGAGAAAGGGAAGATTTGTGGAGTTTGTAGTCGGGGCACAGGCTGGAGCTGGAGGGAAGGTGGTGGATTTTGTTTACTAGATTAGTCTTGAAGGATATAATATACCTACTACTTTTAATCGGAGTTTATTTGAAGTATTTTGTAAAAGATACACTATTTCACTATATATAGGGTCTCGATAATCCCCGCCCAAGACTAAAACTATATATATATTTAGATCTAATGATTCTAACTCGATGCAAGATATATATACAACGTCAATCAATTACCTGAAATTGCCACTAAGTTGGCTTCCGGGACCGACGAGAGAAGCATGTGGTATTTTGGAGCAAATTGTGTTGTATCTACAGACTCTCGACTCGATGAAACGATTCAATGCAATAAGATCGACTCGCATCTACCACCAAATTTAAAACCCAGAGCCACACCATAACGCAATATCTCACTTAACCGATCGCTCATCTTCTTTATTCCTGCTTGCCACCAATATCTTGCGATTCATTAATACACAAAAGCTTAAGGAGGAGAAGGATGGTTGTGTATGAAAGCATAATCCACCACAATAAAAAAAAGGCATAACAAAAGGGCTGCCAATCAAAAAAAGAGATTATCCATCCAAAAGAAAATCAACAAAAAAGAGAAGCTTTATAGATTCAACTCCTCATTATGCACTGTAGTTCCATCGTCTCTTAGATGTGCCGATGAATTCCTGTATAGGCTTTGCCACATAAACCTGGTTAAATAAGACAAGGTTAGTTATGTTATTCAAGGATGGCTTGGTGTGATAGGGAAACTAACGCTTCGCTTAATAACAATCCAATATCTTTTTCTCCCCATTCTTTCGTAGGTAATGATTGTAGGAACATCATGACTTCTTGGAAGTCCATTTTCTTCAGTTCTGCGGACCATTTTACTAGGAAAGCTGCGCAGACATAAAGGTGAAATTCCGAGAAACCAGAGTTGCCTTCAGACTACGTGTGGCTGTTAGCTTGAAGTCTTAAATTATGATACCTATCAGAAAAGCTTACCATATATGTATCCCACATTCGTATCACATTCTTGACACTGAACTCTCTCATCAACATACAATTCATCCATCGAAAGCTGAACTGGATAAATTGGACTTGGACATCATTTAGATGCTTCGCTAGTCCGCTATCTATTCTCCTTACCAGATCTCGCAACTGTGAGACCTGGCGCTGTATTCCAGGTTGTGAGTGTATGTAATTATCCTGGATACCGTCTAAAAGTTTTGTTAGACACCAAAAACAATCCGCGCTAACGACGTCTAGAACTTCGGGTGGTAATGAACCCGGGTCAAATGTTTCGACATCTCCTTCTGTTATTCATGGTATTTAGTTAGAGATGTTGGGTTGCGTCAGGGACCGAGAGAACTTTACCTATATATGCGCTTAAGAACACCTGCCAAAAGGGCGTTACAAGGTCGTTTATCCCTTGCACGTACCCACTCGCTGGATGCCGTATCGCCCAAACGTATAGAATCTTTTCCAAACACCGCTGCGTTGTTTTGTGGCCGTATAGCGGTATATGGGGGTTTGTTCTTGGGATATCAATTGATATTTGATGCCATATCGTCTGATCCATCCCTGCTTCGCCTCTACTAAAGGCCTGTTTCGCACTATCCAGGTACTCCTTCCGTTTTCGCTCTAGGGTGGCCACTCGTCGGTCAGAATTGGCGGGAAGATAGCCTAGGAGGAGTTGCCAGGCCATCGGTCGAAGTTCATCTGGAATACCACCCCACGCTAACGACCGTAACTTGGTCAGGTCGACTGTCGATGATTGGAGGACGGTTTTGAACTTGTTTATGCGCGAAATACGGGCATTCATAGCCTCGATTTCGGCGGTGGAGTGGACATCGGTGTTTATTGGAGGGTGGTAGATCATGTGTAACGAGTTTCCGGGATCTAATGTCAAGCCCATTCTTCAGCTGTGTCCTCTTTTTTTGTCTATGGTACTGTATAGATTGGTTCGTACCCCTCACCAAACCCTCAAACTGTGCTTTGAGACCCTTTGTCCTTTTTTTGGCGAGCGGATATTCGTAACCCCCACCGGCTCCCTTTGAGCCTTTGGCTCCAGATGGCCTTCCTTCGATGCTTGTGACACCAGCCATACTTGCTATGCTCCCTAGTCCACCAGTCACCGTCGTTTCTTTCGGAATAGAGGCGTCGTTGAGATCCAGGCCCCAATCGTCGTCTGTCTGGGACATGAAAGCATTGTAACTAGCAGCAGCGGTGGTCGGAGAATGAGATCCACCTGAAGGAGTAGATTTATGCTTCGAGTGGGTGGGTGATCTAGGCCGGGAAGGCCTTGGCATCAAAAGGTCAGCCTCGTATTCCTGGGATTAGTTATCGTGAGATATGGAATTATGCCGTACGTGTTCTCAAAGTTCAACATATCAGCGTAGGAGTAGGATGCTCCCACAACCTTGGTATGCGAATCCGTCGGAGGCCTGTCAGAGGGATATTAGCAACATATTTTGACGTAGAGTGGTATGGGAGGGCATGGTTACTTGTAAGCGCCATCTCGATGAGGTGTGGAAACGTTGGATTGAGGAGAACGACTTCGCCAGAAAGAACTTCTGCACAGCACCGAGTATATTAGCAAAAAAACTCCGGATTCTGCATCAGGTAAGAGGCGGAGAAGGGAATGGCGTACTCAGACCGGTCTGTATTCGTATCCTTGTCGAGAGAGTAGTAGTTTTGGGATTAGCAATCGGGTTCCTGGGAGTCTTTTTGTCACAGGACAGTCCCTCGGGAGAGCAGAGCAGGATGGAGCCAAAAATACGTGCCAACTTGTACCATCTCCTGCAGCAGCTGTTAGCATAGAATCGCAGGATCAGGGCTCGAGGCAGCTGATGATATCATGAAGTACCTGTGCAGGACCCGACTGTGGTTTCTTGCTTCCTCCTCCCCACATTATGTGCGTCCGTGCTCTATCTGTTATCGACAGTCCGGCCGACTCTTCGCTCAATTGAAGATTTAGGTTGAAGGAATTGTTGGATGTGGAAAGGCTGGGTTGGACCGACGTTCGGGGTAATAGCCAAGGGTATGCAGGTGGATTACGGGCAGAAGACGGCCTGGAGATGTGATTCGGGCATCGTCGAAGTCGTAAATGGAGAGTCTTGGAGTGTAGTCGACATGGAGGGGCCCTCCGACTGGTCACGCAGCACTGTCCTGTCCTCCCAGTTGCATCCAACGGCCTTTTTGGGCCAAACGGCGGCCAGCCGGCGCTGAACCGACCGAGCAAACAGACGCGCCAAACCGGGCTGGTTGCCTGGCCTCTGGCTGTGGGTTGCGGGCTGGGTTGCTGGCTGCCGAACAAATTTATTTTCTTCCTCGTCGTCCATCCATCAAACCTGACCAATCTACCAAAACCTCCTTCCTTCCTCGCCTCTCCGTCCCCATCAACCACAACCACAACCACAACCACAACCACGACTAATCCCTCACGCTTCTTCGCAGAATCATAGTAATAATACTAACCGTCGTCATCGCCTGTCCTATCGACACTCCTTCCGTTTCGGTCTCGCCTTCGAATAGGATCGCTGACCGGTTACGACTTGCCCAGTTTCGTTTTGCCCGATACTGCTCCGTTCGAAAATTTGCGTGACGAGTTTGACTCCATGAAACACCTTTCCCCCTAAACTCTTTCACTCATCGTTAAACTCCCGGATTATCCTTCAATCAACCTCCGTTCTCCATTGTTGCTTCTCCCAAATCACCAATTCAGTCGAGCCAACCGCTGAACCTCCGATAATTTATCATTTCTGTGACTTACATTGACAGTCTAACGCTTCTCCACCGCCATCACTGGTCAGACGCGATTTCGGCCATTCACCATGGATCACGACGAATACGCCGATGAGGCTATCTTCGATGACCTGTATGTAACTCAATCAATCCCATACCGCGATAGTTTCTTCTCTTCTAACGATTTACCCCTAGCTATGACGAAGAGCCTTCAAATGCTACAACAGCATCAAAGCCAGCAGCAGCAGCAGCCGCGGCAGCACCGCCAGCAGCTACAACCACGGCTTCACAACCAGATCAGAAGAAAACAGCACCAGCTGCTGTACAGTCGGTAGATACTTATAACGAGCATAACCTTGATGAGTATACTCCTGCCGACCCTCAGCAGCCCAACCAAGGGGGCAACGTAGACTACTCGGGTTACAACAACATGAACCAAGACTACAATGGCTACAACCAAGGCCAAGGCTACGGAAATGATGGGAATGGCTGGAATGAGGACCAACACGGCATGAATTCAAATGGACAAGGTCCGTACGGAGACGGCTCAAATATGGGGAACATGCAAAATCAGGGGCCTTCGGCTGATGGAGGCAGCACTGCTATTAAGGAAGACGGGTAGGTCACTAGCCTTTTTTTCTTTTTTTTTTCTTTCTTGTTGTTGTCGACAAGGATTTTACTTTATACTGTGACAACATTTTGTTTGGAGCCATGGCAAGGAACTTGCTACTATATTGAGCACGACTTGCAGTTCGCTGGGGATTTCACGGCACACAGGCTTCTAGAACGGGGGTTGCAGGGGAAGAAGATGATAGCTAGTGTGGTTCGATCATGCGATGGTGCTTATGGTCATGTCATGGAGCCGGTCGGCTTCGAGACGCTTTTGTCACACGGCTCCCAAAACTGGATCACCCTATCAACCTGAGAATCACAACTTTAGGGCATGACGGGTTAGCGCGGAAGGCGAGGATACCTCCTCGCAGTCGATATTAGACAGGCTATTCGGCGCTATCCAACAACTACTGGCGAGCTAAGGTGCCTCGTTCAACATCGAGGCGCGTACCAGACTCGTGAAAAAGCAAGAGAGGCTAGCGGCAAAAAAAAAAAAAAAAAGTGGGAAGGCTGAGCAACGCGGAAGCTGCTTCGAGGCGAAGCAATGGGGGAAAGAAACAAGAAAAAAGAAAGATATCGGACCATCGGAAGACGTTTAGTTCTATAGAACTACCTAGCGCTAGTATCAGCAGCTGTACTCGAGTCATTCTATCACTACCTACCTACTACAACTATCGAGATAGACGAGTAGAACTATCAAGAGTCATGGGAAGATAGAATCAAGAAAATCGAAGAAATATTCAATTACACCGAGTCCACTATGGGGAATCATATCACCCCTCGACAACTTCTTTCTTGAGCAAGAGCGAGATGCAAGAGATGGGAACGATAAACCCATTTTTCGGAGGCCTTCATTATGGTGCCACTGTCGATAGATATGGGATGGGAAATACCGATGTTGTGCCGCACTTTAGTTGGCTTGGCAGGGGACTCCGTTGCTGAATGTTGCAACTGCCGCTAGCTATTTTGATGCGGCCGCCCACAAGTCATCCCAGTTGGGCAGTCCTAAATGCCATGATACAACCCAAACATGATATCCACGACTTCTTCTCCTATCTATTTTCACCGGCCCTTGCTATTTTGCTCTTTACGCTGTTATCAAGGGACCGTAACTTCTCTCTACTGCTTGCCGTTGTTGATGCAGCGGAATACCCAACCACTAGCTGCTACCTCTCCTTAGTAGACGAGCTCGCGCTGATGCTGTGACAAGCGGCACCCTTGCCATGGCTCTCCAACATACCATACACCAGTCCTTTATTTGTTATGATGATTGCTGGAAACGCTCCCCAACATGATCTAGTACTAATATCCAGCTCTTTCCAGGAAAATGTTTATTGGCGGTTTGAACTGGGAGACTACTGATGGTACGGTAATTCTTTGCATATTAGGCGGTTATATAGCATATTTTATTAATGTCGACGTATTATAGAATCCCTACGTGACTACTTCAGTCAGTTTGGAGAAGTCAGCGAGTGCACGGTTATGAGGGATGGGCCTAGCGGACGATCGCGCGGCTTCGGATTCCTCACTTTTAAGGACCCTAAGACGGTCAACATCGTTATGGTCAAGGAACACTACCTTGACGGGAAAATTGTACGTCAAAACAGCTCCTCTACCTACCGATAATCGATATGTGAGTGCATGTCGGCTAATGCATCATTCTGTTAGATTGACCCCAAGCGAGCCATCCCAAGAGATGAACAAGAGCGAACCAGCAAGATCTTCGTCGGCGGGGTTTCCCAAGAGGCATCGGAAGAGGAATTCAAAAATTTCTTCACCCAGTTCGGAAGAGTTATTGATTCTACGCTGATGATCGACAAGGAAACCGGGCGACCCCGTGGTTTTGGATTCGTTACTTTTGATAACGAGACTGCTGTTGATATGGCACTTGCACATCCGGATTTACGCATCCGTGACAAGCCAGTAAGCGCCCTTTATATAATCTTACATTTCAAACCTAGCTAACTAGCTTGAAAATTAGATTGAAGTTAAGAAGGCTCAGCCTCGTGGCAACGCCAGAGAACGCAACTTCGATGAAGACAGTGGCAATAACCGCCATCACGGAAACTTCCGTGATCGCGGGCATAATAACAATCGCTTCGGCCAAAACCGCGATCATAACCAAAGCGGTAATTCCCAGGATCACTCAAATTTCAACCCTCAGAACAACCCCCAAAACATGCAAAATGCAATGAACCCTGCTGGTGGAAACCCGGCTGCCGGCTTCACGAACGGCATGACCCCCGCCATGCTCGCACAATACTGGCAGAGAATGCAACAGTACATGATGGTTATGATGCAACAACAGGCTCAAATGCAGATGCGTGGCGGTAATGCAGGTGGACAACAGCCTAATATGATGCAGCAACCCAACATGGCGAATTTCAACCCGCAGATGATGGCTCAGATGCAACAGATGCAAGGAATGCAGGGCATGCCTGGCGGTATGAACCCTATGGGTATGAATGGTATGCCACCCCAGATGGGCGGCGGAAACCAAGGACAGAATCAAGGTTTCCCCAACATGAACCAACAAGGCGGCTACCAGCCCAAGAGCCCGAATATGTCGATGCAACAGCCGTACAACGGAGGTGATGGATCAGCACAGGGTGGGCAGCAGGAGAAATCACAAGATCAAAACCAGCAGCAGATGGGGCAAGGCGGTATGTGGAACAATGGGATGTATGAAGACCCCAATGGCAATGGTGATGGCGGCCAAGGAAACCGCGGGATGCACGGTGGAGGATTCAAGGGTCAGAATTTCAACGCACCAACTGGACCAAAGTCTGGAGCTGCAGGCCCCCCTCCTAATGCGCCAACAGGGCCCCGCAACGCTCGTAACCCACCATCTGGTCCCGCTGCCGGTGGTGGGGGTAGTGGGCCTGGTCCGTTCAGAAACAACAGCAGGAGGGGTGGTGGATATGGTGGTGGAGGCTTCCACCCTTACCAGAGGAACTAAGGGATATTCGTCCTATTTCAGTGGACATATACTGCATTTCTTTTTCATACTTCGCTTTTCCTTTCTTCCCTTTTCTGCTTTTAAAAACGCTTCGCTCCGTTTTAAAGATTGTAATGCCCTCATCAAATCCGGCGTTTTCTAGTTCCTTTTTCCCCAACTCTTACACTTACTCCTTACTCTTCTGCTATACAGGCATGTTGTTTTTTTCCCCTCCTCTCTATGATGCCGTGCTTCCAAATATCCTGATCCCGTTTTCTACTATTTTCATTGCATAACGGCTGATACAACTACGTTTTTTTTTTTACTTCTGTGCTCTAACGTTTCAAAAGAAAAAATATCGGTGGCTCGAATTGTCTTTTTCTCGGTTTTGTTTACGCATTATTAGTACCCAAGGACAAAAGAAATTTAATCAATTGTTACCCCACTGCTTGTGACATTTTTTTTTCTTGTTTCTAGAATGATTAACATAGTGGGTGTTCAATTCACGATATACGTCAGCTAGTAGGTTCGAATCCACGAATATAGAAAGTGAATACTACGTATAGCTTCCAACGATATGTCGCTAGCTATCCTTATAGGCCTTGGGACTCAATCCACCAATCCCGCCCCTAACTAGATTATACCAAAAGTGAGCCAGGCTTATATAATTATATAAAAAAGAGGAATGACTTGGAATGGTTTTGTTTAGTATCTACAAATATACCACAAGTTCCCAAAAGAAAATATCTACAATACAAAGGGCTCAAAATGGCCGCGAAATTAAGCTCCCAACCTCGCATCAATTGGATCTCGCCTAGGACGGTCACGATCGTCTCGATGGCTGTTCCTCTGACTGTTAGACTTATAGCCGTCCAACGGCAACCTTTGCTCATTCAACAGAAGCGTGGGGTGGCGGTATACAGATGGCATCAACCCGATTCCAATTGCTCTCCTAATTGCCTTCGATACTCGACGCTGGTTGGTATTGCTAAGGCCAGTTATAGAGCGGTGTTTTATACGCCCGGCAGAGGTCATGAAGTCCTTTAATAGATTGAAGTTCTAGGGGTTTGTTAAAACTGGGTGTTCCCATAAAACTAGGTTGTCTCGTACCCAGACCCGCCACGCCGTCGGGGGGTCTGGGTACGAGACAAAAAACTAGGGCGGTATGAAAACTTACTTTGTAGTAGGAGATTGGATTCTCTTGCAATGTCTCGAATACATCGTCCCTTATATGTGATTTCCTGGCAATATTGAACTTTCGGAGCTCCTCGTAGCTTAAATCCTTAGGACTGATGAATGACCGGTCGAGTAGCGGCGCCGAGTGACGGAATATCTCTGGATCCACACGTTCCAAAGAATCTTTATAGGCATGGCGGAGATGAACCAAGTCCTGTAGCTTTTCAACGACCTTGCTGGTACCAATATTGAGGGCAGCCATATCCTGGTAAGCACGTTTACGCTGTTGCATGGTCGCGAAGTTGGTAGGTTTCTGTGGTGTCTCCTCGGGGAGGGATGGGAGGGATTGAGGCGTCGCTGGTCGCAGGTTTTCTATGATCCCAGCGAACTTGCCACCTGCACCCTCATCTTCACCTCTAGGAGGAGTAGAGCTTATCAGGCGCCTGGAAGCCACCGGGTAGAGGAATGGTAGGATTGGGCCATTCCCAAGGAAGGTTTTGACGACTGCAGTCGACGGCCGTGGAGGCATTGTGAACGAGGGATAATGAACGGGTGGCTACGATATTAAGACCGGTAATTATCGACCAACAGCCAGTGACATGGCTCTTCCCAGAAGCCTCCGCACGCTGGGGTTAGGTCGACGATGTCGGGAAGGAATTGGGTCGTGATGGGTCGGTTTTCTTTGGAGGACGTTGACGGTTGTGGTTGGTTGTTTAGGTCATCGGCGGGAAACAAAAATCTTTATCGATATGACAGCCGATTGGTTGGCGAGCACGCAGCTAAAACCTCCAACCCACGCCGAAGTGCTGAAGACCACCCAAAATATCCCACCCCTCCAACTGTTTCCCCTCCCTCTTCGGGTGCCATTGATGCCCCACTAGCCGACCGCTATGAGTGTGACCCCGCGGCTACTCCGTAGAGCGTCACAAAGGGTACTTTCGGCATCAATCCCGACAGCGAAAGAAACCGTCTGCCCAAAATGCCGCCTCGTTACACGCCAAAGCCTTCATACCTACCGACGACGGCCGACGGTTGTTCCTGGCCTCGGACCTGGTGTTCAGCTCGTTCAAAAGCGCGGGTTTCTTGATTTATTCAAGGCAGAATGGAAATCAACTTTTGAGAAAAAAGTCGAAAATAAACCACAGAATCCCGGCATCGCCGTTTTAGCAGCACTTACATTATACGTTGACGAAAAGGCCGGTATGGCACCGTCAACTTCGGAGTTGGTAAAGGCATTTAAAACCATTGTCTTCGACGACGAACTACCGATTATATTAAAGGATGATGGTGTTTGCTACGGTCTACTACGGTGTCTAGAAGCCCTCAGCAAGAGAGGTGATATCGATTTGATCAAAAGCAGCTCCCTCACTCGGCTCTTGGAAAGTTTGCACCACCTCGAACACACGGTGTCGGTTAGTCTTGCGGGTGCGCTGCTAGGGTATATTCGGAGGACACGAGAGCATGATACAGAACTTCTAAGAGCCGGATTCGAAGCTGTAATTGCGACCTTAGCGAACACATACGACTTTGACAAGGCCATGGGATTTTTAAAAGTTGGGGCGGAGACTTATGGGCCGGAATTGATAACAGTAAAGGCTTGGTGGCATGTTTTACGGAAGATTATCGATAAGGACGACGAGGAAGCTTTGTTGAAACTTACGGAGCTGGAAGGAGCAAGGAATCCGGAAAATTTGGGCGATGTGGGGGTTTTGACCGGTGCAATGCGATTTTATATGGATCGAGACGATACGGCGAGTGCAAGAAAGTGGTGGGATCAATTGAAGGATTCGGCAACGAGTGATACCTTCAAGATGATATTTGGATATGCAGTTGGACACCCAGAAGATCTAGCAGCAAAGCAATGGATCGAAGAGATGTTCGAGCATACAGAACTCGTTGAACCAGAGACCCCTTCGAAAGACGAAACTCGGTTAACCGCTAGGGAAGAGTTTGAAGTGATGAAGTTGAAGTGGAAGTGGAGCCAAGGCGAGACAATACATACAATCGCTGGTTTAATACCTCCCATTTCACCAAAAACGAAGATAGAGCTCATCAACGAGTTAGTGGACTTCGCAGTATGGAGGAAGGATGCTACAGCGGCGCAGGTACTACTGGTACTAGCAGAGAGGTGGCGTGTCGAGCCTAACAGACGAACACAAATTCTACATATCCGAGTACGGTTGATGTTGGAGGACACAGAGGGTGCTTTTGAGGCATGGGAGAGTTTGAAGTATTATCGACATGCCCCGGACTCGGACGAAGAAACACTGGAGTTGCTACAGTACATGACTAGCAACATCAAGACGAAAGCCGACGTTATCGACAGTTTATACAACGAAACCTTAAAACGAAAGATCCCGTTGGATGTGGAGACTCTATGCGGCCTCAGCAGGTGGCAGATATTCAATAAACCTTTCAACATCATCATTGCAACACTGAGCAGAGAAATCAACAACTACCACCCAGGAGACCGTATGAAGGTCATTATGCATCTCGGAGAACTGATGGGAATGAAAGAACCACAACTTGGAACCGGCGAAATGTGGAATGTATATCTAGCGATGCGAGGGTTGTTTCCAGAGCTTCCCTTATCCGCACGGAAGCAAATCATGGAGCTTTTCTTTTCAAGGGGGGCTTCCGATGTTGCCAACGTAATATTCTTACATATGCGTCAGACAAAACATGCGAAACCGGATGCTGAAGCATACGCATCCGCCTTCCGACACTGTGCAAGGCTACAGGACGCTCAAACGCTCTGGTCAATTCATATACAATTCAAAGTCGACCCAGAGGTCACACCTACTACTGAACTGTATAATTCCTTGATGTACGCCTACAATTCGGTTAACCAGCCCAAAAATGCCCTGGATATCTTCAGAACGATCACGAATAGCAAAGAAGGGCCGAATAGTGATACCCTAAGCTTAGTAATGATAAGCTGTGGTTTGGCCAAAGAGATGATGGCAAGCAGGTCTCCGCTGATATGGAAAAATTTCTTGAAGTTGGGGTTCAAACCAACGAGTCACAACCACGCAATGAGGTTGTCAGCTTGGTGTTTGGCAGATAAGTATGATATGGCCTTTAAGGTTTTGAGAGAACTAGAATCGAAAGACGGGTTTAGGCCAAATCGAGAGATGTAAGTCCCGTAATATTTGAACATTTTGGTTTGATTTTTCTTTGCTAACAAGAGTATTTTCGCAGATTTATGGCATTATATGCTGAATTCCAGCCCTCAAGACGCCCAGAGATCGAAAAGTGGGCACAGGAGAACATCCCAGAGGTATGGAGGGAGATAGTAACCGATCCCGAAGAACCTTTGAAACAGTACGAAGGTCAACAGGATGTCTGGGTCAAGAATGCCCCAGATATCTTCCTCGGCTAAGCCTATCTGGTTTCTGTCCTACTCTTTTTGCATTATTTGTGGTATTAGTTCCAGCGATTTTACAGTCAAGAACCTGAAGAGATGTTAGCAAGGTGGCTTGGTGGAAGTGGAAGGGCACATCCAAGCATATCAGCTAGCAAGTGATAATGTTGTTTGTATATATTTGATGTGCGACGAGTAAGCAGTCTCAGGTGTGTACATATTTACAGTTACATAAAATACCCACCCAATTTTTTTTTCTTCTTCTTAATATGTCTAGTTTATTCAGGCCCTTCATGCGCCATAATCACTTTCTACATCATTGTAATTCTCTGTTCTGTTTTTTTTATAGTTCATTTATTCGAGGTTAGGGAGTGAGCGCTAGGATCACAGATATAATACAAAAGTAATTTCCTATGTGCCAGAGGCATCAAAATATCTTCGATGCCTTGGAAGTTGGTTCGGTTACTAAATAATAGGCTGGGAAGCCAACTAGGTACCGAAAAACGACGTCTCACAAACGACCCACCCACGGAAAGTATGGCCATATGGTCATAAATATTTGACAGGAGCGAGAGCCGCCAATATTGTGGTCCTCCCGCAAGAACTCACTTACAGGATCCTGAAAGACCTGCCAAAGGAAAACATCATCTCCCTCAGGTGTTCCGGCCGGGAATCTGGTCACCAGGCCCAAGAGGTCCTTTTGGACAGATTATTGGCTTCTCAGAGATACTATCGAACCAGTAAAGATCTCAAAACTCTATTTACCAATTAGGATTTCCACAGCCGCACGGCCTTGCGGGATATGTAGATATGCATATATGCCTGCAGCGGATATATTCAATACATGGCTAAAGGATTGGATTGGAAGTTTCGAAACCACCGTGTATGAGCTTTGGGCGTCGGGTGGAAAGCGAACGAGCCGGATATGATTTTCTTGAATAATGTTACTTTGGATGTTCATTTGTGGCGTCTGGATACGAGACCACTTTGGATTGGATGCAGAGATTATTTCATGATCATAACAATTGATTACAAGTCGGTGCAGATGGAAGTACCTATGATATACACCTCGAATTTGCGGTTAACTGTACTTGTTTCTTGGGCCTCGTTGTTTAAACATGTTTCTAGGATGAGGCCCGATATCAAATGCAAATAAAAGGCGAGCATATTGATTATTCCTCTACCCTTCGTTACGAGGTACTTTCAGCCGGCAGCTAAGTTGGTGTCATCTGTATCTAAAATCTTAAATCTTCGGGATCTGAAATATAGATACTTCAATTTTGTCCCGTGGACCAGCCGCTCGAACAATTGAGCTCACCGCATAACAACCCATGCACACGTAGCTACGCCCAATTTCAAGGGGGGGAAAGGATGTAGTCTATAAGATAAACAATCAAGTGAAATACGCCATCTCAAACGTCTAGTCACGTTGTGTGTGTGCTACAACTTCAGCCCTACCGATTCCTCTTCAGCCCTACGACAACATTTTCAAATTCAGCCAATTGGAGATCAATATTCCCACATCGGATTCTACCTCGCAGACCCGCGAGTGCGACCGCCAAAAAAATCCAACATCTTTTAAGCCAGAATCAGAGCCCAGGATTTCTATTCATATAGCCTTAAAGCTTGTTTAGAGGGGCATGCATATCCTTCCCGTCCCGTAAGATTTTTGTTGCAACAGCGGCAGAGATGCATGCAGGCGCCAAGATTATTAAAGGCTCAGCTTTGAAGCATTTTAATATTTTATCAATGAAAATGAAAACGTGCGACCATCGAGGCTGTGAGAGGTTGGCTTCATCCTACAGGGCATCGATTCGAGAAAAATATCGCAGATGCATGCGCATGCAATTGTTGCCCATCGCTGTATCCACTAAAACCAGTAATGCAATTCTCCGCGTAGTGATGTTAAGATCAAAGGTGTGTTTGTATGGTCATATGAACAGACATTCGAATTTGATAGGCTATTTTCAGTTTTCGATATCATATGGCTTGCATTTTGCATTTTTCCACAGGATGTAAGCTTCAGCTTTGGTTTATTCGAAGGTAAAAGGTGCCGACGGCGTGGTGATCCTCATCATTCAAACTACCTAGAGGTAAAAAATATCTGACTTTGGCCCTTTTTTCTTGCTACGTTCAAAGGAATGTTTGGCACCCATTGAAGTTACAAAAAACAGGTATAAAGGGGGCAGGCAATACTCATAGCTATCAGACCAAAGCCTTCTTCTAATCCATACACTTCACAGTCTCCCTCCAAACACGCCTTCGATACAAAAACTTTCCACTATCTACACTGTCAATTTCCTCTCATAAACTATATTATTTATTAAAAAAAATAATCGCCTAGGCGCCTACGCAAACGCAATGCCGTTCTGTGTAAAGTTTCAGTTCGGCTCCCCCATTACGTATCAAGTTCCAACTCTTGATTTCCATGGACACGTCCATGAAGTTGAAGTTAATTTCAAAGAAGGCATCAATAATTCCTTCACGTCACCGGAATTTGAATTCGGTACCGTCCATGTCGACGGCAGACGAAGGATCCTTGGGGCTTTAACCTTCCGTTATTCTTACGACGCCAAAAAAAAGGTTGTTAAGATCTGTGGCACAGACTTCCCTTCATCTGATGGCATGGCCTTTATTACCAGACCGGAGGGTACTGAACAATACGCTTATGAACATGCTGCAAACGCTGGTTTTACGGCAGATGAAGTACAACATAACCCGGATTGGAACTACAATAGCCCCTTGATGCCAGGCGTGGCCAAAATATTTAAGGATATAGCCCGCCATGCCAACGAAGCGCTTATAGCGGCCCTTATTGCAACAAATACTGTTGCTGTACAAACTCGCGACGCCCTCCCCGAAGGATTACCATTGGAGCATTACCTGAAGCTTTCTACGGTACATAGCTCTGATGGTAAATTAATTGGAAGTTATGATCCCGCCCATAAATATGATGAAGGGGTTCAAATAAAACAACTTGGATCTACTTACGGCGGGAAGTATAACTATCCGGTAAACGCGGCCTTCGCTAATGTTATTGGGAGTACTCCCGACCCCAAAGTTAACGGCCTGAGTTGGATTGCGCTCTGGTCCGCGGTTTATAAGACTCCCAACCCAGTTGGCTGCACATCGTATAATTTCCCCACGTCAGTATCCTGTGGGGATTCACTTCTTGGTGGCCATGTTATTGCGGGACAGGTGGCTAGTGAAGTAGCTTCTGGGTCTAATGATGTATATATAATCCCGATTTGCTCTGCACATAACAACAACGACAATGTGTATATGAAAGCCATTACCCGCCAAAATGCAGTCTGGCTAACTAACTACATGAACTAAATATATAGCCCACATACATCATTTATTACAAAACGGATTTTATTTTTACGATTTTCTAAATGTCTTGGTTGCGTTTATGGTATTTTGTTTAACATTCGGATCCCACGAGGTTTTGTTGGATTTTAAGTGTTGGTCATACTTTCTCTCTTTGTGATTTGTCGAACTCTGTTACCTGAGTGCCAGTGTTTAGTTAACGAAGTTTTTTTAAAAAAAATAAAAAAAAATATTGCTTTGATACAAGTTAGACCTAATCGGCCTTGAGGAGACCTCGCCCGACTTCCTAATAGGCATTCTAGCTCGAGATGTCTAAGACCGAGGCAGGCCAGTTTCCAATACCCGGGTTTCTATTGGGCAGGTGATGTGTTGCCAAAGTCACCCTTGTATGACCTGCCCAAGACTTTCAACCTCGGTAACTTTCCCAGCGCCGAACCACAAAAAAGATTCTTGCGCTTACAAAAACCCTTCTCCGGACCTCGTGCCAGGAATGATGTCTTCCCACCACCACCGCATTCTCTCTACATCCTCAATAACAGGTTTAAACATTCCTCCGTAGTTTGTATCATCTTCCGCGAAAGCAGATCTACTCAAAAATGGCCGACAAGGAGTTCACCACCGCCGAGGTTGCTAAGCATAAGGATGCCGATGCTGGTTTGTATATCATCATCGACAGCGGTGTCTATGATGTCACAAGTAAGTTGCAATCCCTTACTACCGGCTGCTACGGAATCGCCGTACGCGAATGAATAGCCAAATCCTAACCGGTCGTCCTGGCAGGCTTCGTCGACGAGCATCCCGGCGGAAAGAAAATTCTTCAGCGCGTCGCTGGAAAGGACGCCTCGAAGCAGTTTTGGAAGGTATAGAACGCAGAACCAGTGCGGTTCTCTCTCACTCGTCCATGCTAACATAAATCTTTCAGTACCACAATGAGGGAGTCCTCAAGAAGTACACTGAAAAGCTCAAGGTTGGAAATGTCAAGGAAGCCGCCAAGATATAAATCTCTTCCGCCTTCTTAACACCACCAACAGTTTTCTTTACGCCTTTTAATACCCACCACCACGCCTAATTCTTAGGATCTTTTCTGTCTTTATCACCACTGTTGCAGGCGTTGATTTTATATCCGTGCGACTTTTTTTTGGCTTTGATATTGTTCCGAGCGAGCGATTTTACCACCTTATACATCTAGAAGGGACGGCAATCTAGATTTAGATATTTTTCGACTTTAGAGATCGCGAAAGCGACTAGAAGGCAATCAATTCAACTGCCCTGAGCTAGCTACAGGGTATCTTGCACCGTCAACCAAAAATATCCCCCTCCCGTGAAGTTCCTAACATCGCAGAAACTATCTGCGTCGCAATTTAGACACCATCTAACAAGCATATACATTCCTTTCTTTAAGTCAGTGAGGGCGAATGTCTACATCGGATGGAATATTAAACCTGCTTCGGCGGGAGTACTATGTTTGCTTCTTGCTTTATACTCCTTAAAAAGAGAATATGGCTTTACGGAGGTGACGGGTGCGTGGAATCTGTATCTGGAAGTTTACCTCGTTTGAAAATGGTATCCGGCCTCGAGTGATTCCGACATATATTGTCTTTTTTAGATTATGTTGCTAGTGATCTATTGAATTTTGAACTGTATAATACATGAAAGGCCGAAACTAGGAATTCCTTTACAAATTGTGTAATCGGAATCACAGTATCTATGGTGTTTACTACTCCCAAAGTACAGCCATCTCGGCCATTTTATCCGTAGTTACCACCTTTTCGATGATGTACCCACCAAACAAACCTTGGCACTTTTCCGCAAGAACCGCGGCAAGGAGATGTTTGCATATTGGTACCGCCGACCTTTTCGTGCCCTTCCTGCTCGTCGGCTCGGAACCTAAGGTGTGGATACCACCGTACCAATTGTTCTTATCGAAGCCAGTGTCCGACGGAACTCTCTCATTATCATCAGACTCTTCCCCTTCTTCATCTTCAAGATTGTTGCCGCCATTATTTTCCATATCTTCGTCTTTGTCATCAATATCCTTCTCCTGCTCTTCGCCCGAACTGTTTCCCGCGTCAAATCCAGTTTCATCCTCGGGATCGAACCCATACCCCTTATTCTGGGTATGAAGCAAGGTATGTCTCTGGTAAGCTGCCAAGGTAAATGCTATGCAGGTGCAATTCCATACCGCGGGCCGAACCTCATAAACATATGATTTTCCAGACTTCGGAAACCCTGGCCTTTGGGTGGGCGTTGACGTGAAGTTCGGGCCCGGGATGGCGAGTGATCGTGGAGGCGGCGGGCTAGAACGTATGTAATAAACACTTGGAGCTGAAATTGGAGTGTCAGCGGTTGTATACCGTTCCACAAGTGACTTCTCTAGTAAATCGAGAGCCGCGAGGAAGGTTGTGGGGAGAAGACAGTGTGCTGTGAGAAATATGTTCCTGGATGCCGTAGGGAGAAAGCGGATTGGATTTGCTAAATGGACTGGAATATTTGAGAAAGTAGATGTTGGAGGTTCTGAGGTTGGTAGTTGAATTGTGGCGAGGGAGTCGAAGACGGATGTGAGCAGGACTCGCGATGGGAGGTCTACTCCTGCCTTTGACATAGTGTAGGATTTAAAGGTGAATCGTTACTCGGATTTGGTGATGTTGTAGTATTCGTTCATGCTCATGATTTCTAACCTTCAAACCGGTTTCGTAGAAAATATGAGCTAGGTCTGGAGGTGAGATGGTTTTTGAACATGTTGCACCAACTCAAGAAGAGTACTCTGTACACACAAAATAGCACGATGTTAGAATCCATCCGGCACGTCGACGAGAATAAAGAGCCAGATATTGGCTGCGCACTAGACGTCGGACCCACGTGGAGGTCGACACCATGCAAGCAGACTCAAGGTTTTGTGCAACCATGCATGAATTAGATCAACTGCTAACAACGCATATTTTGCAACATTGCTGCCAAAAAGAAGGCATATGGTGGAGCGGGCACACGGCCTGGATTGGTCTCGTGACGCCAGCCGCACCCAAGTTCAGCCCGGATCTATTATTGCCTACGTATTTAAATCGAGATGTCTTTAGATTAGACAAAAGGAATATTAAAATTTCATAGAAAATGATAGGTACCCGTCAGATCTCTAAGTGATCGTTCCGCGGCCGTTACAAGGTAAACATAAGCGCCGTAATGCGTGAAAAAAACAGAAAACATGAGGGAACGAAATCCCAATGCGTATGCGTGTCGCTTGCCAAAACCTCAAACATTATGATGTGTAAACATGAAGAAATCCTCCAATGGAATGCTACAGAAATAAACGACGGGGCTTTATTTTTTTTGTAATGCTGGATGTGATAAAATAGGAAAAGAATATCTGGGGTAAGTAGAGTAGGGATTGACATTGCGTAGCAGGAAAAATCTGAATGCAAATCAAAGCGAAAGAAGGAAATATTAAGGATAGGGCCCCGAGAGGCGGATTGTTGGGAAGCTAGTCTTTTGAGCGACCCCTACGCTTCTCAGGCAGAGGGAGGCTGAGAGGCGCTACGGGCTCAATGTACTTGCTGAATGACACATGGTCGTGCCCGTATTTAAGTTTTAATTCAGCGTTGGTTTCCTCTGAATTGTGAGGGTTTGTCAACAAGGATGCTGGCGGATGGTCTTCAACCGTTGATGCTCTGGAGAGCTGCGCTGGTGCGTCCTCCCATTGATCGGTTGTGCTCCCTTTGCTACTCTCCCGGTGAAGCAGGGGGGCCTGTGATGGGGCGCAGCCTCCAACCATAGAATTAGTTGGTGTCTTCTCATTGCTAGTGTCCTTTGGCTCTTTTTTCAATTGTGATTCCTGGACACGCCGGGAGCTCCGCAAGACCCTAGTCGTAGGGGGAACGGTAGAAGCTGCACTTTTTGTCGTGTATACCGGCTGAGTTGGAGGGCAGATCGTGTTCTGGAACGAAGAGTTCTGAGTGTTTATGAAGCTTCGAGCCTTTGGCGTGCTATCGGAATCGTGACTGAAAGTGCCTAAGGATGCACTCGCGGGGTCGCCATCGAGATTTCGGGAACTATTCCTCGAGAGACTAGGGGCTGGACGCCCACCAAGAGATGTTTGGGAAACAAGTAATGGGGGCTGTTGTGAGAGTGACATGCTCATTCCCGTCTCATAAATTGTCGGTTGTGTAGCCATCCTTTGTGACTTATAGGTGTCTCTCCGGCGCCCAGAGGAGGAAGAGGAGGAAGACCGTTGGGTGGACCTCAATGGCATCTGATCCTGACCATCCTCTTTACCACTAGCTTCTCCTGAGGAACTGTTGTCGTCCCGAGGGCCATCGAGAAGGGCGTCATAGTACCAAAACGCCTCATCCTCTACTAGCTTCGGTTTCACACTAGAAATCTCGTGCCGGCTGTCCTGAATATATACACTCGCCGGTGGGAGATTACGAATTTCGGACCATACGCTTCGATAGTTGTGGTCCCCGATCTTGGGGCTGGTTGGGCCTCGGGCGTCAAGCTTGGATTTCCGTCGAAGATTACTAGCACCAACTGATGATAGCTGGGTGCTTACCACTGAGCCTGCATGTCGTTTCGAGGTCACAGATGATAATTGACTATTGTCTCCAGTGGTATCCCAAGAAGCGCCCATACCCGCGGTCCAGCAATTGGTGATATACAGCCGGTGGGTAGGCTTATGCAGTTGGCTATTCTGTGGCGAGCATTTAATTACTTGACTGCTCCTTGTCGGGGTGTCTGAAGACAGCGCAGTCGGAGACCGCGGGCCTTGTGTATTTGAGCCAAGCTCCTCAGCGCAAGTGCCACGGAGAAAATCGGTTTTCCAAAACTGTTTGCTCATCTCCTCTGTTGACAAAGCTCGAAGTGCGACCTGGTCTGAAACCTTACGCAGGGGCGACCAATCATATGGTGACTGTTGCTGAGTCGAAATTTCGCTGGTTTCAAAGAGAACGTTGAGTACCGTCCCGAAGGCTTTGCGGATGGCCCTCTGAACGTCCCTATGCTCACCTCCGGTAATTTCGAGGCATTTGATAAGCCCTCGAGAGTTCAAACGTTTCCATGCTCTACCGGAAGGTTGCAGAGCTCTGGGGCCCCTTTGCTGCTCGAGCAAGTCGCCCTCCTTAGTGCCCCTCCAAGTCGTCCAAGTACATTGCGGGAGAACTATGACTTGGACAATCCAGGGGCGTTCAATAGATGGCGCAGATACAGCCTCGATCTGCTGAATACGTTGTTGGAGCACACCGATTTTGTTCGAAAGGGATTGGATTAAGGCGGTATAGTTGAATTTAGTTGAGGTTGAACAGGAAGATGTTGAAGTGAAGGACGTAGATGTCGAATGGGTTCGGGTGAATGAAGTTGTAGTAGTAAGCGTCTGTTTAATGGTACCGTCGATGAGCTGGTTGACTTCAGACTCCCGGGCAACTTTTTTCGAGATATAATTATCGCCGCCCTGCCCAACAGATGAGGGTGTTCGAAGGTCAGCTGTCGTAGCCTCTCGCTCGCGTCTGCGTTTCTTTCGTTTCTTCTTTTCCGTCCCGGAGACCTCTTCGTCTTCGTCACGAGCCCGTTTCGGATTTCGGAAGCTTTGTTCGCGGTCCTCGATGTACCTCTGCAGCTGGGTTTCTATGTTCATGAGCCTTTCTTCGAGAGTGAAGACGTTTGCACCGATTTCGGTAATCTCCTCTTCGGTGTCATTCTTGAATTTGAGGACATCGTTGCATATTTCCTCTTGGAGGTCCACCTTTTCACTGATGTCGTGTATTTTCCGGTTGACGAATGATTCCGTCACACCCAAAGGTGGGGATACCGGACCACTCGCCTGGACGGCGGCTTCATCCCGCTGCTCCTCCTCTCTTCCTTCCTCTTCCTCCTCCTCTTCTTCTTCTTCCTCTTGAATGACAGCGATCTCCATGGGCTGCTGTGGAACAGGCTCTAGTCTAATGGACTTCGGAGCTACACTATCAACGGGTGACCCGGCAAGCAATGAAGGCGACCTGACAGTATTTTGCAGGTCCTGCATTTGTGTACCTGTCGGGACGCTCTGCGGGAGCTCCTCAATTCGATTCCGAGGTTCGTCATTCACAGCGACCCCAGGACCCAAACGCGCAACCGTTCTCGCAAGATTCAGCAGCTGGGTCTCGATCGCCAATGTTTGCTTTCGCAACTCGTCGTTCGAAGGCTCTCGCTCGTCGAATGCAATAAATGGAGATGTATCTCTAAGGGCGCCGGGCGCCCCCATCCGCATCCTCTCTTGCAGGTTGAGTGGAAGGAATGCCTGCGACAAGCCATTAACTATATGCAAAGCACCATTAACCCTTCGATCGAATTCAAGATACCGGTCCTGGCCTGTAATGATTTGGGAGTCCGCTACAGTCGAAGCAACCGTCGCATCATCTGCAGGGCCTTTGGACGAGCCAAGGCCCTGTGGAAGAGCTGGGTGAGCCGCCTTTGGTGGTGAACGTATGGATTGTAAAAGAGGTCCTCCTCCACCACTACGCTGTTCCCGCCGCATTTCAGCAAGCACTTGGGCACGGCTATTATTGCGACTATGGGCAAAATTGAGATGTGGAGCTATCTCAGTAGCAGCTGAAGATTCCCCAGACTGCACACCATTAGATCCACCCACATCTCGAGTGGTTCGCGAGCTAACCCCAGGTCCATTATCGCCACCAAAGCTTCCTGGATGCCCTCGGGTTTGAAGGTTCGGTTGGTATCGTGGAGGATCCTCAAACGTCTTCGAAAGGTTATATCGGTCCGAAGAGTCTTGCGGCTGCGTCGTCATCGGCGTCGGCCTGCCATTTGTCAAGGCGACTATCGACGTTGGACTGGTTGCGCCAGACCTCAGCCTTGCGGACCGAAAACTATCACCATACTGCTGCTGTTGCTTCTTCGGGTCCCGAGGTTCTTCGGCGTGTTTCGAGTGGAAGTTTACAAAATGGCCGCAAAGACACGTCTACATAAAACGGCATTTTTGGTGAGTTTACAATTGATCCCATGATGTGAGCTTTAGGTTACGCAATGACGCACCTTCCGTGCACGCCCCCCAGATGATAGGAGCCCTGTTGAAACTCCATCTTCCTCTTCAGGCATGAATTCCTGGCATCCACAAACGGTGTTGAACTCCAGATTCCGAAAGTTACAATTGCCATGCCGAATAGCCATCGTTGTGTTCCTCGAGATGTTATCCCAGCCGTGGTAGACAGAAAGTAATTGTATCGGCCGTTACGAATCCAGCAAAATTGGGTCTAGGTGGTTCCAGAGACAAAAAATACTCCTGACTTTTAAGAGCTAAGGTAGGACAAGCATAGCATTCACGTTCTCCCTTTACAACTGAATGAAAAGAAGCACGTGGAATCTGAACCTGCCAATGAGAAAGAAAGGGATACGAAGACGAAATTCAAAAGATGCAAAGAATCACAAAAGAAAAACACGACGGGAAGGACTGGGAGCGAAGAGAAAAATAAACAATACCATGCATCGAACACGAGCTGCAGGAAGAATCGATGAGGAAAAAATTCAGGACTCGAGAAGGGAGGGATTCCAGGGCACCCGAGTGCTTGGGACCATCCCACCCTTGGCTAGCGAACAAAACCGCAAATTGGTGTGTTTGGGACAATACTCCCAAGGCGATATCATATGAACCGGGGCCATTATCAGCCACCAAAACATGGCCTAACGCAGGAGCACTGCAGCGCGGCCGGTTTGGTGAACCTGCGAGGCAATCTGGGCTCATTTCGACCCAGCTGTTCAGGATTTGTGGTGAGTCGTTTTCCCAGTTCCGTCCCAAACCTGCAGAGATCTTTCGATCGAGGGTGGCAGCCATATGCAAGGTCCGACGTCAGCGTGTTTATTGGCTGAAGAACTGCAAAGAAAACCCCCACTTCTTGCACGTTCTGCAGGCAAGATCTTTAGAGAAATGAGTAGGCAGCTTTTGTGACAAAAAGTTTCGGGGAAGCGGACGGGAAGCGGGCACGGTAATCCAGACATGGGTCAGAACGCCAAACCTACACAGCTTGCACCCATATGTTTATGCTAGCTAAAATACTACACACATATTTACATAATTTAGAATAGAGCCTCAAGTTCAACTTCGACAAAAATAACATGCGTGGTAACTACAGGGCATATTTCGGTGCATGAAACCAAGCACTGGTACGCAAGTTGCCAGCCCTTTTGGAAAATACCGAATCAACTTCAAGTTCGTACGGTACGTACTTGACTTCCTAGGATAGCACGTCTTGCAAAAAAAAAGTTGCAATTCAGCATTTTGAAGACTGTATGGGATAAAATTTGATTCAGGACGCTACATTCGAAAAGTATCTCGAGGAAGCCGATTTTAAGAAGGAAAGGCATGTTCTAGAGTTCATAAATTCACAGGACTGCTTTCAAGTTGGGTCGAAAAAGATATCAATACGTTCCAGTCTCAAGCCAACCAATCCGACGATCCCCCCGACGCCTTTATTGAAAATGATAATAGCAATATCCCCGCAGACAAGCAGTCTCGATCCGTGGCCATGACTAAACAACTAGGTACATTATGCCTCTGATATAATATATAGCCAATGCCCCACTGCCATCCAACCCCGCCATGGGTCTTATAAGCCAATAAATCAATATCCTCCATCCATGCACCGCTAATCCAAAACGCTATAAATGGGTATCTTAAGTATCCTATTCTTCTAAAAAAAAGAAAGAAAATTCGTTAAATCTTTTTGCAATCAGAAGAGAAAGAAAACGACATCGGTGAAGCGCTCAAAAGAGTAAAATGAAACTGCCCTTAGGGCACATAACGCTCACTCCCCCATCAACTTTATTAGGGTAGGGTTTCTATGCACGGCTGTGATTATCATACTGTTATGTTATAATATCTTCAGTCTCCTTAAATCATGTTTCTTTTCTCAGTTCAACGAAACGAGAAAAGATGTGAACGAGCCTGTTTCTCAGTCAAATTATATCGAATCGTCAACGTCCGCTCCAGACAAAGTCGTTAGAACCGATACCGGTAACGCCACTACCTCGATGAGCCATATGAGACGGTGTACTCCTGCCCGACGGTGAAGCCGAACGAGTAGCACTATCCGGCAACGACGCCTGTGGCCTCTTTGTAACTTTTGCTGCCTATGTAGAGTATATTAGTATACAGAATAGGTATTTCATACAACAGACGACGGGTTAAGGGGATATATACCTTTCTCACACTCTCCACAATAGTCGCCCTATCAACCTCTACCACCCCACCGCCCTGAATCATCTCCGCCAGGACCTGATGTAACGTCTCAAAGTTGAATATCAAATCCAACTCACAAACGTTCTCAAAGATCCTATCCAAGCATTCTACAAACACTTGGATGAGATCCAACAGACCCAGCTCGCTTTCTAGATCATCTGCAATGATGATAAAGTACAGCGTCGCATAATGACGGTAGATGATTCGGGTAGGTTGGTCAGTATCGGAGAGGGCTTCTGAAGAAGTCTTCTGGAGAAGAGGCGGAAGAGGTAGAAAGTTACAAGCTGAGGCCGGTCGATTGGCAACTAAGGTGAATATTTCGGATATCAGGCGCTGTTGCAAGTTGACATCCTAAAATAAGCAATTTCCACCCTCTACGTTAGATTTCTATATAAAAAAAGCCAAAAGCCAAGATGTATAAGATGCATATTGATAAGGTGTCACCCACGATCTGGGAATAGAACTTCGTCAACCGCGGTTGACCGGTATTATTGAACACCAGCACGGCATTTATCATCTTGAAATACCGCTTTTTGTCGACAGTATACGGGTTAAAGAGAGGAAAGGAAGAAGAGGCCCCAGCACGACGGGCCTCTCGAGAAAGCTATAAGCAAGCAGTTTGAGCCAAGCGGCTTTAGGTGTATCTGAAGAGTGAGATGCCGCGGGTATCAGGGCTGTAATGGCTGTGAGGTACCTCCTAATGGGGCATTTGGAGTCTGCTGCCCGATTGCGTGATTGCTTGGGAGGTTGCTTGGATGTTTCCATTTGCTATCGGCGACAGGAAAACATGCCGGCCAAGACAGGTGACGAAACAGCGCCACATTCCAGAGCTGCCTCATCTCTGGCGGTCACGTGAGAGCTGACGTCGAGTCCTCGTGTGGCTGGTGGTTTCTGGTCACGTGAAATACGGAGAGGGTTTGGAAACCCTCATTGTGGCGGTGAGCAGCCAAACACTGCGACAACCACACTACTAAGCGAGGTGTGGCGCTCGCACAACACCGCACCTTGAAAGAAAGATTGTATTGTATTGGCAGTTTCTCCATCTTCAAACATCCTCAATCGACAAACCACTTCCGACATCATCTACCTGTTTCCCGACCTGCCAACCCGCAATCCGTCAAAATGGTATGCTCGACCCTCGATATTCGTTTCAATCTATCGCTCCGGCTCTTGAGTCCTGGTATCTCCAAGAATCTTCGTCGTTCTCGTTGTTCCCGACACCATTCGACTTCTCAAGGCCTTTGTTCGAGAGGGGGAAATAATATAGAAGGACGGAGTGGATATAGACGATAATGCACTTGACGACTTGTTTTTTTTTTTTTTTTTCCGACAATGACGAATGATCCCCGCCGGCAGAAGTTATACGTCGACCATTTGGAGATACTGGGACTCTCGAGGAACCGGATGTTGATGGGATAACTCTTACAAGCGGAGACTGACGGTATTATCACCTTCTCAGGTCAACGTTCCAAAGACTCGCAAGACCTACTGCAAGGGCAAGGACTGCCGCAAGCACACCCAGCACAAAGTCACCCAGTACAAGGCCGGCAAGGTACGACGATCTCGACTTCCCAAGCTTCGACCGAGAAATTCCAGATATCTAACGAAATAAATCTACAGGCCTCGTTATTCGCCCAGGGAAAGAGACGTTATGACCGAAAACAATCCGGTTATGGTGGTCAGACAAAGCCTGTTTTCCACAAGAAGGCAAAGACAACAAAGAAGATCGTCTTGAGATTGGAATGCGTTAACTGCAAGACAAAGCTTCAGCTGGCGTTGAAGCGATGTAAGCACTTCGAATTGGGGTATGTCATAACCACTCTCACCAGCCCGATGGCAAGAAGAGGCAGAAAAGATGCTAATACCATTGGTTCCTACACAGTGGCGACAAGAAGACAAAGGGTGCCGCTCTTGTTTTCTAAATTATTTAATTTACGCCGTTTTCCCTTTAATTCGCCTTTTTGTTCCATCATCAGTTTACTTTGGGCATATCCGGGGTGTTTCTACTTCCGCTGTTTATATACTTCTACTTTCTTATCCGACCAGCCATGCCTTTGTGTCATGATATCCTACACACTACCACCTTTACACAGAATCCCTCATAGCAGGCTTGGATGCGATATCATACCGTCGCCATCCCTAGTCTAATAATGCAGACACGAGAATATAAACACACGTCCGTACGAATGTATTCTAGGCTGTGGAATTGAACCAGTACACGTGCCCAAAAAGCACAGGAGGTTCTCGCCGTATCGCTTGTGCAATGATAGAAGCTTAGGGACATGTCTATTCGTTATTCTGTTGAAGAGGCATCTGCTGCCTTAATTCTATTATCATCTCCGTTCAAAAACAGAGGTATTCACTGTTATGATAGCTCCAGCTCTATTCTACATGCCATATAAGCAGAACGCAATGACGCTATACCAATGTACAAATCACTTATTATCATACCATCATTAAATCCTCCACTTCTTTACACCATAGTATAGTAGTATCGAAAAGATTATCAAAGCAGTAAGTCCTAAATACCTTTACCAAGAACAACGGTCTCACCGCCGCCATACCACAACCTTCCAATCCTACAATCCAAGCCTTTCTCCTCGCCAACGATCCACTCTGCACCATCACCCTCATACCCCGACAACCACTGGTTGATTTCATCCAATGCTTCAACCCACTTTTCCATCTTGCTCTTCTCGACCTTAACGGCCGGGATGGTCGCTCTAAGATCCGCCTGCGAAGAATCAGCCAAAACGCTGGTGGTTGAGACGATAGCCTCAGGCTCAGCCTTTTCGCTGACGGAGAGGTCAGATGGAACGTGGTCTTCCGTTGTGATGAAACGGGCAATGGTAATATGGGCAGAAGGAACGGTATAACGACTATCGATCTCGACCCCAGACTCCTTGGATAGGTCGTACAGGTCACGACGGAGGTGGTGGTATGTGTAATTGTAGTCATGAGAATCCTTCTCAGCAGACTTCCCTTTACCAGCTGGAGCCGCTGGGATAAAGGAAATAGCGCAGGCAGAACCGTCGAACGAAAGCATAGGCTTGACTAATCTAGCACGGTGGGTGTAGGTATGGTCAACGAGCTTCTGGAGGGACGGACGCATGGTCTTAACGAGGTCGGCAATGTACTCTGGTGTACGGGAGTGTGTAATCTCGAGGACGGTAGTGTGAAGATTCGGAGGAGGCATTAGCCAGAGGTCTGTCCATTCGATCAATTGGATTAGTTTAGCAGTTGCCCATGAATCTTCGGGGTGCATTGAGGGGTATCGTGCGGGCACATACTGGGCGCGACAGCTTTCAACTTATCTTGCACAGTGGCAATGAAGTTACGCACTCTAAGCGGCGGACGGGCCCAGAACACAAGGCAATTGCGATGGTCGACTGTTCCATCCTGGAGAACATGGGATTTGAGGAGGATGTAATCGAGCTTGATC
This sequence comes from Orbilia javanica, assembly GCA_036872735.1. Classification (NCBI taxonomy): domain Eukaryota; kingdom Fungi; phylum Ascomycota; class Orbiliomycetes; order Orbiliales; family Orbiliaceae; genus Orbilia; species Orbilia javanica. The sequence goes on along the minus strand of JAVHNR010000004.1, from coordinate 2,496,606 downwards.
GGAGTCGAGTCGGTGAGCAGCTTGTGGCGCGACAACGAATTGCGGGTGGTTCGATGTGTGTTGTAGGCCTCTTGGATCTTAGACTGCAGCGAACAAGACGACACCAATTAGCTCGTGATAGCTAAGACGAAGGGATTCGGAAACCGACGAAGGAGCAGAATCGAAGCTTACGGGATTGTGGTCGCAGTTGTAAATCATGACATTGTAAGGATTGTCGAAGGTGGGTGCCTCTCCGTCTGCTTTACCTGCAGTGGAACCTCGCCTGACAGGCGTAGCTGTGCCGGATAAATCGACAAACGAATTGAGCGAGTCAGGCAGTGGGAAGACATCGGTCTTCTGGGCGAGCGCCTTCAGGTGGGGACTGATATTCGGCTGAGTGGTTGCCATTGTGGCCATCTTTCGGATGCTACTTTCCTCTTGCTGTCTTTCTCTATTTGCACTTGAGAGGGGTGAAGTTGTGGGTTTTTCGGTGACAGGACGAGATGAGATGGAATCAGGTGGTGAAGTGGGAGGTCCTGTGAAGTGGGTTGTGTGTTCGTTCTCCTTTAACTAAATTGCTTAATTTTAAGTCCGGCGGGATGCTGAGAGTAAGAACGAACGACTGTTCGTACTCGCCGGCACAGTCATAAAACAGGTACACACATACACACGGTCTCTTACTTGGCCAGCTGGTACCGAAATATACGTCCAGGGCAGATATATAAGGGGGGGAGGGGCGGTTCTTGAAGTCAAAGTGGGATGAGATCCAGAGTCGGCTGCGGTGCACCCGAACGCCAAGCCCCAGCAGACGTGGAGCCCTGGCCTTGCAGCAGGTAGCTGTCACGGTCGCCGGTAGTTCAGGTATGTAATATATATTCCCGATGACGTCTGGCTACTATTAATATAATATAAAATTGTTAGATGTTGGAACGGACCGACATTTCGCATTCTGCAGCAGTTGGAGCCGTTTGGTCTCGGAGTAACATTCAGCAATTTATACTGGCATTCGTCGTTCACATCCCCGCGGTCCTAACATGTTAACACCAGTTGCGAGCAATATTGCAATTTCGAGGTGACATTCGAAGGGAAAAATGGCATCCTCGGCAAGAACGTATTTGGTAATTTGTTCCAGCGCCGCACCCGATACGATATAAAATACACCGTTACTTTGCGAATGCACAGATAAATGTACATGTACGGGCACATCTTCCGCCGCGAGGTTGTAATTGAAAGAGCAAATGCAATGCAATTATTATAATTCGAGCCGTCGTACCGTCTTGCAATGCTTACGAGCTTGTGGAGCTCAAGACCAAGCTGTATGCACATGGGTCCTCAGAATGCAACATATCGGGTTTACAAATCAGAAGAAAAAAAACTCATATTCGCCTCCCAGGACAGCTTGGCCTCAATTATCTTTTCATACCACACAGCCCACTGGCCTTGCTCCCGGGGACTAAATTGAATAGACATTAAACTAGTCGAAACCAGGCTCATGATCGACCAAAAGCTGAAACTTAAACCCGTGCAATTTGTGTTGGACCTGTTGGAAGAGCTAGTTGGTACTACGGAGCCCACTCGGGCATATATAATTGGCTTGAACTTCAGCGTCGATGTGCCCAAGCCTTTAGTTAATTTCTTAGCTCTCTTCTTTGTGGAGCGCCGAGTAGACTGGTTATGCCCTTCCGTTTTCTACGGCTCGTGAGTACCCTTTTACGTTGACGGCTGGCTTACAAGTAGCTTAATCTTTAGTATGGAAATGTATAATATGCGTATACCTCGAGGAAAGAGGCGAAGGTTTATATACTTGGTTACTAGTAGTTACACTATAATATTACCTCATTGACTAGGGCACCCCGAGTCCATATAAGGCAGAACGGGGGCTGAGGACTAAACTGCAAGGCTGCTCAGCTATCCTTCTATTACCATCTCCCTCACTATAAGTATAAGCTTAGAAATTAGATATACAGAAGGCAGAAGGTCCTGAGGTGGTATCGAGCTCTAGCGCTAGACGAACCCTGGTTGAAGCCCAGTGAGCGCCGGCTGTCCTCAGCTCTGACATACGCCTGATAGACACAGTACAACATTAATTAAAATCTAGAAAGAATTTTAGTCTAGAACTGGAACTGCCTATGAAACGACCAGCTTGCCTAATTCATATATTTAGAAACCGAGTATTATTTTGCAAAGCATCGCCTTACACAATTTCGGTCGTGTGCCTTTCGTGTTGGAATTTGTGTGTTGTCTCTTCACAAGCACTACCGTATCACGAACCTGGTATTGATGACATCGATCGATTGGTAATATAGCCCTGGGGTTTTTGGTACCATATATATATAAGTATCTATCTCGGAGCCCTTTGAGATTATTTCAGAAATCTTTATGCATAAGTTCGGTAATATTAATTATACCTGCAAACTTCTAAAATATTGACAGTTCGTGTACTCTGCAAGATGACGTCGATTCTCTCAGCGCATTTTCTTCGCAAATTCTTCTATACAGTATTACGAAACCCTTCACTAAGCATCCACATGAGCATATTTAACTCCCAGGTGCCTAACCGCGATGCCGGATCCGCGGACTTCGCGGGGCTCACACCCGCAGTTGTCACAAGTACAAGCTCTGCAAGCTTGCAAGGCAGACCCTCCATAACGCAATCCCAACTTCGCCCCTTCTAAAATCCCATCTGCTTCCCGAAATCTCCGGCTACAAGCACTAGAAACAAGCTTCGGAAACGCGATCCAAGCGGACATTCCCTGGTCCCAATCTAAAAGTAACTTGAATTTTAAAGGCCCTTCCGAACAGGCAAGGGTCCGGGTAAAATGGTAAAATGGAAAAGGCCCAAACATGGAGCAACGAATGGGCTCCATGTAAATTGTAAACGCAAATGGAGAAACTGTTTCGTAGATCTCTATTGGGGGCTTGGAAGATGGGATGGAATATAAAGCCCCCAGGAGAGAACGCCTCTCGCGAGGATGAAAGGCTGCATATCTTGGCTGACGAAACGCCGTGGATCTGTTGTCTATAAACGGGCTATATTATTCTATATATTTATTTTATTCTTTATTTTTGCATTTCTTTGGACTATTTGATAGACGCTCGAGACAATGAAGTTTTCGACAAAAATTACAGCAGCAGTGCTGGCATATATTCCTCAAGCGCTGGGCGTCAGACTATTTGTCGGTACAACATCGGGCCCGCTTGTTACAATCGATTTCAATGGCGCCAGTGTCAGTCAAATCTCGACGGACTCGAATGCATCACCTGCACCGACATGGCAGACTCTTGTCGGTTCTTCATTGCTGATTTCGACGAATGAAGGGCCGTGGAATGGCCAAGGATCTGTCGTGTCTTATACCATCGGGAGCACGGGACAGTTGACCAAAATTAGCAGCCAAAATGGTTTGAATGGACTATTGCATGCTTCCGTGTCCCCTGCTGGAAACTTTGTTGCCGCGGCTGCATAGTACGTATAATTGAAGATGTTAGCTTTATTCCAGGGGCTACCAACTAACTTGGTTATGTTCAGTAATGGGCACGGGGTTGTCGTCTACCCACTCAGCAGCAGTGGTGTCTTATCCAGCGTCTCCCAGCAGTTCACATACAATACACCCACGGGTCCCGTTCCAAGCAGACAAGACGGTTCCCATCCTCACCAAGTCATTTTCGACCCAACTGGCAAATTCTTGTTCGCAAATGATCTTGGCGCAGATTTAATCCGCATTTACTCTGTCAACAATGGCGGCCTTACTGAGTATAGCACAGTTACAGCACCTGCTGGTTCTGGTCCACGACATGGCATTTTCGTAGAAACCAATGCTGGTACCCTATATTATCTCATTGGTGAAATCGGGAATACTATTATCACATATAAGGTTTCTTATCCGTCAGGTGGAATCAGCTTGACTGCACTCCAGCAAGTCAGCAGTTATGGATCTTCCACTGTCCCAGCAAGAAGCCCGCAACCAACCGCGGCCGAGATCCAGGTTTCAGTAAGTGCTTCCCCTCGTCGCCATTCTTCGCATAAGTTCATTAACAGTTTATTCCTCTACTACAGCCCGACAAAAAGTTCGCCTACGTCTCGAACCGTGGCGACGTTTCATTTTCTGGAAATCCAGGTCAAGATTCTATCTCCGCCTGGAAAATTAATTCCGATGGTACCCTCCAATTCCTACAGCTCCTGAAAGCTGGTGGATCCACCCCTCGCCATTTCTCCATCGATCCGTCGGGACAATACGTCGCTGTGGCACTTCAGTACACAAACCAAATTGCCTTCTTCCGCCGTGATGCCACCACGGGGCTTTGGCCAGATACCCCAGTTGCAACATGGTCTTCACCAAATGGACCAGTTTGTGTACAATGGTTAAGCGGGTTAGGCACCACGACTACCACGACGACTACCCAAACAACGACAACCTTGGTGAGAACGACAACTTCGAGCACGACCACCACTACTACTACGAGAATTACAACCACGACTTCATCTGTGGTACCAACTACCACGCCAAGCACCACTACACCAATTAGGACTACTACTACCGCGGCCCAGCCGGTACAAAGCCAATGGGGACAGGTTAGTATTCATTTGAGAACACTTTAGTAGTACAGTTGACTAACAACCCTTTTCTAGTGCGGTGGTGTTGGATGGACGGGCCCTACAGCCTGTGTGGCCGGAACAACCTGTAACGTTCTAAATCCGTAAGTTCTCGAGATTTGTCTCCTCAAAAACCCTCTAAAATCAATGCTAATAAAGCCATAATAGATACTATTCCCAATGCCTGTAAAGTAACGGTAGCCTCTGAATATATAGAGCGTACTAGTAGTATCATTTTGGAGATATGGTGATATGGTTCTTTGATAGCAACCATGCGCAACGGTTGTAAATGTATATATCTTTTATACCATACACATGTATAAATTAACGTATAACGCCAGACGTTGGATGTTCCATCAACTTGGTTTTACTTGAGGGCTTTGGATTCCCAGATGTACCCTTACTCGATTTCCACAATCAAAAAATACCAAAGAAAGCCAATAACCCGATAGTAATTATGCCTGCCGCAATGACACTAAAAAACACCGCCTTTTTAACCGCATTCTCTTCCCCACTAGTCATATCAGCACTATAAACCGCACCCCCTCTCCCACCTTCGCCAGCAACTAGTTTATTCTGATGCTCCAACTCTAGCTCCAACTCCTCTTGCTTCGCTTTCTCATCTTTTTTATCCGCCTCCTCCCAACTTATTCCATCTTCTGCCTGTTTTAAACGTTTATAATCCGTATCCGCGGCGAGGATTTGGTGGGGTATGCCTTTTACATAGGCTATGCCTTCTTCGTAGTCCGCGAATGTTGGGTAGTCTTTGGGTTTTATGGGGTGGTTTGGGGCTTGGGTTGGGTTGATGTGGATTTTTACGAGTTTTTTGTAGAATACGGTGGTTTCTGTTGGTGGTTCTTCTGGTAGTGGAGGTGAAGATGAAGATGAGGATTTGGGTTTACCGGTCGGTTTTCTAGAGGTGGAGTTTGGATTAGATATTGAAGAAGTGTTGGCGTCTGAGAGAGGTGGTGGGGAGTCTTTAGTATCTGAATCCGAAGTCGGTTTTGTTGGCTTGGGGGTTTCGGAGGGTAAAGAATCGATGGATTCGGATACTAGGTCCGTAGGTTCTGTGAATGCCTCTTGAGATGTTTGAGTTCCACCTTTTTCTGTAGACGCTATGCGTGAAGAGTATACTTCTTCGAGAATTATGGTGGATTCAAGTGGTTGGTCAGTGTCGAAGTGTTCGTCGACATCATGTTCGTATCGTTTTGAAACTGCGAATTCGGCCTCCCTAGCTAGTGAAAGATTTAAACAAAAGATGAAGGAAAGTATTATAAAGTTTATAAGTGGCTTCATTTTTAGTTTTTATCGGGCTGTCAGGTTTCGCAATGTTTCGAGTACCTGCTGGTTGAGCTATTCTAACAGTTCTACAGAAGAAGTTAAGAGGCCATCCCGCCTAGTTCTGGGATTTTGAACACTTTTTTTTTTGAGAAGATAGGAATCGCGGCAACTAGTCACATTTCGTATTTTACCTTGTAAGCTTATAAGGGGAGGTAATACTGATGCCGTCATAGCCATAACGTCAGGAACCCGTGAGAGAGTTTATTGAGTTTGGAGATTGAAGATATAGAAGATCCTGTGCTCGTTTGGACAAATGCTTCTGATCGTGAGAATGTTGCATTTTTTGCGTTGTTTATAGCTTATGTGGAACGTTGAACATAAACGTGGACTCGACTCGCGAGTATCAATACGTATATTGAATTATCGGGACTGATTAATATCTTGAAGATGATGAACTGAGGATATAGAACTGCAGAATGAAAATGACCACCCCATTAATTACATCGCACCCATTTCCCAGGAGTACAGATACCAGACTATACCGCCAATATCACAATACCGCCCAAACCTTGATAGTTATATAGAACCATTCTTTCTTACATCCAAGGCCAAACTCCTCCTTAACTCCTCGAATCCGAATCCAACATGGCAAATCCATACTACTATACCACCGTATCCTACATTACTAGCATTGCCCCCTCAAAACTAAGAAACTATCATCCTTCCTCTTCCCAAAAGCCCCCAGGCACCCCCAAACACCAAGCCCTAGGCCACTCCTCCATCCCCCATTTCCCCATGACTTCCCTCAACTCCTCCTCTCTCCCAGGAACAATATTCACAAAAACCCTCTCCCCACCATCCATCCTCGGTTCCGAATGAACCGCCCCAACCCCATCTCCAACCTTGAAAAAACAGCACTCCCCATCCTTCGACTGCACGACTTCCACGTGCTTCAACTCGTCCGCCAAAGCCTTCCTAACACACTCGGCTAAATTGGCACAACCGAGGCAGATCACTGACGTGCAAGTGTGCGACGGCGAGGAGTTTTTAACCGTAGTTTTCACGGATTTGAGGGTTTGCCTGGCGGAGGCTGTATTTGTTGCGAACATGGTCCCTGGACCCAGAAGCGTGGTTGCTAGTTTCCATTGGGTGCGGTTGATATTCCCCCGGTTGTTACTCGTGTGGTTGTGGTTGTGGTTGTAGTGATTACTATTACTATTGTTCAAATTCGCGGCGCTGCCGCGATCGAAGAAGTCGTCGTCGACATGCCATCTTGGGGTATTGAAATCGTTTGTGGGGAGCGAAGCGCGAATGGTAATCCAGTAGTGTTTCAAACCGTTGGATTTTATAAATTCGTGCGCGAAAAGGAGGAAGGGCTTCAGAAGTGTTATCAGTGGTTGGCCGCGGATGGTCGCGCGGTGCCATGTGTGATATGACGGTGGAAGGGAACTATCGTCGGCTTCGCCGGCCTTCGAGAGGGGGAACTCGAGCAGAGGACCACAGTAAGTCCATGACGAGGTTCTGAGGATTTTAATTGGCTGTGTAGTAGACGAGGAAAGCGGGGTTTCAGCGGTTTGGGGTAGTTTGTAAGGGAGGAGTTTAAAGTCGGGCAAGTGGGGTATGCTGGTGATTGTCATTATTTATTATCTATCGTTCGATCCGATTGTATCGATTGCAAGTACGAAGTATGTAGATGTAGATAGGTATATACGGGGAAAGATGGTTACAAGGGCGAGAGGTACTAAATTTACGCAAAGAAAACCATGCTTCCCGTTTTTTTTTTTTTCTCTCTCTCCTCTCTCCCTCCCTTGTCAGGGCTTTTCGGCACTTCTTCCCTTGGTATCATTGAAGCTTGGTTGTCGCTTGAACGGTGGACCTGCGTGCTCTTCAGGGGCGTGACTTTTACCGTGTCAAATCCCTGCTAGCGAGCGAGCGATATCATCCGATCACAAACCGGACGTGGAGACGATGTTTTAACGTTTTACTACGAGTCAGACCGCTGGCGCGCACTAATACACCCAGTCCTCCCTCAGTCTCGATGGAAGGAAGTATACAATCAAGTTACCTGCGAAGGTAGATACTTGGCTGGACGGTACGGACTATAGTACTAAACCTGTAGAGTAAATGCATACGTTATCTTCTGGACCTCTAGGCAGAGAAACAACATTGTGCGGACTTCAGGACTCTGTACTTCAATCCACTCGAGAAACGGAATCCAGAGAGATTCTAAAGCGGAGAAGAGCGCGCGGACGGACCTCTTCACGGCCAGCCCGCTGTGGCGAAACATTGCGCACAGATGTTCCGAGTGTTATGTTATATAATATAACCGCCTGGGGAGCCGAAATTTTCTGGGGAGTTATAGCATTTTAAACCGGGAGAAAACAAAAACTCTAAAATCCAGCAGCTGTTGCCTCATAAACCAGACCCGACCTTCACTAGCAGCTGGTTAAAATTTGAAGTCGACGGAAATTAAATATTCCTCGACGACGGGTTTCTTCAGAGTCCGTAGACCGATTGCGACCCCGACTGCGAACTCAAAGTGCATGGATTGATTTTTTTTTTTTTTTTCTTCCTTCCTTCCTGAGTTTTCTAAACACATGAATGTATATATTTTTGGACACCGTCGTACAGATTTTTGCGAGGGATAGAAGATACCGAATTCGAATTCGAATTCAAGATGACCTGATACTTTTTCGCTATTTCGTCAACTTGCATATCAATTAAGTGGCATGTAGTATTGTATGTAGTATCGAGGGTCGTCGGATGATTCCTACGAAGCTTGAAGCTGCAGCTATGCTCCCAGCGCAATTAGAGAGAGAAAATATCCAGCTGGGCCTTGTAAGCTAGTATATACCAGATACTCAAAACGTGTATGTACGCCGATACTCGCCAGTCCCATATGGCCATCCTTACAAGAAACCCTCGGACACCTCCCAAAGGCCTTTTAATTTTCCAAAGCAGAAGTTCATGCAAAATCACCCAGAGGTCACGATATCCTGTCATACGATACAGAGCCCAGTATCAGCCAGGCCTCCCTCTCGAGTTACAGACCCAGCACTTCTAACAACCCCTGCATCTCTTGCATGTTGTCCGCGCCCAGCGTCAAAAAAAAAAGCCACATGCCAACACCAAACCGTTTCTTCCTTCCGAATTCCACAACTGCAACCCGTCAACCCAAAAGCACATACGCCACAGGGTTTTTTTCCCTCCCAACCTTGCTGGGAGTTTGAGAAGAAAGTATCCTGGAACGTTTCCGAGGCCTTCGTGGTGAAGGGGCATGACGGAGTTTTTCCTCTTCTTCTTTCTCTTCTTTACTCGCTTTCCTTCTTTTGTCTTCAAACTCTAGCGCCATGGTTTCCCATGTAACGTCAAAAAAATGGTGATGGCAACTTGGCAATTCAATGCACAGATGCCAAATAGCCGCTTCTATGCGGGAACACTAAGAATTATCTAGAACTTCGATGCCATGGGTGGTTAAATTTAGTCACCACGTGCTAAACCGAGGTGATGTTTCCCACGAGCTCGGGTTGGCCTTAATTATTCAATTGGATCATTCATCAAATATATACCTTGAGCATGAATGATAATATAAACGATAGGATTTCTATCAGACAATGATTAATTAACCCGGGGCATTAAGCATACCTCGTAGATGGTATCGATACCCGATTCTTCCTATACAATATCGCTAAACTTCTCTGTAAGCGGGTTTACACGCTTTGTTGCATGTATGCATGCATAGCTAATATGCGCCTGAGGGTGAAATGTTTCAATCTCCATCACCGGCAACCTCGGGGAGGCTATGTCAAGTTTAACACCCCCAAATTCCGCAAAATGGACTCCGAAACCCTACACACGCATTTCGCCGTGGGAAAACTCTCTTCGGAATATACCGTGAACAAAGTTCTTCTAAAACCCAAGCGCTTTCAGCTCTTTCATATTTTTTTTTTCTTTCTTTCTTTCGTTTTTTTTATTGTTCCCACATACCCAAAAGAGAATAGTGAAGATTTGTTTTTTTTTATCAGGTCGTGATATCTTGTGTAACCTATCTGATCTAGAAGTTCCATGCTGTCAACGGCATGTGGAGACCTTTCTAATTTTCCTGTCTCAACCCCGCATAACGGCTCTTTTCTCACTTCAGATTCTTGCAGCTGGATACTAGTGACTTGCATGCATGCATGAAGCTTGTAAGCTTCTGAAGCGAACTGGAACATTTCCCAACATTTCTCTAGCTCTGTGAGACCTCTGCAGCCTCTGTAGAAAAGAAAAGAAAAAAAATGCAACAACAAGGGACTGGGTTCATGAATTCAACAGCTGTCAGGGCCTGCAGGGACAGAAGCCACAGGGACGGTCGCGGTCGTACGACAATGAAGGGGAAGGAAAAAGTAAAGATGTCAATTGATCGATAGCTAGGTACATACCATTAACAGGAAGGAGGAGACAAGGGAAATTCTTCACGGCGGATTTGAATATAAAAAGACCACGATTCCTGACCGATTATCTCAAATCCATATCAATCAAATCATTCAATACAATCAACAGTCCTTTCTACATTCCACAGTTCAAAACCAGCTTTTTTACTTTACTCCTTTATTCAAAAAAACATTTTAACACGACCGTGTCGTATCACTACTACTATATAATCTTCAAAACTTCTTAACTCTCATTTCTTTTCAAAACCAAACAATTTTTCAAATCGCAAATATGAAGGCCACTCTCATCCTCGCTATCTTCGCCGCCGCCGCCGCCGCCGCCCCAAGCACCCTCGCCGCTCGTGTAAGTTCCTCCCATACCCCCTCCCATTAACAATACTTAAAAAAACCAATATTCTAACACCCAACCAGCAAACCCAAAAACGTTGCGGTGCCGGCTCCAACCTCAAATGCGCCACCGGAGAAACCTGCGTCGGTGAATTCGGCTTCAAGGACGACCCGAAGGGTGTCTGCATCAAGAGCGCCATCAAGTGCGGCTCCACCATGGCCCACCCAGACACCACCTGCCCCAAGAACAAGTCCTACAAGTGTATTCCAAAGGCCAACACCTTCGAGTGCCCAATGGACGTCGCCTACTGCGGCTTCTGCGTCGAAAAGGTCGTCACCGACGCCATCGGTATCCGCAGCGAAGGTGTCAACCGATGCGGTGGTGCCTCTAAGAAGAAGTGCTTCGAGAACCCATCCAGCCCCGAACTCTGCGCTGGTGAGGATGCGCTCAATGATGGAATGGGTGTCTGCTTGAGCTGGGGTTTCTCTAGGAACTGCAAGACTGATGATGACTGCAACTTCCCTGGACTTTCTAGCAAGAGCTTCTGTGTTACCGCTACTTGCCCTAAGGGAATGAGTGTTGAGGAGTGCAGTGGAAAGGTCTGCTTGGATGAGAAGTACATCAGGGAGTTCGGATTGGTCAACTAAAGTTTTTTCAGCATTTGATATGATGAGAACTTTGTAGTTGCTGGTAATGGTCACTCGGGGAGTACTGTACGATTATAAAATCATTTAGAATGTCCTTTTAGATTTTTTGTTGTCTATTCATTCGAGCCTTATGCATGTACCATATAGCAAATTAATTTCAGATTTTATAATTTAAATATCGAGAGGTCTGTCAGTAACTAAACTTATTATATATGCTTAGCATGCATACTAATTTCGGATGCTAATTGTATGGCAAACTACCTATGCAGGCCCGGAATACCGACATAACTTTAGTTTCCAACCGGCCGGCTTCGAACACAGTTACCCTGGAATTCCGAGAAAATATTTCAATGAAACAGCTCACGATTAGCAGTTATCCTACGAGATAGTACCAAAGTTAAATCTAGAATCTTGTCATAATATTAAATCACATAAAGAATCCCTAGCTATCTAAACGAGAAGAACAATTGTTTTTTCAAACCAGTTGAAAGTACCAACCCGTTACCATGTCATGCCATCCCATTTGAGCTTTTATAAACCAAGAGAGAAAGAAAAGAAAGGCCACCGCAGAACCCGACAACCAAAAGTTCAACCCAAAAGGAATCAGTGGAAGTCGACATAGAATAAGTATCTCAGCTTGATCTGTGCGGTTGAGTAGCAAATATACTATTAAAAAGAAGAATCTTGTTAGTTATTATTCTCAATTTCATAACCAATTGAAAAAGACCAAAACATACCTCGTTGTACTGCAAATAAGCGCCCTTGACATTGGAATCCCCTGTCTTGTTCTCCGGATTTGGCATCTGAACACCCTTCAAATCCTCATGCACCTCACCAGCATCCATCCATGCCTTCGGTGCCGTCCTACCCATACCAAAAGTAGACATACACCCGGCCTTCTTCGAGTTTTCAGCGGCGTAGTAATCCGAATTCGTTAATTCGTACATGGGATCACCCAATTGCGCTTCACAGAGCAACATGAGACCCATATGGCCCGAAATCGAAGGAACACAGTATCCCGCAGATTTTGTGGAGATATCGGCGAGGTAGACACCCTTTCCGAACATGTAACCGTTGACCGGAGCCTCTGGAGGAGCGATACGAAGACCTTGCGACAAGATACCAGCGAAGTTTGTAGCACGGGAGCCGTGCCAAAGGAGACGACGATTATCGGATTTGAAGTTATCGTAGCTTTCCTTTGCATATGTGTCTCTTTCGTCTTTACGCTCGATACGGAAGATGTGGACAACCTTGGCGCGGATGTGGGAGTGGGTTTGGCCGTGGGTTTTGTGGAAGTAGTCGCGGAGGTATTCATATTCCTTGGTGTCTTCTTCCAATGGAGTTGTTTCAAGGAGACCGAGGGAGGCGAATTGTTTGTCGAGTGGGTGGATACGATTGCCTTGCTCGTCTTCGGCGTATTCGACATCTTTCATGATCTTTTCAGCGATGGCCATGTCGCCGAGGGATTGGACGAGGTCGATTTCGGCTTTGAGAAGACGATCGCTGTTGATAATGGTTGGGCGATCACGACCGAAGGAGTGTGGGATTGTGGAGTAGTAACTGTTTGTGAGCTGCTCGAAAACAGATCGGTTTGAGGTGCCGGCATTGAGGGCCTCGCCGATAGCCTTGAGTTGGGCGTATCCTCTGGCGATGGTGTTCTTGTTGAGGCGACCAAGTGGGAGCTTTTTAGCGTCGTAGTTGAGATCAGCCATACTCTGCTGGATGAAGTCTTTGTTGAAGATTAAATTTGCAATGATTTGGGTCTGCAATGGAAGTTTGGACTCGATGACCTCAGTGTCTTCTTTCTTGACCTTCTTTGTCTCCTCCTCTGGAGGCGCGTAGTCCTTCTCGAGGTATGTATACTTGTTAGGCTTATCGGCCTTGAGACGGTCATCCCAAACGACACCGGTCTTGTCCTTGAACTTCTTGTTGAACTCCTTGATGGCGCCGTCGAGGTTGAGGCCAGAAATAAGCTTGTTTTGACCGCTCTCTCCGACACGGCCCCAACGGGTCCAGACGGAGTATACGGACCCTTTGTTAAGCAATTGAAGGACGTAGAACTTATTGTTGTTGTTACCGATGTTGGTCTGGTTGAGGGAAGCATCGTATTTGACGTTGTCTGAGTCTTCGTAAACTTGGAATCCGGAATATCTCAAGCCACCTATGGAATATATTAGTACCAAGGACACATAGAACTCTAGTGCTGAACGGTAAAAACACTTACACATCTCGTCGACAGGAGCCTTATACCCCTTCTGGCGCTCACGCTCGGCTGCCTCCTCATCGTCTACAACAGGGGCTGCGTCATCCTCGTCATCCTCTTCTTCATCTTCTTCATCCATAACTTCATCTTCTGATTCCTCCTTCTTTGCCTTTCTCTTCTTAGCTGCAGGAGCCTTGGCCTTGGTTTTGGTATCAACAGCTTTGGCTTTACCCTTACCCTTGACCGGTTTTGCATCCTCTTCTTCTTCGTCTTCGTCGTCACTAGCGGCTTTACGACCACGTTTCTTGCCGATGATGGTAGTAGTTTGCGAAGCCGGCGCAGAGGCCTGAGAGGCTTGAGAGGCTTGCGAAGCGGCAGCCCTGGCGGAGGGAGCTCTCGTTCCAGTGGTTTTAGGAGCCGCGGTGGCCTTAGCAGCTGGGGCGGCTGCCTTGGATGTGGACGCCTTGGATGAAGCTGCTTTGGAAGTAGAAGCCTTTGCCGGTTTCGAAGGGTCGTACTTGCTTTCGGCTTGTTTCTTTCCCTTTTTGACGGAATCTTCTAACCTATTACCGTTTGTCAGTAACAATTAAAATAACCTGACATCATTTTAAACTTTCGAAATGTGAAAGACATACCAAGAAATCGTGACGATTGGGATTCCGTTTGCAGATGCATTGCCAACTAAGATAAACACATAGACATGAGCGATTGGTAACTTTGCTTTGGCTCATATGACGAGCGAGGTAAAGCTACCTTTTGTGGTATTCTTGAGATAGTCCTCTGTGGTTGTGATAAGATGGGTGACGGCTTTGGTAACCGAAGACTTGACAGCACCGCCATTGTTGGCGATGAGGCTTTCGATGTCCTCTAAAAAAAAGTAGAATTGGCGGTTAGAATAGAATTTCCTGATAGAAATATGGATCAATTGGACGGCGGCATACTCTTGGTGTACCCATCGAAACTGCCACTGATGGCAAAGATGAGGTTATCTAACGGAGCCATGCTGATGTTCTGATGGTGGGATGTCTGTGGTGTGTTGGAAGTGTGGTAATTATGGCGGGTCGTACGAGGAGCTGACGCGCCGCAGCAACTCAGAAAGAAAGGGAAGAAAAAGGAGACTTCTAAACCCGAAAACTAGACAATTGGCCTGATTCCAAGATACAGCCTTCTGTAGAAGATAAAGGGAAGACCCAAAGATGTAATTATTTTATTTGCTGGAGAGCAAAGTAGAAAAAAACAGAAAACAGCGACGGGGAAAGTTGGGGATTTAAGCTCCCTCGGATTATCCGATCCAGCGAAAGGAGCAAAAGCGCAGTTTCCCAAAAGCCGCACAACGTCAAACGCGAACGGCGCCCGGCACTTTTTCTGGAGGGGAAACTCGAGCCAGGGTCTTTTCTGGTGCGGTGACTCAACCTCAATTTCGATCGTTCGGACGCCCATAAAAGAAAAAAAAAAAAAATATGACTCGAACACGAGTTCACCTGATTTGAAGCCCCTTCGTGTTTCCGTTTCCAGCCATTTCAATTTGGTTTTGATTCAATTCCTGCGGATGCATATGCTGCTGGCCTGGCGCCTCTGCGACTCATCGATAAGTGGCCTGAATCATTCGTTCATTTCAGGCGTAACATCGTGCTGATATTCGGGAGGCTGGTCCAGCGGGACCCTGTCTGTGTGTAACCTTATTCTGACCGACCAAGGCACTCTCCGGGCTACTCTGTATGCAGATTATACTACCTCCTTAGTAGGTGTACAGGTAGTCTCGAGGGCGTCCAGTGATAGTTCTGGGAGTCAGACACCCCAAGATGGGAGAACGGAAAGTGTTGGTTTGGCCGAGGTCGCAGCAGGCGGCAACACACAGCACAACACAAGTTGTGCCCGGTTACTGTCAACGTGTTATCTATCAAGTTTAGTCAACCGGGCTGCGGCTCTCGCGATATCAAAAGATGTTTTCTGGACACGCTGCATGTTCCTTCCCATCTCATCTCTACTATCTTCCTGCCCATTATCACTCGGGGCACCTTTGCGCTTTTGTCTATCAAGGGCCTTCTTTCCTTTCCTAGTTCGAAGGAGAGAAAGAGAGAAAGTTCAATAATCCTTTCTCTCTTGTTATAATTAAGTATCTTTTTCTTTTTTTCTTTTGCGGCCGACGGTGGCATTCCGGCGCAATCGAATTTCAAAAAGTTTTTATCAAAACCGGGTTCGCATAACTTCTTTTTTTAAACGAAGAGAGAGCCTTCTCGAGAGATCAAGGTCGCACGCCCTCAGTGGGCCCTTTTCTTTTTACCTTTTTCTTTTTCTTCCTTTGTTTCCTTTCAAAGATGTTATTCTTACAACTACTTCTGTTCCTACTGCCGCTGCTGGCTATTGCTGCGCCGGACTTCTACAAGGTTCGTTTATCACCTTATGATATCTCCATGACCGTATTGATACTCACTATTATCTGTCTATGGTGATAGATCCTAGGAGTCGACAAGAAAGCCTCAGACCGAGAGCTCAAAAAGGCCTACAAGCAGCTATCCAAGAAATACCATCCAGACAAGAACCCGTACGTCCACACCCACACAAAGCTCCCCAAAGCTTCACAATGACCCAGATTACTAACCCCAGCCATTTTTAAAAAACTTAGTGAGAATGAAGAAGCCCACCAAAAATTCATCGACGTAGCCGAAGCCTACGAAGCTCTTTCAAACGAAGAAACCAGACGGGTCTACGACAAATACGGTTATGACGGATACAAGCAACACCAACAAGGTGGCGGCGGCCACGGCGGCGGTCACCACGACCCATTCGATCTATTCTCCCGTTTCTTCGGCGGCGGTGGACATGCAGGACACGGACACGGACAACGTCGTGGTCATAACATGGAAGTCAAAGTTTCCGTCCCGTTG
This sequence comes from Orbilia javanica, assembly GCA_036872735.1. Taxonomy (NCBI): domain Eukaryota; kingdom Fungi; phylum Ascomycota; class Orbiliomycetes; order Orbiliales; family Orbiliaceae; genus Orbilia; species Orbilia javanica. The sequence continues at coordinate 2,480,256 of JAVHNR010000004.1, read as the reverse complement.
AAAGATTTCTACGTCGGCAATCGCATCGAGTTCCAGGTTACGAAACAACAGATTTGCGAGGAATGCGAGGGATCTGGATCTAGTGACGGCCATACCGAGAAGTGTGATCAGTGTAACGGACGTGGTGTGAGGATCATTAAACAAATGCTCGCACCTGGGATCTTCCAACAGATGCAGGCGGTTTGTGATAAATGTCAGGGCAAAGGTAGCAAGATCACGAATCCTTGTCATGTATGCCATGGTGCGCGGGTGGTTAAGAAACCGGTCACGCATTGGTTGGATGTTGATAGGGGTGTACCCAACGGTATGAGGGTTAGCTTTGAAAACGAAGCCGATGAAAGTCCTGATTGGGTTGCCGGAGATCTTATCGTTCAAATCGACGAACGGAATCCAGTTGATACCCCCAATAACGAGAATCTTGACGGATGGTGGTTCAGACGACGCGGCAGGGATTTGATCCACAAGGAGGTCTTGAGCTTACGGGAAGCCCTGTTGGGCGATTGGAGTAGGAATCTTACGCATTTGGACGGCCATGAGGTTAAACTTGGAAGGAAAAAGGGACAGGTCATCCAACCGGGCCATGTTGATGTTATCAAGGGTGAGGGTATGCCTATCTGGCAAGAGGACGGACATGGCGATCTACTTGTCGAGTACACTGTCGTCCTACCCGACCAAATGCAGAGCGGGATGAGGAAGGACATCGAAGCTATATTTGAGAAATGGAGGCAGAAGGTTGGAGTTAATGCAAAGGATGAGCTATAATACATAAAAAAACACCCGGGTACCCGAGATTTCCACATCCTATCGATTAGGTTGTTTTAATTATTCCGATCCGTTGGAGGAGAAGGGGGAAAGGGGACCAGATTGGTTTTTATTTTTGTATTACTAGCCATTTTGTGTGTGTTTTTCCTTTCTCTCCTTCTCATTTATATTTAGTCCCGGAAGGAGACTACTTATCATTCATCTTTTGTGTATAAAGCGGCCTCTTTTGTTCGTCGGTTCGGTGAGAGGGTTAACAAAATACGGCGTTAGAATATATCCTAGAACATTGAGAGTTTTATGATGGCATTTAATAGATAAAACAAAATGAAGATGGTTCGAATTTTGAAATTTATGATCTTATCTCCAGTGCAAACCAAACCCCCTTGGTTTACATAGAATATACCATAATCTTTACCTCTGCTAGACTCAACGACGGCTTAGGCTCGAATAGTAGAAATGTATGCACATTCGACACATCAAACCCTCCACCCCGCCGGCGTCTGCTGTCCCTCGCTAAACTTCTTCATCGTCACGCCAGACACATCCTCCTGATTCTTCGCCGCCTCATTCAACCGATGTTCCAGCACAGCATCCAACCTCTCAGCAAACATCCTAGCCTTCGTCGAAACCTCCTGTTTATCCCTCCCTCTAGGTTTCAACTTCCCAGGCCAACCCTCCAATCGATGAACAGTAGTCGCAAACAACTTCGATTCCTGGTTTTGTCGTAACTTCCTCCCTTCTTCCTCCGTATTCGAATTATCGGTTGTAGGTTGTATCGGCGGCTCGAATATCATCTCCGTACCATTCGAAACCTTCCAACTGCATGTATAAATCTTCCCTTCGTAGCTCACCAACGGCGCATGGCTATCCAAATCCAATATCTGTAGGGCTAACTCCCTCGGTCCATCCGGTACATTCGACAGACCCGAAGATCCGGATCCGTCGCTATCGTTACCGGCATCGTCGTCTTCATCATCGTTATCCGCCTCTGGATCCGTATTATCATCTTCTTGATTTCTACGTCTGGCGCCGGCGCCGCTGGTGGTATTAGTATTGGTGGTGGTTGGGTCGTCAGCTTCCGAGTCTGAAGCATTGGCGTTTTCAGAACCCGAAGCATCGTCTTCGTAGTACCGGTCGCCGAGGCGAGGACGGAATTTTCGACCGTCGCGGTATTTACCGTAGGCGGCGAAGTCGTCGCCTGAGACGTCGAGGATTACGTAGAATGACTTTTGGGTGTGTTAGTCTTTCTTTTTGTTTTTGTACTAATGGGCCATATGTGGAGGCTGTAGGTATAGATACCTCTGTCTCTTCATCCTCGTCGAATACTGGTTCCTTTGGTTGGGAAGGTTGGGTTGAAAGCGGTGAGCGGGAGGAGATGGTGACCTGTTCAGCCGGGGGGACGTTTGGGGTCGACATTTTTGTTGGTGGTATTGTTTTTATTGTTATTACTATTGCAGGCTATGGGTATATAGAGCTTCGAGGGCATGATCTTTGAAGATTGGAGATTGAAGATTGAATGATTGGAATTGAAGTCGAAGAAGAAAGATATATCTTGAAGATGAGCTCTGGTTCGCAGGTTGGATTCAATGCGAACCTTTGGAGAAAAAGAGCGGTTTGATAGCTTGTCGAAGAAAAACCCGAATCTGGCCAATCAGGCCTCGCTTATTCCGGCGCAGAGGGAAAAAAACACAAACAACTGCAGTGCAATTAATACAACCGGGGATTCTTGAAGCCACTTTGAAGACGCCTCGAAGAGCCAATTGATATAAGATACTCCAATCCCGTAAACAATTCAAACAGTGAATCCCCAATCGTAGTGTGCTCCCAAACCTCACAATCCCCAAAGAATCCCGCGGTGGTGGCGGGGAATCCAACGGAGACAAAGTCACAGCAGCCTATGACCGCATAGAAAATTCCCCAAAAAGGCTCCAAAACCTCGCAACAACCTCGAACTGAACCCACCCACCTTCCGACCCCCCCTTCAAACAGCCACCGGTACCATCCGCCCTCCCGCCAGGCCTTTTCGTATCCGCCCCATCTCGACCTTCCAAGGACCCCCGTTCATACTTCCACAATGGTCGCTCGATCGGTATCGCTACGACTGGCGGCCGCCTGTAGAGCCGCTACTCAATCCGTCCGACCTCATGCCGCTACTCCGGTCATGAGGACTGCAGCAGTATTGTCTCCTTCGTCATCACGGAGTAGCCATGCATTGGCTGTTGTACGTGCCATAATCACCCTTTCGTCACCCTCCCCTTCTCTCTCCTTTCTATTACCCGTCCAAAAGGGCCCATGGGAATGGCAGATATCACCGTGTGCATACTTGTGTGTACATATAAAACAAACGGGATCATGGCTAACACGGGCATATGAATGACGAACCTCAATAGCACCGCGATACACCGGATAACCATGCCAATATCCCATTCAAATTCAGCCCGGAGAACGAGAAGCTCATCGCGGAGATTCTGAAGCGATATCCTCCGCAGTATAAGAAGGCGGCTGTGATGCCCGTCCTCGACCTTGGGCAGAGACAACATGGGTTTTCGAGTTTGAGTGTTATGAATGAGGTTGCCAGGATACTTGAGATGCCGCCGATGAGAGTTTATGGTATGTTTCTTTTTATATCTTTGTATTCCGTCTTGGGATATATATCTGGATATATATGGGTTTGGAGGGATATAAAAGGGCTAATATATGGGGAACTATGAAAAACAGAGGTTGCGAGTTTCTATACAATGTACAACCGCAATCCGGTGGGAAAGTTCCATTTGCAGGTTTGCACGACCACACCGTGCCAGTTGTGCAATTCCGACTCAATCATGAAGGCTATCGAGGATCATTTGGGGATTAAACCGGGACATACTACCAAGGATGGAATCTTTACTTTCAGCGAGGTGGAATGTCTCGGTGCTTGCGTTAATGGTTCGTATTCCCTTATCCCCTCTCGACATACCTCCTATATCAATTTCTAACAAAATTCTAATATTACAGCACCAATGGTCCAAATCAACGACGACTTCTACGAGGACCTGACCCCGGACTCAACTGTCAAGCTACTTGATGCCCTGAAGAGCTATGCACAAACCACTCAGGATCTGCCGATAAACACCACTGTTATTACCGGTGATGTTCCTCCGGAGGTACAGGGTGTGCCGAAACCGGGACCGTTGAGCGGAAGAGCGACATGTGAGAACAGCAAGGGACTGACGAACTTGACAAGCCCGATGTGGGGACCCGAGACGACGAGACCTGATTTGTAGTGGTTGTTGTTTATAATTACTTGTGATTTTTCCCCCTCTCTCTTTCTATTTCTTCTTCCCTATTGTGTTATTGGGAGGGAGGGGAGGGGAAGGTGTGTATATAAGCGGTGTATCTTTTTTTTATCTATTATTATATCATCTTTTTTTTTTTTTTGTTCCTTTTTTTTTGAAGTGTAGGTATTATTGGAAGATGAAATAGATGGAGTCTTCTAAAAAATAAACCAAATAGGTAGAAGATAGATAAAAGGAGGAAGAAGAGGGCAAGGTTTGTATCGAAGTAGAGGTACATATATGAATAAATACATATTACCCCGGATTTTTTGACCTTCCCATAGCTATAGTGAGGATTTGATTGTATCGCACTGACCCTCGCGAGGTTTGGCATTGGGGAGAGGTCATGTTGGAGGGGTCTGGTGATACCGTAACCGATGGCGTCGGTAGTTAACTTGGGTTTGGGTGTCTAAGATTCTTGAATACTCAACTTGTAATTACAAGCTAAGCTATGGAAGGAGCAGAATTAAACTACTTCTTACGCAGGCTTGGGTTTCCATAAATTCTTTTCCTTTTATACGCGACTGACTTGATGAATATTAAACTTGTATGTATATTACTTGAGGGGCTATATGAAGTCGATACTTTCGCCCCCAGTTATATGGGTGCTTATCCCTCGTGCGAGCTGGAAAATTAAATTCAAGCTTTCCATTCTACTCCGGTTGCACGGTACCTACTTTTTGTACGCCATGCGGCCTGCTGGATGTATATACCGCAAAGATCTTCGAGCAAAAAAAAAAAAAAAAAAAAAAAAGAGGGATGCATGAATTTAAGTGCTAACTGGTTAGATGCAGATGGTCGACAGGGTCTACACAGTCTGGATGGAAGTATCACCGGATTAAAGCCGGGGTCTGTCGGCGTGACCAGCTCCAAAGGGTCAAGCTGGGTACGTCAAGCACAAGTTCAAGAAAGAGAAAAACTTGGACAAACCACACACCTCTTTTTTTTTTCTACTTTGGCGAAAAGAAAGAAAAAAAGTAAATATGGGATATGGGAGAAGAGGACCAATAAGAGACGGAGGGGACGGGGTCTGCACAAGGCTATTGGATGAGGTGGAGGAGGTTGCCATATAATTTATAATCAGATTCATAATATCACAGCTGTTTGCATCTGGCTGGCTGGCTGATATGGTCGGAGCTGAGCTCTTGGATATGTGTATAATATAATATACCGGACAGGTTTTGAAGCCCGACGCCGGTGGAGAGTTTATGCTGAATGGTTTATATGCACAACCGAGCAGGGAATAATATTGTTACTATCGAAGGAATCGAAGTTCGCGAAGAAGCCTGCTGTGGGTTCTCGCCAATGATCCGAACACGATCCCACCAGCACAATATATTGTACTTACTGTATTGTATCTGGAGATAATTGGAGGCAGAGTCGGGGCAATCAAAATTGCCGCGCAGTGGATTGGATTAATATTTGATCTGGGACAGGGGACTGGCTGCATTCCTGTTGACAGCCACTGCCGCTGTTGGGCTTTGTACCGGTACCTGTGGACCATCCATCTACATTCTGTTAGATGCAGTTATAATAATAGTTATATCTGCCATTCCCTCTGCCTCTTCTTCTTCCATTTCTTCCCCTTCTTTTATTGGTTTATCTACTTCGATTTTTATATATCGAAAAGGCAGTCTGGATAGGTACTTGGTTATCGGTTGGGGACTTCTTTGCATGTTTAAAACACCCCGGCAGCACCCGCCTATATTTGGAACCTCGTCATCTTCAAATAAACCATCAATTAATCAATCAATCAGCCAAATCGAAAGAGCGAACAAGGACGGTTCCTTTCGCATAAACCTCCTCCATTAATCTCAATATCATCACCACCATCGTCATCATCCAAACCATTCGAAACTCATACGATTCACACACTCTCTCCCTCTCCAACTACTACTAAAACTCTCTGGGACCTCGGACTCCGACACACACAAATACCCCAGCTTCCTCATCCATCATCATCCCATTCTCAACCGTCGAAGCGAGCGAGTGCCACCGACAAAACAGAACCACTGACAGGAAAAAAGTGTGCGTGGCAGCAGCAGGCTAGCTCACCCCGGCGCGCAAACGTTTTCCCTGGTTCAGTTAGCTCTTTTGCTCTCTGCAGCGGCACTTCCGGATCAACCGCGCAAACTTCGCTGGCCGAGTACGTACCAATATTACTTGGGTTCTACGCACCCTTCTCTTTTCACTCTTTCTCCCTCTCTCTCTCAATAACGTTTTATTCCCTTTCTGGGGCTGGGAGGATCAAAAAACTACATACCAAGTCCGGACGAAACTCGACGGATCTTACGGAAGGTGATGGGATCCTTATAAGACCTCCAGGGCTTCCCTTTTTTTTCCCCCTCTTCTTCCCTTTTTATTTTATTTTTTTTATTTTATTTTACAGAATTCGATACTTTCCTCTCGTTTGTTACGATCCACTTCCCATCTTTTTTAAAAAGAGAAGAGGCTCTGTATGCCAGGGTGTTTGTCCGGCTAACCGCTGCCGAAGAAAAGTAAGGAAAACCCGTCCCTGACATGAAATCCAAATTCCATCACCGTATCTAGGTGTATACTTTATACCCACGATTGGCCAAAAAATTCCTAACAATTTCATTCTTCAATTCGAAAATCAACAGTGCCTCCCTCTACTCCCGACCCTCTAATACCCTCTCAAAACTCCACCGAAATCTCCAATTTCACCCTTGCCGCCGCCACCGCTGGCACAATCCTCTACGAAAACCACTCCATCTTCACCACCCTCTTCACCTACGTTGTCGGCGGAATCTTCGCCAGTTTTGGAACCGCATACCATGATCTCCTCTGGGCCACCCGGTCGCCTACAAAACGAAAAGCGGAATCGAAGAGATGGCATAGTGCCATAAGTCCCGAAGGTCATCGGTTCGTTCAAGTCAGGGAGAAAGCGTTAAGGTCGAATTGGGAAAGGCGGGAATCGGATTTGGACGGATCGTTAGACAACAGTCTTGGGCTCGTACGGCAGAGCAACAGCGGCAACAACAAGGATACCAGAACCGGCGATGGGAAGCCGGATTCGAGTTTTGAAGGCCAGGATGAGAAATGGGGCGATTGGGGCGACTATAAAGAAGAAAAACGACGCTTGGATGAAAGGGAACGGTTGAGGAAGGAAGCGGGAGGGCATAGTGGTGATGTGCCGAGCTATATCCTGGAGTATGCGCCTTTGATACATTTGTATTCGAAGGAGGAATACTGGCCAGGTGATATCGATTTACAGTATGGATCTCTAATCACGTTTCCTCAAACATGGTTCAGAAAATACTAATGATTCTTTTCAACAAAAAAGTCTCCGACGAACCGTTCCTCAACTAAACTTCACCGATGTCCACGAGGAAATATCTCTCGACAACCTCTCCCTCTTCAACCAATACGCCCCGTACATCTACCTCACCAGCAAAGACGACCCGGAAGCCCACCCCGGCTGGCTTTCCGGCCGTTTCAACATTCCTAACCTAAAAACCGGCAAATGCGACGCCCCCGGCACATTAATTTGGGTCGATAAGGGTAATGGCGTTGTCGATGCTTTTTGGTTCTACTTTTACAGCTATAATCTCGGAAATGTGGTTTTCAACGTGCGGTTCGGAAACCACGTGGGCGATTGGGAACACAGCATGGTACGATTTGTCAATGGGGAGCCCAAGTATATGTTTTTGAGCCAGCATACCGGTGGGGATGCATACGTCTGGGAGGCACTCGAAAAGAAGGGGAAGAGGGTATGTTGTCACAAACCACATCTATTCTCTAATCAGTAAAAGAAGTATACTAACAAAATATATTACACAGCCCGTAATCTACTCAGCCACCGGTACACACGCCAATTACGCCACCGCTGGAAAACAGGAATACATCGTCCCCTTCGGCCTTCTCGCCGACAACACCGACACCGGCCCAATCTGGGACTTAACACTCAATAGCAGAATGTACAACTACAACCTCTCAAACCACCTCCTCCTACCATCAGCAAATAACCCAGAAGCCCCGATATCATGGTTCTACTTCGACGGCCACTGGGGCGATAAATTCTATCCGTTCAACGACACCCGACAATACGGATTACTCGGTGAAGCACACTATGTTAGCGGGCCACTCGGTCCTCGATGGAAGAATTTGGGAAGAACGGGTGTGTGCCAGAGAGATGATGAAGAGTGCATTATTATGACGCAATTGAGGTATGGAAGGAAACGGTGGGAGTGGGAAGCTGATCCTTTGGACGGTGGTTTGGATGTGCCATGGTGGGCATTGGGAGGATTGGATTGGTACTTAGTGTGCTGGTTCATGGTAGAATGGGTCGTTGCTATCTTTGTGATTCATAACGTCAGGTAAAAAAAACATGGGGGGCTAGACGGAGTGGTTTGGCAGTTGTAGATGATGCATTGTTGGTGAGAGTACGGCGTCCTTTTTTTTTTTTTTTTCGGGGGGTCTCTTTTCGCCAGGGTTGCCTCCTCCTCCCTCTCTTTTCTGCATTTTCCCAGCGCGACGACTTGAGTTTTTGCGATTGTCTATAAAATGTGGGATGGAGTAGCCTTTGTTTTTTCGTTTCTGTGGGAGAGAGTACGGCGTCTTTGTTCCTGCGTGTGCACTTCAGCTTGGTCTTTTTTATGTTGATGGGTGCAGTGTTTTTATTACTTGCGAGTGTTAGTAAGTAGACTGTCAGATTGTACATGCTGATTGAGGAGCGGGAAGGGTTTGGTTATAATAGGGTCTTTGGTTGGGAAGAGTGGGGGGGTAGTTAATGGATAGAGCGGTAGCTCATAGAAGATAGTAATGATTAATGGTATATAATGGTTATATCAGCGATAGAGACTTGTTTATATTTATATATGTTAAGGGAAATGTTCGAGTATTTAAGTATTGACTTTCCATGATAAGTGAGGTTTGTGAAGGCTAAGTAAGTTCAAGTCGTTGGTAATATTGGAGAGGGTTTGAATTTGCTAGTATTGAACGAGGTTTTGGGAGGGTAAAACAGATCTGTAGAAATTACTAGTAGTTATAACGCCTTTTTTCTCTAGATTATAAATATTGAATGCGCAGGAATACAAAAATTAGAACCGAAAGGATTAAAAGAAACCATCCCAAATAACAAAGACACCAAAAGCTATGACGACTAACTCCTCCAGAACATAATCCCCTTATATCTTTATATCCAATCAATCATACAAAAAGAAAATTATAAAGTACGGCCCCCCCAAACCCTATCTATAACCAGTCTCAACCCCAGAATAAAAACATCACCACAGGGCCAACCTAAACCCTAACACCAACACTCTGCCCCCTCTTACTCGCTTCCAAATTCTCCACGCTATATCCTTCCTCGACCTCATCGCCCCCGTTCCTCTGTGGTGGTTTAAAACTCTTCCTTTTGATATTTATAAACCCGGCAACGATCAAAAGTATCAAAGCCACCGTTTCAGGGACCAGAGTGCACCCGACTAGGTACTTCACATTCGAGGGTTTGAATGTGAGCATTGAAACGTCTCGGTGGAAGGTGGAGTAGACGCCGAAGATTATGCGGACGTAGAAGGCGAAGAGGGTTATTGTTAGGAGGGCTAGGGTCTGTTTATTTCGTTAGTATCTCGTAAACAGAAAGAAAAGAGAAAGAAGAGGGGGGGGGAGGAGGACATACATTACTCATCCTAGCATACATAGCCCACGCAAAAGCCACATACGCAGACTGAATAACCGTCAAGATCAAAAAGATAATAGTCCCAGCCTGAATACAAGCCAAAGCAGTACCATCCACATTCCCCTGACTATCATACTCACTACTCCCAAACACCACCAAAACCAACCCCACAATATTCAACAATCGAACCTTCCCATGGAACTGCTGCTGCGTCGGATTAAACTCAATATTCGTCTCCGCCCAACTCACGAATAACGCCGATTCGGTCTCCAGCAGTCCTATGTACCCTATCGACAGCGTCACGATGTAGGCTATCACGGCTGAGGTGTTGGTGTAGGATGAGGAGTAGAATATCAGTTCGGCGATGAAACATGCTAGACGTGCGGAACAGAGGATGAAGGCGCCCCAGAAACCGTAGAGCCAGGGGTAGCCGGCTCGCATGTAGGTTGTCCAGATGTAGATTGAGGGGATTAGCAGGATGGTGAAGATTGTGAGGAAGGTTACGGAGGTTATTTCTATGGAGGAGAAAGGGAGGGATGTCATTTTTGCTGGTTTCCCTTTTTTTTTTTTTTTTTTTGTTTCTTTTTTGGGGGTTGTGTTGGGGTTGTTGGATTTTTATTTGGTTGGATTTGGTGACACGACTAGGTGGTACTGCGTCGGTGGAGGTACTTGAGGTTGTAGGTGCTTTTTTCTCTTCTACTTCTTTTTGGTGGAAGAGGATGGTTATTGTTTTTTTTATGAAAAGTGTAGAAGAAGATTTTTAGGACACCGGAGGGAAGAAAAAATAAAAGAAAGAAAAAGGGAAAAGAAAAAGAAAGAATACGAATATGAAAATATATGCCGACGTTCGATAACCTTGATGCCACTGCTGACTTATACACAAGAGAACACTCAAGAAGTCTTGGGATTTCTTGGGAGACAAGGGGAAGACCTTCGAGGTATGGGGAAACCGGTTTATATAATAAACTAAAAAAAAGAAAGGACCCCCCAGCCGGTCTAAAGATCTAACAATAATAATGTCGACCAGCAAGTCATTCTTTTTTCTTTTCGTAAGAGAGTTTACTTTTGACTGTTTCTGAATGTTAGCGAGATAGACTGCGCAGAGTATGTGAATACGACTCGAAAAAAAAGAGTTGATACGACCGAATTCGGAATTTGTTTATCGAGGCTTGGGGGACAAACTCAAAGGTTTGCTTGGGGGGAGGTTGTAGTACTCAATGCGCAGTACGTAGTAGAACGTTTCGCTAGGCAATCAATTGGGGCTGAGAATCCAATAACCCACCCGGCGCCGTCTCAAGATCTCTCACCGTGTAGATCCGCAGGCTAATCCCCCCCTGTAGATAGATAGACAGAAAAGCCCACGGCGGACGCGAGGTTGACAGGAAATGCGGTGAGGACGTAATCAACAGAAACCTAAGGGGGTACAAGGAAACGTATACAAAGGGGGTTATGTGGGAAAGTACCCCAGGTATAGGCTAGAGAAAAGTCAAGCTTTTTTTTCGTTTGTGTCGTCTAGTCTAAAGCTAAGGTTTGCCGTCAACCCGAACGTCAGCCACGAAATTTACGACCGAAAAGGGGAATTTTGGTTTTCCCTATAGTAGCGGTTCGGAAAGTCCGGAGGCTGCTAAGCGAGTGGATTGGGAATAGCTTGGTTTTTTTTTTTGTGGTTTGGGAGGAGGGATCGATTATGTAAGGTTGGGTTCGGTAGATGGGATACCTCAGACTTATTGGCGGCGCGTGGTGGGGAGCTCGAGGGGTAGGGGTTTGGATGTTGCTTGGGAGCTTGCATTGGGCTGACGTATGTTTAACCAGGGGTTGGAGTATGGAAGAATGAAAGGTTTTCTCGAATACCTGCACGGTTATTGTTCTTTTTTCTTCTGTAGAACTTCGGGAGCTCTGGAGCTCGAGTTCTGAATATGTATGTGGTTGCATTGCATGTATTGCATTGGAGATGGGTTACACGAGGGTGTACCGTAGATGATACTGATGGGTCATGGTCAGGGTCAGGTACCACAGATGGGGCGATATGATTATAATAGATCTATAGGCTTTTGGGATCGTATATCTACAAGAATAAGGTTATGTTCCCAGCGGGTCTGCCAGGAGTTGGAAGGTAAGAAGGTTTTGTACACGTCGACCAGCCCCGTAAGGCGTGCTAACTATTGCTATCGCAGCATATGGCAGTTGCTGTCTGTGACGTCTGGGAACGAGACCAGCCCTGGTCAAAAACTGATATCGCTGATATTTTGAAGTTGTTCACCTGTGCCAGAGATCAACTAAATGAATTTCATTTCTTTAGACACTGGGTTTCATTCAAGCCAATGGAAAAGGATATCACTGCACTGCACGGTTACAAGATATCAAAAACCATTGTAGAACCCCAGGATACCAAGTTCCCAGAGACGAACCCAAACATCAAGCTTTCCCGTCCAATCCCTGCATGACCCAAACAGGCAATGTAATGGGCTAGACAAGGCTTCATCCGCTGCCTGTTGTTGAACCACAACACGCCCCTTAGATAGACTGCGCTCCCCAAAACCCAGATATCGATATCATGATATCTCCAAAATCCTAACCGCGCGCCCCCGTCCCCCTCAAGTGAAGGCCAGCGCAAAACCAAGCGCAAAGATGCATCATTCGCAGGGCACAAACAAAACTTTCGAACCCTCGTGGCCGTGTATTTAACTTCCTGCGACGCGTCTTATTCCTTCCTTTTGACCACCACTCTCGTCAAAACAGAGTAAGCTTTGGGGTCTGAACAAGACTTCGAGTCGGCTCTTTCCTTCCCTATTCCGAGTTTCTCGCCATATCTTCTTATCTCTTCTCGCCCCCTCATTCAATTCATTCTTTCCCCCCTTGTTTGATTTTATTCAAACTTCTTTCTTTTTTTTTTTTTGCCTCCTCCAAAAAGGGCGGGTCCCGAGTTTGTGATTTGGCAAGAAACCAATATGCCTCGTAAAGGCGCAAGTGCGAAACGGCGGTTGAGTAATGAATTCGATGGACAACAGCCTGTCGAGCACCCAGCTCAAAATGAACAGCTAAGACGAACTCGGAGTAGAATGACTCTGCGCTCCGCCCAAGATGCACCCAAACCGTCTCAAACTCAACCGCGGGTCAACGCTAATGCCTCGAGAATCCAACAAACCGGCCAGTTTGCTGACACCGAAACACCTGGTAAGTATATAGAGGACCCTTGTGCAACCTTCGTTTCTCTTTCGATTCCAGATCTAGCGATCGATTGTCGGACATGTGCTAACCGGAATGTTGCATTGGCGATATATATAGTTGATGCAACAACGTCTATCCCAGCCGAGGTTTCATCTCAAGCGTTTTCTGGTGTTCGTCTTTTGCAGGCTCTCCCAAACGCCTCTAATATAGGTATCTCGACAATAAGGTCTGGGAGGATTACTAGAAGTAGGTCCTCAGCAGCCTACAATTCCAACGAGAACCTTCCCCCTCTTACTGGGAAACGTAAGAGGGCCATAGCTGAAGACCTCGATGATGACGAATTCGGGACGCCGGTTCCTGTTGACGAAGATGAAGAGTCCGATTTCGAGGAAGGCGAAGTCCATGAAACGGATATCGAAGATGAGGGCGAGGATCAACGCCCCTCTCGTTCGAAGTCCAGACGCAAATCCACAGAGGAAAAGGTCACCGAGACTTATATCAACATCAAGGAGTTCACAAGAGCCACCCTTCTCAAAAGCAGCCCAGCCAACAAATTTACTGATTCAAGCATGGATGACCTCCCACCTCTTTCTGACATCGATGACATCTTCGAGGATCTTACTAAGAACCATGAAGGTCTTGTCAACGTCGCTGAACATCTTAACGGCAGACCTCTGAGAGTTGCGACCATGTGCTCGGGCACGGAAAGTCCTCTTCTCGCTCTTGGCTTAATAATCAAGCATTTGAGTAAACTCTTCGGTGTTCAGATGTCCTTTGAACATTTGTTCTCTTGCGAGATTGAGCCGTACAAACAGGCATACATCGAGAGGAATTTTCATCCCAAGATTCTTTTCCGAGACGTATGCGAGCTTGAGGAAGAATACGCCACTACGGCATATGGCTCGAAAGTCAAAGTCCCAGGAGACTGTGACCTGTTGGTGGCTGGAACTTCGTGTGTTGATTACAGCAATCTGAACAACCATGTGAAAGGCCTAGAAGATGGTGGTGAGTCAGGTCGGACTTTTTATGGGATGCTGGGCTGGGTAAAGAAGCACAGACCAAAAATTGTCATCCTCGAGAACGTCTGTCAAGCTCCATGGGGGCTCGTCATCAAAAGGTTTACGGAGGCTGGTTATGTTGCTGGCCACAGCAGATTCGACACTAAAAACTTCTATATACCTCACACACGTCAGCGAGGGTATTTAGTTGCTTTTCTTGATGAATCTAAGAATGCTTCCAATTTTCCAGAAAGATGGGTGGATATAGTGAATGCCAAAACCAGGCCTGCTTCAGTTTCGTTCGAGGAGTTTTGCTTGGAGGATGACCATCAGAAGGTTGTTGAGGTTCGTGTAAAAGTCCAAAACGAAATCCAACGTACCAAAGGTACAGAATGGACTGCCTGCGAAAACAGGCACGAAAATGTGCGTGTGTCTGAGAGGCTCGGCCGTCAACGGCCATTCACAAGTTGGCAAGAGAATGGGAGATCCACTTGCTTCGACAACTCTTGGCGTAATTGGGTAGATAAACAAGTCGACAGGGTCAAAGATTTGATGGATATCAATTACCTTAGGAGTGCAACCAAGGGAATTGATCTTTTGTTCGTAGCTCGGGTCCACAACCTTAGCCAAAATGCAGATCGGAATACCGAAGGGAAAGGTAACGGGATTACTCAATGCTTGACTCCAACCATGATCCCCTACTCGACCTATCGAGGTGGTCCATTGATAGGCATCGAGCTCCTGTCACTGCAAGGACTTCCCACCGACCAGCTCCTTTTCACAAAAGAAACCGAGGCGAACTTGAAGGACTTGGCTGGGAATGCCATGAGCAGCACCGTCGTTGGGACTGCTATGGCCGCAGCACTGGTCGTTGGGATGAAGCTGCTTGCTCGTGGAAATGCTACGCACCAATTAGCTTCCAAATCCATCAACCCCAATATCTCGCCCATCGTATTGCCGAGAACACAGTCAGTCATGTTCACTGACCCCGCTGTCTGCAACATATTTGAGCTTAAGCACCTCAAGAAAGCTGCAACTAAGAGTGCAAGGAAGTGTGTCTGTGAGGCTCAAACCCTAACTGCTGATAAAATACAAATCTGCAGGGATTGTGGACATACCTCTTGCCAGCGATGTGGTATAAAGCCGCGTCATGAGTATGAACCCCTTCAGATCAGCAGACGGGAGCCGTATCAATTCGAGAAGCTCCTCAAGGATGTACTCCCGGTGGTTGTTAGGTTCAAAGGCGTTAAGAACGCAGTTAGTCATGCAATACTATACGGCGAGAATCTTCCAATTAAGGATAAGAAGTGGGATCTCTTTGAACGACACCTCCTCGGCGCTTTGTCATCAACTTTCACTCTTAGTTCGATGAAGAGAAAGGAAATGTGGGTTGCCAGGTTTGATAGCCCACTAGGGCGTCTCGATCTCCTCATGGGATCACAGCATTTTGAATGGAGGCTTTTCGTCAAAGTTGACAATTCATCATCTGACTTCAAAGAGCTGCGTCGTTTGTTCACCCCACCTGTCGCTCAGATGTCTGTTAATGGTGAAAATGGATCTCTTTTCGAGGGCACTTGGAATATTGCAGTTCCAGGGACCGCCACTGTCGATGTAGCCATAGAAGGAGCGGGTGAGCCGCTCGACTCATGGGAGAAGTCGATGGGACTGGAAGACCCAGCCTTCGCCAACAAGATGGTATACCCATACCTGAATATTTCTCTAACAAATCCAGTAGACTCTACCCTTTTCGATGCCGATATTAACGGGGAGTGGAAATTGCTTCTAAACTGTGGGACAGCTTGTAGAGCTTTGCATAGCAAAGTCGACGAGAATGGAAACAGAATCTTCTTGTTCATCGATCAACGTCGAATTGGGGATGGGTCTAATGATGGTTTCGTATTTGCCCGAGATTGCAAGCGCCTCGAGTATGGTGAATACCGTCCGATTATCGCTAAATTGGACAGTGTATTCAGACCAACTACGAAATTAAAACGGGTGACTACTCAGGTCACCGCAAACCAATTTTGGACGCCTGTGGAAGGCCTGAGACTTAAGCCGTCTGGAGGCATTCAAACAGAGTATTCGTTCAGCCTTCCGGCAGATATCACATCTCATGGCACTTGTTCTAGTCCGGTTTCCTTCCTAGCGTCTAGAACACGAGTGACTCCTGCTCTTTCAGCTGGGTTTCCAAAGGAATGGAACATTATTGACGAATTCAACGCTAAAAAGACCTTTAGATCCATTAACTGGATCGTTGAAGGTCTCAAGAATACACCATCCATGGGACATTGGGAGGCCTTTGATGTCATGAACTTGTCTCTCAACTGCGGTATTTGTGCACCTCGGAAACCGAGTCTTTCTTGGGGATTATTCAAAGACAAGGTTACACTTATTGAAGACCCTGAAGAGGCCGCCGTCTGGGAACGAGCTATGAAAGCACGTCCAAACCCTTGGGTAACCGCCTTGAAGGTCCACCATGTGAATGGTCAAGATTTCCTTCTTCTCAATATCGGCGTGAATATCGTTTCACTCTGCCATCGAGCTGCCGATTTGCTTCCTAGCGGCATCGGACTCGGAGACCTATCAGTAAGTTGGAGGTTGAAGACTAATTATGTCAGCCCCCCTCGACTCTCCTTCCCACCCTTCACGGTAAAGAGCAACAAAGAAGACCAACAAAGCCTTCAGCCACCTGGTTTCCTCGTAAATCTCCGTCCAGAGCAGCTCAGGTCGCTTACGTGGATGGTAACGCAAGAGTCCTCCGAAGTTCCGTTCTTTGTGGAGCAGGAGATAGTTGAGGCGGTCCACCCTCAACTTTCATGGAAAGTCGACGTGAGGGCCACAAGGCCAAATAGCGCCCGTGGTGGTGTTTTAGCTGATGCTGTTGGATATGGCAAAACTGCTATTACCATGGGCCTCCTTGCCTCCATGAAGGGATCCTACTCTCCACCACAAGATTCTAATGGGAGAATTCCTGCCAGGGGGACTCTGATCATCGTCCCAGGCCATCTGGTAAACCAATGGGAATCAGAAATCACCAAATTCACTGGCAATATGTTCGAAGTTATAGTCATCAGGACGATGGGGAAGATGAAAGCTCTTTCGATCAAGGATATCATGGATGCAGATATCATCCTAGTCCCCGTCTCATTGGTGAGGAGTCCTATCTATCTTGAGCGATTAGCAGAGTTCACGGGTGGCGGTGATGCTCCAAGGAAGGAAGGGCGGAAATTCCAGCAATGGGCTGATGACTGTGCGGAAAGGTTGGGACCACAAATCGAAAGGCTTCGGTCCGGAAATACAGACGATGTTCTCGCTGAAATAAATTCGGGCTACGAGAGACGCAAGGTAGCAAGAGAAGTTGAGCAGATCCTGGGAAGAAAGGCTCACAATGCCGCTACCGCGAAGAAGAAGGCTGCTGCTGCTGCAAAGAAGGCTATTGCTGATGCGAAAAAAGCCGTCAATGGTGCGAAGAAGACTGGTAATGCGAAGAAGAAACCCTCTGCCACGAAGAAGAAAGCACCTGCTACGAAGAAGAAGAGTCCTGCCACAAAGAAGTTCTCTGCAATGTCCCCTCAGACTAGTGATACTGAGGCTGGGTCCGAGCTTGTGGACGCCGAATCCCAGAAGAAATCAGGGCCATCAAAAAAGAAAGCCACCATATATGACGACCAATTCTGGAAGCTCAAGGGCTTGAAAGGAAACTGGGAGGAGTTACGAACGCCCCTCTTTGAGCTCTTTAAGTTCAACCGACTCGTCTTGGACGAGTTCACTTATTGCATCGGGATGCCTTTACACATGATCCCAGGAATTCTAGCAACGTCTCGCTGGATTCTTTCGGGAACTCCAGCATTGGGTGACTTTGATGACGTCAAAAGGATCGCGGTCTTCTTAGGGATTCGGCTCGGTATTGACGATGATATCGCGAACAGTGATATCAACAACAGAAGAATTGCAAGGGATCGAAGTGGTAAGCATCTAATAAATACCACATATTAACAGCACTAACTTCTATTATATAGCCGTCGAGGCATTTCACGCTTTGCAGGAAGCTCGTTCGCCAGAATGGCACCAGGATCGCCATACGCATGCGCAGGGCTTTTTGGACCTCTTTATGAGACAGGTAAGATAAACCATTTTACAACCAGCGAGTTTACCAAATATTAACAGGTTGAACGTAGAACGTGGCCGAACTTGATGAGATCCCAGTCGAAGAACACTGGATAAACATGGAGCAGCCAGCAGCTGAAAAGGCTATTTACATCGAGCTCGACCACCATGTCAAAGCAATGGACATGAAGGTCATAAGAAGAGGCAATGCCAAAAGTGACGGCGATCGAGATAAACGCCTCCGTTCCGCTATTGGGGATAGCCAAACTGCTGAGGAGGCTCTCTTGAAGTCCTTGTGTCACTTTTCCCTAAACATTGGGGATTTAGGCCCAAAGGCTACCGCTCGTACAGCCTGTGATCACATTGTCAAACAGCGCGAGGAGCAACTGGAGAGGAATAAAAAGGAACTCTTCGAAGTCCTGAGTACTGCTCTATTAAAAATACACAAGTCCGCAAACTCATCGATCCCATGGGTCGATAACCCTTTCTTAAAGTTCCTAGAGCAAAAAAGAAGTACCAATCTCGAAGATGCCGAAGCAACTTCGGCTTTTAGATCGATACTTCAGGAAGCTAAGGATTGGGCTATCCACCGGAGCGGTAAAACCGCAAAGGCAACTTCGTCTTTAGATGTTGGTGATATGGACGTCGACAATAACCAATCCGAAAATGATGGACCTAAAGATGATGGGTCCGACGACAACGAACCTCACGACAGCGGATCTGATGATGACGAATATAACGGCGATGAATCTAACGATGATGAACCCGATGATAATGAATCCGGGGATGGCTCGGGCGACGAGGACAACGTAGCCCGACGAACCAACGTCAGAAATGACAACATCGATAAGGATCGTGAGACTAGACTCCAAATTGGCAGGCTACTAAAGGAGCTAGTCGGTAGATTCCGTTCTCTACGTTTCTTCAGGGTTGTACGTCAGGTGCAAGCGAAAGATCCAAATGATCGATGGGTCTGTGCATGTGAACCACAACGGAATTTCCCGCTTGAGAAGATGAATGTCTCAAGCATCTGTGGACACTCGGCTTGTTCCGACTGCATGGCCCGTTCTGCAGACCGCAGACGATGCCCCGGGAAAGACAGTGGATGTGAAAGTCTGGTTCAACCGGGGAACATCATCCCAGTAACCTCACTTGGGGCCGGCCACGATTATCCTACTCCCCATGGTGCAAAATTGGGCAAACTTGTCTACATTATCCAAGACGTCATTCCTGCTGATGAAAGGGTGCTTGTATTCATACAATTCCCCGACCTATTACGAAAGGTTCTCTCGGTCCTTCAGGGAGCAGGTATAACAGTGGAACACCTATCAGGCTCCTCGAAAGATAAATCCGACGGACTTACACTCTTTCAAAAGAACGATTCACGCCGTGTCCTCCTCTTAGAGGCTATGGCCGAAGCTGCGGCTGGAGCGAATCTAACCGTGGCTAACCACGTGATTTTTCTCTCCCCTCTATTCGCAGAAAATGAGCACCAGTATACTGCTGCTGAGACTCAGGCAATTGGCCGCGTCCGAAGATACGGCCAGAAGAAAACGGTCCACATCTGGAGACTCATGATGAAAGATACCATCGATGATGATATCTATCAGGAGCGCAACAATCCTACTCCGAGATCGGGTTGGGATTTCTAACTAACGGTTGATGCACGCATACGGCACAGATAATGATCTGATCTTCCTGGCTTGACTTTTATTGGTTTTTTCCCATGTCCTTATCCCTGGCCTTCTCCACCGTTTTACTTTTAATATTCTCCCCTCTTTTTCTTATCTTCCTCTTCTTATCCTCTTAGGTTCATGTATGTAAATATTTTGGAGGCACAGCCAGCATCCAAGGGTGAATGATAGGTTTCGGTATTGGTTCAATTTCGGCTTCAGCTATCGTTCAAATATTCTGTTTTGTCCCATTTTCTCTATTCTCCCAATAAGCTTTCGGTTATTCTTTGGATTTCCTTTTGCATGCGCACATGATACCCTCTGCTTTTAGCCTTCCAACTATACTATTGCTATATTAAGACAATGATATCCTGTTGAGATCGATCGAGTATTCTGCCGTCGATTGTTAACATGTTGCATCGTAAATGTGTTGGCCGGAGATCCTCGATGCCATGCTGTATCCTTTGTCACACCTGCCCTCGTGGGCAACCTCTTGAACGTGGGCCGTCCGGGCATATTACTTTTTTTCCGTCCCATTTTTCCAACGAGTACATCCCAGCTGAGAAATATGGACTCCTACGAAAGGAATACCAAATGTCGGCGGATGGCACAGATCTTAGGTGGTTTTTTTTTTTTTTTTTCAAGTTATTTCGATATAGCCGCGTAGAAAATTGTGGATTCAACGCCGGATCTAGCTCAAAAAAACTAAATGTGACCTAGAAATATCCTTTTTTTTTCAGCTCGTCAAAGAATACGCTAGCCTCTGTAATACTCCTTCGAATCGAAGGTCATGCATCTAAGAGAACCTCAGGCCGAGGCTGCCGGGTATCAGTTTTCGTAAATGGCCAGCTTGCATTCACTTCTGGCGGTTCGATGCCATTGCATTGCATCTAGTAGCAAACAATGCCATGCCTGAGCTGAGGTATTTAGGCGGGCCACCACTTCAATACTTAATGATCGGATGGAGAAAGCTCCGAAGGATTGGAATTCGGGCACATGTATTAATAATATACTTAGTATCCATAATACCTACAAGTACCTAGGTAGCATCTGGTGGGACTTGGCATCGTGTATCCTGCATCGGTCCCATGGATCTGTTTATGGACTGCAGCTACTCGAAAGCTATTTGGGAGCTATTTGGGAGCTAACTAGAGCTATGGGGGAGCTGAGATGGGCATTGGACCATAGCTATGGCAAAGTCCCGCGAATAAAAGAGATATTCCAAACGAGATGCGTTCCAATCGCATAAATTTCGGATGCAAGTTCGCCAGTTCCGAGGACTTGGAAGATGCAGGTTTGAGAAAAAGTATCGAGGAAGGGAAGGGAAAAAACAGGGCACCTGCAGCATTATAACAGGTTGATATATCAGTTCCGAATTTGAGGGAAAACGCTATTCCATTTACCCACAAGTCTCCGTTTACCGAGCGCCTGCACCAGTAATTCGGTACTTGGATCCCCAACGAGCAACCATGCCTCCGTCTTATTCTGAAATCGGTCGAGTCGAGGAAGCGTCGGTTCCCAGCAGTTTTGCCTTGGGACTCGAGCTTGGAAGCTCTGGGATTCGAATTGGACAAGAGGAAGCCTCCTTTAACTTTTTTTTGTGTAGGGGGCCACCTAGAAGCGGGGAGCTTGGTATACGCCGCGCCGCTTTCCCATGCACACATACACATCCATTGCAGCACGATTGGCAAGGGCAAGTAACATCCCACCAAGGCTATCTCGAATACCGCGTATTTGCTTAAAGTTTAGGGATATTGATGCCGATGCAAAGTCAATTGCGAGGTGTTCTTGCATCTAACCCTAGATAAAAACTCCACAAAATGCCTGTTTGGCATCATAGTTGCTTGCCTAACTGTGGGAAGAGCTCATAAATGAAGCAATCAGATGGATAGGATCCGAAGAACCATGTCATCGGCACCTAATGTGATCCCAGATCCATGCGCATGCTCTATTATCCTTCCTGTAACCAAGGTTTCGGCGCGGTACTTCTGAGTAGGACTTCCAGAAGCAGGCCAACATCCGCTAATTCAAGAGCTATTACCCCCATTTTTTGACGTGGCCGGGTTTCCGGTCTAGCGCTAATTTGTAATGACGGTAGCTCTGGAGCTATCGGGGATGGACTTAGGAAGACGATATAAGACTAAAAAGAAGAGAACGAGAAGGAAGCTAGGTTCTATATCAACTTCGGCGCGCTCCCAGATCTCGAGATTGCGTTGAGCTACAATTGCACACTTCATCCCTGGTATCCCTTTGCACCCAATCATTCTATTCTTTTCAACCTTACCAATCAATTAGAATATTACCTCCAAGATCTCCGGAATTGTAGTGGTCCATTCATAAACGGTCCTTTACTTTGCCCAGAGCTCATACCTTAGCTATTAGTTAGCAGAGCGGAGCTTCATACTCCGCCTTGTGTAACCCTATCAATAGCTATTAACCAGCCCAAGGGTTCGCCGTACAACCTTCAATCTCATCTATCAAAATGATCGACGAAGCAACTGCAAAGTCCAAATACTGGGTTGAGGAGCCACCTATCCATGCCCACCCAGATGCCGTCTCCCTCGTCCAACACTACCGCCCCGAACTTCAAGACGCCGAAGCTATGATCCCCATATTGAAGGACATACGGCTCAAAGCTTGGAAGATCAAATACTACCCGTGCGTCGGACTGTGGCATTTCTTTAAATTTGGGATGGCAGAAATGTCGATCTACCCCGAAATCATCGAGAGGCTCAAGCAAGGACAACGAGTACTTGATATGGGATGCTTCATGGGATTCGACGGAAGGAAGCTAGTAGTCGATGGTGCCCCGAGTGAAGGGATCACGAATATGGACCTAGAAGATAGGTGGTTTCCGTTATCTTACGACTTGTTCAAGGATCAGGATGAGTTTAAGGGAGAGTTTTTTGGAGGATGCGACATCAATGATGAAAAGCTTTTCGGAGAAGGGTCCATCCACCGACATAGATACGACATGATCTACATCGGATACTTCATCCACCTCTTCCCTCCAAACAAACAATCGCATATCATCAATAGTTTGGTGCAGATGCTTAAACCGGTTTCTGGATCAATGCTGTTTGGAAATACAGCTGGAACAGCAAAAGAAAATGGTCACAAAATGAAGGCAGATTTCGCGCCACCGGTCCGAAACGAAAAAGGGGAGATGGAGAAACAGGATTTCGTCTTTCATTCAACAAAGACTATCGTGGATTTGATGTCCGAGGCGGTCAAGGAGGAGGATAAAGAATGGGAGTTCACGGCTGGCAGAGCTGATTTTGACACAGATACTTCTCCAACAAAGACCTTTGCGGTGCATTTCAAGGATGCGGAAATTGTGGAGTTGAACTTTTGCATGAAAAGGAAGTGATTGGTTCATTCGGCTCTGCCGAAGGCCACACAGCAAGACACTTCTGGAGCCCTTATCTCGCGAGTACTATGATCGCGCCAATCTCAACGACGCACACGATAGCTATAGATTACGGGGGAAACAATGCATATTGCGTATTGATTAGAAACCTGGAGTTTAGTCGATTCGAAGAGGGGACCAATAAGGATAGCAACCGGTGGTCGAGGTGGATTCTTGCACATAAGTACTTACTCTGTATAAAGTTTAATGAACTCTCACAAAATATAACGATTACTCAGCATCGTCGACATTAGTCCGAGGTGATAGTGTGCGTTTCTGTTAACTTGATGCGGTCTGTCAGCATAGATTTCCTAAGTTGCATGCATTATATCGCTCATTATAACCCAGTTCGATGCTGACACCTTCGAAGACCGCGAATTCATGCGGGTCGGGGAATGGGCGAGTGTTTAAAGTCCATGTGCGAAGGAAGCTAAGTCCAGAAAAGGCTTTATCGGAGAGTTCTTGACTCCGAGGGCTCCGTGAACAGCCCTGCTGAAAAAGGAGGACCGGGTCGGTAGCTTCAAAGCCCGGTCACCGCTAACTTTGCTTGCTTGAGCTCGCACCAAAATTGAAATGCACCGTTGCCGTTCTAGAACAAAGCCGCTCCACCTTTTCTTTCGTCCGACAAAGTCCACCAAGCAGAATGAAGTAATGATGTTCCGGAGGTATCGAGTAAAACCGCCCCCCGAAATCTTGAGCTTGTGATTGTGAAAGTGCGTGGTCTAGCCAGAGATATAAGATCACGGCGAACCCATTCCCATGTCCACATTAATCATCATTCCTCACACGGCTGAATAAGCATAAGCTCAACGGTATCGATATACCAGTTACGAGTTTCTTTTGGTCAACGCAGGGCTTTCGTTCATCCAAGCTTCTGAAGCCAGGGTTCGACTTCCAAGTGCAGACATTTGCATGAGACCGGAAGTGGAAAACAGGAAAATTCTTGAACGTGGGTCATATGGATTCAATCCCTGGGAAAGGACTATGAATAGTCGAGCTAACGCCGCTTGCTTTGTTTTTTGTTTCTTTCTTTTCAGTGAACTCCGCGAAAATTTTCAGCGTGTGACTCGTTCCGCGATAATTTTCCGGTCGGTCGGCTATTCGAGGTGCCGTCGCGGTTTTCACGATCCCCGAATTTACGTATACCAAGGCTTCACAATCACGGCCGCGGCCTCAATACAATATATTATTCTTGACGACTCTCTCAGTGACGCTTGCCCTCAATAAGCTTCCTATACGCTCAACTCCATAAAAGTCTTCAGCAATAAATCGTCAACCAAACCATCAAACAAAAATAAAAATATCATGGATTTCTCAGACAAGAAGGACCCGAAGTCCATCCTTCCCATGGATGACAGCTTCACGCCACCACGGGTACTTATCCTGTGTCCAGACAAGACGCTAGCGCCAATGGCCGCTGCGGAACCCTGGTTCATTTTCAAAGAAGCTGGTAAGTAATTCGGAAACGAATAACCAGTATCCACTTTTTAGGTAGACGTCGATGCTAACATCCGACCCGCAGGTTGCGTCATTGAATTCGCTACCGAAAATGGTGATGTTCCAAAAGCCGACCAGCGCATGCTGGAACGGTCCGCCTTTCGCGACATTATGGTATGAGCTTAAACCAATGTAATCTGAATCTTTATTGAGGCTAGTGTCTAATCAAATTATATCTTTGTAGGGTGCAACGTTAGATCATATCGAAAAGTTTTACATGATGGCTGGATCGGACGAATACCTGAACCCTCGGGCTTGGTCTGAAGCTAGCTTTTCACTTCTACCTTATGATGCTGTCTACTTGACAACAGGATTCGACGCAAGGATGCGACAATTCGTCGAGTCCGAGTCACTTCACAAGCTCCTCGCTTCCTATTTCCCGTTGACAAAGCGCAGACGGCTGGTCCAGCGAGCACCCACACTGTCTGATAAAATAAAGAGAAGGTCAGCCATGATCCAAGATGATGGTTGTATGCCAAAGACCATCAGTGAAAAGCACGAGGATGATCTCATTCACCTTGATGGCCCCAGGAGGGTTGTGGGCGCCATGGGGAAGGGTGTTCTAGCGTTGTCGATGTCTATGGTCGTCGACAATCTGACACCCGAAGAAAGGAAGAGCGCCGAGGAAGAATGTTCAGTCCGAGCCGATGCTTACCAGGAAAAGGTCAAGAAAGAGGCCGAAGAGGCACAAAGGGCAAAGCTACACCGACGCTCCTCGTCGTTAGCTAAGATGGCCAAAGGCCTGCCACTCAAGCGATCAGCGACGACTGGTTCACTCTTCAAGTCCGCGTCACGAAAAGAAAAGAACGAAGATCCAAAGAACTGTCCCACACCGCCGGCCCTCCGCTCCGTCATCTACGGCGTCGAAACCACTACAACCCCTTCATGGATGGAAAATTTAGGCACAACAGTTTCTGCCATTAGCGGTTTCAAGAATATGTTCAAAACATATACGAAAAGTACACAGGATCAAGTCGTTTCCGCTCTCGGAAACCCGACCCTTTACCACGCGGGACCCCCAAATAAAAAGCCGTTCACCCACTCCGCATCCACCCACCACTACGTTTCTGCAAGGTACCCACCCGAGAGTGCCTTGACCGCCCTCCACGTGCTCGAGGAGATTGCCATCGCGAGGGTAGAGTGGGGGAAGTCACGGGCCTGAGGTGGAGTGATAAGCGACAGGATGAGCGCAGGCGATACGATTACGATACGAAGTAATATGCATGGCAATGTTATCCAGGCAAAAGGACAAGTTCCCAATAGTAATACTCATTTCTCATTTATGATGGGGTTATGGAGTTCATGTTTTCTCTTTTTTTCTTCAATAAATTTGAAGCCGTTTGGGATGGCAATTTAGAACGGCATGGGGGTTGGAGTTCTTGTATATTGACGAAATTCTATTTGAGTCAATCAATAATATTCTTTGTACATATAACTATTTTACCACAGGTTGGGCAAGCATGTATATACCCATTCTCACTATTATAATCATCGTTTATGTGAAGATCACTAGCATATACGAATCCAAGACCTTCGCCCCCGTTTCACAACATCGTAGAAATTCTCCAATCATCCGAAGTCATTCAAATTTCTACCTCTGCACAGTGGGGGCAAACGGATAATCCGAAAGTTGAGTAATTGCGGCACAGTATTTCGTCGAAAAAACGTGGAGGGGATGGTGGTTGAAAATATGGGTGTGGTGCGTGGTGTATGCGTGTTAATATTAAGCCACATCGTATAGGGATCCACTTTAAGGCAAATGCATAGTTCGACGGCATTAATCACCTTTTAAGCGATATTCTGTCGACGTTATTCGCTGGATATTATTTTGAAGGGAAGGGGAAGAAACAGTCACAAGGATTCCTAGGACGCTTCTTCATTAGAACTTATTCTGAAGAGGCTTGGTTTCAAATGTCGAGCGTTTTTAGGTAGTATTTAGCACGACATGGCGTGATAAGTAGATGCTTTGATTGACTGAGCGCCTGCGCCGCCTGGGAAGATGGCAATGTTGCTTTGGTTGCAGGAAGCTGTGAGAATTGCATTGCGGTCCCACGCGAGCTGCGCAGGCGTTGGCGATTGGATATTTAATATGTTAGGGGATAATATGGCAAGGCGAGCTGCGACACGGTGGCACAGCCAGGGCGGTTCCAAAACCTGGGTTTCAAGCGTTTATCCGGGTTATACGCTGGCATTTCACGCTGTGCCAGAGGAGATCACCAGATTGAGATGGATTTTCTGCCTCGGAAAAGACGGTTCCGAGAAAAAGGTGACACCCGCGCGCGGTTTAAGTTTTGTGGCGAAGGTTTAGCACAGCTGGTGGTGTCAGCTTTGCATGGTTGGGATGGATTCTTTCCCTAGACGGGTCAATGTCGACCTCTGCATGTGCCGGGATTTGGGCTGTACTGGCAATTCGTATCGGATCTGTGCAGCTGTGGGATTTTTTTTAGTAATCGGAAATCGCGATAAAGCATCGAGTCGAGGGGAGTCAGCTGATAGAAATGCCCCCGATCCAAACTGGTTTTTGATGCAAACGGCTTGTTGGCGTCTGTAGATGAAAACAATATCATGGATCCTTGATGCAGGACAATGTATGTCTTACAAGGCTCGAGGTTTGAGCGCAGGCCGGGCAGCTGCGTGTGTGGATGCACTCGGGGAGTATTATGCATTTAGGCACTTTGATTACGGGCGGATCGACCGGAGAATGATGCACCATACGCCATCTCACTCTAAGATTCGGCGCTGGCTTAGACTGCATATTTGAGGAAATATTAGGAGTCGATATCGCCATCATATCAAAAAAACGCCAACGTGCTCGAGCTATCGATATCTTGGAGCCCTGTTAGTGACGGAAGGCTTTGGTTCTTCATTTAGATAAAAACTCGTGTCCACAGGCTGTACTGTACATCAAAGCGGATTACTTGCATGACCGTATGCATTTAATATATTTAGATACCAGAAAGGCAAGGATAGCCGGACTATCAAGTCCAGACGGCTATATCCGGTGTGCTTAGGTCGCGGTGTTTTATACATAACGTAGGTTGGAATAAATTGGGATCTGACAGTTATGTTCCATACTATTGCATATCGATTTATAAATCGCATTTTTATATTAAAACTGCATAAACCGATACGAGGATCAGGCATCATCTCGCCCGCGGTGTTCGGGCCCGGTAATTGCTGAATTTGTAAGAACGTCATAGACGCATATGCTGCGTAGGGGCAGGGAAACCTCCGGTGTAAGACATTTGAGGTCATCCGTGACCCGGTTACGTCTCTGCGATCCATGACTTACCGTCAAAAGCGAATGAAATAGCTGGGAAACCAGTTTCCAAATTCGAATTAAGGGTGCCCGGGTTTGATAGCACTCGCTGTTCGTATTTCTCGTTTCGCTTCGTGTGTCGAGACAATAGTTGAAGATAATGGGAAATTGTTCTGTTCTATTGGGCACGACGGGATATATATCCGGGGTATGCATAAATCCGTAAATCTGTGTTAATTTTCCGAATCGGTATTACATAGAAGTGATTTGCCGCTCTTTCCCGTACACTTGTGCCTAGCGGAACTGCACTGCTTGAATGCTGGGGCTTGGGCCCATGGTTGGGTATCCGGTACTTCACATTCCAGGCGAGGAACCTGCCATATGATCGGGTTTGGATGCATCATGAATATGTCTTACCTTTAAGTATTCGACCAATACTTTTTCTTAGACGCTAACCTTTCGATATTCCCTCATCCGAAATGTCACTTTTATGCGGCAATCCAGCCTCACATGATGTTCGGAAGCCTGTGTCAAATGTCACCACGTGAACACTTGCATTATGCAATGCATCGGAAAGCTTATGGGTTTTGTAACACCCTGTTTTCTTTTATTTTTTGAAGGGTGGTATTCGAGGTACCGAGCATTCTGTACGGAATAAACTTCGAATTTTTTGGTTAGGAGCCGTACTAAAATGATGTGAGTTGCATGATGGAAGCAGGGGGGTGAGTTAAGAAACAAGGTTTGTGAAGAATCTGAGGTAGTCTATTATATATTTTAACTAAAGAACAAGGTGCCTGTGTGATGTTTGATCCCACGGATATAGTTATTTGTAGAAGCAAATTTGGATATGACAAAAACTCTGTTTTTTGTGTCACCATAGTTTCCTAGCAGCATGTATGTGTACATATGGCGTTATAATAGACATAGGTACCCGGGAAGAAATTAAATTGCTGGAGGTTGTACGTTCTGGAAGCCCGAGTATCAACCTGCGATTGGGAGATGAGATCTATTATAGTTCCCGTCAAGAAGGTGGAAGGTGTCCCGTGGAGAGGGCGAAACCAGAAATGCAGATAGACGGGAAGCTACTATAATTCATAGTACCATCGCTTGCTCAATTCGGGTCACTGGTATAATAACATCGATGTTCTAGCGTTTTTTGTTTACGAAAACGGCCATGGACTAAATACGGCGCTAACTGTCTGCGTTGAGACTGTTGGAATTCGGACATATGAGGTTGACAGTTTTGATACAAGCCTGCCGGAGAATCTGGGGTACCTAAAGCCCCGTTCAGCCTAACACAATTAATTGCATTGACATACAACGTTCCTGGCGCTAAACAAGACCCAAAGCGCCATTCTCTAAGAATACATAAACTTTTCGAATACACCATCGTAGATCCTAAGGGCGTTCCGTTCCGAGTTATCCCTGAGGGGATAGCCAATGTCATGAGTAATGGCTCAGTCATCTAACATTTTATCTTTAGTTTTCTCACGAAAGCCAAAGAGTTTCAACGGAGATACTAATTTTCGACGGGATCGCCGTCGCAATTCCCGTCCAAAAAGATTGTGTCGAAGAATCGCACAGACACTAGCATGGGAACTAGTGAATTCATATGGACTAGTGGAAAGTTTATAGTCTGAGTAGCGGGGCGTTAATACTATGAAGAGAGTTCAAGGGCCCGAATAGATAGGGAGACTGCATGAGAGCTTCTGCGTCGAAGGTTTCGGATGTAATTAAATCCGTCTGATGTCTGTGGCTACGAGCTTGAGAGTATAGATCATAGCGTCGAGAAATTCGAGGCGACGTCGGTCTGACCGAGACAAGTGGGAACATTGTTGTATTTCCAGGTGGGTTGTGTTGGTAGAGGTACCGACGGCCCTGGACCTAGGATCCTGCACAGCTGTACGCTGTACGCACACAGACCCCGGTGCGTCCGAGTTTTGCGCACTCCCAAGACACGATTTCCGAGGGGATGTATCAGGAATTTGGGTGATAAAGGGGCCATAGATATTTCTTTACGTCTCCATCTAATACGCCGTGGCTTGTTCGAAAAAAATAATAATCCTATAGTATTCCATTGCTATAACTCTGTCTCATAGAGCGGTGCTAGAAAACAGCGTGATAACCTGGAGCGGTGGAGAGGCAGTGGAGCCACTTCTGTATCCGTCTCAGGTATACGATCCCGAGGGTGAGGTCCTGGGACCGACGAGTGGACTAAAGTGCATCTTGGCCAAGGTACCCAGGGCCCACGATTGGCCCTTGGTCATATGGCCTAACCTAACATGCAAACACAGGATTCCAGGAGATATTCGGCCTAAACCATGCCGGGCTAGCATCGTCGATATAAAAGGCTTGGCTTGGCGATCTTGAGGGACAACTCCGAGTCTATCTCGATCGGAGTCAAAGCTAGCCGCGATAACTCGTGCCGGTCACATTTTTTGAGGGTATTTCGGTTTGTTTGAGCCCACCAGGTGTCGAGGAAGTAGATTTCCAGAAACCAAAAAAATGTGACCGCGGTTGGGAAAACTAGAATTTCGCCCAGGCCAATCTCCACGCATGACGCATTATTAGGAAAGAACGTCTCATGGTATTGGGACGCTACTCGTTGCCGAGTTAATACTGAAAATGTATATGATTGGCAGTAATTAAAGCTAGTGGGGGCTAACCCTTGCTCACTCGAAATACTTCTAGCACATCATGGCAATCGACCGTTCGGGGCCTTTGAGGGAGGAAACTTTATTGAGCCCAGCGAAGAGGTTCACGATAGTCGAGCGAGATCTTGTCTCCAGGAGGTAGCCTGGTACTGCACAGTAATGTTGAACGGGTGGGGAAGGTGGATAAAATGTGCAGAAATTTGTTTCTTGGATGGAGGTATCGGCCCATCGTCCGATGGTATGATTGATGTCTCTACTCTGGATTACTACTCGCTTTAGTAGTGATAGATGGGCTAAGGCGAGGCCAAGGGTGAAGATCTGAAAAGCGAGGCGAGAGGGGAGGACCTCGAGCCCCACTATCAGTAATGAAAACT
Organism: Orbilia javanica; assembly: GCA_036872735.1. Taxonomy (NCBI): domain Eukaryota; kingdom Fungi; phylum Ascomycota; class Orbiliomycetes; order Orbiliales; family Orbiliaceae; genus Orbilia; species Orbilia javanica. The sequence goes on along the minus strand of JAVHNR010000004.1, from coordinate 2,449,400 downwards.
GTTTGGAGTGGCTCTTCGAGATTGTGCACGAGCTGTTGCACATGAGATTAGAACTGAGACCTTGTATCGGAATTTCGCGCTAGAGGAACGGATAGATCTTGGCTTTCAAAGATGGATAGAGTTTTGTCAACTCATTAGCGGCCGGCGGCATCGGTCCTTTTCGACGGAAAGCTTCCTTTCCTTTTACCGCCCACGTGGAATCCAGTATGGGCATCGACGGGGGGGCGTTTGTCCTTGCAAAACATCGCAGGCAGCCGTCTTAAACATCTATGGCGGCCTGGGAGCCGTAGCTCGGGGGGATCAGTAGGAGAAGGATTTTTACTATCGTCGATAACGAGGCCAACTAATTAGGACCTAGCTTATCAGACAATTATAATTATGGAATGCCATCGAGCGTTTATCACAGCCGATTTCCCTTCGAGCAGGCCAAGAGCTGACAAGTTTCAGGAGGCGACGCCCACCGTCTTCAACTTCTCATCTGAGATTCCATCTGCAGCTTGCATTTCGGGGCATGTGGAGATCAGTGACAAAAGTCGTTTTTGTGTGTTCCGAGTGTGATATGATCCACTGATGTCGCATTTCAGCGAAGTGGTAGTTTCCCGTGCTGGCGGGTTGGTGTCCAGTGGACTGGTTCGTGGATTCACGAGGCTTGCCATTGGACCCGTCCCACATATCACAGCAGAGTGGAATTGTTACCGACATATTACATATTATGTCTGTGTATTATCGTCGTCGAGCCTTCATTCGAGACAGGAAAGTGTGGAGACTAGAGACCAGAGACAACCGGTGATTTGAATTCATGGTGTGAAGGGCTTGGCATTACTGAGAGGGCTACTCTTTTTGAGTTGGTTAGAGTAGACTCCCCTGATCCAAACAACAACCAAGCAAGCCATCGAGGCAGGGAAATAACGCCTTGAGCGCACCACGGCTGTCCCCACAAAAAGAATCGCCTGAAGAATCTTATGCCGAAATTGTTCAAGCACGGACTGGTTCTTGAGAGAATCATTCGATTTGTCGTCTTTTGATGGTATGTCAGGGCGCATTGAACTTCATGCGGAGATTTAAGCCGCTGACATCAGAATTCGACCGCCGTTCGCCCTCCTTTAGCTTCTGGCAAAAAACCGCATCTCGTGGACGGAGATAGTGCTATGATTATATTCATGCAGCCTACCCTTGGGTATTCACTCGAAGAACAATGGACAGGAGGGATTTCAGCTACCGACTGCCCTTGGGCAACCGGGATGCTGAAACTTGGCAGGAACATTTAGGTGAAGCCTTTCTGCAGTCCGTCCAATTAAACCTGCCATTTTTGGAAACCTCAAGCAATGGTGGACCAAACTGTCGGGACCCACCGGCCGTCTTTCTGGGATCATACCAGATGCTGGGATTCGAGGTATTCATTTTTCAGTCCTTTTGCCGTCCATAGTTTGGGGCCTCGACAGAGGACAGCGCCTCGAACGCCATGCTTATCATAACGAGACAAACATTGCAGCGTCGAAGGTGCGTGTATCAGTATAGTGTCATTCGCCAAAGATCGTGCAATTTCCAGGAGTTTGAGGTTACCAGGAAAATATCTCCTCGCTCCTTATGTACCATTGTGTCGGATACTGGTTGCTTTCGAACACCGGCGGATCCTTGGACATGGCCATGCATGCGAGTCGTGAGATTGGGAGGGAATAGTGCCCTACATTCGTACTGTCCCACTATTTTGGGATTGCTCTCTTCGGGTTACTGAGTTTAGTCTTCCAAGCGGGGCTTCGGGATATTCGATAGTCGACGGACGCTATCCTTTTTTTTTTTTTTTTGGTTTCCAATATAGGCCAAAACGATAACGGCATTGCTACCGTTGAAGCCCAACTGCCAGTAACGGCTCGTCATCGTCTAACGAGGTTTTACAAGAAAGAGACACCGCGGGAAACGTTGGACAGACTAGCGATCGAGACGCAATCATTGAGGCCACCCCACTTACTTTGGGAGATGGAAGAACCCCTCAGCCAAGAATATCCCGTTCTCTCCCAACTACTCCGTAATCCCCTCAGGAGGGATCGTCTGAGCCAGGGCCTTGGCTACCCAGAAGTTAATGGATGCCATTATTGACGCATATCAACTGGGCAAATGTCATGAGAGGATGTGCATCACGCTGTTGCTTCTGCCCATGATTGGTTTTAAATATGCTGACGAAGATAATTGCTAACCTATTTTGACCAAAGGGATTTGGTAGATGGACGACGGCACGATCGATATGAGCTCTCGATGCAATTCCAACAATTTGCGAATAGATAGAGCTAGCGCCGCTTGGCATAATAAAGAAGGCTCGGGGCCATTTACCGAGGAGTTCCCCTCGGCACAGAAGAGGTCCTACCAGAATCACGATGACCACACACATCTTTTTTTTGAAGAAAAAAAAAAAAAAAAGCTATCGTCGAGACCACAACGCATCTGTGTACGACCAGGCATTCTAGACTTTCAAACTGCGCTGCAAAGTGAAAACAGTTAGAAAAGACACCGGCTGTTAGTGTGAGGAAGGAGTGCATGTACTAGGTACAGTACAAATATTTTATGTACTGGGATTCTGGGGAGAGCATGGTCACCTGAACAGTTTCCATTGGGTACTTCCTTCCATACGCAAAAAGAAACAAATTTCCCGTCGCAAGTGGTGCTTGCATGAGGGAAACGGGAAACGTCCACTGCTGCATGATATTTGATGCCTCTTGGGGCCATCAGAAAGCTCGCCTTTCGCGAATTCGGGGTGTTCGAAATCATCGTTTGTCACCCTAAAATTTTAGACCAACGGCTAAGCAAAAACTATTTTGCAGGTTCGTTTGGCTTCGTGGAACGCGCATTGGAGGCCAAGCAGGATCCTCCGTGATACAGGAAGGCACCGCCAGAGCAGGTCACTCTCCTCGTACGGCGGTGCCCAAGAAAGCGGTTGGTCATCGCAAAGTAATGGTGGACCTGCTAGGTCCTTGGCACACCTAGCCTTCTGGTCTGAGTGAGAGACAACAGCATTCAGCCTGGATGCATGGTGTGAGCAAACAGGGGTGTTTTTTCCACCCCATCGAACGGGCCAGCGCTCGAGGGGCTTGGGGGAAAGGAAAAAAAAAAAAAAAAAAAAAGGACTTTCTCGTGCTCTCTTGCAGGTGGGCCTCAGTATTTCGTTACAGCGAATTCTTCCCCACTAACAAACGAGCAGGGAACATGGAGTGGCCTTCAATCTAAACGAGGAGCCAAAAAGAAATCGTACTCAGTAAAAAGCGCGGTTGGAGCAGGCAAGTGCAGAAGCAGAATAGAAGGAAAAACAAAAAAACAAAAAACAAAAAACAGAACGGAAGTGCTTCTTTGAGTGGGAGAAATTGAGGGAAGGCCTCTTCCCTGCGTGTTTAGACATCATTCTGCTGATTCATTCACCTGCTCACCTCTCGCCAGTCAAGGTCGGTCCTCGAATTTTATTCCTCCTGCTTCCGATAACTTACGACAACCACCAGTTTTTCTAATCGCATCGTCTACAGGAACAAGAATAAGAAAAAACAAAAAAAAAAAAACAAAGAGGGAGAGAGGCAGGAAAAACTACCTAGGAAGGACCCGAGGCACCCCCTGGATACCCATTGGACCCATCGATACCAGCCAAGGAACTGGATATCTCCTCTTTGTACCGTAAATCACCCGTGGGAGGGGCAATGTCCATGTAGCATTTGGAAAGCACCCGACGTCTGATGGTGATGAGATATTATTCCACGCACCTGGATGAGAAACATAGCACATACGGTTATTTCGAACACCTATCACAGACACTATAGCGACGTAAGGCCACTTTTTTTTTTTTTTTTTTTTTTTTTTTTCCCTTCCCTTCCCTTCCCTGCGATATCTTTCTCTTCGTGTTTCTGGACCAAAACGCCAAATGCTAACCGGACGGGAGGAATAGCAGAGCAAGGGACTGAAGCTCATGATAGACCAGAATCCTTAGGCTCGACGATCTTGATACTCCACGATGGCGTCGACTACAACATCTTACCCTCCAAACCCACCTCCTCAGCACGACCCTGCTTTCCAGCCAATTAACAACAATTTTCACCCAGAACCTCACCGGGAATATCCTCCACGTGCTCGTGTGGATTCCTGGCATGATTCTGCGCCGGGTCTCAGGAATCTCACAAATGGTGCGCCCCAACTGCCCAGAACATTTTATATCACCTCAACACAACCACCTCTTTTTATGAAGCCCTCTTGCCTTCCTCAGACATTAGCTCAATTTAGGCTTGACACTGGCGGACTAATGCCCATTTTTTATTTTTATATGGTATAGGCCCGGCTCCATCAGAACCAAATTTACCTCCTCCAATCCATGCAAGACCGCCGTCCCATCCAACAAGTCGACGGCCGTCGTTGGCTATAGAAACAGCTGCCTCGACCGATATCGACAAGCAGCCACAACCACCACCATATTTAGGACCTGAGAAGCAACCTTCACCACATGCACCTGCGGCGACGGGCCCACCTCCAATGCAGCATCGGCCTACAACTGTTCCGCCTGTGGTGACGGCAAAGCGAGAACAGAATCTCCAACATATATCCCAAACTGCACCAGCGTCGCCTTCAGCGCCTCTACAGTATTCACACCATCATCCTCCACCTCTGCAACCGTCTCAACCGCAACATCCTCACGGCCCCCCGCCAACCTCACATCCACAAGGCGTCTTTACACCTTTACAACCTTTCCCCCCAGCAGGCCCGCCTCCCCAAATGATAGCTCCAGGGCCGCCTGCGGCGCAGCCGCAAACCTATCACCATCACTCTGCACCTCCTCATATGGCCCCTTATCCTGGCCCTCCGAATAATAGGAGACTTAGTGCAGCTACTGGCATACCTGAATCGGACGAAATGAGTCCAATGACGGGTACATTTCCCTATCATATGGCAACTGGCACATCTTTCCCGCCACGACGGAAAGCTGTAAGAGCAGCTCAGGTTAGTATTCTGTTATCCGAATATACCTCGCTAGCAGAATTTTCATGATCCAAGACACTAACAGGATAAACTCCAAGGCTTGTGATGCGTGTCGGACACGGAAGGCAAAATGTGATGAGGGGAGACCTGCATGCACATTTTGCAAAGATAACAACACCCCATGTGTGTATAGGGAGGTTCCACCGCCAAAGTAAGTCTCTTTCAAATCTTGAGATAGATGATATCTAGGTTGCTCATGGATATGATACGTCTAGGCAAGACAGAACTATGATCCTGATACAGGAGCGGGTTTCGAACATCGAATCACTTATGATGAAGCAACAATCCGATAGAACAGTAGTGGATCTACTGAAGCAAATACTAGGTGTTGTCTCGAAAGTCGGGGAAGACGACCAAGGAAGGAGCCTCTTGGGGACATCTTCCCCAGAAGGTGTCGAGGTTCAAGACCCCGCTTTATTACAGCTCCAGAGCGACCAAGTAGTTCCTCAAACTGCAACCTATCCTATGCCAATTGCTGCACCACCATCTCAAGTACAGACACCAACCCAAGCTCCGGCAAGCTTCGCTGTCCCAGCTGCAACCACGGGGATATCAGCACCAGCCGACGACCCTAAAGAGGATGACAATTTTATAACAATTCCTCATAAACACAACACAGCGGCCCATAAACTTCTACGATGGAAAACTATTAGGGACCTTCTTGATAAGAGGTACCCTGACAACTATGTTATGGATGAAGAGATCAAGCGGGGTTCGCTGAAAGTACGGGGGAGGGGAGAAGGTGATCCGACGCTGGATATGGACATTCATGACGAGGGTCTTGATGAAGTGCAGAACGGGGAATATTACCCCGGGATCAATGGCGTCCATCCTCTTAAGGGCGCTGGTGGTAGGCTCGGGAGAGGCCAGAGAGAAACTTTACGGTTGGATATGGAGACTTGCACGAGTTTACTCCGTAGCTTTCTCGATAACATTTATATCTTGCACCCGTTTTTGAACGAGGGGCCTTTATCTCAAATGGTTGAAATCTTTTCACGAACCCATGGTGGGGTTGTGGAATCGATTCCAGAAGACCCATCGTTGGTTCCGATCCAGGCAATCAGCCCCGAGAACTCCTTTGCTTCGATTGCCCCCCCGGGGATGCTGGATAGGAACTCATACCCTGGGATCAATCAATTCCAGCAGCATCCGTCTTATGTGGCCCCGCCTCCACCTCCTCCACCTCAGCAAGCCAAGACTGGTTCAAAAAGGAAGCGGGATTCTCAGATTCAGCCTGGCCCGCCTCCATTCGCTCAAGGCGAGCCCCGTAGCTTTTATCGGCAAGCAGCCCCACAGAATAATATTCCTCAAAGAATCCCGGCTACTCTTCAATCGGCGATCGTTTTGCTTGTTCTCGCACTAGGTGCCATAGCAAATCACAAAACACCGGTCCCAGGACCATTACCCCCGAACCCCCCACCGCCACCTGCTAATATCAATTATGGGTTACCTGACCAATTTCAACATCCACCGCCTCCAAACCAACCCCCTCCTCAAGTTTATCAATCGCCTGATGCAGGACTGCAAAATATCGATGTTATCCCGGGTCTAGCATATTGCGAGAAGGCGCTTCAAATCTTAGCGCTGCATCAAGGACGGAGCGAAGTCGAATACGTTCAAGCTTCCTTGCTTGCAGGACTCTACTGGGGCCAGCTAGGCCGCCCTATGGATAGTTGGAAATGGATCTCGGCCGCTTGCATGGCATGTCAAGTTATGATCAACCAGTAAGTTTTTATATTGGAGGCTCTCCTAGCTGGGCTTCGCTGATTTTCTTAGGCGACTACCTCGTGAAGATCAAGACGATCTACTACGTGACACAATGGTGCGAACTTTTTGGAGCTGCGTCCAGCTTGAAAGGTATGGAGATAATCACGAACTTTCCCTTCTACAGCATTGGCTAACTGAATCCAAGCGACCTTCTTGCCGAGCTTGATGTCCCGAGAAGTGGTATCACCAGACTAGAAGGCTCTGAGAATCTGCGAATGACATACGGCAATAAGGTTGATAACAACCTCCAGATGTGGCTGTATTTTATGGCGCAGTACCACATCAGAAAGATTTTGAACCAAGTTCATTCGGAGCTCTATAAGGTTTCAAGTGCAAGCTCCCTGAAGACAGCTGGTATTCTTATGGAGGATCTTGAAGCCTGGCGGACTACTCTTCCTGATTCACTTCAGTGGAAAGACAGCGACCCCCCAGCAGAAGACATTAATGCCGCCCGTCTCCGTGCCAAATACTATGGCGCGAAGTACGTTATAAATCGGCCTTTTGTTGAACATTTCATTCACAACAGAACAGCAAATACCAACCCGGCATTGATAGCACCTGGGGCCATGACATCACCAGCAATGTCTCTGAGCTCACTTTCTCAGAGTTCCCCACCAACATCCGCACATACACCTATCGGGCTGGACAACCGACGGGGCAGCACAGTAACCGACGAGATCAGGGAAAAATTTCTCGACCCCTGTAGAACCTGCCTCGAGGCTGCAGTGAAGAGCACATCTGCATTCCACGGGTTCGACGCGACCGTCAACCGGCCTATCCTTACCAATATATTTGGTACTGCCCATGCGTATGTGATCCTACTAAAAACTATCTGGTCTAAGCCCTAACCGCATTTTACGTTTTAGACAATTCGGGAATCTACTCGTCCTCCAGGCTGCGTACAAGCATCCTAAACTCAGAGAGTTCGTCAACAGGGCTACATTAGGTGACCTTCTCGACAAGACGATCCGATTTCTTCACACGCTAGCCCCAATTTCACCGTCTCTTGCTCTAGATGCACAGATATTGGAGGATGCTGCCTCCAAATTAGACTTTATTCCCCATGTATAAGATGTCATCTCGAAGGTGGTATTCTAAGGAAACCACCAGCCAAAGCCAACACTGATTAATACCGATATCACACCGACACTCGGAACAATCCGGCTTTCACCGATTTATTTCTATTAGATGAGACCTTGCATAGTATACGGAGCATGAATACTGTTTCCCTTAGCCCGTTTGGAATTTTTCTTTTCCTGATTTACCAGAACACTGACTTATCTGTTGGCCTTTTGATTATAGCATCTTTGTTAGTTATTTTTGCTTGATTCCACTCCTTTCTTTGCATTTTTCTTTCTTTTCTTTTCTTTTTTCTTTCTTTTGCGGGAGCGATACCTTGATTTGCTAATTTTACACCTGGATGGGAGGCTATTGTCGATTTTTTGTTGAATTGCCATTTGCAAATCTCATGCTAGAGATAGCGCGCAAGAACTGCATTCTTTTTTTTTTTTTTTTTTTTTTGTTCTTTTGAAACTGGTCAGCCTTTTTCGTCCCAGTGCTTTCCATATATCTGTTTGGTTTTAGCACACCTCCTCTTTTTCTTTCCACCCCTCAAAAGCGATGTCATAATGAGATCTTCCCCTCCGTTACTCGAGCACTACAGAGCCTTGATATCCTTTTGTTTCTCTATTTGCTATACTGCTGGCCTTTTACCTGACCGAAGCCCATAACTTCGCGCTACCTGACCTGACAAACCCCCCCTTCCCTTTGTCCCAACCTCTTTATCCAATCAATATCTAGACACCTGCATTCGCCCCAAAGAACCTTGAAGGAGCAAGGGATATGTGACTGCTAAATCGTCTATAGATAGTCTTTCAATGAGAGGCTTCAGTCATCGTTACAACATACCTTCCCTTGTTCAACTCCGTTGTCAGACAGGGGACAGTCTGCTTCTTTCTTTTCCTTTCTTTTTTCCCCGTTTGTTTTTACACACAAATGCCACCTGCTAGTGATCTACTAGCCTACAACCTTCAATACAATATAAACAAGTGCCAATCAATCCAGCAAGCAAGCGAGCACCTAGATGCTTGCTAGCTTGGAAGGAGTCCACCATTTCAAAAACAGCTCTAATTTTTCCCCTTTTAAGTTTAGGATGCATCTAGATGTAAAATAATTTGCGTTGCAACAAGGTTGACAAGGCGTGCAAGGAAGGAGGGAACTTTTTCCTTCTCAGCCCGGTGCAGATGCATGCACACCATGTTGGCTTGCTTGTGGTTCCATAGTCCTGGTTCGATCTAAAAGGTTTTATATGAGATGAAGCCAACATTTGGGTGGGCAGATCCACTAGCCCCGTTGGTTTGGCGAGCGAATCAAATGGCACACGAAACGACGACCGACTCGCGCTTCGCTTCCATTGCCATGCTAAACGGAGTGGTGAATGCCTGATGACAAAATGTTGGTTGAAACTTTTCTCCGAAAACTCAAAAATTCCCACTTATCTTCGGGGAGACAAAACGAAGAACGGGCTTGCGATTTCCTAGACATGCATGCATTTGTCCATATCTGAACCCATCTATCCAGAGACAAGCTAGTTGGGCTTGAGCACCACGGGGGGAAGGAGGAAACGTTATGATCGTCGGTGGAGTAGAACTGATATTTCAACTCGACACATCTAGTCTGTAAGGTCAGAGGAGAGCGAACTGAAGCTAGAGAATCGAATTGAGAGGCCGGTCCCGGTAGTTGCCAGGCTAGTGCTTGAAGCTATGAGCAGAGGGGCTCATCGACGATTAATTAGCCCGGTCAAAGACTCCACCCCGGACTACTCCAGAGCCCTTCGCCCGTGCGAGCTCGTCGTTTCCAACTCCTAGTCCATTATACAAGCCCTCACACAGTATGCCCCGGCAATAACTTTGACACTAAGGATTGTTGTCTCCCGGGGTTCGATGCAAAACTAGAGGTCCAACCATGGGTGATGAGACATCTAACAATTAACACTTCAGACTAGAGTTCAACGCTAGGAGACAGGAAAGAATGGAGAAGGGGAGGGGGAAAAAAAAAAACGCTCCGTTTATCCCGGCTCGATTCCGCTGAACTTTCTTTTCGGCTTTTACCTCCAACTAACAAACTAGCGACAACATGTGTCGGCGTTCTCCCCATATTCGGTTCGTTCGTTTGGGAAAATTCCATTTTTTTCCCCTTCTACTAATCACGATAGCTGTTAATATGCGCGGCAGGCAATGCATGCTAGCATGGAGGCCACGTTCCCTCCACACATTTGACAATAGTATGTCCGTGCATTTTAATATGTAGTACATAGAAAATGGAGTCGCTTCTAAATTCAATCTTACTGCCCCATGTCGCATGGAATCCCACAAAGAAGTCTATGAACTAACGACGAAACGTGGACTGCTCGGATAAAGTCAATGGCTTCCAAACAGTGTCTGTGCAGAGAGGTTACAACAAAACACCAATTAATTTCAGGATTTCTCACACGTTAGCTGTGAAATTAAAGAAAAACATGTCATCAACGTGCAACGAGCTAGTGGGGTCAAGGCCAGGCGCTACATACAAAATGTCTATGAACTAGTGCAGATTGTCGCAATCGGTCCTTGAAACCTGGTTAGAATGTGTTTTTTTTTGGTATACTTCCAAGAGGCATAAGAGGTATTCTACATTCTTGATGACGCTGTTTTGTCGAGAAAGCAACAAATATCCTGCAGTAGCAGGGGTCACCGTTTTTTTTTTTTTTTTTTGTCTAGTGCTAAATCGGGTATTCCGTAGTTATGTGAGAGAGAAAAGTTGAAGAGAAGTAGGGGCCGAAATATCATGTGCACATGATCGACCAGATCTGTTGGACGAAAGGCAGCTCCTCATGCTAGATGCTAGATGCTTCACACCGCATATCCGGTATTTTGCCTAGGAATACTCGTTACGAAGGCTAGGTTTCAGAGGCGAAGTCACGTTTCTTTTTGCAACAGGATAAACGGAATATTCGTTTTTCCTTTTCCTTTCCCTTTCCCTTGTCAATAGCATTCCCTCCCTTGCTACGACACAGACGCATGCATCTACATCGACTATAGGATGAACATGGCATGATCTCGTTTCGTGCAGATTGATGACAATTGAAATATTGCAGACCGTTTTGTATACACTAAAACGGCTGGTAGTGGAGACCAGCGAGCAATCCACAAACTCTCCATGTCTAGAAGGTTTTCTCCTACTAGTTACTCGATATCAAAGCTCAACGGTAGACACTAGGGATAAATGCACCGGATTCAGCCGAAGCCGAAGCCATCGGCCTTTTTACCATTGCGTGGCATTATAAACCAAGATCGAACAAAAATCCCGCCAGAACCGTGAAGGTTCGTACGCACTCTGCAGGAAAAAGTCCAATTTAGTTTAGTTACGGACTAGGTCCGACCTTTGCAAGAAAGAGGGCAAGAAAAAACAAAAGAGCGAGGAATGGAAGGAGAGATGAAGGCAGAAAGGAAGAAATACGTGCACGTTGCACAGATCATGCATGGACCAGGCCAGGCTCTGTTAGCCATCCTAGTGTCCCTCGAAGTGAGTGGTGGAAAGTCCATGTGACCTCCCTCATACCCCTCTATTGATTACCCAAGGCGCCCATTTTCCGTTCTATTCGCTCATGGTGGGGCTTGGATCGATATTAGACGGCCCTTCAATTTCATGGCCAACGGCGGCCGTTGTTAGGCTTTGTGTTCTGTTGGAGTTTCGTTAGCTCTTGTGAGAGCATGCGTCTGCTCTTCCGTGGAAGCCGGTTGATACCAGAAATCCAGGTGGCACTGGTGTAACGAAAAGAACAGACAATCTCCAAAGTCGCATTACGAGTCTGTCTCAACACCTCACTACTCCAACAGCCGTCATCTAGATGGTGGTCGTTCGCTCTCCAAGGGTATATTCATGGTTGACCGATGTGGTGAGTTCCAAATATGGGTATAACCGTATTATTAATATTGCCTTTGTGTTACCCCAGAACGGCTTGCACGCAGAGATAAGAGTGGAAATGGAAAATGAAACGAGGCTGGGCCCACCATGGATGGAGCTCTCACACATCTGATGTTGTCATAGATATTATATTATGCTCATCAAACTGGTCAATACTTTGGTAAAAGTGGAGTGGTAATATGTTGTGTAAGACTAGATGCATCGAAGCTTCAAATTCGTATTCGCTTGTACGGAGTAGCCTTGTATTCCAAAAAAGAGTTTTTTTTCTTCTGTCTACTACCTTAGGATTCCGCGACTGGTCGACCCTTCTAACAGTTGTCCAAGGAAATTCGTACACAAGGAATAATGAGATGGAATACCAGCGGAAAAGGATGAAAGATTAAAAAAATAAATACTGAAGGGAAACAAATTGATAAAGATACGCACCCAGGATATAAACTTTGCAAAAGAAAAGAACGAAGGAAGAGAACAAAACCATGGGAGAGAAGAGAAGAAATAATAATAATAATAGTAGTAAATAAAGAAAACGTGAAGTTCAATGAAAACCACCTATTACAAAGAAAAACCGAAGGAAATGTATATCGCTCCTGATTCGTGGTATATTCTAGCCAAAGAAAAGTGTAATGAAAAAACAGAAAAACAGAAAAACCTTAGAAAGTTCAAAATCCCTCCGTCTATGCATGATGTTAACTTAGCCTATTAAAAGATTCAAAAGCAAAAAGGATTTCGTGGTTTATGAGAAAGGAAATGATGCAGCGCTCCCAAATGATAAAAGATCCAACAATGAAAAAAAATCTGAATGCCATGCCAAAACAAATTTCGAACACCCAACGCGATGAGATCCATGAGCAAGAAGAGTCGTTAGAACAAAACGAAAATGAATAAGTGGCGATATTTGTGTCAAGCCGAGGTGACACTGGGGCTGAACGAAAAGGATTTCGAAAAAGATATTGGCACCATCGCTGCCACTGGATGTATTGTGGTTTGTGGAACTGTCCGTATCAGCAAGTTCAGGGTTGCTGGGTTGCTCATATTATCCACTGCATGCCGCTCATTATGCTAAAGATGGCGGACCCTCGAAGATCTCGTGAGTTGGCTGCAGCGAATACTTCGAATTCCGCATTTTCGTCTATAACCCACTTCTTGAGCTTTTCATTGAAGTAGCCGAGGGCATGTTTGTCTAATTCGTATTGCGCAGTCTTTGTCTCTCCAGGCTGCAGCGCTACTTTTGCGAAGCCTTTCAACTCTCGTACCGGCCGAGGGAGACCAGGCTTCGAAATTTGTGAAACGTAAAACTGGACAGACTCCTTGCCATAGAGGTAACCTGTGTTCGTCACGTCGACTGATACTATAACGTTCCTAAGGGGGCTGAATATTGGGCTGGAAACTGTGACGTTGCTGTATTCGAAAGTAGTATAGGAAAGCCCAAACCCAAATGGGAACAGAGGCTCGATGTGAGCTTTGTCGTAATGTCTGTAGCCAAGCCAGATACCCTCGCCATAAAAGACCTGATCGTTTTCGCCGGGAAAGTTGTGATAGGTAGGAGTATCCTCTAGCCTTTTCGGAAATGTTACAGGAAGTTTTCCGTTGGGGTTGACGAGACCAGTGAGCACGTCAAACATGGCATTTCCGAGTTCTTGTCCTTGGTACCAAGCCTATTAAATATTAGCTCGCTGCACGACGTATGATGACAACTGTTGGGGTGTTTACCTGCAGAACTGTGGATGCTTCGTCAATCCACGGCATGGCAATTGGGGAGCCGGATTGGTTGACAACGATAGTATTCGGGTTAGCTTTGAGGACCTCTGAGATAAGCTTGTTCTGCTCGCCAGGTAGGTCCATTGACTTCATGTCATAGGCTTCACTTTCCCATTCCACGTTCTTGCCAACAACCATAACTACCACGTCAGACTCTCTGGCAAGCTGGACAGCTTCACCTAGAAGGTCCGTTTGGACTTCCTCCATGAAGCCAACTCTGGCGCCATCCATGACTTCCTCCCTGTAGAGTTCTGCAAAGTACTCCACTGGGATTGGGTCCATCTCCCTCGAGATCCCCTCGATGACAAGGGTATAGGTCCTTCCGGCTTCCATAAACATATCGAACCTTTGCTCGGGCGATGCATAGGCCATAAAAAGTTCGGATCTCTCCGAGTCCTTTGTTCGTCCCCAAAGCGAAATGATCTCAACACCGTCTACAAGCATACGGGATGGCCCACAGCTCCCTAGGCTGAAAGTGTGCTTTCCAGTGGTCTTCGGGGTGATGAGACCGGTCGCACGGTACGAATACCTCTTTCCAGGGGTAAACGACTTGGGGATGTTATCGTAGCATGTAAGCATCGACGTCTTTCGGTGGGATGCGGCAGCAGGCGCGCCGCTTAATGTTGTGTTGCCGAACAATTCCATGAAGAGTCCGTGCTGCCCGTTTACCGGCGAGACACAGGTTTCAGGAACCAATGGTACCCACTTGTTCGACAAACAGCCTACTGCATGCTTGACTGTCACTGCACCTGGAGCGAAGATGTTTGCGTTTTCGATGAAAGAGTCGTAAGGAGTGGTTCGATAGTGAGGATTTAGGTTTGCGGACCCTCCGCCAGCTGCGACAGAAGCTCTGGAGTTTGGCCCGATGAATGCCACCTGTAAGCCTTGTTCCAGTCTTAGAGGAAGGAGGTTGTTGGTGTTCTTTAGTAGAACGATACCATCAGCGGCTGCCATCCGTAAGAATTCTTGATGCTCCACTCTGTTGATGGCTTCTTCTGGTTCTTCGATCCAATGTGGATAGTTGTGCTTTCCAGTTTTATAGACCTGGTTTTTTTCGAGTTAGAAATGAATTCCCTGGATTTCGTGCTGGATAGTGAAATCTTACCAGTTCAAGGACTCTCCTTGCACTCTTTTCGATAGTCTTCTCTTTGAGGTGGCCGAGGCGAACAGCATCAAGCAACTTTTGGCCTCGCTTCCTTGCTGGACCTGGCATCTCCAAATCCATACCAGCTTCCAAGCTTGGAACGATGCTGTTTGTTCCAAACCAATCACTGATAACAAGGCCATCGTAACCCCATTCTTCACGTAAGATCCCTTGGAGTAATTTTTTATTATTACTAGCATATGTTCCGTTTATCTTTGAATAGCTTGTCATAAGAGTCCACGGATTGGCTTCTCGAATGGCGATTTGGAAAGGTACTAAGTGCATTTCACGCAAGGCACGTTCTGGGATATGTTGATTCAAGATGAACCGACGGGTCTCTTGATCGTTGGCTACGAAGTGTTTGATGCTAGTGGCTATGCCATGAGACTGGATTGCATTAATATAAGCAGCAGCGAGCTTGCCCCCGAGGAAAGGGTCGTCTCCAGAGAAGGATTCGAAATTACGGCCTCCCAACGGAGATCGATGAAGGCATACTAGAACGATAGTTGACCTGTCAGTATACCTATATGGCGTGATAGTATGCGCCTGTACGAGGCAGTACTCTGGTAGATTAAAAAGGATCTTTCTTACCTGTAGGTGCAAGAAGCACATCTGCCTTCTTGTCTTCGACTTCTGTTGCTAGAAGATGGCCGATACCCCCAACGATATCAGTATCAAAAGTTGCGGCCAGTGATACCGCACTGGGTGTTAAAGCGGCAGTGGTCCCGTCTGTCACAGTGCTACCACGCACTCCAACAGGCCCGTCGGTTGTCTACATAGATAGGTAGGTTAGTTCACCAATACCTTAGTGAGGGACATACGCATCCGTGTATGATAGTTTATAATGGAGGCCGAGCATACCTTGAGGGCAGGGATACCAACACGAGGTATTGGTGTTGTCCGCCAAACATCGGCACCAGAAAGCAGTGATATCTTCTCTTCAAGAGTAAGGCTCTTGACCATCTGCTCCGCCCATGTCTTCGAATCCAAAATCAGCTGCATTTCGACAAAGGAATTAAAGGAATGAACAAGATAGAATTAGAAAAGAAAAGAAAAAGTGGAAGAGGAGGAGGAATGTTATTCTGTCATAAGAGCAATTGGGAAAAATTTTGGACAAAAGGGAAGGGTCAGCTCAAGGTAATATATGTAGAGACCGTTTGCGGAACATTCAGTGCTATGCACCCAGACCTCAGTTATCCCCCACACGATGGGCTTGTCAGGAGAGATGGGGCGACAGAAAAATGCCACGATATGAAAGGGCATTCTAAGAAAAAGGAAATAAGAACTCAAAGTTTCATAATAACAGAAAAAAAAGATAGTGCTAAAATCGTGTGAGAGAGTGCACTGCAAGCTTACTTTACTCTTGAAGCAAGGAGAGCTTACAATGACGAAGAGGTTGTGCTACGGCTTGACCTAGTCCATCGCAAAGGCTGGCTGGGATGCACATCCCCCCGGAGCAACCTCGACCAGGAACACTGGTCGAAGACGTCGCAAGGCTTGAAAAAGAAAGCACTGGAGCCAGCTCCACTGAGGTTAGCAGCAACCTGAGGAGGGAAGTAACCCCATGCGAATCGAATTGGCCCAAAGATGTGGTTAATTTCAAATTGATTGAAAGCCAATGATATCGAGCTATCCTCATCAAAGGTTTTGTTAGCTGGGCCTACAACCGGAAACTGCTCAAGCGGGATACGGTTGGACTGGGCTGCGTTAGACCAGAGATGGTGGGCTACTTGATACAACCTGGTCAACGGTTTTTTCAGTCCGCCACCGATCAGGGTCAAGACACCCGGAAGAGTAGCCGTTGACGCGTGCTCTGTTCTACCGATTCCGCGGTGTGAAAGCTAGACCGTTGCCCACCATTGGACTGGAACCTTAACACCAGCCTACTAAAGCCTGGGGCAAGCAATTAAAGCCAATCTATGGCTCCATGGCGTTTTCCAGTCAGTCCCCTTCCCAAAGATACGGGCCTAATTTCTTCTTCCCTGGTTCAGGGAGGAGAAAAGATTGAAAAAATAAAATAAAATAAAAAATCTTCCTCAGATTCATCAGAGTATTAACTGGCGATCTAACCAAGATCTGCCTCAAACACTTTCGAATCAGATTGGCTAATTGAGGTTAGATCTCCTTTGCTCAGCCTGGCTCTCGTCTCCGTCTATTGTCATGATTCGTAGACACCATACATCGTCGCGAGCTCACATGCCGGCGCTTGCCAGGTCCGGCGTTGAAAATGTCTCCGGGTGAACTCCCACCTCGAGCCTCCCGGCCAGCCCAGTTCCGTTACCGGTAGACGCTTGGAAAAGAAAAACAGGCCGTAGAACAATGCAGCAATACCAGCCGAGGGTGCACATCTGTGCCTGGCGGAGACCTTGTTATTAATGTCAATCAATGGTATATTCTTTTTTAGTGAAGTCTCATAATATTTTCTTTTCCCTGATTAGCGGTTCCTCACTAATAGAGAGCAGCGCAAAAAAGTTCAGAGGTTTCAAAGGAGGAACCTTACCAAATCCATACGGACGGTAGCGTATCCCGTTGGCTGGAATCATGGAAGAAGAAAGGAAAATTGGCCTTGCAACCGAGTCCAAGGTTTCGATCCTTGTTCGGCTTTCTTCTGAATGAAGCCAAGCTTTCCAGTGATGTCGACGTCTTGCTTTTTCCGTTCGGCCCGTTCACTCAACCTCTCAACTACAATCAAATGCAACCGAATTTTTCCATTAGTTGGATTGATTGGGGAATGGCGCCGCACACCGCAAATGGATCGCCCTTTCAGCTGGTTCGACTTTGGTGGGCTGGTCCAGAGCGCAGCAAATTTTCGGAACAGAAATCTCGCGATAAGCCCAAATCGTTTAGCTTAGGAAACCAGCCGAGGGGTAAACTTTTTTGGCGTCCGCCATTCTTTTCTCCGGGTGTAATAATATTCGATGATATCAGCTGAGCTCGGATACTGCACCATGCTGTGCCATCGGCGTGGGTTCATACAAGAGAAGCCCAAGCTGCAAAAAACCGAAACTGCAACTGTTGTCGTAAAACTATACCCAGATTGTTTCGCATCGAAAGATGGCTTAGTCGTCGGACCCATATGTTTAGCTTTCTTTACCCATCGCATTTTCCTGACCTCCCCACTTCGAAACTTCAATTGCTAGCCTTCCTTTTTTTTTTTTTTTTTTTTTTTTTTTTTTTTTTTTTCCTTCTATTTCCACGTGGAGATTATGGAGACCAGCGCCCCCGAGCAGGCATGTTTTTAGCTTCATGCAAACCGGCTCCAACGCCCGTAATCGAATCTTCTTTGCATCGATGTCGTTTTTAGTGTTGAACAGAACTTGCAGGCCCTTTGCGTTGGCTCAAGACCTAGAACAAGCCAGGCCTGTAACCTAGCGTCTAAGCGATATGGGGTTTGAAGCTGGCCAGTAAACATGAGGCCGGTAAATGCATAACATGGTTGTCATCCCCAACATCTGGCATAAAGATTATGATCATCTGACCAACCTGCGGCATGTACGTAAGGTATGTACGTAGTACATATGTGCGTGTGTATTTAGTATATAGTTGTTCAGATTATGGTTGTATACGTGAAGCCTTTATGCAATCGATATACATCGTCGTCAACTGGCGCAATTGGCACGGAAGAAAATGAGTCAATTGGGCAAATGAAAGCTGTCAGACCTGCATCCTGCTTCTCGTCCGAACTCGTTCTCTATTTAAAGAATGTTGAAGCAGTAAGATGATGTAATAGGCGGGAGAATCATGCACGAGATGTTGAAGTTGGGCGCCTGTATGCACGCCCCGCCATCGACAAAGCAAAGTGATTAGGGAATTTGAACTATCGATTTCTCTCCGCCCGTACGTCGGTCGTACAACCCCTCGCGGATACGGCTTCGTCTGGAATTTTAAGCTATCACAAAACCAGCTACTCCTGATTGAATACAAACTTGAATCTAATCAATGTTTCCCCTTACTTCCAGTCAGGAGCCATGCTATGGCGCGCATAGCGCTATTCTCTCCTTGAAGAAAAAAAGGGGGTTAGCTATAACAATGATAGTATCGTTCAGGCCCTCGGTCCTTTCCTTTCAACATACAAAATAAAGCCCAGGCCTTTTGTTTTATCTCTATCTAATGCAGGATATACTCAGATGTATAAGTGATGAACTACCGAGGCCTGGACCGAACGTGGCACAGACTTCTAACGTGATATATTATGTTATCGAATTAAAGGGCGGCTGCCCCCTTCTTTCCTTCATTCCTTTTTCATTTTTTTGTTTTTTACTCATACAGCTTAACCATGCAGCCTTCCAGAAGCACTGCAAAAGGCCTGGGGGACAGCTTGCATCTTGCCCGATCGGATTATTCTGTCGGTTATCGTGGATATTCTTGCGGAAAATTCGAAGCGCCTGAAATAGATTCATAAGCGAAAACGGGGCCTCCTTGTCGCCTCACATCCAAAAAGTAATCCAACATGCATCTAGGAAGCCTCAGATGTTGCATTCAAAACGAGGCTCAACACCGGTCGCACTCGGAAACCGCGAAAAAAAGCTTTTTGGATAAAGCAGACATTCAGACGGGCTCTGCAGTCTTACCGCATATATGCATGGGGATGCTGAGCTTGGTCTGAACGAGTCGACAACGTGCAGTGGGCTTGTGTCCCAAATTAATTAATACGAGAAAATATGCATTGGTGTTCCCGCCTTCTCCACTTTCAACAATCCAACCATTGCCGTTGTCGACGGTCAACAGAGTAG
Source organism: Orbilia javanica (assembly GCA_036872735.1). Taxonomy (NCBI): domain Eukaryota; kingdom Fungi; phylum Ascomycota; class Orbiliomycetes; order Orbiliales; family Orbiliaceae; genus Orbilia; species Orbilia javanica. Next base: position 2,430,029 of record JAVHNR010000004.1, on the reverse strand, counting down.
CATAATAGCAGCGTCGAAATGTCGTGACCCTGCTCATTTGGTCCGATATTGGTGGGCGAAAGATGCCCTGTTAAGGGCGTCCTATTGGACAATAGCCCTGATCCTGCTGCACTCTGCATGCATGTGTGAAATTGATCATCTGAATATTCTGTCTTCGCAACGACGCTTCCTCTATATTATGATATCAAGAGGAAGGATCGATATTCGGGCCCAACATCGGCCAGAATAGGTCATAATCACCCGCAGCCTGCATATTTCAAATGGCTTGCTCATCCAATCCTATATTTTCATGCTCCGCCTTCTTGTCAAGGCGCTATCCACGGCACGATATCTTCATGTAGGTATTGATGTGTGTTCTCCATGCTTTCCTGGTTGACCGTTTGCTCTCGGTACGAGATTCCACGGTTCGCGGACGTGAGCGCACCTCGAGCGGCAACCAAGGATTATTTTCCTGGGCAGGCTGCATTCAACCCTTCAACGATTGGCAGGCATAAAAAAAAATGTTGCCTGCCAGCACTCCCCACATGTTCGGGATCGAAATCCAGGAAACTGCATAAGAGTCGGCTTCTTCAGCTATATCATTGGATTGTTCGACTCAACATCATTCTGTCACGGCGCCACAGCTGAAATACGTTAAGCATGGGTATGCCATGGTTGTTTTTTTCTCTCGAGGCTGCATGTCTTAAATCCGAGAATTTGTTCCGAACTGTCAAAGAATGCAAGGCATCGCTTCTAATTGCTGAAGTCTTCCAGGCCAGTGCAGCATATCTGCATTGGCCATTTTTACAGAGAGAAATCGAGTGATCTGAGAGTGGCCAACGTTGCCAGCCGAGCACCAAGCTCCAGGCATCGAAGCCGTGTTTCGCGTGAGCTTCGGGAAACATCCGACCAAGAACAGTAGCTGGATTCAATTCAGAAAGACAACTGCACTCGGACAAGTATTCCCAAGATCAAGTCCTAAGAAATCAAGGTTCGCCGGGAGAGAATCCCTTGAACCCACAATCCCTCCGAAGTGACTCCGTTTCACTTCGTTCCCCAATATGTCCGTGATCTCCGTAGACCAAAAAAGTGTTTGTGATCGTCGTGTGCTGGGATGGTCAGCTAGGTATGTTAGCATCTGAGATCTTGTAGGGGGCCACCGAATCGTGGAAGCTAGGAAGTCCATCCGCTTCCTTGTCTTGTGCAACCATGAACCCTCTGAGTAAGCTACACCGAAAAAAAAATGGAATGAAGAATGAATCCTCCTTAGCTAACACGCAACGCAGTGCAGAAGTTAATTGCGCTGCACCGGGTCCACATGTCTCATGACGACGCACCCACTTCGAGGATCTCAGGTCACGACTTACCGTTTGAACATTCCTCGGATGCAACACTCTCCAACCCCGAGGGGGGGCCACATCCAGCTCCTCGCATCTCACATGCTGGCCATTGTTCTGGTCTGACAGCCGTACAGCTCCATAGCTCTAACTGCGACCAGCAACCCCCCCCTAAACCTCCCTGAAAACCCGCAAGATCGGTACTCGCCACTAATAGTGACATGGGAAGGTTGTGATAATAGGGCTCCATGGATCAGTCTCATCGGGCCTGTATCCCCATCCAATCACAAAGTAGCAATGTCTCGCCTGCCTTTCAACGGCTCTGATTAATTGACATTTTTAACTCCTTGAGCTCAATTGAGTCGACCTCGAGGAAACAACTTTGTGTAACACGGATCCAAATCGAATTCAATCGACTCCCATTCCTCCGCAATGCATACCGCAGCGCGTAGCTGCACAGTCCAGTCCATGGATGCATTATCTCCTCACTTCCATGTCTGCACGCATTCTCCTCGGGTGACGGCTCGATATTTCCAAAAACGTTAAACTTCGGATTGATTGCCTGTATCGATTCCCAAATATTCCACCCCACCTTGCCCTCCTGCAAGCCCCGCTGAGAAGTAGTTGGAAATTGCCAAAAATGGACGAGATCTGATGTCGTCCAATAGAGTAACTTCAGCACCATCTCCCCCTCGCTTCTAGGGTAGGGCCCACTACAAGCTCCTCAAACGATCCGGACAAATCGTATTCGTTCCCGAACACCGGCTATACGCAGTATTGACACAGTAGTGCTTTTTCTGGCATGTCTTCAAATTCGAATGCGTAAATCTCGGAAAACTGGTGATATTGATAGCTGTCCTCATTAACATCGAACCTCTCACTGTTGCCAACCCGGAATCGGCCGTTTTTGAAGCTTGGGGCCTAGGGCTAAGAGTTAGGCAAAACACGGATTCGTAGGAGGCGTTCCGCAATCATCCTAGGTGCCTGTAGCGTGATTGATACATGGATCGGGCGGCCGGCCGGATGCAGAATCAGGTTTATGGATGTTTCGTAGACACCCGCATTTTTATGTAACTTCGAATACACCAGGCCTCATGCCAATATCCAGAACAGGTCAATTGGATGAATATCTATCTGTGACCAGGTACTGCTAGTCAGGCACTTCAAGGTGGAAGTTAGGTCCTTTTTGTTCCGGGACCGGCCGTACTTGTCTCGTGATGAAATGACATCAATCTGCCCCCGAGGAACTAGTCATGAATTGAAGAAAGAAGAATTATGTTCCCATTTTTAGGTACCACCTAGTTACAAGTTACTATTCTAAAATAGAAATTCAAAAAGTGAAAAAAAAAAAACCTGTTGAAGCAGGTGGCAATTCCATTATTTGAACATAACTCCAACCTGCAGAGAGCGAAACGTGCGGGCCCGAATACGAACCGTCGGAATAACAAAAGAGACCTTGATAACAAAGGAAACTGTGATTAAGACCTGTGAGTAATTGAAGAATAACCATCCAATGATTTAACGCCACCTTGCATGAAAGGAACCCAAGGAATTCTGAGAAAGGAAAATCTGACAACAAAGGAAAAATATTTCAAACGAAGGAAAACCATTTCAAACGAATGAAATCCAGAGCTCTATATGTGTTTAATTTCCCTTTCCTGCGGCAACCTGCTTCTCTGCTGGGCCACCGTTGGTTTGAGGAACCTGAGCAATCCAGTTTGGTGGCCGAATACCAGTCTGGTCTTCGATGGTGGAGAACAATGGTGGCAATGTTTGGAAGATATTGCGAATAGTTGCAGTTGGGTCCCCAGCACCACCTTCGCCAGCTGGACCAGTGTTCCAAACATTGATCTTTGGTTGAAGCCCCTTGATTGCCTCGGCATTTGCCCTGGCAAGTTCGCCGTAAGTGCCCTTCTCGAGCATCAAATACTTGAGCAAAGCATCGCTGCCGCCCAAAGCTTGACCGAGTTCTGCATAACTCTTTGCCAAAGCGCTGATACCTTCAGCCTCAAGCTTGCGAGTGATAAGATTGGCCTGGGCCTCCTTTTCACGGGCAAAGTAGTTGGCCTCAGCAGCTCTAGTAGCCTGGAGATCTATTGATTGAAGATTGGTAAGTACCACACCAATATGAAAAAGCTGATTGAGTTGGGGGACTTACAAGCTGCCTCGACTTCCTTGGTCTTCTTGTAGATAAGAGCATCTGCATCACGGTTTTGGGTGTAGAACTTCGCATCGGCGGACTCCTTCTCGGTCTCCCTCTTCGCCATGGCCTTGGTGACATCGGTGGCACGAAGTCTCTCGAGCTCTGTAGCCGCACGTTTTGCTTCAACATCCTTCTGGAGCTCAGCATCGCGGGCCTCAGCAGCACGGGCAGCACTAATTCTGGCGAGTTTGATATCTCGGTCCAACTCGGTTTGCTTATTCGTGAAATCGGCTTCTGCAGCAGCCTTCTCCTTCTTACGCTCTGTTTCTCTGATCGAAGTCTCGGCTTCGATCTTAGAGATATGTTGTTTCGTAAGACCCTGCTTTTCCTTCTCACCAATCTCACCCTTCATTCTCGCCTCGGCAACATCAACCCTGGCGGTATTGATAGCCGACTCATGGGCCTTCTGTGCGAGGGACGAGAAGTATTGATTTCCGGGGGAGTCTTGCAATTCTTTGACGTTGGCATTGTAGATTTTAAGACCGAACTGTGAGAGTTCCTCCTGGACGTTCTGGATAACTCTTTGCTTGAAGATTTGGCGCTCTCTGAAGATTTCTTCCATAGTCAAACCGGAAACAATCACACGAGTTTCACCTTCAATGATACCCTTGACGATATCTTGAACGTGCGATTGGCCAGAGGCCTTAGTGCCGTCACGGCCACCGGTGAGCAAAGTAGCATATTTGACGAGGGCGTGGAGGTCATCCGAAGGGCCAATTGTGAAGACGGCTGGCAGAGCAAACGACAACTTCTCAATTGTCATAGCCTGCAGCTGCAAGCTGAAGTCGAATGGTGTGATGGATATCCGGGTGACCTTCTGGAATGGAAGGACAAACGCCTTCTTTGCGATCTTGACACCATCTATGCCTGCACCGGTTAAGGCGAGGTATTGATTTGGCTACACGGGCAACATTGCATTGTCAGCAAAGGGTTCGAAAATCACCCGATTCTGTTTACACAGAACCGCAGGTGGTTGTGTTGCTGTGTTGGGTACGGCGACACCAAAAACGGGATGAGCCCGTTTTGGGCGATCGGCTGCCGGTCCCCTGGCCACAGATGGGAAATACCAGCAGATTGTCGGCCGCGTAACCGACAACTGAGGGCTACCGGCGGTGGTTGGGGCTTTGGGGACATACCTCTGAAATGTGATACCACATCATCTTGACGGCTGTGGAGTTGAATGTAAAGGGCTTCCTGCCTGTGGGAACTGTTTACTGGTGCGTATACCTGTCTATGCAGGGGAAGACGAAGATAAAGACCAGTTGCGGGGTGTATGTTGCGGGAGTCGCGGTTTGTATCGAGTTTGCGTTAGTAAGTAGTATGTACTCCTAGTACTAGCTGATGTTTGATAGATCGGATTGATTGTAGGACCAAGTTTAGAATTTGGTGCGGGGTCCGATATTTATATTTGGGAATATTTGGGAAATGACACCTCAATGGAACCACCCGCACAGCAGACGAGGCTTAAAACGAAGGGGGCCTTCGCTTTGTTCCCCCATCGCAAGAGAAGCCTGCTTTTGGGCAATTTGAAATTTGGATTTTCTGGACACCAATTGCAAAGCCCCATTGACAGGTTACCGCTTGCCTGGTTCGCGCGAGCTTGTCAGGTGCGCTATTGCTTTCTCTTGAACTTACGCCTAGTTAACCTAGTTTTCTAGGCACACTTGTGCATGCGCATCATCGGAACTCGGAACCTTCACAACGGGGATCAACTTTAATTGCAGCTTAGACCGCTGACATACTACCGACTGGGGTGAAGTTTATCTATTATCTTCCTTCCCCTTTTTTTTTTTGAAAAATAAAAAAATAAAAATGAAAATAAAAAATAATGTTAGTAGTTGAGAACCCTGATCTTGGGCTGTATTCCTTCATGTCCATCCGAGCATTTGCATTTTCGTCTTTTGAACATTTGATAATGGCAGCCTCGTTTGGAAAATCAGTGATGAAGCCTTGCAGCTTAAGCGAACAATGTGTCGCTGTGGAGTTATGCACAGTTTGTCTTTGCCATTTAACCCTGCTCAAAATCGATCCCAATCGGGTTTGCCTGCTCGCTGGGCTGTAACATCCCGTTAGTTCGTGGCCTAAAGAAATTAGGCTTACCCTTAAACTTCGATTTGCGCTTAGAAAGTTTGTGGAGTTTGTTCACAAGGCTGAGTTGATTCGCCAGAGAGCTCGCACTGGGAGTCTCGCACTGCCCCACAGTTGTGAGTATCTACCGTTAGGTCAGGGTGTATGATGTAGTTAGGCTGTACTATGTCTATACGACCGGCAACTAGAGCTACTGAGAAGCGCCTGCAAGCAACTGCGATATTTGACTGCCTATTATGTGGGTATGTGGGTAAAAATATCTTTGTGTCGAATTGGAAGGCCTGAAGAATGTTATTCGGGCCCCAATATAGTATTTACTTGCAGGCCTTGCCATAAAGCGCTCACTTGACAGCCTGTTACAAATGCGAGGCATGGCATTCTAGGTTAACGTTATTGTCCAGTATTGAAACTGAAAGACAGAATCGAGTCCCATGGGATTGCCATTTTTTGGCTGGTTGGCGGTCGGCTTTTACTCAGCCCCAATTTTCGGTCGGGGCGAAGGACAAACACCGACCACACCCCAACCCCACCTGATATCAACTGGTCTTTCGAGTACAATACCGAATGCAAACCCCTACTCAGAGATGAGTCAAAGAACAAAGCCACGTTAGTAAAGTCATATGGCTGATGATGATGCAAAAAAACCTTCGCATCGGAGCCTCAAAGTCACAAATACCGACAGCATCTTTGACCGTCTTGGCTTGGATCTCCAAGCTTCATCCGATATCCGAATCGTCTCTAACTGACATTGAGACAGCTTAAACCAACCTATCAAAGCCCCAGTCTCTCGCACGACACTCCAAACTCGAACCTCATTTAGACTTCTAGGTTAGGCGATCGCTGCGAAGGTTTAAAACACATCTCTAGGAGTCACCCTCGGATATTCCCTCAAAAATCCCCTAAAAGCATAATTATATTCCGACGTCCGGCACTCGACAACAACAAAACCAAAGCCGATGGAGGATACTCTCTCAGCACCATACCCCGCAAGGATGGTGACATTTCTAGTTCAAGGGACACCAGTTACCTTCTCCGAAGACATAATACTTGATAAATGCCCGTACAGCAAACTTGCTGATATCGCGAGTTACAGCCTCCCAGGCGAGACTGCAACCATCGACTGTCCCATCGATGTATGTTTCCCTATATATTCCCGTGTTTCAGATGCACGGCGTGACTAAATACTGGTGATGGCAATAGGACTTTAATGCACTAATCGAATATCTCAAAACTGGCAAAATAGACGATAGTAATGAGGAGAAATTGGAGAGTCTTCTTAAGGTCTTTCGACTTTTGGAAGTCCCTGTTCCGGAATACTTAAAGTTCAGACTTATGTCGAGAAATCCGTCAACCAGCTCCTCAGGAGCGGCCGGAAGTTCCTCGCAGTCTTTTTTTGCAGATGCAAAGCCTCCCACTTATGATTCCGTGGCGCCGTCAGGGAGCCCTGCATATGGAGGCTCTGCGGGATATGGAGGCTCCTTCGGTACTGGGAAGATCCAGGCCGAACCATTAACGATCCAGCAGAAAATCGCCTTGGCCGTAGAAGACAGACTTACGAACCTACTCATGGAGCATATTCTGCCTCTTGTAGAAGGCCAAGCTACGTCTGGTATCTATAATGGCGCCTTCATCCTCATCCCGTCAAATAGCGTCACCCTTCAAGACCAAAAGGACCCGTATTCTGGTGACTACGACACTGGTTCACCAATAGCACCGCCTGATGACCAGATCATTAGCCTTTCGGTGTCTAATATTTCTCTATTTAGCTACATGAAACTCGTTCGGCTTCAGGGGGTTGGAAACACTGTTCAGTTTTTGACACAGAGACAGGTTATCGATGAACTGAAAAAACAGCTGAAAGCCCGTTTGCAGCTTCCAGACCCACCACCACCTCCACCACCGGTGATCCCTCAACCGGTGTCGCCTCCGCCCCAGAAGAAGTCGCGATGGGGCTGGGGGAAGTCGTCCTCGCAGCCGGCGATAGAGACAGCTCCAGTGGCACCTGTTTTGCCCCCTCCAGCTCCCAAGGGTCCTATTGATATTCGTATTGAGGAAGTTAGCATGAGAAGGATGAATTTCATGGGCATCTACGAAACTACAACGGGAACTGTATTAGTTGTCGAGATACAGCTTTCTTAAGGGTGAAGGCTTGGATAAATGGACCAGTCCGGCTCAAGGGAGGTACACTCGCTTCAGTATACAGCATTTCTTTTGATTGCGTTTGTTCAGCTCATGGATATTGTAAAATAGCTTGAAATGGTACGCATGGCGTTTAATTTTTTTGTTATTTTTTTATTACAACAATTTGGGTTCGAGTCGACTGTATCTCGGCTATTATCTATTTTCCCGACCCTACATCCCTTGGAGCTGGGGCCTATTCTGCTTCCAGGGGGGTATGGTGGCTTCAGGATATCATGGTTTTTACCGTCGCTAAGAGTCCACAAGATTTTCACCGAATTGCTTGTCTTAAGCCTCTCGTTAGCTTCTGCCTTGCCTAAATCCCCACAAAGATCGCTCACATGACTGACCGAAGAGGCTGACATGTCACAAATATTCGCTAGTCGTCGGGAAGAGCTAGTGTTTAACACAAGCTGATCCTGTCCCAACGTTGCAAACTAGTAGTTACAGTTTATAAAAAAAAAGATTTTTGAGCCGGCCGATCGAGTGACCATGAAATGTGCAGTTTTAGATACCTAGATGTTTCAACGTAAATGGCGCCTGAGAGCCCTGTCTAAAATCATGATGGATGGTGATATATTTTTGAGGGTATTGGGGTATATAACAGTGTTTGAGAGATTAGCAATCGATCACCAATCCACTAACTGCAGAAATACGGCCCAAATGCCTCCCCAGGCCAAACCGGAACGAGGCCAGCAAAACCCCAGGTTAGATTTAATTAATTCGAAACGATACAGCCAAGTTTTTCTACGTAGATACCTGCCCCAGAGATATAACAAATCCAAGCCCCGGACCATGGAACGCACCGGCTAAATGCTGGAAACCGTCACCGGTTCAACACCCATATAGACACTTACCAAAGATCAGACCATCCAAACAAGATTTATGCAGGTTCCTGTTGTAGCACCCATGTCGGCTGAATGCGTCCCCTCCCATCTTTGGGTCTTGTAAGCTTAAATCGCGGAATAAAGGGACGTAGGAATCGGACATTTCTTTCAAGGTGCACTGACGTTTGTGATCTTTATCGGATCGTTGGTGTTTTGTTCCGGTGAAACGAAATTTGCCCTGTTGGGATCTAAAGATCACGGGTTACATAATGCCATTGGATTTGAGTGTATATACTTTGTACGGGGATATGGACGAGTATAAAGTTAATGGTTTCCCAGCAGGCTGAGAGAGGTGCACGGAGCATATCTAACTGGAAGACACCAGAGATCGTCATTTACAAGGAAGGGCAGTGTCGCTTTCTCATTCTCTCATTTGAAGCCTTGGACTGTTAAAGTTTTATATACGCCTCACGTACCTCCAAAAATGAAGGCAACAGGTCTTGCCATCGCTGCTGCCTCGGTCGCAGGAGCATCTGCACACGCTATCTTCCAGAAGGTAACATTATATCACGAAAAAATATTCTGCTGTCTATGTAGTGCGAGAGCTAAATGACAACCTCGAATAGTTGGCCGTAAACGGCGTTGACCAAGGAACGTCGTGTATTCGATTGCCCCAAGGCCCATCCGCAAACTTCCCGGTCACCCTAGTTAGCTCGAACGATATTAGATGTAATGTTGGTGGTTCTACCGGTGTTTCCGGGGTCTGCTCGGTTCCAGCTGGTGGCACTATCACCGTTGAGATGCATCCTACATACTCTGCTGCAGACCAGAGCTGCGATGTTGAGGCCATTGGAGGCGCGCACCATGGGCCAGTTCAAGTATACATGGTAGGTTATGCAACTAGACCCTATCTGGTGTGGGGTGTGTGAGGCACATACTTGCATGCTAACCTGAAAATAGCAAAAAGTGACGGATGCTACCACCGCTGATGGCTCCGGATCCTGGTTCAAAGTTTATGCAGAAGGCTTGATTTCCGGGTACAATGCTGGATACTGGGCAACCGATAAGATGAACGCTAAGTATGCTAACCTAGTGGTGGCTGGGGGTTAAACAAGACGGGAATCAGCTAACATCTATGATTGAAAGTTGCGGTAAAGTCAACGTCGTCGTCCCGTCCGGCTTGGCGCCCGGTAACTACCTAGTCCGCGCCGAAGTTATCGCTCTCCATGCTGCTTTCCAGCCAAATGGAGCGCAGTTCTATATTACATGCTACCAAAGTGAGTTTAAATGCATTGGGGCATACTTTTTCCAATTTGTCGGATCACTAACGTTGCCAAAGTCAATGTCACTGGTAGCGGCACAGCCACACCCTCCGGTGTTCTTCTTCCGGGAGCATACAGCCCGAATGATCCTGGTATCTACTGGGATCTTTACAGATCCTTCGATAGCTACCCGCTTCCGGGTCCAACCGTCTATACCGGTGGCAGCGGTCCGGTATCGACCACTACCGGTACCACCCTTAGAACGACGACTACAACTTCGACTACCTCTGCAACTGCGAGAACTACTACTCCATCTTCAACCACAAGAGCTTCTACCACCACCACGACCACTACAACGGTCTCTACTACTCGTGCTACCACTACCTCATCTACCACCACGACTGGATCATCGGGAACCGGTGCACCTCTTTGGGGCCAGGTACGTTTATATTTTCCTGGATTTTATAGAATCTATTGAGTGTAGTATTGTAGCTAACTTTTGACTCACAGTGTGGCGGAATCGGTTGGACTGGGCCAACTACTTGTGCATCTGGTAAATGTGTATCAACAAATGCTTACTACTCCCAATGCCAACCATAAATATGGCCGGGGTATGAATCAACAGAACGCTGATAGCTTCTTGTATATATGTATAAAAGTAATAGACTTCCAGTCAGTTGTTGAAGTGGAAGGTTTGGAGATAATCAAGTATATTTTTATTTCCGTATTATTCATCAAACATTGGGTTGAATCAGCTGTTTGAGTTGTTGGAGCAGTTTAAATCTCCGAGACTAGCTTAAATCCATTCTGGTTGTTTTCTACTAATTATGTGGGACTAGTTGCTCTCATAACGTTAAGTCGACAGCAGATTGCTAAGTGTTGTTTTTGTGTTATTTTTCTTCCAGCGGAGAGACTTCGGCTAAATAGATGAGCCTTGCCTTGTATAAACCTCCATGTGAACCATATTTCGAGCTCCTTCGACGCCATCGAGTTAATGCGGGCATCGAAGCAAGGCGATGGTATCCGGTATGCATTCTCGGATCCGGAAGCAGGCCACCCGTGAAAACCAAGGAACCATGGGAAAAAAGCGACGTTCCGCGATCATCCATTGCATGTAGCTATGCAATGGACCGGCATGAAGGCGCACCCAATCCATCCATATGATAATATATCCTGCAATGGTACCTGTCTTACCCCACAAAAGGCTACCCTTGTAGCTAAGACATACACCTCTCCACAGTTCGGGTTGATACCGTAAGAGCTTCCTGCTTCGCAATTGCTAGGGCTTGGAGAGCCACACAAGAGCCGAATGCACATGCATACGCATACGGGCGGTAAAACTAGTCAACTACGACGGTCTCATTTTCGTGTAAGGTTTCCTCAGCCTAGATTGAATTCTTCCGAGAGGGAGGGTGATGGGCTATAGTGGGGATGGCGCGTATAGGGAATGTGTATATAAAGAGATCCCCTCGGACCCCATGATCCTCGGATCGTAGACATTACCTCTAAAAAAACCAGTTCAACAAAAGTTTCGGTACCTAGTATTATCTATAATTTTCTATATTTTAGGGGAAAAATTGAAATACGTACGCAAAATGGATGCCACTACGTTGAAGGAGATCGAAGAAACATTGGCCCAGCTTACGCTGGAAGAGAAGATCTCCCTTCTTGCTGGCAAAGACTTTTGGAGGACAGTCCCTATTCCTGAGAAACAGATCCCTTCTATCAAAGTATCAGGTATGTTCCCTCGTAACTCTCTTACCTGATAAATAACAACTTATCAACGAATATATTTAGATGGTCCAAGTGGCGCAAGGGGAGATACCTTCATTGGAGGCCAGAAGGCCGCTTTCTTCACATCTGGAATTCTGATGGGAGCTACTTTCAACCCAGAACTAGCTTATGAGACAGGAGAACTTCTCGGTGAGGAAGTCAAGGCGAAATCTGCATCTGTTCTGCTTGCGCCTACTGCATGCTGTCACAGATCGCCACTCGGCGGCAGGAACTTCGAGTCTTACAGCGAGGACCCATTGCTATCCGGAAAGATGGCATCGGGTTATATCCGTGGTGTTCAATCAAGAGGCGTCGCAGCAACAATGAAACATTATGCTGCTAACGAGCAAGAAACTTGGCGTCTCTATGTTGACGAAACGATAGATGAGACGACTTTGAGAGAGATTTACCTTAAGCCCTTTGAAATTGCCATGAGGGAAGGAAGGCCGTGGGCAGTTATGACGGCTTATAATATTATTAACGGGGTTCACTGCGACTCACACCCATTCACTCTGAAGCAGGTACTCAGAGGGGAGTGGAATTATGAGGGTCTGGTCATGTCAGATTGGTTTGGGTGCAACTCGATGGTCGAGTCGGTGCTCGCAGGGCTAGACCTTGAAATGCCAGGGCCAGCAAGGAAGAGACCAGTTAAAGAGTTTGTGGAAGAGGCAGAAAAGGATGAGAATGTTCGAAAGGCGATAGATGACTCCGTACGAAGGATTTTAACGTTGATTGCCAAGGTTGGGAAGTGGAAGGACATGACACCTGAGGCACCCGAATACTCAAGAAATGATCCAGAAACCGGAAACTTGATTCGAAGAGCCGGTGGTGAGGGCACCGTCTTGTTAAAAAACGAAGGGAAAGCCCTACCGCTACAGCCTGGCTCGCTGAAGAAGGTTGCCTTTATTGGACCTAATGCGAAGGCGACTGTAGCTGGTGGTGGTGGTTCTGCTAGTCTGGAGCCAAATTATTTGACTCAGCCGTATGAAACCTTTGTGAATGCTATCAAAGAAATAAACGGAGACATTGAGGTTCCATGGGCACAAGGATGTATTATCGGTAAGTGTTCCATATAATCTATAAATGGTTCGGTGTGTTTTACTGACTTAATTGAACTAGACCGCTGGGTTCCAAACGTCGACATCGAGGGTGGGTTCTGTAGAGTCGGTGGCCCTGATTCGGAGGCGGGCCTATTCTTAGAGTGGTTCCACGGCTACGAAGCCACCGGCGAGCCAGTCGCCACAACTGTCTTCAAAACCTCTAACGCTTTCCTCTGGGATTCTCGGCCAACATCTATCTCCCCCTCAGAAGAGTTCTCTGTCAGATTCAGCGGCCAAATATCCGTTCCAGAAGATGGAAAATATAACATCAGCTTGAGTACTATCACAGCTTCTAAACTTTACCTAAATGGAGAACTCCTCATCGATAACTGGGACTTCAAGGAACGAGGAAACCTTATGATGAATGTTGGATCCGAGGAGGTCGTTAAAACCGTCGAGCTGAAGAAAGGAGAATGGTATCCTATCCTCATCCACAATTCTTCTTTGTGGCCTAAGGATTCACCACGTGATCCACCTATGGAGGAAATTGGTGCTTTGGGAATTAGACTTGGAGTTGCACCCGTCTATGATAATGCGGCCCTGATAGCGCAGGCTGTTGATGCCGTCAAGGATTCGGATGCAGTCGTCATCGTTGTTGGTCTGAACAATGAATGGGAATCGGAAAGCTATGATCGATCCGACACAAAGCTCCCAAACAATCAAGATGACTTGATCGAGGAAATTGCAAAAGTCAACCAAAATGTTATTGTTATTAACCAAAGCGGCGCCCCAGTCGATATGCCATGGGCCGAGAACCCTAATGTCAAAGCTATCGTACAGGCGTGGTACGCTGGCCAGGAAGCCGGTAACGTGATTGCGGATGTCCTGCTCGGGAAACAGAATCCTTCGGGCAAGCTACCACTTACATTCCCTATCAAAGTCGAGGATAACCCATCCTATCTCTATTTCCCTGGACGGGATCAGAAAGTGGAATACACCGAGAAGTTGATGGTTGGGTATCGGTATTATGATACCGAGAATGTCCAAACACGATTCCCATTTGGCTATGGCCTCTCATACTCAACTTTCTCCACCGGGGAGCCTTCATTATCAGTCGCTGAACTAGCTGAGGGGCAAAGTTTCACAGCTACTATCGATGTCGCTAATACCAGTGACATTGCAGGTGCTGAAGTTATTCAGTTGTACGTAAAGCGCCCGGAGTTGGCATCATCGATCAAGCGCCCGGTGAAGGAGCTAAAGGGCTTCAAGAAAGTCCACTTGGGGGCTGGCGAAACAACCGCTGCAAATATTACAGTCGATGACAAGAGCCTCGGCATTTGGAGCACAGAGGTTGGCAAATGGGTGGTCGAAGCGGGGGATTACGAGGTTTTGATCGGTACAAGCTCCATCCAAAACGAGTTGAAGTCTGCTGGCAAGATTACAGTCAAGGCCTCATGGTCATGGATCTAAAATTTTGAGTCTCTTCATGACATTTATATATTTGAGTTATGTAACATAAAAGGCAACATGCAATTGGGTACGAGTTGATAATGCAAAACCACATTTTTGTATTGGAACCAAAGCACCGGATTAGTATCATTAAACTCGTGGCCACATTTACTGTACACGGAACGCCCTCCACAGATATAAGTGCATCAAAAAACGAATCGCAAAAAAATGGGGAAAGAAAAAGAAAAGAAAAACAAAAAAGGGCTTCCAAGCAAATAAAACAAAACAGCGAAAGGATAGGTATTACGCAAGGAATGATAAGATATATGTTTTAAGATTTTAACTTTTCCCGTCCGAGTTTTTTTTTAAAAAATATATTTCAAACAGTGGCATTAGCTTCATTTCTAAGCCCTTGCAGCCAGCCCCGGTCTTCCGCGTTATTTTCACCGGCAAGTTTTGATAATAACTCAAGAAATGCCACAAGATAGGCTTCTGTTCTGGCCTTGTTTGCGAACGATGACGTCGAGGATGGGGTGGAGGGTTGTTGGCCATAGCTAATGTCATTTCGAATGTCGTTAAGAAGTGATGCCGCAATTATTCTGATCTTGGCAATCTGCAAAAGGGTTATTAGCACGAAGACTAGTGGGAATCCAAGAACGGAGATGACATACGATACTTTGGCCGTTAGGCTCTAAATGCTCGAATTTAATGCATCTCATGACAACGAGCATTGCACGACAGATATAATCTGTATCGTGAGTAACGTCAATTTCCTCGTTAGGATTAACAAGTTTAATTTTACCAGACCCAGGCGATAAATCCGATAAAACTCGCGAGTAGTCAGATAGGAATATTGAGAAGAGATATAACTGGGTAACGTAGAGATTTGCTTTTTGCACTTCGTAGGAAATTTCATGACGATCCGGGTCGGGGATGTTGATGCCATCTGGAAGTTCAGCCGCTGCCTGATATAGTGTTTTCCTTCCTAGGAATGATTGCATGCTGACATAAATGTCACCATCTGTAGTCGCGTTCGCCGGCCAAGGGACCATTTCTAATGGGAGCCCATCCGCATCTGTACCAGCATTGGCTTCTGCCATTCTCATATCCAGTCTGAGGTCAGGGGGAAGCCAATCCAGGGCTGTTTTCATATCCTTGAGGAAGGTCTTTAGGACTCTTCGCTTCATCTCCGGGTCTGCTGACCTCCAGACACCAGTTTCATCATTGTGGCACGTTGCTACGTATTTAGCGTAGATAAGATGTATTTTGGAGCAAGCGTTGAAGCCTACTATGTGGCTTATCTTGGTCTCCCTCTGGGCAGCGGCGAAATTGAAGGTAGTCGGTGTTATAAATGCGTCATCGATCTCCGCAGGGACGGTATCCAGATATAACTGGTCTAGGTCCGCGGAGCTATATTTGAGAAACAAAGGCAAATTTATTTTCCCTTCCATAGAGTACCGGGATATCTCTCCAACGACGGTGATCCAAAAAACACGCTTCCTGAGTTCCATAGTAATTAGGTTGTTGGATGACATGAAGCCGTGAGAGAAATCCGGGTTGTTAAATTGGCTAGATGGAGAGGACCGTTCCAGGATAGTCAACGCCAATGATAACTCCGCAAAGTAGAAAGAGCCTCTGTTTGTGTTATTGGAGTACCAGGCGCTGAGGGAAAGTAGGTATAGAGACGAAAGTAAGGTGACGTCCAGCCTTTCCAGATAATCCACGGGCCTGGCAAGTAAGGCGAGTCGATGTGCACGTTCAGCCATCTGAATAGCAGTATTATAATACCGTCCTTGGCAATATGACTGAAGTTTCCTTGGGAATGATATGATGGTGACTGTGCACATTGCGAATATCAACGATAGAAACATGGGGTCGGATTTGTCTCGTCTCGCATTGAAATCCGAGGTAAAAGATGGTTCGTGTACAATTGGATTGAGCGGGTAGATGTAATAGAAGAAATCCTTAAGCAATAGCCTGAGGACGTCCCTTGGGAGAAGAAGGTCTGTTGTGATATCCATGCGATAGGCCGGTAGAGCCGGGAAGGAGCCAGAGCTCGTAACCACTGGAGATAGGGCATTGAAAAACCCACCAGAACTCGAAGTCCCGGTATCAGGAAACTGCCCTACCGACGGCGAAAAGACAGTAGCATTGGATGGTGTTCTATGAGCTCGGTGTACACCCTCAGACTGATCGGATCCTGGCGGTAACGATACCAGCCTGGTAGTAGTCGTAGGGGTTGAAACCTGTATAGGCGCACTTGTAACATCGGAAATCTGCATCGGCGATGGCTCCAATCCATTTTGTTCCGGGTGCGCTCTCGGAAGATCCTTGGTTCGCCTTTTGGGATATCAGCTTATACAACGCAAGGCAAAATATCGCGATCAAGATTTTTTATAGTTACCTGACCGGAGGTCCTGGTTTCTTCCGAGCCCGAGTATACGCGCAGAGCAAACCTTGAGCCTGGCAGGGCTTGCATGGAGGGTTTCCTTCGTCGCATCGAACCTTTCTCAACCGGCAGGCGTCGCAAGCCTGGCGCAATCTTGTTCGCTTCTTCCTAACTTTATCTTGGGGCGAGGTGAGACCAGCTTCGCGATCTCCAGTGTCCGAGTGAGGGCTGTCGTGGTCTATGGGTTGTGAATTGGTCAAGCCTTGGTCCTCTCCGCCGTCCGGGAGCATCGCTGATGCTTCTGCATCCGCCATTCTAGCTGGTTCATTCTTGTCCGCCGGACGGACGAAGTTAACGTTAAAGTTCCAAAAGACAGCCTCCCTCCCCTTTCGAATCCAGTTGTTGTCGCAATGAAGAGACTTGTCATGATTCACTTTAAGCGGACATGAAAGAAGTGGGAAGGAGGCATAGTTCACGAACGGGTAATTAAGCTCCTCAGGTGGTCAATAAATTTTCGAGGTTTTTTAAAATTGGGGGGTGGTGTGTGGTCTCGTTTCGCTCGGGCCGCTTACTTCTGGGTCGTAGAAAACACGCTGTTGGGCCGGTTACATATTACGTATGGGTCGACCCCGATATCATTCGTGATGGGTCCTGCACTCCAGAATAGCCTACAGCTACCCTGGGTTGTTCTGGGCACTTGCATGGCGCCCTTTCTTGTACCATTCGTCGAAGAACATTCGAAGGCACGGATACGACAGGGTGCTGTCACGCGGAACTAAGCCACAGCTTCCCCGAAGTGACATCCATCTTGTCGGTCGACCCGGCCAGAAATCAGACAGACTAATCAACTTTTGGGGCATAAGATCCTGCAGATGAAAGTCACGGAGCCCTTTTGTGGGGATGCCCCAGACTAGCGTCTGCAAATGTCGGCCTAGTGGCATGACTTGTGCAAACGGTGTTTGTCGGTCCTTAGGACAAGAGTACTATCCTGTAAGTATCGAGAAAACCAAGAAATCAACGTTATTACCATCTTTCCCAGTCACATTTTGCGGATTACTGCAATGAAGAAAATACCATGCATAAAGGCGCATGTATCCACTCTTTGAATATGAGGGTTTTTGGCTATAAACCTGGTTAGGATTCTTTTGTGCATCTGGATACGACCGTTCGGTTGTGAACAGCCGGTCAATTATAGGCAAACGGCAAGCCGTCCTTATTGTTTGTTCTGCGGGGAATGGAAAGTCTGCCAATTTCGTGGCAGTTTACGAGACAAAATACCACATGGTCTTGGAAATGATATGTGTTGAGTTGAGGTTGATTCTTGGCTTTGGATCACGGGCTGTGAGCTTCGTGATGTATATGTATCGGAACTGTCCCTATACTAATATCGATATATATCAACCGATCAATCACATAACGGCCTCGCAGTAGAAATATTTTCGATATAATGCGGGAATATTAAAGCAGAACTATATGCACGTAATAAAAAAACATATATGATAGAGTCTTAGCCTGGAGAGAGAAGGATCCTAGGATGAGGTTGAGAGTACTCGAGTGAGTGCAGATGGTAGAGACTATCAGCCCTCCGAGTGGTGGTCTCCAGCCATCCTTCGAATTTCTACACAGTCCCACTTCCAACTTAGGCTCCTCCTGCCCAGGGGGGCTAGGGGCGGGCTGAACAACCTAACCCTAAGAAGGTTAAGAAGAACAAATGTTAGCTAGCAAGAGATTCTAGATTACTTCCCGATCGCGATCCCTAGAGCTAGACAAATATTAAATTAGGATTTCGATTAAGTATTAATATGTTCTCAGCTTGTGTCTAGCCTGATGGAATCCAAGGGTGAGAATGCTTTGTCATCAGTGCAGTCGTTGACCTGAACTTGACCTGAACTCACAACCCCTCGACGATTTTGTGGTAATGGCGATACCGTCGCTTTCATCTCCTAGGATCCTTTTTGAGTGGCTCGTCTTTTGGATTTTCGCTTCGACAGAGCGCCTGACCTAGAGGTAAGTACTAGTACTGTTGTACTTTCTAACCCAATGAAATATACACTGCTGATACTTACATTATTTAGGGATCTATAGCGGAAAGCATGCTTGAGGGTATTACTTAGAAACATGAGTATAGATGAGGAGGACGCTTATCCCATCCCGGGCGATGACGGTTATATTGATGACACATCGATGACGCTATTTTATAGCTTACAACAGTACC
Source organism: Orbilia javanica (assembly GCA_036872735.1). Taxonomy (NCBI): domain Eukaryota; kingdom Fungi; phylum Ascomycota; class Orbiliomycetes; order Orbiliales; family Orbiliaceae; genus Orbilia; species Orbilia javanica. The sequence goes on along the minus strand of JAVHNR010000004.1, from coordinate 2,411,289 downwards.
ATGGAATCCACAGCGCGGCAACAAAATGGGAATATGGTGCCCAGGTAAGGGGGCTCAAACGCCACTTCCAGGGACATGCTTGGATTCGCCTTTTGAATAACCGAGAAGCTGAGGTCCATCTTCTGAAGTTGTAATTCCGTATAATAAGAGGCCCTGCCAAAGTGGAATTTGTGCCGCTCCAATCAGGCGACTCAATTAGGGACGGCATCCGCATGATTGCTCTTCTATAACATGCAAAAGGGTTCGATAATGGGAACAATATTGCCATCTAGTCGTGCGGTTAGGGATATGGGAGGAGATGTTGAAGCGTTGCTTCACGCGGAGCGTTTCGGCTCCAGGCAACCCGATCCCATCCATAAATTATATAAAGCTATCATGGTAGTTCATGATGTATCGGAGCAGCCAGGTATATATAGTATACTAATAATGGTGTTTCCATGATTATACCAATCGCAAACAAGATCTAGGGATCCAAATATCTTGTAGAATTTAGAAAAGGCTATTCAGGCTGCAGCTAGAGATCTGGGATCTGGGGTTGACCTCGAGCCTCAGCGGTATTATCCTAGCCTGCCTAAAAACACGAAGCCTTGCTCAAAAGCAGTCATAGAACAGTTGAAATTTTTCCTTTAGAATACGAACAGTATATATACCGTCGCTCTCATGGCTCTATCACCTCCGGCTCTGTCGGTAAGAATGAACCTGCGCAGCTTTGCTTACAGCGATTCGCGGCGGCCCATCAACTGGCAAACCTTCCCATGAGCTGTTATTTTCAAGGTGGATTTAGCCTCTGAACTAAGTCTGAGGGCTTTGGTTTGTTCGCCCACGAATATTGCGCTCGCAATGAAGTTATGCACTGCAGTACGATTCTAGGACAGTGGGACGCCCCTATTTTTTATACTGTGAAAAATGGAGTGCGCGCACATGAATAATATGGAGCGGTCCCCTACGTTTATTATGGGGTGGGACACTAAGTTTATTTTAATTTTAGGGTGGTGCACCCTAGTCCATGATTTACTGGAGATCTGATCGAGGCTGTAGCAGAGATCATATAAAATTACTACATAGAGACATTGTTTATCTTCACGGTCGAATTCCATCTACGAGAACATAATGTGAGCACAATAACGGGGCTGTAGTTGCACTTGTCGCGAACTCGGGTTGGTGGAGAGAAGAGCCGTGCCTCGAGCGCCTGGATCCAAGGCCAAGAGAAGAGAAGGGAATCATGGATGGAAAATCATACAAGTGATGCAGTCTTTGAACCAAATGTAGTTGCCTTTACAACTGATTAACCTTGGAAGGTGTATTGAGAATCCTAAAGCATTTGGTGTGGCAATTTTAATAATAGAGGAGGTGTGCACAAGCCATCGTCTATCACTAGGTTCGACCGAATCCTTGAACGGATTCTATTTGTCGAGGATACTCGACATTTTCGAAAATTTCTCCCATCTAATTTGATTCATCATTCAGTCTTGTCTCGTAAACCAGCCTGCTACCCAATTTAGTCACTGAACTGAGATTTCTTAGAATGATAATGCGGCTTTAGTGGAATCAAGTCTTATCAACTTCGGCAGAGAACCCCTGGAATATCAACACTCGACTGACGTCGCTCTGAATAATAAAAATCGGTTGTGCGCTGTAAGGCTAGCTTCATTGACGCAAAATATTTTCAGATCATTTTAGCAACCATGAGTTCATGAAAGGAGCTGTCGAAGTAAGTAAGAACGATCAACGTGCTATGAGAGCGTTATTAGTGGCTCGTACAAATGAACTGTTGTTAAAACCTTCCCCCCTGCTGGGCTCGATCCCGAGCCGTGTAGGGATGATACTGAATCGCGCGCCAATCCGTCGACGCCTTAATTAGGGCATGGCGGCTTTAAATTAGGGGGTTTGTCTTAATAATGGTAGTAAATTCGATTTTCGTAAGCGCATTACATGTAGGCAGGACTATCCTAGGTGTGAATACCTAGGTATATATCTAATTGTGCTTGATTGTTTGACCTTAAGCCTTGATCGATATTGAGTTTAAATTCTGAACAGCCGGAATATAGGCAGAAATGTTGCAAGTACTAGATATCGGACGTGCGGCGCTGGATACAGGACCCTAGGCTAGGATCACAGTAGCCTCGAATCCGGGCGCTCGAACCACATATGCAAGGTATGTGTTGATGCTGATATGTGCGTTGTATTTCCGTATTTGGATGTTGCCTAGCCCTGCCATGAGATCAAAGCCTGATAAGGGGAGGACAAGAGGTGCATCCGAAGCTGCACAGAGTACACATACTACATGACTACCTAGCTTTCGGACCAAACATAAATCAACTTTGCGACTTTCGGGAAACTTCAATTGCAAGAGTAGATGTTGGACCTCCTCCTCTAGGCCTCCTTTCTAGATGCTTGATAATTGCCAATCCTATTATCTTCTCAGCCCTCGGCAAGATATGCCTCAAATGAAATCTCGACCGATAACGCGAGATCTGGAAATTAGGGTGGCTATGCAGGGCTGCCGAAATCGCAGAATAATTTCAACATGAACAATATCATGACCTATATCGAACCTTCATGGCCGGCTCAACAAGGCGCCCTTTGAGAGTTTCTTCGATGTCGTCGCCGACGGCCGTTCCCTTTGCAAGGCTTCCCAAAGCCACGATTCCCTAGAGCAATGGTACGGCATTGGCTGTAGGGCTGGAGGATCCCTAGAATATTATGTTATATTATACATACTAGGTTGCATCATCAATGTATGTACATATGTACCACCGAAGCTGAGTATCGATAAGCAAGGACCGGGCGCCGGCAGCTTTTTTTACTACAACTTCCGGGTTTCCTTGATCGGTACCAAGAACCTCCTTCCAATCTGGCATAGCTGCCTGCGGTGGGCGGTGGGGACTGATGGCGCGGTGTTTTGTCTTGCCCAGCTGCGAACCAGAAAAGGCTTATTCATCTGCCCGCAGTTCCCGCTATTCTGTTATATTTCTGCAAATTCGACTAGGTTTCAAGACATAGGAGTGCCAACCTAGTGTACCTCAACATTACCGAACTGTCGTCACCCATTCCGCCCTCGCAATTGCGTCCGTATACCCAAACCTATCAATTGGAAATCGGGGGGTAAGTGGATCCGAATTGTTTGATCATTCGGCCCGTCACGTTTGCGCCTGCGGGACCGCGGTAAGCCTCCACGTGCCTTGTTCAACAGACCAGCAAAAACATGTTCGCCCATTGCACCGACGATTGTTCTGTTTGGACAGAACCCCGTTTTTACTTCCTTGAAATAGTGTTTATTTTTATGTTTTATTTTCCCGTTATGCATTTTCTTACTCTTGTAGTGTGCCTTTTCTCCGGAGCAAGGGTTAACGAAAACTCTCAGATAGCATTCCCTTCGACTTGCCCATGCCTGCCGGTTTTCAGGAATGTGCAGCCGCGATTCAAACTCCACCCCAGCATATCGACTGAGCCGTCCTGCCACCAAAGTCGCCAGGTATACCTGCGCGCCTGTCGGAATAGATACTTAAACCATCAAACTCAAACCCTTCTTTTCTAGAATACCCAAGCTTTGGCATAACCACAGGCTCGGCTTCCAGTAGGAGTGTTACAACTATTCCAATATGGCGGAAGAGGTATTGCCCCCAGGGCTCCGCGTTTTAACACAGACGATTGTCTGTGACGAAAATACAAACTCAGAGGAAATGCTTGGGTTGAGGATATCAGCAATATTTGCTATTCTTGTTGGGTCTACATTTGGTAAAGCGAGATACTAGTAGGAGCGCCTATTGGATAATGTGGGAGCTAATATCTTGGATTGTAGGAGCAACATTTCCCATATTTGCACGCCACGCATCCTATTTACCCGGACAGAAATACATACTTTTCGCCGTCAAGTATTTTGGATCCGGCGTTATTGTGGCTACGGCCTTCATCCATGTATAGACCATATTACTTCTTCAGTTCCTGGACCTATTGGACTAATATATAACACTAGCTACTCGCGCCGGCAAACGAGGCACTGACAAATCCCTGTCTAAATGACACCTTAACGGGCTACCCATGGGCGGAGGGCATCGCCCTCATGGCGGTGTCACTTCTATTCTTTGTCGAGCTCCTTGCGACATCTTTTGCGACGCTCGCCATCGCTGGCGGCGGGCACAGCCACGATGATTCGCATCATTCTCATTCACTTCCACAGATCGATAAGCGCCGAGTATCTCTCCCTGGAGAGGACCATCTTGGCCATGTGCGAATGCACCAAAGTATTGAGGCAAATCATCTGGGCGAAGGGAGTGCGGTGGAATCTAGCAGTGATAGCACAGAGGCTATGCCTGAATCGATCCCAAAAAGAGCACCAACAAAGCCTGAAAGCAAAAAATACGATGAAGAAAAGGCTCTCGAAGCCTCCGAAGACTATGCATCCCAACTGATTTCTGTCTGCATCTTCGAATTCGGTGTTATCTTCCACTCAGTGATTATAGGTTTGACGCTAGCCGTCACTGGGGAGAATTTCACCACCCTTTACATAGTTCTCGTTTTCCACCAAACTTTTGAGGGTCTCGCCCTTGGAACCCGACTTGCTGTCGTCCCGTGGTCTAAAGCACGCCGGTTAACACCTTACGCCATGGCTATCGCTTACGGCCTTTCGACACCCTTAGCTATAGCAATCGGCATTGCGGCTAGGAAATCGTACACTTCAAATAGTACTAGAGCTATTTTGGTGCAGGGGGTTTTCGATGCTATCAGTGCGGGTATTCTACTGTATACCGGGTTAATAGAACTTATGGCGCATGAGTTCTTGTTTAGCGAGACGTTCCGTCCCGTCCGACGAGGAAATCGACGGCGGTTGTTCGCAGCTTATGGTTTCATGATGCTTGGTGCTGGTAAGTCAAGATGAATTCCCACTTATGTGTCTGACATACGTAGACTCTCGGGGTTGAGTGTTTGATAAACACAAGTGAATTATGGGCTAACTTTTGGTTTTTCTGATGGTGTAGGGTTGATGGCACTGCTTGGTAAGTGGGCATAGTTATAGAAATGCATAGCGGGTGTATCTCTTTTCCATTTCAGCAATAGAAATCTATCCATTCGTCGATATTGTTTCATCTATTGCTTGAAATTTGCATAAAAATGGGGTTTTCTTTAGCTTTCAGGCATTTGGGATTTCTTGCATTTCTCGCATGTCTCCTTTGTACTAGCTTCTAATGATATTGATGAAGTGGAATAAAAGTTACGTTACACTAGCTTGGTGATGGGGTGGGTGCCAAGATGGGAAGCATCAATGTTAGGTAGAAATCTAATCTTTAATTCTAGCCAGTAGGAAGATTTCGCTGTTATCGATCGCGATTTTGCGTGTGCCGAATGAGCCTCGATTGCTTTAATTAATTTCTTCGGCATATTCTGCCGTGAATATGGTGTTACCCATATCAGACTGGCTTCGGAGATCCGAAGCGGGTGTGTGCATGCCCGCCCGGCCACCACCACATTGATTCTCCGTGTGTCCTACAGTGGTGGGAAAAGCGTTTCCGAATCACACCATGTCATCTGCGAAGGCCCTCACACTTGGAGTTCAGCATATGTTACATTCTAGGGGAGCTTGGTCCGGGCTTGATTGTTTCATACGAGACCCCCCAATAAAGCATATGATTAAAGTGTAGAAGAATGGAGGCCAAGTATGGTAAGTTATGACTTTCGTCCGAAGGTTCGAATTGAGTAGAGTCGAACGGTTAAGTTCATTGCAGCGTGGGGGTTCAGACGAGGCATCGCAAATACTGGGATCAAGGGATGATGACCTCCTAGTATACTAGCCACATCGATTATTCAAGGGGGTTGTTTATGCACAGCTTGTATAGCAAGTATAGTTGTATTCAGCCGGAATATTTTTTGAACCGACGAAATCTGGGGTATACGCTGGAGGTTGCATGTTTGCTCATGGCTGTTAATAATGCAGTGTGATATAATGGCTGGATGTGCATCGAACAATTTCATGACAGCGACAATTTTTGTCTACAAAGAGATCAAAAAAAAAAAAAAAACTACTGAATAAGCAATGAAAACAAGTAATCGAATTTGGTATTTTATCCATTGGCGTTGTAATAGCGGGCATCTTTCATGAGCGATTTTCTCTCTCTCTCTCTCTCTTTTTTTTTTTTTTTTACAGATGCTGAATTTTAAAGATGGGAAATATTTAACTTCTTCGCCTCATTTCCCTAAAAGAATTTCTCGTTATCTATTGAAACTTTGAAGGAAAGTCTTGGAGATTTCCCTGCCATTTGCAAGGTGGAAAATAGTTCATCCGGAAGAGAAGCTCGGTTGGGTGGTTTCGTATTTCAGAGTAAAAAGAGGCGTTTGTATGGGTGCTTACCAATTGCCTCCCATGGATATTGTATTTTCCCAGCCGACGGCGGTGCTAATATAAATTGCCCAGAGCTAGGCTGTGGAGCTCTAGTTGACATTCACATTAAGTTTACTGAGAACACTTGAATCTGATATTATTATTATCATTAATAGAATCCGTGAATGGTGTAATTCAATTGTATGTTACAGCTTATATTAGCTAACGACCACCAGCGACAACTTCAAGACCTCTGCTTCGTTAGCACTAAGCTTATAAGATTCCCAGGCTTATGAATCTCGAGAGCTCGATCGACCAATTGAGAGCAGCTAGCATAGTCTAATTATTAGATATCCGGATCACTACCGGCTATTTAGCGCAATACGAGAGCTCATATGATCATGTGACGGTACGGCTCACTGGCCGCAGCACCATGTGCATATTGATACGCACACTGGTATACGGTACATCTACATTGTAATTTGTACAATTGCGCCGTTCTCTCTAAAGGTTTACATACAGGCAGCGTACAAACACAAAGTGAGACATCGTATACGTATAAAATTATATACCCCCAAATGTAATCCCCATCATATGCATTCTACTCGGTAGTATGTGCCGCGTAGATTCGTCAAATCCAAATCCCGTGGATTGCGGAGAACGTTGTCTCGTAAACCAGCCTGGACACGGAGAATGGATGTTGAAAACAGACGTATCGCGGACCTGAACGTTACCAAGGATCACAGAGTGGACCCGCCTGTGTTGCAAGGGAGGTTTGAAGTCTAAACTGTTTATGAGCGACGGCCCTCAATTTTCCGTCCGCAGGGCCCCATCAAAAACCGACGAACCCCAAAGGTTGGCCGCATGTTCTTGTCTCATGCGAGCCATGTGGTCCAGGGTTGGTCTGGCCCTAACGAAAAAAGCCATCCGAGTCGATAGCTAAGAAAGTTTGGCCTGCAAGCGTGACCCGGAAATATGTGTCCACCAGCGAAACCCCCAACGCTAAGCCTACCTAAACCTTGGGGGCAAAAAAAAAAAAAAGAGAGAGGGAAGGAGAAAGAGAGAAACAGGAAATATGAAGAGCCCACAGCATACAACGGCGTGCGCTTAGCAGTAGTAGATAGGAACAATTTAACAAAAAAGATGGTTTAGATTTCGCCGGAAGGCTTATTGCATGTTTGCGCGTGTCCACTGCCTATTCCTCCCCCAATCCGAGCATTGCCTGTAAGACTATTGTTTATACTCTATCTGGTTCACCGGCCTCCCCAATTCTAGGTATCCACTGTCATTGTGGCAGATACTCATGGCCCCAGCTAGATTTGGGGCCCGTTCGACAGATAGATCCACTAGCCGTGCACTTGCCCCCGTGCCTGAATTAATGTACTTGTAGTAGATATATGATGTGTCTAAGTAGATATCAATTTGAAATATGTGCGTCTGCGTGTGTGGGTGTGTGTACGCGCGCAGTATCAAAGTAACCTGGGAGAATAATCGATAGATGCCTACAAGGGTCTATAGATAGCCCTAGCTGAAATCTTGCGGATGGATCGTTCGTTCCGGACCTTCTGAAGACCCGTTCTTCCCAGACGGCGGAACTATTTTCAAGGAATTGCATAACCATCAGAAATAATGCCACCATCCGATCCACCGATTGCCCGCCAGCGAATGGGTTTCTGGTCAGTGGATACGGTTTACCCCATGGCCAGGATGGTTCCCACTCCAGATTAAAGCCGGATGCACCGACCTGCTAGAACCTTTTTGTTTTTTTTTGTTCTCCGTCAAGGTCAGATCCCATACCTCGTATACTTTTTGGTGCCTGGGCCCTTTAAAGGATAAGAAGCTTCCCCATCATTTAAGTAAACCCTCTCTCGCTCTTCCTTCTTTTCGAAAATGCCGCCGGTCGATTCTACAACTTCTTCCCCAGCAGATATCAACAATAGTAAGGCTTTCCCTTACATTCACTTTTAATACAAGTTATTAAAAATATTAACTTGGATAATCTTGAAGGACACAACCCGTCGTCGTCGTCTTCGCCAAGATCTCATTCCCCAGAATCCACCGGTCTTGGTTCGCCTTTTTCTCTGATTGGAACTCCCCGCGGTCAAACCCGTGCCCCGATTACCACCCCGAGCGAACTATCTTCGGGCACTCTCTCTTCAGAAGAGATCTCTCCCATTGACGTCGAGTCCAAACATAAACTCGGAAGCGAAGTCACTCTCAAGCAAAACACCAACAAAATGGCGTCTCCAGTCAATGTCTTGATGGTATGATCATGTGCCAATGACTTGGAATCGATATCGGATTTTAGAATGCAGCTAGTCTAACATTGTTTTTTTTTCTTGCGATAAATAGGTTGGTACCGGCGAGTACACCACCGGATTCGTCGGGACCGGGGCCTCCACTTCTGATAAGAAGGTAACGAAATCCCATCAGACCGAAATGCGAATTATCCGGAGGGGCGAATTTAATAACTGAACGGCAATTCTAGGTCGGTGTCGTTGGCTTGACCTTGTTCGATTTGAGGCGTCGTGGCAAAGTCGGTGAACTGTCTATGGTTGGCGTGAACGGAAAGAAATATCCCGCCATTCGTAAGTCGCCTAAAACCCAAGACATCCCCTAGGATACTCCCCAGAGCCTCCAGATCTCCACGTTTGGCCCGTGCGGGGAAGATACCACACGAACAACACAAAATCTAACAGTCTCGTTTTCATACAGGCGAACACTTGGACAAGAACATTTCCAAAGTTTACAACGGCTTGGACGTCTCGTTTAAGTCTTTCCCTGCCGACGATGCTGTCGATGCCGATTCCTACAAGGCTGCCATTGATCAGCTCAAGCCTGGTGATGCGATCACAATCTTCACTCCGGATACCACACACTACCCAATCGCTCTATATGCTATCCAACGAAAAATCCACGTCCTTTTGACCAAGCCAGCCACAAAGACCATCGAGGAACACCAACATTTGATCCGCGAGTCGAGAAAATACGGTGTTTTCGTCTTTGTTGAACATCACAAGCGATTCGACCCAGCTTACTCTGATGCTCGGGCCAAGGCCCAGAAGCTTGGCGACTTCAACTACTTCTACAGTTATATGTCCCAGCCAAAGAGCCAGTTGGAAACTTTCAAGGCATGGGCTGGAAAGGATTCTGATATCTCGTATGTACACCTGATATTATAACCTCTGTAAGACTAAATAATGCTAACGGACCGGACATACAGTTACTATTTGAACTCCCACCACGTTGATATCAACGAATCCATGGTCCCTGGATGGAAGCCATTTAAGGTTACAGCCTCCGGTTCTCGTGGTTGCGCGACCGATCTTGGCTGTGTCCCCGGAACCGAGGATACCATCACACTGATGGTCGATTGGATCAAGAAGGATGACCCAACCAAGGTTGCTACTGGTGTTTACACCTCCAGCTGGACTGCCCCACAAAAGGCTGGTGTCCATTCAAACCAATACTTCCACTGTGAGTCCTTCCTAGATCTTTTCTTTCTTCGGACAAATATTGATTTTACCTCAAATAGATCTCGGCAGCAAGGGTGAAATCCGAATTAACCAAGCCAAACGTGGTTATGATGTCGCTGATGACGAAACCACCGGCTTGATGTGGTATAACCCCTTCTACATGCGATACGCGCCTGATGAGGAAGGAAACTTTGGCGGCCAAAGCGGCTATGGTATGCTAAACTCTCTTCCCTTTTAAATGCACAACATATACTCACTTTAATTTAGGCTACGTCTCTTTCGAAAAGTTCATCGACGCTTGCAACAAGCTCAATGCTGGCGAGGTTACTTTAGATGAACTCGACAAGCGTGGCCTTCCCACGCTCGCCAACACTGCCGCCACCGGTGCGATCTTGCATGCTGGCCGAGTCAGTCTTGATGAAAAGAGAACGGTCTACCTCGAGGAGAACGAGGGAGTCTGGCGACTAGGATGTGCTTGTAGGCGACCATAAACATTCACTATGTTCTGCTGCAAAGGAAAGTTTTGTACAGCGATGTTCTGATTCGAAAATTCTTTTTCCCAATCGTCTTGAGGTTACGACAATATAGCTGGTTCATGCAGTGCACACGCTAGCACTGCTGCTACTCACGCCCCCACGGCCCCTGCCCCTGCGCCATCCTTAAACGGCACCACCGTCAGAGAAGAGCCGGAAGTTAAATCCGTCACTACCACCGAACCACTCACCGTCGCACCGACAACGCCAACTTCTTCCACTCAACCGCCAAAAGGAACTCTCAAAGTCATTGAACGAAAACCCTCGAGTTCATCCCTCCCAAGCATCGTTAAACGACAGAAGAGTGTCGTTAGCTGGTGGAAGAAGCGAAAGAACAGAAAGTCGACAATCCCGGTCCTCGAAACCAAGGCTTGAAGTTCACGCTGTCATAATGGCTTGGCTCGTTAAGGTGCAACATTTTAATCCTTTGATTGTTTGGACTTCTCTTTGATATTTAGCAGGTTCTCTTGCCTAGGGCCCCCAGCCTAGCGTTCGTGGTTTTGACACTCGTTTGAGAATGTTTACTTTCGATTCTACATTTCTGTCAGGTCTTCCTTGTTGGTCTTGATACTACTTCATTTCAGAACCGTTTTATAATTAGGTAGAAATTTTTTTCTTCTTTCTTGTTGTTTCTTCAGAACCAATTTTTTTCTCTTTCTTTTTGGGGCATTCAATGGCGTTTAGCTTAAACTTGCTACTCCTTTTCCTTTCCGAAATTTCCCTCTGTTGTGTATATTTTAAAGTTTTTTCTATTTCGCTTTCTTTACGTTCTACAAGCCACTGCCTGTATAAAATCGAGTTGCAAATCCAAACTATTTGCTAGCTTCTACATTTTCCTCGCTGTAAAATCCTTAGCACCGATAATAAGCTTCTTAGAGGTATTGGCAGCCGGGGGGCATACCCACTACTGTCGATCGTAATATATTAGAAACAGGTATTGTTATTAGCCACAACGCATAAGGTCAGCCGACGAGCCTTTTTTTCCTTTCTCATTAGATATAAAAACCTGGGGTATTAGTGAAGTTCTCCCTTAGTCTTCGCTACTCCAGGAATTCGATTGATAAAAAAACCGCTCAAGAATCTTCAAAGGATTGGCGGGGAAATATTGCAGCATATGATGAGCAAGGGGCTAACACGGCTGCACGCATAACATTATCCATCCCGCTTTCGACTGAATTAAGCTTATATTCTTCTGCGGCCCTACGGGTGACAGGCCCTTGTTCCTACACTGTTCGTGAAACATTAAAGGGAGGGACGGATATGGGGTTTACCATGGAGACTGAATTTAGACGAGCCGTTAGATTTTTCTTAGAGGGTGTTAATATTAGTAGTTAATCACGCGGTTGGCTGCCTAGGAACTAGACCGAAAACTAGAATCATGTTGACTGCATCTAATTGCAATTGCTTAACATCTGGTATGGATACAAGGTTCTATGGTACAGGTTTTATGGCAGGAAGTTCGCACGAGGGATTTCCTTTATGCACGGGAGACGGGTTGGATTTACTTCCCAGCGGAGAACAGAGGTTTTTTTTTCATTATCTGTAAGTAACTACTCACAAGCTCATTTCAATCTTCATCATATCCGCAATCTTATCCTTAACTGCCTGAGCTTCCTCATCTGTTAGCTTCTTTAATGGCTTTCTTGGGTACCCGCCGTAACCAAAGTAACTCTGGATAGCACTCTTTGTTCCCGGAATCGCCGCCTTGGTCAACACCCAATCACCCTTCGACAGAACCTTCTGCATCTTAATCGCCTCATCGATTTTTCCTTCTTTGAACAGATTATAGACATGCACACACAACTTCGGCATAACATTGGCACCACCAGCGATAACGCCCGACGCCCCAGTGATCAACCCCTGGAGCGTGAAGTCAGCCATGCCCGCGAAGCACATATACCCCGACCCCTTGGAGTTCGGTGTAACCGCATCTGTTGCCAACGCCACTCTTGTCAACTTTCCGGTGTTTGCGCATGTAAACTTTGTGCCCACGATGTTCGGGTGCTCGGCGAGTTTTATTAACAGATCGGAGTCCATGTCTATCCCCGCCACAGCGCCGGGGTAGTTATATAAAACCAACGGTAAGGGCGAGCCGTCCGCCACACCCAAAAAGTATTCTGTAATAGCACGCTCGTCCATCGCGTATCTATAGTAACTTGGCGGGATCAAAAGGACGTAATCACCACCCGATTCCTTGGAGTGTTTGCATAATTCGATAGTGCCACGGATAGAGTTTTCGGAGGCACCGACCATAATAGGGATATGGGTGAAACCAGCCTCGTCAAGGGCTTTCCGGGTTTCTTGCGTAACAATGCGTTTCTCGTCAAGGCTGAGGTGGACGGCTTCACCGTTCGAACCCATGGTTACCAGACCGGCGAGGCCGGCTTCGGCGAGTCGCACAGCATGGCGACGGATAGATGGGATATCGAGGTCTTCGGTTATTGGGTCAAAGAAAGTCATTGTCGGGGAATAGATACCCGGCTGGAGAGGACGTTCGACGGCGCCGTTTTCTTGTGTCATTTTGAAGGACTTTGGGGGGGGAGTTCTAAACTCGCGTGTGTTGGAGTATGTGGTATTTTTTTTTCAAAAATTAAGGTGGAATTCGAAAGCTTGTTTGACAGCTCTTGAGCGAGGATGGGAGGACAAATATAATGGCAATTCAACAGTCAAAGAACAAAGAGAGAAAAGGCGGGGATCAACTCTGCTTTTAGCTTAAATTTCGGAGTTTCGTCGGGTTGATTCTCAAAATTCTAAATCGAGCGTCACGACAAGATTGGTCCAAAAGGGAGGCTACAAGCAAGAGAGTATCCAGCCAGAGACGAGGTATTTAACGGGGGGTGCGCAGTATCATACATGCATAGACGATTACAGTCGAGTCAAAAGAGTCTCGTGTCGATAGCTACGAATGGAAGAAATATAGTACAAATGGACAAATCGGAGTGATGACAAACGATTATAGTAACCCGGCCTTTTAGACTTGGGCAATTGGCGAGGAGGATGCTGGTATCTTGCCGTCGAGTGATGATTAGAGGATTTTGGAGGCATTCGCTGGAGCGCTCACCCTTGAGGCCTAACTTTTAGGAAATTCTCCGTGCGCCGGAATTGATACTGCCCTTTGGTTCACGCCCCACATTTATCATGAATGGGATTGTATTCCAGTGGCAACAGTGAAAAGAAGCTTTGACCGACATAAGTCCACAACCCCCACTAGGGCGTAGTAATGAGCAGGAGAAACCTGAGGTGTCCTTTTGACGTTTACGAAATCAATTACTTGAGAATGGTTCTCAGGTACTCTTTTGTTTCAAATTCCGGGACAGACATGATTTAATCTGCGTCAATCGATTTGGGGGCAATATTTCTGTAAATCTTTGAAGCTGCTGCTCTGGCACCTCAACATGCATAAGACCCGGCAGCAAGACTGATCTTGAAATATTATCGTATTACTCCTACTAATCATAATATCTAAGCTGGCTTTGCGATTTGAAGTTGTCCAAAAATTTTAGGCACGCACCGAAAGGGACATGAGTTTCCCCGCACCGGCTAAACTCGTTCCTCGTAGGCAGAATGAACACAGATGGGACTTGCACCTAATTTGACAGCCGCCGAGACCCGTCGTTTGATTTTCCAGACCGCATGGAAGTTGGGTTTGTTGGCTCCGGTTGGCGGAAAATTATCCTCCGGTAGCCAAGGTTTTCGCTTAAATGCTGGGTCCCACGAGGCCTGCATTGGCGTGGGGTAACCGGTATTCAGCCGAGCCTCCGGGCGCGGGGTGGTAAGATGCCCGGAGTCTGGTGAGGTCGATAACTGAAATTTGGCAAGATCTTCCAAGTGCGTATGTGGGTGAACATAGGATATGTCGCAATTCTTGCAAAGATACAACGTATTTTACATGTCCATGCGTAGTAGTTATAAATTTTAAAAAATTTATATGAAATATTCCTGCATGAAGTATGGTTTTCACATATGATCAATAATTTCGAATGTACAATGACGTAATCAATTTGGTATCTCCTCGCTAGACTATTACACGCTTCATGATGGGCATCCTATATACATCATCTTCATATGAACGCCGTTGAACTTTCTATACACTTAAGTCCCCAAAAGCTAAACCTACTGGCCAAAGGCCTTCTCGTAATCTGTCAGGACGAAGCGGTACCTCACATCGTTTTTCAACAGTCTGGTCACACCGGTCTTGCACCCTTCCTCGGAAATAGGGATGGTTTCCGACCAAGACTTCAAACCCTTCTCTGCAGCAAGATCCAACATAGCAAGCATCTCTGTTCGGCTTCCAAGATGGCTAGCGCCGATAAAGCATCCATTTCCAAGAAGGTCAAAAGCCGAAACCTTCTGTCCGTCACCAGGAGCCAGTCCAACCATGACGAACTTTCCATGGACTGTCAACAGACTTAGATATTTTCCAAGGTCGAAGTTTTCGGTGGAGTTCGCTGTGTTTATGATCACATCGAAGGTGAATTCATGCTCTTCAGCCCAGTTTTCACTTGCGCCGGTAGCGATGTAGCCGTCTGCACCGAGTTTAAGGGCGTCTTCCCTCTTAGCTTCAGAACGTGAGATAGCCCACACTTCTGCACCAAGGGCTTTTGCGAACATAATTCCGAAGTGGCCGAGTCCACCACTAGTTATAAACCGTTAATTGGTATTCTGTAACGCCTTTGACAAAGACCAAGGGATTTTAAACTTACATTCCAACGATGCCGACTTTCTTCCCTGGCCCGGCTCCATTCCGGACAAGTGGAGAGTAGACGGTAATACCAGCACATAACATGGGTGCAACGTCTACTGAAGCTAGCTTCTCGGGAATGGGGAAGACCCAGAAATCGTGTACTCGGACATGGGACGAATAACCGCCTTGGGATATAGTACCATCAGATTGGAGGGCGCCATATGTGTCTAACATAGTAAAAAACAATATCTTTAGCAGGCAATTCTTCCGGCTAGCGGACTTATTCGAACATACCTTTCTGGAACTTGCAGTATGTTTCATTATCGTTTTTGCATTGTTTGCAGTCTCCACAGCTCCAACATTGAGCTCCCATACCCACGCGCTGTCCGATTTTAACGCTGCTGACCTTTGAGCCTACGCCGACGACCCTACCGACAATTTCTAAAGACGCTTCTTAGCTGTGACTTTCTCATTAGGATTGTTTCTTAGGCTGTACTAACCATGCCCTACGGCAAGAGGGTACGGGGTCTCGCCCCATTGGCCGGAAATTTTCTAAACCGGAATATTTAGCATATATACTAGAAAAGCTCGTCTTTCGGGGAGCGCGAAAGTAACAGCGAACAAGAGAAATATAGTTTGGAGGAGTCGGGAGGGGCGAAACGTACATGAACGTCTGAGGCGCAGATACCACAGCATTCGATCTTGATGTCAACATCGTTGTCTTCAAGCTGCTTTGGAGCGAAGTCCTGCTTCTCAAAATCTGACCAATTCTCCGCAGATGGAGATCTGAAGGCGGTGAAAGTTTCTGGGTAGACCATTTTTGCGCAATTGATTGAAGTTCGCTATCTTAGCTTGGGAATCGTAACCTCGATTGGCGACGAAACAACAGAATAGGGCAGAAAATGGAAATTTTAAAAATCGGACAAAAACTTCTCAGGAGGATTGGTGGGGCTAGTAAACAGTAAAAGAAAAGGGAGGCAGCGATAAGAAAAACTTCCAGGCTTCTTCGACTTATATAGTTACGGCCGACGGAGGGTATGCATGTTCAAGAAAACAGTTAGCCCCACATCTCCTAATTCTCTATCTTTTTTTTTCTCTTTCGACCGCCGCTAGTCCGTGCTTATGTCATGCAATGGAGAGTGGACTTTTACAAGCTACGGATGCTAGATTAGCTTTTTGGGCAGGGTCTGCAGCCCGGAAGCTAAAGGGGCGGTGGGCATGCGGAAAGAAGCCAGGCATGTCTGTGGAGGGGTTTGTGGACTTTAGGTGGAATTTTGCCGGCGGATGTGTTGAGGCAAGTTGAACCAGCGTACTGGCGGGAAATTTTGGACATGGGATTGCATGTGGCGTTAGATCGAATATCGGATAGCTTCGAAGCCATAATGAGGCTTGGTGTAACGATTCATGTGTAGGACAAAGAAAGCCAAGTAAATACACCTGGCTAGGCAGGTATCTCGTCTTGACTAAAATTGACTAAACGGCGGCGTGGCCCCAGGCGATATGACCACGGGCCCTTGGGCAGACTCCCAGACGTTGAATCGACAATATGTGAGTCGAAATATCTATCCGGGGCTAAAGTTTCCTCACGCATGCCAAAACCTTTCCCTATCACGATAGGATATCCCGTAAAAGCCACGCGTAGCTGTCCGTACTACTACAACAGAGTTAGTAGGATTCAGCTATCAGGGCTTAGGGATTTCGTTTACCACGCCCCGCTTAATGCCGCAAGCTCACATGAATATCGGATCCCACTTATACAAGGCGTGCGGCTTCCACATGACTCCACCCTATGGATTCTCGCCCCGAATCGCAAACGTCGGGATCCGGCAAGCATAAGCCCCACGCCGCTGCGTCAACGGCTTTTAGTACTCCGTATGTAGGAACTGTCCTGTCGCAGATATATATACCATGCTTGCACCTCGTTCCTCGCCTACAGGGAGCTTGGGCAGCGAGTTCGAATCCGGAGTGACGTCCATGGTCATGGATCCATGTTACACAAGGCTTTAACTCAACGCAAGGAATCAAACAATGCGGTGTCAGCCCAATGAAGTTCAAGCTTTCCAATCCGATGGATTTACTGGTCTGGGTCCCTCGTTCGAATCAAGGAATCAGAACTAGATTACCCAACCTCTAGCCTCTGCAGATATGCCTGCAGAAAAATCGGCCAGGAGAACTAAGCTAAAGGGTTATATCACGGTCGCGATTTAAGTCCCTATCCATACATAGCTACTGCTATATTCTGACAATGCCAAGGTAGCATGACAATAGTTACCTGAACGGAAAGTGGGGAAGCGAGAACGTTACAGTCTTTAATCGGGTTTCGCGAAGGCCACATCCTTGGAAAAGCTTGGGGGATAGGTTGCGAGAGTCATACGTTAGACGGGGACGACGAAAAAACGTGGATGCTGTCGAATCAGATTACGCTGTATGGGTGTCGTTTGAAAGACGTCCGGAACTTAACGTTGAGATTACTTTTTTTGTACGCCGGTTGCGTGGTTTTTCCGGTTTGCTTAACTGAAGGATCAGGTCTCTCAGGATCCAGAGATCAATAAGACTTTGTTCTGTCCATAATAATCTGGCTATTCCCAAAGTTTTCTGTTTCTTGGAGGGCGGCGCGGCTTATGCGGTCAGCAAAACCACGCCTTGCCCACAAGGAAAAAAAAAAAAAAAAAAAGACACACAAAAAACCGGGAATTTTAGTATACTTGTGGAGATTTTTTTAGTGAGCAGGTTTTAAGAGGGAAGATAGATAGTGTATTTTGGTATTGTGACCTTCAGTCCAGTATCGCTCGCTAGCTATGCAAACAGATGCAACCCCCAGAATCCAGGATTCTGGCAATTCCAGCTAAACCCCAAAAGATAGTAGATACAGTTGAAATAATTAAAAACTAAAATGCCCGCAAATATGCCTGTCGTAACGCCGTGAAATAAGCCCAAAAACATGGCCAACTCAAGCGTACTAGTAAACCGGAACTAGTGACAAAAAACAACAACAAAATGAAACAGTACTAGACGCCCTGAACTCATATCGACTGCCCCCAAAAGCAAAACTCTAATAAATCAGAAATCCCATTTTCCAAGCTAAGGGTGCGATTTAGTTGGCTGAGTAGGCGAAGGCTCGTGGAATGTCTCTGCGTGTCTCCGAGAAGTCGCATTTCCCGTTCGTGATTTTGGGGAGTTCCGTTTCTTCATCGGGTATATTCGCTCGTCGCAGCTGACATCGAATTGACGAATTGCGTCCACTGTTTGTGTGTTCCCGCAGCCGCATTATACGGATCCTTCGTGTATTGAGCAAGTCGAGCAGAAGCCATCTCAGCCGCCGTGTCCCCCCTCTCGTTCGGTGTAGCCATAGCGCCGTAACTCAAAAGTAAATTCAAACAAGCGTTAAACCCCGCAATCCTTTCCTCAAATTCCTCTGAACTTCCCACAGAACGGTCGCCGGACAGAAGCCCGGGTGAAGGGGCAGCGCGGTCAAGAAGTTTGTGAAATCCTCGGACGAGATAGTGAAGAGATGTGTTCCCGTCACGATCTGCCACATTGGGAGTTTCTCCACCCATTAACAGTCTGCGAATGTCATCATACCGCCCCGCCAGCGCAGCTTTCATCAGCTCTATTGAGTCTGCTGTTTGCCTTACGCCTGTAGATGTGTGGGGAGTACGTGATGGGCTGGATAATAAATACCATCAGTGGGGGATGATCCATCAATATGCCACTGGCTTTCTGACCTATACCGAGCGTGGGCATCATGGGAGGACCGGTATCCGTAGTCGGTAGCCGTTAAGGATCCCATTGTGCTGTATTCAGCTGACGAGGCGTAGACAGGCTCCCCAAGGGTGGCAGCGGAATATGACAACCGGTGGTCATGGTAATTTTGGTAACTACAGAAAGGTAATTATTAGAATTCACTGTTCCCATCATTACGGTGTATGTACAAATTTTGTGAATGCCACTCACTTGGAAATCATGTTCTCAGTATAGAAAGGGTCTTCAGGACCATGAGAAGGAGTAACAGGATACGAATCGGGATAATCAAAAAGGCTGTTCTGATCATAGCCCTCCCAATCCCCATACTCTTCTGGCCGCCTGCTCTCTCTTGGAGATGTTGTCTCGCGGCTGGGGCTTGACTTTCCAGCATATCGCTTCTCATATCTTCGAACTTTCCGTGGGGTAATCTTGTCGATGATATCTTGGCTCAATCCCATCTCGGAATCTGGAATATTCTGCTGCTTTTGTTCGAGGTAGGCGCGCATATCTGCTGACCGCACGTTCTTCTTGAAACCCCATACTTCGATCTGGTTCTGATAGCTCCGTTTGCTATTGGTAGGAAATACCCTTAGTCAGCAAACAATTGACCTTTCATTCGCGAATTGAGCGGGGGAAAGCCAACATACCAAGCTTCAAAGTTATATTTCGCCTTGAGAATCTCGCGCACCTCCGTAAGAGGCTTGCCCTCCTCAATGTAGTAGCGGTAGATCTCTTGTTTATATTGATCCCAGGGTTTGCCCATTGTGATTAATTATTTTCGCTTAGATAGCGTCGATTAGGAATGATATATATATATATATATAACACAGTCCCAGTGGGCACCGATTGGGATTAAGGTGGGGGGTTTTAGCTGAAGACTTGAAAGAATCGAGATCGCTTTATTATATTAGTTGCCTTAGGGGCTTTGTATGAGTCTTGAAGATACTGATCGATGGTGATGTGTCTCGAGAATGAGTGCATCTGGAGGCGGGTATCCGCATTATTTAAATCTTGGATCACAACGTTGGCTTGAAACGTTCGATCCTTATTTCGAGGATCCTTTACGGCAAGGCAGCTTGGTCAGAGAAAGCACTGACGGGCCCGAACGAGACTAAACAGACCTCGATCCACATCCAGAAAAATGAAAAAAATAAAAAATAAACTGTAACTAACGACACCAAGAGACCCGCCTGGTCTGGTGTGCGACAGCAGGCCCCAGACCGCGTCTCCAGTGACGGTATTCGCGTTCGAGTTCTGACGCATGTCCCGGGATGCATTCAGCCTTTCTTGACTCACAGACCCTGTAGCCGGGACTGACGTATATCAACTTGGGGAGTAGGAATACGGGAAGATGGGATGCGTGACCTTTTGGCTCATACGGGGCGCCAATTGGGGGTTGAATAGACGAGGACAAGGTTCTATCCGATTATCTGTCATCTCAGTGTTTTAGGAATGCTCCCCTAACCATTAATTGCTTCCATGTTGAGTTTAGGAGGCTGATATCTCCCGTCCATCATGAGTCTTCAAACCCGGGACACTGGAAGCCCATGAGGCCTGGTTACCGAAAACCCTTCATATGACACTCTCAGCACCCGAAATTGAGGCTTTGCTGGCGCCTTTTCGCACCAAAATGTTTCCAAACTTTCCCTAGCCTGCCAATCTAGTCAGTCAACAAAGACGCCATCATTTAATTGCCTTCTCTAGGCCCTCATGGAGGCTGACTCTTTAAAAAAGAAAGTGGGTCGCCTTAGCTGAATGCGCTTTTGGCGGTGTGGTAGTTACCCTTGTCGAAATGTTTGTGGAAGTGGGGAAAGTCTGTTCGCTCCACACAACTGTAGCCGGCTTAGTAAGGGTATCGATGCTAAGCCAACCAACCAAACGCGGGCCTACGATAGGTATCAGTCGATACTTCGAGATGGTACATACTGTTTGTTGGGCCCTTGTGAACTCGCCTGTAAAGTATTTCCGCTTGGGGATATATTATTTCAAAGAAATGCCCGCACGTATGTGCACCACAATTGAACCGGGCGGAGACGCACATGCACAAGCCAGGAACCAGCCAATACAATGCAGTCTACAGGAACTTAGCCTCTTTGCCCAGGGTCGCCGTACTCTTATTTTGGCTCCCGTAGACGGTTTGGGCCACGGCGATGCATGTTCTTCTGTGATCGATAGAATGCACAGAAACTTCGACAGTTGCAGAATTAGAGACAGACTAGGCTATCTTCGTACTCTTTCGCTTATCCTTGAACAATTGGATCTCTGTGCGACCCAAAGTGTAGACGCAAAGCCACGCGACAGAGATCCACCTCTTTTTCAACTGCATCTACACTGTCTCAAAACGGTTAAATGTCTTGGTGATCGAAGCTCTTGAGCCTTCTAGAAGAACGCCCCTTTCCAGTTGGCGACGGTTAACGTTGCCGGAGCGCATTTGCGCCTTTGGGGTCAAGCATTGTGCATGCATCTTGAACGCCGGACCTCCTGGTCTCATCCCTATATTCAGGAACGGCACAACGTCGCCAACAGGTTCCCGCATAGGGGCACAGAGTACATTACTGTCCAATGCACGGTAATTGGGATCGACGGGTGGTTGTACCACGTATAATTTAATTTCTGGCCGACACCATCTCGGGCGTCCTTCGGAATATTAATCTCCAGTGGTCAATTAGGATTGAGGGGATATATTGAAGAAGTGAGTGCGGCATATCCCATGAAGGAACGTGCCTCTTGTGGCTTTCAGGCATCCAGGGGCTTTTACATACATACTACACATGTAATCAGCGATGTTTCCAGTCCACGGGTGTCGCATGTTGTATATCCGGGTGTTTGACATGCAACGGAACGTTCTGATTGACTGGTTGATGTAGACTTAAACTTCTATCATGACAAATGATGGAGAAAGTCTCCACTGAGGCTTTGCATCTTCCCGTCCTTTCTTGTGTTACAAACACTATGTGAACGGCGAATTCCAACATTCAAACGTATCCCTTGTCTATAACATCTCTCGCCAAAATTTTCTGAGAGGGGGATAGCAGGTTAATAAATGCAACTGAAAATCGACTTTTTGTACAAGGAGTCGACTTTTTGTACGGAAAAATCTACTTTTTGTACTTTTACGGTGTGGTGTATATATATATAGCCCCCCTATATACGTACCAGTGGAAGAATTGTTTTCTCGAGGTCCTCATGATTGCTGCTCCGCCATCTTCTTGGCCAGCAAACACATGGAGCCCACACGTAGGGCTGGTGGAGTCCGGCCAGGCTTCCGAAGTCTGGCTGACTTGGCGTGCGATATTCCTGTAAAAGACTTCCAACCAAATACTCCTAACCCCACAAACCCATGGTCCACTATGCCTCGGCAGAATTCAAATGTCTAGATAATTTTTTTTTTGACGTCACACACGGCATTGAAGGGCGGGAAGTCTGTAGCAGGTGCACCTTTGGTAATTTGCTGTCCTTGCATACGAGACGTTTAGATTTGGACGACAGGTATTTCACAAATGTACGCCCTCGCATAGTACATATTTGGGCACTAGTGGTACCTAAGCTAGGTAGTTATTTAAAAAATTTTAGTGTTCAAACGTTGATGGTTCTTTCAGCAATAGGATCGAAATACTGGATACGGAGGGTTGTCGATATGGCCGAGAAGCTACCCAAACGATGGCTTGCAGAAAGAATACTTTATTTAGCATCTCTGCTGGGTCTTCGTTTTTGTACCCTCGCTGCATTGCGAGAAGCATGCACGGTGGTAAAGCAGGGGAGGTCCGGACAGACAGACACGTCCTGGGCGTCGGAACATTGGCGCCTGTCCAGCTGGAAACGGCATCTCGACATCCACAAACAATCTCAAACAATTTCGGCGTACAGCGTACATGCGTGTGTTGGGAACCAAGCTGCCTAAAAGGCTATTTTATAACTAACGGTACTACGGCAATCTCGCCCAACGGTAGCCCAACAGCTAGCGGCCGAATGGGACCTAAGTGGCCGTCGGTCAGAGGCCTGGTGCCCCCTCTTCTACGTGAGCTCGTATGGTCATACGGCCAATTGACCCGAAGTGATTCCAGTTTCGGTGCCTCAGACATGGAACGAGTCTTTCCGAAGCCCCGTTATCCATACCCACCTGCTTGTGTGCATCCCGCGTACATCTACATGTTTCGAGCAACGTTACGTTCGTGGAATGTCAATCTGCTGCCCAGACGTCTACGATCAATTGTCAGCTTCCCCGCTTTTCCCGCGAAGAGGTTTTAGATTGGTCGCGAAATTAAAACGCCAGGTGCGAGTCGGAATTGTGACGAATTAAGTTTGCTCAAGCCCTTGGAAGAGCTAATCGCTTACCTGGAGCGAGCAAGCTTGCAAGCTTGAATCTCAACTGCCCCTGGCCTTGCATTGTTAGTATGCAGCGCATGGTTCCGCATTTCTCTTGATTGACGGAGGCGTGCAATGTGAATCGCAAGAATTTTCTACGAAGCTTTGGAGTCCTTTTCGGAAGTTAGGCTTTTAGTTGCATGGAAGTGGTTCAGGATGGTCTATTGTTCGGCGGTTGAATCGCAGTTCGAGGTCCCAGAATTTTTTCATATAATGGCAGAGGGGCCTTGCGCAATTGCTTTCCTCTGATCTCTTCACCCATCGCCTCTGTACTGAGCAGCCTGTCCAGGGAAGTACCGACATCGCTCTCGTCAGCATCAATTAGGCTTCTCTTCCTCTCCTGTTCGTCTGTTAAAAATAAAAGATATCTTTTATCCGGTAACTGGCCGCGGAGAAGCTTCTTTGCTTCCATCGACTTTTTTTTGCAAAAATGGCACCTAGCAGAGTCTCTGTGCTTGCTCTTGGAAATGCTATTCTGTTCCTCTCAGCCCTAACGGGCGCCCAAGAACCGGTACGGCTCGTCTCGCTTCCTCTATACTGAAGGTGAACCCTTTTGGCCAGCGATGGTGCTGTGCCATGCATCGAAGGCGCTGCAAATGCAAATAGTGCAAGTTCTTGAATGAACGGCGGTTTCCGTTATCTTGGGATTCCGACTTTAGACACTTTGGACCAATGCACCCGCAAAATTTTCCCCGAACTGGAAAATGAGGGTCCCAAGCTATCCTTGGGATTCTATGTGTGGCTCGCTAGTCGCAACTGCATGAAATACGGTGACATACTTCAATGATTATATCATACCATATGCTGATGCTCTTTTGCGCCATGGCGCGCACGCTTTATGTTGCATAGGAGATTCCGACTTTCGAACATCACTCGCCGCCAGCGTACCCACCCCCAATCGGAACCGGGGAGGGGTTCTCAGACTGGAGCGAGGCATATTCAAAGGCGCAAGCCGTCGTTGCACAAATGACAATCGCAGAAAAGGGTATGTAAGCGTCTCTCCAGGCCTGCCGAAATTAAATGAGGCTGAGCATCCCGCCGTCCACGCTCGGTGCAAATGCGCAACTTCAACCACACACAACACAATTGCTTCCCCTAACCCTAGCCGATTCTGCCCTGCACTCTCGGTTTTTATATTGTAACAGACACCGAAAACAGACGATTCCAAGTTTAGGAATCGTCTCCACTTTCATACGTCTGGGGCAGCAAGAATACTACATGAGGTCATATGGAATGACTCCATTGTTCTTGAGCCTGCATGTCTGCCTAACGACCTCGGCTTCCAGAATTTGTTTCGAATGCATTCGCATTATGTGATTGTAACCTTCGCTCACGTTTGATGTTTCCACAGTGAACTTGACTTCCGGTGTCGGTTGGGAAGGTGAACAGTGTGTGGGAAACACTGGTGGTGTTCCTCGACTTGGTATCAGGGGTCTATGTCTCCAGGATAGCCCTCTTGGTAAGTCTCAATCCCCTATCGGGGCATATGGATCTGAACACAATCGATCCCGCCTTATTGGCTATCTACAAGGTTTGCTGACGTTCAAGGGTTGAAACAGGCATCCGATTCGGACAATACTCCTCGGCTTTTCCTGCCGGTGTTACAATTGCATCTACATGGGATGACGACTTATCTTACGCTCGAGGGTACGCCATGGGCGTGGAGCACCGTGGCAAGGGAGTTGATGTTCAGCTCGGTCCCGTCTCTGGACCCTTGGGATTGTTCCCGGAGGGTAAGTCGAATCGACCCTGTATATGATTCATCTTAGATCTATAAAAACTAAATTTTATATACAGGCGGCAGGAACTGGGAGGGCGCAGGCTCAGACCCATACCTTAGTGGAGTCGGAATTGCATCTGCAATCCGTGGCATCCAGGTACGTATGCAACAGCGGAAAGTCGCAACTTTCTACGATGACTAACTTGTCATTCACTATAGGACGCGGGAGTTATTGCATGCGCGAAGCATTTTATCGGTGCGTTCTGAAACTTGAGCCGCCTGTTTCTCTAGTTTTTAGAGATATTTGGAATTACTTGTGGATGAATGACTGACTTGGGGAACATCAATATGCAGCTAACGAACAAGTATGTACAAAAAGTCGATTCTTTAAAAAATGCGTTTTTGTCCAGAGGCGCACTCTATATGAGCGGCTCAACGGAAAAACACATGACCATGCATGATACTAAACTGTTGTTTTTTGAAACTTTGTAGGAACATTATCGACAAGTCGGGGAAAGCGCAATTGCGATCAATGAAAGTCTTAGTGCCAACCTCGATGATCGTACGATGCACGAGGTGTACGCCTGGCCCTTCGCTGACGCGGTCAAGGCTGGAGTTGGCTCCATCATGTGCTCGTGAGTAATTCCAACTTCAACTTTTCAACCGTGGCGGTAGGCCCGGTAGGCCCGGATTTAGGATCGAGACGGCTAACAATCCTACTCTACTATAGTTACAACCAGGTAAGATCGCCAGCTGCAATATAGACGGCGATTCAACTAGCTGACAAGGCCCTTTTTTTTTAGATCAACAATTCCTATGGCTGCCAAAACAGCGAGTTGATGAACGGTATCTTGAAAAATGAACTTGGATTCCAAGGGTAACCAATCCCCAATCAGGACGCCAACATGGATGATAGCAACCTCTAACATATGTGGATACAATTAGTTTCGTTGTTTCTGATTGGCAAGCTCAGCAGTAAGTATCTATATGTCCCATCTACGATAATTTATATCAAACTAACGTTATTTCCGATAGTGCTGGCGTTGGTATGAGGCGACCCCTGATATATCCGTGAGACGGGAAGATGATAGTGGCTAACGTGATTTACTTCCAGCAACCGCTTTGGCCGGCCTTGGTAAGTACTCTTATATCCCGCAAGGATCTAGAAGTGGAGATCAGTTGACTAATGCATATGCAATCATTCTAGATATGGTACATTCTCCTTAAATCAGCGTTATCAAATATTCGTAATCCTTTGTCTAACGATTATGCAAAATAGGCTATGCCGGGTGATCAGCTATTCTACTCTGCGAACTCGTGGTGGTAAGTCTTGAAACCTTTGAATATTAGAAATTCTGTGCATTCTAACAAGGGTCTGATAGGGCCTCGAATTTGACCGGTGCCGTCATCAACGGGAGTGTCCCAGTATGGAGACTCGATGGTAAGTGGATCCTTCACTTTAACTAGGCACTCAAGATCAGGAGCTGACGATGAGACAGATATGGCAACCCGCATTATGGTAAATTCCGAACTCCCTGAAAATTATCGTAACACAACTGTGACTCAGGCCTTTCTAACCGTGTGATTTTGGATGATTGTAGGCTTCTTTCTACAAAGTCGGTCTTGACAAGGACAGAGTTGACGTGAACCTCGATTCCTGGACTACTGATGTTTACGGATACAGGCATTGGGTTGCTAAAGAAGGCTACGGAGTTGTCAACGGAAACGTTGATGTCCGTGGTAACCATGCTTCTCTTATCCGTGAAATCGCCGCTAAGGGAACCGTCATCCTCAAGAACATTGCCAATACTCTTCCCCTCCAAAAGCCAAAGCAAATTGCCGTCTTTGGATCTGATGCTACTGATAACCCGAGAGGTCCAAATGGATGCCCTGACCGCGCCTGCGCTGATGGTACGGTTGCTATGGGATGGGGTTCCGGCACAGCCAACTTCCCATACTTGATCTCCCCACTCTCCGCACTACAGAACAAGGCTATCGCCGATGGTACTGTCATCCAATGGGTCGTCGACGACTACGCTACTGAGCATATGGAACAAACTGCCACCCAAGCTACCGCCTGTCTCGTCTTCGTCAAGTCCCAAGCTGGAGAAGGTTATTCCATCGTTGACGGAAATCAGGGCGATCGTAATAACCTTACCCTTTGGTCAAACGGTGAAGAAGTCATCCGCACCGTCGCTGCTAAGTGCAACAATACTATTGTCACCCTTCATGCTCCAGGCCCAGTCTTGATGGAAGAATGGATTGAGTAAGGACATCCCTCCTATTCCTACTATTAAATATATCTGGGTATACTGATAGCAGAATATAGCCATCCAAACGTTACTGCTGTCCTGTACGCTGGTCTCCCCGGCCAAGAGAGTGGAAACTCCATCGTTGATGTTCTCTACGGTTTGGTTGAGCCCGGTCGTCTTCCTTTCACCATTGCAAAGAATGCCAACGACTACGGTGTCAAGCTCATGTACAAGCCAGATAACACCTACACACCCCAGCAAAGTAAGTCTAACTTTGACAGAAGAACCCTAAATAAAAGGAAAGGCGACTAACATATATGGTAAATACAGACTTGAGCGGTCTTCTCATTGACTACCGTTACTTCGACAAGCATGACATTGAACCCCGCTTCGAATTTGGCTGTAAGTTTCTTGAATTCCATATCATTCACAGCATCCCCTAGCGTCAAAACGAGCAGACAAAGGCTTTAAAACCGTAGATGCTAATACTCCCAAAATAGTCGGTCTCTCCTACACAACCTGGAAATACCACGACATCGTCGTCCGCAAAACAAATGCTGGTCCTTACGTCCCATTCAATGGCCGTACCCCAGCTGCCAAGAACACCAAAGTAACAGAATCAGCTGAATCCCTTCTCTTCCCCGATGGCTTCCACAAGGTCCGTGCCTACAACTACCCATGGTTCAACACTACTAGCGATATCAAGCGGGACGGCGAAAACGGCCCCGCTGAAGCCTACGACCCAACTGGTACTGTCATCCGCCCAGCCGGTGGTGCACCAGGTGGTAACCCAGGTCTCTACGACATCCTATACGAAGTCAACGTCACCATTTCCAACACCGGAAAGCGTAACGGTGAGGAAGTCGTCCAGCTTTACATCTCGCAGGGTGAGGTCGACGATCCAGTCCGTGTTCTCCGTGGATACCGCAGAGTCTCCGTCGATGCTGGAAAGTCCACCTGCGTGACCTTCACGATCACCAGAAGGGATATTTCTCGATGGGATACTACTACCCAGAACTGGGTCGTCAGCCCTGCTGAGAAGTTGGTATACGTCGGAAGGAGCTCAAGGGACCTGCCACTCGTTGCTAAGTTGAACGGTGAGAGGTCTACTGGGTTCAAGAAGAACAACAAGCCTGGTCGATTGGGCCACGGTATGAAGGCCTTCATGTAAAGAAGGGTGGATATGATAAGAAGAATATTAGACATGGGACAACGAAGGTTAATATAGAAGGTTTTTGGTAAGGGATTATATTACGCATTCCTTTGTATTGTTGCATTTGGGGTTCACACAAGGGCATCCTCTTTTTCGCCTTTTTTCTTCTTTTTTACACCACAAACTACCTTTGCCAGGCGAAAGCCTGCAGCCCCGTTATGAACCGATGGCAAAGGGGGGAAAGAGGTGTTTTTAATGGCTAATTTTGTCTTTTTTTTTGCTTTCCTAAAAAAAACTGTTCTTTCTTTCGTTTTTACTGAAGCACTAGAAAGCTTCCTAACATTCTTGTATTATAAAAATTCGATCATTGCATACACTTTCCTAGGCTCTTGTTCCATTGGCCCTTAAGGGTCATGCATCACAGACAAGAAATACAACCACAATTTTAAAATTACTCACTTTTTCCATTGGCAACTTCTCGCGAACTAAACCACAGCTTGAAAGAGCACATATTAAAGTGGTGATATGGTTAAAAAGAAAGTTTAAAGTTAGTATTCATAGACCCTAACCTGTCCATCTCTAAGAAAGTAAAGGTATCAAAACACATATCTCGAATAGAAAAAAAAAGTCCTTTATATCCAATTGGTATCCCACACGTCCGCTCCAGAACGGAAAAAAAAAAACAGTTTTTTTTGTTAATATAGCACCCGTATACTCCGTCGCAAGAAAAGAAAGAATGAAAGATGTTAAAGAAGTAATGAATGGGGAAGGGGGAAGGAGGGAAAAGTCCAAGATGTCCGCCGAAAAAAACATCAAAATATCCTCAAAATCCAAAAAGCCGAATAGTACCATCACCACAATCCACCGAGATATTTGTATATATATGTGTATTTTTACAACAGAGCCATCATGGTGTCTGACACCCAATATTTGGTTCTGTACAGAGTATAAGAACCTTATAGACCCCCAGAAAATCCAACAAAATTGTTAAAATGATCCGTAGGTCCTCCTACCCCTCCGCCTCCCCCCATCATACTTAAAGTCCCATTATACCCAACTGCGTACCCGCCGGCAGTACCAGCCCCGGCAGTACTATTCCCATCTCCAAGTTCAAACATGAACTGATCCCCCCAAATCGATCCACCTCCGACATCACTCATCAATTGGTACATTTTCCCGCCCATACCGTCCTCCCCAGTCCCCGTACCAGTGCTATCATTCGCGTATCCGCTATTAAATATATTATAAGAAGTATCGTTGCTAAGTTCGGTTGCTGTGCGCATTATTTGTTCTAGATTTGGATTATTTTCGGGAAGGAAGCCGGAGTGTGGAGAAAACAATGAGTCTTGGGCGGAGTGCGGTGACTGCATTGACATTGACGAGTGATGGGAATGGGCCCCAGGGCTGATCACAGGTTGCTGTGGAATTGGTGATTGTGAAGGTGGAGATAGGACGAAGGGGTCGTGAAGGGCTGGAGGGGACTGTTGTAGAGAGCGAGAGTAATGTACAGGTGGCGCCATGGGTTGCTGTTGAATCGACGTACTAATTGCTAATGGATCTTGCTGGAAGACATCGTATACAGATAGAGGCGTGGGATCTTGAACGCTTGGAGTATGGCGGGGTTGTGATATAGGTGTTAAAATGTTTTGTTCACTAGGTGGGGGTGAAGGAACATGGTGGACAATGTTGGCTAGACTGGCTGGGAGAGCATGGTGAACGGGCTCCAGTCCTGTCTTTTCGTTCGTCCTACGTGAGGTGCTGCTTTCACCTCTTGGTCGCTTGCTAGGGTGGCCGCCTCCGAGGAGATCGCCTTTCTTGCTACAGAATTGGATTGTGGCGGACGCCAAACTCTCAAAAACATCTCGACAACCGATGGCAGCAGGGCACCGCTCTTGCATTGACTCAAAGATCGACTTGCAAGCCATAGCGTTGTGATCAATTTGATCAACCGTGGTTCGCTTCCGGACTTCGGGGCTATGCCAAAGGGCACATAGATATGATGTGCCTGGGATGGATGTTAGTATAAGTCAAGCAAAAGGTATTTTGTGGTACGTACCAGCCGTGAAGAGGTTATGACAGGCTAACCAAGTGTAATTGATGCTCTTCGCTCGGTGTAGCGACCTGTACGCTTTTATAATGCGGTCACCGGCATCGGAAATAACAAGATATGCTGCTGTATCTGGCTTAGGAACCGCTGGGCTAAGTCCGTAAAGCAGCAAGCGTGTTTGTTGGTAATTTAAGTCGATAAACCCCATGTTATAGCCGCAATTCGCTTCATTCTCTTTTTTCGGAACTGTTATTGTCCACACATTCAATCGGCCTTCCATATCCTTCCTCCAATGATCGATACTAGTAAATTTTCTGGGAAGTTCACTTTGTTGGTAGAGAATTTTTTGTATTTCCGACTGTAACTGCCGTATCATAAACATATGCCGTGCGATTGTCCGGGAGCTTTTGTTGGATGCATTTGGGTGTTCCTTGAAGATACCGTGTTCTGATATGAAGCTATCATCGATATCTTCTGGGAAGTTTACCTTGATAGCGTCGTCCGATATTCCGAACGGTCGTCCAAGGTATACGCAGACCTGTCTGTCTAGCGAATATGCACACCAAAATAGCCGTCGCCGTGTGTCAATGGTCAAGGCATCTAGGACACGAAGCACCTGGGGCGTTTCCTGGTGTAAACCTAAATCGATGCATATCCTCAAGGCAGACCCAACAACGTACCACACCCCGGGCACGGCTGGCCGCATTAAGCTGTACAATGCGAGTAGCAATACACCCTTTAGTGTGTCTAATCTGTTTGGTGACGAGAAAATAGTATCAATGTGTTTCATAGCAGCAGCGTGAAACTTCTCCGGCATAGACTGATAGGCCGCATTCATCCCAGTAGCAATCGCCCAGACCATGTTCATATAATATAGCATTGGGACGTGTTCTTCTGGGAGGTCTGTTTCCTTGAGCCCAGGGCGTTCTGCAAGCCACTCGTAAACATCATTGAGTTTTCCCATAAAGATCGTCCTATGCAGTATTGGTATCTGAGGGTTCGCTTGGTTGAAGTAGGCAAGAGCGAGTTTCTCCGCTGTTGTTCTATCGGGAAATGTTGCAGGGACAGGCTTTTGTAAAACAGTTTGAAGTTCTGCAGTGGTCGGCGGTAAAGCATCGCCATCTTCGTTGGTTCCAGTATTGCTCTTCCAATTCTCAGGCATTTTACCACGAAAAGAGGCAACTCGGGGTGGTAGGTGGCCAACTGTCTTGCTACTGACTTTGACAGCGGCGAACATCAACTCTGCGAAACTGTCGGTACTTCGTTAGCAGATATTGACCGGTAATCGCGTGACACCTGAACTTACGAGATATCCTTCCCCTTAGGGCCAAGGAGGGCTTCTTGAGCAGTGTCCGTTTGACCAATCGCCCCAGTAAATACCTGGCCTTCCGAGTCTTGTCTTGGTCCTCCACCTACGACGCTGATATGCTGTCCATTCGACTGGTAGTTTGTAAAATCCTGCGACGGCCGAGAACTTAGCGGGCTGACCATATCCCCATCTGCCTTTCGTTTCCTACTCGATTCCCCGGATGATGGTTGCAACTGAGCGCCACTAGCCAACTGTTTCTCCAAAAATGCCACTCGTTCCTCTAGATGCGACACATAACTTCTCGGTATTTCCCTCCCAGTCGCAGCGTCGACACCGACACATTCTACGTTCGCTTTTGCGCAAGCTGTGCATGCGGGAAATAACTGGTCGCACTTGGTTTTTCGGGAACGACATCGATTGCAAGCGGATATAGATCGAGATATATTGCCAGTGGTTACCTGGGTAAGAGAAGTAGCTGACGGGATAGTGGATTTGGATCGAATGTGTGTTGGAGATGCGGTAGTTTGCGCGCCGGCCGCTGTTGGTAAAGCGGACTGGGGTTGCTTGGACTTCATGTTGTTTTTAAGGTTTTTTTTTTTTTATATTGAGACCAAGAGTTGGGCAAGAAGGATATTATCGATATGAGAAGCGTGGCGAAATCACGTCAGCGAGTGGAGGACCCTGGCGAAGGGAACTAGCATCTTTTTTTGTAAAAAGAGAAGCCTATTGCTGTCGTGCCACCGTCACGGAGCTGGGGACGGTTAACCGCTCCGTTGGGAGCCGCAGTTGAAGTAGTTTCTGCACGAAAGGAAGTATGTTTTACGAAATCGTATGGAGGGAACACGAAAGGACCCAGGTCGATGCAACAAACGTTTAAACTGGGGGCCGGACTAGCTTCGGCAATCTGCGTGAGAGGGGGTGGAAGGGGAAGGGAGGGGATTCGAATTCGAGCGGGAATGGGGAAGGGAGACAAGAGGCTGGGCTCTTAGCGAAATATTTGAAACTTGCGAGTTCCTTATTATAAGTTCCTGGAGTTGGGACCCGAGTTTTTGTGATTTGAGTTCTGAGTTTTGTGACCCGAGTCCTGTGCTCTGAGTTCTGGGATCTGAGTTCTTAGTCCTTAGTTCGAGTTCTCTGTGATGGCATGGCATGGCATGGCATGACAAGGAAGAGGAGGTCGGATGGGAGCGAGGAATTGAAAATCGTTGCCGGATGATTGGAAGATTAGAGAGAAGTGATGGTATATTGACCGAGAGAAAGAATTCTCCTAACGAACGGTAATGGAGCAGAGCTTGTCGTTCAACAGAGAGACCGAGTGAATGACTAGACTCAACCCGTCATGTATTTTCTTTTCTTTTCCTTTCTTGTTTTCTTTTCCTCCAGCAATTCCCTTGCAAATGATCGAAAACTATGTTAAAAGCCCCTTCCCCAATATTAGCGACGGTATTAATATGGACTGCATTGCACTGAACTGGCTGCTGGGACTTTTCTTCGGGGTTTCGTCGCACGAAGACGGGGAACGAGCGAGCGATAAAGGAAAAGAGCTAAGCTGATACGCTGAGTACCTGACTTCTGACTGACTATTGAGACGTAAAGTGTGGGATGCCATTGCCTTTCTGCAGGCGAAGAAGCCGAAGTCGAGCCAGAATGTGGGGGTATCCGAAGGAAAAAGAGAAGGGTGTCGACTGACCAACCTAGCTAATCTGGAATAGACAGGTACCGTGGACCCACTTGGGCTCATCCCCAAGAATTCATTTTGCCGGGGTGTCTCTGGAAAAGAAGCTTAAAGACAGAGTACTTCGGTATCGTAGCCTCTTTTCTGCTCTTTTTTCTTTCCGGGTGCAGCATGCAGCGGTACTGCTTAGCTTTGGTAATTCATATAAGATCAAGCCAATCTTTATCGAGGCGTCTCCGCTATGCCTTTATCGGCACCAATCTTTTGATATGCATATGCACCGAATAATACATTTCGTCTAAAGTCCTGAGAAGCTGCTTAGTTAGCTTTTCGTATTCGATAAGTTTTATAAAATAAAATAAAATAAAATCGAAAATAGATTGGCCAAGGCCAAAAGTGCAGGATGGGGATGTGTATGACATGACCTTACCTGCTTCTTTTCCCTGTTTGTCGGGTTCGAGAGAGGCGAAAGGCCAGCGGATGGAAGCTAGGGACAAAAGGGCTGCGCGGCAGTGCATCGACTCCCAGGCCAGGCTTACGAATGCAAAGCAAACGCAGAAGTTCGGGGTAAAATGTCTTCGAATTGCCTTTGAATCATATCAGCTTGTCGGACTATTTCATAACTTCCCCTCTCCCTCGTTCCCATCACCACCCTCTTTCTTGTCTTCTAACCCCGACCTCTTCACCCAGCCGAGGGAGAATAATAAAATAATAAAATAAAATAAAAACAAAATAAACCTCCGACAGCCGTCCCCCCAGAAGGAACACAGGACCGAAACCAAGCACCTGTCAGTCAAGTTACTTAGTCAAGAGAGATGTCGTCGAAGGCCGACAAGAAGGGCGCGCCGCCAACAGCAACACACCCCGACATCCAGACCGCGGACCTGCTAGGCCTGGGTGGCCCCTCCAGCTCCTCGACAATTCCCCTCATCCCCCAGCAGGACTTCACCCCGACAACCTCCCAGGCCGGCGACGATGACGAACTGCCTCCGTCCTACGATGCCGAGGGAACCACGGCCCTGCCCCACCCGTCGCACAGCGTTCCCGACGGCGTCACGAACGCTGTTCCTCTCGAGCCCCCTCCGGACTTCACGCCGTACGTCGCAGAACATTACGAAAACCCAACATCTGGGTCAGTGACCTCCTACGATATCCATCTGAACGAAGATGGCGAGGCCCTGTACCGCTTCCTCCTGACCCAGAATATGCACGCTCCGCGGCCTCAAGTCCGGATGCGAGGCACACACGTCGAGAAGCACCACCATCACCGGAGCTCCACCAACGACCAAAGAAATAGCACGGAGCATAAGACAATCGTTGATTTCGACATCACCATGGATTTCCAATCACTGATTCTCATCGAGCCTGGTCAGCAGGGGATCATTCAGGTCGTGGATGAAGACACAAAGGCACACCGTGGAGGGGTGTTCAGAACCAAGGGGAGGAACATCGGGGCCCTGCCAGACGATACTCCAATCATGCCGAAGGATATTAGAAGTTGGGCCGACGATTATTGCAACGACCCCGCCATCTGCAAAGAGTAAGACCAAAAATACTATATAATCATAATCTTGTATCTGGTGTACCCTCTCTAACAAATTGTAGGTTCGTCATGGAAAAAATCTGCCCAGGTTATGATACCAAATACCTCGCAACCAGACTACACCAGCTTATCCAATCCACAAACTACGCCGGCGACATCCAAATTACCTTCCCAACAACCCACAATCAGGTCAAAATCAGACCAGCTAACAAGTTAACCGAACTCCGATACAACAAAGCTGTCCGATGGTTCTGTTATCTCACTTTCCTCTGGATTATCACCTGGCCGATCCTCTTTTTCATGACCAAAAACTACAACGTTGTCCGGTCCGTCTGGCCGATGTCCGCTGTCGATGTCAACGGCCGTCGCCGCGTTAAGATGACAGAAGACCAATGGTTCGAATACTGGAGACTTGCGATTCGCAGAGCGGTGCTCGGCCGTAGGCAGGGCAAAGTCACGGAACAAGACCTCATCGAGTTAGCACAAGAGGCAGGAATGCCAAGAATGCAATTTAGAACCGGAAGCCACTTCGTGGATAACATGCTAGGAGGCGCTGTTGATTTCTTTGGTGCCGTTGGTGACCAAAGAAGAGCATTTGGCTGGGGTAGGAATGACACAAATCAGTGGAACTTCAGATGGGGACAAAGCGACGACCGTTGGGATTAAGACGAAAGATAATTGTCAAATTCGAGAACAAGAAACCTATCAAAACTAATAAGGCAACTAATTCAACTCATAGGATGGAGCGGTGGAGCTTAGGCGTTAGATTTGGAGAGGGATGAAGAACCGGCTACTTGATCACTTCTCCCATGTATTTTTTATCGTGTTTTTTTCATTCTTTTTAGCCTTTGGAGCTTCATGATACATATTTCCTCGCAGGCTGGACGCCATCCTTTGCATATACTACATTACTATGTACCTACTACAAAACCCACAATCCAATGCCTCAACTTGTCATTTTTCCTACCCCAGCTTGCTTCCCGAAGCAACTTCTCTGGGACCACTTCCCCAGCGCTTTTTTAGCAATGTAATTTTGTGTTGATGGTTCCAATGTCACACAACCTGCCTTCAAAAAGTTTCAACCAACCGGAAAACCATCCTACTCTGTCGCACATCCCGCTACTCTAAACCTTTGCGACTAGAACATCCACAACCTCCCCAACTATGATTTGGAATCCCTTCGGCGGGTCCTCCGATAAGGACTCCGCCGTCTCAAAGGTGGCACCTCCACCTCCGCCCCCGGTGGCTTCCACAATACCGTCTTCAATACCACCCAGTCCACCTACATTCCCCACGGACGAGCAACAACCACAACAACCCGGACAGTTGACAGAAAAGCAGAGATATATGAAGGAAATGGGATACAAAACTGCTGTTGCAGCAGCCATTATATGTCCCGTGATTATCTTTATGCCACCGCGGAAGATGGACTTTTATACATTCGGATTGATCTGCACGACGGCATATTGCGTAAACCATGTTATGAACGTCAGTACCCTCTTCCTCTTTTTTTCATTTCGGTGGAAGGGAAATATATGTTGATTTCATACATCTGCGATCTATAGGAACACGGCCATCCAGGTTTATTATACGCAATAGCACCGAAGGGATCGATGGAATACCAAGAGAAGATATCGAAATCACGAAAGAAGTACGATGGCATGATGCCCAGTGAAGCAATATGGGCACAGATAAAGGATGTGTGGAATCAACGTTATGACGACGACGACGAAGATGATGTGGAAGAAAAGAAGGAGTCTATGCTGGACCAAATCCGGAGAGAAGAGGCCGAGAGGGGGGAAAGCTCTATATTGAAGATGTTGGAGGAGCAGGAAAAGAAGCGGAAGTAGACGAGCGATTGGTGGGATATCGGTTGGAGTGTATATAAGTGTAAGATAGTGTACATAGGAACAATGAATGTAATATCTAAAAAGAGAATAAGGTATGTAATTTCTCCCCCATCTATCTATCTAGCTTCTACTCGAGCGAGGTAGGCTAAGGTAAGAAGCTTTGACCATGGGACCAGCCAACGCCACCGATTCCGAAACTTCCGTCTCAAAGGATC
The DNA here is from genome assembly GCA_036872735.1 of Orbilia javanica. NCBI lineage: Eukaryota > Fungi > Ascomycota > Orbiliomycetes > Orbiliales > Orbiliaceae > Orbilia > Orbilia javanica. Next base: position 2,374,407 of record JAVHNR010000004.1, on the reverse strand, counting down.
AATGACAAGCAATCACCAAGTTACAAACCACTATAAAATCCCAAAACTTCAAAGAAAGAGGAAGAAAAAGAAAGAATTAAGCGATATCTCTCCTTGTCGAAACAATCAGCGCTATGTTGTTCCCATAAGCTCTAGTTTCTTCTCCCTCATAAGTCCACCCGTTTCGAGAGACTACTATTAATACCCATCCTCTGCCTCAGAATTGTAACTCCAGACGCTTCTCCATCCTCTATAACATTCCCAACAAAGACGCCCAAGGTCTACAATTCTAGCTTTAGGATCTATGGAACCTCTGTCTCTCTCATAAGATATCTAGGGAACCTGAGCCGGTGTTCACCCTTGGAACGCCTAAATACTTTGAAAGTAGATGGGACATGCTTCAACAGCTCTGTTTCGTGACAATGCAATCGACCATAGCTCCTTCACTTGATGCTTATACCAAACCCCCTCAATTGCTTGCTCTTTATCCATACATATACTTCCTGAAACAAAGTCTTCCATACGCTACATAAAGATACCAAAGTATGTGGAAAACGGGAGTATATAAATCCATCAACTACCCTTTGCCCATCAAAATATCCGTCCCAAGCAACCTTCTCTTCTATCGAAGCATCAATTCCCAATTTTACACGATACTATCATTATCTCTTTCAACCCCCTCTCCTTGAGTTGATATATAATATAAAGATTCCACTTCATCCTCTTAAGGAAAAATAAAAATGTTATCCTTCAACCAAAACAATTTACCCGCATCGTCTTACAACGATACCACAGCCGCAGCTCTCTTCCATTTAACAGAAAGCTACCAGCCTCAGCTACCACAGGTCCCAAATTCATTGATGAACCCCCACCCTTTACCCATGTCGGTCCAAGATGACATGGCAGGTCTAGACTTTTCAAACGCATCAGTTCAAGAATATATCCTCAATAACGACGTTCTAGACGCCATCATTCAAGAAGGAATGTTGGGAGATCCACCTTCCGCATCTTATTCATCGTCAATGGCTACAAATCTTCAGAATGCAAATATCGCAGCTGAGCTATTGATAAACACCCCACTCACCTTACCCCAAAATCTATCACAAACGACTAGTACGACAACTGGGCTACAGACTAGTAATGCCGCACCAAACATTCTCAGTGGAACCAGTGGCAACAATGGTGTTCCCGGAATCGGTGGCAGCACTTTGGACGTCCAAGTCGATCAGTTTTCGACAATGCAGGAAGAAACCACTCTATCACTCGGGGTCGTGGCACATCTTGAGAATTTGGAGAAACAAATTTCTGAGATGAAGAGATTTGTTAGCGCTGGGTTTGCAAAGAGGGATAATGTCCGGGGGCTTGATGTTGAAAGGTAGGATATACCCCAGGCAGATCTTCGATTATATTAAAAGCATGGGGGACTAGAACATTATGGTACTGATCACTCGTATAATTTGAATTCATAGACAACGTCTCCACTCCCGCAACTACAACTTCCGATTTGTGACAGAAATAAACGAACCATTCCAAATACTACTGAATTCCAACGGCGCGTATCCAAGTCGGTACCCAGTTAATGGGGTAGAATTGAAAAGTTTGAACCGTAAGACTCCTAGAATTCTACATGCATCTTTTCTCTAAAAAGTACAACTGACAAATATTTTTTGAAAACAATACCAATAGACGAGGAAATGAATGCTTTGTTGGATGAATATGACCTACCGTTCAGTCCTGCTTTGTTTTTACATGAGAAGCAGTTGATATATTTGAGGTTTATTGGGGCGAATAGAGCTGTCATGCATCGAGTTGTGGATTAAACATATTTTGTTGGATTTCTCCAGCCCTGGCTTGCGAACAACCAAAAAAGAAAACACTCCAGGAAGGCTCAATACTATCGCGCCTGTGACCTGAAAAGAAAAAGGTTATTCCATATTGCCCTTGATTAGAGGGAATTCTGTAGGTTTAACAACGATTGTGAATGGGGGCTTTATATTTGTTTAGTGCTAGCTAATTAAAGTACACGTACAAAAGAGTGAGAAAAACCAGTAGCTATCCTTTAATGCATATAATAAACTCCACTTAATAAGAAATGCAAATACCGAAAGAAAGAGAGCCGCTAATTTATAAAGGGTATGAAGATATCAATGTTTTAGGATAAGATGGCGGAGGGGTTTCTTGAAGAACATGTTGACAATTGTTCGACATGCATTTTGGCGAACCTTTATTCGCGGGTTCATTTAGAGCGGGGGGTATATAACGAGGGCATCATCTGTAGACTGTTGATATATCGATAGCTAAACGGAGGGGCAAGAAAAATCGGGTAAAATGAATTCTAAAATCGCAGCGTAGAAATTTCAGAATAGAAAGAAGAGGCCGAATCGAGGTCCACAATAATGTTTAAGAGCTACCACTTTGACTTCTTCGCCCACTTTGGGAACTTCCATTGTTCCTGTGGACGTTTTGACATCCTCCTTGCGAGGCGGTCTTCTTGGTCGGCGCGCAAGCCCAACTTTTGTTCGAAGCGACTGTAGCCGCTATTCTTGGTGAGGGAGTGGTAAACAATGTTTGCTGGGAAGGTGAGAAGGAGGGCGAGGGAGAAGCCGCAGAGGCAGAGGATTGTGTACCATGAACCAGTCTGTGAAATCGCTCCTTATTAGCGACTAGGTCGAATAAGTGACATTATTGGTGATAAAAGCAAAATACTCACCAAGAGATCACAGTCCCCGTCATAATAAATCTCACGCTTGAAGACGATATCATGACCCATACCCACACGAGTACAAGTCCAGCTCCAGAAGTCTCTATCGTCATTGTCGACCTTAAAGATATGGGTGATATATCCGGCACTGTGCATATGTTTTATGAGCATCCAATGTTTTAAAAAGGGTTATCTGGGTTGTGTTCTTACGTAGCACCAAATCCAAGAGACCAAATGATAAGCAAAGCAAGAGTAAAATATTCCGTTCGTGTGAACATGACATAGTACGACTTTGCACTCCGATAGACATTCTGCAACCACAATCCGAAGAAGACGAATGTTCCAGTGCCGCAGAACCTATACACCAATCAATTAAATTAGGATCACTGTTATTTCATACCACTAGATGGGAAGCATCCTTACGCAATTATCAAATAAACACCTGTCAAATCAATATCCGCCGGCCAAGCCCTCAAAGTCATGCCTCTAAGCCCACTATCAATCTGTTCCTGCGTCAACTCCTCCCAAGTACCCCTCAAAAACCGCCTAGGTGTCGAAACCCGATCTCGATATGGTAGGTAATCATCAGCCCACACATAAACCACAAGGATAAATGTGCAAAGCGCAGTCGCCCAGTTCAATAGATATAAAATAGTTCGTAAACGGGAATAAAACCATTTCCCACGGATCATATGAAGCTTCGGAGGACCCTTGTGTAATGAGTCGCCATCGTCCACGCTCCCGCGCGGAGTATGCGTTTTTGTCTTTTCGATTGATGGACGCATTGATTTTATAACTGGGACCCGAGGCGATGCGGGTGGGGAGCCTGAGAAGCTACCTGAGAATGACCGTTGGTGGCCTGGATTTTTTCGGAACGAAGGTGGCGGGCCTTGTTGGCGTGGGCTGCCCTGATTAGAACCCAAGTCGCTATCTGGGTGGTGGATTAGCGAGAAGCTTGAACCGGTATGCGAGGAGACAGAGCCTCTTCGGGCACCGGCGAATGTGTCGGAGTCTGGTGAGCCAAGCGAGGGACTAAATGAGTCTCGACGAGTGTGTGTTGGAAGCCGTTGTTCCATGTCGAAGAAGAAAGAAAAAAAGAGAAGAGAAGAAGAAGAAGAAGAGAAAGATAAAAAAAGGCCAAGACTAGTGGATATATATGACGGTACGCCAAAGACTATTTGTATTACTTTAAGGTTCTTTTTGGTGTAGTTGGATTTTTTGATACCAGGCTGACGGTCTGGTCTGCGGCTGAGCTATTCTGGGTGCCAAATCTAGACGCGCCCGCTTTAAACGGGGGACCTTAGGGCCTGCGTGGAGGTATTATATGGCCTGATACCAGTCCCTTCGGCAAATTGTATTTGAGATACCTGCCTGTCCAAAATACTTCTCCTGCTCCTGTGTGACCCAAAGAAATCCAAATTTAAAATAAAAAAACTCGGATATCGGATCAAAGGGAGACAGGTTTCGAAGGAAAGAAGGGTTGAAGAATTTGCGGCTTCGGGTATCCCTTTGGGTAGTAAACTATTGGGGAATAGAGCCCTTTAAATTTTTCTTGGGGCTATCTTTCGACTTAGGAAGATTCGGAAACTAGCTAGCTGGAAGATGAATTTCTTGATCAAAGCTTGATCCTGGAAGCTATCATATCATATCAGTTTGAGCTTGCTGACTGCAGGGAAAGTATGCTGGAGGCAAGTGAGCTGCCGGATCTGTTATTATGCTGTAGTCGCACGGAAAACTTTTTTTTGCGGAGAAAGTAGCTAATAGAGAGAGATGTAGAGGAACGAAGTTGGAAACCTTTTTCCAAGATTCAGATTTTTGAGACGTTCTCGTCTTTAATATCAAAAACAATACAGAGTACATTTACATACAAAAAACCTATCATGAGGGGTGAAGCCCCAGCTGCCGAAGCTTTTGTTGGAAGTAGTCCCCAGAATTGGTAAACTTTTACCGAACTTGCAGGCTTGCAAGGGTCCCATGCTCATGTTTCCAAATACTTTCTGGGTGAGGCTGAGATGCTTGACAAACCGTTTACTCCAAACCTGCGACGCATAAGACATGCTGATCCTCGCTGAAGGTTTGTAAGGATTATGTCGGGCATCGGAACAGTATTGTATACTTAGGACATGCAAAAAATTCTTTGACATAGTATTTCGAATCCCGCATGGATGAGCCTCTTAAACTTGCGTCTCGTAATCGGATATCAAGGGACCAGCTTACCATGCTCTAAATAACACCATTCAAACGGCAACATTTACCGATGATACATTCGACATGAGTCGGATTTGAGATTCTTGGCTATTAGTTCCTCGTGAAAAAGAGTAGGCGAGGGTGGATGCCGGGAATTCAAGCATTCGTTTGTAATCCTTATTGGCGCGCCGACGGGTGAAGAGTACATGGAAGGCGCCCGTTTTCCCGTCTCACGCCATAAGAGACATTGATAAGATACCTCTTTTTAGACGTGCATGATGCATAAATTGCTTAGCCATTGAATGTGAAAAATCTGATAGGAAAAAAACAAGGAAGGAACGAAGGAAGGAACGAAGGAAAGAAGGAAACCCAGTGCTGGTCGTCGGACCGTCGATTGGCTTCGGAACAACTGAGGAACGTCGAAAATTTGGGAAAACATATTCTTCGACTATCAAATATGGCACTGGAGTATCAATGTGGGTGTGCGGTAGGCAAATTAAGGTGCACGGTGGCTAATACCTATAATGATATATATATATAGTTGTGGTAGTTTTTGTACTAGACCCTTCGTCCGATGCATTCTGGACTTGGATTTCAAGCTTCGACCAAGGCGACCGCCTCACATTTAGTAGTTCCGCTGCCACTAATCCGGCCTCCCGAGTCATGCCCTTGTTGGTCGGTGTTGAGCTCAGCTATGTGAGAGAGAATGGTTTACATAATCTAAATTCTACGTAGGTGCAGGCACAGTAAACAATGACAGCTGCAGCTAGGGTACGGGTGTAACACTGGCGCTGAACTCTGGTTACTCTATATTGTACGGGATATATGTCCTCTTTGTGAAGTTCGGGAATGAGACCAGGATGTATTCGAGGTTCTCGTGATCATCAATCAATTGATCAAGCGCAAGCTCGTCATAAAATTTTTGATAACCCTTTATGGTTTCTAATCCACAGGTAAAGTCAGGTTTTCTTGATTAAGATCTTGCATGCACTCGGTTAAACTATTCTGGATTAGCGATGTATTGGCTGGACGCCAAAATATACCGTATCCCGATACTAATATATATGTGTTTGCTAAGGTAGAGCAGTCCGGTTGGGAGGAATTACGTATACATGCAGTGGATAGATTTGAGCTTCGGCAGAAGCGGCCATGATGCATAAACCAGAACTTGAGAAATATAGCATGGAATAATGAATACCCCCCGAATTACCTAATCAGTTGGAGGGTTCGGTCTAGATGCGGAAGCCTACGTCTTCTTTACGACTAATTGTGCGGTGTTGTATTCGTGGGTATTGCGTATACATATGCATATATATTGAAGCATGGTGATATCAATGTCGGATTTAAGAACGAAGAGTGGTCGCTGAAAAACCTGCGCAAGTGCCTTAGTGTGCAGAGAGGTGTAGGCAGCCTAGAATCCAGGCCCTCCAGGCGAAGGTGAATATGTGACATAAAATAGCTTAGAATGTGATATCCGGCGCAATTGCACCTAGTTCCTGCACAGACCCCGGCCGGATCCGGATCTTGCATACACAGAGACATAACTAGTATATTTTCACATTTTTTGGCGCTCAACCCCTCACCAAGCTCCTCAATTCGAACGGTCGGTGCCGATTCTTCCAATTGACTTGCGCAGAGGATTCAGCCGGAAGGATTCGGAAATCTGATCTAAACTCGAATCCGAGGGGGAGATAAGCGAGTGCCGGACAAATCGGCAGGAACCGCACCCAAGCGAACGAAGCTGGAGCTATTCGTACCCATGTAGGAACAAAGATGAAAGCTACCTTATCGCCAAAAGGGAAATTTAAACTTGAGGACATATTAGATCTGAGAATTGTAAATTAGGACAAGGGCCGACGAAAATCTATTGCATCGAGGCACGCGCACGACAAAAAAAAAAAAAAAAGAGAAAAAAAAAGCGAAATATCCTTTCTGAATTAATATCATCATTGTATTTTTGGTCGAAGAGGAGGGTACTCAATTGGAGCTTCATGATGTTGGTTGGGGGCACAGTGGCTGGCTCCTAAGCTGCTTTAAGCTACCCCGCAATGGTACAAACAACCACTTTATGTCTACATTCGGACTTATGGTGAGGCATTTGACTCTTGCGGCGCGGGGCGTATGCCCATGCATTGGATTCGAGGCTACCCATGCATGATACGTCGCATGCAATCGGGTTGATGTGCTAAAGCCGAAGAATGGCGCAGCCCTCGATTGCCCCTCTCAGGGCTTTCTTCGATTGAAGTGTATCTAGACGTCGTAGTTATTCGGAGACCAAAAATTTATTTAAACCAGAGCCGAAACCCAGTTTTTGATGATGGCATCCCACGAGATCTCGGTATTCCTTAGATATAGAACCAATTGTCACAAATCTCAAACGTTGATTAGCTTTCAATCCAAACGGGTTCTCCTGATTATCTTCTACACGTTTTTTCCAACCGAACCGTAGCTACCCGCGATGTCGCTTGCCGGAAAGACCGCTATCATCACCGGAGGAGCGAAGAACCTCGGCGCAGAAATCGCCTTAGCTCTCGCTCCTCTCGGTGCTAGCTTGGCTCTTCACTACAACTCGGACAAGTCGAAGGAAGATGCTGACAAACTCGCGAGCGAGTTCAAGGCTAAATTCCCTAGCACTAAGGTCAAATTTTACCAAGGCAATCTGACTACTGAGGCAGCCATAGAGAAGCTCTTCGCCGATGTTAAGTCGGATTTCGGAAAGATCGATATTGTGATCAATACTGTAGGGAAGGTACTTAAGAAGAGTATCACCGATATCACCGAGGCCGAATACGATGAGATGTTTGCGTAAGTCGAATCGGCGCTGGTAATTAGATACTGTCGCGGAAGATGCTAATGATATTACCAATACCAGAATCAACTCCAAATGCGCATTTTTCGTTTTGAAGGCCAGCGCAAAGTATGTTGAGGATGGAGGAAAGGTCGTTACTATCGTCACATCCCTCCTCGCCGCCTTCACAGGATACTACAGCTCCTATGCCGGATCGAAAGCTCCTGTAGAGCATTTCACCCGCGCTGTTTCTAAGGAGCTACAACCAAGACTCATCAGTGTCAATGCCGTTGCCCCCGGTCCTATGGATACTCGTAAGTTCCAATCGACCAAGTGTCATTGATACAATCGGTGACCTCCTGCATATGCAAAAGGTCATATGGGACTAAGCTGACATGTAATACTATAGCATTCTTCTACCCCCAGGAGTCTCCCGAGGCCGTCGCCTACCATAAGAGTCAAGGCCTCGGTGGCCGCCTTACCGACATTAAGGATATCGCCCCTCTAGTCAAATTCCTTGTCACTGAGGGCGGATGGATCACTGGGCAGACAATCTTCGCCAACGGAGGTTACACTACAAGATAAATGAAGCAAAAAAAATAATTGGGCGATCTATTTGACTATATGTTGACATATTTGTTCTGGCATAATCTATCTTGTAACCTTGGTCTGAGGAATTATCTATCTCATGATATGACTATCATAGCAGGATGTTACGAACTCGTACCCCTCTACAGATAACCTAGGGACTCATTCTAAACCCCCTTCCCTTATTATATCTACCTTCTATACGGAACTAGTTGCTCTATTTTCTCGTGGGTGTGGTATGGAATCGACTTGGATACTACGGTACCAAATGCCAATACTCGTCAATAACGGGGGCAATATCTTGTAATTTACGGGACCTTTTCTCGTTACTTACGGGGTTTTCATACGTAAATAATGAGATCGTTACTTATGATTTCAAAAAGTCGTAAATTACGTACGAAAACCCTGTAACTTACTAGAAAATATCTCATAACTTACAATATTTTGTACCTCGTAAGTTACGGTTTCGATTTCTTGTACCGCAGTGCCATGGAACTAGATTGAGTCACATCCAGCGCACCAGATATCGATATTATCACGTTCGCGTTGTTGTAACGTTGTATTTCGCATAGGGCGATTTTGGTCTGGGGTTCGGTTCATGCATCATGCACGCCAGGAATATCAATATTTAATAATCACATCTAATATTTCAAAGCTGTGGCTTTGGGATAAGTGGATGAGTAGTTCAGGCTATCTTGTTTTGAACTTTGAGGTTTCGGGACTGATTAAGGTCCTCAGCATTGGATTTCATGTTCGAAAATTTGGCGATTTCAATTAATTGCGACACAATGCCATTCGAATATTCTTTCAGAAAAATACATTGGAAAAAGGCGGACCGGCTAAGTAAGGTCAATCGATTGATCGCAAAACCTATCCGCGGGAACCTAGGCGGCGCCTGAAAAAAGGTTCATCAATTAATTCATCCCGTGTTTCGACTGAAGTCTTTCACATCCCAAGCTGCCTGCGAATCAACCTTACCCCAGAGCCAACGGGTCCGTGTGTTGACTCACGAAATTACCACGTCCAATACCCGGTGCCTGCCCCAAAAGCCTCCCCGAACAAATGCTCTAGCGCTCTCCCTTTGGTTTGGACGTTTCAAGATCACTTCCAACAGAGAAAGGGCTTTCACCCCGATCCCCTTTCATAAAATGACTATTTTTTGGAGCATTGACTCATTCTGGTCAGTGAGCCTTGGAAATGCATTTAAGCCCTCCGTTTCTAAGGTGTTCATTTCTCGAAGTTTCAAATCCATTCAAACAGTATCGCAGTCGAGATATTGATTGCAACCCTCCTAGCTTGCTTCGCTAGTTTTAGCTTCCCATACTCCTTATTCCCAATTGTTTTACCAAACGGTTTCCCCGCAAATTACCAGGATGTCTTCATCCGGCTCCACCTCCAAGGCTACGGCTAAGGAGCAATATGACTTATGCTTCATCACTGATGCCACGGGGTCCATGTCGACCTACCTGGCCGCCCTGCAGCATTCCCTCCCGCAAATCTTGGCCCTCAGTAACTTGACGTCAGCGTTTACTTCAATTTCCATAATTGCCTACCGCGATTATGACAACGACAACCTTCGGTTTAAGCGTCAAATAGAATTTAGCGGTTGGTATAACGTGGGCGAGCCACTCAATACTGGGAAGAATAAAGTCGACCTCATCAAATTTGCGAAGAACATTGAAATCTGCGGTGGAGCAGATTACCCAGAAGCATCAAAGAGCGCTGTCTGGACGTTGATCAAGAACCTGAATCCGGGAAGACGGACTCTGTGTTTTTGGTATACAGATGCGCCTCCACATTCTGAAGTCAGTCGGTCGTGGGGTGGACAGCGACAGAAGGAGCTGGCGGAGTTGAAGAAGCATCCCATTGGGATGGAGTGTACCGAGTAAGTTGATTGCCGTTGATACTAAATTAGAAACGATTCGAGGATTAATAAACGGATTTTGTTTAGCTGGATTTCTTGTTGCCGCCTGATGGCAAAGCATAAAGTCCAGGTTATGAGCGTCCTGGACGGAGATCTCGGTGTCCATGCATCTTGGTATGTCATTCTTAGCGCAGCTACCAATGGTGTGGCTGTTTCCCTAAACAAAGTCGAAGCACAAACCATTTCGATGGTTTCGATGGACTTGTTGATGGCATGGCTTGATCAAACCCCTCGGTCCACGGTTGAGACAGGCGTTATGGCCCTTAGTTGGCCATCATCTTTGGCGAAGAAGTTCAAGGCGGTAAAGGACGAGACTCCAAAGAACAGTGGTGGTTTCTTGCCAAAGTTTGATAACGATCGAGTCCTGGCTCATGCTCTTCAAAAGCAGCAATATGACGTTAAGAGAGACGTTCATCACCGACGGGAGCCAATCCAGGACTTCGCATTACACTTTGCGGCAGACCCAGACTACCAGACTATAGTCTATGAAACTTTGGAGGTAAGTTTGCGTGTCCAAACCATAAGATAATTGCTTCGGCCTTTTGCAAAATTAACAGTGATTTTATAGACTATTATCGACTTCGATGTCTCGACAATCTCACTCAACCCTGTATTCGGGGAACTCTGGCGGGTTATGTGCGCTGAAAGAAATTCTCCTTCCCGCGACAAAGTCGTCAACGCTTTTGCTGTTGCAGTAGGTAATATGCCCGATGGGCCTACCAAAAACAATATGAAAGTCTGGCTCGAAGAAAGCTACAATCAAACGAAGGAAATTGAACGAATCATCGCTGCTGTCTCCGAGGAAGATGCCTACCCGGCCGTTTGCATCGATCCCACTGAGGCAGGAGTCGGGCCAGCTCATTGGATTCGAGGGGATCTCCTTGAGATTGCACGCTCTTGCCATCACACCGTCCTTAAGAGGTTGGGTAAAGTATTAACCAAGTTGGTTTTCATCCCTTCAAAGGAGGAATGCCCGGAACACTTGCGAGATGATAAGATTGTTGAAAAGATCCCATTTGCTCTGGCAGGTAAGGAGCACAAGCGACAGTTTTGGAAAATTCTATTGCATCTTGTGCTTCCAGGTACCTATCTATCTGCCCGTGCTGGGGCCTTGTTAGCAGCATTGTGTGTGAAGATTGGTGTTCAAATTCCGGGCCTCCAAGAAGCGGCTAGGGAAACGTTAGTTGCCTTCCGCGGGAAATGGGCGGATATCGAGGTTGGAGAGAACTGGAGTTTGGAGTGTATGCGCCTTCTTGTTCACTGCGATGAAAAGGATCGTAACAACGGAAAAGACGGGCTCCTCACCGATTTCGAAGTGTCTTTATTCCAAACTCTCAATGCCTACAAGTTGGCCGAACTTAACCTTGACACCGAATTAGTTGCTCGCATCCCCTTTACCCCAGAGAAGACAACAGGGTACGTCGGCCCGCTCGTCACCTGCCGCAGATGCAAGCACGACCGCAGTGTCACGATGATGGCAGAAAATGATATTTGCGGCCTCTGTGCGGTTCCCGCCAAAGAATGGAAGAACCCGAAGGAGCGAGAAGACGCAGTTGCAATCCGTGCTGAGACTGAGGAAGGTGAAAAGACTCCTAGACACTGGGTCGAATGCGGAAATTCCGCCTGCCGTTGTATGTACATTGTCTATGACATTGACAAGCTCAATGTCAAGCCAAAGTGCCATTACTGCCGTTACCCTACCGCAGGCAGTGCCCCCTTCGTGTCCTGCAAGACCTGTACAAACAGAGTCATTTGGCCTGTAGAGTATCGCACCGAAGCAGCCAAAGATTTCCAGTGCGGTTTCTGTCAAGAAGGCCGGCCAACTATTATAGATCGCCAAACCACCGCTCGCGAGCTTAACAAGGAAAACACGGCAGCTTGGATTATTGGCGAGAAGGGTTTGAAAATTGGCTTCACAGGGAGATCGACATATGCTACTGTCAAGACCCATACAGCAGAAGTTCTATACGAACACATATCTGTATTCCCACAAATAGCCAATCTCTCTCTTACAATCCGCCAGAAGCCGATCCAAAACGTAAACGAGCTACTCGAACAGTACCAGAAATGGGTTTCATCTAACACGATCGAATACAAGACCTGCAATCTATGTTTTGACTCTTCGTTCAAACCTCAGGATCTCCACGAGGCCTGTGGAAGACGCGGATGCCATAACAAGATTTGTACAGATTGTATCAAGGGTTGGTACGGGATGAATGAGCCTGGTAAGGTGGTGAATTTGAATTCTTTGCATTGTCCATTCTGTAGACGGGAGCCAGCAGCAAAGATTTTGAGAGGGTACGGGTTGAATGTTGCAACATTAGCAGGAGTACGAGATGCTGTCAAGAAGAGAGGAAAATGGATTTTTGGATGGTGTAAGTTCTCAATACCTTTCCCTCAAGTGTCTACAATACATTTGAGCCCGCTGCATTTCCCCCACTAACATAACTATGAAGGTGTCGACTGCGATACAGCAAAAATCTGGATCGAACGAGTCTGTGCACAGGGTGGCCAACCTGCTGAACTTAACGGATTTGTGTGTGAAGATTGCGATTATAAGAGACGAAAGCCAGGAGAGAGGGATATGAAGACTTGTCCCGGATGTGGTGTCTTAACTGAGAAGTCGGCCGGCTGTAACCACATCACTTGCCCTTGTGGACAACATTGGTGTTATGTCTGTGGAAAAGGGTTCCCACACACTAAAATCTACGAGCATTTGTATCAAGAACATGGTGGACTTTTCTTTGCAGATGGCGATGATGGTTGATGATCGATGATTGAATTTATGGAAGGGGAGGGTAGCATGACAGCTTTTTTTGTTCTATTTCTTAATGCAGAATTGTCTATTAAAATTAACCCGCTGGTTGAGAAAGAGGTAATTGGATATGAAATTTATTGCTTCCTCATTTTAGTAAAAAAAGACATGTGCAAGAAGCAGAGTCGATAGAACACGCGCCCTTCATCACTGAGAAGCCCGGCTAAGAACTCTGGTAATGCCCGAGCCAAAAGGACCTAGACGAAGCAACATGTAGAGTCCCGAAAGAAAGATAGAAATTTAAGCAAGAATATATCTAGCTTCGAATCCAATCTCCCACCGTAGAAGGACAGCCATTGCTAATTTGAAAAATGGAAACAAAAGGAAAATAAATAAAAGAGCGTCCAAGAAAATTGCGAATAGTTAAGTCTTGTGACTGGTTTGCTTGGCCATTTTTTCGAGGGGTTGGTCGACAGTATCAGGGACCCAAAATGCACGCAAAGTTGGAATTTGTGCTATATCATCGCCTGGGTTAATAGTAGGTCCAAGTTCTCCTTCAACGCGCTCCTTGTAAAACCCTTCAGGATGCTGGAGGCCATGTAGGGCAGTTCGAACCCTATTAATCTTATTAGTTTAATTTGATTTAAAAAATGGGATCATGAATTGACCCGGCGGCTGCTCAGAAACTCACAGAATTGCCCACCCGATGCTCCTTAAACCAACAAGGCCTTCAATTCCTCTTTCTTTGCTACTACCCATCATAGCCGTGATAATGTCCGTTTTATCGCAAATTGGCTCTTTAAATTGATACCTATCAGGGTCTTCAACGCGGAGCTTATCAACGGCAACAACAATAAGGTCACGAAGCTTCCGAGTCGTCCAGAAACCCTCTCGAAAGCCATCAATGTAGACCATTCTTGTAACATTCTCAGTCATCATCTTGCGGAAGGTTGTGTAACTTATGACATTTGGCCTTTCTCTATGATCTTGAATGACTTGGATACGATTAGGACAGCCTTTGATGTATATTCCGTGGTTTTTCTGGGCGAATTCGAGGAATGCATTGGCATGATGAAGATGGATGAATGTGATACGGATGTGTTTGAAAGTATCATTAGGATCCCCTTTCGTCGTACTGATGCGGTAAAGAGGGCCACCAGAGAGATTCTCAAGGACATCCCCAATACTCATAGTTTTGGGAATATTTTGCAACCTGAGGACGGGAACACTTTCGCTAGTGTATGATTTGCGATCACAAAGCTGACCCTCTTCGTAAAACAGATTTTGTAAACCTGGGAAATTACCGCTATGGTGAAAGTTAGGCGGAAGGGTCGTAAACCTGACCGTGTGCGTAGCTGGACCAGTGCTTGAAACCCCACTGGCAGCAGCTAGATCAAGTCCTTTGGCGGAGGTTGGACTAGCACGAAGCCCTGCCTGCTGGGGTATAGCATTATTTTCGCATGGGAAGGTGATGGGGCCTTGGAGGCTTTGCTTCATAACACTTGCGAGTTTTTGAAATGGTGCGATAGCAGCATTTTCAGGGGGCTGTCGAGGAGGTGGTGGGGCTAGCCTTCGAGAAGTGTTAACTGGGCTAGTTGGAACAACCGTCTGATTGGCAGAAGTAACTGGTTTAATTGGGATAGCAGTCTGATTGCTACCAGGCTTATGGGGAAGCTGAGTCTTCTCCCGCGATTGGTCTGCATAGGCAGCTTGAACTGCAGCATCATCGATAGCAAAAGGATCAGAAATTCCAGAAGCGATCTCAATTACCCCTAAAGGAAAATATTAGAATACCAGTTTTGGTGTGTACGGCTAGGGCGTAATATATTATTGACTTGCCTAACTTGAGACCGCTTGGCTGGGCCGCGGGAGTTTTGGTCTTAGGACTATCTTTGACGATATCCCTGTCATTAGCATGGAAATCGAAAAGGTCGACAACATCCTCCGACAATGTTGATTGATGAGTTGGAACTTCTTCTGCCGGTGTTTGTGTGATATAGCTGCGTTCGGTTCGGATAACTACGGGAGCTGGGGGGCGCTCAAGGTCTATTTTTGCTTCCGTCTGACTGATTGGTACGGATTCAACTGGTGGCTGGGCACTAGCAACTACTAGAGAAGCGTTTAGTTAGTATAGTGTATTGAACTTAGGTTAGCTCTCTCAAATAGCATACCTTTGGCGCTAGGAGTTACTTCGAGCTTCCCAATTTTCTAAGAGTTAATTAGCCCCAAGTCCCGCAGGTGGTAGGTCACACCAGCCACATAGGGCACACATACTTGCAGAATCTCTTCAAGCTGGCTGAGGCTTTCCTGAACAATCTTGTTCTGCCCAACAGCATTTTCAAGGCTAGTTTGAGCCCTTTTCGCCAAATCGGTGATTTCACCAATTTGCATTCGTAACTTCTCAGCTTCGGCTGTTTTCGCACCAACCGCTGCTTCTAATGCATTAACTCTGTCACAGAAGTTTTGAATGATGCCTTCTTGCATGTTTTTGATTTGGGTGTGGGTAAACGGTTTGGAGACCTTGATATTGGCGTCCTTGTGCATTTGAGATGACTGCGGTTGAATCGACGTAAGAGTTTGGGATCGAGATACGTGTTGGTTAGGGCTAGGGACTGCAGTATTAGCCATCGACCCGATGGGAGAGAAGGGTTTTGTAACGATTCCAGGGACTGGGGCTTCTGATTTCTTGAAGCTAGGCTTATCCATCTTGCAGGAGAAAAGCTGTATTGCTAGAGCTTACTGAAACAAGGTTTCGTCTCAAGCTAAAACCCCGAGAATATAACCCGCAAAGACCCAGATGGACTTTAGGGTCGGGATGATAAGACGAGAGAGTTAAAAGGATGTGGATAATGGCATTAGTAGTGATGGTTCGGCAATAATAGCTAGGAAATGGAATCAAATTTGTCTCGTGGACCAGCCGCTCAAACTGTTGAGTCAAGCCTTATTCGAGTTGACATGATCGTAGAGGCCAAGGGAAGGGACAGGGAAAACTTTGAATCTTCAAGTACTTACTATTTTTGGCGACAGCGTAACGGGGGGAGGGGTGGAGGTTTGTGGAGAGTTCTCGAAATGCTGTGTTTGTTACCCTTGGTGAGTGAAGTTTCTGGGTTTGGGGGATGTCGATGGCACGTTGCTTCGTTGTGTGCTGGAGAACGAACTAGACTGACTGACTCCAAAAGTGTTGTCCTTGTTGGAAAGTCTCGCTGTCCTATTGGCGGGCTAGAATTGGGACAGGCCTAATTGGGACATCCTCCCATTTTATTCAACCGCTTTGTATCTCAGCCCGTTGGCTATGGGACTAATCTAAGCCTCGGGATTAACATTCTCGATACGGTAGAGTTTTTATTCAATTCTTAGGTACATGTTTACTACATAAAATTGAGCGATCCAGACGCTACAAAAAAATCCCTTAAACCTATATGTGTACTTTTCAAGCTCGACAACAAGCCACCACAGTCCTCAACAGCTAAACACTTAGGTATAAAGCTCCTCAGTGAAGGCGTTATAACCAGCAGCCTCCTTTGCAAAGTCAACATTTTGCATAAATTTAAGCGGCATTTCAACCAAGCTACCCCGGACCTTGGCGAGTTCTTCCTTGACTTGCCGGGCGCCTTCAGCGCCCTCAGCGAAGTTCGATTTGACAACGTGGCCGCTAAGGTACATTGGAGGCTCAGGCTTCTCTTTAGTACCCTGGGGAGCAAAGTACTTGCCATAGTGTTTGGTGTATTCTTCCCAGTTAACGACATCGTCACATGGTACTTGGAAAATGTTAGCTGCCTAGTTCCTCTAGACTTGGATGAAGCAGAGATAAAATAACTTACCAGCATGGAAAACCTTAGTGAATACTTGGGTATTGGTAGCAGCAACTCCATTCCAGTGGTTCCAAAATGTATCACTGAGAGGGTCCATTACCAGCTTGTCTTCGGCAGAGTCGAAGTCATAAACGTTGGGTTCAGGAACAGGAAGTGAATTTTGGTCAACATGATCAGCAGCCTGTGCGGGGACGAGACCGAGATGTTTGCGGAAGATGTAACGACGAAGACTACCAGCGAAATGAGAGGCAGTGTATTGCTGTCCGTTCATCAAAGACTGTAAGGGGGTTTGATCTTCAATGATAATAGCGATTTCGGAATCATGGTCACCAAGCTGCGAACGATCGTTGATATTCGCGGAACCGCAGATTGCGATCCTGTCGTCAGCAATAAGAAGCTAAATTCCATGTTAGCATGTATTTGCACAAAACTCTGGTGCAGGTCTCCTACCTTAGAGTGGATGTATAATTCCTCAGAAACGAAAGCATCGATCTCCTTTTCTGGGTCGCCAGCCCATGGGGCATCTCGGACGTCTCCACCACCTAACATTGAACATTGAGCAACACTGTCCCAGACGGAAGCTCCGGCACCCTTGACTCTGCCCCATTCATCAAGTTCCCCGCCTTGTGCTTCGGCAGTCTGCCATCCAGCACCAATCTTGTTTTCCAAAGCTTGTTGCGCAACTTCGTACTCAAAGTTTGTCTGAGCCTCAGCTGTCTCAAGTTCTCGGGAAATATTGATACGATCGTAATTGCGCAAGTTGTAGAATCGGATGTAATCCGCAGGATTGACCCCCTCTGCATATAGTTTTTCGTAGATAGATCTACCTTTTCCATCTGGACCCTTATCACCTCTGACAATAGAGTCGTATTGGTATTCCATGATCACACGTGTCCCCAAAGCGCCATCATCCTTGAGATCACCAGCGAAAGCTGGGACTGAAGGCATAACAACAACTACTCGGAATTTTTCGCGCTCACGGTGAGCCCTAACGATTCTGTTGACGAGGGCTTCTCCAATTCTATTCTTGACAACTCGACTTCCATCAGTAGCAGTAATGAAGAACTATAGTAGGAATACTGTCAGTATATGCATAAAATCTTAGTTCCAATATTTTGACCAACCTGGTTTTCGATATAAATGAAGTGATGAGCGTGGTTGATGATTTGAACATATGCGTTTTGGATTGAATGCTCTGTCTTCATGTTGTGACTCCAAGGACTGATACTTCGAACAATTTGGCAGTTAATTGGGTGAGCACTATGATGATGAGAAGGATGCTGCTGCTGCTGCTGCTGCTGTTGTTGTTGGTAGTATCCACCGTGATGGCCACCAGCCCTCGATTGTTCCTCTTCATAGCGCTGTTGCCTTCGGCGTTCCTTGTTACTGGTTTCGTCATCGGAATCTGACCATGCAAGGTCGGCGTCATAGTCTTCTCTGCCTCCCCTACGCTGACGTCTACTTCCGCGACGCTCTGAGCGTTGTTCACTCCTTTCTTCTTGATAACTACCACCTTGGAAGCCCATAATGCCCTTCATTCCGCTCTTGAGTTTGCTCGCTGCATGGGTAATACTGCCGTGTCCAAATCCGCCATTTGAGTGGACCGGGACCTCGATCGGGTGGTACCTTGTATCTTTTAGGCCGTACTTGGATTCAAGGATGAAGTTCCAACGTTGCATAAAATGGGTTTTGAGGTCGTCAACAGTAGGGCCTCTCAAGCAAAGTGCGACATCGGACCAGCCTAGGGATATATGTCAATACAGTTACTTAGAGTTAATATTTTAGAGAACTCGGTTATTTACCCATCCTGCTGCTCTCTGTTCTCTTAAGCTTGTTTTGCGTCCACTGATCCACGGTGTGGAAGTCCATCACACGGGCATTGTTATAATCTTGGCCTAGGAAAACCGTTTGTTTGATATCGGTTGGATGGACATCTGAAATAGGATGATGTGGAAGATCCCATCTACCCCAGCATAGATCTAGGCCACCCTGTATACCTATTAGCTTCTTGTTTGAAAAGCGGGGTTTCGCCTATCTTACCATAAAGGCAATTCCTTCGCCAGGAACAACACCATCAATAAGACAGAGTTTCTCGTGGTGGGCCCAGTATAGAACGATCTGATCAGTATTTGTGAAGCTGCTGAGTGTGTTTAGAAGGTTGCCCTTAATCAACTTTGAAAGAACAACCTTTCCATCTGGAGTGTGGTCAGGATGTCTGAAGACTTGGATGTTGGGATGCTGCCCTTCTAGAAAGTGCTTCGTGTGTGCAGAGCTCAATGTCAGGGCTTGAGTAACCTCTTTGTAGACAATGATGTTGACCATGACCCCTCTTTCCGCGGCTGCTTTGAGCATTCGGTCAAGACGATACTCTTCGTATTTAGCTGCAGGGCGCCTAAGGTGTAATTCTGGAGAGAGCCACCAATCGAGAATCCAAATACTGTGTTTAGCTTGCTGGATTGCTTCGGCAACAGCCCAGCCTTGAGGGAGTTAGTATAGATGGTGATAAGGCCGTCCAAAAATATACTCACAGTAATCCTTTCTGTAAAATAAATGTCAGCAAGGGTTATCACAACAGAGTTCTTTTCATCGCTACTTACCCATCAACAAACCATTTAATCGAATTTCCGGGATATACGCCTGCAAAACTCTCGAATCTATTTGAACTGTGGAAGTGGTCGGGGTCTGAACAAACACCACCCTCGTGCATGCCTGAATGCGATTGGATTTTACCCGTGTTTGTTACTTCACGGATGGCATTGTGCAAACCGGTCCTGAAACTTCTAAATACCGATAGTTTCTCCGTCTCAGGGGCAGCCGTCGGCCTCCAGGTCACTTCAGGAGCGAAAGATTGTACAGGCGTTTGCGCATAGTCGAACTGGGGCTCGGCTTCGGGTGGAGGGCCAGATGGCTCGGCACGAGGTTGATAGTTATGAGTAGAAGGGTTTCGCGGAGTTTCCCCTGGCGCGCCTGTTGGAGGGGCGTATGGAGCAGCTTGGTATTCTAGATTATGGTCGTTAGGATGCATTCGAATAAGATTCTATCAGAGACCCCTACCGTGAGACGGAGCTGCACCTCCGTAGTAGTCATGGGCTGGCTTGTTCGGGTCCTCGCCGTATTCAGTAGGATATGGAGGCTGTGGAGCCGGATAGCCAGCTTGCCCATAGCTTGGGTCATGGTACTCGCCCCCAGCAGCACCGTATTGCTCAGCTGGTGGTCCATAATGGGTCGTAGGTTGAGGTGAAGTATGTTGGTAGTAACCACCTCCTTCATGCTGCTGGCCTCCATACGGCTGCCCCTCATGATGCTGGCCTCCATATTGTTGGTGTTCAGCGGAATAGCCTTGAGAGTGTCCTGGATATTCTTGGTAGCCCTGGTGGTACTCTCCAGCTGGGGCAGCCGGAGCCTGGTATCCTCCCCCGTACTGCGACTGGGCATAGCTATCAGCCGGATAACTTCCTTGCTGATATTCACCACCATGCTGGTATTCACCGCCGTATCCAGAGCGTTGCTCCTGTGGGCTTTCGGGGTATGGCGCACTTCCGGGGACACCATATCCAGAAGGGGCTTGGTAATCGAAGCCTCCTGGGACCGTGTAGCCAGATTCAGGGTTATCATGCGCCGCTCGGGTAGAGTAATCCTCGCCTTTCTCTTCTTTGCGCTTCCGATGCCTTCGGGCTTTTCGTTCTTCCTTAGTTTCTCCTTCGTAGCCATCGTCGTCGCGACTTCTAGAGCGGTCTTTGGACTTGCGTCTCCGACGTTCGCCGTCATCTCCGCCGCTATGGCGGGAACGGGAACGGGACCTGGATTTTCCCATTTTCGCGAAAGTTTCACACCAAGGGTACTAGAAGAGAGCTCGAGCTACGGTCGCAAGTGATTAGATGTCTAGGCCGAATATGCATAGATAACAGTCGAGCCGGGATGACAATGTCATGCACAAACCTTGTTTTTAACGGATGGGTCTACACTACAGAGGATGATGTTGGTGGATGTGAGGAGCAGTTGTAGCTGCTGTGGGATGGACTGATGTAATCGGTGGCTGGTGTACTGTTTGGATTCTGTAACAAGCAACGTACCCCGCTGTCATCAAATGTATCGCACCACCGAAACTTGTAAGAATTCTACAAAGCACAACCGCGAATACACGGATTGTTTTTAACGCCAATTACAATTGACAGCGACTCCTCACCGCTGCACGCTGCTATTATTGTGACAGCTGTGACAGGGCTGGCTGGGCTGATTGTGGCAGAAGAGAAACAGTTGACAGGAATCGAATCTCCAATGCCGGAACTCATGTCATCTTGGCGACGTTGTGCGGGGGCGGTTTATCGCCATCCAGCCCTTTCTGGCTTAGCCTGTGCTGCTTCAGCTGAGGGCAGCTAGCCAATGGAAGCAACCCTCGGCTGTCGGTCCCAGTGGGCACTAACCCGAGAGTAGAAATTGCGATCTTAACCCCGTCCAGCTTCGGAAGGACGCGTCATATTCATTTCGATGTCTGTCTGAAGTCATGGGAGCCCAGCAGCGGCCCGCTTTGCACGAAATGCTTCGCAAATATATCCTGTCGAGGATATCAAGCAGCAGGGCCCACAAACGTCTATGCCTGTCCTGCAGACTGTCTGTCAGATAGTTTCCACCATCGTATGATACCCGCCCGCCGGCTTGACCAAGTACATAGCGGCTGCACTTTCGTCGACCAGAAACGATTGACTTTCCTGCAACTTCTATTGAATGGAGATCATATTTCTACCCGACGACTTGCATTTGCCTGCCGCTACCAACCCAGATGAGGGACTTTATCTTATATGTAATCCACCCTACATATGATCCAAACCCAAAGAATGAGTCGGGCCATATATCATCCTTGCCTCAGTCCCTAAGTGGCGAGCATCTCCGGGACCCATCCTCGGATAAAAGAAAGCCTGGTAAAAGTCGAGGTTTCGTCCGTCCGTCCTTGGCCTGGGTATCGGTACCAATGATGCGATATGGAATAACTTCGAGGTGCTCGAGTAATGACATATATATATCCGGTTTTATATTAAATGATTGCGGCTCGGACTGTCATACCATTCAGACGATTCACACGGGAGAGCATGCACATGGGCCGTTGTTATCGACGGTGGGTGGTCATTTATACATCCACCATTCATGTATCACCTCTAAACGTGTGCCATGCGTCCATTCGCACGTGCCAGTTGGTTTTTTTCGAAACTCACTCCCGCTCGTATCTGCCCGAAAATTTAAGCCTCTATGAGGGGTTTTTAACCCCATCCCAACGACATTGCATATATTTCGTGATTTTCGTATTTTCTCAAGATGGATCTCGAGGGGCCTCCTTCGTTCTGGCCGTTTTTTTGTGAGCGGAGAAAGCCGACACCGTTAGTGCCACCAAAAAAGATATTGATACAGAGGATGGAATGGCACAAACAAACCCACCCCACACTTTTGATTAGAAGGCATTATTATTGCATGGAACTATTCAACCGTCACCAGATTCACCAAGTTCGAATTGAATTCTCTGCCCGCAGCGCCCGACAATAACCGAAACTGGATCTTGCATAAACAGGTCCCTGTCCAATCGCCAATCGCCAAAGTTGTGCAATGGGACCAACTGGGCTGGCTGATAGGTACCTACTTAGAGGCTTTGTGCGACTCCCAACTGATAAGCGAATACGGTGCATATTTCGAGTCGAACTGGGCTGCTTCGAGCTCTCACCAGCTGCATTCTTTTAGGAACTCTCGCAAAAGAAAAAAAAAAAGGAAACAAAAACGGAACGAGACAAGAGTTCGCGACTTGCGGAACTCAACTATTTCCTCTCATCGCTCCATTCCTTTTTCCTTTTTAGAGCTTGCTTCGGATATCACCGAAGTAAAAAAAAAAAAAAAAAAATTCCTTAAATTGTGGACCAAATCCAGCTGCACAGCGGCAACCATAATTGGTTATAAAATCAAGAAGCTACACCACCTCTAACCCCAGGCGGGTGGAAAACTTCGGGACGAGTACCAGTTTGTGACCAGGGAATTTGACTTAACTGCCCACATTTGAAAATTTTATACAGAGCGCACTCATACCCATGCGGTAATCTCACCGGCTGGGTCCTCTTTCCTTGAGCCGTGCCGTTGTGCAAGCTCGGACGCTCGAAGCGGATCCTAAGTACTGCCCAATATACCATGTGTACATGCCTCGCATTTACGGCCGATACGTTTAGCGCTGACTCGGTGCTGTCAATGCCACGAACCATCGAGCCCTGCGGACAACTAGAATAGACAACAGAGCAAGGCAGGGACCCAAAGGAGATATCTCTAGGCCCATCGGTCCTAACATATCATCCAAGGTAGCTGGGATTAGTGTGCATGCATACGGGGATAAATCTCTGCGTTAACATTTCTATCTATCAGTGCCACAGTAATTTTTGATATTTCGCCATCATTTCTGAAAATCGCTGCTTAGGCATACGGCCAGAAAGATATAAAAGGCAGTCCGGTCCTAGCTAGTGCTATCTAAAGTCTGTCGGGGAAAACCGAGAAGTTTATCTTCGATATATATCACCAAGGCTCTTGCCCCGTTCTCTTGTTCTGTTCCCTATAAAACTTTCTCTTAAGATCGATCCTATACAAGCTTTTAAGCTTAATTAATTTAAATCTTCTGCATTATTATCATTACATATATCGAATCGAACCATGGCTTCAGAAAGTCGCCAGATACCTCGCATCTCCCTGCACGATTGGGACAACCGCAAACATGAAATCCAAAAGGATATTATGAATGCCGCTGAAAACGTCGGGTTCTTCATAATAAAGGATCAAGACTCACCGTCGAAAGCGGATATCGAGGAGGCATTTCGCATATCGTAAGTTCTAACGACTCCGTGTGTTGCATTTCGCCCCCACGTCAACGCATTTTTATGGAAATACATATACGGGTGTTTCAGACTTCGAAATACTTTCTATTGTTCTATGAAGAATAATGATCTAACTGTATATCACCTTGGACGTCGTGTATAGTGAATCTTTCTTCCAGCTACCGGACGATGTGAAATCAAGAACTCCCTTCATCAGGGAGCAAAATACAGGGTGGGAGAAAAGGGCCCAGATCAGACCATCCACAAATCTTCCAGATCAGAAAGAATCGATCCAACTTCAGTATCACAGACGGCATGACCCAACGTGGCCCGTCGTTGATGACCATATTCCCAATTTCCACGAAATAATGTCTGGATTCATGGAAAAGACACAGATCGTCTCCATGCGTATCCTCTCCTGTCTTGCGATCGGGCTAGGCCTCGAAGAAGATTACTTCACCAAGATCCACGACATCACATCGAACGAAGCTATGACCACACTCAGGCTCCTGCATTATCATGAAAGCGAGACCCGGGCAATTCCTGACGGACATATCCGAGCCGGTGCTCACACTGATTACGATTTCCTCACCCTGCTATTCCAACGTACTGGTGAGGATGGTCTCGAAGTTTGTCCTGGTCGGGAATGTTACACCAGCTTCGGAATGGGAGACGTCTGGACGCCTGTCAGGGCTAATACCGGCGAGATAGTCTGTAAGTTTGCATTAAAAAAAACCTGCTGTCAGTCGTCTGTGTGATCCATGCTGGAATGCTAACTTTATGCAAGGCAACATTGGAGACATGTTGATGTCGTTGTCGGATGACAGACTGAAGAGTCTATTCCACCGTGTCCGGAATCCTCGTGCCGGTGAGAGTCAGAGGGCTAGACATAGTATTGCGTATGTCTCGATCGATCCCTTTGTTCATCTTTATTTCCGTTATCATCAGACTAACTCTCGCTAGGTTCTTCAATCAACCAATCAGATCCGCTGTGATCCAGGGGCCTTTGAAAAAGTATCCGCCTATTACTGCAAGGGACTTCATCTTAGACGCTGCACGAAGAAATTATGCTCAAGGTGAGAAAGAACGGGAAGACGCAATCAAAAGCTCCAAATTCCAATACCCGGGTAACATTCGTCCAGGTATCATAGTATCAGCGAATGCGTAAGAGGTGTAACTGCACATGCTTTGGTGAAATAAGTGGGTTGTTTTTTCTTTTATTTTTTCTTTCTTATTTCGGATATTACGTTGGAGCCAGGCGTTCTTGGGTTGCAAAGTTGTATTCACGGTGTAACTATACATTTGGAGATAATCTCGATGAAGCAGAGAGAAAAAAAGAATGACAAGTGCAAACTAAAAAATCCTTTCCTTTCCATATGTCATATCTCTTTCCAATAAGGCAAGGGTATTTTTTCTCGATCCCTACCCACGTTCCCACGGATCTCCCAATTAAAATCTTGAATATGGCAACCTGCACGATAGCCAGAAATGTGATCAGTAAAACAATCATGTAAAATTCCTCGGATATCCCCGAAAACACGTCCTGTCGTAAGAATGAGGCTTTATCTTACCATTTACCCCGCATACTTATATTAACCCATGTGTTCCCTTGCTCATCAACTTCCTTGTCGACCTTGGTTGAGAACGCAATCGCACTCATGATACCATCTCCGAACCTAATAAAAGCAAAAAATCAGAAACCAAAAAAAAACCGTTACATAATTATGCTTACCCGTGGCTCGGCATTGTAGGCGAGACGAGAAGAAGAGGGAAGAACAAAAAGGAAATAAGAAACATTAACTAAAAGGGAGGTCTGTGCATAAAACGTACTTTTCGTTCAAGACGGCTTTATACGCTTGTCCGTAATTTTGGACTATCTCATATAGGCGGTAGATCAAAGGCTCCCTCGCTATATGCACCCAAGAAATTTTTTATCCCCGTTAGAAAGGGAAAAAATGGTCATTGGATAATAAGGCTCGGCAAGACGGAACTTACGCGGCATCTGGACGCTACTGCCCCTGTCAGGAAAGTCTGATAATTGAGACGACAGCAGGCCTTCGTCGATACTGAGGGCTTTTGCAAGCCCCGCAATATCTTCCCGGGATGCATGGTGTTGTCCGTAGAAGATTGCAGCGACAGCAACTTCATCTCGACCAATCGCCTTTCCGAGTTCTTCGAAGCTGATTTTCCGGTCCTGCTTGGCTCGGATGAGAGAGGCCGTGATCTCAGTTTGGGAAAAATTTGGCTAAGTAAGGAGGTTAGAAAGGTAAGCGCTTCGAAGAGTTTTTTTTTTTTTCCGGATCACACGACTGATTGCGACATACAAATCCCGACATTTTGGTAATAGCAATGGAAATATCCGATTCGATGTGTAATAATTGATGTAATAGTAAGATTAAGGATGAATTGGCGTCAAGTTCTCAGTATTAGCCTTAAAAATTGAAACGATTATATGCAAGTATAAACAGTTATCTCTAAGGACACTGAATGAAAAATCTTGTCCCAAGTGAAAGATCCCCGCGCTTATATAGGGGCTTTAATTTATCAACGAACCCCGCGATTTGGCGTGTTAAGTGAGGAGCAATTGAGCCTAGTAACCATCTTTGATCCGTTGTCCCGCACTTTGCGTTCCGAAACCTGTTCGTAATGACGTCCGTTTCTAGCTTGCTTACCGAACCGGGGTTGTGACACTAATATCTGGGGAACGTGTCGGCCGGGAATGATTGACGGCAGGTGTCGTTAACGGGAGCCTATACGGTAAGCAGCCAAATAAAAAACGGTAGACTCAACGAAGAGTTATAGATCTCAGGCTATGGCAGCTTAATTAGCTTTCCCGAGCCATTTTGTAGCTCTCACTTGCACCTTATGGGGTTTACGACCAGAAGAAAGTATATCGTCGACGTCTACGATCCGGCTTGGCGGGGTTAATGTGTTGCTGTTGGATTGGTTTTCTAAAATCCCACACAACACGGAATTACGAATGTAGTCGTGCGCAGCTATAGCTAACCGCCTGATATTATGCCCCGCGATTCACGTCGCTTGGAGATGTCGACGAAGCTATAGATCGCTTCATGACGTTTAAATTTATGCCCCCTCTTATACCTTGGGAGCTATAAAACTCTCCTGTAATTAATTGTTAGATAAATCCTTCGCGATCGTTGTGTGCAGTACGAGAAGTAGCCATTCCTCATGATCAAGTCTTTACACTAAGACTTTACGTATGCTTCCAAAACACCCCCAGGGTATCAGTCCATTGATACCCCACCCTTTATGATATCTAGGTACGGAGCCAATCGATACTAAATTTAGATTCCGATGTGTCCAGTTGTAGGATCTTCAAAGGCTCGCATAGGACCATGATGCCACCTCTCGACACATACAACGAAGAGACCATCTCACCTTCAGATCGAAACGATCGAGCCATTTATGGCGAGAATACTCCTAGTTCAGTCGGCGTCGTTCAATATCGAAGTTACAAGATCCAGGCTACCGCTAAACCTGTGGGCAAGCTCTGTTGAAACAAAATCAATGAAAATCCTCCCTAGTTTGTCGAAAAAAACAAAAGCTTTTATTTGGTCTTGGGTGAAGTATATCGATCCGGAACCCATTAGCCTGACTACCTAGATCTACCTATTCAAGGAGTGGTAATGAGATGTTGGGCAGAGTAGACACATACACAAAAAAAGTGCGTGTTGGAATATCCTATGTTTTGTGTAGCTAGTATGTAGGATAAAGTTCGTTATGCTGTCGATGTCTTCGCATCACCGTATACGCGCAGGCGCCCATAAATTCCAATATCCTTTTATCCGACCCTACTCCGCCCGATTATTATCCGCGTTTTCCTAGAACGCACAATGTCTGGCTTCGTGCCTGCTCGCTTCCCGTTTCCACTCCAATATCCCGCTCTTCTAAACAGACCCAAATCAATCATATCTTAAAACAACCATCTTTGCGTCCTCTGGAGTTGTAATCAAAAACCCGTTCCATGTCTCTGCGCTCCAAACATAGCAGCTCCATCCACCTCTCACACTCTTCATCAGCTTCTCTAATTTCGCCCTCTTCATATTCGCGTCCTCTTCTTGCCGGCCAGCGGTATCTCCAATTCCTGGGTTCTCGAACGAAACCTCTAAAAACGGAATGTTTGGATCAAAAATTTCCTCAAGCGGGATATGCTGCATATGACTCGGGAACAAGTGGACTGGGTCTTTCAATGTTTGGGTGCCACCAGCACCACTGGACGAAATAGGCCGCTGTGCGGTTGCAGTCCCATCCTCGCAATTTGCCGGTTCGTCGTAGAATATATGAAATAGTCCGTCTTCCGTGATGACGCTAGTCCTTTGGGTTTGGTCCTGATCTAAGTACCATGCTTCTCTGATACTTGGGGTCGGTAAAGTTGGCTCAGCTTTCTTCTCGTTTCCGGGTACAAAATTGGGATTTCCAAAGCGTATTAAGTAGGTCGCATCGTCCCCTGGTGGTGGATCTTGCGAACTCGCATTATTAAAGCACAGTGAATCGGGACTTAATGGGATATCAGGGTCCCACGGCTGCTGTAAAAATCTTGCAGGACCTTCAGTTTCATTCATAGCCTGTGCTCTGCTCTTGACCTCCCCCCTGCCTGGGGGTAATAAAAGTGTATGTACGGCATCGTCCTCTTGGATGCTCTGTTCTAGTGACACGCAGAATGGAATGATATTTCCCGGGGCTAATGTTTCAATGATAGGTGGTTCGCCTGGCCGATTCACCTTCTCTGACTTAGCAAAAATCCTCGCACAACCGATGGGAATATTACCATTGGCTCTGAAGGTTTTGCCAAGGGTCATCATGACACTCTCTCCATCCTCTTCGGGCAGCCCATGGTGACGGTTTCCCTTCATAAAGGGGTATATTTTATCCCATCTCTGACACCTCATTGCCTCAGGGACATCATCAGGACTTGAGTATCCAATATACTCCATAAACATTCCCTGCCAGGAATGTAAAACCACGGATCGAATATGGGCTATCTCATAAAATTGCTTGTCTCGATGTTCATTAGGGACTAAGCCGATGCTAAATACGTCGATTTGTCCATGTCCATTCTCCTCATCGTCCAAAACGACAGAGTACACGAATACGTGGTCCTTCGCAAGATGCACATCTTTAATGTACCCCTTTGATGGATGAGGGAATGTGATTTCATAAGGATGCGGTGTTGGCGCGTGTCTTGGTGGGTGGCCAGTAGCAACGGGGTTAGGGTTAGACCCCCCAGTTTCGACGGTTCGTTGGCGTAATGACGAGATTTTGATCAGCTTGATGAAGTGTCGGTTAACTCTACAACCGATCCATTCATCGTTCGCGCAAAGACTGTTCAAGTGCTCGTGATACGACACCCCACGCCAGATACCAATGAATTCGACGTGAGGATAGTTGTGAAGCGAATATACCGCCTGTGGGATCCTGCGCTCCGGGTCGTTTTCGAATTCTCTCGTTCCACTCACGATCAAAATCCGCTTGTCCAAGACAACAGATTGTCGGACATTTCGACGGGGCACTCTATACCCATACCATGGAAGGCCGAGGCCGCGGACGTCAAGAGTGACGTAAGGACGCTGGGGAAAGCGGTTTCCGCTGTCGTAGATAAAAACTCGTCCAGTGACATGGTGGAATACAAGGAACATGTGATCGTACGACGTTTCCGTTTCATAGCAGGCGTCCAGCCGCACGCCGCTGATAACTGTAATCGATGTTGGCTTGCCCTTCGCTCGGTTGAAGAACCGTTTGAGTGCAGAATCAAAGGCCTGTGGCGCCCCCAAGATTACATTGCTGTGTTCCACCGTAGAACCCTTGGAAGCTGCTCCCTCAACAGTGGATCCATTTTGTTGGAGAGTGCCCCCATGTAAAGAATCCCTAACATGGTAGGGGAAGTGATATCGGAGCAAGGGCGAAAGCACGTGATCCTTGGTTAGGAAATTGTTGAAAGCTCTCGAAACTCTTCGCAATCGAGGAATCTCGTATGGTGGAACGTGCTCGAGGACGATAGAAAGAACGTCGTACGGGAGGTCTAGGAGAGCTCTCGAGGAGGATCTCGAGGTTTGTTCAATTCCCCTAAGCTGGGCGGCTATATCTGGTGGCGGGGCAGCAGCGTTGCCCTTCAAGCTCGACAGCAGCCAGGTAACATATTCATCCGCTTCTTTTTCCATATCTGCGTAATCGTCGTGTTCGAAGCTAGGAGATAATATGGAGAAAAGATGGGGTTTTTGAGTGCCAGCGGCAGCAGCAGCAGCTGATGATGAGGAGGGGTGAATTGGAGCAGTGCTGGAGTTGAGGTTGCGGTGGAGGTGCGGTGAGCAGGATTCCTTAGTAAGCCCGAGCTCAGAAGGCTGTGCTTCCGTTTGTCTGGGTTTATATATCAAAAAATACCCGCCAGAAAGACAGAATGTAAAGCTTGCGGAGCTGCGGAGACCTATATCTAGCTATCCATCAGAAACTACAGCAGAGAATATATCTGCATCTTCCAGCGGGCACCGGAAGGTGGAAATCGAGGATCCGGTGGAGGAAGTTGTCGCAATTGAACAGGGCTGCTGCGCTGCTGGCGAACTTCAGCAGGGTTGTTTGATGTGCAATTAAATATGACCCGATCGCTAATGGGAAAAAGCCGCAGTGTAACAATTCCAGAGCCGGCCGGTGCAAGCACGGGGATATCCCTGACAGGATACTCTATACTGACAGCTGTCGTGCCTCTCTTCTATGTAGGAAGGCTCAAAGTTAAGTTTGAGTCTTTCCACCTTCGCAGGATCTTGCAGCGCTTTATATCGAATACCTTCACGCACAAGAGAAACCGACTGCCAGCAGTCGTGGCCAATGACTAACAGGATCTGATAGCATTGGTTAAGTTTTAGCTAAGGCAAACTACCTACCCTTGAGCCTTTAGTTTTCCTTGGATTGAGCAGCTCAGTCCGGCTGTGATCCTTGGCCTCCAGACCCCGACTGGAGCTCCCTGGTTCAGTGCACCTGCAAGATTTTGGCGTCGCAGCCGACCGATGCAAGTCACGTTGGAACGCCGGCCAATGGCACCGTGGGGTTCTACGGTTTGGTGGCGTGGAGCACATGGCCGGTGCAGGGTCGGTTCATGGCCGGTTGCCGGTGGCGGGGTTCATTCATCATGATCGAGATGGGCCTGTCGGACAACCTCATGGCTAAGTAGTTTTACTACGATATCGCCGTCCATGATGCAATGGAAAAGCACGTCTAAACCTAGCACTGAGGTTTTTCCGGGGCTGGCACTAGGATCAGTAGTTATCGGAGGCTCGCCTTGGATTGCGTTTACTTTTCGAAAACCCCATGCCGAAATACGCTTCCTTCAAGTGATATATATCCTCCCCAAAAGTTTTATAATCGTATGATTACATTCTAGCGTTCCACAAAAAAACAAAGGAAGCTTGAGGAAGGAATGGCCGGAAAAAAGAAAAACCGAAGCCTTGGAATAAGCTTCGTATCCGCTTAGCGCACATCGCACACCTATATGAGCGGAACGCAAATTAATCTTATTTAATTACAACGTATACGTAGGACTGAGTCGACCTTCTGACAGCCGGTAGCCTGAAAATATCAATGCAATACGATATAATTATATAATCCTTAATTTTATCTTGGTGCCTTGTACTGATTGTAAACGCAGCGCTGGAAATTCGAACTAGTTCTTCCGGAGTAGAGAATGCTGTTTACGGAACTACCTAGAGCTAGCTCCATTTTCGGGCTTAATATAATTAACAACTAGGCTGGGAAGCACAATATATAATACATGACCATATCGCTCGGTACCTTTACGATGTTTGTTGTCAGAGGCCAGGCTTGCATGATCACAGGCTTGCTTTTTTGTAGTGTCGGGCCCTTTTAAGTCCTCGTAATATAGAGCTATTAGAACTATAATACTGAATTTAAATTATATATTCATGGTTAGACGGAGCATTTGGCTTTGTTCAAGATGTTGATTTTGTAAAAATTTATCATAACATTGCTCATTTATGTACTATTCAATTGACATTACTCTTCGCAAATCAGATTATATATAACTCAACTCTGATAGAATGGATGTCCTGTTAACATTGCCCGATCATACCCGGTGCCTTGCCAACTCTTCTAACCTCTCCCGCTCCTCTTCTAACCTCTCCCGCTCCTCTTTTGACTTCCTCGCCAATCTTTCTTCGCCGGTCTCGCTCATACGAAAACATAACACTATGAGGAACCACATAATAGCAATAAAGATCCCAACAATCACGATTGCTACAAGTAACAAGATAGGATGAGCCACAAATGTTAACACCACCGCAAGGGAAAAGAAAACCATGCCTAAACATTGCCCTGCACCCGTCTTGTTCAGCGCCACGGCCAACTCTGGTAGCTGCGGCCCAAGACTGATCGGACCATACGCTTTCGATAGCACGAGTTGTCCGAGGACCGCTGGGGGGACACTTAGTAGTATCGCCGCGATCCAAAGATACTTGAACGCAAATTCGTACTTTCCAGCACAGACAACTCCAACACTGGCCGCATTGTAGATTATGATAAGAATCATGAACGCGGCAATAGCCCTCCACATGTGGTTGGCCTGTTCGACGTTGGCGTTATACGCAGCAGCGTCTTCTGATTTTCCGCTTTTTTCTTGAAAGGCACCGCCAGGGAGAATTAAAGGTTGGACGAAAGATGCGGTACACTCTTTGGAGTATTGATTAGGGTCTGTACTATTGTTGTCATAAATGTTGCAACGGCCGGAGAAGCCGAGGTATAGGTATCGGGGTTGCTCGATGCGGTTGGTCAAGGGATTTGTGCCAGTGTAGTTATCCGCTCGGTAGAGTTCGAGCGAGAGGGTCTTACTATATTCGTTGAAAGATCATATGAGTATGCATGCACCAAATGTTGCATTTCTTGGGATTGAATGGGTTGTTGACCTACTTGTACTGGGGGTGGAGGTCAATAGAGATCATTCCGAACATGGTAGTCGATGGGTATATATTCCCAAGGAAGACTAGGAAAATAAAAACGAATGATGCTATAAGGTGTGTACGAAATACAAATCAGCTTCACATCCACACGGGCACTTTGCTATTCCAATTTGGGCTTGATGAGAATATACATACCGAGGTTGGCAAAACAGAACCAGCCAGCTCCGATAGGGCCTTTCGCTACTTTTAAGATTCGGTTTTTGGACCATCCATGAGAAGGTTCATCATCGATATCTTGACCGTTCCTTTGAAATTCATCTGCGTACATGGTTGCCAGTTGTTAAATTATAAGTATTAAATCGAAAAAAGAGTGTGGTTAATATTAAATTATATTGTGATATATTGTAGAAGCGATGTAGTTCCCATGAAGCTATCAAAGGATGTTTTACTTGTCGTACTGAACAATATCGGTCAGCAGAGACGGAGAGATCATTCTCATTATATACACATTCCTTCACCATCACATCCATCTCATGCTACTATTTACATTGACCAATGTTAAACAAAAAATTATATCAACTGAGCTCTTGTTCGACTTCTCAGCGGCACAAGAGCCTGTGGCTCGAGATCCCAAATTCCGAACCGGTACCGAAAAGAGAGAAAAAGAGCTGAATTTTGACAGCCTGTGCAGTGCTGCCGAGACGGTTCATTGCTTCCAAGACGAGGAACCCGGCGCACTTCGCTATCTCAAAGACTCTGATTGCTTGAACTCCAGATTGACCCCTCAGGCCAAGAGACGGCAGCAACAGAACAATGGGATATATACCACCAAGGCGCAAAGACAGCGGCATCGACGAAAAATTACCAAAATTGCATTCTGCAGGGCGACATCGAGATCTGAGCACAAGACCAATAAGTTGAGTTGATCAATTGATAGCTGTGACCTTACAACATACAACATTAACATGCATGCGACAGCACCAAAGACAAGGACAATGGCTTAGTTGCCGGCCCCACCTTGTGAAACGTTCGACTGTGGACCCTATTTTTAACATTTCTGGGGGTGTGGAAGCTACCCGTCTGGTTGCCGATTCCTGACTAATTCCATCCAATAATACTCGTCAAGACGCTCGATGCAATTCGCTGGAGTTGACAGCGCTTGCACCCGGTTATGTTGTTGGCCAACTGATCAATCACATCTCGAGATCTCTCGCTGGGGCTTGGAGCGCACCCACCACCATACTGCAACACTTTCTCCCTTTACCCAAGTCATTCTTTCTTCTGAAAAATTAGGTAATCGCTGGGTGTTTTACGGAATCGATAATCCCCCTTTACTCCTATACACACGTATATGTGTATAAACGTGACGAGGGACGAGTAATGTGGCTCGAAATGTGAGGCTGTGAGCGGGATTGATTCACGAGCCGCGCGCTGGTAGACTATATGTGCTCGTCCTTCGGCAGGAAATTAATATCGGTTCTCTCCAAGCTCAAGAGCAGTACTCCACATTCATATACTCACGGACATGCACATATGCATTATGAGCTCATGAGATAACTCGCCGACTGCGATATTCCATCAGCGTGCTAAACCTCCCCCTTTTTTCCTTTCTAGTTTGCACAGTCTATTTCTCCCCATCTTTCTCTAAAGCTCTCTATTGGCTAATTGGGCCCTGGTCTCAGTTGCAGTATAGTGTGAAGACAGTGTAGCCAAGCAGTTAAAACTCTGGTAGAGAGCTCGAGGGGTTCTAACAGCGATCGAAAGAAACGCTCCAAATTTAATATTATTATTACCTATTATCAATACTATTGTCTATCATTCGATAAAACCCAACAATCTCAACACGATGATCCTTCGTTGCCGCCTAACGCTAACATAGTGCGGATCAGCATGCTCGAGTCTTAGAATTTTACAAGAATCGGGAAATACAAGTTGGAATATGTTTCGTTAAGTTCGGAAACTTGTGGAGCATGTGGGGGATCGCGGCCAAATATATACAGAGCAGGACCATCTGGAGTCCCAAATGTTTTCCTTTGTCGTCAGGCTGGAATTTGTTTTATTGCTGGGGTGTCACAATTAGCTAGGGAGCGGTCTACTAGACCCTGTGTGTATACACTCAACTATCAAGGGAACCGGAGAAGCGATACTAGCATTAAAAATATATATTTGCTTGCGGCTGCGGCAAAGCTGACGGATCTGTAAAAAAACGCCCTCCCCGAAATTATACAAAGAAAAACCCCGAGTAACCGTTCAATCTTTCAAGTCGTTGGGAACAAAAAATCTAAAGGAATTACATGCGGCGCCGTGGCCCGAAAATTTACCACGCCGATAGTCCGTAATCAAATCGTTTTAACTCTTTACCCATTTCTTCAACCTCCTTCTTGGCTTTCATTCTCATGTAGAAGATTGGACAGTCCCTGCTGCTGCAAATGACTTCACAATGGAGGGATTCTTGACATCTAGACTCAAATATTAGCTTTGAATAAAATAATAGACTATCGCAGTATTGGTTTACCTCTGGCACTGTGTCCACAATCTTCCAAACCTGACCTCCAAATCAGAAACCTTGGAAAGCTAGATGACAATGTTAGAAAAGATTTGTTGCACAGCAGTATACTGGTTTGAGAAGAACTTACTGTTTTCTGGTAGAGTTCAGCGCTGCGAGGTTGGCAGCTGTGGCAAACAGCACCACCCTCCTCATCCTTTCTTGTCAATGGGGTCTTGCATCCCATGCATGTCTGGGTTTTCTTTGCGAACTTCATCAATCCACCCATAGTCGGTGCTGCAACTGAAATTGTTCTTGTGTGATCACCGGTAACTACACAACTCGAATTAGCGGTAAACTCTTATGGTGCCAATGTTATTTTCAACTTACGCAGTTGATCTGCCTTTTTCGCTCCTAGGATCGGTTCGAAGATTCTGTGCAAAGGCTTTGCCAACTGTTGCTCAAGATAATATTTCGTATCGATAGGGACGTTATGTTCTAGGACGTAAATAGGGTCCTCCGATTTCTCGTAATTCTTTGCGCCTCCAGCTCCTTTCACAATGACATAGGCGACACGGTCGCCTAATGTTGGGGCGGAACCGGCGTCTCTCTTCTTCATTCTCTCCGCAAGCTCTACGTGAGCTTGTTTTGCCGCATACTCTTCTTTCGATAATGCTTTTGTAATCACCAAGTTGGACATGTCGATTTTATTTTGTAGTAAATCTGAAATCATATCTTTCACGTAGGCCTGTGCTCCGTCTTCGTCTTGGTCGATCAAAATCTTTTTTAAGACCGTTTCGATAACCGTCTGTACAAGTCGGCAGTTATCTCTTCGAACGGTTTCGATGCCCTTCGAATCCATCTTGTCGTGCTTGATTGGATTTGTCCAATACAGACCGGCGTATCTCTTCTTGTTAATGAGAAGGTACGGAAAATATACTTTCTCGAACTCGAGCTTAATGGGGCTAATGAATTTACTGGAGACATATGCGGCGGCTTCCTCGCCCATATCCATGACTGTCTTCAGATCCTTTGGGCCAAACTTAACCATAACGGAATCAGTATCACCATAGATGACTTGGGCATCGTGGGTGTATCCGTTCGCAATGGTGTACCTCTTCTCTACTTCGGCCTTTGTAGCTTCAATCATCTGACGGCCGTAACTAGTACAACTACTAGCGATAGCCAAGCATGGCAGTTTACCGTTTGTAGCGCCAGTAAGACCGTAGACGGAGTTGGCAGAAATCTTCAAAGCCAATTGTCGGCCGTTCAAAACGGCCTTCTTGAAAGGGTCCGTTTCGTTTTTAAGATCCTACCATAGTTTCAATTAGTCCCGATGCAATATTCTGCTGATGCAGAGAGGATACTTACATTCTTCGCTCTTTTTCTGGCTCCTAGAAGATCCTCAAAGATGGTAACAAGCAACCCCTTCCTAACACTTGTGTTGACAAAAACGTCGCCTGTTGGGGTAATATGGTAATCTTCATCTAACTTCATGCCCATCTTGTCCATGTGCTCCTGTTTCGTTAATGTAGTGTAGCAAAGATTATGCGCCATCATAATACTTGGGTATAGTGAAGCGAAATCGAGGGTGGCAACAGGTTCTTTGTAGAATCCACGGGTGGGCTCGATAACTGTAGCACCTTCATACTGTTCTTCTTCACCACCGCCACCCCTTTGTTCACGATTGGGAACAACCAGACGCTGCTCTCCGGCCTTTCGAAATAGCTGTGATAAGAACTTGACTTGTTGGCCACGCGCTAAGAGGAAATTGAAAGGGACTCCTGTGACACGAGCCATTTCAGTGTAGTTGATGAGGCACATGAGTTTGTCCATCAAACGTTGGGGTAGGTAAGCATCCTTGAGACAGTAAATAGCCAAACGGCGTCTTGACTCCGGGGTTCCGTTGAACAATTCAGTAATCATCGTGTGGTGGACGTCTTCCTTTTGTTCATTGAGGAAGTGAGCGCTGACTGAATTTAGGGTGTAGCTTCGAAGGTGATAGTCTCTTTGGACAAGCTGGAGAAGATCTAATTGGATTCTACCGTTGGTATTGGTCGTTTTAGATTCCCTATTTCCCATCTGCTTCGAGGAAAATGTTGTTCCCCTGGCCTCGGACTCGATGCCATTGAGTCTGGTCCAGAATGGGAAGTCATCCACCCTCAGCGTCCTTGCGCGGTCCAAAAGATAAGGAAAGTCGAAGTTTGCAATATTGTAGCCAATGATAACATCAGGATCGACTTCTTGAAGATATTTCGTCCAAGCACGCAACATTTGTCCCTCCTTTGAGAATTCACAGATCTGGCAACCTGCAATGAGGGCACATGTGTCTAGGCAGAACACATTTCGTATGAAGGGCTGCTTGTCTCCGTATCTTGTGACGACTGACGCAATCTGGATAACGGGGTCGATCTTGGGGTCCGGGAAGATCCCCTTGCGGCCGGCACACTCAATATCAAACGACATAACACGGAGAGGGGCCATCTTTGACCATTCGCCTTCGGCTTGGTGTGTAATTAAATCTCGATAATGGCAGAATGCTTCGATTTGAGCTGATCCTAGACGACCACTGTTTAATCCCGGCTTAACATATGTGTACTTGTCCTTCTTGACTTCGACCCAAGACATCCCAGACATCTATGGAAAACAGAACGTAAGCACTGATATCCGCAACAAGGTCACACGATATTGTCCTACCTTAGTGTCTACCATAAATCTCATGATATATTGGATATTGTCGAATGTCATAATTCCTCCGCTGACACCGTTCCACATTCCATCAAAGTTAGAGTCGCCTTCCTCTATGAATCTCCGGACTTTCGGGATATGTTTCGGATCAGTCACAGTGATTTTGATGTAAGGAGATTGAATATTCCCCTGAAAGCCATAGAGGTTCTCCCTCATAAGAAGCTCGGTGCCGGCAATGATACTACCCCCACCGGCCGCGATCCTATGCTCGAGGAAGTCACCGTATCGGGGAAGATCTGACTGGGTAAACCCAACCGGAGCCTGAACATAAAGGTAATGATGGAAATTGGTGACATGGAGCAAGACGGAGTGCCCTGTCTGTAGGCTCATTAGTAAGTATCTTCAATGGGCTGTAAGTAAACTTATACTATATCGTACCTCAGTAACACCAAACAGCCTCACACAGGCCTTCCCGGACCAGTACCCCTCTTCTGTATCAATTTGCTGGAAAACTATTCCATGTCAGCTCTGACCCAAATAGTTCGAGCTCTAGGATCCATACCTAAATCGATTTCGTTTGGCTTCCAGTCGTCCATGCTCGGACGAGCCCATTTCTGGTCTGTTTCGGCATTGACTATCCCAAAGACACTATTAGCCCGAATACCCCCTCATATTTTTATATGATGAGCCCTAACCTCCTTTTAAATCACTTATTTCTTGTGTCAACCTCCCAAGATCCTCTTCGAACGACGACTTGGCCTGCGAGAGCTTTGTGTGCTTCTGGTTCTGGCTGGGACCGGCTCCATCGAGTTTTCGCTTCTTGCTGGCCGTGCTATTAAAATGATTATTATGTGATGCGGTTTGGTCACCAAGGACCCTCTTTGAAACAGCTGCTACCATCCTGGCGGTCGTGGAAGGGAAGTGGCGAGCGGCGGAAAAGGTGGAAATCGAGTTGTTAAGGACCTAAAACCGAAAAAATCTATAGTAATCTCGACGAGGAAGAATATACGGTCGACAAAAGCCGTCCCGGAACCTGCAGTAGATAAGGGTGAAGAACGCTGGGTGTTTAGGTGAAGCTCGCGTTTGGTAGAGGTAGAAGCAACCCAAGCGAGTGTGCAGCTTAGTTTTCACAAACTGCCAATTAACGCGTGCAGAAGCGTGTCCAACAAGGGTCCTCATCTGCCGCCGCATCTGCCGCATCTGCCGCATAAACACCATGGCGACTGCAATGGTTCCAATCACGATTGCGTTGTTTGTAATGGTCTGGCCGGCGCCATGACCCTCGCGGCCTCGGTTTAGGCTGCATCCAGCCAAGCGGGGTATGGAAGCCCTGAGCAGAGCTGAAGCCCTTTGATTTCCCGGTAGATTGAGACTTTGGGATCGATACCTACACACGTATACATACGTTCCTAACTGTTGATACTATCTTGCACATACAGACATACAAAGCCAAGCCTCAAGCGTGCCGCATACCATCAAGTTGAATTATATTATATATCAAAAGTCATGTCCGGTAAGGATCTCTGGCACCGGTACCTGGCAATAATACAGAATATGCACACGGAGGATGTATATATCCGTAGACTAACAAATGTCCACATCTATAGCCTATAGCATTACTATTACCATCAAGAATGACGCCGATTTCCCCTTGACATTCACTGGCTACGCGGGCCAATCAGGGGGCGACTTTGGGCCCTATCCTCCCCAGGTCATCAGCGAGCACAGTTCCCAAACTTTTAAGGAAACTCTGGAGGAAATCAAGGACTCGACTGAGGGAAATGCTTCATGGAATATGCTGGATCAAGAGAATTTCGATTTTATAGATTTAAAATTGATCTGGTTGAGTGGGCAAGAACCCTTGTTCAAGGCTGAGATTACAGGTGACGAGAATGGGAAATACGAGCTCACGAGCAAGGTAGACGGGAGTACGACAGTCAATGTTACAGTTACTCTGTCTAAAAAATAGATCGAGTCGGCCATCCTTGGGAGGTTTTTGAAACACCCAGGACGTATGTGCCCACCGGACAGGGGCAAATGAGAAGTCTTGTACCTGTATGCTGAATGTTCGTTAGAAATATATTTAAATGGGCTGTCACGCAAGAGTGAATACTAATGACATGTTTCTAAATCCGCTTCTGCTATGGCTCGACATTTATTGTTTACTGGTGCCATTGCTGCTATTGATATAATTGTCTGCCCTAAATGGGCCCCAGGAGGAAAAAAGGGGATTATGATAAAACCTCGATATTAATTTGGGCAGATGATCTATGCTCTTTTGTTGCACGTCGGTATCGAATAGTTCGTTCCTCCAGAGGCACTACCAGCTCACTATGTACTGGCGGAATTACAGGATACCCACATCAAAGGCTGAATGGCATGCATGAGAGGTGAATCCCAAAACTACTAAGTTGTAATATATCTTGGGTTTGTGAGGTTGTGCGACAATGCAATGATATGGCGGCGGATGGACTAGACCAGGGAGACATGTGTGAACAACGAAACGTAAGAATAGGTAGGCTAACGAGCTCTCCAGGTAGCAGAGCTGTGTGCCTGCCATTTTTAATAGAGAGGTCCATAGAAAACCGCTCTACTTGGCCTCGAGCTCCATGCTTCTGAGCCTGAGCAAGGTTGAGTTGTTTCCAGGTTACACACCCATATGCAGATATCCCATGGAGGATACACTTGTCTCTTGGCGCGCAGGGCCAGGAAGCAACGGGCTGGGTACAGAGTAGGCCTCGTGTTGTCTGGCATACGAGACCAGGTACGGAGGATACTACGAGACTACCTAGGTAGTATGGAGGTGCCCTACGAGACTAGGTACGGAGTCCTGTGCTCTGTGTTCTGCGTTGTAGGCTAAAATCCAACCATCGAGCGGGGCAGCCCGGCCAGGTAACTGAGTACATATGGGGAGCGGTAGCTAGGCCAGGCCAGGAAGTGGGGCTGGGCACCGAGGCTAATGACGACACAGCCAGCCAGCAGTAACCAACCCACACGGCCTAAATTAACCAACTTGGGCCTCGAAATTGAACACAACCCCATCTCGACATCTTACCGTCCCAACAGCTTCGAAAGCAATCCGACCCAATGAGTGCAGCCCCGAAACCACCACCTCTTCCTACGAGGACACCAAGTACTTTGTCCATACCCCCCGCTATCCCGGTAGAAAAAGCTCTTGAAAACCTAAATGCTGCGGCAGAAGAGCTATCCCAAACAGAAGTACGTCATAGCATCTACCGGTACCTTGGCTCGTGCTTCCCATCTAACATTCGATGTAGGATCATGTCACTTTCAGCACAATCCTCGACCTTCACACTTCCACTGCGTACAACCGTTATTCGTTTGCAGACCAAAGCAAATTCCTACAGGGCCTAGAAGTCCTATTTGAGAAGAACGTACGTCTCCGGGATACCCGTGACTTTGGGCCACGTTAATGGGGCTAACGTGGTTAGAGTGAATTGGCATCCGACATAGCATGGGACGCGATTCCCATTCTCCTCAAATTCGCAGCAAGGCCTGTGGGGAAAGATAGTTCCGATGCTGAGGACCAGAAAGCTGTAGCTGGACGAGCGGACTTACTGCTCGACCAGTGCGCTGCTAATGGGAATTCGAAGGAGGTTTTCCTTGTTCTTACGGGAAAAATTAAGAACCTCGATTTCAGAAAGGTGCCAGAGGAGGAGGATTCCGATTCAGAGGATGGTGAAGATGAGGACGGCGACGAGGACTTCACCCCGAAACAAAAGGTTTCACCGACAGCTTTATCAACCGCCAAAATTCTTCTTCGACTGCTGGTTCAAGTTCAGAAGAGGCTGAGGATGAAGACACCGTCCAGGTTTCTTGCGACAAGTTTGATGAGTTTGCTCAGTATGATAACGAAAGCATCGAAATCTCTCCCCCTCAGCCCACTCTGCGACACCCTAGGCCAGATCGTCGAATTTGTTGCATCTCTGGCACCGGCAAAATCGGACACGGACGTAGATATTCCCATCCAAGTCAAACTGATACAGGCATTCATTACCCATGGGGTCGAGGCATTCCTTACTTTGCCAAGAGATAATGGTACAATGATTGGATGGGCGTCAGCTTGGGATAAGAAAGTTCGCCCTGAGAGAGTCGTTCCAAAATCTTCCGTTGACCACACTCACGCGCACCCTCAAGGGAAAGGTCCCACAAGTAATGCACAGGATAAATTGGCGGTCGGAAAGGTTATGGCGGCGTTCTTGGTTCGTATTATAGATACCTTGAGACTTTCATTTATAGATTTCGGCTAACATATATGCTGCTATATCAAGAGCCTCAGCGATAACGTTGATATGAATATCGAGAGCCTCCTTCAAACTTGTCTCGATGCCAATCTGGGTAGGTTATCCTATGAAATAACGAGAAAGGACAAAACTAACGGATTATAGAACCGGAGGATGAGTGCGTGGAACCTGAGGAGCCGGGCTCCCCAACTGCCCCGACATCTGCAGAAGAGATACCACTTTCTTACGTCGGGTCTCTTCTCCTCCTCTCCGCCAAACTCAACAAAAAGGTGCTCGATGATGAAGATTTGAGTGCGCTGAGTCTAAAGATTTTCCCGGAGCATGCCAATCTGACTTCCAAGTACCTCCCTGAAGGCGTGGAAGGCTCCGTCATTGATGCTTTAGTTTTTATTGGAAGTTGGATTATCAGGCGGTCCAACAAAGACGGTGATGTTTCACAACTTGGCAATATTCCGAACGATGACGACGAATTCTTCTTGTACATTCAGGTAATCCCCAAGCCTGATTCACCCCTGGCCGGTGGGAATACATATTAACACCGCTCCTAGAAATATTCGGCTCTGTCGGCCACGCTATCTGAACCTGATCTTAGAGGTTTGACCTATCTTCATGCAACTACGATCCTTCATTTGAACCCTCGCGAGGAATTGCGTTTAGGGTTTATTAAGGATACTCTTGAGCACTGTCCTTTCGAGGCTCTCAAAGCTGCGATAATCGGATACCTAAAGGACGAGGTTTTAGCAGCACAGAAAGGGAAAGTTAGCGGAGCCAATAAAGAATCAGTTTTCCTAAGTCCCCTTATCCTTGATACCCTCATCTTAAATCTCTTCCCGGACTACGAAGATGAGTTCCTCAAACGGGGTATCCGCGATGGGTGGGTTCGGTTCAATGAGGCATATTCGACAATTTCAGCCACGGCCAACCTTTACTATCTAATTTGGGCCAACGATGATCTTAGGAATCACCTTAGCGTTTCAAGGCCGGATTGGACTGCCGAAATTCAACGACGCTGGGTTGAAGTTATTAAGAAATCTATAACAACATTCAAGAATGTAGGCACAGGAGAAGGCGCTGCTGATGCTGATTTAAAGGTATGGAGAGATTCCGCATCAAAGAGAGGACCGGGAATTTTCTAACAAGCATATAATTTATATAGAAGGAAATACAGGATGCAGCTGTGGACTTGGAGATGTTGTCGTACCTGCTGGACAGACTTGACGAAATTAGGCAACAGAAATCCTCCTGATAGACCCTAGACAACCTATGAAGGGCACATATATTCTCAGTGGCAATGTTGATGGTTATTTCATTTTTGTTTATGTCATACTCCCAAGCCGGCGTTCCCTTGATTTGTCCATGTCTTCCACCCGTCTACTAAAAGGTAGTTAGTTTACAAATGCAATGCTATGCTTTACTATGTTTACGCACAAGAAACCCTTTAAGGAGTCGCCAGACGCAACAGTGGTATAAGGCGCAGCCCATATCAATTCATCAATTAGAATTACCATAAACGGCAATAGACACTGGGCAAAAGATAGCAGTTTGACATGCCCCCAACACCATGCAACATATAGGAGGTCATCGGCTAGCCTACCAACAACTGCACAGCAATTTCTCGCTGGGCGACGTATCTAACACGAAGCTTACAACTGTTCTCCAGCTTAACCTTGGGGTTTGTGGATTTCCTCTTTTGGACACCGACCAGTTGGGTCGGAGTATATTCTATCGATTGGGGCAGTCGAAACAGAGGATTTCGACCTTCATACTGGCACTGGTTTATCCTTCACGGGATGAAGGCCCACAAAATGGCAGGATTTGCTAGCCAAGGTACATGCATAAAAGATTTGGAAGTTACATTCTACTTATCTATCAACGAGTTGGATTCTTCTTTTCA
Organism: Orbilia javanica; assembly: GCA_036872735.1. Classification (NCBI taxonomy): domain Eukaryota; kingdom Fungi; phylum Ascomycota; class Orbiliomycetes; order Orbiliales; family Orbiliaceae; genus Orbilia; species Orbilia javanica. The sequence goes on along the minus strand of JAVHNR010000004.1, from coordinate 2,330,584 downwards.
CTCATACCACTTCTGAACCAATATACAAACTACGCACGTGCACGGCTCATGAACGAATCAAAGGCCCAGGGGACTCAGAACTCTACCTTGCATTGCGGACACGAGGGTATGTTAGTCAGAAGGGCCCCGGTGAATTTATCAATGCAATGCGGCCTTAGCTCGACCGTTTCACACAAGATCAACTGACACCATACCCTCCTGTTTATCTAGGTTCTCCGAGACTACTGTTTATCAACGCTTATGTTGACATCTTGGATTGAAACGTGTGTCTTTAAATATATACACAAGCTTAAAAGTAGCTACAAAGTCAGAGTTTCTGGGGCTACTCAATCCGAGTCTAGCGCAGTGTATATAACCTGAGGGCACCTCCGCCTCTAACTCGGCCACTGTAGATGTTTATCGGTGTCGATATCTAAACTCCCACTACCGCTACCACTACCGCTACCACCCCACACCTCCTAAACCAACTTTCTTTTATAGACCCGTTCTCATTTTTTCCATACATCTCTTGCACACATGTAATCTGCAAAAGCCTGCAGCTTACGTAAGTATTGAATCCTAACCATAACCGTCTTTGCCTCTTCAAACATTGATTTTGTATCACCATTATCATAGTCCAAAAAATTCAAACATACCCCCGGCCGGTATCGATGCCCATTCCATCGACACCAGCTGCCTTCTTCCTTGCGTCTCTGGTATCTTTATTAAAGCTCGTCGAACTAGCTAATGCGACACCCATCGTCGACCCCATCTCCACAAATGCTACAGCGGAGATTACAAGATGGATTCCTCCCCCTATGCCGTCTATCGATCCCCCTGTGGTTCCTATTGAGAATAAGGATGAGCCGCGTAAGTAGACTTTCTTTTATCGTTCTCGTTTCGTTGACTAGTTGTTCGAATAAATTGCTCCTGAATTGTGGACCTATGACTAACCTTTCTTTCTTTTTTCGTTTACTTTTTCCCGGGGAAATCAGCACGGGGTAATCAAGTATTCTGCGCCATTGTTTGAAAAGTTAGCACATTTTTGATCATTACTCATAGCATATAGTTTTGATATAAACAGAGTATGCATTTTCACATTAGTGTGTTAGAGTTTATGGGTTACTTCCAGAACTCTCTTGGGTCGAGTATATATGGACCCATGGATATACCCCGGGAAGCTTCCAAAGCTAGTATATAGGATACCAAGTTTGTACAGTTATATTAATTGGGACATTAATTGTCGGTAGACCCGCCCTTAGTCCTTGATTACATTCAATTTCGTCTAGTTTATAATCGAGAAGATAATGTGGTGTCTTAGAGAGCTAGAGACGCTAGTGTTTATAACATAGCTTCCACAAAGTCGAGTGGTTGAATTCTCCGTTAGAAATACTCTTTTATACCTTGTTATTTAGCCCTGATGTATTTTCAAGTTCGGTTATGGGGGATATACAAAGATATCATGTTTTTCTACTAAAGCGCTGGAAATTTAGTAACAAGAGGTACTGTCGAACAGACCCAGATAGCAGGCTAATTTACGAGACAAAACAGACCCTTTGTTAAATAAATTTCGGCAGTTCGTGTAGAATGGTTAAGCATACCAAAGGAAACAAATACGGGAGAGGGAGGCGGTATCACGTATTCAAAGCCGACGGCGGGCTGGTGGTATAACTTCTAATATACACAGCATCCCCCATAGTATGCTAAGGACTAGAAAGGGGAAATCAGTAAAAGAGATCCATAATTTTTGTGCATTTTTTAACCCATCCGCTAGGATAGAGGGAAGAAAAAAAAAAAAAAAGGAAAGTTATGTGATTTCGTTCTGATTAGAAGACAAAGGAGGAGGGGTTTCCCATTGAGCACAGAAGTCTCGAGCCATGTCGAATAAGTTTCATAGTCAAATATTCTATGATATTTTACTTCGACCTAAATGACGGTAGAAATAGTCCGTTCGTCTTCTGAGTCATTTTCGAACGAGTAACTCATACCATCACCAGGTCTGCGATTTTCGGCTGCGTTCCTCTTGTTGATGGCATCTGAAGCCTGAGACGAGCTATAATTTGCTTTGGCTTTGCCCTTGCCTTTGGAGCTCTTGGGATTGACAGGGTTTCCGCCTTCACCTTGTTGGTCAGGTATGCTCCAAGCATGTCTCAGCTGCTGGAGTTGGCCCTCGGCGAACTGATTGTGGTCAGTCCCAACGGTACTAACATTATCTGGTTTTCCACCGATAGTGCTTGACGCCTCAGACCTAGCTATATTTGAAAATGGCCTTTGGAGATTCCCGCCTCGCTCTGGTTTCGTTCCGGCGAGAGGGAACCTCTCACTCATGACACTATAAGCGGCGGTTGGTCGAGGCCCAAACGTATTCGGCATTTCACTTGAATTAGCCTTGTTTCTCGCGCCCATGGCGTTCGAATTATCCCCGAGGTCGGAAGGAGCACCACCACCGATGGTGCTTAAGGTCTCGCTCCGATAGGACATAGTCGCCAAACTCTGTGAGAGTCTACTCTGATCGACGGAAAGAGTGAGACCACCCTTGACACGGTCGTATTCAGACATCTGGTTGATACGGCACATGCCGCTTTCGACATGTTGAAGCATAGCAGATGAAGACGGGAAGCGTTTCTTGCAGCCAGGACAACTAGGCAAGTTAGAATATATGTAGCTTAGGACACGGGTTAGGAACTTACATGAAGTTTTTGGCGATGTGGGCGTCAGAATTGAGATGCTGCTGGAAGGCGTCCGAACGCTTGTATTTTTTCCTATCCCAACATACCTATATTTTAGTAAAGAATTGAAAGGAGATTACATCAATCGATTTTTAAGGGATACTAACCCACAATTTCTGAATGGACATTTAAAGTGACGGCGCTCCTTGTCCCACCAATTCATATCGATTTCGATGACTTGATCTTCAGGCCTTGCGTTGGCTGCAGCCCTTTGGTCGAAGATTTTGAAGTGCGAGAACGAGTTGACAAGTTCGACCGCTGGGTTTTCGTCTTTAGTTGGTGCGGGCCTCTCAGTTCCCCGTTGGGTGGTATTCGTAGAACGGTCACGAAGTTCTTCATTGGTTTGCCGTTGGTGATCTTCGACGGCCTCGTAAATGTCAGAACGGCGGAGGCCACCAGGACAGAGGTTCCCCTCGATGTGCTGGAGGAGTCCAGCCTGCGTGTTGAAGTTCTCGTGACATTGAGGGCATATGCCCCCAGCAGAGGTTTGGTGGGCCTGAAGGAAGAAGGACTAGTAAGATAGTGCAATGCTAGTCTGGAACCGGTGTCAACGTACCTGTTGAGTATGGAATTGGAGCCCAGATTCGCTTCGGAACTCCTTGACACACACAAAACAAGTGATGTGCCTGTTGCTCCTGAGAACATGCATCTCGAGATCATCTCTGCAATCAAATTCTTGATCGCATTTCTTGCAGTAGTGGTGCTCAGCCTGGATCTTGTGCTTAACAAGTTCAGCGTGAGACCTGAATACTGGTCGTCTGCTGTCGGGACATTGGTTGCAAGGATATTCTTCCTCATCCTGTGGGCCAGGGACCTGGGAGGAGACGACGGTTATGATTCCATCATCTGAGTCATCATCTGAATCGTCGAAGCTTCGGAATGGTGCCATTTTGAAGATTAAAAAGACTAAACGTCCTGGACGTTCTGACGGTGGATGGGATTGATGTGAATTTGCTGCTGCTGAAGTTTGAGGTGAATAACAATTTTAGTCAGATGCCCTACAGCATATATATAAGCAGCACTCCGAAGAATGTCCTCGTAGCCTCGGCGTCTGGATTGAGAAAGGTTAGAGGTGGAATCTGGGGGGTGATGCAGTGACGACCCGCACGCCCACCTCGAAACTGGCAGGGACCTTCAAAATGGCAAATTGTTGCAGTTTTTGTGTTGTGCTCGGTTTCTTGGGCTCAATTGCTGGGTGGAACACCTCGCTGCTTTACCTCCTTGTGAAAAGTTTAGGAATTATGATTGATTCGATTCTCTAGCCTTGACGAGGCTGCCTATTTACGCCCTAGTTTCAAGATGGTCAGCTTGTTTGACAATTACTTGGTAATCGACGTTAATTCTGTCAGCCGTGAACTCAATACAATATCATATCCTGAGAAGGTTCATGAGCGTTGGGCTAGCTGAAGAGTAGTTTTTTTCCCACTCCAGATCTACCGACCCATAGACACCTATGACCTAATAGAGAACATTAGAACTTCAGGCACAATTAGACTACCGGCTAGTCCACGACTGCGGCCACTTCGGGCCCCGCCATCAAATGTTTTATATGCATAACTATAAAACAATTCCCCATGTCAATATCTAGCATTGGTGGCTGAGTACTGAGCAGCAACAGCAATTAGATATGGAGATTACATATATGCCGGATCCGACCCTGAGCTTGAGGGCTGTTCCCAGCGTTATAATCATTCGAGCGTGCATATACCTAGGCATCTTTGATCTTAAGATCTTTCTGGGCTCATAATTATATAAGCTTAAGTCCTCGCCAGATTCTGAACTCCGCGATCAACACAAAAAATGCAACAAATATCGTCGTCAAGACTACGGCTTCTTTATATAAACTTATCAAGGTAAGTCGTTGATGGAGGGGGAAAGGCACATGTCTGAGATGCTTTGTATCGGCAGGGAAGTAAATCATGATATCAGCCGGGCTTTATTGTAAGTATATTGTCAGATTTAGATCTTCGTTTGGTAGACAAATAAAAGTAGTTAATACTTGTCAACCTGTGCGAGGCCGTGTATGGAATTGGAGGCAAACAATTGTAGAGATTAATTATAACTAGCAATTAAGAGATACTAGAAGTGACTGGTAAATATACTTTTTTTTTGGACACAGGTCCATACTATTTTACTATACCTGTAGCTGTGCCACCTGCACATCCAACTAGGACCCATACTAAGAGACTACCTACTACTATCATACTACTTTATTAAAAAGCGGAAGAGCGATAAAACAATGTTCGTGTAGAACCAAAATAATTAGGTAGAAGGATTGTACAGCCGGCTATAAACATGAAAGGGGAGCCTGAAGTTTTATATAACTGGGACAATGGTTTGGGTGGTTCGTGCGAGCTGTAGGCACGCTCGGCGGACATTGTGTATCGTTGAACAAAGAGCGTGCTCCACTGTGTTGCTAGCCCGTCCTTCCTCAAGATGCATATTATTTTGCTTTCTAATTGTGACCAGCTTCCATCACACATCTCCCTTACCAGAAACCAACCCAGGCCACAGCTATAACAAGTCGAACTCCACCCCTTGGAGAATTTTGCTGTAGTTTCCTCACCTTCCACCTTATTCGCCGCCTATAAATCCTGTTTCTTTTCCCATTTCGAGGATGAGCGGAGACCTGTAAGCGCAGCCGTCCAAACATATCTTCTAGAACACGGTTTGCTAACGAGACCACCGGCCTCCAAGTACTGGGAGCGAGGCTTCCACGACCTCAAGTAGTGCGTCTGAGTCTGCCTCTTCTGGCGAAGAATCCCGTGTCTCTTATGGCATCCTATCACCTCCGTCTACCCCGCCTAGTATCAAATTCAACCCGCCTCTCTCTATTCAAAGGAGAGTCAAAGTTTTCGATCTTCTTAAAGAAGTATCCAAGCACTATGAAGGACCAATCCAGTCGCTTCTAGAAGTCGGATGTATGCTCTTAGACTTTCCTTCTGAGGTTTATGAGAGCTTCTACTGATTTTGTTTTGCAGGCGGTAGCAATACGCCATTGATCCAAACTCTGCTGAGCTGTGATGATGAGCTTCCTCTGTCTCTATTGAGTGGGATCGATATCGACGAAGATCTCATGTCTACTGGCATTGACACTGCTTTCACCACCGTTGAATACGGTGGGGATGATAGATGGAGGGACTTAACTGTCAGCCTCATTCATGGTATGGCTCTTTTTTTTTTTTTTTTTTCTTTTTTGAACACAGGTGCCTACAATGTTTAATGCAACACTAACTGGCCCAAAATTCAGGTTCGTTTGAGGACATTTCTCCTCAGAATATCGGGCCTTACGATGCTATCACTTCATGTGAAGGTAAAAGAAACTTCTACGAAAACCTATCAGCGAATCAGCACTAATTCATCTTAGTAATCGAGCATCTGGACCCGGGCCCTCTCGCAAATTTCGCGCCAACCCTCCTTGGGCGAATGAACCCCAAAATTCTTATTGGTACAAATCCTGTACTACCCTAAAAACTTAGCACAGCTAACTTAGTACATATAGTCACCACGCCGAACCGAGACTTTAATTCACTTTTTGAGATGCCATTTGAATCTGCCGACGTCACTAGACGCGGCGAAAAACCGTATGTATGGGATCCGCATGACGACCCACAAGTTTCAGGTAGACGCTACTACCGCGCACCACATACATACGCAATGCGCCACCATGATCACCGATTCGAGTGGACTAGGCAAGAATTCCAGGCTTGGGGGAATGCCGCGGCGGAAAGCTTTGGCTATACTGTAAATTATCACGGATGCGGTGCCCTTCATGACGGTGCTGAAATCCTTGCAAGTCGCTGGCGGGTCGACGAGGCTCTTCGGAGGCAGATCCGGAGACAGAATATGGTGGTTGAAGAGGGCCAATCGATTGGGACGAACTTGCTTCTTGAGGCATTCGGACACTGCTCCCAGGTTGCTATCTTCATCCGCAATGATGTCAAAGCAAAGTCACAAGAGCAAATATCTTCTTTGGCGAGCCGACATTACACAATGGAGTTAGCACCGATGGACGCCACTGTTAAAAAGCACGTACACCTCATCCGCCAATTATCGCCTGCGCTTCAGCTTGTAAAGTACCATACTTTCCGGAAGTCGGTTATTGATAGACTATATCCACCCGCCATATTCGATCTTTTCGACCAGCAAAGGCTTACTATTAAACACCTTCTCCCCGTTGAGGTCCAACGGGTGTGGCAGTATAGCCAGGCTTTGAATGAGGACAGGAAATATGACTACGAAGCAGTCGTAATAAATACAGATTTAAGATATCTATGGGACAGCTGTTACATGGTACGGCGGGCCTGTCGCTTCCATTTTGAGCTTTTCGAATACTTGATGGGCGCCAACGATAAAAGTTCCTTTGGGCCTTCTCGAAGGCAGAAGAGTGAAGGGCTGTTAGAATTTGATCTTATCGATGCACTCGATGGGTTAGATGGTCCTATCGGCGTCATAGGGGTAGAATTAGAGCCGATCGTAGAGTATGCACAAGTGTATGATCCCTGCGAGGTTCCAGATTCAGAAGATTCAGAAGACGGGGATACCCATCCGAAACCACCATCGCATTTGAAGGTCGTTTCTACGACTCCAACAATCACTGCGAAGGTTTACTGGCACACGAATTCCCAAGAACGGCATCCAGTTCACGAAAGCACCTACTTGGCCCAATCTCCGCTCTCAGAAACCCCCCAAAACAAAATACTAGTACTAGATGAGCCAGTGGAAGTCATGAAGCAGTACGAGAAGCGATTAAAGGATCCGCAATCCTTTAAACCACTCGTTTTAACTTCTTTACCAGTTACCCTGGTATTTCTACGGCCTGAGACACAACCTGAGGCAATAGAAGAATTTGACTACGAAGAGCAGAGAAGAGAGATGCTGAAAAACTTTGGCGAAAGCTCGTATGAAGACGAGGCATGGACAGAAATCGCGGGCTCGAAACTAGGTTTAAATGATTCTTTAAGCTGGGGGGACTATTCAAGTGCAGAGCCGATTGGTTGGAATTAATGTGTCTCAGTTCGATCCCCATGCATCAGATTTGGAGGGCTTTAAGATACTTGACTGCGGGATCATCGATCATCTGAACCTTTAGAGATGTCAATTATTATCAGCTTGTCTAATTATAGCCCAGAATGCCAACCTAAATGAAGAGAAAGGGTTTGATATAGTATTCACATTGACCTTGTATACATGTAGTTACATGCAATTCATACTTTGATCCACCGAAGACTCTTTCGTCTCGAATAGATCAATACCAGCCAGCTCGGATTTTATAGAGATCTGATTCTAGCCAACAACTAAACTATTATTCTCAATCACAAGAGGCCCGGGCTTCGAAATCTTGTTATGTTGAACTCTAGGACTGAGGTAGCAGGGGCCCAGACCAGTTGATATCAACACCGAGGCCACATACATTAATATATGTCATGGAGACCGAATGGCTGGTCTCCTCACGCGCACGCCTCGCGGCAGCATAATTATAATCGTATTTAATATTAGCTCGCTCTTCTTGTGTCATGAGGGTGGGACGCCTGGCCTTCTCCTCCTCAGCAATATTACGCCACCCTATACACAACTTGAACCTTGAAAACCGCTTCGTAACTTTCTCAAGGAACTGTACACAATACTCACAGGGTTTCTGGGAACAATAAAACTTTAGTATATGATTCTGCTGGTATTTTGATTTCGGCATAGTTCCTTCCTTTTCTCTTGGATGCCATATTCCGTGAACCATAAGATACCACACAATAGCTTTCTTCTCCGTATGACAACATTCAAATTTTTTGATATCGTCCAGGGTTTTAGGAGGAGACCAGGAAAGCATATCGTGGTCATTATACCTCATTTCCAGAACCTCTGATAGCTCCATTGCCCAGTCTCGCAAGCTCTCGTCAGGGTATGGGAATCTTTCTCGCTTGTAGCTGCGGCATACAAAGGGCGAGGAGATGGAGGGTATATAGTCGGTTCTGTGTTCCAAGCCGTCTTCGAAAAATTGCCCACTAAAAGTGACTAGGTCACTATAAGGCTTAGACCTCCTAACGAGACTCGCCGTCCGGGGCCCCCTACTAGGCTTTGTTTTAGCATGTAGTAAGTCTTTTGCCCGCGGTGTACCCCGATTCCCGCGTTCAGGTTGCCAGCAAATCCATTCATCCTCTATTAACTCCTTCCCACCCCAGCCAGGTCCACGCCGAACTGACGTTACTATTTTCCATGTGACAGAATCCGACAACTTATCTTCGTGATAAATTTCGAGGATTTGTTGAAAGGAGTATAGATATCCGAACCGTTTCTCGATAGCATCTGACAAAGAGCGAATAGCATCAACGTAATCGTTTTCCGGAGAAGTTGAGCTCTTGGTCGGTGAGCTAGGTTTTGGGTCATCGGAAGATAAATTGATGCCTGCTAATAACTCTGCTGTCTTGTCCACGTTTTCTATGAATGCCAGCTTCGTCGACTTTCCAATCATCTCCTCCAACCGCTTGTTCCGTTCTGTCATTTTAAATAGTAAACTCTCACAATCTAGCTCACAGTATGCATTGTCAAATTTTTCGCCCACAGTAACCCAATACTTCCCAGAAGGGTGTATTTGATATCCAATGGGTTGTTCCTCAGAAGTTGTGAGTTCGTGGATGACATATGGGAATATCGCCTGATAGCGCCGCACTTCGGAAGAATCCTTGCATGTGTGCTTGCAAATTAAGGGATAGCCGATATAAGGCGGTTTGGTGTATTGATGCAAATCGATCAGCTCGCATTTAGGGCATCGAATAAGAAGCTCGGTTTCACTCCAAGCCCTGACCAAAACCGGCTCGCAAGGGTTCCCTGAGGTGTCTGCATCAGGGATCTTCGAGAGTGCTAAAGTATAACTGTAACAAACTTCCAGCATCTTAATTATCCACATCCGTATGAATGAAGCCACGCTTTTCCACATCCTTATGGCTCGCGGGTGCTCCGGGGAATCCCTTTGGTCGCCAAATTTCTTAATGTAACGATTCTTCAAGGTGTCGACAAGTTCGACCCAAAAGAAAACGGTGTCGGTGAATTCCAGAAGTTTTTCAACCCTTGTTTCTAAAACGGTCCTGGTCTCGGTCCCAGAAGACCTATCCGCTTCAAAACCAATATTTTCTGCTATCCATTTTATGATTCCGCTCCCTTCTTTCAGCAATGACTCCAAGGCGGACTCCGTTACCTCGATTAGTGATAATGCTGTTGACATTATTGACTTGCTTGTCTTTTGATATTCGAAAGGTGCTGTGGCCAAAATAAAAGAGGTTGTTTATATACCCTAAAAGCGGATATTCTATGCTTCGGTTTTACCCATATTTATATAAATGCAGTTAAAAATAGGCTGTAGGTAGTAAATAAAACACACAAGTTCCATAAATTCACACCATCCTCTGTATTAGAATATATATCTTGGATTTGCAACCTTCCCGCCTTCCTGCAGCGCAGATGCTCATCCTACCCCGCACAAGGCTGAGTAATTTCTGTTGCCCCTGATATAGATAGATAACATGCGAATTCACCCGGGTCCCTCAGAGGCTTTAAAGGCGCAAGCCATCTGATCAAACATAATGCATAATCTACGGGACTGTAGAGTCGCCGAAAGAAAAAAAGTTGAATCTCGCTTGCTTGGCTGCAGGCTGCAGATAACATGGATTGGCAATGCATCCGATGGGCCCAATCGCAATATGCACCGCTCGTTGTACAAAAATCCAATATCTCGCTCAGTTATGTTTTATCAAGGAGCATTTGAATGAGCCAGCCAGCTGGCCAGATTTTATAACTTAGGGAGTTTTTATATAAAAAAACCATCCACGAATCCGAAATATTTATGTTTCCCCCCAAAATTCTCATTCATCTTCCCTCCTCGCCTCAATTAGTCATACATATTTGGGCTCCCTCGTTTTTACAAACGGGTCTAAAGAAAGACGGCTGACGGAGTGCATTTTCGAATTCATCAGCTTGTGTCACACACACACATGAGCCCAACACAAATCTTTCTCAAAAATCCAACAATTCGGACACCACTGGCCGGATATAGTCTCGGATTCACCGACATGATATACTATGATGGATATACGAGATCAGTAAGAGGCCTATATATAGCGTAATACGAGATACGCAGACTTAGGATCATAGTTTCAAAGAACGGTATACTTTAAGAATACGTGCATACTTAAGCTTCACTGTGCTGAAATTTTATCCTGTAGCTTGTAGTGGGATATGATGGAAGTTAATTGGTGTGTTAAATACAAACCTCTATTTAGAGTATCGTTTACAATATATCTGAACAATTTTGGTAGATGCATGGATGGTTACAGGGCAAAATCCCTAGGGGTTCTGGGTTATTTATCAAGTTCGGGACTGGAACATGCTGATATATGTGCGTGTGCCATAACTAGTACCTAACTAAATTTATAAACAAAAATAAAACCTATTTATTGACCCGAATACATTTAAAGAACACGTTGGTCTAGCTCTACTCGTCGAATGAGACCGTCCTTGACCTGAATTTTATTAGGTGTTACAGGTGGCGACCAGGTAAAGTGAACGAGGAGGCCGTAAAAATTGACTGCATAGGTCATTGAAATATCATTGTAGTCGCTAGTATGATTGTGCCATCCTATGCATAATCCGAATTCCTTTGCGACTCTTTCCATAAATACCTGGCAAGGCTTACACGGTTGCTGGGTTAAGTAGAACCTTAGCACGTCCCTTTTCGTGTTATTCACCTTCGGTAATGCTCCCTTCTCTGCAGGGTACCAGAGCCTGTGCTCAACAAGAAAGTTTACCAGTTGTTTCTTCTCCACGTGGTAGTGCTCCTGTTCAAGAAGGCTTTTCTCATATTCGATTCCTAAATATTGCGATAGCTCTTTACCCCATTTTTGCAAGTCCCAATGACTGTAACAGGGCCTTCTGACTTCGGGTTTTCCGTGATGGGGCTCGTCGTACTCCGTGCGTTCAACGATGCTAGGTTTGTCCTGGTATCTATCATCCGAGCCCAAGATTTCCTCATGCGCGCTACCGCTGACGGTTATGGTGTCATTGCGGAACCGGCCTACCCGTAATAGACCACCTGTTTGACTATGAGTCCCATAACTAGTTTTGACTTTGTACGTCGTCTCCTTTAAATCCAGTCCTACTTCTGTCAGGGCGTATTCCGCCCGGTATCGTTTCCCCCACGGTGTATCTAGATACGCGTATTTCTTAATCTTATGAATCGTGATATTAGGAGGCTGTTTGCCAAAAATATCCACAATGAACCTGAGACCGCTCAAGTAACTGGTTTGTGATTCAATCATTTTGGAGAGGTCTTGGGGGGCTTTTTTTTCGTCACACCTAAAGCCCAAACTCATCCCTGAGAATATTTCGGCCAACGATGATCCATCGTCTGACGGGGTCGTCGATCCGGATTCATCGTCACGATCCGAGTGTTCAATAGGGAATCGGTAGCCTGCCTCCAGAGTTTGAGCAATCGAGTACTCCACCTTATTAATCAACTTTTCGTAGGTGGAAACTAGGCTGAGGATTTGATCCTTCACCATCGATGTGGCCAGCTTATCCTCCCGGAGTTCGAGCAAATATTTTGTGCTCGCTATTATCAAACTCGTTTTTTTACGTATATTGTTAAATATTTTTGAAATCCAGTGTGGAAACGCCGTCGGGGGGTCTGGGTTCGAGACAAGGTGTGGACTGAATCGATCTTTCCGTCCACCGTGCTCAAGGCTTGAAGTACCCGTAGAATCTTTTGCTTTTGGATTTGATTTTGGTGGTTGTTTAATCTTTCGCTCCAGTTCTGCTATGGTACCGTCGAGTCTCTTTGCTTTCGCTTCTATCTCGTTAGAGATAGATAGGGCTCTCTCTTCTAAAGCCCTTTCCTCTAAAAACTCTTTCTCACTAGCTTCTATGTCACTGATCCCTACTTCCTCCTCCGGGGTCATAAAACCCGGAGGGTATGGGATAAGTTGAACTATGAAAGAACCCATTGGGATAGAGAAATAGTTCAGAGAATGCTAGCTGCCGTTTGGATTGAATTGGAGGGTAGGTATGTGTACGGAACAATAGTTAAGTTTGTAGGGAGGATAGTATATGTATATTTATAAAGTAGCCTCGAAAGCTAATATATATATGCAATAGCCTACTGGGAAAGAAAGATAGAGGGTGTACTATAGCCCGAAAGTAGTGGATGCTGGGACGCTTTAGCTAGATAGATAGTATACTTGAGATAGATGCTTGAGTATTTGGCCTTCTCCTTAGATCTTTTTCTTTCCCGATCGTGATCTTTTATACTTTATTTTCAAGCCTGGTAGCATACAAGGCTGACTATAGGACCAGACATGTGACGTATTGTATCCGATCCTGAAGTCTTCCTTGCTGTGCCGCAAGAGGTAGAATTATGGACCACATAGACACATGAAGTTGCATAGACTGTCAAAAGGGCTGTGTGGTACTTAGCCATATATTTTAGTTAGGCCACCCGTCTTAGAAACTTGAATCTACTAAGCTAGGCTAACACCCAGGTACTTCCTTGGTTACCTATCCTGCGCCTTTATTTATATGAGAGAATGTTTCGATTTAGGATCGAGCAGCTGAAGGTACGTACCTTTAGGCGCACATGCACATATGCACATGTCTGTATATATCCATGCACTCAGAATACCACAAAAATGCGATTCGGCCTTGGATTCGATTCCATTCAACCTGTAGCGAAATTGTCAAGTATATTGTGATAGATATTACCCTTTCCGTCTCTTACCATTGGTAAAGATTTACTCTTGAAGCCTTAGGATCTTGTAGGCTGATAATTAATCCACAATGCAAGTAGGCTGTGGCAATACGTAAACAATATATATTGCAATGCAATGCAATGGTAGGCGCCATAACCTTGTCCTATAGCCTTCCCTGGGGGTCAACGAAGCCACCAATCACCAACCTTGCGTTGCCAACGTTAACCGCTTACCAAACTTTCTGTACAACCTCAAACCTTCGGAAACCGGCTTTTCAACAATCCAAAACCCATTTCGCCTCAAAAATTCTTCCGGTCTGACTTCACCCCCCCACTTCACTCAACCCCTCCCACTCCAAATCCCCCCAATCCATCCACACATACACGAACAATGGGCCTCCTGTCATACCTCGGCTTCTCCTCCCCCACCCCTCCAGCTCCCAAAACCACAGCGCCAGACAGGTCCGAACGTGCCAAATGCTGGGAGTCCCGTGATTTGTTCTTCACCTGCCTCGACAAAAATGATATTCTCGATAGTATCAAGGATTCCGAGCTTGCGAATAAACAGTGTGGTAGTCAGCTGAAGCTGTTCGAAAGGGATTGTGCTAGTAGTTGGGTATGTTGTATCATATCCAATGTTGTATCTTTATATATATATATTTATGGAAAGTGCGCAGCTGACCCAAAAACCAGGTTGAATACTTCAAAAAACGTCGAGTGCAGGAATACAAAAAAGCGAAATTGTTGGAACAAATGGAGGCGGAAGGTGGACAGCAATTGACCGCTGTTTCGACGGAACCAATATCCAAAAATTGATTAATATACATATCTACTCTTTCCGAGGGATATATATACTATCTATACTGTACAGTGATCCGCTCTCAAGTCTCCGCTTTCTTCTTTTATAGGGACTAGGGTTTTCTTTCACCCCCTTGCTGGCGCTATGGAGTTTACCGGTTGTCTTTCGAGTCAGTTGGGGAGGGGGGAGGCTAATTATACAAATGAAGATAACTTTGTAAGATATGGAATCTGTTGGGTCTGAGGTTGGGGAATCGATAATTGATAGGAACCTCATCTTAGCAGTATGCGCTAAGGGAGACGACACTGTTGGATCCAAAAAACGCCAATGGTGCTATTCTAAATGTACATAGGACACTGAAAGATGCCATTTACTCCTAAAACGCGGAGATGGAACAAGTATCCCGAAGAAACCGAGCCGGCCATTGGCGATAGCCTTAACGGAAAGGGGTGCTAACTCCCCAAACCTTCAATAGAAAATTGAAACAAAGGATTGCAATAACAAAGTAAAAAAGTTAGGAAAAACAATAGACCCGGTGTAAGGAAACCCTATGCGAATAGAAAATATTGATGGGCAATAGCAAGACGAAAAAGAGCAAGAACCAAAAACAACCGTACGCCATGTAACAATGATTATAAATGCAAAGTGTATTTTTAAAACGATTTCCCTCTTATAATGACCTTCCCCTCTCTTTTAATTAGTCGGCCCAGTAATGGGAGAATGTAATGTGCTACGAGGCACAGGATTAAGGGGGAAGCCATGCCCGCCATAATCGCCTTTGTAAATGGATAAAAAAGCGGAAATGGAATTAAACGCTCAGAATTTAAACATCCGCGCGGGTGTCTCTGTCCTCTGGAGATTCCCAATCTCACACCAATTCGCAACGGGCTGTAAACAATAGTCAGCAAAATGTACTAAAATTTTGTTGAAATAAAGCATGTGTAGGAGAAACTTACCAAACAAGTGAGGTAGCGACACCATTTGCACTCCCCATTGTAAATGTAGAAATTCCTCAATAGTAGGATAAAGGAAATAACAGCCAGAGCCAGCATGGCAGCGCGGACCAACCACCAAACCCACCAGAATGGATTTCGTCCCCTAAAGAAGCCGACGGGATCTCGAAGCAGTCTTCTTAATCCTTGATTCTGGATCGCAGCCGATGACATCGAATTGTAAGAGTCCCCCTTCCCAATCTTAGATTGCAATGCTGGTGGCGACCTCATGAATGCGAGCCCCAAAGCAATACCCATGAGAAACCCGCCGATATGTGCAAAATTGTCGACACCGGGAAGCAAACCGAGAACAAAAGAAATCGCAAAGTCGATAATCAGGAAGATCAAATCTTTGACTGGAGATTCGCGTTGTTTCCATGTGTAGAAAAGGTCAAGAAGAACCAGCGCTAGAATTCCAAACAGGGCTCCAGAAGCACCCGTGCTAGCCAAACCCTGTGGTGCAAAGTTTCCTCCCAAAACGAACCCAAAGATACCAGAGGCGAGGTACACAATTCCGAACCTGATAATCCCAATTTCCCTTTCCATATCCGTTCCGAGACGTAGTTGGATCAAAAGGTTGAATGCGATGTGAATGAGACCGGCATGCATGAACATGGGGATGACGAAACGATACCATTGGTCGGGAGTCGTGAAGTAATCGAACCCACACAGTTCTTGAATTGAGCATATGTTTCCCGCTTGCGAAGAAATAGTAGAAGTTGTCGCGTTCGGGCAGGCCCACGGCTGAGCGACGCTCGATCCGACAGTGAGCTTGTCCTTCATACAGGGAACGAATCTGGCACCCATGTTGATCATAACCCATGGTGACGGACCGATCATTGGGTTGAAGTTTGGCTTAGTTTGGATCGGCGAACCTGTGAGTTGGGCATTTTTGACGATTTCAGCGATGAAGACGGCGACCTGGATTATGGAAACTGTGTAGCAGAAGAAAGGAATTGTCCTGTGTCGTTTTTTCGCCCAGAATCCATGTTGTTTGTCCCGCATTGGAGGAACTGGCTGCGGTAGAGTACCGTTGTTTGAGTTGTAGGCCGGCATGTGTGAGGCACCAGCCATATGCTGAGGGTGTTCGGATAGTGGGATGTTTTCACTGTAGGTTCGATGAGTGTCGTATGCTCCGTGATATGAAGTGTCTTCCTGGGATGAATATGGTTCCTGAGAAGGTTTGTAGGTTGTGCGGACATCTTCAAGGGAAGGGTTGTAAGGGGATTCATTATTGCGGTACGGGGAGGGATTTGAGACAGTGGGTGGAGATACAGCCGTGGCGGAAAGGGGGGTCTCGTTTTGCGTACGGTTCGCAGGGTTGTAGTAGTCGTAAGCGGCCATTGTTTGCTATTGGATGGTCACAGATTCGCAGCTAATGATCATGCAAATTTGCGAGTGAACACCAAAACTGCGAAAAACAAAAAAAGGGCCGTTTGGGTTGTTTCTGTTTCTGTTTCTTTTGAATCACGGGGATTCCACAATAGGGCTACTTTGTGTAGATTTGTGACAGTGTCGCAAGATGAGAATGTTGGAATGGGGAATGGGCAGACGAAGTTTGACTGTGAGAAGCGGGCGGGTATGCGGCGTTCCCGTGGATAACAGAGTCAGGAGGAACGTCCAAACGATCAAGCGCAAACAAGCGTCGATGACTTGATACTGACAGTAAAGAATAATGTGATGAAGAGAGAAGATGGAGGATGAGGGATGAGGGATGAGGTGTACGAATAGAATGAGAATCGTCTATAGCGGCTTCCCAACGAGGTCTTGCAGTTGGGTAGAGGCCGAAGGCGGCTAGTTTGAATCTTGGAGATCAGTTAGGAGTATTGTTCAATAAATGTCCGCGGAGCTGTTAGTAAGATTTAATACTATTTGAAGTAGAGCATAGATGGAGAGATATATTTGTATGGAGTATATTAAGCAGATTTAATTAAGCGGAGGGCTGAAGAAAACGAAAGAAGCAGCAGAGGTGTTTCAGATATGCTTTCACTTTTCCTGCAGAGTACTAAGCTTGCTCCAGGCGTTGCTTCTCTTCAGTGATGTGTAAATATCATGCAGGTACCAAATGCGGAGATATCGTGAAGTCTGCAAGACTGAGGCCGGGTTTTTGAGGTTGGAATTGATGTTGATATACGCCTGGACGTATGTTGGAGAGAAGAAGAAGAAGAAACGGCGGGCCAAATTCCTTATAAGGCTTGTTCCTCTTCTTCCCTTTTTGTTGACCAGTGAATCGTGCTATGTAGGTACTGGTCAACTATCACAGCACTATCACTATCACACCGGCTTAGTAAAGTTTTTTTTTTTTTTTTTTTTTTCTTCCTTGCTAGTAGCTAAAAGGTACCTAGGTAGTTAGCACACACTCGCCATTATATAGATAGTACCGCCACCTGAGTTCTAAGTCGTCAGCCAAAGGATTCTCGCCGATGAAGAGAAAAAAAAAAAACTCAGCAGGGCTGGGCATCCTTGGAGACAATCGTTAGGGTTTGTGGTTACGTTAGCCATGGTTTCTATATTTGCAAATACAAGACAAGAAAGCTAGCAAGCAAGGGGAGGGGATCTTTTTTGACAAAAGGCAAGGCGGCGGTGAACCTGAACACTGAGCCTGAGCCTTGAACCTTGAGCCCACAGTCAACGTCATCAGGCTTGAGGTCCCAGCTGGCCGGGTTCGTTTTCCTCGAATGGTTCCGGGCCTTGTCCGCCAAGCTCTTGGTCCCGAGGAAGCTGGTTCTCTCCGTCGGTCGTTCGGCTGGCCCTTATCCTTTAACACTTGATAGCAAAGTGCTTGTATCAAGCCCGTAAAACTGACAGATATGTCGAATCCAACCATATAAAATGCATGTGTAGCATAGACGGGATAGGTAAATGCTTATGTCTCCGACATGTACTACCACCATAAGCAAGCCAAGATGCACTTGTTCCTGGCTCCAGGACGGCAGAGACAACGGAGAAAGCAGAGACAGAGCTAAAACAGCGGCAGCAACAGCAACCAAACTGCATAGTCTGCCATTTTGCCGTGGTGGCGTTTTTCTTCCCTTTTATTTCTTTTTGGGACCGTTTTCGAAGCCCGACTGACCCGGAGCGAGGTGCAGTGTGCTTTGATAATCAGCTCGAATTAGGAGCATTATTATATCGGCATTGCTCTATTGATTCAGTCAGCCAGCCGGTCAGACAGCCAGGCAGTCGGCTAGTCAGGGGGAATCACCACCTGGCACACAGGCAGAGATCGGGGACAGAGGGAAGGAGGCATCACATACTTCCTACCCACGGACATACCTACCTACTTACCTACATACTCCGTACATACCGGTAGCACATACATGTACGTGACATGGTCCATGTACATGCTCTACAGAGTACACACAGTCCAGATCTAGAGCCACTGCAGATTGGATCCATCGATGGGCGTTGGGCAGCCTGTAGCAACTGACCGACCAACCGCCTGACCTAGCAGCCCCAACACATTCCGTTGCTTGCGCATCCCAGCGCCAACCGGCCTCAATTGGGCACTCAGCAGTAGGTTGTCTGGGAGCCTCTGAAGAGCCTCGACGTGTATTCCGCCAACACCGCCAACACCCGTCAGCACCCGTCAACACCGTCAACAACAGCGGCGTCGTCGACGGCGACAGTAACGCTAACAAATACCCCCAACCATGCCCTCCTACCAACCCGTCAACTCTTCCCGTCCCTCCTCCTCAAGCTCGAACGACTCTTCCCGCTCCCGTCCGTCTGGTGGACCTCCAAAATACCCCAGTCGTCGTCCCCGTTTTCTCCGACGTCTCGATAATCTCTTCTGCAGCTGTATCACTTACTTCCCTCTTGCCATCGTCTATGGCGCTACAGCATGGGCAGTATGGGTTGAAGCTTACAGCATCTCATGGAATTCCATAGGAGGTCCTCGAGGCCATTTCTTGGCCTTCGTGGGTATTTGGCTGTATTGGATGCTTAACTGGAGCTATACGGTAGCTACGTTCTCCAGTCCGGGTACTCCTCTGGAGCAGGTAAATAGCACTTCTCCTTCATCTTCTTCTTCGTCACTGCTATTATAGCGACGAACAAAAAATGCCCTGCTAATATGATCTGACGGTCTTGTTCCAGAAATCAAAGTACTCAGCTCTTCCGACCCATTCGCAGTCCGCAATTACCGTCAAGGCATCTGGCGAAGAACGCTTCTGCAAGAAATGTCAATGCCGAAAGCCCGACCGCACCCATCACTGCTCTACCTGCAACACTTGCGTCTTGAAAATGGACCACCATTGCCCCTGGCTAGCCAACTGTCTCGGAATAACAAACTATAAACCATTCGTCTTATTCACCTTCTACTTGGCTGTGTTCTGTCTGTTCTGCTGCGCCGTGTCGAGTTTCTGGATCTGGGACGTCATATTCAAGGACTCTGGGTTTGCAGAACAATATATGCCCGTCAACTGGATCTTGCTTGCGGTTATTAGCGGTGTAATTGGTATTGTTGTCACCGGGTTTTCCGGTTACCATTTCTATTTGGTGTTTAGAGGAGAAACTACGATCGAGAGCCTGGAGAAGACTAGATATCTCTCCCCGCTGAAAAAACGAACTATCCCATGGGGCGCAAATTTTATTGGTGGCGGCGGCGGCGGCGGCGGCGGAGGAAATGGTATTATGGGTCCAACAGCATTGGAAATGAGGGAGAGGGAACGATATAATGAATACCTGATCGAGGAAACTTCGAGAGAAATGCCGAATGCGTTCGACCTAGGCTGGAAAAGTAATTTCATCCAAGTTTTTGGTCCCCAGCCGGTTTTGTGGTTTGTGCCCGTCAGAAATTCGATTGGTGATGGGTGGGTCTGGGAGACCAGTCAACGATGGAAAGATGCTCAGAGAGAGACACAGGAAAGGAGAAGGCGGGAGGCAGCGGCAGAGCAAGAGAGAATGAGAAGAGCTGGTTGGGGTGGTGATGAAATCGAGGAAACAGCTGCTGCCGGGCCTGGAGCCGCTGCCTGGACACGACAGGCCATCACCGGCCTCCCCAGCCCCGGGGAAATGCTAGGTTCCAGCAAAGCCTCCAGAATATTAGGGGCCAGAGAAGAAGAATTCAGCCATGGCCTTGGAGGATCACGCTACTCCCCCAAGATAGCGGTACATAACAAGGAGATGACAATGCGGATGCAAGACTTAAAGAAGAAGAAGAGACAGGTGATGAGCAGGGACGAGCTGAGTGAAGAAGAAGATGAGGCTGATGACTATGATACCTCCCCTGAAGATGCAGAGTTCGATGCTAAAAGGAAGAACGGCGAGAGCTCTAAAAGTGCTCCTAGAGTTTCTACTGCGAACTCTTTGAATCGGAAGGAAGTTGATACTTGGAGCGAAGGGTGGTAAAAGATAAAAATAAAGAGGAAATAAAAACAAGGAAGAGAAGGGGGTTATTGTGAATCTGTAATGGGTACTAATCATTGATGAGAGATGACAGGAACTTTCGGGGCGTTTCATCGGCCTCAAAAAGTGGTAAACACACTTGTATTTTTATATCCCGTGGCGGTTGACATAGCTGTATTTCTGGGGGCGCTTCGGATTCTTTCCTCTTGTTCTCTTTTATCCCTCCTTTTCTTTTTCTGTCCTGCTTCGGGTGTCATGTTAGCAGTGCATTATAGCATAGCTTTTACTACAGCGCTGGTTTAGTATTGGGCAAGTGATCATTTTTAACAATTGCAATCGCAATCAACAATCTCCTTTATATTCGCATCTATCGAGACAAGGAAGCTATCATGAGTGAACCCTTTGGAATAATACAACGGTAAAGAACTCCCAAACTCCCTCATAATACTAAGAAAGAAATGAAAGTCAAGCAACTCCATCGATCCCCCCCGCTACCTTAACTAGAACCTAACCCATCGGTTTCCGCTAAGGTCGAAATATTCCTACACGCTGTGCGAAATCAAATAATAAGGACCCCTTCTACATCTTCTTAATAACCAAGGCGATAAGAATCGCCAATAGTGCTCCTATAGCTAGATCGATGTACCCTGTCGTACGATCTTCATTTGTAACATTGGCTAATTGCATGGGCACGGCGCCGGCGATGACCGGCGCAGCGATATTCCCTGGGCCTCCTGCGAGGGCTTGCTGTTGTGGTTGTTGCTGCCCGGGGCCGAAGGGTATGAACATTGCTGGTTCTTGTTGGTCTTCTCGCTGAGCAGGCGGTCTTTGTTGCTGCTGCTGCTGCTGCTGCTGCTGTGGGGGTGCCGGTGCTTCCTGTGGCCGCACAGCCACCGGTGGTGACGGTTGAGGCGCTGGCTGTTCCAAAGGTGCTACAGGCGTTGATGATGATGGCGATTCCGTGTTCGTCCCATCTCCATCCTCTTTCTTCTCGGCATCTTCTTTCCTCGGCTTCATCTCATCTTTATACCCAAAGCGTAATTCCGGCGGAACCTCAGGTTCCGAACTCTGTCCTTCTCCATCTTCCGGTATCATCATCTCCTCTTCTTCACCGCCCCCACCACACTCTGAACACTTGAAGTCCCTCGACTTTGCAGCCAAATCCCTCCGTGTTTCGTCCGTGCAGGCAAGGCCGCCGACTTGGCCTTGAGGGTCAGCGTCCATGTGAGCTCTTAGAGCAGCTGTACACCCTCTATGTTAGCATTGCCACACCTCTCGCTATAGATTGCCAACCAGCACAATATATAATATAAGTGTTCATAGTAAAGGGAGAGAACATACTCAACGCCAACCGAATACTCCAACTCGGCTGCCAAGTCTCCTCATGAAATCCAGAGATACTCAAACAAATATCCCGATTGACTTCAAACCGTCCAGAGGGGGTCAAGAACCTAAACATTGGCGGTCGCATGGGATAATTCGGTGATAATATAATACGTCCATGGTAGAACCCACCGTCGAACGGTGACGGTGCCGGAGGACCTCGGAGTGTGAAGTGCCATTCGAAGAGGTCGTGGTCTAGCGGGTGAGCTGTGAAGTCGCGGGACGGGGAGTTGGCGATTTCTTGTGCTTCTTTGACTGTGCCGCAATAAGAAGGTTTATGTTAGTATCATATATATAAAGGTGTACATGGAGGATGTAGAGAATATGTAGAAGGGGGTTGGGGGACAACGGACGTATACGACGGACTCCCGGGGAACCTTTATTGTACTTCTTGGGGGTTGTCATGACGGTGGTGTAGTGGACGTTGTTGTCGTGATGACTTGGTTGTGATGTTGAGACTGGGTTGTGGTGATGATCTGGTGACGGTGTCGAGGCAGTTATGCCCCCGATGGACTGCTGGACTGGGCGACGATGTTGTCAAGGTAGATGGGTGGGATGGGATGAAATAGCCAGGATACGAGGAACAGGCTCCGTTGGAGGGGGTGTCAGGTCGAGGGTAAGTGAGTTCACAGCAAAGTATATTTACTATTGAGTATCTTGAGTATCTTGAGTGTCTTGAGTGTCTTGTCTGTTGGTTTGTTGGTTGGTTCGGCGGCAAAGCGTTCAAAGGGAATCTTCAGATCGACCGCCGTGGCAAACTCGACGTAAGCATTCGCTCTCTGCTGCGATTATATCACAATAACATGAATTTACAGGGCACACGATCCCATCGGTGTTCTTGAGGTTTGATTTGATGTTTACGGCGGGTCGGCAGTCGAAAGCGTGATTTCGATTTGTAACAAGCCAGGCTGGACAAGTCTCGCTCCGCCGGAATAAACCATCGTTCGTTCCCGGCGCCCCGGTCCCAATCGGCGCTCTCTCTCGTCTCCTTCCACCATCCAAAAATCGATGCGCCCAGGCCCAACGCAAGAAATCCAACAAAGTTCCAAAAATATCTGGAACATGTTGACAATTGTTCATTCTTGAGCGGAGCAGCCTCGTGTCTTCATGCTTCATGCGCCTGAGTTCGTGGAATTTATTCAAATATTGCCGTTCAAATTGGATACAAAGTAAGTTTTCGAATTGAGAAGACGGCCGCCTACGCTTGTCTGTTTTTAGCTTTTATAGAAAGAATATTAATAAGAATAAAGTTAAAGTTTTGTTATGGATTCGGATGGGTAGCATAAACACCTCGGATTCAAAGACCATATAAGAAAACCAGTTCGGAAACAGGTACTACTATTAAATAACGCATAACTTGACTACTATTCCTCATTAATTACACCTTTATTCCCGTAGTAGGGAAGTAATAATGTCCAGTCTTATAAGTAGTACACATACACATTATAAACGCGAACCTAACAGGCATATGTAGAGCTATCATATGACAAAATATACTAAAGATTTAAGACCTAGAAACAATGCCTAATCAAAAGATATACAAAGGGATGAAAGAAACAAATGGCAACTATACATAATCTAAGAAACTAGTAGAGGTTGTCTCGAAAGTGCCATGACATTAATCCCATTAAGTGAGAATATCAACCACCTTGACGGCAACGTTATAACTCTGGATCGCCCTTCACCGGCGGCACATTCTTATACGGCGGTTCCGAATTATCCCTAAACTCCGTCGGTGGACCATCTTGAAACGGTGGATTAAAAAACCATTTCTGAGTCGTACACCTAACAACAGGACTAATCCCACCTCCATCATCCCTATCAAACGTCGACAAAGCCACATACTTTGAATCCACGAGCCTTAAATGTTCAGGCGTAGTATACTCCTGATAAACCGCCCCAGGAACCGCCCTAACCGCCGTAAAGTTCTTCAATTCATCATACACATTGGGTCCCCAACATGCACCTGTATACATCGCAGGAACAAAGGGACCGAACGGTTGATCCCTCTCCGTGAAATAAAACATCCATAGCTGTTTAGGATCTTTACCGGAGTAATCGCATTCTTCAGATCGTATGGCGTGTCTTATGGTTTCGATATTTCCTGTTCCGTCAGCACCCGCATCCACAACTATCGCTAGACATCTCTTCGTCCGCATGTTTTGAAGCTGTCCCAGTCCGTAATTATGGAGCGCTACCCCAAAGGGATTGTAATTTATAATTTCGCCCTCTTTCCCTTCCGATCCGATAAACCCCCACATCGACCCAGCGCTGCTTTGGTCGTTATCATGGTCAGGAAGACATTTTATTTCATCCCGCCATCTTCGCGGATCATATTGATCCTTCGGCTTATTGTTAATCTCCCAAATGAGTTTCTGGTTCGTAATCTCGCGGACCCCGACCGGTTCGTGCTTTCCAGACGAGTCTAACGGCGCGCCGTCGTAAAGGCAAAACCCTCCCCAGAATTCAGGGTAGGTACTCGCCGCGCTATCGAGGTATTGAAGATCCGGATTATGTTCGATGGCGATGAGGTTTCCATGCCAGACTACTGTTTGGGCTTGGTCCCTAAACATCGCTGGGGTATCTTGGGCTGCCCCTGCAGATGAAAGGTGGTGTGTGAGGAGTATGGAATAGAATGCCACCTGCCAGAGCTGCTGGCGGGGTTTAGAAAGGGCCTGAAGCATTTGGTTGCGATTTATTCAAGTATGTATGTGGTTCTCCCTTTTCAAAGTTTCGACGATTTATCGACTCTTCATCACCGATTCACCATTCCGTAAGCCAGCTGGATTGAAACAAAAATTGAAAAAATTGAAAAACCCAAAGGGATCAAGAAAAAGGCTCAGAGGGATAGATGTACAATTGCATGTCCTAACGGCCAGGACTCAACCTCGAACTCCTCGCGCAGCCGTTGGCGCCGTAGTGTGTATATATCCTCTATATAACACGGTATGCCAACCCTCAGATGTCTGGTTGGAATGGCAGGTTAACCCCCTTCTGTTGTTATCCATTAATATCGCACCGCAGGGGCGTCAGCTTGAGGGTACGTAGGTATTATTCAAATCCTTGATTGGGAACTATCCGTATCTCTGTCTCTATGTACAATAACCCATAAAAATTTGGCGCCATTAAATATCAACCCATTTTATATGCTTTTATCCCATAATTAGTATGTTAATATCCCCAATAAAAAAAGGCGTGATCTCATGATAATGGGCTGAAATGACCAACCCTTCAGACCCCGCACCATAGGTATTCCTTTCCGCCCCAATACCTCCCTTCGATTTTCTCAACTACACCGCCCCTCTGCTCCAGCCATCGAACAACATTAACCACATCCCTCGTATTTACAACTCCCTGTAGAGCCTGAACTATACCTCCAGTTGTAACACCAGGTTTCGCAACCACAACCGCCAACACACACTTCACAACCCTCTCCCACATGTGCCTGATCACCTCGTCATGCATATTTTGCCATATAAATGGTGGGAATACAACATCCTTCATGGAGCCTTGTGGCACCTCATCAAACATCCCAGCAGGTTCCAAAACAGGCCGCTCGATCACACGATGCTGGTTTTTTGCGACGAAGATATCGAAGTGGAAGAGAATGGGATTGATGGCCCGAGTGACTAGGCTTCCAGCTAAACCACGACTTGTGGTTTTATAATCCTTCGTATACAAATCGATCTAAAAAATCGTTTTGGGGCCTTGCGTTAGTGTCCAAGTTGGTGGCGTTTAGATCCAACAAAAGATGTTTGATAGTCACTTACCTCGCCTCTAACCACGCGATCTAGCAACCAAGCCATAGTTCCAGTAGTCAGCGATGTAGACACCAACTTATATTCTTCTTTCCCCTGAAGGCCCCCAACTACATTTTCATGGAAACCCTGCGCCTCCTCAAATGCTTGTGTCGAGAATGTAGTTCTCCAAGGTTGTAGGACCCTCGCTTGCGCCGTCGCAGTCCCGTATCTGCCCCCTTTTCGACTTCTTATAATGAAACGGTCTACTTTATGTAGTTCCGTAAGAGCGGCTGCACTAACAGCTTGCGGGTAAGCCTTGATCAATTCTCTCGCCTTTGGATCGTCGTATTTGCTGTCTTCAGTGATAAAAATCGATCTCCAAGCGTACTTCGCCCGTTCTACAGACCGTCGCTTTTCGGGGACCGCAGTATCAGTCTCTTCAGTCTTGACCGTCGAACTCGAGTGATTCTTTAATTGGTGCTCCTTCCACGACATCGTAGTCATGTAGTTGAAAAAATCTCTCCTCCAGTCTAATGGTGCGGATGAAACCTCGTACATAGCCTCCAAACTAATTCTCGTGTCGGGTAGAATACGGCGTTCAGTGACAGGGCGTATATTCTTCACAAACGGCCTTAACCAATTCACATGCCATGACAGGTTAAAATCAATCCCGCGGTTTTTATCGAAGAAAGGGAGCTTCCCTTTGTAAAAATATCTGAGATATTGCTCCTCAAACTCCGATTGGTACTGCGGGATTTCGTCCTTCATTTTTGCTCGAACTCTAGGCCAATGTGATTGTATCGACCATCTATCGTACGATGGCAGCGCTTTGGCAACAAGATCCCATTTTATACTTCGGACGTAACCACCAAAGAGTGTACGTATAATGATTACCGCTAATGTCAGCGTTTCGTCTTCTTCCAAAGTCGTTCTTATCCTTGGCACATCCTTTGGACGGGGTAATCTTATAGCTTTTGCTAGAGGAAGATAGTTAGAATGCAGATCATCGCAACGAGGCTATGCGACTTACGTTTTGGCTTTCTTTCCTTGGTGGCCCTCTGTTCTGTAGCCGACCTGAGTTCTCTGGGTTTCCTCGTTCGTCTCTTTGGTTCTACCGAACTAGCAAGCGGCTCGAGGTCTGGATTTATTTCCCGTTCGTTGGTCATCATAGGCCTGATCAGAGGCTTCGCAGCCCTTCCACCAGCCTGCTGTCGTCTCCTTGGTCGGATCAATTCGTATTCGTCGGCGTCCAACTTACCATACCTTGCCTCAGTTTCATTCCTTGCAGCCGATACAGCAGCATAATCCTCATAAGTTCCCAAACTTCCAGAACCAAAGTTTCCAGCTTCCGGTACAGTATACGGAGGGAAGTTGGTTGTGTGCTTGGGGTACATATTAGGATCGGCTCGAGGGACTTGCCATCTATGCAACGTATTCTCTGGAACATCAGGGTCGAAATCCATATTTTCGATTTGTTTGCCTCGTCTGATCCTCGGAGTGTGTTCATCACCACTGCCAGATTCTTCAAGGTCGCTACCAACATCAGATTGGAGTGACGAACGAGCAATATTGGTTTTCGAACGTGTCCGAGCTGTAATGGGTTGAGACCCTTTAATAGCTCTTTTGTTACTTCTTTTAGCAGCCTTTTCTTTCTTTTCACTTTCGGTGATAGCCTGAAGCCGTGCAAGCGTAGACATTTTCTCATCATCCAGCCGACGCCTAGTACTGCTGTTTCCGAGAGCAGCTGCCTTGCTGGCATAGGAATACCTTTGAAAGTCTATACGTTCAATTGGAACGACCACAGTTTTTGGAACTATTCCTTTGGAGACATTTTGCTTCCAGGCAAAGGGTTTGTCGAGTTCTTCGAGTATGGTTTTCTTGGCTTGCTGGACCTTTTCGTCCTGAAAGGTCGCATCCGTAGTTGCAATAATGGTTCCTATCCTCCTTGCGCTCTTGAAGACCCCGATGGCAAATAGCTTCCCATCACGGTTCGTGTCTTCTATAATACTATTGAAAGTTTTACGATCCATTTTCGACGTTTGGTCAGTGTGTTCCCGAATGTATTCGACAAATCTGCGATATCCGGCGTTGACTGAAATCGCACCCCCAGCAGATGCAAGCAAGTCCATGAGGAGCCGGCGCCTGTTAGCCTTAAGAACGCCGCCGATACTCCTATTTTTGCGGACCGCAGCGGGAACCAGCTCCAGCCGGATACCATCTTCGCCCGTAAATGGTTGGAGTTTAGGGGTTCCGGGAGTCGTCGGGGGCGTATTGGCAATAGACGGAGTTAGTTCTCCAGCTTGGGAAGTGTCGTTATTCGGGCCGGGTTGGATAGTTTCAAGGCCTCCCGCGACAGGGGAATTCCCATTCTGAGGTACATCATCCTTTTTTATCCCATCATTTGACCCTCCTCTGGCTGTGGGTTCAACATGGGCTTCCATATGTTGTAGCATAGGCTCCGAGGCTTCCGGGCTTGCCTGCGATGTTGTTAGAATTGGTTCTTGATCAGGTTTTGGGTTTCTCGAATCTGGCTCCTGGTCCCTGTCTGCGGTAAAAGTAAGGTCTACCAGAGCTCGGGGCAAGGTGGTCCGGGCTGGCGGAGGTGCGAGATTCTTTGGCATTGTTGTGTCTATGGACGTATGATTGATATCTCCAGCTGGGTCATTGTTAGTGCTGTCTTTTGCCTGGGCGGGCACAGTCAGTAGGATATCTTTCTGGATGATAGGAGGGTTGTCGAGTTCCATTGCAGCTGCAGCTTCATCTTGGCTAACTGGCTCCGCGGCTTTATCGCCGCTGGCTGTTTTAACTTTCTTTGAGGGCGAGGACTTTAGAGGGGTGTTCTTGCTGCTGGCCTTGCGTTTGGGGGTCGGTTTGGCGATGTTTGTATCGGGCTCAGTCCCGTTAGCAGCATACTCCTTCGGTTTTCTGACCCGAGATTTCTTTTGGGAATTCAGTTCTTCAACAATAGGCGCAACGGTGGCATCTGGACTAACGGGTTGTTCCGTCGAGACTGTGGCCCCAGTCTTCGTTGGCGATTCGGCGACGGTTATAGCACCGTTGTCTGTTTTCCTTCGTTTATAGACCCTCTTGGTTGGCTTTCCAAGGGATTCGGGTTCCAATTCAGGCTGGATCGCAAGTTCCACAAGGCCTTCGGGGCCGGGTTGGAGAATTGGCCCTAGCTGAAAAGTTTGAGAGGGGGGTGCTGGGGTAGGCAGTGGAGGCGGTGGTGGTGGTTCCGGGACAACTTCTGACTTCTTCGGGCGCCCTTTTTTGGTACTTACGCTCCTGTATCGTGCTGTAGCAAGAGGTATCTGGTAGGGTTTTAGCCCAACTAGATCAAAAAATGTCCTCTCTGCGATCATTTCAACGGTCCAAGTATTCTCATCTATTGAAGAGAGAGGCTGGAAGCCCTGTGGAAGTTCACCGATATTGATAGGTGTGCCATCCGCG
Organism: Orbilia javanica; assembly: GCA_036872735.1. Lineage (NCBI taxonomy): Eukaryota > Fungi > Ascomycota > Orbiliomycetes > Orbiliales > Orbiliaceae > Orbilia > Orbilia javanica. The sequence goes on along the minus strand of JAVHNR010000004.1, from coordinate 2,301,437 downwards.
AGGACTTCTTTAATAGAGCCTAGTCTCAGTGCCTTCTTGACAGCCTCGATTCGTGGTTTCTCCTTAAGGTATGGCTCTGTGCCAGGTGGATATTTTCTCTTGCGGCCGATAATAACGACAGCTTCATCCTCTAATGTTGGCTCTACCTCTTCTTCTTCCTCCTGTGGTTCGGTGGCATCACTTTTTTGAGGAGCCTTCCTCTTTTTTGGCAGTTTCCGCGGGCCTTCTAGTTCGCCTAGTTCGCGCTTAACTCTCTTACGACCTTTCAATGGAGACACCCCTGGGGGTTTTAATCCACTTCCTTTCTTTGGGGCCGCGTTTTGGCAATCCTGAAAACTTCCACGACCATCTCCGTGGACAAAGTTTGCCGGGTTCAGCCTCCCAAACCCGTTCTGATCTAAGGCTCCGGGCTCCTCGCCATCGTCGCCGTTTTGATCGGCTTTCGTAATAAACTTTTTTTTCTTCTGGCCGATTTTAAACGGATTGGCGGCTGCATCCGCGGCCGCGTAGTCTATCTGTTTCTCCTCAAGCATAGCCTGGAAGTGCTCGGTAGTCCAATATCGATAGTTAGCGGTTCTCTTGTAGAGATCCGTTTCCCGCACAAGGGATGTGGACTTTAGATGGTCGGGTTGGTTAAGAAGGGAATTTGTCGTCCACCGCCCCATAATCTGATCAAACGGGCGGTAATAGAATGGACCGAAAACGGCACCGGATAGCAGCTATTGGATTCACGTTAATCAAAGGTCTTTAATGAAATAGACATAGTTGCAACGTACCCCGCTTCGAATACCCTCTATCCCTGCAGCGAGCACTTGATCATAAATTATGTGCATGAGATGCGTTTTCCTCCATAGAGGGACAGTGACTCGCCGTCCGTCCACCACTCTTACCAAGGGTGCAGAGCGGATAACTCTGTAACCGTCATCTTGTTCATCATCAGAGTCTATTTCGTCGAGATCATCTTCTTCGTCTTGCGCCACTGCAGGTCGAACTCCTTTCACAGCCTCTGGCCATTCAAGAGGCCGTAGGTCACGAATAAACTTAACACATTTGGAAAACCGGGCGCCCTTTAAGTCTGCAACTTCATCTTCACCGACAGGGCCGAAATTGAACTTTTCAGCATGGGCGTGTTGCGAGCCTAGGGCCCTGATTTTTTGAAGGCATCCCATTGATTCCAGTTTTGCCAATATCCTACGGCATGCCTTCCTGCGCGATCTAGTCGAGGTGCAATTCTAGACCATATATTAGCTGTCAGGCTTTTTGAGACATCGCCGCTTGGAATGTATACTTACAAGCCTGAACTTTAGATCTTCAACGAGCATGACCTTGTTCTTGGCAGACTTCAGCAGTTTCATTATACTCTTGATGACTTCTTCAATATCAAGGGGTTCTTCTTGCATTTCTCGAGGTGGCTTTCTCCCAGCCTTTGCATGTTCCTTTATCGTGGCCATCCGCTTTTTCTTCTGAGTCTTACGCTTCTCAACCGCTCCCTTATAGAACCGTTTCAAGATAAGTTTTGATGTACGCATTTTGAGAGCTATGACAGGTATCTTCATGATGTATCCCTTTCCAGCCAGATCTTTCGTTCGAGGACCAACTGAGCGAGCGTCTTGACCAGATTGTGATGTTAAAGCTGGTTGCAGAATCCCGTCTTCTCTGTTCATCGCAATTATTTTAAGCAATTCCCATAGAGTCGGAAACAAGCGGATTTTGTCGATGTCATGGCCAGCAATACACTTCCATTGTAGACTTTCCGATGCGTAAAGCCTCCATTCGGCTGGTTTCCCTTTCGTATTGGGCTGACCTTCTGCACCAACTCCCGCCTCCGCGTCATCGAACGACAGATCCTTGCCCTCATTGTTGGTACCGACGCTAATTTCTGAGTCTTGTTGGATAAACTCCCATATGGTTTGTCTTAGAGATACATCGAGAGGACGAGCAGGGTGGTACGTGATCGGAGGGTTAGGTACGGTGGGGTCGAGGATTTCTAGTGGAACAACAGCAGTTTCGTCCTTTTCGAGGTAGTCAGTTACAAGTTTCCAGACGGATGTGACGGGTAGGCCTATATTGAAACGAGTTAGACATTGGAATTCGAAAGAAATAAGCTTGTTTAGAAGCAGTACCCTGTGTGACGGTGAGGGCACACTCATCCTTTATGATATCGAACAGTTCGCCGGTATCTGCCATTGTTCAAGTTGTTCATATTTTGATATCGTAAAATAGGAGAGAGAGATAAATCTAGGATTAGTAGAAGTAATCCGTAGAAGGCTTGGCGTTTGTGTTATTGGCAATCCAGATTGACGACCGGTTCAATTGACTAGTATCGAGTTTGTAAGGTCCGATAAACCCGTGATCGAAAGTGGGTAGGTGCACACTGGAGGAGGGTGCGACAAAGCTTCGAAACCGTGGGCGACAAAAAAAATTGGCAGATGCGACGCCCCACAGTCGCGAAACCGAGCTGCAATGCGCGATGTGCAGGGATGTAAGCTAACTCGAGTTGGCGATATGATGTCGTCGAGACCGACGGTTGGTTGGTGGGATGGATGGAGTGAGTTCGAACTGTCGAGCAGCCAAGTGACTCGGAAAATATTTCTGACTAAATTGCCCGATAAGATAGGCCCAATCCGGCAATTTGCACAGGAGCAAACAATGACCAGGACATCGCATCGCAACACAGGGCCGTCCAACGGTCGCTTGGTCACGTGATTCCAATCTGTTGATGTTTGGATCCGACGCCTCAACACCACGTCAAATTCACCCCAAACATCACCATCATTACCAACGATGAGCGCGACGACATCGACAGAGACCCCCACACGAACAAGTCTCACAATTATAGGAAGAATGGCTGCCGCCGGCGAGGACTCCTCCACCCCTGAACCCTCTGGCGAGTCCAGCCAAAGACGCTCGACCCGTGTTAGAAAACCTCCAGCGACATACTCCCCACCTCCCACCACACAGCGAAAGCGAAAAAGAGATAGTCGCGTAGGCGCTGGGAATAACGCGTCAGACGACGAGGAAGCTGCTGGTAGCGACGACGACGATGACGGCCAATCCGATGCGACTGGCACCACCGACCAGGAAGATGCCTCTGAAGACGAATCAGTTCATGTTGCCCCTTCTTCCAGAAAGAAAAATACGGGCCGAACAAAAGCTGCTGCTCCCAGTAGGGCTCGGCCAGCCAGCACACCGGCTAAAAAGCCAGCTCCAAAGAAGTCAAGGACTGATGCTGGACCCCCTGCCAAGGGCAGAGCTACCCCGCGAAAGAAATCCAGAGCTGCAAACGGTGTTGTCGAGCTAGATGGAGATGACCTATTCAGTCAGTCCTATTGACCAATGATGAGAGTTTTCAGCTTTAAAAAGATATCACTAACACTTCATGCCTGTAGACCGAGTTCTTGCTGGCGAGGACGCTTCGAAAATCGTTCAAGATTGGGTTGACTTCTATGATTCAAACAATACGGAGGCTATGGTCGCAATGGTTAACTTCATCTTCAGGGTATGCAACGGTAACCCTCTCTCTATTTTTAATCTTGCAGTCACTGATGATATTGGCTTCTAGAGCTGCGGTTGCAATCAGTCTGTCACAAGCGATGATATCGAGGACGCCGATTCGGCAGCAAGTAAACTCGAAGATATCCAAGAAATTTTCCAAAAGGTAAATATCAATACTTCTCTGTGGCTAGTAGCAGTCTAACACCCTATAATAGGAGTCCTCGGTTGAGTATCCGATAGCATCGAGAGCTCAGAAATACCGTCGCTACAAACCCTGCCTTACTGCGTTCTTCTACGAACTCATAAACCACATTTCCACTTCGGGCGTCCTTACCAGCGAGCCGGCACTCATCGAAAACCTTCAGATTTGGATCACCACCATGTCCAGCTCCCCGCTCCGCCCTTTCCGACACACTAGCACAGCCATCAACCTCTCCATTATGACGGCCCTCTGCGGCACAATGGCGGATATCGAAAAATCTATCAACAACAGCACCAAACAACTTGAGTCAGAGAAATCAAAAGCCCGAAAAAATGCCGGTAGAATCAAGTCCCTTGAGAGTACAATCAACGAAGCACAGGAGAACCAAGAGTTCGTTACGGACCAGATCAACGATATATACGAGTCGGTCTTTGTCCACAGATACCGAGATGTTGACGGGAAAATCCGTGCGGAGTGTATTCATGAACTTGGTGTTTGGATACTCAAGCTACCGAGCACATTTTTCGAATCATCGTACCTCCGTTATTTTGGCTGGGTGCTCTCCGACACAACTGTCGGGGTGCGCTCTGAAGTCATAAAGGCGCTAACAAAACTATTCAAGGACCGTGCTAATGTCGGAGGGTTGCGAAGTTTCACGGAACGATTCAGAGAAAGATTGGTTGAAATGGCCCTCCAAGATGCAGATTCTGGCGTCCGAGCGGAAACGATATTGTTACTGAATGAAGTTCGACAAGTTGGATTCTTGGAGGCTGACGATATCGCTAATATTGGGAAACTTCTTTACGATGCTGACGCAAAAGTCCGAAATGCCGTTGCCGATTTCTTCGCGAGTAGTGTACAAGAAAGCTACGATGAACAAATCGAAGACTGTGGTGGCGAGGATGCTGTCAAGGACGCTCTCCAAACTGCTGGTGACCTCGATGATGAGGACTTCGAAGGTCATCAACTAAGTTGGATTAAATTCAAGAGCCTTGTCAATTCCCTGTCTACATACGACCCCGACGAATCGGTTGATAGTCAAGCCGGTGAAACTAACACAAGGGGAGTAGCTGCCCTCGGTCTCCAATCTCGGTTCCAGCTTGCCGGTTCCGCCTTGTACAAAGCAATACCGGAGCTACATGTAAGCTACCCTTTGCTGGCAGTATTATTTCTATCTACTACAAATCCTAGCCAATGTTACTGACCTCGATCCGTTGTATAGGACTGGGAGGATCTCGCTAAATATCTCTTGTACGACCACACCGGTAATCAGAAGAATAACTCAGACGACGAAACTCTATCTTGGATTAAAGGCTACTGTGCCCTGAAAACCAAAGAGGAGACCATTTTGCTCCATGTCCTCCATGCTGCTATCACGTCTGCCCTCGCTGCTGCGGCTGATGCTACCGTTATAACCACTAAAACAAAGCGAAAGCAATCAGAGGTCCCAGACGAAGAAGATATTTCACGAAGCCTGGCCCACTATGTTCCACTGCTCCTCAGCAAATTCGGACCACCACCAGAAACCGCCGCCACAGTTCTTCGAATTGCACAACTCATGAAGCTTGATATTTATCAAGAACTCCGACAAATGAGCGCATACTCGCTTCTACTGGATGATATTATTCGACAGTTCACAACCCATTTAGACGAATCTGTCCTCAAAGAAGCCAGCGGACTCTTGTTACATGCAGCATCGTTTGACGAACTCGAGGAAGTGACTTCACAGAAGGTTACAGGACTCCAAGATGAGGTTACGAACTATCTTGTTTCCTTGGCATCTGGGAAGAACCTTGAAAAAGGTGACATTGGTGATCAGATGCTCTCAGATCTTGAAACTGGTGTGAAGAGATTGCAGTATCTCGCTAGTGTCACCAATTGCAAAGAATCCTTTGAAAAGGCTTCTGCATCACAATCTAGAGGCAAGAGTAGGAAAGGCAAGGAAGTCGCTAAAGACTCGCCAGGCACAGACTCGCCTGTGGATGTTCTTATCACTATTCTTGGACGTGGCAGGAACACAGACGAAGCTGAGGATGATCTTTGGTTATCGTCTCTCAAAACCCTCACATACTACTTTATGTGGAGCGTTGAGTCTATCACAAAACTTGATCTTTCCTCTGATGAAAAAATCGACGAGCACCTCCCACAGCTCGAATCCCTACGAGCAACAGAATCCGCGATTACCGCTCACCTAGAGGAAATAATCAACGTCCGCGACCTTGACGAAGTGCGCATCTCGGCAGCTGGTGCTCTGCTCGACTTCCATACTTTCAACGCTGTTCTCTCCGCTACTACAAAACTCTCCATGTTCCCCCGCAAGGTTCCCGAGGATATTCAAGAAGACATTCTCAAAGTCTACATTTCGGCGGAGAAGAGGTTCGCTAAACTTACAAACAAGACAGTGGCCTCTGGCAGTGACGATGAAGGAGAAGAATCCGAAGAAAATACGGACTTCGAAGCTGCATTGTTGTTCGAGCAGCGACTGTGCGAGTTTGTTGGGAAGATTACGCTTGCTGTTCTCAGCGAGGTTGTTGATGGGAGTATCTTCAAGGCTAGGTTGCTAAAGAACAAATCACAGCTTGGGCAGAACCTACGCGAGATTTTGAATCATTTAGATCCACCAAAACCAAGACCTTCGAGGGCAAAACCAAAGACTAAGCCCCCTGTTACAACTACCTCTGGAAAGCAAGTTAAGAGTAAAGAAACAATTGAGGACAGTGACGAAGAAGACCATAATGAGGAGGAGGCCCACGAAGAAGAAATTCGTCGACACGAGGAGATGGAACGTGAAGAAGAAGAAGAGCACCAGAAGAGACAAGAGAGCGTTCCTGGAGATGAGGACCAAGAGATGATGGATGCCGACTGATGATTCGATTCAAACAGAAAAAGGACTGCCCTCCTTTTGTACTTTTATTTCTGATTTTTTTTTCCCCTCTTATTTCTTTATTTTGGTCCTTTTCGCTTTATAATTTTAATGGCGGTTTGTGAGGGGCGGATTGCGATTGTCTGGATTTCCTTTCTTTTTCCTTCTAATTTCTGATTTCTGTTATCATGTCTGGCTCTCATAGGACACCCCTTCTCCTTCCCGCTTTGTCTACCGTACCCTCCCCTCCACCAATACACCCACACCTTACGAACCCTATTATGTATCTCTCTCTTTAGTCTATGCCTCCTCTACGGATAGAGAATGGCGGAGGACAGCACGAACATCTCGAACTAATTGTACTTTTATCACTCGTGAACTTCGGTACACCGCATTCTCTTCCCTCATGCCCCTGTCAATGATAACCCGATGCTTTTTCCCTTCACATACTACTGTTGCCGCAAACGACATGATACCCTTTTGCGCCGATCAAAACGGGCTGCATTGTCTTTGTATTCATGCTCTACTGTTTATGTTCGTATCTTTTCTTCACCCTTGCACGTGCCTTTTCACGATCCCTTGCGCGGAATAGACTTTTTATTATATATCTTCGTAAAGAGAAAAAAACGCCTCCAGACATCTCTAAGTATATCGTACACCTAGCCCAAACCCGTCCCACCGACTAGACCACGTAGAACCGTATATAGCATATGCAAGTGTACACATGGGTTCACATCCCGCCACTCTTCGCGGCCATCAGCGCTCTATACCTCTCTAAAACTCCTTTCCTCTCCTCCTGTAACATCTCTCTCCTCGCCAAACTTCCACTGGCCTTTGGAACCTCTAATCCCTGAAGACCCCTCACCCCACCCTGTGTCTTATCCCTCAACTTCTCCTTCGGCACGATCAAGCTCGGGGGTGCTTGTACAACATCATTAATACTACTCTGCACAGCTCCCCTCTTCTCGCGTAATATAGCAAACGGACTCGGACTTCTTTCCTTCCTTTTCCCCTTCATCGTTTTATTAAATTGTTCTTTAGTGTGCGGGTTATGATTATGAGGTTTTAAATGATTTGGAAGTGGATCGCCGTTATCGTCGAAATCGTAACTGTCTTCCGTTATTTCTTCCTCGGGTTTATCCTCTTCGGTTGCCTTCTTTTTCTTCTTTCGATTTTTGGGATTGTCTTCTCCACGCTGAAGACCCTTGAATGAAACGGGGATCGCAGCATCCACACGACGGGAGAAGTCAGATAGCTTTTCGCCCGGGAGGAGGGTAAGTGGTTTCGAAAGCCCTTGGGTGACAGCAGAGGGTTGCTCGGATCCAGTCGATACATCGGCCGTCGTAGACACAGCCCCGTTATTAGATTCATTCGCCAAATCCGAGCGTTTCCGTTTCTTCCCGGCAGATGTAGGTTTTGTTTTCGGGTCGTCGAGACCGCTAGGACGCTTGCCGGTGGCGGCATAGGCCATCAGACGGGTAAACGCTTTTGGAGTATCATCGTTACCATTCGCTTTCGAGCGTTTGGATTTCTTTCTTTTAGGTTTGGAAGATGAAGTGCCGTTCCTTTCGTGGTTTGTGGGAGGTGCCATTTTTCGAGCGATTGGTGGTGGTGGCGGTATGGAGGATGATAGTTTGTGCGATAGATGATGAATTGGTGAAGGGTTGAGAAGAGAAGTCTAGAGAAGCTGCGACGATATCGAACTTTTGGGCTGGGATTTGCGACAACACTAAATTTACAACAACCACCCAGAATAAGTGCCTACAGACGGTCAAATCCAGGTGGCCTTGAGACTGGAATCCAAGTAGTCTCGAGAACCTAGAATCCAAGCTAGCATGCGGTAACATATCGGCCTAGTTCAGAAATAAATTAAAAATAAATAATAATTAAAAAAGAATATTCCTTGCCGAGATGTAACAAGGCAAACCCCCCCCCCCAATGGCTATGCAAAGGAGTCTAGACTACAAGAGAATATAGCCTCAATAATAATAATAATAATAGAGCAGGAGGACCAAATGTAAAAATCGAAACGGGGGGTAAGCCTCCCCCGGCGTAAGGTCACAGCATAGCACCAAAATAGCCATACTCAACCATCAATAACCATCACATCGACCCCTTCTGGAATTTGGATTCTTTGATTGGCGCCATCAGACAACTCCTTCTCCTTGGACTCTCTTGCCAGTGCCTTCTTGCGTTCCCTCGTAACGAGCCCTCGAGAAACGGAAGTATTTTCCAGTATAAACTTGCGTTCGGGAGCCCCATCCTCATCGTCATCATCGCCGTACTCTTTAACTATAGCAAAGAAAAACTTATTTAAAACAGACGGATCCATAATAATTGGCTTGCACTGTACGTCTTGCCTTTCTGCTTCAAGTTTACTCCATTGCTGCTCCAAAAACCTGAGGTCCTCTCTTCCGCTATTAAATTGTTTAAGAAGTGTCTTCGCATTATTTTCAATAACCTCGATTCGTTCGCGACGTCTTGTTTTTACCTCTTCGAGGTTCCCCCAGAGATGGAAAAGTTCGTTTATGAGTTGCTCGTATTTGTAACGATTCTTATCGGCGCGAAGGCTGGCGAGTCCTGGTTAGCATGGTATATATTGGGAAAGAGAGTTAACACATACTCGCAGGGCTCAGGGGTTAGCAAGTAACGGCCGCCGGCGTCATCGACGTGAACTGTAATGACGGCGGATTCATTATCTTCTTTACCAACGACATCTAGTTCGAAACACCAATACCACTCAGGGGGGTGTTTTGCATGTCCGGACTCGGTACCCATCGAGGCGTCCAAATTGACACCACAAGCCCCCGTATCACCATCGATGCACCTGGCAAAATCCCGGATATCTGATGGCCGGAAATCAACGACCCGGCATTCAGTACGATATCTTCGGTTAAAGAAATCTACATCGGTTCCATCGAGCATGCGATAAATCTGGCCAATCGTAGTTGTCTCGACAGAGATGTAGCCACAGTGAACTATATCACAAAGTGAGGAGGAGTAGTTTGGATGAGATTGGGAGAAGATTCCTTACCTTGTGGGTTGTTCTCTCGTCTTTTTTTGAGCTCTTCTGCCAGTTTTGCTTGGACTTTGTCCTCTTCTAACCTTCGGTTCTTCTCGCTTTTTTCAGTCTCCCTCTGGGCCACAAGCCTCAAGAGCTCCTTCTTTCGGTTGTGCAATGGTTTTAGGGCGGGATCATCAGACTTTAAAACCTTAAACCCATCTCTAAAACCTATTTTCCTACCTCCCTTACCGTCAGAGAGAGATCCCTCCCACCCACCGCTCTTCCCTCTTTTTATCAAGACATTCGTTAATGCTAAATAGCATCCTTCCCTGATCTCACTACTTGCCTTCTGGGCCCAGCTATCCCAGCACCCAATCTTGATTGAATATCGGCCGAATGGCTTTTCGAACCATTTTCTGCCAGTAAATTTCGCTGGATTTCTAGTGACCCCGCCCCCCTCAACCATGTAACTCTCGACCTCGCTACGTACAGTAGGTTCCATTTCATCGTTGAATGGGTCGATACCCATTGGATATAAATTCTCATTCTCCGTAAAATCGGTGACGGTAATTTCAACAAATCGATTATGCGACCAGACGCGTTGAACAAAACAAGTCAGGTCGTAGAAATAATCAAGCTGGATTTCTTTTATTAAAGCTGCCTTCTTGCGTATTTCATTCTGAGGCTTGATATCTTTGTTATAATCTCGCTCTGTCATGCCATGGCATCCAGCTAAGCCACCGCGGTTGTGGAAAAACTCGAAGAGGTCTCTGCAAGCATCGTATTCTTCTACCGAGAGTAGGTCTTTCTTTTTATCTGGGTCCTGGACACGGTAAGGGCCATTGTCGACTATACGGATCCTGGGTCTATTCTGCTGCCCGCTGCGACTACTAGCAGATTTTCTTCTATTGGGCATATCGACCTTGCAAATTACCCAGGAGGTTCGACTCTTGACTGTCATGCCGATGGGGGCATTTGCCTGGTTTTTCAGTAGCCCGACCTAGAAGATGCAAATAGGACGATCAATTTGATGTCATATTCTTTAGAAATTACGAAGATGTGCAGTTATCAATTAGAAATACCTTGACATTTTTAAACACAACGATGGATTCGCCAACTTCCATTTCCTGGGGTAGAGATTCTGCATCCGACCTGAATATCCGGACGGTAAGCCCGTTCTCGTAAACTGTAGCAGACTTGTCGCATATTTCAATGGTAGCTTGGTAGTCTTATGATGATACCAATAGTCAGCGAATAAAAATAGATTATTTGCATCGTAAGCAGCACGAGCAACACCTCCAATGCAATGTGCATATATGTGTGAGGACATACCCGTTCCATTGGACTTCTTGGGAGGCTTGAAACCGACTGACACTCCAATTAGATTGACGAGCTGGTCAATTTTCGACTTTGCTTCCGCGATAGATACGTATTGGCCCTGTAATGCCATGATTGGGGATGGCACATGTCAACGATGGTGGAGATGGTTGATGGGAAGGTTGTTGTTCTTGGGATGGTGTGTAGGTGTTGATATATGTTGGGTTTTTGGAGTCGCGTTTCGTTGCCCTGGCCAATATGGGGATTGTACGCACAGGGGTCTCAGGACTAAATACATAAACCAGTCTCGTGGTATCTTCTTATAATAGATACCAGGGTACCCGGCCTCCAATAACTACTATCTATGCTAAGCATAGGCCGCACACCTACCTTTTGTTAAGCTTCCCTCCGATTTTCCGCCACCTTTAGCACCTCGCCGTTAGTAGATCGACGCTTAATTTATTGGTGGGTCGAGTTGGTCCTCAAGTTCACCACCAGGCGCCTAGGCCCTCCTTCATGCTGCGAAGGTACTAGACCCCATTTAGGGTTACAGTCAACCAGTGAAGCTGTAATCTAGGTATTATCCCTCGCATAGCGGAATGTTATAACTCTAATGTCGTACCCTAGTTGGTGCGCTATGTGTGATTTTAAAGGTTGGCTCCAGTGTTTGAAACTAGAATCTGTCGACATTTTATGGAAAGGTATATAAGAGAAAAAATTCGTAAAATAGAAGAAATTTTAAAGGAAAAAAAAAAAAAGTATATATATATTTTCTATCTGTAGCTAAGAAGAAATGCAATTGGCAGATGTACGCGACAAAAAGAAAGTCGAATCGAGATAAGTAGTTCATGCGTCCGCCGGGAGTCGAACCCGGGTCTATTGCTTGGAAGGCAATAATGATAACCGTTACACCACAGACGCTTGTGATCTGCGAGCGGCTAGGTTGGCAATAGGAGGCTCCGAAATGCCAGTCGCATGGTTTAGTTAGTTTATCGATCCCCGGCCCAGTCTAGTTTATACGTTTATTCAACTAGGTACCTAGGTACTTACCTAACTTAGTATGCAATACAACTATGCAATACAATATGATGGTTAACTTCGAGCTTTTAACTTCTAGAACAGCGTTATATGTGATTTCGATTGTCTCTTTCTCTACTTTATTTCTTTCTTTCCCGTAAGATATAAATCCCTAGCATCCGGTGATGATCGATGATCTTCCTTCGGACGCATGGGCTTCTTCTCGTAGCTTAGGTCCTTAGTTGGTTATTAACCACGCGGCCACGAGATATATAACTAGCTCCCCCAAAGCTGGATTAGCACTGATAGGGCCTGGATTGCCGTGCGAGAAGTTTCGAAGTAGGATATGCTGAATAAAAGTGTAACCGAAGAAATCGTAATTTGGCCTGGGATACCGATTACATACAATCACAATTTCGGGGCACTCCTATGCATGATATTCACATATCCACCACCACAAATATTACAAACGTTTAAACACCGTCATTCTTTTATATCGAAACCACGACATTTCGACAGCTAGACCCATGCCATAGGGTGTATAAAAACTACAAGAGCTTTCTACCACAATCACGGAACCGGTTAACCATGGCTCGCATATAATGGTGCCATGCAATATGCAATGAGATCTAGTAGAATCGATACAAATTAAGCGTTATAAACTCCATCGATCCCAAGCGCAATCCTACGAAGTCGCAGCATATATAGGGTACTAGCTGCCAACTTCAAATTATCTAATACCCAAATTAATAACCCACAGGCACTAGAAAATTCCTTTCGATCGTGGAATACTAATACGATCACTCATACTCAGCATGGACCCTGTCAATATTAACGTCTCTCAGGATCAAGTTGAAACGCTACAGATGCTGCTAGGGATTGACGGTTCCTCAGAAGCACCTCCTCCGGATTCAGATAGGCAAGACGCAATCATTGTTGCTATTGACGTCGAGAACGCTCCACGAATAACTAAAGATGATTCACCCGAAACAGTAAACGCGCAGATCGGATTCGCGATTCTCGATACCAAAGATCTCTCGAATTCAACAGCACCAGCAGATATAAAAACCTACAATTTTGTCATGGGAAATCTGGAATACTACCGAAGAGTATCTCCAGATCTTCTTTTCGGAGAGTCATTCAATCTAACTAAAAAGGAGATAACCCAAAAGATCATTGATTTAATTCCAAAATCTCGCAATATTGTTCTTGTCGGACACGACATTAAAGCCGATTTACGAGCTGTATCTTGCTTATGCCCCGAATTTCAACAATATCGCTTTTTTGATACCCAGCGCATCGCTAACGATAAGCAGGGCCACGCTCTTCACCGCCTTTTGACCCTGTTCGGTATCCCATTTAGAAACCTCCACTGCGCAGGGAATGATGCGAACTTTACACTACGGCTTCTGTTACTTCTTGCAATTCACCCCTTAGAAAACAAATGTCTATCTGCCTGCCAAGAAGAGATGCTCACGAAACTCCGGCAAATATCGCACGCACCTCTACCCCGTCTAAATCCCCATTCTAGTAATCTCACAGTGGATCTAAGGTGGCAGGCACGGCGGGAACGACGGAAGCGTAAGGTTCAGGCCCGTCTCCAAACCCTGCGGGAGAGGCTAGAAATGTAGACAAAACTGCATGCCCAAAGCGAGAAAAAGGAAGAATAAGCTATCAAGATCTTAAGTTAAGAGCCGGATGCCATATTCCGAATATTTTGAATACCTCACAGGATCGAAGGGACATCTGTACATAGGTTTACAAGTCGGGCCTTTAATATTTATCCATTTGCCTAGGCACCTAGAGCCTGGAATAATTTCCATTTTGATTTTGAACCTTGCATAGTAGATGTCTAATTAGCTGAGTTGTCGCACCTATACCCCAAGCCATCAGGGGAGCCGGGACTGGCTCCAATATGCCTGGATTACTTACCATTTCGATGGTGATGGTAGCGACCGATTTATTTTGTGTAAGTACCTAATAATGTAGTGATGGCAGCCTTGTGACTTTATACGAGGTATCATAGACTAGAAAATGTTCCTCCCACTGCACGTCATGAACTATGAGGCTCAAAAATAGATAAACTTGCAAAACCAAATCCCTTAGAATGCCAGTCCATTTTATATTCTCTTATATAGCTTATGCCCGAGTGCATTAACATAGACTAGATGTTATGGTACTTGCAAATAGCCTGTCCGTTGAGCGATCAATCATACAGTACGCTTGAAAAACAGATGATCCTTAATGGCGAGCTACTAAGTATTTCGATAGGCGAGTGACTCAACCGGCAGTTACCGGTAGCAATACCATTAATTAATTGTAACGTACGACGAGACTATGTAGATGCGAGCTCGAGACAAGGGTCAATTGATGGATGAGTTGTCATCATCTGCGTTGACTGTTGCATTGGTCGTTTTGAGACTAGCGTCAGACTGACGGTGTCTTCCGTAAGAGGGAAAAGCAGAAAGACAAACTATGAGAATTCGACTCTGCTAGTACCTCGTAGTTAGATGTCACAGCATTGCATTGGTGGCAATATAGTCTCGCTCGTGCACTTGGACATGAATATCATAAGGCTAGGGAATTATTTTTTTAAGCAATCTAGCGGAAAGAGCGGGAGCTGCCAAGCCGAGGCTGGCCAGACCCGTCCGCGGACAAGACAAGAGGGGATGTTGACTATCTGATACTAGCTTGGGGGAGGGGTTGATTGATATTAACCTCAGGGTGCTGGGGCGGTTAGAGCTCAAACAGAGCTGCAGCTGCAGGTCGGGCCAGCCATGCATCCAAGGTTCCATGCAGCGCACCTTGGTATGAAGCGGCGTACGTATATGTCATGCGGAGCATATGTATTATGGATTAGCTCTACTATATGAGGTGTGTGTGTAGATTATATTATACTAACTCGATAGCTCTGGGGGCCTTAAGATTAGTGTATTCGCTGTAACAGGTTTAATCGATATACGAACACTCGCTCAAGTAGTTAGATATACCTCCATGGTTTCGAATTCCAAGCATGCAGTGGATATTGCCTCTAGCTTGGGAGAGCCGTAACAGTTTGCCATCCGTGAACCTGAAACATGGGAATGCTTTAGCTTGGAGTCCGACGGCAAAGAAGAATAGAATAACACTGTACAGAGTATACAGAGTACAGTCATTTGCCTAGGATACCGCATGGCGGGGGCGGATGCATGTTGTCTAGAAGGCTTTCTTCTTTTCTTTCTTCCTGTCCCCACCCAGCAATCGACCCGTTTACTCCCTACCCTTTCCCCCAAGGAACCAATCCAGTCCAGTGTAACTACCACCGCCACTAGTACTTCCCTAGTAACCTGGGTACATACCTACTTCCTTTGATTCCTTTCTTCCTCTTCTTCCTCTTCCTCTCTCCCTCTTTCTCAACTTGATCGAATCAAACCAATCAAACAATCAAACAGCCCAATCCACCATCATAAAGCCATCCACCCACCCACCCATCACCATCACCACCACCACCATCATCATCATCAGCATCGCCACTTCAATAGGTACCCCCAGCTAGACCTTGGACTCCGAACCCACCAACGTCTGCTAGTTGGGTTCCGTCATTCGTCCAAAGGGCAACCGTTGAGACCTTCTCGAGGTTCGTTGGTTCGGATCCTCCTTCGCTTTTGCATCTTATCAAGGCTGCTTTTATTTATTTTTTTCGTCCACTTCTAACCTTCGCCAGTTATTCGCAAAAAAGACTCCGGCTCGTGCGCAGAACATTAGGTACTTATCCATCCCTCCCTCCTTCCATCAAACTACCCCTCACCTCACTACACCCAAACTTACCTCACCTCGCTTCACCCTCCCCTCACCAAACTCTTTGGTTTCGCTTTGCTACCATCTCTTATAACCCCCTCAGCATCATTATCTTATTCTTCCTCTTATTCTTCATCGCCATCGCCGTCGTCGTCGTGAGCTGTCATCTGTTCGTCAAGCTAACCTTCTCTCTCTCCCTCCTTCTTTTTGTGCTCTTCGAGAAGCTTGTTTGTGCAGGATCACGCAAACCAAACACAGCGAGCGGAAATATTTTATCGCCTCGAAAATTTTATCCTCTCTTCCTCCACATCTCCCTCTAAATCTAGTCACCACCACCACCACCTCAACCACCCCAAAACCATCAACAAACTCCCATCAAAATGGCAGACCGTTTCATTCCAGAACATAGACGAACAAACTTCAAGGCCAAGGGTACCTTCAAACCCGAGGAGCTTCGTCGTCGTCGTGAAGAACAACAGGTCGAAATTCGAAAGCAGAAACGCGAGGAGAACCTTGCCAAGAGACGAAACCTCCAAATCACAAGCCCCACACCCCACTCTGGTCTCGCTGGTGTCGATAGCGATGATGAGAGTGCTAACACTGAATCTCAGGTAAGCCTTTTTCTTTCTTTTGGTCCCATATTTGCTCATACCTATACCCCTCTCTCTCGGTTCTGGGGTTCCTGGTGGCCTTCGCTTGTTTTGCAGGCGTTGGTGGGGCTTTATCGTAAAAGCCTTATCGGACCCTGTCCTATTGCCCCGTCCTCTCGTCCGATAAATCCTAGTATCCTCTCCAAACCTGTCGATATAACCTTTGCTCGCGCCGTGTCGTGATATATATCCCCCGTCATGCCTCGTTTACATGTACTTAGAGGGTCTTTGCTAACTTTCGCGGATCTACTTACCCCTTTTCTAGCTAACTGAGGATCTCCCTTCCATGATCCAAGGTGTCTTCTCTGACTCCATCGATCAACAAATCCTAGCTACCACCAAATTCCGAAAGCTGCTCTCTAAGGAGAGGAACCCACCGATTGAAAAGGTCATCGAGTGTGGTGTCGTTTCCCGTTTCGTTGAATTCCTTCGGTCTCCTCACACCTTGGTTCAATTCGAAGCCGCCTGGGCTCTTACTAACATCGCCTCTGGTTCCGCCGCTCAAACTCAAGTGGTTATCAACGCCGGTGCTGTTCCGATATTTGTTGAGCTTCTGAGCAGCCACGAACCTGATGTCAGAGAACAAGCCGTCTGGGCTCTTGGTAACATTGCTGGTGATAGCCCTCAATGCAGAGATTATGTCTTGAGCGCTGGTGCCCTCCGTCCACTCCTCCAGCTTCTCGGAGACAGCCGCAAGTTGAGCATGCTACGCAATGCCACCTGGACACTTAGCAACTTCTGCCGTGGAAAGACCCCACAGCCTGACTGGCAAACCGTAAGTCTATTCCCTTCCACCTTCCACGGTCTCTTTTTGTTGTTGGCGGCTTGGAAACCCTTTGCTAACATTTGGTCCTAGATTCTCCCTGCCCTCCCAGTGTTGGCTAAATTGGTTTACAGCTTGGATGATGAGGTTTTGATTGATGCCTGCTGGGCTATCAGCTATCTCTCCGACGGTTCCAACGATAAGATCCAGGCCGTAATCGAAGCGGGCATTCCACGCCGTCTCGTAGAGCTTCTGATGCACAACTCTACTAGCGTTCAAACTCCAGCTCTTCGTTCTGTCGGAAATATCGTCACAGGAGATGACGTCCAGACCCAAGTTATAATAAACTGTGGGGCTCTCCCGGCACTTCTGTCCCTGCTTAGCAGCACTAAGGATGGCATTCGTAAGGAGGCATGTTGGACAATCTCAAACATCACTGCTGGAAACTCTTCACAAATTCAAGCCGTCATTGATGGAAATTTGATCCCACCATTGATCAACCTGCTCAGCAATGGTGACTTCAAGACAAGGAAGGAAGCTTGCTGGGCTATCTCCAATGCTACTAGTGGCGGACTGCAGAAGCCCGATCAGATTCGTTACCTGGTCGCCCAAGGTGCTATCCGTCCATTGTGCGATCTCCTCTCTTGCATGGACAACAAGATCATTCAGGTTGCCCTCGATGGCCTCGAGAATATCTTGAAGGTTGGTGAGATGGACAAGGAGACCAACGGCGAAGGTATCAACAAATACGCTTTGTTTATCGAAGAAGCCGGCGGAATGGAGAAAATCCACAATGCTCAGAACAACGCCAACGAAGAAATCTACATGAAGGCATACAACATCATTGAGAAGTACTTCGGTGACGAAGAGGATGAGGGTGATGTCCAAGGAATTGCTCCCCAGCAGACCACTGAGGGCAATACTTTCAGCTTTGGCGCACAACCTGCCCAGGGAGGATTCAGCTTTGCCAACCAGGGAGATACTATGGACATGTAAGCTGTCTAGCTTACCTAACGTAGTATAGACGGCCACTTTAGACCCCCCCCATCGATTGAATTACAGAAGAGAACTGCCAGAATCGAAAGAGAAGAATACCGGCGACCACATCTTTTCTTCTGCTTCTCGATTCGATTACGAAATTGTTCCTTTCCCTCAAATATCGGGATTCCATGGTTTTTGTTAGTGCTTTCAACAATTCGCTTTGTTGGTTCCTACGTCTACCCACACCCCCCAGCCCTATATTTGAACTGTATCCACCCAATCATGTCAACCCCCTCAAACCCCCAGCTCCTCTTCGAAACCGTGTTCTAGTGATAATATCCTGTACGGCCCCCCCTTTGTAATATTTAAAATCTACGTTCACGTCCTGATACCAGATTTCTCCTGTAAACCAATATTTCCTTCCTGTATGTCCCTTTTCCTTTCTTCAATATATTTCCATAAAATAAACCCCGCGACTGTTCCTTTTCCTTTCTTCTCCCTTGCAACAAATGCCTCAAAGCCCCTTTCTTGCTTTCGGATTTTTTTTTTTTTTATCGTTAGCATGATTCTTCGGACAGGTTCACAGTTGCCGGCGTTTTTTTGTATATCCTGGTCCTCCCCAAAGAAAAAAGTCGGGGACTCAGGAAAGCCCTCCTATGTAGTTCCCTATATCTATGAGAAAGATCCCTTTTGCGCAATGGAAGTCCCTCCTCCTCTATTATATCCACACACTACCTCTACTACCACTGCCACTGCCACTACCGCAACTACCACACCATGCTCCTTGCTATATATTCCCGTTAGCATTTAGCTGATGATGTCCCCCGAGACATTTGTATTATACCTCTTGTAGCTGTGATGCTTTTGAATATATGTAAACGACGCGACGAAGGAGAGCGAGCGCAAACAGAAGGAATAAAAACAAGAAGAAACCCCCAGTTCGTTGACTCGTGATAAGGCTGGGAAATGTATCCATTTTTTTATTTTTATTTTTTTTTTTTAAAAAAAAAAAACAAAAGAAGAAGAAGAAGCAAGATTAGCTGTATGGTTCCTCGTTTTATATGGACGATATGATCACAATGACGTCAAAATTTTTGTGAAGTGAAATTTTTATGATATCGAAGTCAATTAATCGAGAATAGAATTTAGAAGGAGTAAATGCCGATTGATCTCTTCTATTCCGGAATTCAAAATCCCTTCAGTATGTTCTCCATGCCAGGTTTTGGCTCCTTCGTTGCTGCCGTATCGTCGACATCAATCCCTCCACTCACAGCCATCTACCAACCAGCAGCCATCACCGTGTTTGGTAAACACCAACGAACAAACTAACACCACGCCAAATCCACCTCCCCTGCAGCCCATCCCGTCCCAAAGCCATACCAACAGGACTTTTTTTTTCTTTCTAAAAAAAGTACAAAAGAAGCCAGCCTTAAATGCCGCCCAAGAAGCCTGCAAAGGCTGCTCCCGAGAAATCCAAAGCTGAACCGGCTGCTGCCAGCTCCAGCAAGGGGAAGGGCAAAGCACAATCGACCAGCAGCGGTGCTAAGGGCAAAGGTGCTGCCGCCGCTGTCGAACCCCAGGAACCACCAAAACCGAGCTTGAATGAGATTATTGGCGGGAAGGGTTGGACCGGGAAGCTCCCTGTGACCCTCTTTTACGAATTGACGGTCAAGAACCACTGGGGCAAGCCGGAGTATACTAATGTATGGGAGATTCCATTGCCTTCCATTCTATGCTGACGGCATATTTTATATCGTCACCATGTCTTCGAAAACCGAGCAAACGAAAGGCTAACGGCGACCAATAGAGACAATCCAAAGAAGGCCACCAGTCTTCCGTCATCATCCGTTACAAGAATCCCAAAACCCACGAGACAGAAACAATCCGTTTTGATCCTCCTTCGAACCTCAAAACCGTCCCGGCATTCCACCCAACAGCTCTCGAAGCCCGACACTTCGCGGCTACGTATGCTCTACACAGAGTCTACTCCGGTCGAAACCTACAGTATGCACTCCCACCGACTCACAGGCCTTATTGGCAGGCATTCGAAGCGGTCAAAAAGGAAGACGTAAAGCAGGGCTTGGAATCCAAGTACAGCGAGGACCCATTTCTAGTGCAACGTGATAAGATCACCGCAGATGCTGAGAAAGCTGCTGCGAGGGAAAAGGCTGCTTTGGTGGGAACCGTAGCAACTACCGGCGCACATGCAATATCCTCCTCACAAGTACCCAAGGGTTGGTCTGGCTCCGTTCTCGTCAACATGGGAAAGGGCACCAGAGGTCTGCTCGAAAAGTTCATCCGTTTGAACAAGGATTGGAAGTACGACAATACGCTCGACAATGTCACCAAACATTCGATCACCAGCCAATTGACTACTGCCGGATTCAGAATCAGCCATGCAGAGGAAGCATGCGAGTGGGCTACAAATCTGGAGGACGCATTAGGTTCGAGGTTGATCGCGAGTTATTGGGATACCAAGAACGGTTGGCTGATTGTGTGGGTATGTCGGTTATGTAGAGTGGTTGCTTATTCATGTTCCCGAGGACGATATGCCGGCAAAGTATTTGCCAGATAATTACACGGTTGGAGCGGTGGCTTTTGTCACGGATTCTTTGGCCAGAGAGTATGCTGCTAAACGTATGATACCAATTCGCCTAAATGCCCCTCCTTTTGACCTGAGGGAAAGAAGGCCAGCTAATGTGATATTTTAGGGCTTTCGGCTGCGGGATACCCCATTGAAGCTGCCCGTGAGGCACTTGCGGCATGTAGTGATAACGAAACCCGTGCTGCAGAGATTCTCATGCAAACTCTAGTCTATGGCGAGCCCAAACGACGAGCAGTCAACAACGAAGACGACCTGATAATCTTCGACGACGAGCCAGAGTTCTCATCCGAGCAGTGGAAGGAAGAGCAAGACTCCCTGGAAGCTATCTACGGGGAAAAGTTCATCCGAGTTTCCGAGGACATCTGTCAAATCAAATTGGAGGTTAACAGTAATAAGCTTCCAGCGAAACTATTGCTTGAGGTTAGGAAGCCATGTTCAGGCTCTTATCCCGATGAGATTCCGATCTGCGCCGTAATCAGCGAGCCATTGCTGCCTTCGCACGTGAGGCTGAGCTTGATTAGGCGGATTGCAAGCTATGCTGAACCCTTGAAAGGTGAAGCTATGATATTCGCAGTCGTCGATTGGCTAGAAACCTCAATGGAAGAAATGGTTGATCGGCCCGGCAAGCTCAAAGAAGTATCCAGCGTGGTGGCCGGAGCTGCTGCTATCAGAAGTGCGCATAAACATATAGCACAGAAGAGGAAGAATCCAAAGCATAAAACCAATCCGATAGATTGGACTCCTGGTCTTCCCGAAGCTTTGGAGATGCTAAAGCTCGCTGAAGAGAGAATGGATACTATGGAAGGGAGAAAGATGATGACTGCTCGAAGATCACTCCCAGCTTGGAATCTCAGAGCACATATCACTGAGTGCATTGATAGTAACTCAGTTACTGTCATTTCCGGTGAAACCGGATCTGGAAAATGTAAGTCTTTTTATGCTATAACTTTCGATAGTACATCTAGAATATGCGGTTGACGGAATACCACAGCAACGCAGTGTGTTCAATTCGTCTTGGACGATTTAATCCGCCGAAACCTTGGAACCGCGGCAAAGATTCTATGTACTCAACCCAGACGTATTTCGGCCATAGGGTTGGCTGAAAGAGTTAGTGCCGAGAGGTGTGTCCCTCTAGGTTCGGAGGTCGGATATGCGATTAGAGGAGAATCGAAAATAGGGCCTAATACCAGTATCGTTTTTATGACGACTGGTGTCCTATTACGACGACTCCATGACGGTGATGGCTTGTCAGACGTTTCTCATGTCTTCATCGACGAAGTCCATGAAAGATCGCTGGACAGCGACTTCTTGTTGGTTTTGATGAAGAGGCTGTTGACGAAGCGAAAGGATTTGAAGTTGGTCTTGATGAGGTAGGTTGAACTCATTATCTCTTTATGAGAGCAAGACTAATAGTGTTTAGTGCGACATTGAATGCAAAAGTCTTTGCAGACTACTTTGGGAATGTCCAAATCGTCAACATCGAGGGACGAACATTCCCTGTCAACGATTTGTAAGGTCCCTTTTACTAATCTTCCTAAACCCCTAGCTAATTATACTCAAAGCTATCTTGACGATGTACTCCGTTTTACGAACTTTAATGCCCTGGCTCTGGCTCGCGGAGACAAGTTACGACCAGTAGATGCCGACACAGCAGACGTGGATCCCGCAATCGGTATGCAAATGAGAGCCCTGGGACAGGGTGTCAATTACGATTTAATCGCCGCCACCGTCCAAGCAATTGACGAAGAGCTCGGCGAAAGTGATGGCTCCATCTTAGTCTTCCTTTCAGGTACCTTGGAAATTCATCGTGCGATAAAGGCTATTAACGATCTCCCAGAATCGTACCGATACCTCGCCTACCCACTTCACGCATCACTTATTCCTGCTGAACAACGAAAGGTGTTCTTGCGCGCACCAAAGGGACAAAGGAAAATCATTTGCGCAACAAATGTCGCAGAGACTTCCATTACCATCGAGGATATTGTGGCAGTTATCGACACTGGTCGTGTGAAAGAGACGTTATTTGATCCTGAAACCCGCATGATACGGCTAGCGGAGACATGGGCCTCGAGAGCGTCTTGTAAACAGCGCAGGGGTAGAGCTGGTAGAGTTAGAGAGGGGGATTGCTATAAATTGTACACAAGAAACGCGGAGATGGAAAAGATGAAGGAAGCTACTACGCCAGAGATCTTGAGGGTGCCTTTGGAGAATATTTGTAAGAGACATATAGCACCACTCCCAAGTGCTAGAAAGTGGCTAACAAGTAGATATTTCGAAAAGGTCTTACGATTAAAGCCATGGGAGTTAAAGATGTCGGAACATTCCTAAGATCGGCGTTGACACCGCCTGACACCCGTACTGTGGATGCGGCGCTGACGACGTTGACTCGAATGGGAGCCCTGAAGGACGATGATTTGACAGGTCTAGGAAAACATTTGAGTACTATCCCTGCCGACGTGAGGAGTGCAAAGTTGATGATATATGGCTCTATTTTTGGGTGCGTCGATGCTGCCTTAACGATTGCGTCCATATTGGCAGTCAAGTCACCATTCGTTGTCCCCAGGGAAAAGCGGGATGAGTCAAGAGAGTATGTATTTTCCATTATAAACAACTTTTTTGCGTTAGTAACTTTGCTGATACACATAAATGATTACAGAACCCGTTCTTCCTTCGGTGCAGGTAATGGTGACTTGGTAGCTGACTACCAAGCTTTTGATGAATGGACAAATATCGCCCCAACACTCTCAAACTCCGAACTTCGCAACTGGTGTGATCAGAATATGCTCTCTCTCCCCACTCTTAACGACATCCGATCCAATAAATCACAATACATCTCTTCCCTCCAAGAAATCGGGTTCCTCCCACTCACTTATCACAAAGATGCTGGTTCGACCCGTTTCCTAAACTCACAGAACAACAACGACGCTCTAGTGCGTGCCATTGTCGCCTCATCATTCAGTCCACAGATCGCTCGAGTCCAATTACCAGAGAAGAAATATGCTGCAACAATGAGCGGAGCTAAAGAGTTAGATCCTGAAGCAAGGACAATCAAGTACTACACAGAAGACGAAAGGGCTTTCCTTCATCCCTCTAGTACACTATTCGATGCCCAGGGATTCAAGGGCAACGCAGCTTTCATGGCGTTTGCGAGTAAAGTCTCCACATCGAAAGTGTTTCTCAGAGATGTGACCCCCGTCAGCGCCTTTGGCATTTTATTGCTAGGTGGGAACGTAGAATTGGATATGAGCGGTAGAGGTGTCAAAGTCGATGGGTGGATTAGAGTTAAATGTTGGTTGAGGATTGGGGTTTTGGTGAAGTGTTTGAGGGTTCTGTTGGATACGGAGTTGCAGAAGAAAGTGGAGAATCCTGGATTGGAGGTTTCGGGGAGTCAAGCCGTGGCTTTGGTTAGGAGGTTGATTGAATATGATGGGATGGATCCGGCGTAATGTAGGGTATACATCAGCTTTTTTTTTTTTTTTTTTCCTATGTTCGGTCGAAGGAAGGAAGGAAGGAAGTGTGGTATTTGGGAGGGTATTGTGTTGAATTAGATGGCTGGATGGTTGTATTGGTCTCGTTCCCAGGATTGTATGGAGATTACCTGCTTCTGTCGGTCGAGAGCTAGATAATAAAGAATGGAGAAAGTGAAATGCCATCGAATGATGTTGGTTAACTCGGGTAATAGAGCCATAAGGGCGGTCTATTTGATAAAAATATCTCAGCATAGGGAGAAACTCGTAAACTTTATTATATTAATTACGGTACTCTGGTAATGGAATTCAGTCGACCCTGTGTGTAGCTTCTTTGATAAACATTCCAATCCAACAAAAAGAAAGAGAGAAAGAAAGAAAGAAAGAAAATTTATGGGAAAATCGGCTAGATTTGGTTATTAGTTCGCATAATTATAATAATGAACTTGTTGAGTTATATACGTCCTAAACTAACTTCCTATCTACATAGTCGCTATGCATATAGGGACTAGTAACTAACGATCAGGAATTTTATTTATTCCCCATCCTTAGGTATGTATAGTTCGATCACAAGCTCAATTACCTACTACGTATACCCACTCTAGACTTACGCATTCCTAGAGGATTCTATGGGCAAACTTTTAAAACAGTTTGGATAAAGTATCATGCATGATCAGACTCTGGTTTACAGTCGGGCAAAAGAAGCGAGGCATCTGAAGGTATTATCTATGTGTTTTTTTTTTTATTATTTCCTCTATCTATTTAGGGGGTTCCATCATCGTCATCATCGTCATCATCATCGTAATGTACAGAAGTTAATAGAAGAAACCCGCAAAAACCAGAGAAACGCCATAACGCAAATCCGCCATCTTAACACCGATAGAAGCCGAAGCAGAAAAAAGAAGCCTCTACGCCGCTCATAGAAGAGGCAATATGAATCCGGAAAGGGACAGGAGAGAAAAATAAAAAGAAAGAGAAGAAAAGAGAAGGACAAAGAATAAAGGTAGAGATGAAGAAAAGGGAGGAGGGGAGGAGGAGAAATAACAGAAAAAGGAGGAATAAAGAGAGAAAGGAAATGTTTTGAAAAAGGGAAGACATTTCCCTTAAGAAAGCATCATCTGACCAAAGCTACTCCCAGTAAACATCGGCATTATCACCAAAAACAATATCCACAAAAAACAAGAAACCTGGGCCGCAGGCCCCCAAGCAGAATTCCCAGTACCGCTGCCACCACCCATCTTATTACCATTAGTCTTCTTCTTCGTGTCTTCATAAACCGTCTGATTAACCGTCGCATTTCTTGAGAGATCGTTGCTGAAAAAATACGGCAGGTCCTGAGGCGCCACGCCATCATACATGGGCGGTCCCATCTGTGCAGGAATCTCACAGACCTTATCGTTCCCGCTACCGCCATCGTCGATGCCGCCGACTGCTTCACACCTAACCTCATGATCCTCCTTCCTTTTCAAATCCGAAGAATTAAAGTAAGCCTTGACATAGGTCAACAATAACGCCGCATTCCCCTCTGGTGGGCCACCGCTCCAAAGGGGATCCCCATTAGACCAATGAGTAATAACCAAATGTCCTGCCTCTTGCGGGAACAAAGTAGTGTTTGAAATAGTCCATACCTGTTGACCGTCGTGGTACCAGGTTATCGCCTGTGGAGTCCAATCGAATCTAAGTTCGTGGATTTCAGCGCTGGAGTTGTATGGAAGCGCAGCTACCTCGAAAGTCCCTGGGAGGGCTTCTAGATTGCTACCACCGACTTGGGTGTGTAAAACGAGGTTTAGAAGGGTGTGTGTCATGTTTATTTCCCGAGAGAGGAGCTCGGTGTCGATTTCTTGTTTGTCATCGTGGTACCTTTTAATTAATTTTTTCTTCCATGTTAGACATATGCATGCGTATATATATGTTCGTATACATATCAGATCAAGATCTTAGACAAAGATAATATATAACGCCAATTGGTGGTGGGGGTCGTGAACCGGATAATGCGGAATGAGGGAAATAAAATACAGTAATGTAGGCAAAGGGAAGTATACACTCACCAATAGAATCCGAAACATGTACCCGCCCACTTCGTAGTCCGATACCCGATCCTGAACGTCCCGTAAAACATGTCGTTCCTGGTGGAATCCAATTCGGCGCCAATAAGGTACTTTTCACCCTTAATGACGGTATAGTCTTTCGGAACGAGCAGGTTTAGACCAGAATGTCCGCCGTATATTCCTCTGGAATTGACACTGATGTTGACAGCTGGGTTTGGGATAATAGATTCAAGACGGGTTGCTCGACCGTAGGGACCGAGAGCTGCTTTGGGATCCTATAGATGATTTTTTTTAGTCTCGGTAACTACCTAGGTATATATGTAATAGGAACGGGAGGTGTTCTAGAAACTTATCATTACCAGTTCCCAGACTTGTGGCTGCCAGTCGGTATCATCCTGAAAGTTCTTAATCTTGGTGAAGTCCGATTCGAGCAAATCCGTGAAGACAGCATGTTGGGGATCTGATGTTGAGTTAACAGAGTAACCACATTCACAAGCAGCTTACGTATTTATCATACGAAAGAGACGTTAGCATATATATACCTCCATTGACATCCCTGACAGATATATGTCCTGAAGAATGGAATGTAAACCAACCGTCAACCGGAGAAACAAGCCGAAGGAGCGAGAGAAGTATATAGAAAACCCAGGTGGTTTTCCAGGAGATTGACGCCATTGTCTCTCCTGTTCTTTGTTCTTTGTCCCTTTTTTGCTCTCTTTCCTCCCCTCCTTTGCAATATTATATCGAAAAAAGAAACCACTGAATGTATTTAATCCGCAAAACAGGGATTCGACCGAGGTGATGAGGAAGAGATTGGATGAGGGATTCAGGCCCGGTCGTCCTGTTGGGAGGCTCTTTATAACTCTATTTATAAATACATATTTTTGTATCAGCTTGATGTTTTGTCTTCGGATCTCTTGGAGATCAAGTGTAGATGATTTTGCAGAAGTACCACATGGCGGCAGAGCAGGCATGCAAATTACAACGTGAAGGAGAGAAACCTTACCTCAGAATCTTGCAAGTTGTTATTCCCAAGCAAGATAAGAATAAACCCCAATGAGTATCAGCTTCGAGGACAGCTAGGAGGAAGGATAGATGCTTTGAAGCAACAATTAGCAGAAAATCCGGTGGAGTGGTCAGTGGTTAATGGGTGTAGGTTGTGATGGTGGTGTGTGTCGACGGGTATGTGATATCGCGATATATGGGTAGACAACATCATGAAGACCAGATTCACTGCGCAGGCACAACCTATACTAAGCTGTACACCAAAACATCCAACCTCAAATGGGTGTTCACCAATTGACCCAGATAATGTAAACGCCGAATTGGGACCTATGGGTGTAGATGATACAGGTATAATGACAGTCGACCATGTTGGCAGAATGCAGTACAACCGAATAGAGCCTTTCGTTCGCACATATGCTCTTGTACCTGTGTATCAGGACGTCAAAGTCAATTGACCAAACCCGGTAGGTCGAGTTACACTGATACATCTACGCGACTACATTCTACAATATTACGGTGGACATCAGGCAATTCAGTAAATCGGCCCCACAACGGCCCCCCCCAAATTCATATTCATATTGGTCGCCCCCCCTCCCCCCGCCTATCAAAAAAGGAAAACGCCCCCGGACCCACCCCCCCAAACGCCAGAAACAAATCATTCGTTATATGTGTGCGCGTTTAAAAAAAAAAAAAAAAAAAAAAAAAAAGACAAAAACAAGAGGAGAAAAGGAGGGGGGCAAGAAGAGACGAAGACGAAAACAGGGAACGATCACAAGTGATCAATCCCCTGCGGGACCCCCCACGTACAGTAAACACAGTGCTCACCCCCCTGGTGAGCAATCTCGGGGTCCTCGTCTTCGAGCTCTTGGAGCCCCCTCCTAATCTCCTCTATCTCCTCCTCCGTCAATCCCCCCTGTGGACCACAGGCTGAGGACGAGAGAGTCTGCCGCCGATCCTATCGGTCGGCTTCATCCCTCATCCTCCGCCTGCGGTCCCGGTCCACCCCCCTCTGGACCCCGATCTCCCTCTTCCTCTCCTCTCCCTCCTCCCGCGCCGCCTCCCTCCCCTCCGTTGGCTCCTCCGAATGGGCGAACTGTGCGACCATCCATCGCTCGACGAACCCCGCAATTCTGCGGTAGTTCCGCCTGTTGTATTTGGTGAACACCGCCTTGTGGTGTTCCTCTGGGGTGTCCATCATCTCGATGAGGACTTGAACCCCTGGTGCCAGCTGGGATGCGCAATGCCCGCTGAGATAGATGTGGGCCGGGGACCACTCCCCGCGCCCAGTGTCCAGAATAATCATGGACAAGTAGTAGGAGGCCGCGGCAATAAACGACCACGGCGTCCCAACGAACCGCAACTCGGTCAGCGCGGCTTCTAGGAAGTACTGCGCCAGGTCCCGTACATCCGCATCCCAATTGTCTGCCGGAGACAGACAATTGAGAAAGGATAACGGGCCCGGCGCAGAAATCTTCCACTCCAAGGCAACCAGTATCTCGTACTCGCAGCTGCGAATCTCCCGACCGCTGAATGCGTAGTCTGCCATATAGACTAGCATGTCGATCCCAGGAGGCGTGATCTCGTCGTACTTAGCGGCGAGTAATAGCGCGGCGAGCCCAACCAATTGCAATTGGTTGACGGGGACAACCTTGACGGAAAGGAAGCGGTCGATAATGTTGACGGTGTTGAAAAGGGTGTCTATGCCCATCTGGAATCGGTCGTGAACTTCGATCAACCAGTCAACTAGAATACCTCGCATGTGCCAACCCAGGTACGGTTGAGTATCCATGTAATGGGGATCCGGTTGGAGCTTCGTATCAACAGCCCACAGGTGTCTGATAATATCAGGCGTATACTCCGGGGCGAAACTCGGGTTCTTGAGCTCCTTCAAAGATAGGCAACGTGGGTTCTTTGAATAAGCCATGACACCTTGAACAACCTCCAAATCTGTGGCTTCTGTGTATCGAGGGTAGACTCTGTTACGGTCGCCTTCTCCGTTCTTTCGGATCCTATCCAAGTATTCTCCTTCAAGGCCTTTGAAGAGATAGTCCTCAAGGAAACCAACATACTCTCGAGACTCCTCATCCACTTTGTTCTCTAAGTCAAAATAGTCGGTATCTGCCTCATGAGAGCCCCAGCCGCTAACCGGAAAGCATTTCCATTTTCCGTTCGACTTGATGAGCTGTCTCATCGGGTTGTAGGCTAGTTTCTCTTCGTATTCATCTTCATTGTCTTCGATAGCATTCAGAAGACAAGGCTTGTCCGCAAAAGTAAGGTTGACTCTGTGGGAGCGAATGATGAAGTCGTCATCATCATCCCAACCAGTGCCTCGGTTCTTGGTTTCATACGATTCTTCCTCTTCGATGGCACCAACACGTTCTTGTCGCTTTGGGGCAATGTCTGTCTCCTTATCCTTGAGAGCAGATTTCTTTCCCTTATAGTCAGTCTTCGTAGACCTGTTGGACAGATGAGTAGAGAGTGGTCCGACGTGAGCACGATCTTCGTATGCGGAAGAAACAGTGTCTGCAGTTGAACGGGTGGTGACTGGTTCATCTCTGAAAACGGTAGTCTTTTGACGTGGAGCTTGAGTACGAGACTCGGTACCAATGCTAATGTGGGATTGACCGCTCCTAACGGGGCCCTTAGCCTTGGTTTGTTGCGGATCACGATAGATGGTCGACTTGATCGAAGTCGTTGCGGATTGTTGGCTGCCTTGTTGGCTGCCGGGTTGCTTGGTGGACTTAGCACCTGTTGCAAGCGAGGCGTTGCTCTTAGCAGCGAGAGGCTTGCCACGGGCAGCTTGCTGGCTCGAACTTCCCTTAGAAGTACGACTGGGAGCATTGCTAGTGGGGACGTATGCCTCATGCCTTGTGGAATCGACAAGTGCAACGCGCTTAGCAGTTTGACTTGTTCGTTGCCGGGTGCTGGCAGTGGACTTCATGCTAGCGGTAGAGGCTCCTTTCCTCTGACGGCTAGCCGCAGCCATGACGGCCGGGTCATTCTCATCGAAGATACGCGTCTTACGCTGTGCCTGGAGTGTTGTTAGCATCTTGTTTGCTCAGTTGTTTGCTCCTTCGATGCAGAAGACCCAAGCGGATTTGTGCATCCGACGGCACTAGCTAGGTTGCTTCGGGACGGGAAGGTTTGGGAAGGAGGGAGGGAAGAAAGGAAGGAAGGATGAGATGATGATGACATACCTGAGACTCCATGATGTGAAACTGGTTGGTGCAGAAGGAAACACCGGAAGAGAGAAGAGAGTATCAAGAGGCCGCGAGAAGGACCAATTGATGAAATCAAGCAGCGAGAAGGAAGAGGATCAGATGGAAGCAATCAATCGGATGCAAGAAGGACCAATTGATGATGAAGGAGGTATCAAGAGGTTGTGGACAGGACCAATTGATGAGAAGTGAGAAGGAAGAAGGGAGGTTGTTCGTTGCACAACAAGCAACAAACAGGAAGGATAATGATAATGATGGTTGGTTATCCCTTGTCTTCAACTACCCGAGGGCGAATTGATGATGATATAGGTAGCAGAGAGAAGGATAAAGATGAAGAGAGCAGTCCTGAAGCAAACCTGGAGAGCCGATGCAATGGGGAGAAGCTTTGCAACGGGGCTTGATGAAGTGATTGACCGTGATCGTGATAGTGGCAGATGAAGGTTTGTCGTCGGAATGAGGAGGGTGTGTTGGAGAGTGTGGGGGGGGAGAGGAAGAAGAAGGAGGAACGAGAGAGCGGAAGGGAAAGGTTTCCAGACAGACCAGCAAAAAGGCCGCTGGAATGCAGAAAGTGTGTGTGACCGAGAGAAAGCGACGTGGTGTTGAGGCCCGTTGCCCAATCGCAAAACCAAATCAAAATATGCTACCAGAAATGGCCAAGCCGCGGGACCAATCAGCGCTTAAGCGAGGCAACACAAAGGCTCCGTCCACTGGCTGCGGTCACGTGTTGTGCTACGGTGCACCAAACAAGTCAAGCCACGCCGCACTTGCACTCGATGTGGCCAAGAGCAGAGTGTTCCCACAGCAACTCCAGCAGGGTCAGCCACAGACCAACCACTCCCTTCGAACGAGCTGTTGCATTCCGACAACCGCGGCTTGACGGTTCGCCAGCACCAGAAACAAGCATCTTTAACCGTCCTGACCAGCCTGCGAATAAATCGCAACATCTCTGACGCTCGCTGCTGGTACGCTGGCTGTTGCATGCGGTCTGGCCAAGTACACAGCATCCGGAACCATTTAATCTCGCATCCGCTGCATTCCCCAGGAATCCGAAAGCCAATCACCCAAATATAATGTACCCACACTGTGTCTATATGCGCATATACAAAATAGTGGATTCTGCATTCCTCCCCGTCTCGTCTCGTCTCGTCAACTTAACCTCGTCGGGATGGGAGGTACGGAGAATGGCAGCACCCGGCCCGATTCCTTTCCCTCACGTGCGCAGACAGACCACATACCACACAAACCCCCTTGCATGAGATGCCAAGTCGACACCCCATGACGTCAACCACAACAGAAAAAACACCAGTCTTGGCGCCCGTCGCGTCTTCCCGCCCTCCAAAACTCACTTTCCACGTCGCTTCACAATTTTGGACCTCTCGCGGGGTCACATGATGAACTTTCTGTGGGAAGTTCCTTGTTTTTTTGGTGGTTTTTTTCAACCGAACGAAGGGTTCCAGACCCTACTGACGACCGACAGCTCTGCACCAGCTTCGGTTTCCAACTTTTTTTTTTTTTTCCCTTTCTTTCTTTCTTCCTCGCTCTTTTCGAAAGTGCGGGGAAAGCAAGAAGGATACATATAACGGTGATATGCAGCTTTCCATTTTTGGCATCAACGTTATTACCTCTTGGTGTTTAAATATCTCATCGTGAGAAGCCCGATGTGCAATGTGATATACCCCGTCGGAGGGTAGTTAATATGTAAACAGCGAATGACACAGAACAGTGAGCATCACATGCGCCCACGTCGAATCCGAAAAAGCCACTACCCCTCATCTTTTTCGGTGTACATATGTAAACCGTTTAAGTATATAGTACGTAAGGAAGCCGGTGAGTAACATGTCTGTCGACAAAGTAGGCAATGTGTGATCATTAAGTAAACAACAGTCGGCATTTCCACTTCCAGGTGATTACGACGGTCCCGGAAAAAAAAGCTTATCGCCCAGGGCTGAACCAAAAAGCAACCCCTCTTCCTCGCCTTTCGTCTTCCCTCTAGTTAGCTCTACGTATACCTATCTTACCCCATAATAGGTATTGTAAGTCCGTGCTCACTTGTGAAAAGGAAAACAATAACATTGCCGGAAACAGTAAAACACCTCAAACATAAAAGCAAAATCAAAAGGAAAAAAAAAAAAACTGGAAACCTCCCCCTCATCGGCAGAAGCTGGGTTAGTAGGGTAATCGTAATCGATAGCACCTTGGATTGGATCGGTGGGTTAATGGGGTCAAGTCAAAATAGCTAAGCAAAGCGGGTACGAAACCATGAAACCCTCAGACCTTTCCTCAGCCCGTCCGTTTCCACCCCCTCCTTTCCAAAGATTGCTCCTTTTCGCGAGACAAATCTTTGGCGGATTAGATATCTCTCTCTTTTCTTCCCAATTGTCATTCGTTAGTTTTTTTTCCTTGGGCCGTCCACTACCGTCTAACTCCCTTGCTTCGCCGCCGAAGAGATCTCATTCTGAAACGTCTGCCACGCCCGCCGACAGCACCACAAAAAAAAAAGTTGACACAAACATGTCAAGCAGGGAAGTCCTTTCTTTCTTTCAACCTTTTTTTCTCTGTCTCTTTCACAACATAAAAAGTACACAGTATTATATTCTTCCCTCCTTTCTTTTCTTTTTCCGAGGTACTATGTAACTGCTCTCCTTGCACATCCCAGCTTGCTTACTACTATACACATATTACTGCCGGGTTTCTTTTTTGTTGACTTCCACTTAGAATTCGCTAAATCGTATTCTTTTTTTTTTTTTTTTTCTCTTTCGGAAATGGAAATTATATCTGTGGCTGCGAAGTGAAAAGAAAAGAAATGTAGCCTCGCTGTTATTGCATGCATGCATGCAGCGCCGATGAATCTAATTTACTGGACCGGTGAGACGAGGCGAGAAAAAGAAAGAAAAAGAAAGAACCAACGGAAATGAAAGAAACAATAACAGAGTTCCTCTCTCTGTTATGTGTATGTGGTACGAGACGAACGTCAATATAAAAATGTACTTTTAAGATCACCAGCACATATAAAAGGTACAAAACTTGAGTAACGATCCTTTTCGCCTTTATGTGCATTCTGCTGCATATACAAAGTACATATGTTCCATACCCTTGCCTTGTGAACAAAAAAAAAAAAAAAAAAAAAAGTATACTCATAAGGCAAAAGAAAATAAAAAATAAAAGTAAAAAAAAGAGAAGGAAAAGCGGTTCGATGCAAGTTCGAATAGCACACATGGAGAAGGGGAGTGGGTAAAAAAACAAATATACGTTAAAGGAATACAATACGTTTCAGATATTCGTCCATTTGGGAACTTATTGCTTCCTCTTCGTACACAGTATACACGATTTTTCTTCTTCTGCTTATGCTTCTGCTTCTTCTCTCCTCGAATTCCTTCCACCCCTCACTTTGAAATGTTTACATACTTTTACCTTGTAGGTGAGTTGGCCCTGCCGTCGTCTATCCCGGGAATCCTTGCGAGCCGTGTGGTGGGTGCATGCATGTGGGGAAGGGAAAAAAATGTGGTTGTTTCGTCGACGACTTGAGGAAAACAACAACATTTTGCAACATTCGAAAGCATCTGATGCCGCCGAACGGGTTGTGATCCGAATGAGTCGAAAGAAAGAGAGAAAGAAAAATGATTTAGCCTAACTAAGCCATCTTTCCAAGCATCATGTCATATGATAGGAGGCATTTAAACCCTCAACGGCAAATCGAAAGACGATAGTAGTAATTTTCCAGCGGCAAAAATGGGGCATTTATACGGTGTCTATAAAAAACCCCAACTAGATTGGATTTACGAAAGGCCTATCGCACTAAACTCAAGCAGTAAACTACAAAATGGCAACCTAGGAACACTATCGTCTCGACGCCTACTTGAATCCCATGAATCCAAATAGGGAGGAGGAAGCGGGAAGTGGTCGTGAATTGATAATGAGATCAGACATGGCCGCTGCATGCCAATACATTTTTTCGGTGGACCTGACCTTACTCCCTCCTCTTTTTGTATCTCTCTCCACCTTTTTTTTCGGTCAGCGCAGATTCAAGCTGCGATCAGGTCATTTATACTTTTACTTTTTAGTTTTGTTTTTTGTATCATTCCGGACGATAGCGGATGATTTTCCGCTTGGGAGGATGGGGATGCCGTCGGTGGGAGCTATGTTTCGTCTTACGAGGAAGGAAGACTCCATCAGGCAAGGCAGGATGGGCTTTCGAGCTGTTGTTACCCCCCCTTCATCCCCCCCTCTTTTTGCTTCTGAGGTCATGGAAAAAGAGAGTTAAGGGAAGGGTTAGGCTAGATCTAGCCCCTCTCCTCCACCCCCAGTATCAGCTAGGTCTTCCGAAGTCCAGCAAGAGGGATATTTTTCCGTTGGCGAAAATTGCTTGGCTAGCGGTGGGTGGTTTTCTTTGTGTGCGGCTAGACATCCTGGTTAGTATTGTAAGAAAGGGCTATGCTGGGAAGGTATAGCTTGATTTCGTATGTAGCTGTTGGATTAGTGGGCTTGTTACGGCGTAGATGATTGATTCATCTCGACGGCGGTCGGTGATCGATAGGCAGACCACTTTTTACCCCCTCCTTCGAATCGACATTGCGTGGTGATGCGAGACTGGAATGAGGCGATTATGCATATATGTATGCGGCATGACCATCGAATCGATAATACTCTCGGGGATAGCATCCGTTCAAGTCGCAGCCGGTTCTCGAACCCTAATATGTTAGAGCTAAGGAAAAACAAAAAAGAAAACCAGTGTTTTAGTTACGATCTGTCGTCTCAGAATTCTTGGAGGAGGAACGTCCGTCGGCATCGAAAGAACCGAGCAAGGGGGCGGTTTCATTCAACAGTTCAGATTTGATCATCATAATAATAAGTAAAAGCCGGAACGTCGGTTTCTTTTGTATTTCTAGTCCTTATTTTTTTGGTCCGTGGAAGTTCATGTTTCTTTGATTCCGAGGGATCGAGGAGTGTTATAAAAATGCGGTGGTGGCGGCGCTCTTAATTTTTCCTTTTCACCTCTTTCTTTGCGGTAAAATCAGCAATTGTTGCGAGATCTAAAAGATGAGGCAAGTTAATGTTGGGTTTTCTTTTCGGTCAGTTAGTAGCTCTGGAGCCTTTTCGGATGGCGGACTGAAGTCCGATATGATTGGATTCCTTTTTTTTAGACATCCCCCCTCGCAGCGAAAGTGTCAGAGTAGGCCAATGGTTGGGTCTGACTCTGACTTGCAGTTGGTTAGTTCCCATATGTAACTGCGGTATACCAAAATGTTGTAGCGAAGCGGAGCACGCCTAGAACAACTGTCGTCGATTTGCGGTTAACTAAACAGCTTTAAAACCCAGCCGCTCCAATTAAGACCTTGAAGGGTTTCCCGACTCGATCCAAAGGGAGTCGAATAGACAAGCAATCAGCCAAGCAAGTGAGCAAAGTAAGATCGGTAGAGGGAGCTGAACAGAGGAGTCGGATCCCATTGCTTTTCTTGGCCCTCTTCGTATTGAGGAAAAAAAAAAAGGTGACCGTTCCTAGGCAAGACTTGCATAATTGCGTTCTGCAGGCGGACCCGATGGATGATATGATTTGGAGAGTAGAGAGAGGTAACAGCAGACGGTGGTTCCTCCTTCGCCGCCCATTATGCTTCTCCATATTGCATGGCGTGTCTCTGAGCCTTGCTTTTTGGACGGAAAAGGTGTGAATGGAGAAGGGGAGGCAAAACGTACTACTGTCGTATTGCCTCTGCTTTTAGAAGTAGTTTGGGCTAAGCGGTTTGTTATAACTTTAGTAATTGGCTTTAGTATTAAGTATGCCCGAAAGGCTTATGGCGGACTTGGTATACAACGGAAGCGGACCGAACAGGGGGTATACAAAAGAGCTGAACCAGCGTCGATGGATGTTTGTTCCATTGACATGATCAGGATGCCAACAAGCCACAGTGCGACGGCGGGGGGCGCGGGATCATCGATCAAGAGCTCAGTATTTTTTTTCTTCTTCCTCTCTTAATTTTGTTTCTTTTTCTTCTATCCCCTTCCTTGGTCCAAGAAATTCCTCAAGGTTTAAAGAAGGAAAGGAAAGAGAGTTTTGCGAGAAATATCCCGTAAACGATAACGTTGGCCAGGCCAGGCTTTTGCGGTGGATAGGAAACGACTAAGACCTCGGGTCCTGGCCTTTGCCGACAC
Source organism: Orbilia javanica (assembly GCA_036872735.1). Lineage (NCBI taxonomy): Eukaryota > Fungi > Ascomycota > Orbiliomycetes > Orbiliales > Orbiliaceae > Orbilia > Orbilia javanica. Next base: position 2,264,878 of record JAVHNR010000004.1, on the reverse strand, counting down.
CGCCAATTGCCAATTGGCGTTATTACCCTTGGGTATGGGAACAGCAGGATTTTTTGTATGTAGACGATTTGTTTTTTTTTTTTTTAATTGCTTGTGTATTGTACATACATACATACCGCCGCTAAAAAGAAAGCATGGGTGATGGTGGTGCACCTACTATGTTCAGCAGTGTTTTCTTCGAGGAATGCGCACATGCATCGAATGCGACCGAAAGGATGAAAATATGCTAGCTAGGCGGCGCAAGGTTCGCACACACAAAAAAAAGAGAGAATACTGTCTGGCAAAGGGAAATATTTGAAAGAAAAAAAAAGCGCCCGGGTTTGGTAGACGGGGAGGGAGAGAAAGGAGGAAGTGGTGTATGGTGGATGTAAATGTTATTGCCCTTAAAGGTCATTGCGATCATGAGGAGAAAGAGCGATTTTTCTTTTCGCACGGCATGCTCTTTTCTTTGATACTTCCTGTTCGCAAAAGCCAGCCCGCCAGCCTAGGCCTTTTCTTTCGAGCTCTCATGAGAAAGTTTATATATAGGCGGCACGGCGCAGATGAAGTCACGCCTAGAGATACCGCCAGATTTCATTGATTCGGATCATGTTTTCTTTTTGGACTTCCTTTTTTCTTCTTCTCTCTTTCCGAAAGGTTGAGAGGGTGTGTGGAAGGAGCAAAAACGAGCGCTTGATGACGCCTGTCAGCACCGAAGCCATGCGACACCACCACCACAACCACAAGTTCGGAGGCTGCTGCCACTGGACTTGCTGCGAGCGTATATATGCACCATCGTATGGGTAAGGGTAGACATGTACAACATTTGATGGGGTTGGAAATCGCACATCTGCAGGTGATAGATAGTATTTAGGGGTTGGCCAGTTGGACAGGTAGCCCAAGGCCCAGACTTCGGAGCTAGCGCTGTACAATATAGTACACATACAAGTACATACATACATGATCCGTATCATAGCATCATTTTGAGGCAAGATGAAGTGGAGACAGGGAAAATACAAAGGCCCAACAGATTTCTCGATTGAAAAATGGAATCAATGGAAAAATTTCTAGTTTTGGAATCATAACATAATCGCCTTTCGGCCGGTGAACGACGAATTGGAACCGGCGGCGGCGAAAATTAGGTGAGAGTTTTTGCGACAAGCGGGAACTGAGCTGTTTTTGTTTTTTCTTTCTTTTCTTTGATTTTCTATTTTGTCATAGGTTTCTTTTGGGATAGCTGGTAGCAGTAGTCTAGTTGGTAAGTTTGTGCGATCATGTCAGGCCCTGCTTAGTACCGAGGAACCTAGCGAGCGCATTTAAAAATCGAAGGCGACAGCGAGAAAAAAAGAGAATGGAGGTAGGAATGTGGAAGAGAAGAGAAAAAAAAAAAAAAAAAAAAAGAGGGCAGGGTTTACGGGACGAGCTTATGGTGATGATGATGATGCGCAGTAAGGAGGAGTATGTGTATATGCCCTTTTGAACTTTCCCCCTGCGAGGAGGATATGGATGACTGTTTGTATGCACATGTACCCCCGTCGGAAAAGTGACAGTTAGTGAATACCGAATAACCTCTTAGTAGTCAACTAAGCGGTGGGGATCCACAACAGCACGGGTACTGGCCATGGTCAAGGTTGACGTTATTACATATTATGACTTAGGTACGCACTCGATAACAACGGCCGTTTAAGGGAGGGAGGCTGGCTGGCTTCGAGGGGGGAATTGTATCAGCCAGGTGCTCTGCTTCGTCATGGAATTGCGCATTAACACCTTTATATTAGTATATATATATTCACGAAGGCGCAGCTAGGTTACAAGTGACCGGGAAATCGGACGGTAAAGAGCGGCAAATAACGAAATAAGGAAACAACCAAATGTTACTTACAGATCCGCATAATAGGTTAATACGGGTGGATGTTTACTTGTAATTACTCAAGTAAGTATTTAAGCACTGATTCAAGTTTAAGTTGAAGAAGTGCAGACTAGTGGAGAGACGACCGGGGCCTTGGTTTTGTTTATGTGTATTCTCATGCATGACTGCGACTGAAGCAAGTTGCAAAGTTGTGGATGCAGGATCGAAACAGCCAATCAGGAGGGGCATGGGACCGACGCCTGGGCGATATCTGAACGCAGGAGAGGACACACACATAATCGACAGAGCCAATGCCCGTCGAAGAGTGGAAGCAAGTAGGGTCGATATAAACAGGCGATCGAAGGGTGGATTAACCATCTTGGGATTGTGCGAGCATGTACCCGGCAAATGCGGAGCTTCGACCAGCTAGCCCTTCCCTCTTTTTTTTTTTTTTTTTTTTTTTTTGTAAACCATTTGACCTATGCTTGCAAATTGGGGATCAGATAAAAGTGATATCGCCATAGACATGACAGCTAGCTGGGGAGAGGCCAATGCACCCGGGCTGGGACAGCTGCGGAGGTCAGCAGATGAAGGTTGGGAGTTAGATATGAGCACGATGAGGTCGAGGAGGAAGAGGCGACGGGTTCTTTGGATATTGCGCAGTGCCCAGTCTGGTTTACAAGACAAGCGATCGGTGTGTGTATGATATTGTAGACAGTTAGATATCGAATTTAAACAGAAACATAGTAGATGGACAGGATACCGCAGCGTCCCGTTCGGCGGTCCATGATCCGGGATGGATGGATAGATAGATAGGTAGATACTACCGACTCGAGAGGCTACTTACCGGCTGTTGGTGCTAGCGGAGGGGACGAGCTAGCTAGCTTGTTTCGCCCACAATCAGGTCGATTCGATTCGATTCGCAATCGAGCCGGCGGTCAACCTGCTCCACATTCTCAGTTGTCTCTTAGCTATCTGCCAGCTATCTCTGTCTCTCTCTGTCTCTCTCTGTCGGTATCTCTGGCTGTCTGTCTGTCGGTCTGTCTGTCTCTCCATCTTCCTTTCTTCTTTCCTTCCTTCCTTCTTTATCCGTCATCACCACCATCATCATCATCATCATCACCATCACCATTATCACCACCATTTTCTTTGTCGCCGCCGCTGTCGTGCTTGTCGCCCGTGGCCATACTCCCATATACACACACCTATTATCCATCGCCATCGTCGCCTGTAGCTAAGTATCTACCATCGTCGTCGCATCAGCCGGCGCTTGTCTCCTGTCCCATCCTATCTCTATCTCTATCTACATCTACATCTACATCCATCAATTGTAAGTTGCCTAGCTATGCCGCACAAAAACGTCGCTTTTCTTTCGTAACCGATTGCTTCCTGTTCATCCATGTCCGGTTGTGCCTGTGCTTGTTGGCGGGTCCCCTCTCCCTCTCCCTCTCTCTCTCGCTCGGTCCACTTCTGAGATCCGATTATATTCGATTCCCCCCTTCTTTCTTTCTTTCTTTCTTCCTTCCTCCCCTCCTCCTCAAGCTCTCCCGTCTTCGCTTCGTTGGTTTTTATTACTCTTGTAATTCTATTCTATTTTTAATATCCATTCCTCTGTCTGCTTGTTCACGGCCGTCAGTCAACAAGGAGCAAGGACGAGAGGATATACCTAAGTACCTACCTACCTTATATACTACATATACTGCACGGGCTTCTTGAGATCCTTTTTCCCTTGTGAGTGAGCACTTTTCGTCTACAAACCGCCCTCCAACCTGCTCGTTGGCATCAATCACATTGTATTCTCTGTTATCATCATCTTCTATATCATCTTCTTCCATCTCGTTCTTCCGTCGTCCGGTTGCTTGATTCGATTCCCGTTCAAACCTGCTGTTTCCATCTTTTTACCCTCGCTCCTTCGCCCACACACACACCCACACACTCTCTCGCCCATCCGCTCCCACACAACTTCTGCTCTGCTCTCTGCTCTACTCCAACTCAACCTCACCCTTCTTCTTCTTGTTCCTCCTCCTCCATCCTCCCATCCCGTCCCGTCCAGTCCATCCATCCCCATCCATCCATCTATCCAGACTCCTCAATTCGGAGGTGCTGACACGCCATCTATCTGCTCTCTCGCAGCCCGTCCGTCTATCCATCTATATATCCATCTGTCGGGGAATCTGTCCATATCCGTCCATCCGATTTCCAATCTTCGTCACTTTTCGAGGCTGTTGAACTTGGTCGCTACCGCTACTGTTGGCTTGCGAATATAACCAACCAACAGCGCACTCATCCATTCATCCCTCTCCCTTTCCTTCCATCAATACTTCCATCCTATCGCGTCCGGCGCTGCCTGCTGCTTATCCTGCCTTCGTATCTCGCTCGCGCTGGCACCGAGCCCTTTTCTTCTTCTTCTTCTTCTTCTTCTTCTTCTCCTCCTCCTCTTCGCTCTTGCCATTCTGCATCTCCGGTTTGGTCGTCTCCACCGTCGGCTCTCGCTCCCTGTTCTGAGTGTGTCGACTACTTATCTTCCCTTCCATTCCTTGGACAGCAAAACACCCGACCTGGCTGGTATGTCCCATTCAATCCAACACTCATCAGAATAATCATCCATCTTCAGTCCATTTCATCCTGCCTTTATTTCGCTTCTTTCTCTCTTACTCTCACTTCTCGCTTTCGCTCTCCATTTCTCCGTGTCCTCTCGGCCTTCCTGGGTTTCTTTTCTCGTCGATTTTTTTTTTTTTTTTTTTTTTTTTGGGGGACCTCTTGCTCATCGGATGCAGTTCATCATAACAGCCTTCCCGACCCTCAAAGGTCACCATTAGCGTGATCCCCCGGTTTCTTCAGCTTCTTTTCCGTCTTAATCCGGGTCCCGATATCTTCTCTGGGATATATTTTCAAGGTATGCTTTAATTCCGATTTCCTTTTTTTTTGTATGTGCCTTACTCCCAAGGCCCCCTTATATCTTCGGTTGCAACATCGGATCTAACGAATCCTATTCTGACTTAGACAGCCTCTCTACCGATCGCATTTATAATCCCTTAATTATACTTCCTTCGGCATCATGAATCTCCAAGCCATCTTGACCGATCAAAATTCCAGCTCTGCCCCTATCGTTCCTGTAGGAGCATCACCATCATTATCCATGGTGACTCCTCATCCGCCCAATATGCCGAAACACGTCAACTTCACCCTCATTACCGACCCCGCTCAGCTCACAAGCGATCATAACAGCCTCCCTAATGTTAAATTCACCATCAATACTCATGATACAACCGAATCCATCACAACTGCCATCACATCCTTCTTCGGAATATTCTCCAATGGCCCGACCGCCATGTCATCCCATCGTGTCTCATTCGAAGACGAGAGCGATAATCGTATCATTCTCTCCTATAACAACGTCCGAGAGAACCAGACTATCTTCGTAAAGCTTCTAGGAGAGGCTCTACACATCTCCCGTGATAGCCGAGGATCAAGCCCCAACAAGCCTCGCGGCAGTTCCATAGCTATGTCGAGGTCCCGGAGCAATAAGAGGCATGCATCAAGCACTCCGACTCCTGAAATAGATCAAAGGAAGCAAGTCGAGCCAGTCGCCAGCGCTGAAATCTCCATCGAGAACATCCTCGAGGGATCTAGGAGGAAGCGACTAAAGTTTGAGAGCTCGGTATGTTTCCTCTATCTCGCAAACCAAAAATTTAAAATTTTTTCCCCTTCACTCCTCTGACAGACAACACAGGAACTTCCTCTCTTCCCAGAGATGACGAACAGATTCGGACCTCCATCTTCGTCGTCCGCGAGTCCATCACGGCCGACTCCTCAATTAACCCCTTACTCCCAGCCTGGTCATCAAACCGCATATTCTCACCCACAATCTGCCTATCTTTACTCCCTCGGCACCGAACCAACTCCTCCTCCAAGTGCGACTACAAATACCAGGGTCACACTGCCAACTCCTGCTCCTACTATCGCGTCTTGTATCTCTGACGAAGATGCTGCTATTCAATTGATGCGCTTGGGGGAGAAGCCAACCAACAATGGACACTCACACCACCACCATCAAATTCGTCATCAGTATTCTCCCGATGTTGACTATAACGGCCAACCAACACATGCCTTGCTCCCAAGTCCTGTCTCCCATGGCTACAGCCAACACACTAGCCCTGTAAGAATTGGATACGGTAGGCCTCTTACATACGAGGATGCCGAGGATGATGTTCGTGATGGCAACTACGTCGCATCCGACGAATACCAAGATGAGGATGATGAGATCCCACTTCTCCACAAGAGGTCGCAATTTGCTCCAAACCGTCAGGCCCCACCACCTCCCAACGGTATGAGAAAGAAGGCACCATCCAAGCCAAAGAAGATTAAGAAGCCTGTCAACAATCTCATCCCTGCCCCACAACTCAACGCTTTCCCGGGTTATCCTGCAGCGGATACAAGCTTCAACGGGTTGGAGGCAGCCACCTCCCTTGCCAATCTCGCAAATCCTGAAGGGAAATACATCCAACAGGGCGTCATGTTGCCGCCAGAGCCCCAGGAAAACCAAAAGCCGCGATGTCAAAGATGTCGCAAATCAAAGAAGGGATGCGACCGTCAACGTCCTTGCCAACGCTGCAAGGATGCTGGGATCCCGGCCGATCAGTGTATCAGCGAGGATGAAGCTGGTACTCGCCGTGGTCGCATGAATGCTGCAAAGGCTGCCGCCGCTAACGGGATGGTCAAACCAAAGGCTCCTAAGCCAAAGAAGCGCAAGGTCACACCCGAGCAGATTTAAACGGACACTCCGCTGTCGACTATATACCCGTCACCGTTCAGTTCTTCCTCCCCTATTCAGATACCTGATTCGGAAATATTTTCTCAACAAAAGCACCTGGAATGGTTTTTTAAAAAAATTTCCTTTCGCTTTGTATATCTTGTACACCTAGTTCCTACAATTCGCCACTTTTCAGCTTTCCTTAGGGTCATCTACCGATCCGACCTACGACGCCAATGTTTGCAAACACTCACCTCATTCTTACTTTACGACCCTCAAACAACAACAACATATAGACTTATAAACTCGACGGCTATCACGAAACTCGCTCCTCGTCACAATATCTTCTATCCCGAACTTCGCTTTGCAAAACCTGTAAAGTTTTAACCCTGTATTATTTTCCTCTTCTTTGTTATTTTTCTGCTCAGTTCATCGCGTCGGTGCATATCAGGTTAAGTCGGCAAAACATTCATGATTGCGAGATTGTTTCTCTGTCTTTTTGTTTTCCTTTCTTATATTCTTGCCTTCCTGCTTTTTCCTCTTTCCCTTTTGGTCTGGGATATATCCATGTATTAACTCTAGTGTCTGTATTCCCTCCGGTGTTCCTTTCCTATTCTTTTCCTATGGGTTCCTCAATTATAACTTTCCTTTGTCTGGGGCTCCTCTTTTCTTATTCCATTTCCTTTCGGTCATGGGGTTCGATTGTACTTTCTTATCTATCCCCCGTCCCCCCCCCCCTGATTCTCTTTTTCTTTTCGGTTTGGCTTTTCCTTATCCTTCTTTTGAAAATATGGCTCCGGAGTTATTTGATTTAATTGCTAGGCTTTTCTGCGTCCTGTTTAAATTTTTGTCTTTGTTTTGAACAGTTCCATCCATCTCCCCTACATACAAACAACGATATAACAGGCGGGAATGGAGGCCACCCTGCATGATAGTCTACACTATCTGAGGAACAGCCTTCTTTTCGCACAGAAACTGGACTACATGCGCAGCGATATTCTTCCTCTGTTGCCTGCTGCCGCTACTCGATATGCTTTCATCCTTTTTTTTTTTTTTTTTTTTTTCCTGCTTGCCTATTTTTTATCTCCACAATGGGGGCTGAGAGGGGGCTGAAGAATACCTCAAGTACTCGCTAAGCTGCTTCCGTGTACCTAAGTAAGGGGAATGGAAAGAATACAAATAAGTGTATAAAAACAATACTAGGAATCTCTCTCCGTCGTGATGTAGAAGTATAATAACTTAAACACTGATCCACCAATCACAGATGCATCTGACGAGATCTGAGATCGCAATCGGAAACACCTGTATCGAAATGAAATCAATTGCCACCGATGCTTGCTTCTGTGGGTGGGCCAAACCATCTCCCGACACGCAACAGCCGCCCGGCGATTCGGCAAGCAAGAAGCAAGATGCAAGGCCTTTAATCGCCTTGATCCCGCGCCCCCTCCCTCTCCCTCCCCTGCACCTACCCCACACTTGCACATGTGAAAGGAACCATCCAAAATACCTAGGCGGACAGGCCACCTAAGCGCCCAAGTTTCGAGACCGCGAACAAGGCCAGAACAGCCCTGTAGCAAGGCCGTTATGTGTTGTGGTTGACGTCTAAATATAGCACCTCGCTTGGCGGCGTAAGCGAGTCCACGCTACCAAAAGCTTGGCCTGTTTTATGCATAATTGCTTCTTCCAATATAAGTTCTCTGCCCAAGCTTTTTTGTTTTTGCATGGTCCCCAAAAAAAAAAACTGCTAGGACCAGTCATTTGGGTCTCGACTCTTTCGCGTCCCACAAGACAAACCCACCACCACCACCACCACCCCAACCGCCACCTTTCTCTCCTTTGCTGATTTTTCGAAGATGCCACCAAAACCTCGGGGACGGCCTGCGAGGCCACGTGGAGGTGCTGGTGCTGGTGCTGGTGCTGGTGCTTCGGCTGCAGAGAATCAAGTTCAAGACTCGGAACTACCATCAACAGTAGCTACTGAACCATCGCCATCGATACCATCGGAAGCTATTGAATCCACTCCTCTCGCCATCCCACCTCCCACCGGTCGTCTCGAAGGTCTAAACAACCCTGCTGCTCCAAGTCTTCGTTCGACGAGGGGTACTACCGTTCCCGCAACAGCTGAAGCTTCCGGATCAACAGCTGTTGTCCAACCACCCGTTCTCGCACCTGGAGAACGACCGAAGCCGAAATTAAAGTTCGCACCGAAAAATACAATACGGAAGACAAAAGAGTATGTCTCCTTCCCTTTCTTTCCTCATCGGTGCTTAGTTTTGCTTTGGGGGTGTTTTGGGTGTTGGATGTTTGATGAGTGGCTGACTGGAGGTGATGGTGATGGGTGGTTTGTGTAGGGAACGAGAGCAATTAAATCGGAAATATGATCCTCCACCACAAGATGATTCTCTCAACGCGTTTGGAGTCACACGCGGTGGACCTTCAAGCCGTGGTGCCAGAGGCAGGGGACGTGGGAGGGGCGGGCTTGGGAGGGGAGATGGTGGTCCGAAGCGGGAGGAGGTTGCTGTAGCTTCGGGACCATTCTCCATGGGCAGTGTCATTACTAGTAAGGAGCTCTTCCATTATTATTCCCATCGCCATCATCATCATTGTTACAACCAAATACCCTACAAGCTTCTTACAAGGAAATGGTAAGACTAATCACCGATTTCACTATTCGCAGTGGGTGGAAAGCAGAAAGTCTCAATAGAACGCATTTCACGATCCTTCAGAACTAATAGAGTGGGCGGCTCGAAGATTAAACGCGAAATTGGAGAGGACGGACAGGTCAAAGATGAACTTTACTCGTCGTCAGACTCGGAAGGTGGTCCCAAAGTCGATGTCGAAATGATTGAGTTGATTAGCAGCGATGAGGAGGACGATGGAGAAGGTGGGGAAAAGAAATATTCATCGGTTAGGGGCTTTGCGCCGGTTAGGATTGAGAGGAGGGAGCATGTTGACAAGCTGGCACAACAAGGTGGCAGTGGAGGGAAAGAGGAGAAGGGAAAGAAAGATGTTAAAGGCAAAGGGAAAGAGGTTGATTTGGAAATTGTGGAAGAAAGGAAAGCGAGACCTGGGAGGAGGGACTCGGGGACAGGGCCGAGAGGTAGGTTACTAATATTAGTAGCACAACGACTTAGGGAGGGATTCACTAATATTGGTGGGTGGAATATAGTCAAGATCGAGCCGTCAGAATCCCCGAAAGCTACACGACGAACTACCAGGTCACCAGAGCAAGTTAAGAAGAAGCAATCGAGTTCACCTGAAGATATGAGGCGAAAGCAAATGACTAGGTCGAGATCTGGAAACCGAAAGAAAGATATAATTGTCCCCCAATCGCAGGAGGATTTCGAGGAGATCGATAGATATGAAGTGGACCGGTTTTCAATGCTGGGAGAACTCGGCCCAGCACTACCAGAAAGAGGCGTGGATGCTGAAGGGGATCACGATATGGTATGTCCCATCGATTTTCGGATATTTTCGAAGAGAATATTGCTGACCTAAGGATGAAAAGGGTGATGCCGCCGCGCCCCCCGAACCCCGACCGGATGAGAAGCAGAATAAGCTATACTTGTTCCAATTCCCGCCTGTCTTACCACTTATGGAACCCGCTGAAGATGTTGAAGACGCAGAGGCCCAGGTTAAGGAAGAGGATTCCACAGCACCGGCCGCTACTGGCTCGTCCAATCAGCCGACAGTTAAGAAGGAAGAAAAACCTAGACCGAAATACACCACTCTCGAAGAAGTCCAGAAGGCACAGTTACCGCCAGGCACTGCTGGAAAATTAAATGTCCACCGATCGGGCAGAGTCACCATGGTATTTGGTGGGATAGAATTCGAGATTCAGAGGGGGATTGACTGCGAATTCTTGCAAGACATTGTTGTCCTACAGAAGGATAGTGGGTTATTGGACGAGAGAGGGAAGCCAAAGGGGAGAGCATGGGGGATGGGGCAGCTAAAAGGGAAGTTCGTCGCGACACCTGATATCAGCAAATTGGTCTGATCTATCTTATTGTCGTGGGCGACATGGCAATTTTTAAATTTACCGAATGTAAGATATGTACAGCATAACTTTCACAAGGGCTTGGCCATAGCTACTGATTGTTGCAGAAGGTGGTACGGTCAACATATAAGCTCTATATTAATAAACAGTCTATGACGCTTTCGATACCCGTAAGGCTTCAAGCTGTGTACCTTTGTTTTCTCCCTTGACAGGATTCCATGCCAGGTCGATGTTTCCCAAAGTTTAATCTGCGAACCTTTCAAGGCGTTTAACGACCACAGCCACCACGAAATTTCTGAGGCACCGGTTTGACCAGCGGTCTTTCCTGCAGGCCGCTAAGACATAAGAGGGCATCGGTTCCTTGGGAGGAAGAGCCAAAACGGTTTGGCACGCCTCTTTCCAGCTAGATGACAGGGCTTGGCGGACATGTTTCATCCCTCCTCCAACACCAGACATTATCATACCGTGACACTGCGCAGTCTTAGGAAGAGACAAGATTTTTGACGTTTTGGATGGAGAAAAAAATGATAAATATACATTTTCCATGTCTATGGAAGGGAGGGTTTCTTGTATAAAAAGAGAGGGGGGGATTCTTCGAATTAGTAGTCAGCAGGTCCAGGAATCCATCCTTCACCACAGCAGTTCCCTTTCGGTCATTCTCCCACACTTCTTTTCTTCCACTGGCTGGTCCAGGTCGATATATCTTTTTGTTATATCGATTTTATTCACACACTCTCTTTTTTAATACTTTTTTTGTTTTCATTTCCTAGGGCAGGCTCTCTAGCTAGTTTAATATTTTCTTTCTTCCCTTGTCCTCACAAAAAAGCGTAGAGAAAAGATATCAAAGATGAGGGTCTCAGTCGTCTTCACCTCCTTCCTCCTCACCGCCACCACCTTCGCCGCCCCATATTCATACGGCGATAGACTCTATACCGCGCGAGAATCCACCTGGGCCAAGACGATCGAGCAATTAACCGCCCTCCAGGAAGTTGCTTCGACGGGCACTGATGCAGACGTCAGACTGGCTGCCCATAACGCCGGGCTCGACAAATTCATCAAACCCCAGCCCGGCCGATACGGCACCCATGGCTTGCAATCGTTGATTAAGGATATTGGTCTCAACCTTATGGCCCCCTTCATTCCAGCTAATACGATGAAGCTTATTCGCGCTGTTCGACCCGAGCATATGGATAAGTTGATGAGCAATCCTGGTAAATTGCTGGGCATGGCTGGCGAGCTCAGGTCGGGAAAGCTCCCACTGGATATCCCCGGTGTGCCTCAGAAGGAATTGATGAATGGGGTGCTCACCAACATGGGAGTTCCTAAAACTGCGCTTGCGTTTATCGACGCCGCACCGGCGAGCTTTATGACGCAAATCACATCTTTGACAGCCGACCAATTGATCCCAATCATCGAAACCATGGCTGCGGGCAAACTCCCTACGATCCCGGGTTCCACCAAAGCCGACATGATTCTCGGTGCCCTGCCCAGTCTGGGACTTCCAAGCCTCGTTGTTGATATCTTGAAGGCCACACCCGGTACCATCGAGCAACTTGGAGAGTTGAATTTCGAACAGCTCGATAAGATGCTTGTCGACTTCAAGGCTGGAAAGTTCACCGGTATCCCCGGTTTGAACGTCACCCCTATAAAGCCAAAGCCTTCTGGCACCGTCACTCCTACCAAACCAACCGGTGTCGTCACTCCTACCAAACCAATTGGTACCGTCCCCGTGGGCACAGGGCTTCCGGCTACACCTGTAGGCACTAATCCTGCTGGAGTTCTCCCTGTCCAGCCGGTAGCTTCAGGTCCTGCTGGTGCACTCCCCGTTCAGCCCGTGGCTTCAAACCCTGCAGGCACCCTTCCTATCCAGCCAGTAGCCTCAAATCCTGCAGGTGCCCTCCCCATTCAACCAGTGGCTACCGGTCCCGCGAGCAGCCTCCCAATTGGTGGGTCGGTTCAAGACGGGTTTTCTGAACAGTTTGAATTTAACTGATAGAATAATTTTTTTGTGAACCTCCTTTGCTTCATTCATGATTTCTTTTTTAGCGATGTAATAGTACGATACGAGTTTCCTTCTTTTTAAGTTTCTTCTTCTCACTTTTACAATCTTTAAGATGCCACTTATCTTATATCTATAAATGAAATGGAAACAAAGTCCTTCTTTTATTTTTGTTTGAGATAATTATAACACTCGAACAAATGAAACCAGATTAAACATTCCCTACTATAAAAATTATAATTACCTGCGAATCCCAGAGGCCATTTAGATGGCATGAGCACCCACCTATAATACCTTAAAGTACCAAAAATAATAATACACTCAATCAGGAAAGTAAATCCAAAAGAGCTTCGCCTGGCCAGTTTCACCAAAGTCTCAACCTCACTCAACAACGCAGTTTCAACTATTCCAAAAAAAAAAGTCCAACCTTTTCATGCACAGAAACCCTTCAATCTTCCTGACTCAATCCAACAAAAAAAAATGCAACAACAGCAATGTTCCTCCCGCGAACCGTTCTATCCCGACCCTTGTTATCATCACCCACCCGTCATCCATTGAGGATTTACAGATCTTTCTTAGTCCGTAGTATCCACATGTCTCAACCTTTATCGGAAGGGAAGGGCAAAGGGGACTCTGGAAGTGATTATGATGATGTATTACGGAATATAATCCAGCAGACTAGTTTGCCCGGGGGCCGGATGGCTTCTGTTTCCCCTTCTCCCTCTGCTGATTCCCATTCTTCTTCCTCTTCCTCCAATTTTGTAGGAGAGGAGGGAGGGGAAGAAAGTGTAGAAGGAGTGGATGATGGTGAGCCGACGAATCTGTTGATTACACTTGACGCCCTGGGAACATTGTATGGGATTAAAAATGAGAATGTGGGGAAGCAGTATGGGGATATTGCGAAGAAGTGTGGCGTGAAGGGATTGTTGGCTCATGATATCAATAAGAGTTTTAATGCGGGTACGTGGTGCATTCTGTTGTTTATTCATCTTATTCTATAAAATTTTCGGGCACGGAAGAGGGTTTCATTTTTGTAAAGATATGGGAAACGAAGATGATGGCTAACATGGAAGGAGGGAGTATCCCTCTTATGATGTTTATAGCATATAAAGAACTTGCTGCCTCGCACCCGAATTACGGATACGCCTCGGGTATGACACCTAAAGAGTGGTGGGAGCAGGTATGATTTTAAAATCTTCCCCAAAAAGCCTATTTAATCCAATCAAACATATATATATCTACAAAAGGGAACATCTACTCACCAGCTGCATTATATAAAAAAAATAAAAAAAAAATAAACAGCTAACAATAAAAACTTTCACACCATTAATCCCCTTCCCCGTTCCCTTCCCTCCAACCCTCGCCGAGGAACTCTGGAACACCTTCGCCACCAACGGCCCTTACACAATATTCCCGGGAACCATACCATTCTTTTGGAACATGAAAGATCTAAAGAAACTAGCCACCAGAACCCGCAAAGGCCAAGCGGATTGGAAATTCCGCACCATAACAATCGGCGTGGTCTCCAACTCCGACGAGAGGGTAATCGATATCCTATCATCACTGGACGTTACCGCCGTCCACCGGGTCATCTCACGGGACGGTGAATTGGAAGAAATCCCGCGTAAGTCGGTCAAACAAGAGAGCCGTAGGCTTACGAAAGCTTTGAGGGAGGCCGGGGCAGTGGGTAGGCAGTCCAGCAAGATCTTGAGGCAGATTGCTATCACAAAGGATGAGGTGATAGGGAGAGATCAGGTTGTGGATTTTGTGGCCACGAGTTGTAGATTGGGCGCTGCGAAACCGCAGAAGGAGATTTTTGAAACGGCGAGAGAGGCGGCGAGACGGCTGGTTGAGAAGAGGTTTGGATCGCGGGAGGCGAAGAGGGGGTGGGAGTGGTATCATGTCGGTGATAATAGTAAAGAAGACGTGGTGGGTGCGTATGAAGCTGGAGGGGTGGGGATATTATTTGATCCCAAGAAAGAGCTCGGGGAAACAGAAAAATTTATAGAAGGGTCGAAAGATGGGGTACGGTATAAAGCTATGTTAGTCGGGGACCTGAGGGAGGTTGCAGAGTTCACAGAGGGTCTGAGCTTTCTGTATCAAACAGGTGGAGTTGGGCTATAGCCCATATCTGGATGATTCTATTAATTGAATATCTACAGAGTAGGTGTATATACAGAGTCCTAAGTAAAGTTTGGAGATGTCGTATTTAGATATCAGGTCTTATTTCGTATTATCTGGTTTATTATACAGCCTGTAACAGGGGAAGATGTCTTATGCACATAAACAGCCAAACAAGAAACCAAAATAGACACTATGATACTAGTTACTAGGTACCTAATTTATTATGCAAATCGTACATGCCATTTGGTGGTACATATGCTAATTCACTACTCTCAAACCGCCCCGTTGTCGTCATAAATCTTCGTATCAATTCACTTTTTTCTTTCTTTTTAAATTCCCTTTGTTTCCCATAATCCAAAAATCCGAAGGGAAAAATAAATAAATAAGAAAGTACCATAAGAACTAAAAATTATACATAAGAAGTACCCCCTCTGCTAAACAACCGTCCCGAAAAAGCCAAAAAGGAAGTCATCTAAAACGACCGAACGGCCTCTAATGGGCCGAAGCGGTAATTAGAAGTTTCTCTCGTTCTTGGATTCTACTCGGACTTCTTCCCCTTTGGCTTTGGAGTGCCACCGGTTCGGACCTTCTGGGGAGCCGGTCGCTTCAAATGGTGTTCTGGGATCCAGCTCTCGTCGAATCCGGTTTTGACGTCTGCGGAAGTGGTCTTGACTTCGACTGGAGCAGCTGGGCGGACGCGCTTTGGCTTGGGAAGCATGGGGACGACCCAGGTTTGATAGGCGATGTATCCACCAGCGGAAACGACACCGAGGATGAAAACGTAGAGGAAGAGGCTGCATGCATATTAGTAAAACAATCTCTCCCAACAAACCATCGGTCTTTATCAAACCAAACGGGTAAATAACTCACATCTGAGGATCCAACAAGCTAGTTGGTGGTTCCGCAACAGAGATGGTGCTGTTAAAAGCAGTATACTGCACAGCCTTTCCGTGCTTCTCAACCGAAAACAGCACACCGAGTTCCAAGACAACATCCTGGGCATGCATGTTCGGCACAAACGAGAACGGGACGTTGATGACACCCGATGGAGCAATTTCGTTTACGACCTTGGAGACCGTCAGGTTTCGAAGGATGACCGAACGGTCATGCTTACGAAGCTGACCACCCACGGCCTGGACGACAATTGGGTGGCTCTCCTGGTTGGTAATCTCGACGTTGATACGGGCGGCCTTGCCGTTCACAACCGTGATTCCCAAGGGGGAGTCATTGTCTGGGAAGGTCACGGCAACTTTGGTGTTCAGGTTATAGGGCTCGGCGGCGGGTGGGGCGTCGGCCGCTGGCGGGTCAGCAGCTAGGACGGAGCCGGTGAGCAGGGCGATGAACGGGAGAGCGGAGAGAAATCGCATTGTGAAGGACAGGGACGGTGCAGTGCCAATTGGTGGTGCCGGTGAGAAGAGAATGAGGTTGAAGTTGAAGTTGAAGTTGAGGATGAGGTTGGGGACGGGCTGCGGGTCTGGTTTTGGCAACACGACTGAGGCCAGAATGTCATAATTATCACCTCCCAAATCTCGGTAAAACGTCACCGCCAATGTTCGATCCATTCGGGCGCAGGCTTCCACCAGCTTCGATTTCTCGTATCGTACACTCGGACCATTATTATTATACATGTAGCATATGGCGCATAGCGTGCAATAGGAGTAATTCACAAATGGGGGGCGATTCTTAGAACTGCTCGGCTTCTTCCTGCGACTTTGCCAGCGATTCCTTGACTTGCTCGACCCAGGCGTCGTTCCCCGGCTTGAAGTCCTCCCATGCAATCACGTTCTTCCCCAGCTCGTACTCGCCTTGTCGCGATCTCGTCAGTGCGACCAACGTCGCCGCAGAACCCAATGCTTCTCCGATACTGTTATCACGCAAGTTAGCTCGCGAACCCTCATGCGCCAGGATCACGCCAAAAATCAATTGTATGTGTAGACTTACTCATGCGCTATTGATCGGACGTATGTCCCACGCGACACCGTCATCTTCAGATGCACAACTGGCGGTTTGCCCTCTTCATGATACACTGGCTGTGGCGGTGGTGGCGTTGGCTCTTTCTCGCTTTCCCCTTCACTTTTAGCCTCCTCTCCTTCTTTTGAAGCTTCAGTCCCATTCTTCTGATCGTAGTACTTCTTCGACCTTTTCGCCAATCTCTCGGTTCTGACAGCCTGCGCTGTCGCCTTTCTCTTCTCGGCCGCCTCGAATTCCTGATCGCTCACAGCGTTTGGCCCAAGATCGATTCCACGTTTTAGATCCTCCTCTACATCCGCACCCATTCCTAATTCCTGGTATGCTTTTGCGGCGGCTTTGTCTACCTCAGATGCTTCCATTGTCGGATACTCCCATTGGTGTCCCGAATCTCCAGCCTCGAATTTTGTGATCTCCAGAGAGGATATTGTGCACGGTCGCTTCTTGATTTCGACGGGGATAGGTATCCCTTCACGGGCGTATTCGTATAGTCTCTTCCCGTTAAGATTTAACGCTGAGAACCTGTACAATTAACCCGCACAGTTAGCGTCTGTTGATCCCACTCTCAGATAGCAATGTAACCTCTCTTACATCGGCGGCCGTTGGTAAATATCTCCTCTGAACTTATCCAGCACACCCTCCACAGCCTCCTTTGTTACATGCCCGTACGGTTTCCGTGATGTGATTTTGCCTTCCTTATCGTAGCTGTCTGTGCTTATGCCGAATATCGCAACCGCTTCGTACTCCTTGGTACAATCCAGATAGCTCGATAACCGTTTCGTACCCTTTCCAACTCCCACGATCAATACCCCAGCTAGATTCCGCCCAACATATCAGCTGTCAATCCTCTTTCTATCTCTTCCCTCTCTCCTTCGTTCGCTAAACCAAATTGTAAAGTTTGGATGTAATCGTACTAGCCATAGGGTCTAATGTCCCTCCATGTCCCAATTTAACCTGGGTGTCACCCTTCTTGTTCTTCCTCCATCGTCGGGTATCGGACTGCCGTTTATCTTGATGGGCGGCATATGCTTTCTGTGCTTCGAGGTGGTCGGAGAAGAATTCGGATTTGCCGAAGGTAACTTGGAGGTTACGTAGAACCTGGGCGGAAGTACGCCCGGCGGGTTTGTTAACCGCTGTAGTATATTATATTAGACAATTCCTGTTCAGCTCTTGTAAATTTCGAAAAGATAGAGAAAAGAAAGGGAGAGAAAATATAGATGGCGGCATCTAATTTTTTTTTTTTTGGTATATTTTGTTTTGTAGAATGAAAGAGAAAAAAAAAAGCAGTTGGGAGGGAAGAATTACCTATGATACCGTCAGTCACCATACTTTTGAATAATTTCTGCATTGACAGAAAGGTCTTAAAGTTTGGAGGCCGATGATGGACGGATGGAGGATGAGAAAGAAAAAGGATTGGTCCAGAATGAGTCGATTTGATTGAGTCGTTGCTTGCGAAAAGCTGAAGCGCAGGAAAGGCATTTGCACGTCACATGACCGGTCTTCCGCGCAACAAAACCTCAGCTGTTGGGTTTTGGAGCCTGTAATTCGATCCATTGATAATGGAATGAATGGGACTACTTGTAGCATTTATTTAATTTATCATCCTGCGGTCTGCCGGGAATCTAAACGGTTTTCTTTAATGTACAGGATATGCAGGAGTATATATGGGTATCTTTATAAAACTATGTGCATATTTGAAAAGAAAGAAAATGACTCGACTGGCTGGCTGACTGAATGAATGAATGAATGAATGAAAGCTTTCGAAAGGAAAAACAAGAAGGGAAATAATAATAATAATAATAACAACAGAAATAAACAATAAAAGAGTAGCATCATAATGCAAAAGAATGAATATTTTGTTAGCACCTTGAACCAAGATGCATGTTGACTTGAAGGCGGATCCTCGGAAGTACGACCTAGCTTGGCTGGCCTGGTATCTACCCGGGGAAACTAACCGCATGGGTGTATCTGAATAAGCCCGGCAGTCACCATCTGAAGTCATCCCCCGCTCTTGGTAAAAGTCCACGTTACTTCATAGCCACGCGGTGTTCTATTCCAAATATGGCTGAACGTGCAAGAGGAAGGCCTTCCCAGCGGCTTGTTCCACGGTTTTTCCAACGACCCACTTGAAGACGTTCTGATATTTCTCCCTTACGTCGGCGTATACGGGGAGAGAGAGAAGCATTGCAAGGTGAGACCAATTCTGATATGAAGCGATGTCAGTCTCATCAGAAACACGCTAGTTACAGAGACACCAATGTTAGTAACTCTATTGACGGTTTATGGCTTTATTTTTAATGGAGGGCAAACATACGTCCGAGATCCTAAGAAGGGTAAGGTCGTTGGCAGTCAGAATTCCATGCGAGAGCGTCACGAGCTCCTCCACCGTGACTTTCTCCATCGGGTCTTCGCCAACGTTGACCGGCTCTTTGGAATTAGGGGGTATCCCCCTGCCGCAGTTCCAGCAAACCGACCCGGCCAGGTAGATCGATCGAGCCGCAAGAATCAACTCCCTGATCCCGAGCATGAGTTCCCGGCTTTGGAGCATTCTCAGGTCCACGGTAACGTGTTCCTCGAATTCCTGTTGTGTTTGGTCGATTTCTTCCAGTTGGGTTTGCATGCTGGTTTGCACCGTGTCTTCCAACTGGCGAATTTTGAGTGCGCAGCTCCGTTCCAAGATGGCTTGTCTTTCTAGGAACTCGGAACGGATGGCACTTTCTGCTTTCCTCTGCCTTTCGAGGATCTCGTTCTTGAGAGCGGTTTCCCGTCTCCTTTGGATCTCTTCAGGGCTTGGTTGTGACATTGTGGTATCCATTTTTTATGTTTAAGTAAGTGTTTATATGTAGGAGATTGTTTATGAGTAGAGATTGATATAGTATCTAGGAATGTAAGAGTCTATTGCCAGAGGTTTAGGTATTAAGGTCTGATATTCGAAAAGAATTTTGTCTTGGGGCGATGTCTTGAGACTAGGTCAACTGGATTCCGTTGGTTGGAGAGTAGAGGATCCTATGAGTCGGGGGAGGTAGCCTCATATTTATATACGCAGTCCGATTAATTAGAGCGGCGTAAAACAGATGTAACGATGTCGATACAGGCAAATAAAACCAACAAAGCGGTAATTCACGGGTTTATAGTTACTTTTAAGTATAAATATAGCTAGGTATATCCCGCTATTGTCTCGTCTGTATATTGTGTTTTGAAAAAAAACTCACGATACTAAACGAAACCCCCAAAAACCACGGGCGGTTCTATGGCATGTACGTCCGGGGCGGCATACATGATCAACGTATGTGAGGTAGGAAGAGTGATCTGAGGACTGATATTCCCCGCGGGAGTGTTGGCGTACGTAATACTATCTGCATATGTACACGTATAAAATGTGAGCGAGATCGGAGATCTCGAGAATCATTAAAATCCACCTCGTCGACTCGATGGGAGCGACAACAAAGCTCGGGATTGTTGCTCTCTAAGTACTTAAGTAAATTTCAAATGTGTCAATGTCGTCGAAGTACATGAAAAGAGAGGGGAATGAGAGGGAGTAAGTTCCAATAAAGCGCCTTAATCATATATTACAAGCTTAGATCGATCACTGAAATAATATACTTCCAACCGCGAAGTGAGGCTGATACAACTTGCACGAGATAATTAAGTTATTGGCAGTTGGCGGCCTGCAACACAGAATGACTTTGAATTTGTGGTATTTTTTTCTCACGATGGTATATATATATCCTCAGTTGGTTTCGTAAATCCTCAGTCAACATATTGGCAGTTCTATCGGGGTGTTATTTCTTTCCAGTTTTCTGGATGGGGCTAGAGGTTGTCCTAAGAAAGGTGATATCAGCTCATTGAGGGACATATACTGTGTTTAGGGGTAGGATAGTGGATTTCTATGCAGCTAAATGGTTCGCTACGTATACGCTGAGGCCATATGAGGCGTATGCGTGGCAGCCAGGCAGCCCACGTATAGTAGCACGCAATACTCGAGTAATTAAGGCGTGCAGCTTATCTACTCTAATAGATGTATAGTATAGAGTTGTCGGAACGAGATCAAAATACTGATCCAGTGGGAATAGTAACTCGGCTCAATACTAGAGTGCTTAACGTTAACCCGGCGTCTGACAACTGGTATTGATATTATCCTAAAGAAATTCAGGCGCACTGTATTTATTCTATTTCAATTGATAACCCCTACAAAAAAGTGGCGAATAAACTCCAAAAACCAAAAGCAGTAGCACCCAATATAGCCATCCGGACCGTGATTTTCTCATAACTCCAATCAATCGACACGAGTCAGCCGTCTTTCTTGTGCGGTCTACCAATAGCAGTCGCACTCACCCGTTGCGAGCTCCCGATCCTTCCATTTTGTGTCTTTCTTGTACTATATTATTAGGGAAAGTTTTTTTAGTATCTGCTTTTCTAGGGATCAACCTAGTAACGAATCAACATACCCATTGAACCTCCACCCCCTCCTTGACCGTTGGCCATTCCAATCCCATTTTCTCCAACCTCCTTTCATCCCACATAATTCCCTCCTTCATGACGCCCTCTGTCGTGTCCCACCACTCAAATACTCTGTCACTTCCAATTTCTACGAAACCAGTACAAATCCTCAATTTGGCGTCGTAAGCTTCAACCTGCTTCCTCTCAACCCACAATATTTCCCATGGGTAAAACGAATCCCTATCTAGAGCCGCGGGATCCTGGCAGTAAATCTTGAATTGTTCATCATATGGTGAATCGAAAACAAACTTCCATAGCTGAATCGGGCCAAGTCTGGTAATTAACGCTTGTGTCGCTTCGTTTACTTTACCCTCTGTTCCGAATCACAGAAACCTGTAATTAGCGTTTCATCTTACAACATCGACCAGTTATACTAAGTCCAAAAATATATATACGGAAGATGTCTACTTGAGTACTCACCCAAAGTCGGAATATTAACCCCCCAGGCTTCTGCTGCTCTCCTAACCGGATTCTTCTCGTCCTTCACACACTTCCGTACAATCTCGCCAACGAGCTCCACCATCCATTCCCTTAGAAACCAATCGATCACTTTTCGGTCCCTATACCCCACACTCTCTACGAAGGCACCCATAGACTGAATTTCCGGTTTCCCGGTCGTCGGTCTCCCCATATTATCTACATCACCGCCGTGGAAGAAGATGTCCGATGATATGATAGTGTAGAGAAAGTATTGATAGAACACTCTTGTTGCTCTAGCGATTTCTAAAGCGGTGGGAGGGTCGGGTTTCATGGAACATCCAGTTATCTCGTGAGTTTTGGGATATTTGTGAAGTTTCGATGTGCAGAATTCGGTAGCCCAGAGGATGACGCTATGGTGCACCTTACTTCTCAAGTTGTAGAAATCGGGAGGTGGGCAGATCTCCCAAGGAACTACATTTTGTTCCTGCCATTTGACATTGTAACCGGGATTGGCGAATGATAAGTAGGGTCTAAGGAACTTGTGTAACCTGTCTATGGTAATAATTCGTTTTTGGTGGAAGACAATGAGGGCATATGTTAAAAAGTTGCAGTATACTGAGGATTCAGAGGTTGAGTTTTGAAGACTTGAAGTGATGATTGAAGTGCGGGCTTCAGAGTATGCGGCATGAATTGAACGGGCAGATAGGATTGCGGAGAGTAAAGAGGAAGGGGAAGGTAGGTGGTGGAGGATTTTGATGCGGAGTTCGATGGGGAGAGTTGTAATATTCAGTTGCATTTTTGACAGTTGAAGCTCGAGATAAAGCAGTAAAATATATAAGTACGTAGTAATTATAGAACGTCGACAATTCTGACGTATACACCAAAGACAATCGAAGTCGCAGAAAACTCCACCCCGGGAATCTTTTCCCTTGCTGGACCTCGCACCAATATATAGAACTCCTACGGCAGTTTAAATTAAACAAGGCCCCGATCGACGGGAGTTTTGCCCAGGCAAGAATGCGTTATATACGTTTTGTGATGTGCACATTGGCAATGTTGGCAGTGGCTTTGTGCGACAATCGGCTACGGAGCTACGTCGTCCAAGCGTACTCGAGATCGAAGGACAGCACGAGGGATCCTGGACCCGCCTAAGCTGACCTGCACGCGGGGGCAAATTGACCAGTAGTGTGGCTCCGGACCCGGCATTTCGATAGATGTCTCTCATTCGCTGACGTCTTACGGCCTTTCAACGCGGTTTGACGTTATGTTGGTTGTCTGACGGGCCGGGTCGCCGAGTTTCGAGGAAAGAATACTTGAATTACAGTTGCATTACAAACGAGGCGGGAACTTCGAACTCGGAGTATCATTGGAGGCTACACGAGGGCTGACTCGGAGGATACGTATATATGCTATGTAGCCAAGTGCACCAAGTGTACCAAGTATTGATTAATCAACAGCTAAGAGGATAAGATCCTCCAGGGCTCTAGTATCGAGCGAAGCTAGTAAAAGATGTCAAGAGATTGATGCTGACAGGCCCCAAAAACAGATAACGCCAGATGCTGTGTATAAAAAAAAAAAGATCAAAAAAGAAACGAAAAAATAAAAATGAAAATGAAAAGAAAGAATCCAAAGGGGTATCGACAATTTAAAGGTAATTAGAAAGAAGTATCAGATCAAAGCAAGGGCAAGAAGGTCGAATCAACAATCGAAGGCCAGCTAAGCTCAGCCGGCCGGCAAGTATGCAACATCGATGCATGCATGTTGTCCCAAAGGGCACTAGTTCCCATTGCCCTCCAGCCCTTCTGTCGCAGCTGACGGGGACGAAACGTTCAAATACACCAGATACCCCACCAGGAACGACACACAAACGAATCCTTTCACCATGGTCTCAACTCTCTTCCTATCCAGTCTCTTGATCCATGACCTCCTTGGAGCTTGACTTTCGACAGATGGCACGGTCGGCGATTCGCTCTCGGTGTATTGCTTTGTAGCCACTAACACAGTAGGTGCGGTTCCACAGATCCCGTCGAGTTCGTCCACCAGTCGCCTTGTCAGCTTGAAAACCTCACACGACTCGGCGAGCACCTCAGCACGTTCCTTCGGCGTTAAAAGCTCCTCGGCCTGACGGATACCATCTCGAAGCTTCTGGCGTAACTCCTGTTCTTCCTTTGTTGACCGACCGTCAAATGTGAACAACGCGACACCCGGCGCCGACTTCTTGGCTTCTTCGGAGGCAGCAGTTTGATGTTGCGCCAAGTCGAGTTTCCGAACGGCTGAACGAGCGATGGCTGCTTTGATGTGCTGGCCACCGGCGAAGAGGGCCATGTAGAGGCAGTGGCAGTAGGCGAGAAGGACGTGAGGCTTCTCGGTTGTGGCCCGACGGATGTGGTTGAGGACATGGGCACGGGCGGGAGTACCCTTCGTCAGCTCGTCCTTTTCGGATGAAGGAGAGTACTTCTTCAGGTCGGCCTCGAAGGTGGCTGCACGGTGGACGGCTGGGATGTAGACATTCTCAAGGATGGCCCGGGTACGGGAGGGTGTTGAAGGATTCCTGACATGGGAGTCGAGGGCAGACTCGAAGCTCGAGTAGAGGACAGAGAAGGATGTGAGGCCTATCGTACATACATCCATGTTCGCATTAGCACCGAAGTCTATACAAGATATCTATCTCGGAGGTTAAGAAGGGGTGGTCTTGGTTACCTTCATGGAAAGCTTTGGGGTTCTTCAAGCCCAGAGGCAACCGGCTCATAATGATCATGTTGAGCTCATGATGCAGCGACCTACCCGCTGTCAGTATCCCTCGTACAACTGTGTAACATATAAGCATGCAAAGCCTGGTGGTGTAGTGTAACGTACGCTGTGATGTAGTTGATTTCATCGCCCAGCGACAGCTTCTTTGCGTTATCGCTGCTGGAAAACATCGTCGCCGCACTGTCGATATAATATAACAAACACTTATATAGTAATTAAGCACTTAGTCAACAAAAGCGGCGCAAGGACGAGAGAGAGCTTCGAAGCTTCAAACAGTATACACTGTGCGTATATTTAACTTGAAGGGAGCAGAGGGGGATTTAAGCTTCCTGCCCTTCTTCTCCATCCCATGCACTCTTCTGCCAACTTCTCCCGTCCCTGCACGGATTAACCTGCTGAGCCATACTAACAACCACATCAACAGCTAACACAGACAAGGCCAAGCTGGGAGGCGGCACACGGTGGAGGACTCGAATACGCCATGCCATGCGGGTCTGTGACTGAGTCTTAGTCGTCTTGGTACAGCTAACTCCTGCACCCGGTGGGTCTCTCATGCACCGCAGCCCACGAGGGACACAATCCGTCACCAGAAGGCTGGCTGGCCTACAACTGCCCTTTTGGATCCCGGAGCCTCTGAGTCGTTCTTTCGCCAGGGTTCCTCCTTTTATAACCGATACTGGATAAACATTCACGATCTGTCGAAGGAACGGAGAAAAAAAAAAAAAACACCCAGCTGGTAAAAAAATAAAGAATAATCTGGGAGACATTCGTCCCTTTAGGGCCCTCGTGGGTGGAAAAATGGCCGCAAGGATCGAGGAAACAACAAGGAAACCACCCTCCTCTCAGACTAGCTCCCCAAACTAGTTTTTGGTCTACGGGCGACGCCGATTTCATGCCTGGTTTGTCAAGCTAAGTCAGGTTCCAGGGTGTGATTTTATCATGCTTTATCAGATCCGCTGATGAGGAGTTTAACAAGGATCCCGAGCATGGGGGCTTGCAGGCTTGCATGGCGGGCATGGGGGAACAAAGACAAAAGACACCATATCACGAAAAACCAATGCAAAAGACCAGGACGAAAAAAAAAAAACGAAAAGAGCTCTGGCACGGAATAATCCCCTGGAAGATATGGACCCTAATTTTTTTTTATCTCTCAGCTCCAATCTAAAATTTCTTGGGAGATTAATCCCGAGAGGAAAAGAAATTCGGATTATATCAACTGCCTCCAGCCGGTTTTGACAGCTCAATTCCACCCCGATATCGGGCAATGTGCGAGACTTCGAATAGATATCGCTTTGAACCGGGTCCTCGATCTCGCAATTGACGTATACTGCCAGCGGCCTCCGCGGATCCGGCGGGGTTAACTTTTGCAAGAACCGAGATGGCATTCTCTCGTCGCTAAAACACCTCAGCTATACAGCCATGCGACATCTATCGATATCTGTTGAAACATTGTTCAATTAAACATTCATAGGTAAGTAACTACTAACAAGAGAAAGGGCGGTCTGTGCATCCTACATATCTCTCGAAACAATTATAAATTACGCAGCCAATGGAAATCCAACCGCAAGCTTCGCTTTTGACGATCAATTCCAGAACCCCATTTTTTCTTTCTTTCTTGATACCTCACCCGCATGGTTCAAACAAAACAGTCCCGAAATCCGATTCCCGGGATCCGGAATCCAAATTTACTCAAAATAAAAAAATAACTAATATTTTTTTTTCTTCTTCTTTTTTTTTTTCCCTTTAAATTTGTGATTTCCAACTCTTACCAAATCCACCCCTCCATCCCGATTGATTTGTTTTACCAAATCAATATTCATCCCTCACACTCCCCATCGGCTAGTACCACCACCCCCACCACCGCGGAACCCTATTAGCCTTGGCTTCCCCTCTGACATGCAACATCGATTCGGACATTATATAATATAATAATATAAAAGCAAAACAAACAAAAAAAACGAGTGAAAACACTTACCGCAATCCTCGCCCCATCAATCTTACTATCGTCCAACGAATCCTTCTTCGAGGTATTCTTCCCCTTCGCGAACAATGGGCTGTAATAGTTAGTAATGTATATCACCGTGAATACCGAAGTAAAATGGGCATTATCGGAGCAGGGAAGGGTAGTATATAGAGGCATACTCTATATTCGTAGACCCGATAGTCTCATCCGTCCCCGTCGACCCACCGGTATGGACTTGTGCGGCCGGATGTTGGTATTTATCTATATCATTTCACATTATACGATACTCCCCATTAGCACATACACCCCGTGATCCCAGTATATCAATCCTTGCATGCACATATATAATAAAGAAAGAAAGAAATAAATAAATAATAATATATAACTAGCACACGAGGACGAGAGGGGGGAGGAATAACGAGGAAGATTCGTAAATATTGCATACGGTCCTTCTTCATAGCCCCAACCCGGCTGCTATCCAAAATATAATCCTCGCCCACGCATCCGCTATCATGCACCGTTGGTGTATGATACTTTGTTGGCGAAGCCAAGGGTTCGATCTTCGAACTTGCGATCGTATCGTCGTCGCCGCAGGAACTTCTTCTTCTTTGCATCATCTTGGGGGCTAATTATGTTCTTTCTTTCTCTCTCTCTTCTTTTTTGTATCTCAGGGATAGTTGGTTTGGTTATGGTTATGTAAGGTAATCTTGATGTCAAGTCAAGTACGGTTATGTATTGATTTTTATTAGGACCTTGAGATTCAGGATCGAATAAAACCTAAGAATTATCCAAAAGGAACAGAAACAAATATTCTACGAACAATCGGACGAAGAAAACGACTCCATTCCCTTCTTATACTTCCAAACCCCTCTTCCCCATCCTCGAACCCAACAAGATCGAACGAACACATGATGCCATTCAGCGTCATAAACCATCTACAGACAGTATAGCTCCATATTCCCACACGCAAAGGAAAAAAAAAAAAAAATCGACCCACAAAATTTCCACAATCACCATACACCAAACGACAATGTTATTACAAGTATCTAACCCTAACAAGAATGTAGCTTTAGACGGAATTAACACAATAGAACTACACCCTGACTACCACGCATCTACATAATATCATTCACCCGCCTCGATGGCAATTTCTTAGTTGGGACGAGTTCGGCATTTGTTAGCATGCGATAGTCTGGGGATCCCCGCATGACGTCGACGGTTCGGCAGTCACACCACTTCACAATTGATTACCCCGGATTTTCTTAGATTGGCTGAAAGACGGACTAGTTTAATTCCGGAAGTATATAAATATCTTGAATATGATTGATAAAGGTCTATGAACGGCCGTAAATGGTATAATATTAAATGTAGAACCTATATAGAATAGGTGGTAGGTAAGATATAGACAAAAGAAATCGTAGTTGGCAATCAAACCACCCTGAAAATCAATGGGAAACAAAGAGAATTAAGTAGCAAAGAAATAAAATAAACAGATGGAAAAGAAAAAGGTAGTACGAGGAAAGAAATCAATTCATACTCCAACAGCAAAAAAGAGTATTAATCGCCTTTCGTTAACGAAATCCCTGAAAACCTCTAACGACTTTTTGATTGCGATTCCCGAACAGAAAACAAGCATGCACCCCGAAACAGCAGTAGCAACGCTAAAAATCCAACGGTGGGTTATGTATATACGGCAAAAACCAATCGAACATGTACATGAAGCGTATGTCTTTTTTTTTTTTTTTTTTTTTTTTAAAAAAAAAAAAAAAAAAAAAAAAACTTTGGGAAGGGCCTAATGCCATGGATTACGGGGGATTATTTTACCCTGAACCTAAGAGTTTCTTCCCAAGTAGTAGTCTGCTCTTTTTCCGAATGCTGTGATCGTTATTAGTACTGGATTTAAAAGTAGATGTAAATCAAATATCTTACCTTTCTTCGGACTCTCCTGCTATCCCATCCCTCGCCCTCCTATCATTGGTCAAGATGGACAGATGTCTTCCAAGTGTATTGTGGAATATCCCATGTTGTTGTTGTTGTTGTTGCTACGACCAGGTGAAAGTATTAGTATCTCATTGTCATCTCATTGTTAAAGGTATGATTACATACCCTCTCGTCCCCTTCCCTAGACCCGGGCGCCGAGCCACTCCCATCGTCGGTGCTTTGCTCACTCGAATCTCTATGCGCACTAGCCGAACTGTAAGACCGATCTGAGCGAACGCTACCCGCTCTGGTCCCAGAACGGGATCGTGTGGATGCCCGATGAGAAAGTGGTAATCCTGAAGAGTTACTCCTATCCCTCTTCGACTGCCCAGCGAGTTGGTTGCTGCTGCTCGCATTTCCTGATCGTACGGATTCTTCGTAAGAACTTGGCAAGTACGATGAAACGTCGCTATCACTGCCTAATGGGGTCGTAGCAACACTCATGGAGCTGGCGACTAGGTTCCGCAGATTGGCACCCTTGAGTAGGTTAGGTCGTCGATGGAACATTTTGTGTTCAATAATCGCGCCCGTATGTGATATTAAAGCACGAATGACATCTATAGACCGTAATTAGTGTCCGCGTCTCCTTAATAGAAGTAAAGGAACGAAACATACCTTTCTTCAACCTTACCAACAGATCCAGGTTACTCCAAGTCTTATTCCTATACTCTAGTGTCGGCATCCTGAACACAAACTGATGAATATCTTCAATATTTCTATCCCCTTTGCCCTTATAGCTCAGGCAAAGTACCACACTAGGAATCTTAATATATGCTAGTGTCATGTAATTTGACGCACGACTGATCATCTGCGAAATCTCATCCGTCTTCTCCTTTTGTCCCTTCCCATCCGTTTGGGCTGTGGCGCCGTTATGGCGGCTCCAGACACCTGTCTTCTTGGCACCTGCGGCCGCTGATGCGTGTTCCGAATTGCCAACACTATTGACACGAATGGATACTGGCGAGGCTGGTCTACCATTTACAGCGCTACTTTCAGAGGACATCCTCGGCGCACTCTCATCAGCCGTTTTCTTTGCTAGTGAAGGCAAGGATTCGAAAGATTGTTGCCGCTTCATCGTGAACCTTGGTTTCAACGACCATTTATCCGAATCTGCATGAGCAGTAGTCGGCCGTTGAGTTTTCAATCCCCCAGAAGTATGTGGCCTCTTTTCCGATGTCATAGTAGGTAACAACCGATCGCCTAGCATCCCGGCATCTGGCTGGGGCTTTGGTGATCCTGATGATAGCTTCTGCTCTAGTTGTGCGCGTATCACATTGTCGGAATCGGACTCGGAGCCGCTCTCATCTGGGACATTAGACATCGAAGGCTTCATCATAAACGGCGAGAATCCTTCTGATGAATTTGAATTGATTCCGGGGAAAATGAACTCAAACAGCTTCTGACCAGCGTCGTAATCCAGCTGCACAAGCAAGGGGAACAAATTGACCTCGAAGTGGTCCATCACAGGAATACCGGCGATAGCCTCAAGCATATACCAATACACTCGAAGAATTTTGTTCTGATGGGCCTTGTTCGCCTCCAGTGTGCCCTCAAGATATGGGGAAATCATCGCAGGGTATGTTGCATCCGGAAGCCGGTTGACACCTTGTAACATCTCAACTTCTACGGTGTTGAAATTTGACCCGTCGCTGTTATCCGTTCGTTCGTAACAGGCGTTCGTCAACTTGAGATCCACGAACGGTTGGTCCTTGTTCAGCAGGAGGTTTGCAATGATTTCGCCGGCACTGAGGTACCATCTGATCAACCCGGTAGTTTGTTGGCGTTCATCATACTTGCGCTGCACAGACATAATGGATTTCATAGTGAAGAATAGCTCGTCTTCACAAGTCGCGAGGTCCTTCTCCAGACATAGTCGGTCGATCCATCCTTGCTTGTCAAGGTTCCTTGCGTTGATTTGGAAATGTGTCTTGATTTCCTCCAACTGCTGAATCCGCCCTTGAAGTGCTGTGATGATATTCTCCGCACCCTTAAGATCACTGAAGTCTGACGCTAGAATAATCTTTTCCAAGCGCTCATTCCTGCTCTTCTCCAAAGGCTCAGAGTATAACAACAGATCCAGGACAATGATGTAGAGCGTGTAGTACTCCGCCGAGTTCGTAGACACCTCCATTCTGTCGAATGTGGCCCAAACATGATCCACCCTGGGTTCATTCTCTACTAAACTCGCGTTATGCTCCCCAGTGCCGGTGTCCAAACCCTCATCAATCAGCTTTAATCGCAAAGAGTTATGCTTGTCTGCCCGCAACGTTGTCGAAGTTTTCTTGACCACACGGGAGAAGCCATGGGGATTGATCTCAAACAACAACATATTTTCCATCGGCACCCATGGTGGCCAGGATGTATTGTTGACACATCCATACTGGTTATTCGAGTGCAGATTGTGAAGAGGCGAGGTGAAGTCCTTGTGTCGAGCTACAAATGCTTGCGCATTCTCCAACTCCAATGCGAAACGTCGTTGAACGAGGCCAGAAACCGGGTCAGTGATTCTTTCTTTGTCCATAACCGATATAACGGTAAGCTGCATGCTCTGTGAGGTGACGAGAAGAGCTGAACTTTTGTTCTTGTCACTCTGCATCTGAATCTGCGGTGATATCAGGCGCACGTGGTAGGAGTTAAGAGGTATATATTCCTCTGAGATACCCTTCTTGAGATCCGTGGGGTCTGCTGGTGCACCTCCCATCGACATCCTACGGCTGCGTGGTCGCGCATCGTCATCCGCCGCTACAACCTTTGCCTTATCATTTAGCAGCGCCTCTATCCTCGACTGCACAACCACACTCTCTTCGGTATCTTGCGACGCATTATCCCAAACGCCCCTAAGACTTGCCCTATCTGGATCTAGCTCCTGGCTCTGTTTCTTCTCCCTATCCATCTGCTGTTCGTCAACGAGGTCGAGTATAAATTTTACCGCCCGTCTAGACATGTAGTACACAAAACCTCTTCGTTGGTTGACTTGATGTATGTATCTCAAGATCACATTCCTCAAATCGTTGCTCCATTTCGCCTGCATATTGTGAACGATGAAGCGGTTATTAAAGTCATCATCCCACTTCGTATACGGCTCCGCTGCGTCCATCATTGGCACATCGTCCTCCGATTTGCTGTCAATACTTGAGCCATCATCATCGACAGCGGATTCGTCGAGGTATTTAGACATGTTACGAAGCATATTCTGCAAGAATTTAATCTTATCTGTGAGGACCGAGCTTTGTTGAATGAGACGCTCTGACTCTCTCATAAGCTTTTGGTTGTCTTTATCTTGCTTTATGCTTTCGGCGAGGGTATCGAGGAGTTCTTTGTTCATGCGGAGCTGGGAATGAACCTTTTCCATACGCGACTGGATAAACTCACACTGGATCTCCCTGGGATCGTTGTTTTGGTTCATCATACAATCGTGTGTAGCTTCGTGTCCAAACGGACTCCTGCCCTTTCCACCCGAGCCTTCGCCACCAGAATGGTCCGTTTGTCTGAAGTATGTAAATCGCGGCGTAGAAGCTAACGGCATTATCTTTGTCGAAGGGCTGTACCTCGTCGGAAGGACCCAATCCAGTTCCACAAAGTCGTCGACATCGATCCAATCCGTATCTCCATCTGAGATTGAAAAGTTCGATGAGTCGCCCAAGGGTGTTGCATCGTCATTGATGGGCATATCGAAACCAGCCCAGTCCTTCACGTCATCCGTAGTCGAGCTTGCAATAGTAGCAGACACAGCTCTAATATCGGCGGTGGTAAAGTCCAGCTCAGCCTGGTTGATGCTCATGTTGGTACTTCTCCGATCAACGTTGAACCCTTTGATTTTCATCACACTTTCCTCCTTCCTTTGATGAGCATCGAGAGTGAAACGATGTAGTTTGACCTTGAGACCGGTAGCTGTAATTGTATCTGTAGGTGCTCCGCCACCGGCTTCGGCTTTATATTCCTCCGCATCCTTATGTCTATATATATGGCTTAGGTATAAGGGTGACAGTAGGAGTTTATACTTAATAGTTGCAAGATGCCTGCCGAACTTCTTTGTTGATTTTTCTATTCCTGGAAAGAGGCGGCCTTGCCGAATAGGGAGCGACATAACACCAGAGAACAACCCCACCCAGTCGTAGAAATGCGTGAATACCCTAGGCGTTAGATGGATGGTATTGTAGGCGGATCCCATTTTGTTACTCGTCCAATCATGATTTATTGGTGCGATCATTGATATAGAAAGGTGAATATGGTGGCTCCTGAACCCTCTGAATGCATCGTACACCTAAAAGCACCTAGTTAGCACGGGGTCATAATCCCAAGGTGGTCGCGGTAGACACTTACCTCATCCGAGTTCTGTTGCAAAGCCTTCGCGGCCTCTGGCGTCCGTAGGGTAATCTTATAGTGCGGTAAGAAGGCAAATGATCTCCGCCGGACGATCCAATCCGCCTCCTGACTCGTCTCTTGCTCAAACACCAGGCCTAGTTG
This sequence comes from Orbilia javanica, assembly GCA_036872735.1. NCBI lineage: Eukaryota > Fungi > Ascomycota > Orbiliomycetes > Orbiliales > Orbiliaceae > Orbilia > Orbilia javanica. The sequence goes on along the minus strand of JAVHNR010000004.1, from coordinate 2,232,128 downwards.
CCACCTCACTCCACCAGTAGCCTTTAATACAACTTTCTTAAAGATAGCAATCGTTTTATTATAACTATCATTGCTTACGAAGCTCTGATCATCTTCTGCTGTTGCTGAGGTGTCTTCGAATATTTGAAGTGCCTGCTGGCTGAAGTCCGGTATTGCGAGGAAGTACTCTTTACTTTCAACGATAAGGAAGTTTAGCGGCTTATCATCGTTAGCAATGTAGCAGCGGACATCTCCTCGCCAGCACTTTACAAAACCAGCGCCGTTACCAGTGATAACATAGGGGTCTCTTGAGCCCTTCAAGGTAACTTGGACATCTCCGTCGCCCTTCCACGCCCATCGAATACGCGAGTGGATTGAAAGTCGGAGCTTATCCCAGAACCCGATCTTTTCGGACGGATCCACATGTGGCTTTGTGAATGTTTCGAATACCATCATCATATCCTGAATGGCAGGCTGGTACGACGTTCCCCATGTAGCTCGCGTGGTATATGGCGTATTTATAGTGATGTCGATGTCTGAATAGGTCTTGACAGGAGATACAGTTCGGTGAACGTCAACCGCAAACCCTTTCTGTTTCTTGCCCTCTCTATCCTCGGACGGAACAATGTCCACCTTCACATGTAGCATAGATTCTTTACCCCGTAATTCCTCTGCGACCACAAAGTCCGTCTCGAGTGACCATGCAGGTATTCTGGGTGACAACCCAGATTTCATTTGAGGAATATGTAGGAGGGGTAGCGGGTAGTCTCTTAAGTTAATTCGTGCCTCTCCCATGTTTAGTTTAATGTGCATTGGGACGAGCAACGAAAACTTTGTATCTTCTGGCAAACCCTTTCCGACTTTATGCAGGAACTTCGGGAGGTGCTCTAGCGGGAATGACGGCTTATCCAAGGTCAGATCAAAGTCGACGATAGAGGCAATTGCAAGAGCCGGTCGAGCCGGAACCTCCAATATCCTCTCCGTTTCTTCAACATCAGGGGGTAAATCATCCTCGCCCAGAAACTTCCGCCGCATAGCCTGGATTCTTGTACGGGTCTTAGGGACCGCCATTTTCATCTTCCGGATCCAGACCTGTGAATTGTGCTCTTGTAGTTTCCACCATGCCTTGTTGATGGATATGCTCGCCTCACATGTCGGCCCTTGCGCGTGATCAAGGTTGTAACGCATTTTCCGGCGGCCTCTCGAATCCGTGGTAGGAGAGCTTTGATCACCTTCAGCTCCATCTTTATCAGTCAATACGCTACTAGCATCGGAGGCGTTGACCCCGTTAGTTGTGGGTTTAGCCGGGTGCGTCGTTCGAGTTGAATGCCGTCGGTTCTTGGACTCAATAACTTTAGCAACTTTAGCGTCGTACGCCTCTTCTCGGGCAATACGATTCTTCTGCTCGCTAAGGCCAATCCTGTATATCATCGACAACTTGCTTTCGAAAAGATCATCTTCCAGTTCAAACTGCAGTGCCTTCGCTTTGATTGATATTCTTGGCAAAATCTTTGCTTCCTCGGCTTTCTTCTCTGCGAGGGGCTCATGCGTCCCAGTTTTGAATCGGCGGAAAAGCTGCTGCGATGCTTTGGCAGCGTTGACTATGTTATCCGTAACTGTATAAAGAACAAGTTGGTGGGGAATCGCTATTCTTATCGCCTCCATCGTCAAGTCGAGCGACTTTCGTTTTGAGAACACCCCTTGATTCTCGTATCGGCCCTCCCGCATATCGCCTCGGAAATGTTTAGCGCTGATGACTCTCGCCCAACAATTACCAAGCTTAGGACTGGTAACATAGAATCTGATATTCCGTGCTTTGAGATAAGGGAATCCCCAGCGTTGTCTTCCAGCATCGAGATGGTATATATCCAGCATCACTTTTGGATTCTTCGCGAAGTCTCCTTTGATCTTGATATGTCGGACTCGGATGTCTACGCTCACGAATTCCTCTTGCTTCATGGGGCTCTCTACTATATCCAACCCGCCAAACGTTGGGCTTGGAATGAGCTGTTCTGTCGGCGAACTAAACCGCTTCGTACTCTTCACGGAGCGGAAGTCTCCAAAAGCATCTTTCAATACCTGAGCTGCAATTAAAATGGAATAATGGCGCAGAAGTGAGTATTGTAGGGAAAATGTTTTCGTGTGCGATGTTACTAGGAGGGTCGGGCCGTCTTGGTCTGTGAGGGAAGAGAGCGCTACTTCGAAGTGCGGTAAGATGCACATCGGGTCCCCATCCCAAGTTTCCGCCGAATCGACAGCAAATCCCTCCAGTCCATGGATGTGGAACGATAGTCTTCGGCCATCTGTAGGGTTTTTCGATGGCCGAGGCCCTTGAAGTGGTATCTTCTCATCCATACCAATGGCCCTAGAGGTTCTCCGCTTAGGATGGCTTTTCTCTCGGGATTTGCTTATAACCTGGGACTTGTATTCTAGTGACCAGGAGTCCACCTGAACCGCTGCACCGCGTACATCCTCCGATATTTGTTCGTCTTTCCCAGCGACTTCAAAACTGAAGTCTTTGCCATCGACCTTAAATTGAACAAGCCATTGTGGGATACTTCGCAGGAACGATGGCCGTTCGCCGAAGGGATTGGGTGACGGCCTTTCAGGAACGAAATCTCGCTGAAACTGCTTCACCATCTGCTTGATGCCTTGTACGATCTCCATGCGGACCATTCGGGCCGTACACGCTGCGATTTCGCAGGTACCTGCAAGGCGAACTTCGGGCGACGCATCAAGTTGTGCTTTGACTTCGACGGTTTCGAGCTGGAAAAGGTCGTGTCTCTCGCCTCCGGCTACACGGTAGAAGAGGCGTGAGCTTGCAATACGTAGCGAGGTAGTCAAAACGTAATGGTTCTGGCTTGTCGTTACATGAGAAGATTCGATTTCATGGGACAATGAGGAGATGCTGAAGATGAGCATATCAGTGAGAGGGGGGTTTTTAGGGTTTAATTTGTCGAAGGCTGGTAGCAAAACTCTGACGACTGGCTCGTGGACGGAGAACTTGATGTTAGTCTTAGGTAGCAAGCGAGATATCAGCTGTTGCGGGCCACCAAAGCTGTGACTTCGGGGCTTCTTCTTCCTTTGCTTGAAGAGATTGACTACTATGGGAAGATGCTTGGGTTCGAGATCAACCGATGGGGATGTTATGACAACGCTTGCATTTACAACATTCGAGTTGCGGTCTGCCTCGGGACACTCAGCAAGCTCGATAATTTTCGAGGGGAGGGTTAATTTTGAGGTCATGGTAACCATAGGGATGTAGAGTAGCTGGTCCACTTTCCCAGCCTGGTCGTCAATTTTGAAGGCTAGGGAAATGGCAGCGAGCAGCGCCTGATGTGCAATATCGTTTGGAGAAAAGTCCCTGTAAAACTTCATCAGCGAGGTTTCATCAATGGCTAGCGAAAAACAAAAATTCTTACATTCGATGTGCTGGGCTGTCTTGTTCCAACTTGTGGAGATCCAATCCCAACTCCTTAAGAGACATCGTCGCAATAAGAGGCTTTCCGGATGGTCTGATATCATTCGCAACTTTGGATATCTCCAGAATCGCTACTGTCGCTTGGACTTCATGCAAACCGCTGATGATAGATGAAAAGATTTCCTTGGATTCGGTGACGATCTCGACCAATCGCTCTGTCCGGCTCCCTGGCATTGACATCTCACCCATAATGGAGCCAAGCGAGAGATTCCGTTTATGACGGAGCGGGCGCTGAGGTTTCGTCTGTTTCTGAATGTTCTCCCGGAAGCTGGCTATCTCGTCCAATGGTATCCGTAGCTTTCCTACTTTCATGTCGATCGAGACATCTTTGAGGACCTGATCGTTTTCCTCGAGCACGCCGCCGATATTTAAATTAATAGTGTCGCTGAGTAGCACCGGTTTTCCACCTTGAGGGGTCAGGAGAATGCTTCGGCAACCAATGACACACTCAAAGGGGTGTCGTCCAGTATCTGCTCCTTCGGTCCCGTCGCAAGAATTATAGCTGCTGTGCGATCTGGAATCCTTCCGAGCAATTATGGACGCTCCGATGGTCCCTATCTGGATTTTTCCGGCCCGGCTAACTTCGAACGTTGTATTATTGAAGATGACATCGACCATTCTGATCCAGCCTACGAATCTTCTGAATAGATGTAATATTTTCCGACAGCGCTCCACTAGCTTCTTCGTTTCTTCCACCTGTCTCTTCGTTCGTCGCTTGAAGATATCGTCCCCGCCATCCTTCAAGAATTCCAGCAGATCCTCGGAGCTTCGAACGGGTTTGGCTTTCGGGTCGATGCTCTCTTCCTCCTCGTGAGGTTTGCCGTTTGCCAGATTTCCAATTTTCTGAGGTATATCGGGTTTCGGTTTCGGATTGAAAGATATTGTTGAATCCCGTATAACAAGGCTAATCCATGTCGGTTGTGAAAAAGTGGGTCTGTGGAGCAGGATACCAGCTCTGACAATGTTGAAGTCGATACCGCCGCTGGAGAATTGTACCCCTCGAATGGATAGATATCCGAATCGCTGTATCGAAACACCGGTGATGATCCGTAATACGGCGAAGAATAGGAAGGAACACAGGTAGAATACGACGACCACGCCAATCAGGGAGGATAAGGTCAGAGATGAAGTAAACATGGCGGCCCGTTCTATCATGGTATTATTTTTTTTTGTTAAAAAAAAAAAAAAAAGTAGAGGGAAGGAAACGACCTAGTGTCGGCGATTGCAGGTTATCTGGAGGTCGTGTGATAAGCACCTACTCCGGTCCCCGTCGAAGGACGACGGCACGGGCCGTCAGAGGGCTGGAGGGTATAGCGATTTGGAAGTAGAGTAAGATCGAAGGTAGGTATTGGACCAGACCGAACTGGATATGGATTGGATTGGATTGGACTAGGACCTAAGTCAGGGTGCCGAAAGAGGGAGTCGACCTGCGAAAGAGCTCGCGTTGTGCCACCAAATCCACGGAGTCGATTGGACCTGGTCATCGAATCGAGGTCGAGAATGGGTTTAAGGTTGACGAGGGATTGACAGACGGACAGGCCTTTTTGTTTTCTTGGGGGGGGTTTTAAGTTTTCCTGTTTGGAGTCGTGGCGATGAGAGAAGGATGGTCGGTGGGAGGTCCCAGCATGCAGTGCTCCGATCTCTGTCAAAGCACCACCACTAGAGCAGCCGATCCATGTGGTCTCTTGCTGCGATATAATAACTGGGTCCAGAGCACGTTCGAGCCGGACAAAGGATAGTAAGAAAGCACTCCAACAGCGTGCCTGTCGGTAGTAGGTTGGTAGGGGTAGGAATTAAGGTAGTTATTGCCACCAGGAACGTGGAGATCTGGATGCGGTTAACTAAAAGGTTGGGTGGCAGGTACATGTATGTAATATTACATACGTCTCGGGGCAGCAGACTAGCAAAGTTAACTGTAGAAAGTTAGTCCTGCACACACTCCTCTACTCTACACATATTGCTGTGGCCGGAGAATTCGAAGGAGCAGTTGGCAGGGACGGTACTTGTTAACAGGAACAACAGCGGGAATAATTATAATTATAACAAGAAGAGAAGGTAGCCAGTCAGGAGGCACCTGGATCGAGGTACTTAGTAGCGGCAGAAATAAGAATAGGGATAATGAAATCGATAGATTAAGTATATAAAAGAGGAAGTGTCCTTTGTCAGCACGGAGAATTGTTAGTGCTTGGTATTCCGGTCCCAGCTGCGACCACCCCGGTCCGTTAATAATTAATATAAGTGAGAGGCTCCTCTTATTCCAGCAGTTTGCTGTTCCCCTGAATGACACCGGGGACCTACATACATATGCTTGTCTTATCTCATCCCGCCGCCCGACGGCTGCGACACACTCACTGGACTGTTCAATCACTCTCTCTTGCCACCACCAATCGAGGGGGATTTGACTGCTGGTATGACAGTGCCGTGCAGTATGCCTTTTTTTTTTTTTTTTTTTTTTTCCCTTCCCGGGGAGGGGTGGAGAAGGAGAAGGGGAAGAAGCAAGAGGAGGTTGCATTAGAGGCATATATATCCCTCTCACAGTTATATTACACTACATACATTTCGATAGGACAGAGTGGGAGGGGGGATGATGTCTATGACGCAACCCCGTACTCCGTATAATATACAATCTCAGGGGAGTCAGCCCCCGGGGACGACACAGGGATAACACCGGGAGGACTCGGGGATACCGGGGATACCGGGCACCGTGATCGGACATGTGTTTGCCCCACCAAACCCAAATCCAACGCAAACCGACTTGGACCATCTCCCGTTGTTGCTGCTGCTGCTGCTGCTGTTACAAAAAATAAAAAATAAAAAATAAAAAAAATAAAAAATGGTTTGGAACCGGGCACTAACATAACAGAACCAACCCAGAAAAATTTGCCTGCAAATAGCAATCTTGCCTACCACCACACCACCACACCTCAACCAGGTCTGCATCCAACCATCATCACCACCATCACCATCGTCATCATCATCACCACCAACCTCAGGAGACACCGTACAGTCGCTTCGACCCTTCGGCTTTGTCTCATCTTCCTTCTCCCCTTCCCGTCCCTCTTCACCCACCGACATCTACAGGAAGCTTCCCGTAGCTGTCATCGTACCTTCTCACTCACCTGTTAGTCCCGAAGCTCCCGTCGCCTGCCTGCAGCTTCATCAGCTCCTGCTAACCGCCCATCCCATCTGGGGCTCCTTTCGCAGGACCTTTCCAATTGAAAATCCATCGCTTGCGACTACACTCTCCCGTAGACGGTATCCAATCTTAAAACTGCAATCATGGGTAGGAATATTCCCCTCAGAGCTCTCCACCGTCGCATCAAGGTGTCCTTTCAACGGGAAAAATTATATATATATATATATATGTATATGGGAATATATGTATATGCACATGCATACATTAGCCTCGAGGCCGTCGGGATAACCCTCGATCCTCGAGGGTTGCACATCATCGCCATGGCCTTCCTCTCTCCCTTCCCTGGACAGCTTTTTCGATGCACCCTCCCGGACCGACCATTGCGACATTCAGACTTCTAGAGAACATAGTCTAATAATACATCCTATAATGTAGGGCCAAAGAAAGATCAAAAGAAGATGAGTTTGGGAGACTTCCTGAACAACGACCGTAAGATAAATCCCCAACCCGGATAATCTGTATTAAATCTTGGAGAAAGTGATTCTGACCGACAATTAAACTTGAAGAATATGGGTCTTGGGCCGATGAGATGGAGGACATGCCCACCATTCGTAAGTAGTACCCATCAATCAGCTCCCGTTGTTCCTTCAGCTGCTAACCGACCTCTACAGCCTCTAGCGGTGAGTGATTTTAGCCTAGTGCCGACATTGACACCACAATCCACCCAACACCATCCTAACGATTCTGATAGGGGAGCGAACTGGCTACGGCAACCGTCCTCGCAACGATTATGGAAGTTCTGGTCGTGCCGGCTCCTTCGGTGGGCCCGGAGGAGGTAAGCATCCAACAACATCCCCCTTTCCCCCGAACCTGTCATAACATTCTCAGACGAACGAATCGCTAATTTTATAAACTCGAAAGACCGCGATGGGTACTCTCGTCGCCCTGAACTCCCTCTTCCGACCAAACCACCATTCACTGCCCATGTCGGAAATCTCTCTTTCGATGCTACCGAGGATGATATCTCCGACTACTTTGCCCAATGCGACATTTCGAATGTGAGACTTGTTCGTGACAGAATTGGCGACCGCCCTAAGGGCTTCGGCTATGTCGAGTTCCACACCCTGGACGGCCTCAAGAAAGCCCTCGACCTTAACAATGGAATAATCCGTCAACGTAATGTTAGAATCAGCGTTGCCGATCCTCGTAAGTTACTACTATCTCTTAAATAACTAGCCTATGGCGCAACAAGTGCTAATCCAGGTGTCAAAACACCAACAGCGAAAGACAGAGCGGATGATCGCACAAATGTTGATACCTGGCGTCGCGCTGGACCTCTTCCGCCAGCTGAGGCCCCCCCTATGAGACGTAACAACAGTAGATACAACGACAACGCTAGCGAGTCTGGTGACAACTTTTCCCGCCGTGGTAGCGGATACGGCCATCATAACAATGAAGGCGATGGCAAGTTCAGAGATTACAACAACTGGGAGCGAAAGGGTCCCCTTCCACCACCAACACCAACAGATACACAATCCGAATCAGGGCGCCCACCGCGACACGAGCGTGGAGACAGGAGACGGTCCCCTGCCGTCAATCCCTTCGACAGGGAGAGGCAGCCATCTCTCCAAGGTGAAGAACGTTCGGAGAGATCTGAGCGACCTCGACGCGAGTATAACCGACCCCCAGCACCAGAGCGTGTTCTCACCGCCGCCGAGAAGGATAATCAATGGCGCCGAGGAGCCAAACCAGATATCCCAGAGGACCAACTTAAGGAGCAATACGGGCAACAACCACAAACCCCCTCCCTCCCACCACCCTCTCCCGCTCACCCACCAAAGGGATCTCACCCACCTTCCGGCCCAAGGGGAAGCTACGTCCCGCCCCCAAGCCCCGGCGGACCTCAAACCCGACCAAAGCTTGAGCTGAAAAAGAGAAGCGAGGCTCTACCAGTCGATGCCAACCAGGCAGCGTCCCACTCCGACTCGAAGGCGAACCCCTTCGGCGCCGCCCGTCCCATTGATACTAGCGCCCGAGAGAAGGAGATTGAGGAGAAGAAAGCTAAGCAGGCTGCCGAACGGAAGGCAAAGGAAGAGAAAGCCAAGGAGGAGAAGAAGGCTGCTGCTCAAGCCGCTAAGGCCGAGAAGGCCGAGAAGAAGGCTAAGGGAGAGGGAGAACCAGAGACCCCAACTGCTACACGCAACTTTGACATCCTCCGACGAGCTTCAGCTGCCAACAACTCTGATGATGTCAATCAAGCTGAGCTTGACCCTGAAGAACCTACGGAAACTAAGGAAGAGTTGAAGCAGCCGGCCAAGGCCACCCCCAAGGTCTCGCTTCCCAGCGACCAAACTGCTAAGCAACTTGAAGATGAGGGATGGTCCACGGTCAAGAGGGGCCGTGGTACCAACGGGAAGGTTTAGACGTCTGGATACGCTTTTACCTTTATATTATCACCACCACCACCACAACTTTCAGAATCTGCATCTTTCTTTTTACTTCATTTACTTTTTTTTTTTTCTGCTCCCGCATAATGATAACCTTAAAAGCGCACCCTTCTACTTCCACAGCTGACGACTCGCCAACCTCTCTGTCCATGATCCCACCTCCTAGGCTTGCGAAAGCACCACTACACTTCTCTTGTATATTGTCATGACAGTGTACACTTTCGTATTGGCTCCTCCTTCTATCATTCGGCCACATCTCTTTCTTCCTTTTATCTTTTTGTTTAGTCATATTTACTACACAAAAGGCGAATCAGGGGTTGTCTGTTCTGTTCTGTTTTTTTTTTTTTTCTTGGTATGAATGATATTTTATGTTGGACGCAGGATAAAAAAAAGAACCTTGATCCTGTTTTTAACGCCCAGTGTCATGTCCTTCGAAATGCATCTTTTTGTGTTTCCCCTTCTCCCCTTTCCTATTCATTGTGTGATATTATCAATTATCCGAAATTCGTAGTACTAGAAAAGCAACCCTTTTTATGCTTGTTGATTCTGTTTTTCCTCCGCTCTGCCGTTTCGTCTCCCTCCCTGCTGTCTTCGATCATGACCCCCTGATCCGATGATGACGGTTTTCCTGGTGAAAAATAGCTATTTCCTAACATCGCTACTACTCCTTCGCTTCTGCTCTATCCCGGGTTGCCCTTCTTTCTTCATTCTGGGTTACCGTTTCGTAGTGGTTTTCAAGTTGTGCACACTTGAGAGGATAGGGGGCGAAGCGGCGCATAGTTGTGTGATTTTCTGCGTTCAAAGGTCCCTTCGGTGCGGCTCCTCATTTCTTTCGCAATGCTGTTTCTTTGTGCTATAAAAAGTTCTTTGTCCCTTTCCTTTTATTGTTATTATCATTATTATTATTATGATACCTTGGTAGTGCATTATAGTAGTAATTTAGTATAACTATTCATCTCCACTTTTCTATCATAATATACCTCCTTTTCAGTTAGCAAGCTATGTAGAGTAATGCAAGGGCAAGCTTCCATTGCGCGGGAGCAGAGTTTTTGTGTTGTCCTGACGTTGGAACCAGAACGTTTGTCCCTCATCAACCTTCCGGATGCGGACGTGCTCCCAGAACGAGGGCTCAAAACCCTCATCCGTGCCAAGACCCAAAATTTGCGTGGTGGGAGGTTTTCCCCCAGAAAGTGGCCTGGTCCACAACGAAATTCTATTTTCCGCCTCCCAAATCGACATCCAGCCATATCACGACCAATCCCGCCCAGCAAATTCCTCGACAAACGCCCTCCTCCGACACCGAAGAGAGAAAAAAAATAGAATATAATTCAAGGTATTCAATTGTTATACCTCCTTCGACAACTTCGCATCGACATCTATTTTGCTTTGGAAGCGGAAGCTAACGACGCTATTGTTTTACAAAGATGACTTCCGTCAAGCACGTCCCAATCGTCAAGAAGCGTATGTAGTACACTCCCGACAAAAAAAAATCTGGATGGAAAGTGGATCAAACGGTGGAAAAATGAAGATAAAAAAAGGGGTGGAAGATGGAGAAGAGATGATGAATCTGGGATATTGAAATGGAGATGCTGGGATAGGGATTTTGGAACTATGATACCAGGGAAGAACAGAAATGCTGACGGATTGAAATTGGGAATCATACAGACAAGAAGAGGTTCAACCGACACCAGTCGGACCGCTTCAAGTGCGTCGACGCTTCATGGAGGAAACCAAAGGGTATCGATAACCGTGTCCGAAGACGGTTCAAGGGACAGGCCGCTATGCCAAAGGTACACCACCTACCGATTTTTCTATCCTGGAAGAAGAGAAGGAACGCAATGAGATAGGGAGGGAGAGACTATGAGCTTGATCTAAGGCCTTCTATTGCGATGGGGGGGGGGAACATGGAAACTATCTTGAGATGGGAATAGGACGCTAATATACGGAATCTTTGGATTGAATAGATTGGTTACGGATCCAACAAGAAGACCAGACACATGACGCCTTCCGGCCACAAGGCTTTCCTCGTCCACAATGCCAACGACGTTGACCTTCTCCTCATGCACAACCACTCCTTCGCTGCCGAGTACGTTCTTCCCAACCGATTTGCAGTATAGTCGTTGATATCCAAAATACTAATCCGGGTCTGCTACAGGATCTCCCACGCCGTCAGCTCGAGAAAGAGGATCGAAATCATCGCCAAGGCCAAGGCCCTCGGTGTCAAGGTCACAAATCCAAAGGGCAGAGTCACCACCGACGTATAAGCTTCTCGCTTTGCTTAATTTCGTCGTTTTCCCCTTTTTATATTCTCATGTACTCGACCTTTATTTACGAAATACCATTACGCCCTTTTTCCTCCCTCCCTCCCGCCTAAAAAACCTCTCGTGTACATTTTTCCCACGGTGTCTTTGTCACGGCTTTGTATCGTTCCCATCTTGTTCAGCTTTTTCCTTTTCCTTTTTCTCATTTACTCTTACGCATTTTCTTATATAATTGGGAACTCCGGCACACAAATTCCTGGTCTCGAGGTTCGAGGATTTCGGATTTGACACACACTCACACACGCTCACGCTCACACATTCCTCCAAGGGTCACTTTTTTTACCCTTTTTTTTTCTCTTTTTCGTCCGGATGGGAAGTCTTACTACTGTCACCACACGCACATACCTTTGATACCTCTGTATTCCTCAAACAAAAAAAGGCGTACCCTTAGACATTTATCCTACACTACCCCGCTAATAGAAGACTATTCCAATGTTCGAAATGAGATCAAAAAGAAAAGAAAGGAAGAAAGCGTCCCATAGTAATACACAATCAAAAAAACCATCCCGTGAAATCAATAAGCTAGACCGACCATCCTCTATCTAAAAAAAGCGAAAGAAGAGAGGATACATGACTATAACTTCGCCCCTTCCCCCCTCTCAACAACCAACTCCTCCAATCCCTTCCTCATCTCCGCCTGAATACCCATCGGCCTCCTCCCCTCGCTATCCACGAATACATGTACAAACTTCCCCACGGCACAAGCTTCATCCTTCCCTGATTCGAACACACCGATTTCATAAGTAACGCTCGACTTCCCGAGTTTTGTGACCGCGAGGGCTAAATCCAGGGTGTTCGGGAACTCGACGGGTTTGAAGTAATCGCTCGAGGAATGGACGCAGAGTCCTATGGATGATGACTTCGTGGGGATTAAGGAACATTTTGTGGTTAGGTATTGGTTTATGATTGTGTCGTAGTAGTGGTAGTAGATTGCATTGTTGACGTGGCTAAGTAGATATGTATTTTTTGGTGTTAATAATATTTATCTATCTTTAAACTATTGAACAGGTAGAAGATGTATAATATCCCCTAGCCTGGGATGGAAAGCTATATAAGGGGGGGTATAAGGAAGGTGTATGTACCCGTATTGGTCGTTATCGGACCATCGTGTTTGGAAGTTATTCAAGAAGTACTTGTAATGCTGGCGCAATCGCGCTTTCAACGCCATGGCTGTCGATTTTAAATACTTGGGAGGTCCCAAATCGATTTAGAGGCTCTCCCCAAAAAAAAAGACGAGGAAGAGAGGCTCCCGGTGGAGTCTTATATAACGGGGTCAGGACCCCAGTTTCCAGGTTAATGCGAATTGAACCTCGGCTGTCGAGTCGTTTGGTCGCCCAGACAAGAGAGCATTGCATCGCAAATCCAACTTGGAAAAAGAGCAGAAGAAATGTTGCATTTTTGTCGCCGCAACAACAAAAAAAAAAATCCCTTCGACTCATTGGTAAATATCAACATCCAGAACATCAGATCCACCCCCTCGAGACTACAGTATATATACACCACCACTCCCTCTAAATACTATATATATAGGCACCGGCTGCACAAAGATACAGATCCCCAAATCTGGTATCCCACCCGCCACCGCCGTTCCCACCTGCACCCAAACTGTTCCCCCTGCCCCGCAACCCCACCCTGTCGCTGCTCGTCCGACAACCCCCCGCACTCGCTCTGCAGCTCTACAAAATGGCTGCTGCCACTGCTGCTGCTGCTGCCACCGCTCAGCCGGAGGGAGTGGAACCCACACCCCAACAACCTCCGGCTGTGGCAATTACCCCAGCAAACCCATCGATTCCGCCGTGGTACTTCGAGGGTGGCATGCGGCGGGTGAAACCGTATCATTACACGTATAATACATACTGCAAGGAACGTTGGAGGAATAAGACTATTTTTGAGATATATGGGACGGAGTTTAGAGATAGGCCTCAAGAGTATTACGTCCGTGAGTTCCTTTCGAATTTTTTTTTTTTTTTTGGTTTTGTTAGTTGGTTGTTTTTATTTTATAGATCGTATTTGGGAAGGAGAGGGACCGAACACTTGCTAATTCCTTCTAGATGATTGATGACGATATAGAAAAATGCCGTCTTAACAGGAATGATATCCATAAACGGTGTTCCCACACATTCACTCGATCAGATAATTCGAAACGGGGATATAGTCACCCATACCCTTCACCGTCATGAACCCCCCGTTACCGATAAACCGGTAACAATAGTCTGTGAAACAGATGATATGATTGTTATCAATAAACCAGCTGGGATGCCCGTCCATCCCGCCGGGAGGTACCATTATAATAGTGTTGTAGAGATTATGAGGTTCGAAAGAGGGGGGTGGAATCCTATGCGTATGTTTTATTTCTTTTGCAAGGTTCCTTGATGCTAAGGGTGGGGGGAAAGGCTAACGGTGATTGTGAGGAAATAGCGTGCAATCGCTTGGACAGATTGACTTCCGGGCTGATGTTCATCGCTAAGACCAAAGAAGCGTCGAAGAGCATGATGTTACAACTGCAAACCCGGACTATAAAAAAGGAATATGTAGCTATGGTTAAGGGTGAATTTCCAGAGTATGTCCTCACCGCCATATTCCCACATATTCCCTTCAATTGAAAAAAAAGGAACTAACAAATAGCCCGGATAACCACAGAGGCGACGTAGTAGTCGAACAACCAATCCTAGCAATCTCCCCAAAGCTCGGTCTAAACCGTGTAAAAGCCAACGGCAAGCACGCCAAAACCCTCTTCCGTCGACGATCATACAACCCCACCAAGGATTACAGCGTGGTGCAATGCCTGCCATTCACGGGTAGAACGCATCAGATCAGGGTGCACCTACAATTCTTGGGTCACCCGATTGCGAATGATCCGATCTATTGTAACAGAAAGGTTTTCGGACCGAATTTGGGGATTGGTGGGGAAGGTGATGATGAGGACATTATTACCAGGTTGTCTAGGATGGGGAAGGAAGAGGTTGCGGAAGCGGTGGCTTATCATGATGAGTTGGTGTATGTTCCCCCCTTCACTTCTTCTTTCCGACCTACCAAAGTATACATATAGGCGAGTGGGATTGACTAACTCTTGGTGATCCACCTTTGTTACAGAGCGGACTATGAAAAACGAAAAGCAGAAAGAATGTCCGGTGAAACATGCAGTATATGCGACACGCCTCTGTATACCGACCCAGGCGCCCACGAGCTGGGGATATACCTACATGCGAAAAAATATAATTGCGTGGAAGGGAAGTGGTCGTATGAGACACCTCTGCCGGATTGGGCGTTACCGAAGGAAGGGGATGTGGTCAGCGAAGTATTGGTTCTAGAGAGTGTGGATATTCCGTTGGTATTAAAGGAAGGGAATGCAGGGAGTGGAGAGGAGGTCAAGACTAGTTTGGACGGGAATAATACTGGCAATGGCAAGGAAGAGGAAAGTGAGGGAGTGGAAGTGGAAGTTGAGAAGGAAGTCGTGGCGCCGAAGGAGATTACGCCACAGGAGCTAGAGATGTTGCAGATTGGAGGTGAGAGCGATGAGGAAGAGGATACACAAAAGGGGGGAGAAAAAGATATTGTGGAGGATAAATAGATGGCCCCCTGTTCGGAGCACCTTATAGTGGAGGATCATATATTGCATATCGCTGGCGTTTGGGTACCGGTATAAAAGTTACTCCTCGTCTAGAAGTAAGCAACCAACTGTCATAAGTAGATTCTAAACTAGTATAGATAGATATGATGAATCGAATTGATACATATGCCCTCAAAACGCCTATATCTCAGTACTTAAGTGGTTATTCTACAGTTATAAGGTATATAAACGATCCCAACTTTTATACACACGCTAAAAGAACTCCAATCCAAAAATCTATGCAGACATAGTACCATGGTCTCGAGACTGACACAAGTCTACCGCACCCTCTTCCCCCTCCCCTCCTCACCAGTCTCCAACCGTCTCTTCCCCCCCTTCTTCCTTCCCTTCTCATCCCTCCCTTCTTCAATATTCAACATTGCTACCCTCTTCGCCTCACTAACTTTCTTCAACTCCTCCCTGACCACTCTACCTTCCAAACTAACCCCTTCCTCTTCCTTATACTCCACCATCTCCCTCCCCACTCTTTCCTCAATAGCCTTAATCAAAAGTACATCCTTCTCATCCACAAACGTCAAACTTTCACCTTTCTTCCCAGCTCTGGCCGTTCTACCGATCCTATGGATATAATCATCAGGATCCCTGGGCACGTCGAAATTTATCACCAACTCCACCTCGGGGATATCAAGTCCTCTACCCGCTACATCCGTAGCAATAAGTATCCTAGCAGCACCGGCTCTAAACCTCCCCAACGAATCAGTCCGCTCTCGCTGCGATAGGTCGGAATGTAGTGGTGTAACCCTGTGCCCCAGTGGTTTCAAAGTATGAGAAAGTAGTTGCGCCGTAGCCTTTTTATTCGTGAATATTATCGTCGATTTTTTAACATTCCCCGGGGTGGAAAGTAAAGTATGCAAGAACGCCAGGTGAACAGTCGACGGTTTGAAAATATAGGATTGATGCAACGTCGGCGGCACAGCGAGTGTATCCGTATCGATCTCGCTAACGAATACCTCCCTCCCACCTTTCTCACGAGCACGCCCTTCACCCGCCTTCAAAGCCCTAACGCTTTCCGTCACCGTAGCCGTAAACAATAACGTCTGACGAGCCGGAACACCCTTAGCCTTATCACCAAACTGGTCAGGAACGACGCTTAAACATTCCACCAATTCCTCCGCGAACCCTTCGTCGAGCAACCTATCCGCCTCGTCCAATACGACGACCCTGACGCGGCGTAAACCGGCGATTGTGTCGGCGCCCGAAGAACGGATGTGGTCCGCCAGCCTTCCCGGGGTGGCGATTACGACGTGTGGCTTTTGAGAGAGGGATATCGCTTGCGTGCGCATGTCTACGCCGCCGATTATGAGGCTTAGTTTGAGGTTTTGTGGGGAACCGAGGGCGGTGAATTGTTCTGCTAATTGGAGGGCTAGTTCTCTATATCCCATACAGAGTTATATTAGCCAAAAAAGGACTCCCTCTTGGGTGTGTAATGGGTATAACGGGGGCTGGAAATAATACCTCGTCGGCGTGAGGATGAGTGCAAAGACACCAAACGGGTCTTGAGCCCACATCTGGAGGATAGGAACTGCGAAAGCTACTGTTTTTCCGGAACCTGTACGCGATCCACCGATACAGTTTTTACCTGTCGAGGTTGTCTTGTTAGTTAAATAATAATTTGCCGATCGAAGCTGTAAGAGCTGGGTGGGAAGGGTACCTTTGAGGATTTCTGGGATACAGGCGGCTTGGATGGGTGTCGGGCGCTTTATCGCCATAGCTCCGAGAGATGAAACGAGCCATGGCTTGACTCCGAGAGAGGTGAAGTCTGTGGCCATGGTGGATCTATGGGTGTGGGTGTGTGACGTTGAAGTTCTGTGAAGTTCTGTGGAGAAGTTGGAGATGGATCGATAGACTTGAAGGTTTGGCGAAGCTGTCGCAAAAAAATAAATTTGGACTCGCTTGTCGATGTGCCTCACTGCGGCAGCCTCACCTTTGAACCAGTATAAATGCGGCAATTCCCAACCCAACGAGCTTCGTGAAAAAGGATGCATTGAATGTCGAGATAAAGTTTACAGAAAGGAGAGATTGGCTGTGAAGAGGTATTAATTATTATTATTCTATTAATAAAGTATTATCGAGGGAAGCATGTCCAAAGAATCACAAGGCTCGCTATCTATAAAAAAAGCAGTCCAAACCATCCCGCCATCCATGAACCCGCCACCAAAATCCATGCTCAAAGACATACAGGCCTCCCTCAGACAAATGTATTTTACACGAAAAATATTTTCGAAAAGAAATGGTACTACCGTTTCTTCACTTTTTTGTCCTTCTTCTCCTTCAAGCCGAGCTCCTCGTATGGCTTCAGCACAATGCCCATCCTCCTCACACTCTCCCAGGTTCCATCTTGGACCTTTCCAGGCAACTTCCTCCCCTTCAAACTTTGGTCGATCAACCAGAGCCCCATAATGAATTCATCTCTCGTGAGCCACCACTTCGGTTTAGGACCCTTGTCCACCAGGTCCCATACCTGTTCCAAGATATCAACAGGTAGCCGACTGCGACTCCATAGATCCTTCACTACGACGGCACAGACAGCATCTTGGTGTAGTTTCTTCCCCTGGGCGTCCGGTCTATCCTCGAACATACTTTCAGTGAGGTATAATCCGCGATTTGCCGCCCAAAGACCCTCATACCGCTTCCTTTCCTTCTCAGTAACAAATTCTCGCCATCTTTTTCGGGCGCCTTCGTTATGTTTGTTCGGGTGCTTCTTGCCCAGGATGTTGTGGCTCTTTTTCTGTGGAGAGTTGTCGCGGTCTTGAGATTTATCGGGGCTTCGCATCGTCGTACGTAAGCCAGCGCTAGGGCGGGGCGGCAACGGAATAGGGCTGGATTTCACAGGGGATACGGCACGGGAGGATGCCAGCGAGGATGCGAGGATGGCATGGTGGAGCGAGTCGCCCGTGTGGGAAGGCCGAATAGGCCCTTCCACTGGCGTGACATCGTAGGTATCATCCCGCCAACTGGGCGTTGGTCGTATAGAAGAGCGTGTCGAATCCGGGCCGGAGAGGTTCGGCCGTAGCTGTTGTGCAGATTTTGATGTTGACGGAATCTTGTAAGTCGCTGTCGCAGGAGGCGGTGGGAGCAACGAAACAGTCGAGGAGGATACATTCTTCTCTTTCACGTTATAAAAAGATTGCGACTGCCGCAAAACAACCGAATCTACAGATGTCTTTTGTGCGGGTAATTCTGGCTTTGGCTTCTTGATGGGGACTTCTGCCGCTCTGGCATGTTCGACTACTTTGGTAGGCGATTTCGGTTTCGGGGGGAGAATAGGTGCAGCTTGTCTTACGGGCGATTTCGGTGTGGGCTTTGTCTTTACAGGTGATTGCTTGGTGGGTTCGGCATCTGGCTGATTGGTGGTTGGAGGGGGTAGCTTGACAGTATTGAACCCCATCAAGCGAGGGTCTCGCCGAGCAGGCGCTTCCGGTTCAGCTGGTTTCGGAGCTTCTGCAGGTGGTTTTGTATTCCGAGGGAGAGGTGGGGGAGGTGGCGCCGCTTTCTCCGTTTGTTCTTCTACTTTAGATGTCTCCGTTGGGGATAACGTCGCTTCCACTGGAGTGGTAGCCTTCGGACTAACTGATGTCGGAGAGGCAGAATTGGGGATCGATGATCTGGTTTTGTTAGGGGGTCGTGTCTTTCTCGGCAGCGGTTTTATCGGCTGTGGAGGAGGTGTGCCTGTTTGTTGGGTGGCGAGCTTCTTCAGAGCTACAGGTTTGGGTGCGGGTTTAGGAGATGTAGGGGTCGCAGACGGGAGGGGTGTCTGTGTGATTTTGATGCTCTGTATTGTCGGCTTCTTCAAGATCGCAGGTTTTGGTGGCGGAGCGACTGGGGCTGGAGCTTGAGCGGATACTGGACTGGTGGTCGGAGTGATGTCACGCTTGATTTCCTTCTTTATGGGGGAAGGCTGTCGAGGTTTCGATACTTTGGGTCCCGGCCCGGCAGAGCCGGCACTTCTTCCAGAATGCTGAACAGCTAGCTTTGCCGCAGAAAGTGGCGATATGTTGACCGTACTCGTAGGAGGTGTATCGAAGAAAGTCCCCGAATTTTTCGATCGCATAGGCCCTTCTAGACTCCTCCGGCCGCGAACGGGACTGTCGGCTCCACCTTCAGCCGCATCCACCTGCTGTAAGAACTTCTTCTTTGCCTCGTTGACGGATCCTGCGGGAGGGAGGATGTCCGGTTCCTGATCGCGCTCCGGTTGATTATTCGCCATAGTACCCGGTGTAGTAGACCTTGAAACGGCGAGTCCAGCAGCGAGCAGACTCGGGGGCGATGTGTCGTTCCTTTTCGAAGCAATGACCGTGGGGACTGCTAATCCTTTCGTACTATCCTTCCTGGCAGCACTCAATTTCGCAGCAATCAGAGAACCGTCGACGGGTGTATACCCGTGAGAGACATCTTCGGAGTACGACGGTTCGGTTTTGTGCGAAGGAGGGCTAAGTTCGTTGTAGGATTTCACACGCGATACAGCGCCGGATCCAGTGGAAGGAGACCTGCTGACACTCAGTTGGGCAGCTTTCAGCGAACCACCATGGACGGTAGAAGGGGCCAGCAGGTCAAAGCTGGAGTTCCTAGATAGACTTCTTCGATGGTCGGAGGGATTCTGCGCTACTGCTCTTGGCGAGGAGTTGCCGGTACCGATGACTCGCGCAGCGATCAAGGCGGTACCGTTTGTCTTGGAGGGGGCAGCCGATGACGATGCTTCATCGGACGGCTGACGGCTAAAGGGAGGAGAGAAACTCAAGGTGGCAGCACGAAGAGCAGCATCGGGTTTTTCGGTATTCGTACCAACAGAAGCAGTTGTGGAAGTGCTGTAACGTTTTTGTTTCTGGGGAGTGGTGAAGGGCTCGTGGAAGCCGTTGGCAGCGTAGGTTGTGCTCGTCATGGAGGCGGTTTTGGGGCTAGTGGGAAGCAATGGTGGTCGTATTACCGTTGGTAGCGTGAGCAGCTAGCGGGGACCATCGGACAGGAAGTACCAGTACTTGAAGGCGATGTTAGAGCTGTGCGACTGAGCATTGCAAGTTTGACATGTTTGACGAAGCTGCTGTGGTACCAGGCGATCAGGAAGGATATATGTAAGACGGGAGCGGAGGGAGGATGAGGCTGAGATGAGGTTGAGGTTGAGGTTGAGGTCGAAGGAAAAGAAAAGAAGTGATGCAGGTTGCAGGCTAATATTATGATTATAAGGGGGGGCAGAGGTAGCGAAGTGACACCGGCTGGGGCGGACAGCCAGGAACACGGCCAATTTGAGACCTGTCAGTGTCAAACCACAGAGGATTAATACACAGCAATTGACAAGTTTAAATGTTTCTCGTCGACTCGAGCTGGTGCAGCTGCTGCAGGGGCGTCGCGGGTTTCGAAGCAGCGAATCGAGAATGCTCGCTCGAATTGCTGGAATGTCCGGGCGTCTGAGGTTACAACGGCGGCTGCACGCTAACTATTTAGACTCTGTCCGCTGGATGCTAGCAAGGAAGTCTGCTGCTGGGGCTGTGCAATGCGATACAATACAAAACATCTTCGCTGCCAATTAATCTTATATTGTATTAGCGGTGCTAGCTTGAATAGCCACCATGATTAGGTATTTAACTATTAGATACTTCAAAGTAACTATCGGTTGGGCGATCGTTATAGCACGGTTATACATGCAATTGGATTTATTCCGTCGACAGTCGCTCCAGCTCCCGCACAAGATAGTTCTGCCCAACCTTCCCCCACGTCCTCCCGGTCAGGCCCCTCTCCCTCATCTCCTCTTCGTCCCGTAGTATCAAATCTATCGCTTCCGCTGCCCCGGATGCATTCGCCACCTTCGCCAGCGCCGTGTAAACGTTCAGCAGTTCCGGGTTCGGACTCGGGATATTCCCATCCTTTCCTCCAAATATCACCTCCTCCCCGTCAGCATGCTGGTCTAAGGCCCTTGGTAAATAAGGATTGAACTTTCTAAAAACATAGACCCAATTGTCTTTTCCATTTTCGGACCCATCCACGAACTTCGCTTCGATCGACCACTCGAATCTTCGAAACGAGCTGTGGAACTGCGTCGTCAGCATCAGTGCGTTGCTCGTGTGATTGATCATATCCGCGATGAACGAGTCACCCGAGAAGTTTATAAGCAGCTCTCGTAAATTTAGACTCTCTGATGAGCCATGGGGGATGACATGGCATGCTTTTAAGGCACCGTAATCCCATAATTCGGTGCGCGGTGGCGGGACAACGTCTTTGGGCCAGAATCGGTTCCAGACCCGACCGATAACTGTCATATGGCCGTCTCTTTTCAGACACTGTGCACACCCCGCCAAAGAATATTAGCTCACCACCGCATTGACTTGTCGTCTATATATATTGCTATGTTTTTTTATGGAAGGGAAATAGTGTTTTTTTTGATGACATACCAGTTCCCGTAGCGCAGCCTGTGTCCTGTTCCCAGTCGCAGTCCCGTTGCTCGAAGGTGTGCCCTTCGCAGCCACCACTAATTATAAAGTCACAAAAGTTAGCCCAGAATCACTACGTATCCATCACGCCTGCTCAAGCAACTTAAATATACATATATACCGCGAGACAAATATATATATTCAATACGAGAAAGGCCCTCAGTATAGAATAAACCCTGATACCAATTCCTCAGGCTTCCACAGTTTCTAACTTACTCGGCACAAGCAACCCAGCAAAATATCCCCTCGCCCATCTCCTCATCTCACTTCCAAATGCAACCACCTCGAAAAGGCCATCTACGACTGTCTGCCAGGTATGAGCCATCTTCAATTGAAGTTGAAGATCCTGGTCGTTCGCTGGCTTCCCTTTCATCCTGAAGTACGCCCTCATTAACTCCCTGACCTTTCGATTTTTCAAAGTTTTCTTCAAAAGCTCTAAAGCCAGAATGTCGGGTTGCAGTCCATATGTCAACAAAGCATATACAAGATGCAGCACCGAGATCTTATGACCGGAGTATTCGAACGGTTCAAGGTATTTGTTCTCAACCTTGGCTTTGAAGATGCTGGTCGGCGCGTGTAACCATCCATCAGGCAGGGCATCCGGATCGGAGTGGTTGACATCTATCCCTGCAGCTTTGGCCGTTATGTGGCGAAAGACGTCAGCTAGGGACAGGGCCGGATTTGTATTGAAGACATGGCTTTCGTGACTGTCGCTGGTTGGTAACTCCGGACGGAGAATCTCAACGGCTGGTGTCCCTGGCTGGGAGGTGCCGTCCTCCATCGTTCATAGTGATGTATGGATTATGTGCTAGGTAAAAACAATGTGACGTTCAAAGAACTACCTAGGTAACTAAAGAAGAGGAGAAAAGAAGGAACGATGGCGTGGAATGTACAATGACGATGATGTTCATAGGTCGGTAGGTAAGCAACTTTATTTGAGGTGAGGAAGCTTATGTGCTCGATATTGCTCCTCGCCTGGAGCTTGAGCTTGTGGTCGAAAATGTGTTGGCGGGCTGTCCTAACCGTGGTGTCTTCCACTCAACCACATCATCTCGTTCGCCCATGTGGCCATGCTTGCATGCATGGTCTAGTTATTAATATATTGCCTACTACCTACCGACATCCTACTTATCCGCCAATGGGCACAAGTGTCGGGGAAGACACCGCTCTCGTGTCTTTGTGGTACCCGATCACATATACCTAAGTAGGTATATCAGACATCACGGAAGACAATTAGCTATGAAGTGCTGGGACACCATCAGCTTGATCTAACTCAATCGAATATCGGGATGTTCGAACTCGCATCTCATCTAGCATCTCATCTCATGCAGCCCAAATAGCCCGCTAACCGCTCGGAGCTCTAGCTCCATCTCTTCTCCCTTCGTTGCGAGATACACGGAATTGACCTTCCCTTTCGGCGGCTGTATCTGCGGCAGCTCGCACCTGGTACCTGTGTGAAACCACGTACCCTACTGGGCCTAACTGAACACCAGCCGCCAGGGATCCTGATAACGAAATGCACACCATATCCTGTCTTTTCTCGCTGAATCCCGGAAGGGAAGGGTGTGAAAAAAAGCCTCTCAAGCAGCTTCCTTGGACTAAAGGGCCCTATCATCGATCATCTGACCCTAGTCGGCCGGAGCTCTTACGTACTAACTCAATCATTGACACACAATATCTTCCTAGTCGGTCACTTGTTATAAAGCTCCCGGCCTCCATTTCCCCTAAGTTCAGGTGTACGCGATTCTTACTTCATATCTGTGGGATACAAGTACTCGCTCTTCCCCTAAAAACAACTTCAACCGAATACCTTTGAAACCTTTTCCACCACACTCCGAATCGATGCAATGATGCCTGCAGCCTTTCTTGAAAGGGGCTTGGGAGAAGAACAATGCGAGCTCTTTTTTTCTTTTCGTATTGCAGATGGATAGTGACGGGTAACAGATAAGGGACTCGAGTCAGATTGGCGGTCAGGGAGAATGTTGGCAGGACGGATGCTACTATTTAAGCTCGACGGCTTTCCCTTCGAAGCTCGACGGAATCCCAATCTTCTTTTGAAACCAAATACCATATCTCGACCGAAAACCGCCTTGAAAATACGGCACATATACCTCCTTATCTTCCCCAGCGGACTTCTGAGAGCCTAATAGCCCACGTATATATATTTTTGCCTCTTCTTGTCCTTGTATAACTACGCCGAAGACTCCAAAACCAACCTTGTACTGATACAAGCCGTAAGTCCCCATCCGTCAGGTGTATTACCTGTCCAATTGGTATCACGAAAGCTGTGATTACAGCTGCAGCTGCAAACTGCCACTCCAATGGCAATTCTGCACGTTCCAAAAAAAAAGTGACAAATCCAACAATCCCCCCCACACGAAACCACATCGTCATTTGCATGTATCTCCATAATATACGATGCTGCCCAGTGATTGCTATTCTCCGCTGCATGTGGCGATTCCTGCGACCCGCTTCTGCAGCCTGCATGCCAGGCCAGGTCGGGGTTGGAAGAACCCATTTCCGGGATGCCTAAGCCAACAATGGCAGCTAGAGTTCGGCTGTCGCTTCACCATGGTGCACCAAAAATCGAAGATGTCATGATTCCGCGAAAACGTAATTAGGACCTTCGAATGATGGCTACGCGCGGGTTCTTTTTTTTTTTTTTTCCTCCCCTCAGTCTTGTGGCCCTTCCTCTTTCCCTTCAGATTAGATCTGATAAAAATTTTCCACCCTTGCTAGCCCTGATAAAATTTTATCAGATCTTATGAAAACAGAGCACTTTCCCTTTTCGGAGATGCAACTTGACTGCAACGCCATGTCCAAGATCTTGTGTACTGATGCGAACTCTGTTTCCAGGTCCCAGACGCCCGCCTCCAAAAGTATATAATCCACCGCCAATTGCCAGTTGCCAGTGCCCT
Organism: Orbilia javanica; assembly: GCA_036872735.1. Lineage (NCBI taxonomy): Eukaryota > Fungi > Ascomycota > Orbiliomycetes > Orbiliales > Orbiliaceae > Orbilia > Orbilia javanica. The sequence goes on along the minus strand of JAVHNR010000004.1, from coordinate 2,207,793 downwards.
TCTTCGCTCATACTTCAGTAGCTATATCTTTCAGCCAGTACATCTCACCTCTCCTTCGCAGCATATTCTTTTTTTCTTTTAAAAAAATATAAACATTGCGTCATACTCATCACCAACATGTCTTCTACTCCAGTGCCTTCCCAATTTCTTACCACAGACAATGAACTCGGTGTCGTCGCCGTCGCCTTTAGTGGTGGTCAGGTAAATCAAGCTGCCCTTGAAATATAACTGGGAATCGTATTCTGACCCTGTGGCCTTATTTAAATAGCCAAAAGCTGGTGTCGACGGTGGTCCAAAGGCCATGATTGAATCCGGGCTCCTTGATGAGATCAAATCGGAGCTAGGATACACAATCCACTACGATAACACAATCCACTCCTATGAAACCGAGATCCTCGCCGAGGACCCCACAGTAGACAATATGAAGCGCCCACAGAGCTGCTCAAACGTCAACTATAAACTCCACACTCAAACATACGAGCATGCCTCTCAGGGAAGACTCGTCTTGACCCTCGGTGGTGACCACTCGATTGCTATCGGCAGTATCTCTGGTGTCTCCAAGGCAATCAGAGAGAGGCTTAACAAGCCTCTCGCAGTAATTTGGGTTGATGCCCATGCTGATATTAATACCTTCCAAACCTCTCCTTCGGGGAATATTCACGGCATGCCGGTTGCTTTCCTCGCTGGCCTTTGCTCCCACGATGTTTTCGGCTGGCTCAAGGAGGAAGATCGCATCCCAGTTGATAAGCTAGTATATATTGGTCTCCGAGATGTCGATTCGGGCGAGAAGAAGATTCTGAGAGAAAACAAGATCAAAGCCTTTTCGATGCACGATATTGATCGTCATGGAATCGGGCGGGTGGTTGATATGGCCTTGGAGTATATCGGAGAAGAGACCCCCATTCATTTGAGCTTTGACGTTGATGCTTGTGATCCTGCACAGTATGTCACCCATCCATCTTATCTTAAACCTAGCCGATGATTCTGTGCTAACAAGCCCTTTCTTTTTTTCTTAGCGCGCCATCCACTGGCACACCCGTTAGAGGCGGCCTAACACTCCGTGAAGGTGACTTTATCTGCGAGGCTGTTCACCAAACAGGCAGACTAGTGGCTATGGATCTTGTAGAAGTCAACCCCAGTATTTTGGCACAAGACGGCGGACCAGATAGTTGGCAAGTTTCTGAGACCGTGAGAACAGGATGCAGCTTGGTTAGATGTGCTCTTGGCGAGAGCCTGCTGTGAGTGCGATGGTGATGGGTGTTACGAACCTTTTCTTTTTCTTTTTCTTTTTTTTTTTTCCGAAACCACCTTGTAATGAGTATTAATGCCCTCTGCTACCTACTTCCATACCAACATGCTTGACGCTTTTTGGTAACAATTGATTCTGGACGCATTGGTCCGTCCATTCGTTTACTTCCTCGGGACCGCTTCTCTCCATCGTAGGATCATATGTATTGTGTAAATAAGTTAGGCTGCCATGAGATTTTCGTCACGAATAGATGAATTTTCGTGGAAATCTAGGCTTCTACTATCTGTGCGCATTTTTATCTATTACGTGATGCATATCCAATTTGACCCCCACAAAGTTATTGTCTTTAACATTATGCTAGTGTTATTTGTCAGTATTGTAAATGGACGGTCTGGGAAATTCCGAAAGTTAGCCTTTGCGGCATCGTCCCGTAGGTACGCCATATGCATACGGGTGATCCTTACCCGCGGAAGTCTGCTGTATTAGCCCCAAACTAACCTTGGTTTTGAATATTACTTAAGTAGAACCCGACGGACACATTTCTCCCGCTTAGGGTATATAGGTATAATCGTCATGAATAGGAGATTTTGGTATTTATTATTACAACTGCTATCATATCTTACAAAGCCAATTACGGCAGCACCAAAGGGGAGTAGTATTAAAAGAAGGCTAACTTAATTGCCCTTTTCATCTTCCTGTCTTCTTTCTTCTTCTTTCTTCCTTCTCTCCTGCTCTTCAGACGTAATTTTTGAGATTATGCCATCCAACAACATGATTGCTGTGTCGATATCGTCCATTTTTCTTATAGGTTCGTTTAGAGAGTATGGGTGATGGTAGTTAAGTTGTTGTTGGTATGGAGTTTGTGGTACTAATGGAGGATAGGGTCCTTGGTACCCTGGGTGGTACTGGTATTGAGGGTGTCGGTGTAGATGATGTTGGTGATGGTCATATCGGGGAGGGTATCCTGGATATTGTGGGTGTGGTTGAGATTGAGGTGGTGGAGGAGGTGGAGAGGAAGGATAGTTTTGTTCTTGAGGGGGATGCCCTTGGGCTGTTTCTTCTTCCCATCGTTGTTCCGCCTTACTGTCTTTCCAGAGGTGGAGAATTTCGAAACCAACTTCGATCGTGATGAGGATGATAATCCTGTAAGTTTGAGGAAATTAGTACCAAGCGATCATGTAACCGACATCCATATCGAAGGAAAGAAAGATAGAGTGTAAACTTACATCCACTCCAAAACCAGGCCATGCCGTTCACTCAATCTCTCCCTCAGCACAGCCGCCATTTCACTCGCATAATCCAGCTTTTCATTCAACTTGCGGATCCTAACCCCAACATCCAATTCCCTCCCGATACTTTCATAATACCCTTCCAACCCCAATTCCTTCCTCGAATCCCAGAATATATCCGGCAGGTTATCTGTCAATTCAGAGTAAAGGTTCAACCTAGCTCTAAAACTCAACAATTCGCCCGTTTTTCGAAGAATAAAGCTTCTCGTGAACGGTAATCGTGACCCTTGGCTTAACAATTGAGGGATCATTGAGGTCGATTCGATGTAATTTTCTAACATTTCTTCTAACACTGCCAATTTCGTAGACCTTGCCATTCCGGATGAAAATGCTATCTTTGCAAGAACGGTTGGTGTATTTTGGTGTCGTGAACCTTCTTCCTCGTCTTCCTGCCTGACGACCATTCGTTCACTTAATGGGGTTCCGAGGGAATCGATATTACTGATGTTCAGAAGCGGGTGGTGGTGCTCATCTTCTAACTTTTTATTAATTCCAGTACCGATTATTATAACATCTCCGCGTAGGAAGCTAGAGTGGCGATTGGGATCTTCCACGAATTCTAACGACTCCGTTTCCGTAGTCGAATGCGGACTCTCTGCTGCTGGCCTGATCAATGCCGCAACAGCAGTAATAACCGCCTCAGGGATCCCCCAAGAGACAATATTCCCAGAAGGGAACACGAATATATCACCATAGCTGTCAGCGCCCAATTTTGGAAACTGTCTGTACGCTTGTGGTGGTAATGGTAATCGTAGATGAATAACCTCTTCGCCCAGACCGGTCGATAGAGGATCCGGGACGTAACCTCCGGATTTAAGCAGAGAGTTACATTGTATCAAGTTATACTTTTCGGCAGTACAATATGCTGTGCATATTTGAGCTGGAAGCCTTCCGTCATCGTTGGACCCTACAGTGGGGTTTTTGTTACGATCGCCGGCATTAGCGGCTTGCCGGAGTCGTGACTTCGCAGCAGTGGATCGCGTATTTGCTTTCTTCTCGAATTGGGAAGAGATTGGTGGTTGGTGGTGGTGGTGGTCTTTGTCTTCGTTGGCACTGTCTTCACGTTTTGTGACTTTTTGGCGGGAGGCGGTTGAGTTGAAGGTTCTGAGAGAGGTTTGGTCTTGCAGATGGAGGAGACGGTAAGGGTTGTTAGTCAAAGATGATGATGATGATGATGATGACGATGACGATGACGGCCTGGGAGTTTGAAGGCGGGAATGGATGAAGTGGGGGTTCCTGCCGGGGGCCGCGGTCAGAAGACGTCTAGTGGCTCTGAGGGCGGACATTGTTGCGCCATATTAGATTAGTCGGTTGGCTGATGCTGGTTTGGGGAAGTTGAGGACGAAGATATTTCGGTCTGAGGTTTGCGGTTGGAAGAAACTTTTCTTTATCTGATTTGATTCAATTGATTTGACTTGACTCTCAACTACGGGTTTGGAGGAGTCAAATAGTGTAAAAGGCACTTAAGTATGTGTGTATATGCATATGATCCACTAATCTAACATAGAATACGATATCTCAGGCACTCAAGTTGCGAAGCTGGATTCCTGAAGCTCTCGATATCTGCTGCAGACTTCAATTCGGCTGCATCAATGCGGCTCTGCAACGGGGACACCAGAAAACAACACACAAACCCACCGCACGGCTGCTGGCCGTCTACGAGGAACAGTGGGAGCTCCGAAGACATGCGCTTCTGGTTATTTATAGCCATAGCCTCGCAAGATACACATCTAGAATTCCTGATGGTGGCAGAACTTCCCGATAAACATGCCAGCTCGGTCGGAACCCTCAAGTTTTCAACCATCCATGGCCATGCATTATGCCCTTCAGGTCAAATCAACAAACCAAGGTGTCCGACAAGGTTGCGGCTGGCGTACTGCCCGTTCGCCAGCCTCGATTCTCATTGGTTTGCTGCCGTCTAGGCTGAATATTTGGAATCGCAGCCTCGAAAATCGCACCTGCTTTCTGATCGCACTTCGCATATTAGTATTCCCTGGCTTGTAGCTATTAGTCACAAAGTCAACGCTGTCGCCAATTTGTTCGACCTGCGACCTAGCTATGGTACCGAACGTTAGTCTCGGTACCTGGGAAGTACTAACGTTATCGGAAACAGCCATGCAGGATCCACCTGCACAGTCACTTTGTTCTGGTTTATTGTCCCTATGTATGTTTCATGCGCCTGAATCACATCGAAATCACCCGTTCGTCTAGGTACGAGGCAATCCGAATGCCTACTTAGATACCTTGTGTAACTCACCCGCCAGCCAGACAGCCAAAAATATACCACCGGAATGTTCGAGGAATAGATAGACAAGGCTCCATTCCGCCGATCATTACTTGTACTTGCGCATTGGGCCCTTTTTGCCTTTGACCCCTCTCAGGATCAGCCAATAGACTTCATTGGTAGGGGTTGCGGGCCCGAAAACCTGTCCAACATGTGCTGCAGCTTGTGAGGCTGTGGGCCGACATTGGCATAACTGTGTGGAGCCTCACGATTCGATGCAAGTATCGCACATACAATACGTAAAGTTAAAATTTGCGGTTTGAGGCTCTTACGACCTTTTTTTCCTGTCCGGCTAGCCTGTGGGCGTCCTCCCGCTGTGTCATTCCGTTTATTGTTTTTCTATGACTAAAATGAGGTTTGAGATTTTTGAGGAGAGGATTATATGTGTATAAGTATATATACGATGTATTGTCGCAGCTCGACAGGCCGAATTCGAGTAAAGCAAGTAGTTTTAAGATTTACGTAGCCTTGTCATACTCGAGCTATAGAACGTCGGGTTATCTGCTTCATAAATTTCACCTCTTAGCTTTACGGATTCTACCTTTGGTGGAGAAATATTTTACTTTAAAATTGACAATTAATTTATCCCCGATTATACCTATACATACAGAGTTGCTGAGTTTTATATATCTTTATCACAATGTTTCCGAACATAATATTTCTTACAGTTGTCCTCCTCACTTTTGACGGAGTCTTCGGATTAAACCTTCATCACCTTCGCGCTGTTGAGTCTCTTGAAGAGGGAACAGTTGTCGGTTACTCGCTCCCACATGGCCTTACGAAGAGACAAAGCGGCTGTCCCATCGGATTAACGCAATGCGCACAAGATGTGGATGGAGTCTATTGCGCCCCCGTGTGCTGCTTTGAAGGCGGCGCCTTCGGTATGTATTCCCAACAACCTCTTCTTGTATTGTTTACCAGGAACTAACCTCAGTACTACTTTCTTCAGCATATGGCTGCGATATCGGCTATTATTGTTCTGGAAGAGGCGCCGAGGCAGGGTGCTGTCGAGTAGGCCGGATCTGCGTGGGCGGTCCACCACCTTGTGTAGATAATGGCGAGCCTGCTCCATCCCCAACTTCAGCCTGGTATGTCGTTATTATCCTACAATGTATCTTTTATAGAAAAAAAAAGACTATCAAGAACTGACAATTTATGTGTATCAGTCCTGCGGACCAACCAGTCTGTACAACCAACGTTCGTGGTGCACCTATTTGTTCCGGCACTGTGACCGGCCCAGGCTCTAGATCTTTCCAGATTACTGGCACAAGCACCAGGACAACCATAACCACTACTTCTGGAACAGAGACCGAGACCGAGACCACTGAGGAACCAGAAACTACCACCACTGAGGAACCAGAAACTACCACTACGGAAGAGCCGGAGCCAACCACGACCGATGAGACCACGACTATCGAGGAAACAACTACTTTTACCACAACGAGTGAAATCCCAGAGGAAACTACCACTACAACGGAGGAGCCATCGTCAACTGAATTTGAGACTACTGAAGTCCCGACGGTTACTTCCTACCCCACCGCGTCTTCGAACGTCACTCTGACACAACCACCGCCAGCGACTAGCAACTCTGGTCGAAATTCTGCGGTCAATTTGATCATTGCTTTGATGAGTGTTGCTATTACTTTCTTCATGTTCTAAAGTTTGATATTTTGACTCTCATGTTCTTGAAGGAGGTGCGAGATAGTACGGGAAAGTCTTGTGGATTTTGTTTTGTTTGAAATTTTACTGCGTTGATGCCGTGGTATTTTTGCTCTTAGTTCATGCATTGCAGTATTGCGCCATGTATTAATTTGGCTGACGTAAAGGTAGGAATTAATGAGATTAATGGGGGCCCTTTTATTTTTACTAGAATTGAATTTATGTACTTAAATTTTACGTTTGACGTATTCTATGTTCGTGTTTTAGTCCCGGATTTGGAACCAGAATGCAAAGGTGTGGGTGGATTTTGTTCGATTTTCTCTCTCCTGCGCCGTGCGCCATATATTATCTACTCGTAGCCCCAGACCATGTTATTATTTCCAGCATCAAAATTTGGAGGATGTTCAGGGATGGCCCACCAAATGTGTAAATTGATCTGGCAGTTCGATTGAATCAGAAATCAGCCTGTTTGGCCAAAAATTGGACTAACAATCGATCACGATAAATTCGATGGTTCCATCATGCTTGTGATCTCAACGTGCCATCTGGTTACTGTGGCGCATTAGCGCCTGTACGGCCACTCCGCCACAGATTTTACAATATGGCTAGATTAGCGAAGAGCCGTTTTCAAGTGTTCACGCCTCGATATGACCATCTAGAATGGATCATCTTCGTTTTTTACCTGGCCACGTACAATAACTATTAGCGGAACCTCGATCTCGATCCCAACACCCTGGCCTGCGTTACGTCGAGCCCTCCGCTTTTGTGGAGCTGCTCGTGCTCTTAAGGATTTTTTTCGCAATAAAGGAACAAATTTTCCTGGTTGGAATATTCGAAAGCAAGTAATATCCAGGCCAGGTAGCTCGCTAAGTAAGGGGGCGTCCCGTGCATACCATCGGATCGAATCGAGGCACGGGAACTTTAAATATTTTGTTGTCGTTTGAAACAAATAATGGATCTTCTTTCTGAAACCATATGTAATTGCAGGGCCCATACCAATTCTAGAAATATCCAACGTGGAGAATTCGTTTTCCCTTAGTCATGCCGACGTCAAATATGCCAGAAAACGGTGCGGTTTTATGGAACCAAGGATACCTTTCCAAATTTTACTGCGAACAGGTGTGGCGATGGACAGAACTCTTCGGATTTTCGATTCCATTGCCGATTGTATGGGATCTCGTCATCGAGGAGCCTTTTATTTGGGTGAAAAATTTGCGATTCCCAACATTTCCACCGATTATCTCTAATCGTTAATGACGGTTTCTACAGGAGGTATGTCGGATCTCCTGTGTCCGGACTAGGCGTACCGAAACTCTGTAATGATATTGTAAGTTCTGCATTTACGCCCCTCCATAGGCAATTTGTCGAATTTTGGCTCGTGTATGGTGATGATGTCGAAGAGATTCATTCTTGGAAGACCGTAGCTAGCAAGAAGTATATAAGGAATGACATTCGCCCAAGTTTTGTTCGAAATTCAGATCTTCATCATCGGTCATCGGATCTGCAAAGCAACCGATACACTTCCTCCCCCTTAAAAAAAAAAAATCTTATATCTTAAATTCCTAAGGAATTTTTTCCTACCTTAACTACCATCAAAATGCAACTCTCAATTCTTATCCTCGCAGCCGCTGGAGCCGTTGCCCCATCTTTCGCCGCCCCTCTTGATCTCGGTGCAACTCTTGGAGGTGCCACTAATACAGTCGGCGAAGTTGCTCCTGTTGCTGGGGTTGCCGATGCCCTTCCCAAGACTGATGGTCTTCCACTTCCAGTCAAGGCCGATACTGTTACCGACGCTCTCGACCACATTGGAGGCCCAAAAAGAAAGCGTGCATTAGGTCTAGATAAGGTTGTAAGAAATGCCGCTGCAGATGTGGATGACGCCGCTGGAGCTGGGGATCGTCATTCTACCGGTAGATCTTCATTTACGGCTCCTTTCCCATTCCGAAGAAAGCGTCTAGTAGGTCTAGATAATGTTTTAGGAACTGCTGGTAGTCTTCCTGTGGTCGGCGACGTCGCTGCCGGTGCTACTGGCGGCAAGGACCCTGTCGGTGGAGTCGTGGGTGGTCTTCCTGTGGTCGGTGACGTCGCTGCTGGCGCTACCGACGGAAAGGACCCCGTCGGTGGAGTCACGGGCGGTCTCCCAGTCGTCGGCGGCCTACGAAAGCGTCTAGATCTAGGTGGTGTTTTAGGAACTGCTACTGGAGCTGCAGGTGGTCTTCCTGTAGTCGGCGACGTCGCTGGCGGCGCTACTGGCGGCAAGGACCCTGTCGGTGGAGTCGTGGGTGGTCTTCCTGTGGTCGGCGACGTCGCTGGCGGTGCTACCGGCGGAAAGGACCCCGTCGGTGGAGTCACGGGCGGTCTCCCAGTCGTCGGCGGCCTACGAAAGCGTCTAGATCTAGGTGGTGTTTTAGGAACTGCTACTGGAGCTGCAGGTGGTCTTCCTGTAGTCGGCGACGTCGCTGGCGGCGCTACTGGCGGCAAGGACCCTGTCGGTGGAGTCGTGGGTGGTCTTCCTGTGGTCGACGACCTCACTGGCAGCGCTACCGGTGCTTTGCCTGTCTAACTGCCTCTCTCAAAGAATTCGAAATAATAGGCAGGTCTAATTCCTTAAAAGCCTTAAATCCATCTACTGGGAACGCCCAAATGATGTGATTCAAATTTGGATGAGGATGTATTAGTGAATAACCACTGGGTTGGGTGGAGAATGTTTAGCTTCCAAATTTCCTACGATACATGTTGGGGATTTGCTCCTGTATTACTTAATATCTTAATAGTCTTAAATTACCTAGTTAAGGATAATAATCTAAAAGTATTCGCAACCTAAAATATCTATTGTTCCAGTCTAAACCTTGATAATCAGGTGTTATTATTCGAACGCAACGCGTCTCATTGTTGCATTTTAACTATGGCGTTTGTCTAGTAGTTGGTGTGGCTAATGCGTGGCTGGTCTGGATATCCATGGATCTGCTGATAGCTGCAATGTAAAATATGATAATTCCGTTCGTAGATTAAATTAAACAACCACGAAGGAATAGAGACAGGGCCTTCCACATATCGCGATATACTTCATGGATGCCGAACCAGTCACGCAAGCCTTCGCCGAGGGCATAAATATGATCCTTGACCGCGGTATCAGCCTTATTCAATGGGGGGATCAAGTTCACTTGCACTGGGGCTATCCAGCAACCCTTGCAGTACGTTACAGCACTCCCCAAAAAGCAACCAGCTCGGGAACTCAGGCCTAATTTGTGAATGCAGGTATATGACTTCGCCATTGAAGACTCACGTCTAGAAGAAGCCGTGGACATTCTAAAAACCGCTAACATAGGCTTCATCCCCGTCGCTCCATATTTGGATACAACAGTGTATGGAGTGCTGAGGAAAAAAGGATTCTTCTTTATTCATCGACTGGACCAAAAAAGCTTCCCGACCAGACTACATCTAATCCCGGGGTCTCTGGTCCACCTCTCGATTCATCACGCTGACCTCCTCCCTTCACCATTCGGACCCGCCCAGGGATTGTACCTACCGAAACTTCCTGACTTCTGCGTCTCATTGATTCGGTGCATAGAAGACTACGCTGCAGATTCTCCAGATACGTTCCTAGCAGAGCGTTCCCTTCACGTCATGCTCGCGGCAGCCATATACAAGGAGCCTGGTGTTGACGGGAAGATATACGTCGTAGAGCAAGATACCGAGTCTGAAGAGGACTTCAGGGCCAGGCAAAAAACAGCACTCCAAGAAATTGAGGCTTGGGAACTCGCTGAGGACGACGAGCCTTATCGACCAAAGATGATTCAATTTCTACTATCTGGCTCCATTCCCTAGAATGGGGTCGTGGGTTCCAAACATGATACAGAAGGTCCACAGACAATTCTAGGAATTTATCGACATCGAGCACCACTTTGCCACGTCATGTCGGAATACTACGTGACGAAATATGGTGAGTCGATATGCGCCTAGATGGTGAAGGGCCGTTAGGGCATTGGCTTCCCAAAACCCACGTTAGAGCTACAATACCAAAAACCGGTTTTTGAACCCCAAAAGTGCCATGTGACATTACTACCGTTGAATGCTCTAACTATGAACAATGCTACAGCTCAAAACTGTTTAGCCAAGGACGGGTTTCAGCAGTTCGTCCGTCTTTTCATATTTGAGTCTAACTTTGCGAAGCACTTCCATCTGCCTTTCACAACGACCACATATATACCAATTATCCTGTTGACACAAGCAAGTGAAATTCACTCTCTAAAGTCTAAATACGGCGTCAAGCAATGGTCCCTGCCCAACACAGGAAGACTACTCATGCTAGTCTCGGTCCCAGAGGTACTAATTTGAGTCAGCTTACCAATTTATACTCACTTTCACTACACCAATAACTCGTATCAGACTTTCGAAACAAATGCCGTGATATATTTTTAAGTTGAATGCATGGAACCAAGACGTCGGCTATCTAATGCAGTAGTTAATATACTAGAGATCTGGAGTCGAAAACTTTAAACACAGGAGGCAAGCAGAATAGGTAACGCAATGAAATATCTGAAAACTCTATTCAGACTCTAAGACACTGTGCACTGGAATCAGAATTTTTCACCACGGCAGACCCCCAAAGTTTAAGGTGGCGGGAGACATGTTGTCATCGAGGGTGTCTTGCAGGTACAATGAGGCAGGCCTTCCGAGATGGCATCGCGACTATCGCCTCTCTGGGTTTTGAATATCAAATTTTTCCTACAAGAGCAAGGGAAAGTTAACTTCAAGGTAAACCGCGCATAGATGGGGACCCACGCGGCCCAATAGGCACATCGTGAAAAATATTATATAGCACCGGGCCGGGGCGCCCCCTAGTGGACAGCTCACAGTGTGTGTCTAATCTCCATCGTATTTTGTTACCATAACCGAATCACCTACAATCCAACAGCCCGCAGGATGAAGTGCAATCTCCTCGCTCTCGCTTTCGGTGTGAGTATCAGCGCCGCTCAGGCTGCTGAGACGATCCTCGGAGTCTATATCCTTTCCCGCCACGGCGACCGAACCGACAAATCCCACCCCCCGACTAAACTCACAAATCTAGGGTACAGTCAAATTCTCGCCTCAGGAGAGTACTTCCGTAACCGTTATGTCGCTCCCTTGGCCCCTCAGAAGGTTTTTGGAGTCGCCTCGGACGAGGTTGTCAACTCGCAGGTCTACGTTAGCACGACGGACGATACTGTGCTGCTGAACTCTGCGCAGGCTTTCTTGCAGGGATTATACCCGGCTGTTGGTGCGGTTTCGACGGAAATTTTGAGGAATGGGAGTGTCATTTCTGGAGTCAACGGTGGATATCAATTGATTCCAATCCATACGATGAACAATGGGGTTAATAAGGAGGACGCCACTTGGCTACAAGGAACTTCCGGCTGTGATGCTGCGATTAAGAGCTCTAAGTCTTTCGTAGATAGTGAAGAGTTCAAACAGCTGAGAAAAGAGACTAAAGAGTTCTATCAGTCGTTAGAAGGGGTTTGGGCTACTACCTTTACCTCTGAACAATCGGATTTTACGAACGCTTATGCTAGTAAGTTCATTAAGATCCTTTGATTTTTAACTCTACCTTGGGCATGGTTCTAATAGGTCTAAAGTCTATGATGTCGTCAATTACGCCTTGACCCACAACCAAACCATTTCCTCTCCTGAGCTCCTTAGCGACGAAGCGGTCTTTCAACTACGTACCCTTGCTGATAAGCAGCAATGGAACCTTGCCTTCAACACCTCAGAGTCCGTCCGCGCCGTGGCGGGTGCTGCATTCGCCGCAGATGTCCTCTCGCATTTGGAAAACGTTGTCAATTCCAAGGGCAACAAGCCTAAAATCGGGGTTCAATTCAACGCATATGGCACCTTCCTCTCGTTTTTCGGATTGGCTCAGCTTCCAGCTGCCAACGCCGATTTCTACGGGCTTCCCAATTATGGCTCTTCCATGGCCTTCGAGCTCTTTACCAACGAGCCTGCTGGAATTTTCCCAGAGGCAAAGGATGTCAATGTTCGATTCCTGTTCCACAATGGATCCACCGCCAACGGTGGCGAGTTGACCGCCTATCCATTGTTTGGGCAGGATAAGACCGAATTAAGTTGGGGGGATTTTGCAAAAGAAATGCGAACCTTCTCAATCACTACCACGGAGCAGTGGTGCCGAGCCTGTGGGAGCAAAGGTGGCGTTTGTGCCACTGGTTCTGATGACTCCCACCCACTTGCTCAGACCACCCACCACGGACTCAGCGGCCCTGTCGCAGGGGCTATCGGAGCGTTGGTCACATTGGTCGTGATATTGGTCGCTCAAGGCCTTATTATCTCCCTTGCGGGGCTTGCTATTGTGAAGAAGCAGGATGTCAAGGGCAAGAAACCCGAGAGCTTGAGCTCTGTAGAGCCAGTCAAGGACGAGGTATTCGACAGCTCGCCCCGGCAATGGCTGTTGTAGATGCTCTCACTGCATAAAAAATACGCATATACCTCCTCTTTTAATCCTACAACGAGTATACCGTCTCTATAATGCCAATTCATGTAATATCATCCTATCAAAGCTCCCTTCCCGTCTCCACTATTTGTGCAACTCTTTCGTAGTGTTGTAAAAAAAATGTGTTGGTGTAACCGTCGTATCCGCCCTGCCGAATCGAGCAAGCGGCCGGATCGGGCGCACGTCCAGAACGGTGGCAACAGTAGCATCTTGAAGTCGTCTACCAGTGAAACGGTATCGAATCGCCCACGGGGTTGGTTTTCTTTCCCCACCAGGCCGCAGATGTGACGCAAAACTTTTGATTTTTTCTCTCCTGTCGCGCATATCGAGGGAGGATACCATGCACAGACCATGGACATGCACTTGGCTTAGTAAACTTTGGTACCCGCGTGGTAGCCACGCAATACAGCTGCAGGTTGCGCACATAATTATACAACATTGACTTTCCCCACAGAAAGTTTGGTCGGTTTGAGAGGCCCGGTTGTCTAAGACTCGATAACTCACAGCCCGGCATCGTGTATACCGAGGTACCCGGAGTGGCCAAATAGGCTTTTTTTTCTCTCCAACGGCCCGAAATGATCAAATTTTAGGCTAGTGGCGGTGTCTTGCGAGCAGCTGAAAACAAGAAAAATTCATCCGTACTACGGCTCTGGTATATAATGTGCCTCGGATGGCCCGGCTTTTTTTGTGAAAGTTTCCTAATCCTCTTTTTGGTCGTCTGTCCTTGTCGTTCAACGACAGGCGGCCGGAAGAGCAGGAATGGCGACTTGAATCTCTCTCCCCTCTTTTCTTTCTCTTGTTTTGTCCCAGAATTATCTTGACTGTGGGGGCCTTTCGTATCCACTTTTATCTGATATCACTCTTGGTGTTGATTGCGACAGGTTGCATTTTGGACCGTCAACACAAATACTTCCAAAATATCGATTATTTGATCGAGTCACGCGACCGGAGACGTTTAAACAATGGACCAACAGACGCCCCCAAGGACTCCGGTGTTGGAAAGCAGCCCTCCGGCTGATGAAATAAAGAACCACCAAGATGGATTTCCGGTCAAAGGGTTGGGTATAACTGGCCATGCCTCTATGCCATCAAATTTGGAGCTATCGACGTCTATCAAGGCCATTGTCGAACCCGAGGCTGTAGCGATGACCCCGCCGACACAACTGCTTTTTCCAAAGGCGGTTCTGTACGGGAAGACAATAAACAGGCTCATCAAGCTGCTTCAAAGCGCAAGTACGTACGATATAAGATACAGCTCTAGGAAACGTGTATACTAAAAAAACGACTTAGACGGCCTTGACAAAATCATTCGCACAATCCAATACACTTCCCGTCTCGTCGCTCATATCATGCTTCTAAGGAACTTACACACTCCTACTACGTCTACTGCGGCCGCCAGTATCCGCCGCCAGTTCGGACTGACAAGGCGTCTCCTGCGTTGTTTCAACAATCTCGGTCAAATAAACGCTACCGTAAACCTCATCCGTGGAGGCAGGCAGAGGATCAGTAATGATTTTGTGGGATATATATTAGAATTGATAGAAGGGTTGGGATATACCGGATTTGGCATTGCAGATTCTCTAGGGTACTTACCCGAGGCAGGGATCATGGGGATCCCGTACAAGGGTGTGGTGGATAAACTAGCATTTCACTTTTGGTTGTATGCACTCATGGCATCGATATTGGGAGGCTTGGTGAAGGTTATCAGACTTCGACAAAGGCTGGAGAAATACAGATCGATTTTCCCGACTATGGCGCAGGTCGCGATTGAATCCAAAAGCCATCAGACCGAACCGACAAGAGAGACTGAGAAAGGGAAAGGACAGGCATCGCAGGTAATGCAGGAACTACCACCGACACCACCGGATTCGCCAATACCCACCACTCAGGAATCTGTCAACGATGCCGCTCTTTCCGTGGTTAAGAGTTTGGAGGAACAAAAGTTTAACATTGGACTCAATGTCGTCGGAAACACGGCCGATATCATTTTCCCGCTTGCTGCTTTGAAATTTAATGGGTTTAGTTCTCTTAGCGATGGTGTTATGGGGTTTGCTGGATGTATTAGTAGCGCAGTCGGCATGAGGAAAGCTTGGAAGGCAACTGCATAGGTTCCCATCTTGGGGGTATCAGGAATACAGAATTGCGAATTTAGCATTACCCAGCCGCAGTTCAGATTTAATATTGTCCGCAGCTGAGGTATGACGCTTAGATAAAAAGGATATTTAACAAATATCAAGAACCAGAGTAACTTCCAATACCTCAAATGAAACAACTATTCTCCCTAATTTCGAGTAAAGCAAATTTAAGTGTATCAGGCCTAGCGTAGCTTGTTTGGCCTGGACAGGATTAAAACGTCAAATCTAAAGGCAAATCCATATCTCTTCCCCTATCTCAAAGATCCAGTCTCACCATCAATATAGGGCACTGAGTACTTGTTGTAACGAAATCCCTGTTTAACTGAGGCCCAGGGTCTTCAATAATTTCGTAACAGTTCCTTTGTTTAGTTCATGGTTCGAGAGCTGCTTGTACCTCCAAGCGATAGCAGCATTCTTCTCGCTTCCATTAATATCCTTCACAGCTTGTTTGAAATGGGCGGTCTACAGTGGCCTCGTTCCCACCCGTTAGCGTATCAATTTTAAGAAACCGTGGTATAAATAAACGTGATTAACATACCTGTTCTTCAGTCAACTCCACAATAGAGTGCTTTAAATGATTCTGCCAACGCATTTGCAAAGCCTTCAAGGTTTTTTGCGCCTCGGGACAAGCCTCCTGAAAGTCTGCCATGGTTTCTTTCCAAGGTATTCCCTCCGCAGTACCACCAGTATGCCGTTTTATGATATTGAGGAGAATTTTATCAGTGCTTTCAGTCCATGCCTCTCCACTTTCACCTTTCTTACGACCTCGTCCACTACCTTTCCCGGTTTTAACCTCGCCACTTTCAGGAGAACTTTCCTTTTTAATTTCATTGTTGCTGCGGTTTTCTTGATCTTCTTTATCTTCAGATCTCTTTCGTTTCTTAACTGGTGGCTCTTTCGCCTTCTCTGACTTCTTGGGTCTACCCGCCCCCTTCCCTTTCTTCTCTTTCGGTTTCTTTGATTCTTTAACGGGTTCCTGTGGTGGGGCAGGCTCTTCTTCTTCGTCTTCTTGGGCAAGCTCAAGGCCCTCTGGTTGTTCTTCTTCCATAGTGTTTTCTTCGTCTTCGTCTTCGACTTCATCTGTTGGTGGGATTTCTGGTACCTCTTCTTGTTCGTTTTGGTCTTTTGAATTTGGATCCATGGTATCCATGTTTTCTTAAGATAGTATGCTTTAATAGTCTTTTAGCAACCGGGCTGAGGGAGCTCGTGGAAGATCAATAATTTTTTATGCAATGCAGATGTTGGAGCCAAGATTTTGTTTCTGAAGAAGAGTAGGATTGAAGTTGAAGTTATGATAAGGATCCACAAGTATCCTCCTCGCCTGTGATAGTATTTTCTTTTAGAAGATACATCGGAAATAAAGAACCTTCTCCATACCCACGCGGTGGTCAAGAAGTTTCGAGAGCAAACTTGCAAGCAAAATACGCTAGATAATCAGATACCTATGACAGTTAAAAATCTTAGGGTGCAGCATCCCAATAAAGAACAGAAAAATGCCAAACAAATACGCCAAATGCAATCATGTATGCACAGTCAAAGATGGGAGCCATCAAAATGGAACGAGGATGCCGAAAATAACAAAATATCCCGGGGAAAGAAAATCACCCATCCAAACTCCCAATGCTAATTTCTCCATGCCTTAGATAACTCATACTACTCTGTGATCTCATTGTCGGTTCTTCATCCCCCGTCCCCCTTCTAATAAGCCCTCCGGAAGCTGCTAGTCTTAGTTCGGCGCTCTGCAGTCTCAGTTCTAGGTCTCTCTTCCCCTTTCTTAGCTGCTCTATCTCTGGAATAAATGCTTCAAGTTTCGCTTTCATGGCTTTCTGTCCTTGTTCATGCTCTGCTTTAAGCTTCTCGTGGTCTTCGAAGAAATGACGATACTCTGTTTCATACATCTCCAGCTTCTCATTCAATCGAGTGATTTCTGCCCTAGAGTCCCGAAGATCACGCTGGAGAGATGAAACGCTGGCAGTAGAAGGAACTATCCCGTTCTCCATTGCTGTCAAGGCGGAGCTGGGGCCAGGAGATGCTCGTCCGTTCCGGATGCCACCTCTTTGTTGAAGGGTGTCCTCCAGCTGCTTGATGGTAGAATCACGCTTTGCGACTGCCCGCTTCTGAGCGGATATCTCAGTTCGGGAGTCTTGGATCTCTTTGGCAAGGGCCTGTATTTTCGACTCCAAATCGGATATTTGTCTTGCATGACGATACGATGAGCCTGATGTGGATTCTAACTGAGATTTTAACGAAACATTCTCCTCCTGTGAGCTCTTGAGCTCTTTCGAGAGGGACTTGATTTCGGCCTTTCGATCCTTGGATTCTTTCTCATATTGTTTTATATCGTTTACGAGAGCTTTGACGTCGAGTTTAAAGCTTTCTGTTTTCCCATTGGCGTCTTTCAAAGCACGCTCGAGGCGTTGGACTTCGTCAGTCTTCCGGTTCGAGTTGGACATCCACTGAGCCACGAGACCTTGTTGTTCGGCGGCTTTTACTTCAGCAGCCTTTGCATCTTCGGTTGTCCGGGCCCGCATCTTATTGATGGTGTCTTCGAGTTTCGCTATCGTGCTCAGATGACCTTCGATGATTTGGCTATGCTTCGTTGCCAAGGTACGCTTTTCCTCCACCCACAAGGATCCCGAGTTATTCTTCTCATCTCGCAAGGTGTTGAAGGTGTTTTCCTTTTCCCTTATTGTTTCCTTCAGCGATTCAATTTCAACACTATCGATGTCGAGCTTGGTTTGGGCGGTTCGTATCTGGAATTGGAGATTTTCGGCTTCCTGCTGATGCTTGGTGTGCAACTCATTGATAAGCTTCTCGCGAGATTGCAACTGGGTTCGCAGGTCGGTAATGGAATCGTTAGCCACTCTTTTCTCCTCTTCCAATGCCGATTTCAGAGTTTGCTTTTCTTCAGTAAGAGATGCGGCTTGTGTCTCCGCTCTTTTCTTCGCCTCATTGGATTCTCCAAAGCGGACCGTCAAACTAGCTAGTTCTGACTCGGTTGTATCTTTCTCGGATTCAGCCTTTGCGACCCGATCAAGAAGTTGCTGCTTATTTTCTTCTTCATCCTTCAATTGCTGCTGGAGTTCGGCCACTACTTCCGCGGCGCGGTCTTTTGTCGCTTTATTTTCTGCTGTCAGGTGTTGAATCTCGTCTTGATGTTGAACACGGCCCTTCTCAACCTCTGCCTTGAAGGTTTCCAGTTTCGCGGCTTCCGCAAGTCTCTCCGATTCGCGTCTGAGAAGGAACTGCTGTTCGGCTTCTTGTAGTTGTGTTTGAAGCCTTAGCTCAAGGGCACTTTGTTGGACCACCAACTGGGATTTAGCATCCTCGACGGCTTTGCACAAAGCTTGCTTTTCAACCAGATGCTCACGTTGAGTTTCCAGAAGTCGGGACTCGAGTTCCGTAGTAGCGGACTTAACTTTTCCCTCTAGTGCGGCATTTGATTGCGCCTTAAAGTCATCGTATTGAGCTTTAGTCTCAATGAGTAATCGTTCTAGATGTTGTTTGTCTGTCTGGAAGGTAGCTTTCTCCTGATCTCGAAGCCTGTCGCCAGCATTGATCACAACTTGGTACTCTGCAATCAATGCCTCCTTCTCCTTCTCTAGCGTCGTTTGCTGTTGCTTCAAGGCCTCGTCGACTGCACTTTTAGCGATTACAAGTTCCGCCTCTACTTCCCCTAAGGATCGTGCCCTGGCCACCAACTCCTCCTTAAGACTCGTAATTTCAGTGTTATTCTGTGCTTTTATGGAATCCTCGAGGCTGCTGAGGGCCAATGAATGTGTTGCATCTATCTGTTCCTTCTCCTTGGCGTGCTCTCGGAGAAGGTTTGTGATTCGATCGTTGAGAGTCCGTTGATCTGATTCATGTTGTTCCGCTAGCTGTTGAGCCCTGGTTTTCTCGGCTTCAAGAGCGGCCTCGTACTTTTCTTTCAGGCGACTATGTTCTTTTTGCCATTCCTGTTGGATCTCTTCTGCAATGGCCTGGCGTTCTTGTTCGATCAAATTTGTAGATCCAGCGCTCGCTTCAAGTAGTTTGGCCTCAGCAGCTTCCTTCTGAAGCTGTAGTTCTGATTTCGCATCTTCTATCGCAGTTAGAGACGCTCTTAACCTTTCAGAGGTCTTGCGCTCAGATGTCAAAGCCCTAACTTTGCTGGCGAGAGATGATTCGAGTTCCGTGACTTTTCGATATATCCTTTGATCCTCCTCGAGCTGCTCAACGGTCGTACCTCTGGACCCTTCGAGGATGCGGATCGATGTTTTAAGAGCCGCAATCTCGGTATCGTGTTCCCGCTTCAATTCCTCGATGGTATCAAAGGTGGCTTTAGAATCGCAAGCACAATCCGCAAGCTTCTTTTCCTCGAAAAGTTCCCGGCGCATTTCCTCAGTTTTGATTTCCCATCTTTCCTCTGCTTCCTCAAACGCCTTTTTCGCCGCCTCTAACTCTTCGGCTGCTTTCAACTTGGCCTCTTCAAGGGCAGCGTTATGGCCATTGCTCTTCACCTTCTCCATTGCCTTCAAACCCTCGACCTCCGCCTGTAGCGTTGCGATCTTCTCCGCATCACGCCTTTGGCCTTCAACTACAAGAGTGGTGTCAATCATACCCCTCTTCAACGCCACAACCTCTTCGACATTCTTCTGGGTGGCACCTTCCAGCTCCCGTCTATGCTTATCTGCAAGCTGCCGCATTTGTATTTGATATCCTTGCTTCTGCTGTTCCAGTTCTATAGCATGACGATTCTGAACTTGTTCCAGTTCCGCAAGGCGGTCGGCGAGTAGGGCATCACGGGCATCGATTTTCTTCTGGAGGTGCTCGTTTGCAACTTTCATTACTTTGACGACCCGGTGAGCCTTAAAGTATCGATTAGTATCTATAATCACCATCTTTGAAAGTACAATTGGTACAAGCAATTTAGATGCATACCTCAGAAGATCCTGCAGCCGCAGCCGCAACATCTGGGATAATCGAATGGTCCATAGAACCGATCGAGCTTGTTGAAGTATTATTAATCGAATTTCGTTTATATTTTTCACAGAGCTGGGATCAATAATATTAGCTCCCGTTAATTTTCCAATCTCAACCACTATCACTGTAATTTTAAATTGTTTGGTGGGAGAAGGGGTGGACGAACCTTCCTCAGCCTGGCAACTTCCGCCTCTAACATCATTTCCCTGCTCTGCACATTCGACCTTGTCCTCCCGTGCCCGCCCCCACCAACCCCAGGCGCGGGATTAAGTTCTACCACAGCCTTATGTCTCAAATCCCTTTCCTCAATTTCATGAGAATTCAAACCGTTGACCTGTTCGTAGCTTTCTGGTAGTTCGTATATAAATACTTGTTCCTCGCTCGCGTTCGACTGTCGTGACCCTGGTGGAATTATAGCTTTTTGGGACCGTGTGATTGATGTCTGATGTGTTACCGAACCGACTGAAGGAGTTGGTGAGAACGCACGTCCGTTGGGGAACCCCGGTGATATAGGTACGTGGAAGGTGTTTAGTGGAGAATTCGAACTGGTTGATAGTGAGCGTTTTCCGTGGTGGTGGTGATGTGGGTGACTATTTACATCCGAATGCAAGGAGGAAGAGACTGAAGACAGGGATTCAACGGAAGGTTGGGGCTTTGACAGGACATTTTCTGGCGAAGTTGCATTTCTAAAATCCGAATCTCGAGAAGATGATGGCCGCCTGATTGGTCTTAAATTTGGTGTACCAGATGAGCTTGACGGAGGACTTCGGTCAACGCTAGTTCTCTGTTGCACGGTGTGGTCCTCGGGAATAACCGACGCAGTTCGACGGATACTTCCAGAATTTGAATTGTTGAGGGTGTTCGCAGTATCGCGTGAATTCCTCCTAGTGTTTTGGCCCCTACTTTGCGAAACCGCATCATGATTGAACCCCAGAGAAGAACTAGCCCGAGCAATTCCGTTCCCTGCCGTCGTCGACGACGACGCCCATACATTTGGCGCAGGCGTCGGTGTTGTAGCTCTCGAGGCTGTTGTGGTAATTTGGCGACCTCCAGCGACATTTCTGTTAGTCATAGAAACGCTATTGCGACTAGGTCCATTGCCGTTTCCAGTATTTGAGCTCACGACCTCATTCAAGCTTGCAGATAGAGAAGTCGCTTGAGTTGAGGACGATGACGTTGTAGTCGTCGACCCAGGCGATATCGCATCTTCGAATTCTGGGGATCCAAAGGGCGACTTTGGCCTGTTCCAAGGCCATGGCATCCTGAAAACGCCAGTTGGTCCGGGGAGAGCGAAAGAGAGTTTGGTATCGCGGCCGTCGGATCCGGGACGTCAGGGCGAGTTTCACAGGGGCCGAGGAGCATTAAAGACGTCAAGATCAGATCGAAATAAGGATCTGGTATCCGAGATCCATAAGAAAAGAACAAAAATAGGAGAATATCTGGAGGTATTCGCTTTTATTATCCAAACAAGTTTCGAAAGATTTTCTATGGTCGTCAAGCTGCGCTTCTGTAGTGAGATGTCCGCATATAATCGAAATTAAGACACCAGAGGGAAAGGACGGAGACTATCGAAAAGATCGAAACGAGAAGAAACGAGAAGAGTTCCCGCAGCGGATCGGCCTTTCGTAGAATTTTTTTTTCAACTTATTTTCTTTTAAAAAGGAATTGCTCCGTCGAAGTCTGGAAAGGGTCCTCTTTCACTCTAGCTATATTGTGTATTGACCAGTTAATATCGGGTAAAGGTTTGTTCACAGGAGTCCGTATTCTACGGCCTTCGCTCGTCGAATTTTAATGGGTGGGTCAGAGACACACCTGCATCCCCAACTTATGCAGCCTCAAGATTGCAGAATGTGGAAACTGGTTAAAAAGAGGTGGCTTTCTCTTATCCACTGTTGGCGATTGGCCCGGTCCCTTGAAAAGGGAATGTACCGAATACAAACTCGTGGAAAGTGGTTATTGATACGGCTGACGAGCGTAAGGCTGCGAGGGAGGGAGAGATCTGGCCAGCAGCCAGGATCGGGATATGAGACTCGAGAGCCGAGTCTCGTGCCACAGGGATTTCTGTGCAAGGAAATACAATGAAATCAAGTATTTCGACCAAACGATGTTCTGGCTTTTGGATATTTCGCCTTGCTCGAGGATTCCAGCAACCGTTTTTTGGGATTGCAAACAACGCTCTGCTAGCCTGTCGCAATATATCTTAGATCCACTTTCAATTGGAGACTTCGTCGAAAACCTGCCCGAAAGAGTCGATGGGACGGATGTGGATGTGGGTTCGCACCAGGGTTCGATTAGTGCTGACCCCCAAACCCCAAGCCTGTGCGGCTACTTGGTACTTGGGCCCAGATAAGAAAAACGGTGCCTGGATCTAATTCCTGTTCGCTGCTGATAGTAGCCGATAGTGAGTTCGTAATATCAAAATTAAAAGGTTAAGGAACATTAATCGTCAAAACGTCAAGACATGATGGGACCAGACAGTGGGACACGAGATACATATAACATTCGTACCCACTCGGAGGAACAGAATAGAAAGGATAGGAAAAAGGAATGAAAGGAGGAGAGGCACTTGACTTACGTTTACCAGGCATTACTCCATCCTGATATCCTGAGCCCTACAACCAACAGTATCACAAAACAATACGCCCTGTTCGACCCCTCCTCACGAAGGTCCTTGTTGGATCGAACCGAATCTCGCGTCACTTCGAAAATATCGCCATGACCGAATTGCAGCACCTGCAGCCCCAAAAGCTGGGTGCCTGAAAGCAACAAACACAGGTACCATGTCGGGACGAGGCTAATTGGGCAGGGCGTCAGAAAAACCACGTACAAAGTGCAACAGGAAGGGGGCACCAACAGATGGTTCGAATGCTTCCGGGCCTTCCAGGAGCCTTCTTTCTTTCTCAGTCACAGAGAAAGGAGCATGCCGTTGATGTGGGTATGTATGTGGGTATGTGGGTATGTGGGTCCACCTTGATCTTCGTTTCGCCGATTCAACGTCGTGCAGCTGCGCCAACGCCAGAACAGGGATGGACTATTATCGCAACTGCAACATCCGTCGAGTCTACACATAACTCCTATTATATTCCCCGTTTAACCACCAAAATAAATCATAAAATGAGCAGTATGCTATTGTGGCTTCTTCCATTCCTACCTCCCCGTTTTACTATTTATTCTTCGTTTACTTTCTATTCTTGTGTCATGTCATAGCTCACCGCTGCAGCTAAACGGGATCTAGTAGCTAAAACCACTGGTGCCTGGTTCCCCAAAGAATCGATAATCCAAAACGTTCCTGAATGGGACCCGCTGTTGCATATGTATCCATACATGCAGCCGCGGGGGGAGTATCAATATTAGTATCCTGCAACCGGAGGCTAGATCATTTAACACAAATAAATTCTCCTATCACGTTATAGCTACGGCTCCATGCTACAGTGGCTTGACCAAGAATGATTACCCCGTACCACCGTGATAGGTAGCACTGCGCAGTGCAGTCTATTGCAGCCACAATTGAGAGGGTTTCCGGTGGCCTTCTCATGGCTCTTGTATACTCACTCTATACGTAGACCCGTACGTGTACATTCCAAGGCACATTCTAATCAATATCCCAGTCTAGGGCTGAGAAAAAGCCTTCGGGTATTTTTCTGTAAACTGTTTAAATTTCTTTCCTCGGCGTCTATACTAAACTACAGGCTATATTAAGACTTCCTCAGTGTGGTTATCTGTACAATACTCCCCAAGGCTATAATGTGTCACTATGACAGGTGCATCTGTCATATCTAGCCCATTATAACATCACATTTAACCCACTATCGTCTTTCTTCGATGATCGCTTAGATGGGACAAGGAAAAAGAAAACCCAATGCCCTATATCACGGGGTATCCATGTAATGCGAAGTAAGACTGTACGTGCAGGTCGTATTTATTTTACTATTCCAAGGGCATATATCGCCTACCGAGCAGATATAAAATAGCAAAAACCTAAGAGATAAGAAATTTACCGGTAGACTGATCCTGAACCCTATGAAACATAGTAATATATTTCAACTCCTATACGATCCAAAGCTTGAAAGAGCTTTCGGGGTGTTGCACTACTAACTAGGTGCAAGCCGCATGCCTTTTTTCCCCTTGTCCCCCATGTTATCGAAATACAGGTTTATAACACCCATGTCCCTCAATCATATATATGGGCATCCTAGTCAACTCCCTTCAGTATCTAACTCGTTCAGAGGCTTAAATATCCCGATACGCGCGTACGTACATATCTACAGATAAACTTTAATGCCTCCAAGCACATGGCCGTAATTTATTATAGCCTCAACAGCTACATGATTCTGACTATGAACAAAACTACCTAAAATTGACAAATACATGGGCCGTGGAATTGTTCGGGTAGTTCATCGAGAAAAGTATGAGCAAAACAATAATTTGGCGATCATGAGGGACTTCATAGCCGAGATCACCCAAGCTCTCACGGCTTAGAGACATATACTTCGTGTATTTATTCGCTACAGGTAATACGTGAAGGCAAGTAACATCAGGGGCAACATTGCTCCTTAGAAGAGCAAATCCCTTGTTTACTTGTGGGTCGGGCTCCCCATTTTCGCTGTTCGGAAAATCGAAAAGAGGGTAGAGTGGAGCAAAATCATTCGAGTGACTCTCTAACGGTGCCGAAAAAGTACGGGGAACGGATAAAATCCTGAGCGAGCCAGTGGCTATAACATTATAAAAGAAATCTATGCTGAGACGGAAACCCCGGATATAGGAGGATTTCAAAGAAACTGGGGAGTAATAGTAATAATATGGGCGATAGGAGTTGAAGCCAAAATTGCATGTGAAACTTTGAGAACCTAGAATATTCGAAAATTACATCAACAACAGAGAACAAATCAAAGTATCAAGGGCAAGTGGTCGAGAATACCTATCGATGCATTCGAGGAGTAGTCTTCTCCAAGCTCCTTCAGCGGTATCGACCGCCTTGGATCTCCAATTGTCGAAGCAGAAGGCGTCGGCACCATTTCTGTATCTATAAACATTATAAACTAAACGTCAACATTGCAACATCCAATACCTCCCCCAATACAATAGTATTTCAAAGGCCAGAGGAAGTAACATATATAACATACCATCCTCCGAAAACCCATCTGTAATATAAGTGTCCACCGACTCAGACATGGCGTAGTGAGAATGACCAGTACGGTGGCCCGGGTCCTAGATATTCTTCGATCTTCGACGTTCACCAGCAGGGTCAAATTCTCTGCATCCAGCTATTCGATCGAGTCGAATCCTCCACTATGCACGTTTTTATAGATCCGTATTATTGAGAGAAGAAAGAAAACCACGTCGCCAGAATCCATAGACACCAACTGCGGGGTAACAATTGATCAAAAAACTAAACTCATCAGCCTTGCGTTCTAGTAATGGTGCATGACGCATGATGATATCAACCCCTCTTTTATGCCTGAAATCCATACCTATCATAGTATACTACTCAGCTGTGCCACATGCCTAAGGGAAAAAACCAATCCCAAATCCCTAAGGCAACCTGTGTCTTTAAAGGAACAAAGTATACGATAAATTTGTAGAAATATAAATATTCCGGATGTATGTGTACGAAATAAATATATACATCCACAATCACCAACATTGATATAAATATATGATAGTTAAAAAAACGGGTTCGAAGAAGAAGAAGAGATTATTACAAAGAAGTACGAAGTATGATATATGATAAAAGGCAACAGAAAGTGGATATCTTTTTGCGTTTGGCACTAAAAGAAAAGAAAAACGAAGCCGTAAAGTGGAAGCCCAGGAGAGAAGAGTGGTCTTCAATATTCATTCATGAAGGCAAATAGTCACCATGCCCTTTCCTTGAAAAGGGTAAAAACGAAAAGAAAAGAGAAGAGAAGAAACTCAGAAAGTCGCCCAGGCCTTTCAGGAAGGGAAGAAGGAAAAGGTGGCCACGCCAACCATAAGAAGATGGGGTCAATCCAAAAGTATCCCCGGATTAAAAGGAAAAGAGGAAGAAAAGGTTCAAAAGGGAGGAGGGCTAGGCCCGAATAAAAAAAAGAAATAGAAAGTGATAACACTTTGAACAGGGAAATTATATCACCAGAAGAAAGGAAACAACTACTCATCCTTCTTCCCTCCGAAAAAACCCCCCAAAAACTTACGCGGCGAAAGTGTATTCTCCTTCTTTGATGCCGCCGGGCTCTTCCCTCTTTCCATCCGAGCATTCAGCTCATCAATACTCGAAATAATAGTAACCATCTTATTTTGCGACGTGGTGGTCGGGTCACCAGGCCGCTTCATTGAACTCCTATTCGAACTCGTCCGCTCACTCACACTCCTATCTTTCAGTCGTTCCCTATCGCTTCGTTCTCTAACCCTAGAATCAGATCTAGATGTTCCTCCATCACGGTTTCGGCTTCGATCTCGATGCTGCCCCGAGGACGACGGCGACAGCTCGTCGGGCGTATCCCTGTTGCTTCGCCTTTCGCGGCTTTTATGTCGATCGCGGCTCTTAGCTCTATGGTCCCCTCGACGCTCACGCTCAACGCGCACGATCAACGAACGTACATCTTCGTCATCAGGCGGTGCTAGTAGCCCATTCCCGCCTAAATCATCGTTCACATCCCTAGATGAACTCTTTGCCCCACTCCCGCTAGCCTTCGGTTTCGGAATCATCGACATCCGCTTTGTGGTCCTGTCGTCTTCCTCGTCGTGCCTGTCGAGTCTGGAAATTGTTCGTTCTCGCTCCAGCTCCTTCTTCAAGGCTTCTCTTTCACTCCTCACTTCTTCAAATCGTGCCTTTGCCCCGGTTCGATCAAGCAGTCGAGCCTCACGTTCGGCTTTAAGTCGTTTCTCCAACTCTCGTAGGCGTAGTATCCACCGTCTTTCGTTCTCATCCGTAACGTCGTCTAGTGAAGCTATCGTATTGCTCAGGGCAAGACTAGTGTCCCCGGGTGGATCCGGCGAGCCTCGGTGTACTACAGAAGTATCCGCCGCAGACAAACTATCCCGCGACGCAGCAGTGCTAATACCAGTTCGGACCGGTAACTTGGAGGGCTGTAATCGAACCACATTAAGTTCCGCCTATTGTAAAAATTACGTGTAATAGTTAGCAAATAACAACGCTATCTTCGACTGCTAAGGATAAACCCATAATCTACGAGACCCATCCAATCAGAGCTCGTAAAGAAGGGAGAAGGGCATACCTTCAGCAGTCGGTTTTCGGTCTTCAGCTTAGTGATTTCATTCCGCATCGATGACTGTTCGCCGACTCCATCTCGAACCATAGCTTCTAGCCGTTCGAGCCTGCGAGTCCGAGTTTCCAGTGTATTTTCTACAACGCTACACGTTTCATGTTGGTCAGCGTTCACCCCTGTAAAAGCCCATCACCAATTGCCAAAAAGGGAACCAAATACAAAAAGCCACAGCCGAAGACGCAGAATCGTCGAATCATTGGCCCACAATCAACATGTAGGGAAAACTTACGCATATTCCTTCCACAAATCCCGTTCAATATTGCGTATTCTCGTCTTGAATCCCGTCAATACAGTCTCCAAATTCTTCGCAGCCGCAAGAATCGACTTCGAGAAACCGGAAATATGAGTATTGACGCTAGCATCAGCAGATAAAACAGCACCTCCCTTGCCCACCAGCTTATTCCTGTCAGCCCACTCGGCTCCACAGATAGCGGAAAGTCGTATCCACAACTGGACAAGAAGCGAATTCCTTTCGGCAAGCTGTTCCTTGTACTGCAATTCGAGCTGCGACAGGGCCCGCGAGTCCTTGGTACGAGACTTCTCCAGGTCCGCAAGTTGAGTTCGGTGCTGGTCAACGAGTCGTCGAGACTTCTCATGGTTGGCTAGAAGGTCGTCAGCAACGGCTTTATCAGCTTTTCGACCTTGTTTTTCTTTCTCAAGGAGGTCCGTGAGTCTACGGACTTCGAGGGCCTATATGATGACATAGTGTAAATACTTGCGGCCCCAGAAGCCAGAGCGTATATAGGACATACCGTATTCTCCATGAGGGCCTCACGATCCTTGAGAGTCCGGTCTTTGTCCGCGAGGTCAGCCTTAATTCTCCCAATCTCCTCCATCCGCTTCTCAAGTTCCTGGTGCAGAGCAACAACCGCTTTGAGGACGTCGACTTTGTTGGCGGCGAGATCACCAACTGCTTCCCGAATCGAATCTTCAAGTTGAGCAAGTTTCTCCTTCCAATCTCTAACTTCAGCTTCACGGCGAGCCAGGTTCTTCTTAAGTTGTCTGGCGGCTTCCTTCATGTTGAGGATTTCTTGGTTCTTATCGCTGACCAGCTTCTCCATTTCCGCCTTATTCAAGTTCCTCGTTTCATCCATTAGCTTCCTCTCCTCCAGCAATCGGTCGCTCAGGCTCCTTGACCGTTCTTTTTCATCCTTCAAAGATTCCTCTAAGGATTTCATGGCACTCTCCAACTGCCCAATCTTGATCTTATCGCTATCTTGCTCCTCTCTCAAGAATGCAATTTCGCCCTGGGCGCTTTCCTGCTGCACACTCAATCTCTCGTTCTTCGTCGTCAAATCATGAATTTGCTTTTCCAGCGACGTCATCTCCACCTCATTGTCGTTAATAATTCTCTGGCTCTTTTCTAATTCCGTTTCAAGGTCTGCAATCCTAGTTTGCCCGGCGGCTTGCGCGTCCTCCATCCGCACAACGACAGTACTCAACGTCCGCATCTCTTCTTGGAGCGCTACGAAGTTTTCGTCCTTGTTACGGAGGTCTTCCTCGAGCTTCTCCATTTCTCCAGCACGGATGTCGATTTCCTCTTCCAAACGCTGGATCTCTTCTTCAGCTTCTTCTTTGAGATTATCAAAGTCCTGTTCGAGTTCCTCGCGGAGGCGAGCTTGTTCATTGCGTTCGGCCAGTACGACTTGCAAGTCAGCATTGAGCACCTCTAGTTCATCTTCATACTCAGCGGCAAGGTCGCCAAACTCCTGTCGCTGGATAATAACTTTGTCGAACTCGCGGAGCTTAGTTTCTAATTCAACCTCCAAATCCTGAATCTTCAGCTTGTGCTCAGATATCTTATCACGAAGGGCGCCGTTGGCATTCTCGTAGTCTTCACGTTCAGCATCGCCCATCTGGTTTTGCTGAGGGTTGCTGCTAACGCGGCTCATCGCACGATCGTAATTCTCGACTTGGACGATTTGGGTATTCTCCCGTGGGAGACCCAGCTTAAGCTCCTCGATTTCTTGGTACAAACGTTCCTTCTCTCTGTTACGAGATGTAAGCATCGATAACTGGGCACTAACTTCCCGTCGTAGATCCTCGTTCTCCATACGTAATTGTGAGACTAGCGTATTTTCTGAAGTTATGGACGCCGCGCCCCGTGAGCGTGGAGCCGGGTCGTTCGCACTAGTTTGAGCTGCAGCCTTGAGATCCCATACCTCACGTCGTAGGGTAGAATTGTCGTCTTCGGCTTGTTTTCGACGGGCGCTTTCGCTTTCGAGGAAATCCCGTAGGGTTTCCTAGTCAAGTCAGCCCATAATCTTGTATAGAAAGAGAGAAAAAATTGATACATACTACTTCCTCCCCACCGCCGGCCATTCCGCGGACGATTGCACTAAGTCGCTCGCACTGGCTCTCCTTATCCTTCATCTTGTTTCGCAACTCCTCTACTTCCACTTCGACCTTCTCCGTCTGCTCCTTCCAGTAGATAACTTCAGTTTCCAAAGTCGTGATATCAGCTTTCTCCTCCGCATCGTCACTACCGTTGCGAGTGCTGCTGGCATCTCCTGACTTTTCTAGCTGTTTTATACGCTTCTTCAGAGTCTTCACGTGACTCTTCAATTGCGTATTTTCTACAGCCAATATCCCGTTTTCGTTCTGGAGGGTTTTGACACTTTCTTCCGAAGTCTTATCAAGGCGATTGTTGAGATGAAATACTTTTATTCTTAAATCCCAATTCTCCTTTTGCAACTTGTCGATCGTGCCGCTCTGCTCTTTGAGCGTCATGCCACGGCCACCGCCAGGCTTTTTGGAGGGTGAAAATGAACCATTCGAAGCTTCCCGTTTACGGAAATCGCGAGCGATGGTATCGGGAACCTTGATATTGCGAATCTGAGCTTTCAGTTGGGTTTCCGGGGGTATCGGTTCGGAATTTGGGCGTGCACGGGGGGTTTCCGGGGCAGAATCCTGAGCCGAGTATTCTTCGCCAGAGTCGGAGCGTCCTTCTTCGTCCAAGTCTTCGAGAACCTTTTCCACGGCGGCATTCATGTTGACGGAGCTGGCAACGCTAGCAGTCGAAGGGTTACGGCGCATGGAGCGTTCACTAGAGAGACGATTGGACCTGCTGCTGCGGGTTTCATCGAACCCGAAATCAAAGTCGGGTTCTCTGTCTCTCTCCCTCTCACGCTCTCTTTCTCGTTCGCGATCCCCTCTCTTCATTGGTTTGATTTCGTGCTCTTCTTCCATGTCTGAAGTTCGTTCGCTACCGATGGAGCTGATACTACTACGGCTTCGCTGGGTTCTGAGACGCGGCCTTCGGACGGAATCTCGGCTATCAGATGTGACTTCGTTTCTTAAACCAGATTTCTTTGCCGGTTTGGGAGTATACTGGCTGCTAATCGCTCTAGCCTTGGCCATTGTACTAGGACTGGAGAAGGACTCGAGGTTATCGGATGCGGGGACGGATCGATTTGAGAACGAATCGTCGGCCGCGGGAAGTTCCGGTGTGTCTGAAGAAGCTAACGACGGAGCCTTTTTTGTTGCTTTCGTAGAAGATGCAATGGACGTCCTGCTCGATTTCGATTTTGTGGTAGACTTGTAATCGTCGTCCTTGGATTTGTAGGATGAGGATGAAGGGCGAGCGGTGGTGGAAGAGGGGTGTGCGGTAGTAGATGAGGGGTGTGAAGCAGGAGGAGCAGCTACTGGTGGAGGCATACCTGAGACCTTACTACTGCTGCGCTGCCGTTGCTGCTGCTGCTGCTGTCGACTCTGTTGTGATTGATGATGGTTATTCTGCGGCCTCCGACTGGAGGTGGAGCTGGCAGAAGGGGGTCTGTCGGTGGTATTGAGTCTGGGCCGGGGCTTTGGGTCGGAGGGACGGATACCGCCCACGATGGACAAATCGGCGTCATCCCCGTCGCCGTTGTTGGGCTGGAGGAAGGGATCCGGGGTGCTGCCTCTGAAGGAGCTTTCAACCTGGGCGAGCTCCTTCTGCTGGTCGATGGGGAGCGAGAGGTTGGAGTGGTTGCCAGGGATTTCATCGTCGGAGAAAGGGTCGTCGTCGTTGAGGTCGTCGTTGGAGGAGAGGGCGCTCAATTGGTCGTCGCCGTCGGAACCCTCGATTGTGATTGTTGGCTTGGAGACCTTTGAGGGGTATGATGAAGAGGACGAAGGGCGTTGGGAGGATTGGGTGTGTTGGAGGCGAGACTGAGGTTGTGATTGGGATTGGGGTTGAGGTTGCGACGGGTGGGATTTACGGAGAGGAGGAGAGGATGGGTAGACCGGGGACATGACGGGGGAGATGGGCGATAGGTCCCCGTCGTCGTCGCTGATTGTGCTCGCCATCTTTTTTTTGGTTGTTGTTTTTATCGTTGTCACTTCTTCATCAAGCTTGAAGAAAGGGGGGAGGGGGAGAGGTGGTGGAGAGGGAGAGGGAGAGGGAGGTTGGTTGCTTGGAAGGATGGAGAGGAAGCCAAGTGATCGGGTGGTGATGTTGTTGTTGACGTTGTTGGCGAAGGAGGTCAGAGGTCGTCAGGCCAGGTGAGGTCAGGCTGGTTTAGGTTCAGGCGGGTTCGGGTTAGAACCAGCAACTGGCAACTAGCAACTAGCAACTAGCAACTGCTGGTTAGCTGGGTAGCACGGGGGAGTTCCAGTTGTGTCCTGACTGATCTCGACTTGGCCTGTCTCTCGTTTGTTTTGGTGGTTGCCCTGCAAAACCTATATCAGACCTCCAACCCTCGACCAGGCGGGCCAGACCCACTTTCGGACTCCTATTCGGTTCCAACAGACCTCGGCGTTTAAAATGGGTGGTGAATACTACTCGGCAATGGTAACAATAATGATAATGCTTGGATTTTTACAACAGGACTACGAGAAGTATCTTATATGAGATGGCATGGCCATGTCT
The DNA here is from genome assembly GCA_036872735.1 of Orbilia javanica. Classification (NCBI taxonomy): domain Eukaryota; kingdom Fungi; phylum Ascomycota; class Orbiliomycetes; order Orbiliales; family Orbiliaceae; genus Orbilia; species Orbilia javanica. The sequence continues at coordinate 2,175,617 of JAVHNR010000004.1, read as the reverse complement.
TAGCCTGGGAGTGATAGGAGCATGCATGCAAGTAAGTAAGAAGTATGTATGTAAGTGCTAACGACCACCTGGCGCCCTTTCTCGATCCATCTACATCTAGACTAGCTACTTAGTTAGCTATATTACCTGCGTGGTATGTAAGTTGTATCGCTTGTTCAGCCTTCAATTGAGATATCTCACGATATCGGACTAGCTCGAGCATGCCATGTTATGTTATGCTATGCTATGCCACGCTATGCCATGCTATGCCATGTTATGCACCAGCACGGCCTGCTGCCTGTGTATTAATATCTATTCCCTAGCTATCCGCTGTAGTCCATAACCAAGTAAGTAAGTAAGTAAGCTAGCTAAGGTGAAATTAAAGATCCAAAGTTATCGCTAATGATGATCGGTAGCAGGGATATAGATACACATGCCACCATGGGGAGAGCTAGCTATATATGTATAACTAGCCAGGCCGAGAGAGCTAGCCTGTCGCAATTGACGTCCAGAGCCAATATATATAACATCACTGATTATGTAATGCATACCTCTTACGCAACAACCTCAGATCGATCCATTCGACGGGTAATGGATATCGTACCGTATATATAAAAAAGAGAGGATATGTGTATACACTCCCAATCCACAACCAAAAATACATAGTGTTCATATAGATATAGATATAGATGGCGCAGCAGGTGGCGGCCGTACGTAGTACCTAGTATAGTATCTCTGGCAGTGGCAGCAGGCAAAGAGGGTACGCGCGGCCGCAACCATTCCGGCCAGAACACCAAGATCTGAAACTCCCGTCGAGGCTGACGACGTGCATTACAACTGTCTGTACATGGCATTTGTCCATGATCCGGTGGGATTCGTAATAACGTGGATTGCCTTATATCGTTATTTCCCGTTCTTTAGGATCTCTCTTCCTCCCTCTCTTCTTCTTCTTCTTCATCCTCCTCTTCTTCTCATCCACGCATTTATAATTTAGATCCGTTCACTCGTTCGATCACTCCCACGACACCGGCACTCATCCCAAAAGATCCCGAAGACACAGCAGAATTATACACAAACGGAGGCTCTTCCCCGTAAGTCCAAGAAGACGTCCATCTGCACGCCACCTCGCATATCCACGGTCGTCTGCACTTTTGTCCTGGGTAAGATCTTTTTGCATGTTTGCATGTTTTACACGTAGCTGCTCCTGTCCGATATTTAAGCTGTCGTGCCCCGCGTCTTCTCCAATTCAATCCAATCCCGCATCCGTCTTCCACCCTCCTCTCCTCTCCTCTCCTCCTACTTATACCCATCTCCATATCTTGGTGTCCCCCCAACCAATCTTTCATTTCTACATTTCACCTTTCCGCCCGCCCTGTTTTTTTTTTTTTCCTCTTCTATTCCCTTTCGTAACTTGCTAGTGTTGGAGTTGGATCCTCGCATCGTTTTTTCGCATTCTAACCGACTTGCCTCGTTCTGGGGCCAGCGAGTCCCGGCAGTCCTGACATCTGCCCTGCCTGCCTTGGGTAACAAACCCCGACAAACAACGAGGCCATCTACCAGACGATAGTAATACCTATTACCACCACCATCAAACAGCATGGCTTCCAGACCCTCATCGCCATCCAGGCCCCGGTCGCCTCCCCGTCCGAGGAGTCCAACCACAAGCACCTTCCAGATCAGAGGTCTTCCCTCGTCGAATCCATCCCACGAGGCTGGTTCCGTCACCATCTCCAGTTCAGAGTACGATGAGCTAATCCAGCTGCATCCGGAGGCCGTGTTGTGCTACATTGACGAAGAAGACGAGGAAATCATCCGGGTATGTCACTATCAAATCTCGCAATCATGCAATCGCATATAAAAAATTTGGAAATTTATTGACGGTTATACGTGTTTTTTCGCACATACAGGTCGGTTCCGGAACTGAACTACGGTCAAGATGGCTCGAGGTCATGGCTTTCCCTCCCCCACCACCTCCAATCATCTTCAACGTCGAAGGCGGCCTACCTGGGCTTCAACATTGGCGGGACATCCACAACAAGTCTCTTCCTGATCCTCCGAAGCAGCCTGAACAAAAACCGGAACAGAAACCGGAACAGAAACCGGAAGAGCACTCTCCCCTCCCTGCTGCCGTCGAATATCCTGTTCTCCGTGCCGCTTCTATCTCCGAGCAGTCTGAAGAAGACCTATACAGTGCCCCTCCAAAGACCACTGTTATCATTCCTGCTGCTGCTACTGCCCCTGTAGTTCCACCGAAAGAGACCGTCGCTGAGTCCTCGAAACCCACCCTTGCTATCAATGTACCAGAACCCCCACCACGTATTCCATTGGAGTTCGCCGAAGCTCCATTCATCGCTTCGTTTGAGGCCGAAGTAAACCGCATCTATGATGAAGTCGTCAGCCAGGCAGGTGGCTCGCCACGTTGTTTATCACCCAAGCCGATGAGCCCGAGGCCTGTCCCATACCTCGATTTAAACACAACTCCAGCGGCACCATCTACATCCTCCCAACCACCCACAGAAGATTTCCCCAAGACTCCTGTCGACCTCATCACCGATGTCTTCACATCCGTCATCCAAGGAATTCAAAGGGTAGCCCAGGAAGCCACAACTCAAGCAGCTAGAGCATTCCCACAGACTCCCACTACTGACGGACGACCATCACCAGCTGAAACCTTAGACGCATTTAACCTCGCTGTTCAGCAATTGCTCAAGAATTTCACCGAGCAACTTCACACTCTTGCGACTGAGGCCGTTACATCAGCAAGCAATCCTCAAGCCAACCCACAACACCCAGCCGCTGTTCTTAGAACTTTTGCCGAGACTGTGGGCCACGCTGCTGTCCAAAATGCCGGGCGTATCAGGGAAGAACTCAGAGATGTTAGCTCCGATGCTGGTGCTGAGGCCCGGCGCGCAGCCGAGGAGATCAAAAAGGCCACACAGATTGTGACACAAGAAGTCGGAAGGAGAGGATCGGCAATCGGCAAAGGGGCCATTGGAGCCACGCGAGAAGTCGGAAAGGTCTTCAGCGACGGTGCTGGTCTCGTTTCCGGTTTCGCTGGTGGGCTCGTTCGTAACTTGAGTGGTCAATCCCAAGTTTCTACCCCCCCTCCACAATCCACCCCTCGCCCAGAGGACGCCCCTGAGGTCGTCCAGGACACTGGAAGCAATGTCCCAACTTCAGCGCAGCCAGTCCCCGTATCCTCGTACTCTCTTCCGATCTTCTCGGCACCTCCTGGGTGTCAAATGCCTGCTCTTCCACCACCACCACCACCACCTCATTCTGGGGATCAGGTGCCTCCACCGCCTCCTCCTCACGGCTATATGCCCTCTCCGCCACCCCCACCTCATGTCCCGGGCTTTCATCTACCTCCTCCTCCCGGACCTCCTGGACCGTTTCCACCGCCTCCAATCCCTGGTAAGCACATGCCTCCTCCACCTCACCATCACCACGGTAACCCCCCAATGTTTCACCATGGTGGCTGTTTCCCCTCTCCGCCCCCTCCACCCCACCATCACTACAACCTACCACCTCCCCCCCCTCTCCCAATCCCATACCATCCCATTGATTTGCATTTCCACCACCCACATGCACATTCCCCCAGCCATAGCCCTGGTTGGCAGCAACCTACGGCCTCTCGCTCGAGTGGAGCGTGGTCTGGATTTGGCAGAAGCAACAGTCAAAGCTCCGTAAACAGGGGAGAACGCGCGGTTCCGATTTCCGGACTCCAGGAAGCAATGGCGGGTCTTGATATCAAGGCGGGGCCCTGCTTTATAGGTATCCAAAGCTCAGATGGTTCTTCCTCATCCGACTCCGAGCGTGACTATAAGACCCGAAAGGGCGTGTTCCGCTCCCGGACCAACTGCAAGGGTGTCGACAGGTCTAGGCGTCGTCGTTCTCAAGAAAGTGGGCATGTCAGCGATGGCTCTCTTGGCGATAAACCATGGAGAAGACCACGTCGAAGATCACCTCCAAAGGCTACTACTTCTTCTCCATTCGAGAACCCGTGGGTAAACTCTCGGCCGACAAATTACAACCGCCCCTTCGCCAGTCCCAGAGATTTCAAGCCGGTTGCTCCGCCAAAACCCTTTTACGGCTTTCCTCATGAGTTTCCACCGCCACCGCCACAGTTTTTCCCACCATTGCCATCCTTTCCCACCGGACCGCCATCTCCAGCACCGGAGGTTGATCATTCGCTCCCTCCAATATCAACTATGGTCCCAGGCTTCGGCGCCGGTGCGGGGTCTGCTTCAGATCCCCTTAACAGGAGACACACTAGCTATATGCCCCTCGGAGTGACATCCGTTGTTAGCGAGAGCGACAGTGAGGACGAGTTCCAGGATTCCAATGAAGCTCCAGAGGTCCCAGCCTCTGCCCATGAACGGGTAGTTCTTGTAGATCTTGCCTCTAGTGTATCATCAGCTGGAAGGTCCCCAATCCCGGAAGCTCGGGAGGCTGTACCCCAGTTCCATTACCCAGGGCTCAGGAGGTCTCGCACAACCACAGACTCGTTCGGGAAGAACCAGCCATGGTTGTCACCCTGGCAGCAGCGTCGTGCCGCTGACCCAGCTGATAGAGAAAGGTCCGAGGCAATGAGGAGATTTCCATCTCTCTCTGAGCTTCAGCGGGAGTGGTCTACACCATCGGTCCCTTCTACTCCGACCCCACAACCACAGCCAGAGCCACAACCCCCCACCACTAGTCCATTTGACGACCTCTCTACTCTATCAGCCGCATTGCCCCCCATAAAGGCTAATAACGAGCCTGCAAATCCATTTTCCGGTTCATCTTCATCAGCTGCCGCCCCAACTACGAGCCTTCCAGGAGCTTGGCCCTTCCCACCAACCCCAGCTGCCCCACTAGTGGATACATCTGATGTCACCCCGGCTCAACCACGCCACAACTCTCGCAACCCCTTCCTTTCCCAAGTTGACACGAGCTTCACCCCCCGCGCCAACTATGACTTCCCTCCACTCCCAGGGAACCTTCACCGTGCCACATCCATGAGCAACGCGAGCACTCGCAGCCGACAGTCTTCAACATCGACCGTCAGATTCGCCGAGCCACTGTTGCCACGTCGCGCCCAAACTGTTCTCAACCCTTCAGGAAGAAACAGCAGACTAACCAGCTTTACATCTATGCCTGGCGGTTTCCCAGAGGAAAACCCTGCACTTCCTCCACGTCCACCACAGCTAGTGGAACAAACTAGTCAGACCGCTATTGACGACGCTCTAGCCCGCGAACGTGAGCGCATGCGCCTGATTGACGAAGTCGAAGAGACTGTCCGGCGCAGCAGCGAGGAGCTCGAGGAGCAACAACGAATCAACGCGGCTAACAATCTATCTGCGGCAGGTTGGACTACCACCGGCACCGCGTCAGGCAATAATACCAGTTTCATCCCGTCCAACGAGGATCCCGTTGAAAAATGCGTGATGTCTTTGATTGAATTGGGGTACACGGAGCTAGGTACTGATAGGCTTCGGGTCTTTGCCGAGCTAAGCGGTGGAGCAGTTGAAAGTGCCGTCGAGATGGTTGAAGAAGAAAGGGGGATCTGGCAATCCTTTACTGCTTCCTAGGAAGAAGACGCCAGCAGAGACCAGAAATAAGGTTTTAGTGAAACCTAAATACAAGAACAAGTTCCACTACGCACAGGATACTCTGGACTCGTTTTTTGATATTTTGTTCTGGATAAGTGTAATTCTGGGTGTCGTAACTTCTTTTTACTGTTACTGTTTTACTATTCATTATTTATTTACTTATTTATTATGGGTTTCTACGATGGATTGTCTTCTCTCTCCTTCTCTCCTTCTCGCTCGCTCTTTCACACGCATTTAGCTTCGATTCTTCACTCATGTACTTGATATTCCTTTTTAGCATCTGGGAGTGGAGTTAGCTCGCTGTGGGAGTACGACGGTGACATTCTTTTTTTAAAAACACAAAACAAAACAAAATTGATCGAACAGAAGGATAAGGATGGACAGGAAATGGAAGGAAATGGAGTGAAGGATTTCTTAGGCATGTTGGGTTCTGTATTTGTCTTTTTTCTAGCAAGCAAGTTGCTCGAATTGCTGGGTATCATCATCGTTCTTTTCAAAAATCTAAAATCAAAATATGTGTTTTCCATCTCAAAATGCAACAAGCGACTAGACCAAAAGTGGAACAATGTGCCAAGAAACTTTGTATGCACGAAGATGATCAAAGATCCATGCGCCTTTTGAACATTTAGGTCTCGCATCATAGCTAAAGCCTCGACTGAACACACGAACGACTGTCCCATCTATTCATTCCACCACCCACCTACCGAGACCGAAACCCATATTACATACCCCGCATCTTTACCTCCGAGCACACACGCGACGCCGAATCCCAATCCAATCCAATCCAAAACACATTGACCAAAATGGGTCGCTGGGACTCCCCGTCGCCCACACGAGCGCGATCGCGGTCTCCACGCGACAATACTAAGAGAGATGGCAAACGGGACGACAGACGGGATCGGGATCGGGATTCTCAGAAGAAACGGAGTAGATGGGAAGATGAGGACGAAAAGGATGATGGAAAGAGGGGGGGGAGGGAGAGGGAGAGCGGGAGGGAGAGGGAGAGGAATAGGGAATATCGTGATAGAGAAGATAAGGGAAGGAGGGAGAAAGATCAGGACAGGGAGAGAGATAGGGATAGAGATAGAAGAAGACGGGACGATGGTGGGAGCTCAAGAAGAGACAGGGACCGAGACCGCGGCAGCAACCGCGATGACGAACGCCGTCGCCGCCCCCGCAGCCGTTCCAAAGACCGAAACCCCCCTTCGCAAGATCCAGAACCCGAAGAAGCACCACCAAAAGAAGCCCCGAACTTCAACCGCACGACCCATCTAGTCTCCGAAACCAACACTCTAAACGGCGTGGTTCTAAAATACGTCGAACCATCCGAATCCCGTCTCCCACCACCATCACCACTCCACCGTCTCTATGTTTTCAAATCCTCGGAGATCCTGGAAACTATAACGTTGTCCACACGCACCGCCTGGCTATTCGGACGTGATAGACTGGTGGCGGATGTCCCCATCGATCACCCTAGTGCTTCGAAACAACATGCGGTTATACAGTTTAGGTTTATAAATAAAGTTAATGAGTACGGTGAACGGGAAGGGAAGGTTAAGCCTTATATCATCGATCTGGGGAGCGCGAACGGGACGACTGTTAATGGGGATACAGTGCCCGAGAAGCGGTATTTTGAACTGAAAGAGAAGGATGTTATTATGTTTGGGCATAGTACTAGGGAATACATCCTCATGCTTGAGAATTAGATGGCCAGCAAGTGCATCACTCACGATCAGTTCTACCTTTTACGCGGCTTCGAGCATGTTGGGCGCATGCTGGGTGCATTCCTTTTTGGATGCGGTATGTGCTTATGTATGTATGATAAATTGTGCATATAGGAGGGTTTTGTATTTAGCGGGGCATGAAAACTTTTTATGATTAATATTCCAAACTTTGTAGCTGTCGTTCCAGATTTTGATGTGTAACATGTCAATAGTAGATAGCATCCCCAGTCCCATAAAACATTATTGTCTGGAGAGCCCTCCCAAATTTAAAGAATTTTTTTATTTACCCCATGGCTAGATTCTGTAGCAACAATAAAAGTGCTTAGTAGCCCGAAATAAGGAAACAAATTAGCTCTAATACTGTAGAAATCGAAGTGGATGAGAGAGAAGTTGTAGTTAGTAGAAAACATACATACGATATTCCCATCTCTATATACAGCGGCCGATTCCATATAAATACACACAGTGTAACAGTCTTTTAACCCTATCAAAGGCCTCTTCAATCCATCTACAGAAGCGCATAAACCCAAGCTAGATGGTGTTTCAATGGTTCTTCCTTATTTGCGAAATGAGGAAGAATTAATGGTAGGATCTATACGGCCATAAGTTTACTGCCTCGTATAGTGTATTTTAGCCTCGTAGCACACGACGCTTCAGTAGCAACGTGAGTGTATCTTGCCCTTTAGGAAGTGAAGTATCAATATTATAACCCCGAGTAATCCCGCACTCAACCCTAAGCTTGGCTCATTAAACCTCTAGTAAATTTTTGCACTGGAAGGCAGATATAACCCTTTATAATCTTCCACCCTAAATAAATCCTTGAGCGAACCGTCGTATACTACGAAACTAATCGTTGAGCACGTCGAAAACGTGTTGAGGCCTCCACGTTGTTGTGTTTCCAAATCCGGCGAGTAACTGAAATTGGTAACAACACATTTTGAGGTGACACAAGGTTTTGAAGAAATAACGATTCGAATGCAGTTGCATGCAACCTCAATCAACCTTTCCTTTCCCCCTCTCAGCAGGAATGCTAGATTGAGGTATTGGCATTCAGCCCTGTGGTAACGCTGTAAGATGCACCTATTCGTGTTACTCTGATATAATCTTGAGGAAATGGTTCTAGTCTCGGAAATTTCAAGTTGCAACATGCAGCATGCAGCTAGCTATGCTGTACCACTATCTCACTTCCACTTTGATGTGGGATGGCATTGATATTAAATCGTAGGTATCAAAGCCTTTTGGTTTTAGAATTCGAGACGAGCGGGATTGCGAATAATGATCAAAATACGTCGCCGGTTTGGGTATGACCGGTCTCGTAAGGAATAACCTTTCCATGAGAAACTAGCATCAGGTGTTAGATGTTAGATCTAGATACCCACCGGTAACCATGAAGTCAAACCGAGACTTTCTAGGCCCGTTATGCTAAACAGATGTCGAAATATCTAGTAGCATCTACTTCTATGGTTCAAGACATTCTTTGGGGATTTGCGGCCAACGGCCAGGTCTTGAGCTCCGGATTAAGGACGATGCTATTGATCAACCTAGCTAGTTTGTCGCACAGACCTCGACTTCTTGCATGTCCCCATCCGTTCTGATGTATCGGTTAGAAAGGCTAGATCACCGTGTCTAGAGACACTTCAAGATCACGCCGGCATTGTTTCCCCGACTGACGGCTCATCACAAGCAGATCTAGTCACCGAGCTCATCCGTACAAGGAGTCACAGTGCATAATATAGTTTATTAATGAGCTACAACTAAAGACGGTTCAAAGATACACAAGATAACTTCCCGGATTTGTCACAGCAAACCATCTACTTACCTTTGCCACCCCGTCGCAGTCGCTTGCATAAGCCGTATTTAGACTTCTCTCTCAATACCAAATACATCAGCCTTACAGTAGGATCATTATTCAACCATCGGGCTGAGCTCTGCCGGCCGGAACCTAGCCCGCGAATATTCAACAGGAATCCCACGCCTTTGGCTATTCAGCTTGACTGATCATTGTACATGTACAACCCTTGAAAGCCTCTCTGTGCCGCATTTTCATGCCTACAACATACCTGTAAGGGAAAAAAGAATGCCTGCTGACTACATCACAAGTTAAAATATGTTTGTTATACCCACAATCTAACTGTTTGTTTGTTGCCTGTTATGTACTGTGTATAACAAAACCTCTCAGCCTAGAGTCGAGCCTGGAAAAGGTACTAATGACGTTAAAACCTTGTAAATTCTCTCGCATAAACCTACCAACAGCAAACAAGTTTCGAATAACTAGGCCGCCGAAGGAGAGGGCATTTGTAGAACTTCTAGCGCATGTAATGTAATGTAATGCACCGGGTATAGACCGATCCGATCCTTCCGATGTAGTGCCTATCACGCTAAGGTACTTTTGTTTAAACAAGACCTCATCGAAATGTCATCCAAATTACAACTTACGCCATCGATTGATAGGCCCCTTACTTTTATCTATCATCTGACAGCATCTCGCCATTCGCCGAGGCCGCGAGGTGTTGTACTAACGATAGATGTCAATTATATGCGATGTGGTTTTTAGGAAGAAGCAGGACGGGCATGGATGGGGCCGGTTATCGACAAGGGCCGTCTGTGAATACCGGGATCATAATAACTAAGGGTTCCCTTGCTTTTTGATTTTCTAGATGTGCGGGCTAGGTCCATTCGTGACGAAATAAAAGAAAAGATGTGAGCGAGATTCCAGGCCTACTACCATGTGGGATTCAAGCCAAAGACCGGAATCGGTGTGAGCTTTCTAGGGTGGTTTTACGGTATCGAATTTCCTTTTGTGGGATTATCGAGTCCTTTTTTTTTGTTGGGTAGGGTTGTGTCGTATTTTCGTGGGGTTATCGAGGAAACCACCGTGGTTCGTCTCGGTTAAATATCGTCTACCGACGATGTTTAATTTCGCTTCATCCTAGACGGTGGGCTGAGGATTGCAACGGATAGGCTTACAGTTTCCAAATTGGTGGCGCTAAGAGGTGTTTTCTTTGGTATGTAGCTTGGCATGTGGAGGATAAGAGCTGAAAACAGAACCGAGTGTGGTTTTCTTTTTGATATTCGTCGATACGGACTGATATGATAAAATGTTTGTCTTAAATTCCTAATCACAATTTCTTTAGGAGGGGTATGTACCGGAAAGTGTCCATGGCATGAGATGTATACAACATACGGAGAAGTCCCCGGTAACCTCCAATGTTGCCTTTTAAAGTGACTTTCGAGTGAATTTATCAAATCGAATAGACTTTTTTCTCTCTAAAAAACCATATCGATTATCAGGCTTATTTAGAACGCGCAGGTGCATCAAATATCTCGCATACCTACCTATCAAAGAGCTTGCCGTTCTATCACGATAACAAGAGGTTGGTGATAGGCGGCCTTATGAGGTACATGAAGCATGAATTCCCAACTTCCACATACGAGCTCTTCCAAGAACAATTGCAGTCTCAACTTCCTGTTGAGAATTTACCCGAGTTCGAAGAACGGTTAGGATGTCTTTCATTCTTGAGAGGAATTATGCATGAACGACGGGGCCCATGTGGAATTGGATACCCGAGGAATGGGTAGCGATAGTTTTTTTTTTTTTATTCCTTTCCTCCTTCGTTTCTATTTTCGAAAACGGCCTCTCAAGGCTTACGAGGCTCGGAGGTCTCGGTCTTTGAAGAGAGGTCAAAGCTTGCCCATTCGGGCAGCTGCAGGCTGATGAAATTCTGGTAGACGATTTGCTCACCCCACACCACTCACCATCCGCCCCTCCATGAAGAAGGTTATCTATGCCAGATCCTAACGAGAATGTCGGATCGGATATTCGAGCCGTTACTCCAGATTTGCTGACCAGAAAGGGAAGTGTGATTACAGCGCCACAAAGGAAAAAAAAAAGAGCGCTCAAATCCTAATCTCTTGCTGGAAGGCGCCGATTGAGGAAGACTTCAAAGATCCACATTCCAGTGGACCTAGGCTAATGTTAACCGCCCAAGTCGAAGATCCGTGCCACCCTTTTGGGTTTTCACCAATCGTCGGCCTTGTTGACGGTGCGAGTTAGACACTTTCCTTATCGATTAGATTAGAATGAGGGCTGGGGTTTTCCTTTCGGAGTGAGAAAGGGACATTTTTTTTGAACAAGATGGAAGTGTCGGCTGGGTCAAGTCTGGAGTCTGGCACAGCCGGGATCCAACAGTTCGGTTTTTCCAGGCATTATCTGGGCCTGGATAATTCTCAAACGTGAAGGATGATTGATCCCGATTTTCAAGTGTGTTTCCAGTAGAACTTCTTTTTTCAGGTAGGTTTCGAATTACTTTTCCTCACCATTGTCACAGATCCCCAGTTCGCATAAACATGGGAACGAGCGCACGGGTCGGTTACGGATCTCATTTCGCTCTGCGATTGTAAAACCGTTCGCCAGAGACGGCAGGCATAGTCAGAACGGAACGGCGGCTGAATGATATCATGTTCCCGACCCACAAGCAAGTGCGTTAACCTAGCTGGTGAGGGTGGCCTTGAGTGGAGTTCTATTTTTCGAGTCCTGCGACAGGCGAACAAAGGAAGCGCAAGAAAAAAAAAGTTTGTCGTTAAACTGTTGCTTTTTTCATTCTCTCTTTTTCTTCTTTCTCAGCACGTTCCAGGATCGGAAATTGGCCTGGGACTGCTGCAATCCCTGCTCCGGCCAATGGGCACCAGTCATTTGTGTTTCGGCAGATCCATGTCTTCATGCAGCTTCTGCTTTATTGACGAATCACATAAAAGTCAGACGACGTGAGAACTTCCAACGGTTGACCGTCGACGGGCAAGAACGAACTTCCCTTCAAAAGTTCTTTTTGGGGCCCCACTCACACGGCTTGGTGGATTACCCCATGACCGCAAGCAAATGCATTTGAAATCGGCGTCCCATGACGGAGGCTTCAGCGGCGAAGTATCAAGGACTTTTGCGACTTTCAGGCATGGTAAGAAGGCGCCATTGACTAGATGTTTGCCATTGCGCATGTACTGGTACTGGTACGGGAAGGGTACTAAGGCAGCCGCGCGTAGTTGCATATTGATCGGACATGATCCAGAAGAAAGATTATGTTATGTGTACGCAAATGTATGTGAGTTTGTTGAATCTTCCGCATTTCATTGTGCCTGTTCCCACCCAAGAACCGGGGAGAGTTGTAACTGTCATGTTTTGACAGCTTGTGATTATATCACGACGCTGCGACTCATGAAGCGCACTCCACCTTGCGACTGCGACATAAACATGGATAGTCAGGAGAATTAAAGGGTTCTTCGAGTTCGTTTTTAACCTGAATATATTACCAGGCCGCTTTATTTGCGATAGATATTAATATAGAGGGGCCTTTGACAAGCCACTTTTTACGCGAGTAGTAAGAAAATCCCAGTTATCAGGCACCTTAGTGGAGGGGGAGGGGCAATTGCGGCCTCCTATCACATCCTGATTTATCTCACAACACGGCACAGAGGGCCTCGGCCCTGGGGATTATGATATAGGAATATTATGAGATCTGTGTCTTCATGTATGCCGGCCGTCCACAATATTCCGCTCATGTACCGTGTGTATGGTTAAGGGGCGCGTAAGATGCAATCGCGGCCGGTAATATGTGAAGCTGAAGTGCGAAAAGCCTCGTGGATAATAAGAAATATGAATTTATTTGAAGGAATGTTTCCTACCGTTGGAAGGTTTCATTCAAAACCTCGGCCGTCGGGAATCACGAGGTTCCTAGGCTAATTGTGCCTGTCGCCTAGACATCCTTCTCTATCGATATTGACTTTTGAGCTTTCAGAGATCTCGATGCACAGCAGTTCAATTGTCGCCTTCCTCAACCACATGTCAGTGTTTGTCAACGAAAAAGATTTCCCCATAGATCTTAATACTTTATTGGTAAACGAGCCGAGAATATAAGCCAAAAGGCCGTTCTCGTGGATTAACTGTGGAGTCTTGGACACCACAAACAGGCACCTACCCGAAGAAGGAGCGGAAGAAAAATCGTCTATTTTCAGAATATCAGACGAAGTGTGGTCCAGAAAAACAAATTTTCCCTGGAAGTCAAAAAAGCACAAGGGAAGGAAAGGAATTGTGAACAGTGGTGGGCTGACCTTGAAGGTCCTTTGGTCTCGAGTCAAGGATCTTTAATCTATGATCCATTCTTCAACCACACTGCTCCGTGCTTTTTGCGCCCAAGCCCCACGGCCGAACACACACCTTCCAAAATACATTTTTCTTATTTTCATCTGCGCTCCATGAACTGAATAATCGGCCGTCAATAGACGTGAAATTTACCTACAATGTACCTTATTTGAAAAACAAACTCCATACATACCTTGAAAAGTGTTTGTACCCCTTTGGTTGGATGCACAAGGTTAATATCTTTTCGTACCCCCTCCCTTGCTCTTCTTGTTCCCTCTTAGACTTCTAGATCTTTTTTTAATCCTCTAACCTCCAGAACGCTCGTGGTAAAAATTTTTTTTGTCTTCCACTTTCTACCCTTCAGCCCTTGTACCCCATAACCTTATCGCCGTCGACATCAAAGTAGTACCAGCGGTTGTACCGGAAACAGTAGATCAGCGAAGATACTAAGAGAAAGAGAAAAAAAGATAGCACGGGAAAAGCCGAGAAGATACACAATATTTCGACATATCTACTTATTTGATATCATCTGGGTGGTCTATGACTGTTTTCCCATATTCAAACAACAAACACTAGTACAATATCACCATTTTCACACCTTGAACCAGATATCTATCAAATGATATAGCTCGTGGTTCAGCAGCTCTCTTGTTTTACAACCATCCCGGCTTTACTCAAACTACGTATATTTCAAAATGGGTCCAACTTTAGATATTCAACGACCGCCATTTCCTACGGCAGAAACAGTTATCGACTCTGAAGACGAACTAGACAACATTGACGAAAGGATCACAGTTGGAAACCACAAGCCTAACAAAGGTGGAATAGATACATGGGTCAACAAGCCAGCGCATAAAAGAAACCAAAGCGACGAGAAGAATGGTAACAGTCGTACGGGAACTGGCAAGGAAAAGAACAAGAGATGGAGCTTGGGAGTCCCGCCGTTGACGGTGAATACTTCTGAGAAGCGCCAACAACCGCAGGGAAGGATCAGAACTATGTCAATGTCTGAGGCTACTAGACAGGGATACGGTAAGCAAGCATACGCATTTCTTTGAAGTTATTGTCATATTTACATATAACCACGTCTCTGCTTCTGGTTTGTTTGCAGACGTCAACACCGTCCAATGGTGTGGCTATCGCATGTTTACCTTACTGGTTTCTGTTTTTGGATTCCAAGTCTGTGGTTTTTTTCTTCCCTATCAGCTTGTGACGGGCCCTGCAAGTGGTCCTAACAGGCATGGTTGTTTGTCATGTTGCATTCTTCCACGATCCACTTTTGCTGTCGAGCTTTTCTAGCTGCAGGTATGCATACTGCATGACTATTATTTAGTTTAATGGGTGATTGGGACGCCCACACATACCCGTTATTTTCTGTCAATTTTTTTTTCTCTTTCGCCTTTTTTTCCCACAGAAAAAACGAGAAAGAGAAAGAAAACAAAAAAAAGGGCAAGAGGTTTTCGTGGTCGGTCATTCTGGTTTCAAGGCCTGCCCATGTCATGTTCAAGTGCCTGCTCCAGCTTTGATTGGTCAAAAGTTTTCCCAGAAGTTTTCCCAAAAGTTTTCCCATTCGCCAGGCCGCTTTTTTGGGGCCAGGCTGGGCTTTCCTTTTCGTGAAAAATATTTTTGCCCGTCCGCATTTGCCCACCTGCAACCGACGACGCGAAGGGTGTCCCAGTTCCAATCGTTTGTCGTTCAGTCGCGGAGAGTACCAAAATTACTTGGTGAGAATGGAGTGAGTTTTTCCGGTGTCAAGGGAAACTGTGTCGATAAACGCATTTCTGTCCTCTCATATCGATATAACATTTCATATCGAGTATCGCCGCTAGAAGATTCGCCTTCATTCTTCGGTGCTCGTGGGTTTAGACTGCCATCCCGAACTTGCACTTTCCCAGGTTGTGCGCCCCGCATTTCCAGTTTCTCTGGCGGGTTTGGGAAGGGAATAATACGCTAGGGCAAAGCGTCAACTGCCACAAGCCCTTCCCTTTTCCTTCTTGCCCTTATTCTCCCTTAGCTTCTTTTCCCTAGCCTCCTTTTTCATGCTTATGCCCATGCCCAAGTCCTTGCTGGTGCTTTAGAGCCCTGATAGTTTGGTTATAAGCTGTCCCGCCGGAACTAATTCTTATTATTCTTGTTATCGTTGGGGTTTGTTATTAGCAGCCAGTGAAAAGCCAACTCACATCCTGACGAGTCCTCCTTCGTCGTCGTCCTCCAAGGACTCCAGCAAGAACTCGAACAACCATTCGCTGCCCACTCCGGCTGCCAGCCCATCATCCACCACTCCCCCAATCGAGTCCAAGATTGGGCCTATTAGCAGCAGCATCTCTACGTCAGCAGCAGCTAACTCTAGTTCTCACAACGGTAACGTTTCTAACCTTGCTGCAAAGTTTTCCGCTGCAGCTGCACAGTCCAAGAACATCTCTTCGTCTTCGATAGCTCTAGCATCGGGGACGACCGCAGGCAGCCCTAATCTTAACCGCCCGCGCCCGCGATCTTATTCTGCATACCCCTCTAGCTCTCCATACCCCTCTGATTCCTTTATATCTGGTTTTAATAAACCCCCTACGCCCGTCTCCATAACTGAGGACGACGAAGGCGAAAGCGAAAGAGAAAGCGAGACCGAGAGCAAGAATAAAAGCTCACACCACCCAGCCATGCCTGCATTAAAAAAGCCGCAGAAGGCGGGTCAGCAAGTCCCACTGGCCCCCTCGTCCGTAGTCTCTGCTTCATCCGGTTCATCTTCTCCCTCAGTGTCATCTGGATCATCGGGTTCTTCGCTTGAACCAGACTCCTCCAGACTGGCAAATTTTAGAAAGTTATCCAATCTCCAAACCCAAAGCAATGGATACTTCGCTTCTGTAAGCGACGAGGTCCAATCTCCAATGCCAGAAGCCCCAGCTCCACCATCGAGAGGTTCCGCCGCCACTTCTGAAGCTTCGAGCTCTGAGGATATGAAGTCTAGCGAACAAAAGCAAGGTTTCGCACCATCAAACGCCGCCCCAACTCCAAAGTCTGCAGCCCCGAATGCTCGACCGCCAGCACATAGTCGCACTTACTCTAATGCTACAGTAACTGGCCCTGAATATGATCAAGATGCATATGGTCAAGACGCATACGGTGCTTACCAATATCCACCACTTAACCGCAAGAGGAATTCTTTCTCAAGCAGTGCTAGTCGACAAACTGCCATCGCTGGTATTGCGCAAGGTGCTCCAGCTGGTCTAGGACTTGACGCCAGTGTTTTCGAGTTCCTTGACGAAGGTGAAGAGGACGAGGCTGCACAGGAAGAAAAACAGCAGGCCGCTTCTGATGTATCGGCACCGATTCCAGAACCATCCCCAGTCCCCCCTCGACAGGCTCCAGCCCCACCTCGACAAACACCGGCTCCAGAGGCCCGACCAAAGACTCCAGTCAAACCAGCCAGCCCCAAGAAAGCAACTCCGACATCCACAATCCCTCCTCGGGCTACTCCTGCTCACCCTCAAGATCCTTACTTTTCTTCTCCACAGTCTTACGGCGCATACGGTGCTTACCCAATGCACTATGATCCCTATCTAGCATCAGAGGTTCCGCCCGTAGACCCAGCTCTTCAGCCCGCACCGCCTATGCCACCTATGCCACCTATGACCGACCCTTATAAAAACCTTCCCAACGAAGCACCTGAGAGCGCCATGGTTCACACCCCGCAAAAATCCAACTTCAAGGAGTCCGTGCACGCTCGCCGGGCAGCTGCAGCCGCAGCCGCAGCCGCGGAAGCACAAGCAACCGTCGAGGCAACCGAGATTGAGGAATACCATGAGGACGATTACCCTGCTTACTCTTCGTACGTTTCGCCACGAGCCCCGCCATCATATCGCGGTCGCCCACGCATGCCACCCAATCAGCGCGCCCCTCCCCCACCTCCTCCACAAGCCGCACACGACATGTACGCTGGATATCCTCCACACCCACCTCCACCCCAAAGGGGCTTCCAAGAAGCATATCCGCCACATCCGCACCCGCACCCACAGCAACACCAGCCTTACAGACAACAGCCGCCGCCGCCACCACCACCACCACAGCAACAACAAAGAAATCCAATGTACGGCCCGGGCCCTCAGTACAACATGCGAGGTCAGCGACCAACACCACCCACTTCTAGCCTTAATGGTGGCTATGGAAAGAGCTTCGGTGGTAGCCAGCTCAGTACCTACTCCCCTAACTTTGGGTCCATGCTTAACTCAAATGTCTCTGAGATGGCAACGACCGTTCTTGGTGGACGGTGGGGTCACATGAACACCAGGCAACATGCTCCCAGCAACCTTAGCATGGCTTACAACCAACCTGGATATGACGACTACTACGGAGGAGGTTATGAAGGGTACTACGATCAGGGCCAATATCACCAAGAAGAGCCGGAATACGAAGAACCACACAGCATTCCATCCGCTAGCCCACAATACGCTAAGCGTCGACCAAACTCTGGCGAATTCGGAACACCCAACAAGAGAAATAGCATCCACGGTCAATGGACTGCGGAATGGGCTGATACAGATAGTGTTAAAGGCGGCTCCCGACCACCAACCGATAGGATCCCAGACGGGCCTCCGCGCGAAGAGTTTGAGCTTGGAAAGGATGGAAATGACGACCAGAGCTGGGCTAAACCCGCAAAGACTCGGCGCCGTAACACTATCACCCCCAACAAGCAACCAATGTTTAGTTCCAACTTTTCTGATACCTCCTCAGCCAAACTCACTAGTGCTGCTAGCAGTCGTATGCAACCACTTTCTGAGGCAGATATCAAGTCTGAAGCCAGCGTGGAACAAAGCCACCCTCGTCAACCACCATCCATCAATACCAGCCTTCCTAGCAAACAAAAACACGGCCTCCCAACGCCCGAAGACAGCCCTCCAGCAATCAAGCCGTGCCGTGCCCAATCTCGCCCTTCCACTCAGCACTCTTCTATGACTAACTCTTTTCTCTCTAAGAATGCTGCTTTGACTACTATCCCCGTCGCCCTTGGATATCCTCATTTGTCTAACCACTTGGCTGTTACTCCAAACTCCGCTATGTACCGTCGTTTCGATAACCTGAACCACCGCATCTTGCTCCACCTCCAAGATGAGATTTGTGAACTCGAGTCGATTCTTGAGAGCCTTGATAATGCAGAGCAGAGCAGTGGTGGAGGTGCTGGTCTACGAACTCGCCGAGGTCTTAATCAGACCGGCCACAGAGCTCCTGGACCTCTTGATGAGCGATCTGCTCGCCGCCTGGAACTCATGGGAGCCATCTTTGTCAAACTTCAGCAATATAATAATGCACTGGCTGCTTATTCAAAGATCCTCAACGAACTCCCTGGAGCGACTAACGACAGCGTGAGAGAGTACCGTGAATGGATGACTCTCCATCAGCCCATCGTTCCTGAGGAAATGGACTTCGTGTTCAAAGCAAACGACTTCTCTAATCTCGTCAATGATGAGTTGACTTCTACTCCTATGCGAGTACACATCCCATCCGCTCGCTCTTCTCGTTCTCCTTCTTTCACCTCAACCTCAAGACCTAATATCCCCGTCGAGGGTGTTCTCGGCGTCCTTGACACCATTATTACCTGGATTATGAAGCAAGAAACCCCAGTCCAACTTGGTATTCTTGCCGGCATCTTCTTCCTAATGCCCCTTCTCCTCTTCCTTTGTGTCTCTACTTGGTTCGGAATGTTTATGGTTATGACTGCCTGCACTGCGGGGTTCGCCTACTGTGCTAAGGACTTGTTGAGTGATGCCCTCAAGAGTAGGGCTTCAAAGCCTGCAGACGGGAAATCTGATGCCACGACTACGAAAAATTCTTCTGTTGGAACCAAAGCGTAACGATGCATCTACCTTATGCTCACGAAATATAATTCATAACTCCACGCCATGACACCGTTTGACGATAGCGGGACTTCGTCTTCTCTCGACATCTCGACGCCTTTCCACGCCAACCATATTCTGCTGCCCTTATTCTCTATAATCCGCCTATACGGATCGTTTATTTCATTTGCGATACCTTTATATTTCTTAAGAAGGGTCCATGAATATATTTTTCCATTTAATATGGTTATGTACAAATTATCTTTGTTTTTTTGTTTTTGTTTTTCCGTTGGTCGGAAAAAAGAAAAACGGCTTCAAAAAAGACAGGGAAAGATAAAAGGTATTCTTACACAAAAGTCTTTAACCTAATGTTTCTATGTTGCTGGATTTTCCTCTTTCTTGTTTTTGTTGCTCCTCGTTGCTTGTTGAAGCTTTGAATTTGGCGCCTTATCTGCTATTTATCGATTCGATACCATTTGCTCGCTGCTATCTGCTTTGCTTATCTTGGTTTTGCACCATTTTCATTCACTGGTTTCCGTTTGGGAACCATTCTTTCGCTTTTTGGGTATTTCTAATGTCTACGGGAAGGGGTTCGGAGTTAATGTTTTCTGAACCAAGATACCAGCATTTCCTTTTATCTCCTTGCAAATGTTTTTGCTTTTTTCTTCTATTCTCTTCTTCTCTTCTTCCTCTTCTTCTTCTTGTTGTTTTGCTTCGTTCTCTTTCTGCTGTGATATCCTGTACAATAGCGATATTTGGCGCCTTTCTTCGTGGCTGTTAATAATTTATTTTTATTTTGACACTCATTGACATCGCTCCGCTTTGTGTATTTGATCCCGCTAAGCCACTGATAGAAATCTCTCTTGCTCGCGACCGTGAAATATCATCTACCACATGCGCTTTCGTAAAGTCCTTGATGTGAACAACCGTTTTGGCAAAAAAAGTTTTCCGAAAGGGTTTACCCCTATATCGCTGCCCGAAGCAAGACCAAGGTCGGCATCGAGTCTTGTGAAGCATCACCAAAACACGCCTAGCTCCATCTGCCCGCTCGCTGCGGAGAGTCCCAGATCCCAGAAACATCACAAAAAGCCGCCCGAATTCCGAATGTCATGCAGAGGATCATTGGTCCCTGCATTGTTAGTTTGCCCGGATCTTTCAAATTATAGATCAGCTATACCCCTTTCTGCCCAAAATTTCGTCACCACCGCTATTCTCTCCGTTTCACGTCACCGAATTCCTGAGGCTGGAATACCCTTTCGCCTTCCCTGGTGAGAGGTTTCGCCGCCTCCCCATTTTTCCCTGGCTTCTGTGTTGCGTGGCGTGGGGCACTTATATTTCCCGTTTTGGGAAAGCGCGTGTAACCAGCCAACCACAGTCCAACACTCCAACACGCCATTTGCTGCCAGCCCCACGCTATGCTCCATTTATCCTCATTTTTCGTTTTTCCCACACTGCAGCCTGTCGCTGTCGACGTGCTGGCAGCTCGCTGGCCATGGTTTGCAGCTCAGCTTGCTAGCTTCATTTCTACGGGAAGATTACCCAGGCCGGAGCCTGCAGGAACCGCCAATACGGCTCTGACTTATTCCAACCTCCCATTATCGCTGTTAACAGTAGCTCGTATAAAAACTGAGATTCCTGTCCCGCGTCCTGGACGGTTGCACTGGTGTTATTTTTTTTTCTTCCTGTCCAGCTGAGCAGTCTCAGTTCCCGTCTTTTCTCTTTTACTAGCGACGGTAGACCCTGCAGATTGTAGTTGCGTGCGAAATCCGCAGTCATACATATCTACTCCCTGACGGCGCATTTCCCTGTGCCTTCCCTTTCCCTCTTTCCTCCTCACTGGCTCGCGAGTTTGTAGCCTCGTCTTACCTACCCATACCCATTCGGATCTTCCGCTGTTTTCCTCAGCGTTACTCCGACGAGCATTGTGCGGGTTTTGAACACTAGAATAAACTCAGAGAGGAGTACGCGGATAGGCGCATAGTGCACGGCATCCTACAGCTGCCTCCCACTGCAAACTCGAGCGTCTTTGCTGCACCTAACCGTCGAGTCCGGGTTTTCCCAGCCAAAAATACCTATCGGCAAATCGCATCTCTCACTAGGTGCAAAATAGAGGCACACCCTCTTCCCAGGAAAAAACGAGCCAGCCGAATCGGATTCCCTCGTCTACTGACACAACACGTCAGGCGACCAACCTTCACACCACCATCGTAATTTACCCCGGCCCTGCATATAGCTTAGCTTGAGCTTGTAATTATCATGGCAGACGAAGTCGAAGTCGAGTACAGGTCCTACCGTTGGCCTCGGGATATCTTTACGTACTGGCTTATCTTTTTGGGGATATTTTCCATTATTGTCCTCTCGATTTATGCCCAGTTCACTGCCGTTCAGAATGCCCTGGACAGACCGCAACCATGGTAAGTACCAGTACAACCCAAAATCTGTTCCTTGCAACATAATCGTGTTTCGACCACGAGATCCCCTCGTGGGCATTTTGTCGAAATCGTTTAATATTTTCAAGGGGAAAAAAAGAAAAAGAAAAAGAAAGAACTAACCCGAAAAATCGTAGGTACTTCCAAATGTCCCTCGCAGTAGCAGTTATCAATCTCTTCCTTATCGGTGGCGTCGTAATGCTATTCCAACTGCGCATGGTCACCCCATTTTTCATGCTCGCATTCTCGCTACTGGGATTCGTCCTTTGGCTCGTCGCACTAATCGGTAGCTCGCTCGCACTATTCTCCGACCAGAATAACGATGCGAATGATTATTGTCACGACACAGGCATTCTGTGGGCACCACCACAAACTGTGGTGACCACGAGTGGACCGGGATATACTGGCTACGAAGGTTCAGGCACAGTCACAGCATCTGTGCTGATCTATGCGGCGCAAAGCCAGCTGTCCACGTTTTTGTGGCACCAGCTTTGCGGAGCCTGGAAGGCAGCGTTTGTATTCCAACTTTTCACACTGTAAGTCTTTCCGTTCCTTAGTAAATAGCTCGCCACCATCTCCATGAGATGCTAACAGTTGATTGTAGTATCATGTTTATCTACATGATATATCTTTCTTTCGATGTCCTCTCAGCAGACAAAAAGGAAGTTGCGGATATTGTCGATGCCGAGGCTTAGAACCCCACGATGTCAGACATATCAGCTCACCTTCTAAAAATCACACATACACGCGTTCGAAAAATTCGACCTAAATATCCAGAAAGACGTGCCGTTTTCCGCGATACCCATCCATTTCTTACCTTTGCAATTTCATAACGATCAAGTTTTTTTTTTCCCCTCTCCATATTCCTAGTGGTCGATTCGAGCGATCCTCATGACCGTCCCGAGTGTACATATCCGCCTCATGCATGCCCGTTGTTTCTTCTGGTTTTCGCATCTTTCACTTTCGATATCATTTTTTGTTTGGAAAACGGCGTTTTATTTTGTTTTGCCAAATTTACCTGTTGTTCTTTAGACTAGAGCCAACTCTGTCAGTCATTTCAGGTAGACATGAGATTATTATGGTTGATGAAGTTTTTATATGATATAATGAAAGAGGATTACGTTACTCGACACTAGCCGCACAGTCGTAGAGCTTGAATTAGTGCTTAAATTGATTAAAAGAAGCAGTAATAATATGTGCCAACATTCGATACTTATATTCCGTCTACAATTACCGATCCGTCCCAATTATATTATACCATTAAACTTACCTATGCTTCCAATCTTTACATATACCGATACATCGCGATATCGTCACAATCGAGGTAATAGGGTATATTTTACAACATCAACACAAATATCCCCGCATCACCAGAAGAGATTCTCCGCAGCAAATCGGATCACACCCTTCTAGCCAAATTACAAAATGGGTCAATTTCCTTATTGGGGTGTGATGTGATTTACCGTGGCGTCAATGCCTTTGCTTTGACGTATATCGTTTCCATACACTGTACGTAAGGTTTCGCAACAGAGAACTTCACATCCTAAATCCTATCGATGTTTGAAAGCTATATTCTCGAGGATGGGTTAGAAAGTGTAGGGTTATGGTCGAATCAGCAAGTGCACTTAAGAGATGGCTTTAGGATAATATTATAATGGGGATGTTTCCAGATGCGCATTGACCCTCATTAGTTATACCATACAAGTTTAAGCATTAGACAAAATGGTAGCAAAAAGGTTTCCCCCAACCGAGTGTACAAATCGAAACAATTGATGTACCGTACCAGATACGTAAAGCGAAAAACTAAAACAATAAGAATACAATAGCTAGACATACACGCTTGTTAAATGTGTTACAAATAGGTCCGGACGTCCTCCCAGAAAATGTTCCCAACATAATTAAACATTACTAGTCACAAAATGCTCGAACGTTTTGCGGCCCAATTAATTGAGACATGATAAAAACTTCCCAGATCCCCGGATTCTCCTTTCTTTAAGCCATCTACATGACCTCTTCCAGGTTGAAACTGATCACCTAATTGAAATTGTTCTTCCCAATCAACGCTTTTAAGTCCTTGTATAGTTTTACCTTGTATATTGCCATGATATTGATTTTGTTAGAAAGACTTCAGGTGTCTAGTAGTCCCTTCTAGAACTCCTCCTCGAATCTCGTCTATCAGAGTAATAATAATCGTCTCTAGTATCGTCAGAGATGTGGGATCTTCTTCCCTTGGATGATGAATGAGAATGGTGGTGGCGGTCGCCACTCCTGCTCGCCCTGCGCCTTTTTGATGACCTGTCTTTTTCGATAAAGACCGCAGCTGGTTGGACTGGCACCGTTGTTGTGGTTGTTTGTGAAACATTTCTAACAGTGGGCTGGACCGGGTATCCTTCTTCGATGACAGTACGGCGGGCGACGGGTCCACTAGAATGATAAGTATAGAATATTTAAAGAATGAAATCTATGGAATCCAAACAACTTACCCTACTCGTCGGTATTCTTCCGCCACCATCATTGAAATCTGAACACCGATGAGGCAACAGAGGAAGAAGAATATGATGTTTGCGAGTGCTTTCACACCCACCGAATCGGATCAGTATTGCTAACTAAACTCTCAAAATTTAAAATTATGGTATAGAGACATATGCATACCTAACCCCCACCCCGCTCTTAACCATCCACAAACCTGACCTATGTCCGGAACCCTAGAAATTTCATTCAGGCGCCCCGCCTTCGCTGCCGCGCACTCATCAATCGCCGGCTTCGTCAACAACGCCACACCTACAATACACAGTATCATCCCCACGAAATCAAGGAAAGCAATTGCAATCGACACATTGTTCGCCCACAGGAACGTTGCGAGTATCAGTATCGACCACACGGTGCCTATTATCCCCACCGCGAACATATAAACTACAGGTTGTGGTGCGCTTGTGTTTAAATTAGAAAATACGGTCATGACTTGTGCCAGGACGGAGAAGCAGGCGATTAATGTTACGATATTGACAAGGCGAAAAAGGATGTACCCGGGACCCGGTGAGGTGGGGCCTGAAAGGGTGGCTTTGGAACCTGGGGCAACTTCCATTGTCACAAATTTTTGAGATATTCAATGAATATTTTGGGGTTTGGGATTTGCGGCTGGCGCTGTTGTGAAATTGGTTCTTCCGGCGGGTGGATTGGGTAAAAGTTTTTTGGGGTACCGTTTATTAACAGTCCATAGGAGGTACGTCTCGTACCTTTTGGAAGGAGAGGGAAAGTATGTATACCGCGAAGAGTCAATATCACCAACACCGGATAGAGTCGCTAGGGCTCGACGAGAACGGAGTTGGGGGAACTTGAGAAGTAAAAAAAAAAACTCAGCAACGATAGTGATCGGAGGGAAAATATTATTAAGGACAAAGCGGGGGGAGCGGGGGAGGGCGACTAAAAAAGACTACTTCAATCGTAGGATCTGCGAGGTACAGAATATCCCGCTTTGATGTTCATATAGTGACGCCGCCTGCATCTAGGAGGTACCCAAATCGATAGACAGAATTTGATACCCACCACACCTCTGCTAAATAAAATTCCGTAGTTTTACCAAGAACCGACCTCAGGCTAGCCACACCAACAATGGATAGTACCCAACTTGGTACAAAAAGACAAAATAATTTTCGCCTATCTCTTGGAGGTGTGCGAGCCCAGAATCTACACTAGAAATCAAGTTGTGTAGATGAATCGGGTAACGGTCTTCGCGTACACAGTGCATATCATTAAAAACTACGTCATGGGACTACACCTTACCCCCTGTTGCAGCAAAAGATCACACACATTTCTACAAACCGTTATTCTAATCCTTCGCATGAGGTGCGGGATTTGAGTTTGGTCGCGGAAAACGAAGAGTCATCTTATAGTATGTTTAATATTTGGCTGAGGTCAGTCGACGGTCTAAAGTGGGGGAAGTTGGCCCAAATTTAAGGCATGGGATTCAGAAGTTGCCCAGCTGTGCGCGGGGTGAGGCTGTCCAGCGTGATATGTTGTGTAACAGTACTAGTTGCGGATGGACTTGCACTTTTTTTCGGCTAGGTAGGCTGGAGATATCGACCTTGGGTCAATACATCTTCGACTGGCCTCGAGGCATCCAACATTTGTAATATCAAAATATTCCCTATTGATTTTCGATAACCCGTAGTTCCCTAACTTGTGTGAATAAATAAAAAAAAAAGGATTGGTTGGCGTTTGGAAGAATCTCTGACATGGATAGCTAAGCTGAACTTAGCTAACATTTGGAACTATTTTGCCCACGATATCAAGTACAACATAATCCAACAAAGAAAACACAAAGAGAAGTCTTTGATAATGACCGCCCTTAGCATGGTCCGCACGAGCACCGCGTAGAATCTTCATTGTTAGCATCAAAACCAACGTTTCAAGGCCTTTCATAAAAAATAGCCCACTATGTAAAAGAAACCACCATACCGGGCGCTGAGCGCCTACATAAACAACTACCCTCTGGAAAGATATTCCTAAACCAATCGTGTCCTATCCTAATCCCATCCTTCACCTTCCATATGCCGGAGTGGAAAGAAGGTTTCATCGAATCGGATCTACCTCTTGAGAGTAATAATATCGGGTCCTATCCCCCATCACCTAGCAATTTTCAGAATACTTTACAAATCCTCACGTCCCCATTCAGGAACATATATTTCTGGATCTGGCTTGTGTATTCCTTTTGGTCGAACGGTTTCAAAAGACTCGATACCGTTATCCTCCCGCAACCGTTTTCGCAACTCTATAACTTCTTACTCGGATCTACGGAACTCGCTGTAGCTATAAAAGCGAAGGTGTTTTCGATAATTAACGGCAACGCGACTTTGTCCTGGCTCTTCTTCTTCTTCGGGCCTGATATATTCCCGGGGGGTCGAAAGCTATTCGAGTCACTTCAGTATTACGACGACTGGATCGAAGCATACAAACTCGTCCTACTGTTGCTTCCGGAGTTGCGGAGGCTAATAAAAAGAGTTCTATATTCTTGCCTGCAGTTGGTTAACCTCATCCTCAAAGCGATATTTATCATCGTAATCATTCTACCGTTTACGAGCTTGAATTTTACAGTGGTTGGAAATTTTAGCCCGGCACTTGCTGATTTTTTTATAGAGAGTTCGAGCGCAACTCCAAGGTCTGGGAGTCCCATATCGTCGAACCACTCATTTGCTGGTGGATTGTAAGTACGCCCCATATACCTATATCCCATAACCTTTCCCCCCTAGTCGCACATCAAACTGCCCCCTACCTAAACCAAAATACAATAGCAAATTTCTAATATTAGAGGTTACAGATTCACTACTTCTACCACTAAATCACACGACAAACATGGAGCCAAAATCAGGAAAAGCTGTTGATGCTGGCTTATATACCTACCAAGAACGTAAACGAAGCGCGGGGATGCCCTGGGCGTTGATGGTATGGATTTTTATCGCCATATTCAGTTCAGCTATGCTCATGCTTGCCATTTTGTTTGCCTGGGATCTTTCATTTTTCGCATTGCCTTGGTGCTTCTTCTCAATCTCGTACTATTTTCGCGGAGCGCGCAAGCGCCGTGTTTCCAAGAGCGGTAGTTTGAATGAGTTATCAGGGGCGGGTAGGGATCATGTATGGGCTGTCGGGTGGATGAATGGATACAGAGAAGGCCAGATACAGTATCGACAGAAGCTTTACGAGCTGGTAGGAGCCAAGGGTGGCAGGGAAGGCGAGGATCAAAACTACGACGATGACCAAGAGGATGACAAGAGAAACGATCAAGGATATAAGCTTGTTGATGAGGGTCACGAAGGAGAGAAATCGGATTATTCGCACTACAATTTTCGAAAGCAAAGATATAACGGGAGTCTCAAACCAAATATTCCGGATCCAAGACCACCCCCAAGGGGCCTGACACTCACCGATGCTGCTCTTTCACGAACGGACAGGGCGTTGTGGGAAGGTGATAGGACAGGCGAGTAGGAAAATTGGAACTTGTTGGGAATGTGTAAGAATTACAAACCAGAAAGATGATAACGAAGCTGATCAGATGCAAGGTTTTGTTGGTAGCTTTGCATAATAACTCAATATTTTTTAGGTGCACTAAGTATTTATTTTCGTATGTTTCCGTAGTTAGTGCTAGTATTAAATTTATCGCCCGTACGACATTAGTTTAATGCATATTATGCGGAGAACATCTTCTCAATGACCTTTTTGCAAGTCTGAACATCGACTTTGCCACCAGTGGCCTTCATTAGGTTTCCGATGAAGAAGTTCTTGAGGTTTGGCTTTTTCCCGGATCGTACTTGCTCCGCTTTCTCGGGGTATTCGGAGATAATATGGGTTGCGAGCTTGATAAGCCCTTCGTCATCCTCCCCTTCTGTAGGCCGCGTCGCAAGGTCGTATTCCTGAATTAATTCTGTAACACGAATATTCGAATCGTTAAAGGTGACGAGATGATCAAGGGCTCGTTTGGCATTTCCCGCAGTAACCATTCCGTTTTGGAGGTTGAAAAGCAAGTCCGCCATTTGGGCGGCGGTAACTGGATTGTCTAACCACGCTATAAAAGTAGCAGCAAGTCTACCCCCGAGTTCATGGAGAGTCCAATTCCCTATCAATTTACCCAAATGCTTTGAGCCCGGCTTGAAGTCCTGGCGGGTTGATAGGTCCTTGTAGATTGCCTTATAGTAATCCACTCTAGCTCCGTCATCGAGATCAACCATGGTGCGGGCGTCTTTGAGTGTTAGTGCAAATGGCTCATTCATCAACTCCCGGAGAATCTGGTCGGGGAGCGGAGGTAGAGTGGATTTGATATGGTTTACGAGTGACTATAGAAGTTAGTATAATGTTAATTGAATTCGATACTTTGTTTATATATCGACTTACTTCTTCAATAATTAGAGGAGGCAATTCGGCGTCTGGTTTATATCGATAGTCCACCTCTCCTTCTTTACTACGTAGCTTCTTTGATTCCCCTTTAACAGCATCCCAACCTCTCGTCTCCCCTTCGATTTCTCCACCGCTTTCACGTACTGCTATCTGACGTTTAATTTCCGCCTCAATACTTTCTTGCACTGCCTTGACACTGTTTAGGTTCTTGATTTCAACTCTTCTCCCGAGTCCTGGCAGGCCTTTTTCCTGAATGGAAACATTAACATCGCATCTTACCCCTCCCTTTTCCATACCATCAATTGCGGCTGTAGACGCTTTTAGGATACTTTGGATCTTCTTTAGGCATGCCGCCGCATGTTTCGAGGATTTCAAGCTTGGGGTTGTGATAATTTCAACCAAAGCCGAACCAGCTCTGTTGAGATCTACAAGTGTCCTTGCAGGGGTATCCTCTGTTGAAGGTTGGAATATCGATTTCGCAGTATCCTGTTCCATTTGAACTTGTTTTATGCCAATTTCAATGACCTCCGACGGACCCAGCCCATCCAGTTCGTTTAATATTATTTTTCCATCCGATGCAAAGGGATGGTAAAACTGTGTTATTTGATAGCCATTGGGTTGGTCTTTGTAAAAGTAGTGTTTACGATCAAAGGAGCTACGCCGGTTTATTCGGCAATCGAAGGCGACAGCGGCGCGGATTGCAGGGACTATTGTTGGAATGTTGAGTTTCTATAACTCCCACGAACCATGTTAGCCAGTCAACGGTGGGAGGAGACTAGACGAGAGGAGAACGAACAGGTTGTATACCGGGTATTGAAGCATCAAATGGTGCTACCCGACTATTAGGAGGTGCATTGAAAGATGTAGCAGCATCTACAAGAGATTAGCATACAGTAGCCCGCCAAGTGGAACGTAAACATACAAGAGAACAATTTTCGGGGGGCATTGAGCTGAGCGTGGATCTCCAGTCCAACTGTAACCTCCCATTTTGAGTTCCCACTCTCCTTCCCGCTACTCTTCCCTTCAGACCTTACTGAGCGAGGCTGTCCAGCTGGAGGAGGGGAGATTGGTGACTGGCTGGGCGTTTTGAGGGTCCCGGCATGGAGCCTCCGGGATTGGGTGAGGCAGGATGGGCAGACCCATTGGCCCCGATATCGAGACAATACTAGTGGCCTGCGAGCCTTCAATGCGGATGATAGGGGCGGCATTGCATGCGTCCAGCGCCGTACACTGGGTCCGGAGCTATCGAATCAATACGAGACTTGTTTGTGAGCTGAGGCGCAAAATCTAAAGTTCCACGTTTTGGCGTGTTGCAACATGTGGCGCAGACAGAAGCTGGTTCGAGGTCGTGCCACATTCCAGCTAGATTTGTAACTGCTTGGGTCCCAAACCCCAGAGTTTTTCAAAGTTAAATTTTAAATCATTCTAGACGTTCTATTGACGCTAAAATAGGGCTGTCTAGTAACAGACTGAGCTTAGGAACTGGTTGAATCCAATAGAAAGTCATCGGAAATCGAACTCCACGCAACACAGTCCAGGATTTTACTTCGTGGGCTTCAATTTGGCAGCTCTGTTCCCAGTTATCCTCAACAAGTCGAGAGTTTGGCAACTTCTTTGATGGATAGCAGTTACGGATTTATGAGCTTTCGCGGCTTCTCTTAGGCTCAGCCTCATGGATATTAATTTGCGTAATCAATCAATTATAGGAGCTAAATTTCGCTTGAGACTATTCCACACCCTTCCGAGTCAGTACGTAAGTGCCTGTATTGCTTACCCAAGTGCTTGGGCATCCGTGCATATTTAAGTAACTAAGAGGTAGGTATTCAATCGGGCCGGTGACATCAATCTCAATTAGCCAAATGACCACTGTATTCATTAAGCGGCGGTGCACGGAAAGATAGCTACGCATGGGACTCTCGCATACCGAACGCTTTCCCAGCCCCATGGCCCAAGATACCTAGTGACTCCTGTTCTCATTTCACGGCACGCGCACGAGGATATGCTGCCGTCGTCACCCTGCTTTCGCCCAACGGATTGCATAACTTCAACCGTTCACCAACGTAAATATAGTACATGATGACGGAGCTCTAACAACGTGCAGATACACCACTGCATCGCCCGCAATTTGCCTTCTCCCAAAGCTGCAGATAAGCTAGCCAGTGCTCGGCCGAGTCTTCTATCCCATCTGATATAGACCTCTCAACAGCCTGAAGGTCAAATCGCCATGTACCTCTACATGTTGTAGCACTCATTGGGACGGCGATCGCCCCGATGTAGCCAAACCAACAGGGATTGCTTCCGTTTTAGCAAGCCCAACGACCGATCGCTTCCCTTACGGGACCATCAAGAGCAGGGGTGTTTCCAAAAAGAGACGAAGGTTTGACAACAACTCTTCCCAAAATGGGATAGCCATGTCTCACATGGTGCTCCCAAGACCTTCGAAGCCCGACCATTGCTTCGATTGCGTGCGGATTCTGCCTTCTTAGCGCTATGAGATTACAGAATGATAGATACAACATCAAGTGTATCCAATCAAACTTCTTGGAATCTGAAGCCTGAGTGCATTAGTCTACAGAATGGACTAAGGATGTGGGAAAGGCTCGGAATGGTAGAGTACAACTGCATATTTGCTGGCCACTCCCTAAATGCAAGGAGGAAGATAGACAAGGTGGTCTGAGGGGAAGGACGTTCGAGAGGCACGGAAGAGGCCATAAGCTCGATGGGAATGCTTTCTGCGGTTCAATCCGTTTTCTGAGCAGCTTTTGACGAAACTTGGTATATAATACACTCTGTAACGCCTCCCGTTGTCGTTCCGTTTCGTTTATATAAACGTTTCCAGGAGGTCGGTTTCAGCATCACACAGAACACTTGAAACCTCCCAAAAATACTTCAAAATAATAGCTTGAACGCGACATTCGACAGAGCCCCACAGCATTTCAAGAGAGTTCTTTCCTTTAAAGTTTTTTTTCTTCTCCTTGACATATTTCTCAAATTTTGTTTCCCGTCTGGAGATTGAGCGGATCTTGGTAACGATATATCGACGCACCTACCAGGGATCCACTCATAGACAACCTACTCTATATATTCTCAAAAGCACCCTTGCAAATCTACGGCCACGTTTTTAGATCTCGAGAAACAAAAAACAACAACCCAAATAACACCGTTACACAAGCACTTGAGCAAAATGGCCGTAGCGGCAACTTCAAACTCAAAATCCAAAGTAGCTCCAGCCAAGCCGATGGACCAGAGTCCATTGAATGGACTACCACCTTCTCCATCCCAACTACCCTCACAATCCGAATGGGATAGAGCGTTATTACTGCCTATAGTGGATGGAGATGGACAAATACATTCGTTCGAATCTCTGATCCAGCCAGACGGAGAAATTGACACTGTGCTTGTAATATTCGGTACGTCAGACCAATGTTTATTTGGTAAATCTTGTGGAAAAAATATACTAATAGTCATGTTCATCCTGATAGTTCGCCATTTTTTCTGCGGTCTTTGTAAGAATTACATCGAATCACTATCACCCCTCATCACACCGGAAACTCTCAGATCACAGAAAACACGACTCATAATAATAGGATGCGGCGGCTACAGCATGATCAAACCATATACCAAAGAACTCCAAACCCCCTTCCACATATACACTGACCATTCGAAGGCAATATTCAAAGCTTTTGGTATGGGCAGAACATTACAAGGACCAGCAAAGAAGCCGGCCTATGTAAAGACCACTGTAGTAGAAATGGGGTTAAAAGCCTTTAAACATGTTATGAAAAGTGCTATACATGGCGGGGCACTATGGGACGCGGGTGACATGAGCCAAGTTGGTGGAGAGTGGCTTATAAGGAATGGAAAATTAGAATGGGGGCATAGGATGCCAGACACAGCAGGACACATGAGCGCTGAAGAGATATGGGACGTTGTGAAGTTTAGAAACGAAGAATATGGACAAACACAGATCAAGGAAGGAATAATAAGGGCAGGAACGATGGAAAAACACGGGGCACTGGAGCCTTCGATAGTTGAAGGTCCCACCAATTGTGGATGCAATTGAAGTTTTTGGTCTTTTTGGTCTTCTCGAAATAGGTTGGTCGTCTTTTAGCGTTATCCCACTGTTTAATCATTTGGCATTGTTCGCTTTTCTTATGAGCTAGTATGACGGGGGTTTTTTTTTTTTTGGTCTGGTCTGATTCATTTACTCGGAGCGACTTGGGACCGACATCCGGTACCGCGGTTCCATTCGGGTTTATCACCCCAATTCCTATTACCTCAGGATTATTTCAGCAGACATACATGCATGTACCGTAGAAGGGGTTTATAATGGGGAATACAAAAATGGCGAGTGCCGGACCTTTCAACTTGCTGTCATGGTCGGCAACTAGTCGACAGTCATAGCTATATGCAGATACTAATGGCCCGCAAGTAGGATCACCACGTGCCCATATGATCATGGAAACTTATGTATGCACATAGACCGATACTTGGTTATGTTGGCCTAATACTCTGTTGGAGAAAACAAATTTCCCAGAACTAAGTATTTGTGTACTATGATATGTACTAGTTAGTCATCTTGGCAATATAGTGGTTGAAATAAACAAAATACCATTCGACATCGTAGGGCGTGCTTTGACGAGCCGAGGACCGGCAGTAGCTGCACCGGTACCCTGGCACTGGATCCACTCGGTAAATACATCAGCGTACCCAAAATCCTCATCTTAAGGCCTCCAAGGCCACCAACACAGATGCCGCTTCTCCAAAGGCATGCCCCATATAAATCTTTCTATTGGATGGTGCGAAAGAAAGAAAGGATGTTGCATTTATCGCCTCATGAGACCCCCAAAATTTGTAATGAAGCTATCCGCACACATTACATAATATCATGGAATTCGTGATTGGCGTGGCGCTTCCGTGTGCAGAGCTCTGTTAACGTTATAGCTGTTATTTGGGTGGTAGCTTTGGGTGGTTTGCATGTTCTCTGGGCATTTTGGACTCGTAAAGCTTGTTTGAAGTTAGCATGACTGTTTCTATCCGGACCCACTGCTTGTCCGGCAGGGCCGTCCCAGTCCGAGATCGAACATATAAAGTATTTGAGTCCCTAGATTTGAAAAAATCAATATTGCTCTTAGTAAATCTCATCCCATTTATCATTATTGTTCAGCAGCCTCATTTCGAACTTTATAGTTCTAGGAACGGGGCTTACCTACTTCAAGTGCTTTCCAGGATGTCTTGACCAATATCCCGGGAAGCCATGCAGCCGAGCAGGTCGGAATAAAGATTGGACGCCAAGCTAGCGGGCATCTGGAATACTAAGATGGATCCTTCACTCAACACGGATTGCCGGGTGGTAGCGCTGCACCGCTATATGAGGGAAGACGTTCCCAGCGGAATAAAAATTGTAAAACTGAGCAGCGGATCTTCTTCTCGATCAACCTTCAACCCTTAAGACTGGGTTATCTTCTGCTGTGCAACATTTTACCCTACGCATGTCCAAGACTACTAAGGATGGGACTTCAGATCATTCATCAAACCCTTTCAACTCAATTCAATTCAGGCCTTCGCTACAGTAAGGCCCTCATGCGCTTAATGGAATACAGGGCTCTGGACCAATCTCCATGGATAGGTACCAATTAACAGGTGCTATTAATGAACTATTGGGATCGTGTTCCCATTCAAAGTAAGTATTATCTTTCCCAAAGAAAACAAACGCCACGATGTTCGATACATCATAAATGAAATGAAAAGGTGATCATGATATTCAAAGAGGATGACGGGCTTCTAGCTCTTTAGACCGTGGCCTGCCCCCTTATGAAAAGCAATAACAGCAATGATAACAAAGCAACAAACTAGACCAACCAGTACCAGAACTTCTCAAGTAGGTTCTTAGGGATCTGCTCAGGCCAGTACTCGGCATCGATAGCGGCCTTCCCGGTATACAAGTCGACTTCTTCTGGCTTGTGAATCTTTGTGCGCTTAAAAATCTTCCAGAATGCATAAAGGACGAAGAAGATTGGGATACCGATATACGCAATGATGAAGTCTTCGACCTTCCAGTTACCCTTAGTGAAGACGGCGAAGCCGTTGAAAAGGATGATGATTGAAAAGAAGACGAGACCTGCCCATGCAGTATACGGCTGCCCCCAGGAACGGAACGGAAGTGTGGACCTATCGACGCCTTGGGCCTTGAGAGCTGCAGTGAATCGGATTGAAGCTACGCAAATTGTTGCCCAAGTGAACAGGTTGGCAATTGTTACGATATTGGAGAACCAGTTGAAAACGTTGCCGGATCCGCTGGAGACAGTCATAAAAGTGAGGAGGGAAACAGAAGCGGTAACTGCGACACACCAGACAGGGACACCACGCTTGCTGCATTTGAGGAGGAATCGTGGGGCTTGTCCAATCTGCGCCATAGCGAAGAGGTATCGGGAACCCGTATAGAGGAAGGCATTTCCAGATGACGAGGCGGATGTCAAGATTACCGCATTAATAATGTGGGGTAGACCCTTGATTCCAGCACGGTCAATGGCAATAACCCATGGGGATTGAGCAGCACCTGGGGCACCATCAGCTTGAGCCTGGAGAAGCTTGGAGTCGTTGTATGGAACGAGGACACCGATTGCCAATGTTCCGAGGACGTAGAAGAAGAGGATACGCCAAAAGACACGACGGACGGCCTTGGGGATGTTCTTGCGGGGATTTTCGGCTTCACCAGCGGCAACAGCGACCATCTCGACACCACCGTATGAGAAAGCGGCATTCACCAATGTGTTAAAAAGGCCGAGGAAACGACCGGTATCGCCAGTGCCGATATACTCTTTCATGGCGCCGGGGTTTCTCCAGTACTGGAAGCCGTATCTGTGTCTGTCTGGACCACCACCAACATCAAGGATGAATGCAAGGATGATCAAACCGACAATCGTTATGATTTTGATACTTGCGAACCAGAATTCAGCTTCACCATATATCGACACTGCCCAAATATTGAGCCCAATAATGAGGACAATGATTACGGCGATGTAAATGGAAGCATGATCTGCATTGTGGTCCCAGTATCCGATAACAAGAGCAGCCGCAGAAATTTCGACGCAGAGTGTGATAGCAGAATTGTACCATTGGTTCCATCCAACAGCGAAGCCAAGAGCCTCGTCGACATAACGATCAGCTAGTTGAGGGATAGCGCCGGGGAGAGGAAGCCAGGTAGCCATTTCGCCGAGACATTGCATCATGGCGAAGATTGCAATACCCGTCAATGAGTAACCGAGGAGGACAGAGAGAGGACCAGAGCCAGCAAGGGCCCTGCCGACACCCAAGAAAAGACCCGTTCCGATGGTACCACCGAGAGCGATAAACTGGATATGACGGGACTTTAAACTGTAATTTTCAATTACGGTCAACGATTATGATTCTTGACAAATATATGGGACTGAGGATACCTGAGTTACTTACCCACGAGCGACATAGCCGTATTTCTCGAAGTCTTCAGCGTTTTGATAGATGTTGGCTGCTTCATTTTTGGCAACCTCCGATCGTTCTGGTTTTACACCAGTCTCGCTGGCGCGATGCTGGTTTTTCTCGACGTCGTCCGACATTTTTATCGAATCCCAAGGCAGTCTACTCAATGAAGAGGACGATTTCACTGATACCTCTTTTGTAGGGAAATTGGTATGTGTACTGTGTTTCGCTTTTACTTCTGAAAGCGAAGCGGAAGAACACTAAGCATGAGATGGAAAGGGTGATAGAGGATATTGATGGATTTAGAAGGGCGAGAGGGCCCTTCTTATAAAGTAGACCTGAGATGGGTAGAGGTAACAGGAAACTGCCTGCGTGTCTAGAAGAGGTGGCGATCCCACTCAATTAACAACATTGGGTGGTACAAAACTACAAGCAACCACCCCGAGATACTTCTCACCCACTCCCACAACCGCTGAGGCACTTCTTCTCGACTGCTGCACGATACCATGTTGTCCAAGGATGAAAAGAAGCAAAGGATTCTATCGGGCAGAAGAAAAAGCAAAACACCCACAAGAATGTCTTATGCATGTCGCGAAAGTAGGAAATAGCGAAACAGATAATAATACCGGCTTGCTAAAAGGTTGGACTAACGCCCGAAGGCACCATACCTTGTGTGCTAGGACGCAGACGAGCTGCACCCCGGAGGTGTTACCAACCTGGACTCGAGCGGGAAAGGCGAGAATCAGGACAGGCACCACCCTACAGTTCGCTATATCGAATCAGGATAGCGGCCAGGTTGTTATCACCAAAGCCTATAGCGCCTAGCTAATTACCGTTGGTGTCTCAATCTTAACTTCAATAGTGTTTTGGATAACGAGCTAGAATTCTTTTTGTCGATGGTAATGCAAGATAGTCCAAGGAAACCGGCCTCAAAGATCTGGATAGTCTAGTACCCTGTCTTTGGGGGGTTCCAGTGGGACACTCAAACCCACCGAGATTGGTACAAGGCAATTCCTCCATATTCACCATACCCGTCTACCATTTCAAATACTAGCAACTATTGTGGGTTCCCGGTTCTCGGGCAAGCATACTTGACACTCCCGTCGGGGAAAGCTGGATTTGACATGACGGTGAAGATTCAACGTTGCCATTCGAATTCCCACATGAGAATCCCAGATAGGCAGCAGCGTCAAGGAAAAAGAAAGAAACGTGCGTCACGAACCCGTGCCCCGGCCCACCGTCGTCAGTTTGCAGGGATTAGACGAGGCTTCATGGACACAAGCAAAAGCCAATATGCCGGCCTCCGCATTGGCATAAACAAAACTCCGCTTGGATCAAAAAAGCCCTAGATTCTATTCGTTCTGCATAACTTGGCTTGGGTTTACTTGTCTTGCTTCGAAAAGGTCTGCATCGGTCTAGCCGTAGAGACAGACACCGGATAGCCCAGCAGTTTTTGGAAATCGCCGTAGTGCAGAATATAGGTTTTCCTACAGCGTTGCAGAGCCATCGTCTAGAAACCTCGGTTCAGAGATCCAACGGGGTGGGCAAATGGTCCAACACAGAGGAGTTATCGCTGGAGAGCCTCGTTTCTGGTTCCGGGATGATCCCAAATTACCATGATTTGGATCTTCTGAAACGAGTCACGATACCTAGAATGGCATCTCTGATGAACATACCTAGCTCCCACGCTTCTAGATTTCCCAGCATTCGCCTGTCAAGAGATCTAAATCAAATCCAATAAATCCCCAATGCACCGGCTATCTACGGGGTGCGAAGCAACCCAAGAAAGACACCCAACTTACGCCACCCAGGCTTGTTGCCTAGATTTCATCAGTGTATTTCCAGCTTGGCCTGATTGACCGCCAAACTCTTCACCACACACACACACACACGCAAAGATGACATTTTGATATTTTTGCCCCCATCAGTGTTGCAAATGTTTTTAAGCTTGAGCACGCAAACCACGGATATCTTTTGCCTCCTAACTATGTTGGTGGAGTATTAAACTAACTTCACTCTTATCGGTGGCCTTCTATCAAGGATATCTTCTGTGGGGGATCACGCTATATATTCTTACAGGTATCTGTTTGATCGTTATCATCTAAGATAGGGAACCGGGTTGGGTTTTCTGTTTGTTGCTTTCTGCTGCCAAGGGCTCTTGGTCTTTTAGAGACCCACCCATATCTAAGGAACCTGGGTCTGACTGCTGCCTGAAGCTGTCCAAGAAGACCGGAGACATTTCTTTGCATTGCTTGTATTTTCTTGACATGAGCTTGGATACGGTTGCAAAGCTTGTTCTCCAACATCGAATCGGCGCTAATGCAATCGCAGACTTGGAGCCTGTTTTCCATGCTTTTTTGCTGTTAGGCCACAAGTTTGAAGACCGAGCGATATCTTTCGGGTACAGCGATGTTATCCGATTTTCAACGTTTCCGATATCTAACGAAAATTCTAGTGGGTTTACATCCCGAGCTTCAAGCCGGCGATGTAAATTCTGGAACCCGAGATTTCGGGCGGGAAGCAGGCCACAAACGCCTGCCCTGAAGCAGCTTTAATCTTCATTTTTACCCGCTATAATGGTTATCAAAATTTTATTATGGATCTCCAAAAATACACCCTTTTACGATATCGCGGTGTTGATTCGTTTCCGAAATACGACAGGCCCGAACCTCTAAATCTACTAGCCATTCCTCCTCAATCTGGCAGGTGATAGTGGCCCCGAAGCGTCGTTATTGCAGAATGAGTCGCTCGATGCTGGCCTATCATGCCTCAAAATTCGCCATCGTAACTGCCGACTGAGTTATATTATACGATCTATATCTTCCAACCATCATTTCTGACAGCTTGGTTCCATTGCATGTGGTTTACAATATGCTAGGTTCACATGCACATCTTCGCCCCGGGCTGTCCCGTTGGACCCTGGTTGGAATTCCCTGGACGTGGGGGTAAGATGATACAGCTCGTATTCACAAACCTACTGCACGCTGGTACACTTATTAAACTGAAGTGAAGCGCATCACGACATTTTTGTGGAAAGCCATTTAATGATATTCTCAGCATCGACAGTATTTACAATAATGCCTTCTCTTCAGCTGACCCGATATAGATTTCATCGCAACTCACATAGGCAAGTAGATGCGGCTTCATTTCGTAATAGATCGTTCTTCCATGCCCCTAAACAACATATCTACCAGATTTACATATTGTTGCAGGAGCTAGTTCTTAAACACGCGACTAGGTTTGGATTTAGGCAGCCGACGCCTCTTTCCCCAGATTATTTGAGCTATAGAGTTTTATGTAAACGGCGACGCAACCAATGCCCAAATTCCCATTGGCCCGAGATACTCAGCCCGAACATATCCTCTCGGACGATACTACCAAGATGGGATGACTTGTTGACACCAATATCCTCCAAAAGCCTCCTCGTGTTCATGTTCGGACCTCAAAGATAAGCGAATGCCCCACACATGCACAGAAAGCTACGCAAGACCATACAGCTTTCCGCCCGCTCTTTGACGAATTGAACTATGCAGCTGCAGCCAAGGTAGCGCCATAATCAGAGCAGGTTTTTTTTTTTTTTCCTGTACAGAGTATGCATCAGAATAGTCAACTATCCCACAACAGGATTTTGTTTGAATTTTTTGCCAGCCACCTTTCTGTAGAATCCGGTTTGAACATGGCAAAATCCAGTCCGATTGATGATTATTGAACATTGGGGGCTTCATATGCTGATAAAGCATTTGGATAATCTGGTGTTAAGAGACGGTCTCTTTTTTTTTTTGCGACGGGCTTCCCGAGGGCGGTGGATCGGCATGATACATGCACAACCACGTTTTTTCCTTCCTTCCTTCTTTCTTTTTTTTTTCTTTTCGCTTTTGATTCTCATAATTGAAAACGATCATCGGTCATCTCCTGGGAATGTATTCCAATCCGGATATCACGCTACCAGATACCCAGAATCTGGGCCAATTGCTTGTTTGCTCCTCATGAACTTGGCGTATGCCAAGTAAAATGTTCCCAGCCAGCTGCACAGGGATGGCAACCAACGCAGAATTCGTGTTATAGTTTCGTCGGGGCTGGTTTGGAGACTGGATTGGGCTGGTCTTGTTTTTTGGATCCATCTTTTCAGATACCGATCAGTTGGTGCGGGGCCGGCTGCCCAGCTCTTTGCGTAACGTGGTCACAGTACCTTGACAAATAGTAGCCGTCCCTTTGCTGGGCAAATTCGGTACCCGGATTCTTTCTCAGATACAAATTCTGTTATTCGTCTACTTCTAGAGTCTAGAATCAAAAGGCTGTGAGGCTAGCTGCGGCAAGCCCTGATCCACGGTCTCATGATGTCGCCTATTCACCCTAGATTTCCCTCAAAATATTCTCGTTTGGTTGATACTGAGACTAAAGGCCGACATTAGGTAAAGACTTCATGTTATGGAAATAACTGTCCAAAGCCCTGTCATGTGGACCATTCCTAATTGTTTTGGCTAGAGTTTACGTGGACATTTGACGAAACGTCAGCTTCAGAATTTAAATTGTTGCCTAGCTGGTCTTACATAAACACCATCGCCAAAGGCTTCAAAATGGATTGATACATAGTTCTCGAGTAACCTCAGGGCCCTAGAGCCATATAACCAACCCTTTCCTTTAGGCTCCTTCGAACCCGGCCTTAGGTATCATGCTCCCGTTCATGATCTACAGCTTACCCGGGCATCGGGATCAATTAGTCCCTCAGAAAGTACATTCTCGTAGGCATATACCCTGCAGCCTTGGTGATAAGCTTTTTGCATTTGCATATTCCGAAAGCCGAGATATCGGATCTCCGGCTAGGCGTTATGGTGGGGGAACACTGCATGGAAAGCCGACCCGGCGGAAGTATTATTTCTGCATTTTACGTCCTATATCTATATTTCTTTTTTGTTTTTATAGTCTCTACC
The DNA here is from genome assembly GCA_036872735.1 of Orbilia javanica. Lineage (NCBI taxonomy): Eukaryota > Fungi > Ascomycota > Orbiliomycetes > Orbiliales > Orbiliaceae > Orbilia > Orbilia javanica. Next base: position 2,134,656 of record JAVHNR010000004.1, on the reverse strand, counting down.
GTTCTCAAAAGGGCAGTTTCATTGTGGTTCCTCAAGCCTCTAGTACCGTAGTGCTCAATGTAAATAGTGTAACTTGAAAACACTCTAGGCAGGCCCGGGACTGCAGTAGTAATTTGTCAAGAAGCATGGCTTTTAGTAAGATGCTTATTAAGATATGGCGTATAAATCGGATCTCTGTGACACGACAGCGCGCATATCGGGTTTCGGGTTTGATACAATCGATCTTAGGGCATCGGGAAGCCTAAACACCTTGGATTGGTGAGCTTGGTCACGGCAACCGATGCCATAGTTAATACCCTATGCAGAATACCCTGTCTAGGCTCCAGCAATGATACGGGGCCGCTGTTACACAAAATTACAGGACTTTTTTTCCATCTGTCCTCATATTGTCATGATACTACAACACTAGTTCAGCATGCATATGTGTGCCCTAACGTTACTGCCCTAGAAAGACCTAGCATTAATAACGTCCTACGAAGAGGATTAGGAAATTGTCTAAATACAATGTTCTAGGTTAACTGGATTCTTGTCAGCGCGTAAATTACACATGATGCCTTCTACAGTATACAGGGCATATGATACCGATCTATCATGCATGTTGTAACACAAGGTTCTGCCGGGTCGCCTACCCCAGCGCTATACAGAACGATGTCGTCCCCTTGGCACTCCTCAATGTCTTGAAATCGGCAGGAAATTGCTAGATTGGGGACAGATTTCCCGAAAGCTGTACAGGGGATATTCTCAGGGCTGGAAGGCTGCAGCAGTTTGTTTCAGGGATATCCTGTTTTATGTTTTACCCTACGTTATATAGCACAGTACAAATGATAAAGGTGTTAGATTTCTTAGGATATCGTCGAACCTCAGCGCTGAGGTAGCAAAGCCTACGCTGGTGGGTTTGTGGCACTTATATACCCCAACCACACTACTATCAGCACTGGTACCTTCATCCACCTAGCCAGCCTCGCAACAACTACCTGGGGAATTGCCTCACAAAGGCTTAAGGCGGCTTCGAGATGTTCACGACAATTCAGAAAAACCTTTGCCTTTCCTTAGATGGCAATAAAGCCTCCAAAAAGCAATCCTACCGCTACTACTGTAATCTCGAGATCTCAAGAGGCCACCGAAGGCTGCATGCCGCGCGCACAAATATGAAATGAATCCTGAGAATGTGAGGCTTTTCACCAAGAGGATCCCCGAATAGATATCCATATCGACCTAGGCCGAGACTAGTCCAATCGCAGTTTCCAAATGAGCTTCCAAAATTCCAATATTTATAGAAAATAATGTTACCCCGAGCCCAATCGAAATTATCGAAATGCCTGCCACGAAGTATACATCGAATTTCGACACCAATGCCTCGGCGTGTTCCTAAATCGGGTGTACTAGCCGTAGTAGGACAAAGTAAGGACCGTCCAGCTCCGGGATTAAGACAAATCAAGCCTATCCATTAATTAACCCGACAATATACCTGCCATACATCATGCATCAACTGCAAACTAGACAGCTCTCGGATTCAATCATATGTATCTAGATTTAGCAACATATGGCCAGCACTAGGCTTTGTGATGGCTTCGAGGCTATGTTGCTGATGCCGAAAGTAGTTGTCTGGTTGCATGCACTATTGACGAATATTTTTTGTCAAGACCGTTACATTCGCTGATGTTGATCAATATGATTGGATCCGTGAGTGTGCCTCCGGGTTTTCAGCTAACCCAATGCAGTACCATCGACGTGTAGTATGTTGTATTTTGATCCTTTATGTGGACAGAATCGGATTCCGCGGTAGCTCGAAAAAAGCTGAGGCTAGGACGCATTATGTAGTAACATTTTTCGTTTTGCCATCGCCGTTCTCGACCTAGACATTGAAGATATTTTGTCCGGGTGCATCTACCGATATGACGACAGGCTCCCCGGCAGATGTGGATTAAACGAGACGTAAATGTCTTGGCTGCAGCTTATCGGTTGCTTCCGGAAGGTGGAGTAATCCGACATATATCCGTTCGAAAGCCGGGGGTTTTCCCAACTGTGGAGGAGGAACCTGGTCAAAATTCTGGTCAGCAGAGATATAATCATTTATGAGAGCTAGCACTTCCATCTATGGCACTAAATTCGAAGGCAAAGCGGGGAATTCTTTTTGGGTTCATTAAGGAAAGACTGGTTTTATTATTTGACGCCGTAGTATGCGAGTTTATGCTGTGCTATGCTACAAAAATCCAATTCCATGCAACTTCCAACCATTAATAATGTACGCAGACTAATAAATATCAATTAAAATTAATCATTAAGGAGTGTGTGTGTGTTTGCTGTTTGCAATAGTAATATGCTCATAAGGAAATCCATCTCGTATTCGTCGTTGAAGTGTTTCTTTTGTGGAGAAATGATAAACCATTTTAGAATGTGGTTTTCGGAGTTTGAGGATCGCTCGAGATCTTGAGATCACCGCAGTGAAGGGCTCTCATATTGAATCTCGTTGCATTTAGAGCCAGCAGTTTTGTGGCTGGTCTTGGTAGTAGGTGATGTAAACCTCGATGACACCCTCAGCGGTGGTGCCACTCTTGGAGACGCTGCTGAAGGCCTCTGGGGAAGCAATGACAGTCTCAACGCCGTCTCTGGCAACATCGATGGCGATGAAGTTGAACCAAAGGTTGGTCTTTGGGTTGCGAGCGCGGAAGCATGCACCGCAGGCAGGAGAGTTCCAGCCAGTGACGAACTTGTGGGCAGCAACTTGGACATTTGGCTTGAGCTTGGTCCTGAGCTGGCTGAGGTTCTGAACGGTACCCTTGAACTTGGTGATCAAGCCGTTGGCACCGTCAGAGCAAGCAAAGCTGGTGAGTGGAAGGTTCCTGGCATAGGAGTAGTTAGGGTCGTATTTCAACTGGCTGGCGGAAGCGCAAGCGACCAAGAGGAGGAGAGTGTAGAAGAATCGGAACAACATTTCGATTATTGTTTAGAAGTGTTCGTTAAAAACGAAGGTTATTGAATATAAAGTTTATATTGAGTGGTTTTGGAGTAGCGAATGTATTGAAGCTATGAGAGGAAGATGATGCTGATGATGATGATAAAAAAATATTCAATTTGACGGTAGATTCAATGAGTATATATACTTGAGAGCGGGCAGTTCGGAGCCCTATGCTTCTCAAGCTGCATTAGTCTACAATCACCATTCTCAATCGCGATGCTCACGGGATTCTGTGAACATTCATCCGTGAGGTTACTTCGAGGCAAGGTTTGTCGAGCGGATAAGGACTAGGGTAAGATAAAAATAGTAGAGTTCTTGTTGTTCAGTATTCCTCTTTGCGTCACAAGCGAAGGGAACCCTCACCAAAAAAAAATTGCGGGCTGGCCGGACAAGACCCGTTATAGCCATTTAGGGGATAGTGCCCTTTGGTTTTCCTTTCATTGCCTCCAGCCTATGAACTCAACCGGCGAAATGCTTTGACGAATGTAACCCGAGATCATGAGAAGTGACATCAGAAATGGACCTAGCTGCCCGAAAAAAGCTTCTTAGTGAGGTGATATCTGGCGAACGAGCGGCAGAGCTTGATATTTCCTGTAATATTTACATATAGTCCCCACAACATGCATTGCATTTGCTTGTTCATTGCATTGTGAGAATAATCCCTTTTCTTTCAGGCATCAAGCCGTTGGTCTAGAGCTCGCCATCAGGCCATTCCCCCATGCGCATGCCAGAATACCACCAACGTGGATCAACGGTAATTAACCTGGCTACGCTGGCTAATATGTATTGGGAGTTAATATAATCTGACAAACATCTTGATAAGAGTTTCCCGTAATCACTCCCAGTGATAACATTTCCGTAGACTGTTTTTCATAATAAGTCAGAAAAAAAAGTACTTAGATATGGTAATATTTTAATTTGATATCAAATGCAATCTACTGCGCGCTAGGGCTGAACTGTCGATAGTAATATGTCTTCAGCTTTTGCCGCATTTGCCTTTGCTTGCGGCGGTATTGTCAGCCCAGTGTCTAATATCATACTAGAGATTTGGGCTGGATATCGCTAGCATAGGAATGTTTTTCTCCACCTGGCTTAGAAGCAATAAAGCCATGTCGCAGTAGCTAATCTGGATCGAGACGAGTCCCTCCACACTCTTGGGTGCCAGGTTATCATTATGTTTCTCGTGGGGAGAAAACGGGCAGATGCCTTATATCAGGGTTTCTGCACTGTAACCTTTTTAAGGCCTTGTCTAACTTTTTTTGGGGTGCTCCGATACTTTTATGTTGTTTCTCCGCGCTGTCCACGGAATTTTTACCAACAATCCACCGACACGAGAGATTTGCTTGTGTTCTATCCGGAGATGGAAGGATACAGCTTTGATATGCAGCTGCGCCGAGTTACCTTGCCTTGGTCGCTGCCAAGCTCGCGGATTGTGAACCTTTTGGGAATACTTTCTCGATGCAACATCTTGTCAGAATGCTAGAGCCTAGATTGTCAATGGGGAAAAAAAAAAAAAACTTCTTCTTGAGTTAGATTACTAAATACTTGACGTAGGATCAGAGGAAATTGAAGCAAATCCAATATCCGTTTGCGAATGTAGATTTGTTTGATGTTCCCACGGTGACCAGAGTTTTGTCTGACTTCTGCGTCTGCGTATGTACCAGCGAGGTGCGCATGCTCCTCAAAATACATTCACAAATTGCAAACGTCCAAACCTCAGATACCAGCGGCCTTCAAGGGAACGGCTGTTGTAGGAAAAAAAAAAAAAAAAAAAAAAAAAAAAAAAAAAAAAAAAATACAAGTTACTACGAACTTCCTGACCATAGCCGACGTCATCGAGCGTGTGTGGTGGGACAAACCGGCTCACTTTCTCGAATATTCGGTCTCGTCTATCTGGCGTGATGTCTAAGAAGGATATTTTTACTTCCTGCACAGCACAAATGCAACGGCAAGCAAAAGCAAGTCAGGCCAACCAACGGTGGTAGTGGCTTGACTCGAGGCTGGGGAAATGTGGTGCAGAAAAATTCTTTGTCAGAATCGGCTTTTGGAATTCTCGGCTTGCCGAGTAGCAGGATTACGCCCAAAGCCGAATCAGCACCTGGAGCAAATGAAGGTAAGCTAGACCCTGTGGAATGCTTCTGCAGTCTGGCCCGAGCGGTCCCTGTCCGGCTTCAAGGATTTCTTACGATTGGTCTCCAGATAGCCGTCCTACATTTGACTCAACGAATAACAGACGTGATCCGATGTCTAACTGCATACAGCAGGGCCATCATTGCACCTTTCACCAAGTTTTACAACATGAATTGGGAAGCACTGCAGGAAAAACGAGATCTAGCAGCTGCAGATGATTGGCCCTCGCCTCTCGAGATGGATGAAAGGAACAAGGAAAACCCTTTTGTTGCGAAATATCCCGACAACGAAAATATCTCATTCCGGCTATGCCCTTCATCCTGATTCGGCCCGGGAAATATTCGAAGTTGATTGCATTTCGCACGAAATCCGAGCAGCTCAATTTCCGCACATCGGCACAGGGCATGGCAACAGTAATCAACAGGAGAAAGCTGGGAAACACCGAACAAAGTTGCGATACCTCGAAACAAATGAGGGGAAAAGATCAGATGAAGGTCTCCAGTATATATGTCGAGCATCAGAAGGAGGGGCGACTAAACCGGTCGAGCTCTTGAGATCCAAACCACTGCAAACCTAGCTGTTCTTGCATGCTCTTGCATAAGTCAAGAATGTCATTTGGGAAAGTTTTCCAATGAAATCGAGCGACATCCAGGAAAGCTGCGTTATTGATCTCGTGAATCAATCATCAGCAGGCTTGGAAGCAGGGGAGCGGACAGCGCTATGCTATCTGCGGAAGAAAATTTTCAATGCTGCGGGATCGATAAGAGCAATGTCCCTTGACGATATGATCGTCGACAGGCCATAGCATTAGCTGCGACGGGCGCATTTTACAGACGGGAGGATGGCTATGGGCCCATAAGGGCTTGGAAATTCGATCAAAGGTACCACCGGCGAACAGTGCATGTACAGACACAAGCACGGTACGACGGAAGGGTACGTCAGGCGACCATCATCAAGATTGGACTTAGGGCACAAGCGAAGAGCTGCCCGGCCGTGGGCTGCGCATCGAAATTCGGGCGGCGGCGAAAATTTTTCTTCTATCGGCATCGACATAGAGAATTTCGCAGTATCAACCTGACTGGCGCACTGTCGCAAATATCTCATCCTCCCACAGGAAAACGAGTAACCCACGACAACATCCCTTGAAGCCAACTCGATCACAAGGAACTTCTAACCCCGTTTTGAAGATATTGCAGCCAAGCTCGACACTAGCAGACCTATCATTTGCAATAACGTGCGAGAACTTACAAGTCTAATACATTTTCCAAACCTCTTTCGGGCCAAGTGTGCAGCGCAGCGCAGTTGCGAAACCGAAGAGTGGGAAAACACGCATCGCTTCATCTCGCATCCACCCTTTTATGGACACCTCAACCAGGAAAGGTAAAAATAATAAACTCCTTCCCCAATCAGAAAATTGGGCGGTGCCAGGAAATAACCAAATGACTAACGCCTCATTCCTTTGTTGCTCATCCCTCCACTCATTCAGTCTTTTCTCACCAGTTTCCACCACCATCACTACTACCAGAGTCACGGTTGGGCAGTCGTTGTTGAGGACCGACCACTCTTTGCCCCAACTACAGACGACCGTGCAGATTCGGCAAACCGTCGTCACCGGTTGCCATCGACAGATTTAAACCGGTTTCCTGCGGGGCTACTCGGAATACAACCCCCTGAAATCACTAACCACGACCTTCAACACCAACATTCCTTTGAAATAGATCTTTTTTTCGTTACGACGGGACGCTCCTTTTTCTGGCTTTGTTGTTTGAATTTTGTTGCTACTGTTTTTTTTTTTTTTTTTTTTTTTTTTTTAGAAAGCCGCGATTTACGAAACCAGAGAGGAAAACAACAAAAAAAAAAAAAAGAAAGAAAGAAAGAGAGAACAAAAAAAAGCATAGAGAATTATCTTATTTTATGAAGGTAGTTCCGAGGACCTTGCAAAATTCTGTCTAATATTGTTAGGGGGCTTTCCTAGTCCCCGACTTCACCGTCGTCAAAATTACGAAACTAGGGAGCCGCGGGGGCGTGTCGATTGACCGTCAACGCGTGAAGTCCAGCGAACTCCGGTTGGAAGCGATGTCGGTTGTCCAACACCGCTCACGAAGGTTGTCGGCGTCCTCAAATACAGATGACTTGCACGCAGAAATAGATTCGCTGCAGGCGCAGTTGGATACGACACAGTCAAACCTTGGAACACTCCGAGGCACAAACAACCGTTTAAACGACCGTATCCAAAATCTTGAAGCACAACTTGACGACAATGCGGTGCATGTGCAGACACAAGAAAAGGACATAAACTCCTTGCGACGACAGTTACGAATAAGCGGCGCCGAGATAACGAGATTACGAACAGAGAGAGAGGTCTTAGAGAAGGATTATGAAAGTGTCCAGAGGGACGTCATACGGGAGCAAGATGAGAGCAGAAAGCTCATGGACAAGGTTGCGGAGCTGGAGGAGCAAGTAGCTTCGGCTCTCCACTTACATGTCGTGTCGAGTAATAGAGTGGGAAGTTCTGGAGGTAATACGGACAAGAAAAGGCCGACATCATGGCTGGATCTGAGTGCAAAATTGCGGGAAACGGAGAATGAACTTGACGCCGTCCAACAGGAACGAGATTGGCTTGAGGGGCAGTTGGAGAAATTTATTCACGCTAAAGATGCTCTGGATAGTAACTTTAGTATTCAAAATTTACGCTCCCGGATCAGCATGAGTTCTATAGCGGAAAGCGCGCGCAGTTATAGATCAGGTAGCCGACGAAGCAGCACATCCTCGCATGCGCCGGTAAACAAACAATCTTTGGGCCAGGAACTTGGTTTGGAGTGGAACGGGGAGTACGACTCGGATGCAGGCTCGGATGATTCTGGGGACTCCGACTCCACGGAACGAGCAGATAACGAATCCGAAGCGGGGCAAACCCCAGAAGTTCCCCGAATTGTGACCGAAGACGACGCCGTCTCGGTTGCGTCCTCGTCAAAGGGTAAACTAAAAGATTTCGCATTGAGATTAGACACATCCGGTCGTGCATACCGGGGGCGATCCCGAGCCCCATCTGCTTCCTCGCACCGTGCCCCATCAATTGCAGCATCTATTCGATCCCGAATGTCTGGTCGAAGCATACGCCCTGGCAGCCGGTTGTCAAATTTGGATGATATACCGCCTCCTCCGGTGACAGCCACCGCCGTCTTCCACGAGATCGAACGCCAGCACGATGCCAAAGTTTCCAAACTACAGAATGATATCGTGACCCTTAGCACGGATTTGCAAGGGGAAATCGAGATTCTGCAACAAGAAGTTAATGCTGCACGGGAGGAACGGGATGTCTGTGTCCTAGAGATTCAGAAGTTGAGCACCGAGATCAGCGTCGTGAATGCCCGCCATGAGGATTCCCTAACAGCACTCGAGGCCGCGCTCGCTACCGCCGAGGCAGCGACGGAGCAAGCCAAGGCAGCAGAAGAGCAAGCCAAGGCAGCGACGGAGCAGGTTAAGGCAGAGCTGCAAGCTAAAACCGAGATTCTAGCCCTCCCACCCCCGCCTCCTGTCGTAGAGATTGTGGAGGTTCCTATGGCCAAAGAGACCAAGGAAGTCAAAGAGATGGGCGTCCAGACTGATTCATACGAACCCGAGTTGACGCCTGATACCCGCGAAATCTTGGAGTCTGCCGCCTGTGACGTACCTGGAGAAGAACTGGTGAAGGTTGTTGAAGAAGCTGAAGAAACAGCTCCTGAAGAGCTAGAAGAAGAAGAGGAGGAGGAGGAAGAGGAGGAGGAGGAAGAGGAGGAGGAAGAAGCGATGACAGTCATTGAAGCTCAAATCCCGGTTGAACCCTCCGCACCGCCAGAACCCGTGGAACCACCGGTTGCCCACTTCACTGCAGCTTTGGAGGCTGAGGTTAACACGCTCAGGGAACAGGAACAACTCCGATTAGCTGATAATCTCAAGCTAAAATCGGAAATCGATGTTTTAACTCGAGACCTAAGGGAGAAAGATACGTTACTACGAGCTGAGGTCGTTCGGCTAGAAAGTCATCTGGACGAACTTATCAGGGATAACCGCAATATGAAAGACGACGCTGAAATCAATCACTACAAAGTCGAAAATCTTGCAGATGAACTGGATCGAACTCGAGAATTACTCCAAATCCAAGCTGGTGAAAGGCGTGAGTTTATGGAGGAAATAGAGCAACTCCGGGCGCGAAATAGGGAGCTAGAGCTTCAAATGCGCATTCGGTTAGCGACCCCGTCTCCGGTTCCCCAAGAAGAAGGTACGGATGAACGTTCGGCCGATATTACCCCCTTTACGTTCCCTCTTAAGGATTCTTCAAGCGCGAAATCAGACTTCGAAGACGATAGCCTGGACAGGTCCGATAACGAGTTTGCGCTTGTATCTGACTCGGAATCAGATATTCCACCGCCTGCCCCGGCTCCCACGAAGCATAGACGGCGCAAATCTAGCTCCGGGGGGCGTAGAAGACACCACTCCAAACGAGAAAAGAAGAAAGAGAGGGACAGGGACAGGGACAGGGAAAGGGAAAGGGAAAGGGAAGGGGGGAGAGAGAGGGAGAGGGAGAGGGAGAGGGAAGTGAGAGTGGAGATACCAAAAGAGACGCCAACTCCACGAAAACAATCGCACTCGAAACAATCATCCGTATCCAAGATCCCGACCGCTTCCAAGATACCATCGGCGACCAAGTCAACGAGGAAGAGTATGACCCTACCAAGGTCCGTTTCTGCGCAGTTGCCTCCAGCATCAAAGTCACCAAGATCCCCACCCACGCCACCCCCAGAGCCACGGTTTGAACGCGAGCTTCATTCATCTGCTCAGGAAGAACCACGAACACGGCCATCGACTTTAGCTCTCAAAATCCCCCGACCTAGCATCAGTTTTCGTGGGGCACAGACACCAGTTGAGCCTCCGCCTGATAAAACCTACTGGAAGGATCTTATGGTTGGTGGGTACTCCATGCCACCACACGAATACAATAAACATCGTCGCGATATGCGCAATTTCCACAAAAACATGCAGATCAAGGTCACGGCAAAGGGTGTCGAAACGAAAGGGCGAGTTGGAACTGGCGCCGGGTTCGGCGTTGGCAACTACGCAGATGAACCAGAACTCAAATCTATTTCTAAAAAGAAGATCCCAAAGCGTAGGACATCCTTCTCGGATGACGAAACTTACACTCACAAAGAAAGAGGCGGATGGCTCTCCGGTGTGTTCCGCAAGTAGCAAAGGTACCTAGTATACTAATATTTCTTAGTTGTTTTAGCGGCTTCATTTTATTTTTCGCGATACAGGTTTGCATACCAGGTGTTTGAATGGTTTATTTCTCCACACTTTTTTTCTTTTCTATTCTTTCTCCTTCCTATTATTGACACTTATATACCACAAAGAGAATCCTTTGAAAATACCCAATATCGTCAGATCTATTTCTTTGAATACCCATGGTTCTGGGCCCATCATTTTTATTCTCATTTTAGTTTCATCATCATATTCGGCAAGGGTCAATTCATGTTTTGTTTTTGTTTTTTGTTTTTTTGGGGGGGCTTTGGGGGCTTGGGGAAAGACTGACTGTTTTTTTTTATTGGGTTTGGTATTTCATATTTACTATTTATACACCTTGGTCAGCGTAACCACGGATGATGAGGTCGGGATAGCGTTGTGTTTTCTCAGGGAGTCGAAATTCTTGCCACTGATGGTTTATATCTGGTCTTTGTGGAGGCGCAACGGTAATCTTCCCGTCTTTTCTCATCTTCATTATCTTATTATCATCACTATTATTATTTCTTGTACATATTTGTGGATAACACTATACCCCTATACCGATTGTACTCTCCTATCTGCTTTTCTTCTCTTTCCTTTCTCTACGATTTTACTCGTCCTGTTTTCCTTATCGATGTTTAATATTGCGCCTTTACTCTGCGAGCTTCTAACTATCACAGGTTCTCTCACCACCCTCTGTCTCATGTCATCGGGTCGGGTCAGCTCATTTATCATTTTATAATATTGTCGATATCAAATTGCAACATGCGAAGCATGAAATTTGACGTTGTATGTTACATTATCTCACATACTACAATCCTGTAACTTAATACGAAGTTCGAAGTGCATTCTTAGTTATAGCTAGTTATAATACAGAATACCAGGTATATAGAGGGGCAGGTTTACCCTCTACAAATACTATGCATTATCGTTCTACCTTTGGTTTGCCAATCCTCAACACTACCCTTGCTGAAAATGTACCCCCCAGTCGTCGATTCCACTTTATATCTCCCGACGGAATAACGTGTCGGGATTTCACAGTCCCATTCTCAGTAAACTTTCTCCCTAGCGGATTGATCAGCAATCTGGATGCCTCTATTGTGCATCCGATGTACCCGATAGAAATCCATGCGCATGGTAGAAACCCACGGTCATGTCAGCGCTTTTAGCCGACCAGAAAGCTGGGGGATCCTTCATTACACCCTTTTACGACGTGTACATCACCAAGGGAATCCCTTCTTGCTGATGTCAACATCTTTGATATATGCTTATATATCTCGCAATTTATGCAGATTTTATCTACCAACTCCTGCACATGCTGGAAAATTCGCCCGCACTGCAACAACATGAGAATAACTCTTTAAATCTCGATTCCCATTGACTCTCAGGCTAACATACTTTCTTTATTGCATTCTTTTCAATTAATCTTTGAATTGTTGTATTCTTGGTGGATTTGCTAAGCTTTTAGGTTTTAGCTTGATCATGAAGATTCACGCACGAAGTTAGGTTATATATCCGGCTAAATACAAAAACACTTACCGATCAAAACACGCTGAAAAAAATCCTACGCGGGGCCGTTAGGTTATAAGGCAGGCTCGGTTATATGCTGTCCGGATTGATAATTGCGGTGGCGTTTATAGTCAAGTATCTTGGAAGAGTCTTTTTGCCTGAAAATCTTGCACAGTCTGGATATATAGTTTCTTGGACGTCTTGACTGACAGGTGCCTAAACTCATTCCTCGCAATATGGCGGCGCCTTCCGATAATGACGAGACATGCAGGAACATTGGCTTTAGATTTAAAGTCGTAAAATGCGCAAATTCGGAGTTGATGTTCATCCAGCCTACAGTTTCTCCGCATGGCGTTTTCGGCTGGAATTTCAATTCTGCCGGTACTTCATTTAGCCCCGAACACCCCGGCCACTGCAAGTAGCACAGGCCAATCGCACAACCCAGCTTCGAGAACATAAACTCGAAGATCCCATAAATACACGAATTACGGCTATTGAGCAACCGTATCTTCGATCCGTAGCAACTCACATCATCGGAGCCTGGATAAATGCATTCGCGGACATGGTCCACCATGGTAATAGCTTCAGCACGTTTCTCTAAATTCGGAAATGCTCTCCATAGATGGCTCATCCATTCTGAAATTAGCTCCAGGATTTCCATGATCTGGGGTAATGACCGTACGATCATTCAACCGGATCCTCTATCACCCTATATCACGCTAGCATGTATACCGCAGCTTTCTCCGCAGAAAGAAAAGTCAATTAATAACAAAAATCCATTTTTTTTACAAGGTCTAGGGTCCTGTGCAGAGGGCGGTTGTCCAAGGATAGACACGAGAATGAACAACGGATAGGTTTTCATGGTCCTCCAAGAGCTCCAGTGGAAGTATAAAAGATAGGGAGATCGCTGGATTCCTCTGCAAGGGGCTCTTCTGTTCCTCAGCGACATCGCAACAGGTACTGTGGTTCTTCGGATCGCCAATTGAATCATGGGGCGCTTTTTCGATATTGTGCGAGTGGCGGCCATTGCTTTGGTTAGCAGTAGTCTTGTCAATGCACTCGGACAGACTCCAGTTATAGGATTTACATCCGCCCGAGGAAGTATCCAGCTAGCTGGACCCGATGACAATGCTATCATCGTGCTTGACGGCCGAGGTTTGTGCCTTCATTCTTTGTTATTCACTATCTGCTGGGATTTTTCACGATTCATGGGCCAATTGGACTATATCATTTGCTAACTTATATATATCTAATGTTTAGATTGGCCTGGTGTTATCAGAGCAGGAAAGGATCTTGCTGCCGATTTTGGAAGAGTAACTGGGACTGATCTCGATTACCACGTCCAAAATACAACAAAGGGTCTCCCGAAAACTCAATTCGCTATTATTATCGGAACAATCGGCAAGTCCGCCTTTATTGACGGACTTATCGCCAAGGGGGACTTGGACGTTTCTAAAGTAAACGGGACATGGGAATCCTACACTACCAAACTTCTTCTTCGCCCTGCAACTGCCCCAGGAATCCACAAGGCCCTGATCATTGCTGGTTCTGACAAACGTGGTACGATATTCGGTGCTTATGACATTGCCGAACAAATCGGTGTTTCTCCATGGTACTGGTGGGCAGATGTCCCAACCGTTAAGCGCACCAACATCTATGCATTGGATGTTGACCGCGTCCAAAAGTCTCCTTCTGTCAAGTATCGTGGCCTCTTCTTAAACGACGAGCAGCCCGCCTTGACCGGTTGGGTCAATGCCAAGTTCCCCCGAGGGAAATATGGGCCCGGATTCAACAAAGAGTTTCACTCTAAGGTATTTGAGCTCTTGCTCAGACTCAGAGCCAACTATTTCTGGCCAACCACTTGGAACTCCATGTTCGCCGTCGACGACCCAGAGAACCAATATACCGCTGATTATTACGGTATTGTTATGGGCGCTTCACATACTGAGCCCATGGCTAGCTCAACTAAGGTAATTTAGAACTGAGAAACCTCTTTACCTGATGATACAAGGGCGCTGACAAAATACTATAGGAATGGAACACTCTCGGAAACGGTACATGGGATTTCTCTGTCAATGACAAGAACATCGTTGACTTCTGGTATAAGACCATTCGTCGCGCGAAGCCCTGGGAAAACCTCATCACAATGGCCATGCGTGGAAACGGTGATACTGCTCTTGACAATCCTAACCATATCGCTCTGCTTGAGAGAGTTATCGCCAAGCAGCGACAAATTATTGATGAAACCTTCGATGTTCCAGTCGACCAGGTTCCCCAGATGTGGTGTTTGTACAAGGAAGTCCAAGGGTACCCCGAACAAGGGTTATCTGTTCCTGAGGACATCACCTTCTTGTGGGCCGATGACAATTGGGGCAATGTCCGCCGCTTACCAATTGGTGATGAACCTAGCAGGAAGGGCGGTGCTGGTGTTTACTACCACTTCGACTACGTCGGCGACCCGCGAGATTATAAGTGGATTGACACTGTCTCCCTTGCCCAAACTTACCAACAAATGAAGTTGTCCTACGATCGTGGCGCTGATCGAATCTGGATCGTCAACGTTGGAGACTTGAAGACTCTTGTAAGTTAGCCCCGTGGGAGCTATGGGTTATTGCTACGGCGAGTATACTAACACAAGTACTTTCGGCACTAGGAAACGCCCATTGACTTCTGGTTTGCCCTGGCATACAACGTTTCATCCGTTACATCAATCGGTATCAACGGTTATCTTGAGCAATTCGCCGCCAAGACCTTTGGAGCACAATATGCCAAAGAAATTGCGGGACTTTTGGAGAGGTACTCCTTCTTGACTGCCAGGAGAAAGTACGAGTTACTCGAACCCGCGATCTACAGTGTCGTCAACTACAGAGAAGCCGAGACCATTCTTGCGGAGTGGAAGGATCTCTCCGACAGAGCTGAGGCCTTATACAGCAAGATTCCTGCGGAGTACAAGCCAGCATTCTTCCAACTTGTATCGCACAAGGCTAAGGCCGGATACATCGTCTATGATATTTATATCAACATTGCTAGAAACCAAAGATATGCTGCTCAGAGAAGAAACTCTGCCAATTACCTTACATCTTACGTTCAGAAGAGGTTCCAAGAAGACTTTGATTTGCAGAAGGAATGGGACGAGCTCCTTGATGGAAAATGGATTCACTTTTTGGATCAGACTCATTTCGGGTACAACTATTGGTGAGTATCCACAGTCTTTTCGAGATTTGGCTCAAATGGAACCAAAATGCTAATTTCCAACCCAATCGGAATTTAGGCAACAACCTATGCGAAACACTATTGGCGGGCTCTCCTTCGTCCAGTTCCCACAGAACTCCCTTGCAGGCGCTCTTGGTGTAGCTGGCGAAGGAAGTAACGGTTCTATCCCTGGAGACGACAATAACAACGCTGGAACCTTCAACAATAACACTATTGTTCTCCCAGTCTTGGATACTTACAATGCTGTCGGATCCAGATGGATTGAGATTTTCAACAAGGGAAATGAACCATTCAACTTCACTATCAAACCACATAACCCGTGGATCAAGGTTTCACAGTCTACCGGAACCGTTCTCCCATCTCAAACAAGCAACACCGATATCAGAGTCGAACTCTCTGTTGACTGGGCTAACGCACCAGCTGGATACAATATCGCCTTCATTGATATCTTGTCATCTGCACCGTACGGAGATTTCAATGCACCATCCATCCACTTGCCAATTAGTAAGACTGCTGTAGCCTCTGGATTCAAGGGATTCGCAGAGTCTTCTGGATACATTTCCATTGAAGCCGAACATGCTACTAGGAAGAGCTCCGCGTACGAAGTCATCCCCGGCTTCGGTCGGACAAAATCTGGTGTCCAGCTAAAGGACAATACAGCAAGCACGCAAAGTGCCCCAAGCGGTCCCGCTTTGGAGTATGATATCTACACCTTTAGCTCACCAGCCAAGGGTGCTAATATCACCGCTTACCTCGGTACCGGGTTGAACAACTATCCCGGCAGACCTCTTAGGTACGCTATTGCCATCGACGACGAAACCCCTAGGGTAGTTAAATATGTTCCAGATGAGAGCTCTCCAGGAAATCTCCCTCCTGAATGGCTTATTGCTGTTGCAAACAATATCTGGACTTACAAGACCACCCATACCTTGACACCCGGCAAACACACCCTGAAGTTCTGGGCACTCGAGCCAGGTGTTGTGCTTCAGAAGCTCGTTATTGACCAGGGCGGTGTGGTTCCTAGCTACTTGGGACCACCAGAGAGCAAAACCTTGTAATCTATGTAAATATATTTCATAGCATATAATATATGTATAGTTAGCAAAGCGGTGCCTCAGAGCTCCCGCAAGTCCAATGTACAGTAATAAATTTTGAGAACAAAACTCCGATGCATGCAACGCAGCCTATGATTTTACCTTTGACCTAGAATTAAGCTATATCCTGCGAGACAAGAGTGATACCTTTATAGGAAGTGTATCCCCTCCATCCATATAGCAGCCTTCTACATAAGCACATGCACACCCTCCTAGATTTAAATGGCGCAAAGGCCAACTTGAATCGTGTTGTTTCGCGAAATCCAACGTCGGTTAGTCTCGCCAGATTCTGGAAAGACCACACACGACCACGTTCCACGACACGCATGCATGCCATGCACCACTTCTCGACTTCCATCGAAGGTTCTAAGTATCTCTCACTCTAGTTCAAAGACCACAATGCGGACGAGGGCCGATAACTTCACCCCGTTCGCGGATGGCCCTACCGCGGGCCAAACCGGAGCCCATATCCTACGTGCACTACGACGCCCAATCGTTTGGGTCATCCTCGTCGGAATGGTTATAGCATGGTGGGGTGTGACGGGCGTTACAACAGCTCTAAGGAAATGGGATTCGGTCCAGGAAGGCCGTAGACATGTTCAAGTCTATGCACACGATGGGGCGGGGTACCTCCCAGTATGGAAATTCCCAACCGTCTAGAATCGGAGCTGATGAATGCGCATTCAATGCTAACCAACCATATATCGACAGATTGTTAGCGAACTTTGCGGACAAGAAGCGCATGCCTGGGACAGTTGTTTCCCTAGGTATTCGCACAAAAAGCGGGTTTCTAAATGTAAAAAGCAGATAAAGAAACTAGAGGATTGTGCTCATTCTGCGTAAGTTAACCCATACTGCCTGGTTAAGATGCACACCCACCCGCTGACTCTTCATCATCCGAAAATGTAGCCAGGAAGCCGAGAAGGCTTGCTATCATTCAGACCCAACACTCAGCCAAACAGGTGTTTATAACTGCGCTAGAAACCTCATGGCTAAGTATTGATGGACCAGAAACTGCTTCTTCCTGTGTCGGACCATATGTAATTTACAAATCGACTTTCTGACAACCAGTGTATACATCGTTGAGGTTGGATCAAGCCTATATCAGTGGTCTCTTTTTTTTTTTTTTGGCCCAAAAACTAGGCGCTACCCACCACCTATAGTCCAGGTGGGCTCTAGAATAGTTTGTCAAGGTGCTCTAAGATTGCCGTGGCGGGCTGATGGCAGGGGCCGCCGTAGACGTTCTCACAGGCTTTTACCTTCTATAAGCTTGAGCACTTTGTAGTTCCTTCCCCTCTCAGCCTTCTCTTTAGCACTTTCTCCGACCCTACACATCCACCATCGCGTCAGCTTCTAGAATCAAGAAGCATAAGCCTCGTTCCTTCGATCAAAAGCTATCTCAACCCTTCCTTTAAAACCAACGTTATCAGGATGTCTTCAAGGAGTGGATCGATGCCTCCTAATGGGTTAGGTGCCTCACGCTGGGCCGAGATACCTGACTCTGCACCGCCTGGCCCCGCAGCATCTGGCCCACATCCTGTAGCCCCACGCCCTGAAATCCCGCGGCTTGCAGCTCCTGTATTGAGGTCTACTGGTGATCCTGAAATCCCACGCTTTCCCGGTCCTCCTGTTGATAGTACTAGTGCTCTCGACAGTAGCCTCCATAGGCCTAGCCAGCTTGAGCCAATGTAAGTACTATTATTTTCACCACTGCTTTGATGGGCCTGTATAACAACATAACCATATTAGTGTTACCGCAACCAAAGAACCAACTAAAGAACCACAAACAAACCTTGCTTCAGAACCCCGTCAAATTTGGCACCACACTGAAGAAACCGGCACCAAGGTTATCCTCCACTTTGACGGGGTTGAATGTATGGTTCGGGGCATGGTTAAGAGCAAAGATGGCACGCCCCAAGATGGCCCCGCGATCCGAGCCATTTGCAAACTCTCTGTCGAGATCGATAAAACCCTAGCTTTTGGGGGAGATCACGAACTCGTAAATACCGAGAAGGGAGGTTCCATGGTTAGTCTCGGTGTCGAAGGCGATGGGCGTTCAGGTCAAGGCCCGGCCTTAAAGGTAGTAGTCCCTCGGGTCGAAAATGAGAGATTTGGTATCTCTGCCGAAGTTGGGGGCACTCTGGCTGCTACCCGAAAGCCATTTCCTCCGACTTCTAAAGATTTTGTGATCGACTTGACAAAGCTGGAGCTCGAAGGGGAGAACGGCCAGCTCCCTAAAGTTTTCCAGAAACTGTCAGTTGAAGCGACTGGAAAAGCAAAAGCGGCTGTCAAAGCAGCAACTCAATCGCCTACAGTTTCAGAAGTTATCGCCTCTTCTAAGGGTAATGGTAGGTGTTGGCTTTTCGATATTGAGACTAGGCGGGCTAGATCTAACAGCTTCAGGTGACGGCACGCCTTCTCGTTCTGTGGTCATTGTGGGACTCCCTTATGAATTCACCGTCAAACAAGTCCTTGATCTCATAAAGCCTACAACAAACACGAGAGTCATTGAGATTAAGATCACAAAGGAACATGCAGCGCTGCTTAGCTTCCTCACTCCAGCAGGGGCGGAGGATTTTCTATCTCAGTGGGAGTCCGGGTTCGTTACTTTCCCGTATGAAGACGAAGGGCTCGGAAAAGTCGAATGGAGATCCAGGGTTCTCCCTTGGGGAACTTATGTTCCCATAAAACCTGAGTCTCTTTGTGGATACATTGAGAAGGGCGTATGTCCCATTTCGTCGACCTGTCTCTGCCACAGTTAGTTCTAATTGTCTCTTTAGGCTACCCGCTATTTGCGTATCCGTGGCCGAAATCCGATCACCATCAGGGAAGCCAATCTTACCTGGAGCCTTGATAATTATCGTCACTGTCTGGGAAACCACATCTATGATGGCCACATCTACCGAGATGATCAAACTGTAAGTCTCGATTGATTCTCGGTTAGCCCGAGGGATTTCGCATGCTAATATAATTGGCTGTTGTAATGTTTAGAGTGAGGTTGCTGAACTCGAATTCCTCTCGGTTGCACGAGCCGTCTCTGCTCTGCATTCTTTTAAACCTAAAGATGGTTTCGCTCGTGCTACCTTCACATTTCTTCCTGACAAGTGGGTTTCATTTTCCTAGGTGCTTCTTTCCTCAGCACGATGGCATCATAGGGCTGACTACTATCCGGTTTAGGTATGTCTTGATCTAGGTCGTATCCCTGGAAAGCCCAGCATTCTGACCTGCGTCGAAACACTCATCGAATCCCTCGAGCTTTCCCATGTGATATCCTCTTCTGTTTTCTTAAACCCATTTCTTCCACTCCGAGCTCGCAAGCCCTTTAGGGCTAATTATCCCCAGATCAGCGGTAAGTTGCTGAAATGTATATTTTTTTCGTTCCTCTAGAGCGTAGGAGCGTATTCTGAGAAGCATGGATCTTGATTTAAGCAATTCGAATATGGACCTAGTCTTGAGGTCATATCATCCCAGGCCGTCAAAGATCGATTAGTATGCGCGTATGACCTGGCATCTTGCGTTACACAGAATCGATGGGCTGAAAACCTAGTTCCTCCTTACTCGATCTTGCCAAGCGAAAGTAAACTTTTACTACGTGTATCTTCAACTCTCCCGATGTCTCCGTGAATCTCCCCTCCCCCTCCCTTCTGAAGCAAAGCAAGCATGAAGCCAATCAAACCCCGTAGCCTCAATTAAATTTCCAGCGACAACACATGGATGTGTATCAAAGGCCTAAAGGTGTGGCAATTCGAAGACCAAAATTTCGGCCAGATCCTACCAATCAGAAAAAGATCGCACTCATTCACGCTGGTCGTAGTCCCTGTACCCGGCGCGAGGATCAGGTTTGCAGGGCAGGGAAATGAATGTTGGATTTGGAATCCTTTGCCCAGCAGACAAGAAGCCTTTCCTAAACAGGTCAACTTTTCCAGTCCTACCTATAATAGGAAATTGCGACTCCACGGCTCCACTGAACCGCCTCTCCCTTGGCTGCCAATGCGCACCCGTGTGGCCTTTCTCGCTCCAAACATAGGGAAGGTTTTTATTGGCATGGTGCTAGCAGGCGTCTAAGCCTGCCTTGAGCCAAAAGTAACCACATTATCCGTGAACAACAGCGATGAAACGCTGCTGCAGGTGTGCTTTAATCTAGCGCAGGTTCAGCCTTTCGTTGGCGGGAACAAACAAAAAGGGTCGAATTTCCCTTCGAGGACTCTCCAGGTTCACCCTTTTCACTTTCCTTCTGCGAAAAGGTTTTGATCAATCTTCCTTTCGTATCGTGTCTTTGGAATTCGTGTTTGTTCAATAGTTCTGGGTTTTGGGAACTGGGTTACTACTTTAGAGTGCCCGCGATTGTAAGTTACTTGGCTAATCCATGGATCCGCGGTTCTTCATGTTCGAACATTTGCGGGGAACCTATCCAAAAGATAGAAGGAGAAACACCGAAATATATAACAGGGTACAAGAGCTAACTAAGGGGCGTCGGGCACTAGATATTCTTCTCTGTTTTTTTTCTTAGTATTTGTTTCAGAATAATACAATATAATCTTTGAAGATGGAAGTCAACCACGAAGCAATGAATAGAGAGGGGAACGCTGCAACGGTTAGTCATTTTGCTTTGTGTTACAATCAATGAATACTTGATATCTCCTCAGATTACTAATGGCAAATTGAATTCTACAGTCGACGCCTGCAAGGCCGACGGAGCCCTCGAATGCAATGGAGCATGACCCTTCTTCAGCACCTCAAATCGTGGACCCTCTGAATCCTCCTATGAGTTTTCGATCTGGTGCCGTCCCAGACCACTATGAATCGTATCCAGAGGTTATGCCGCCGCAAGGACTTGGCCCACCATCTGCATACCCTCAATCTGCCCAGACAGTATCGCCGCTTCAGCCAGGTGGCTCTTATGATAGATACGCCATATCTCCACCTCCTGTCGGACAAAACCAACCCTTAATGCAAAATGCACAATACGGGCAGGCACCAATGGGTAACGAGGCTGAAAAAACATATTACCAACCAACATATGGGGTCAACCAGCCGCCACCTCCAACACCTTATAGCAATGCGAATACTCTTATCCCGGACCAGCAGACTGCGACCCCTTCATACGACAAGGCTACAGGAGCGGGAGCAGGAGCGACCCTCCCGCCACCAGCTGGTTATAATCCTCCAACCGGGGGTGGCGAGAAGAAAATTTTGGGAATGAAGAAGAAGACCTTCTGGATCGTCCTGATAATCTTGATAATTTTAATACTGGGTGGTGTTGGTGGCGCTGTAGGAGGTGTCCTTGCAAGCAAAAATAAGGACAATGATAAAAGCGATAACAACAATAACCCTGGTACGGATCGCGGCAATGGCACAAACAGCGGCGGTGGCGGCAACAATGGCGACGACGACGGCACCTACACCCCATTCGCACTTACGACTGGCCGAAGAGTACTCACGCTGCAATACTCGGAAAGTCGAGGATCATGCAATAACCCTCAAAATTTGGGCGGCAGCGGTATTATTGACTGTTATAGCAGCTCGCAATATGTTGTCCGCATCGACGGCAGCGTCCAAGATGGTTACAGGCTTTCCAGCGTTGATGTCCAAGGTAGTACTTTCAGCAATATCCCCGGAACTCCACCAACAACGTCAGATCCTTCACAAGTCGGTAGCGGATGGACTTTCGAGGTTTCCTTCACCCAAGGCGGATCCTGCGCAACTGATAGACTCACAAGATATGTATTTGGTCTCGAGGACAACATCTATGCTATTGGAGAGTAAGTTTTAGTAGCCCATGTTAAAAAATATTGACAAATATCAAAAAGCTAACCTGTTACTCCTCCGTATTTAGAGCGTTTAGTCTTCGACAAGCATGCTCAAAAGCGACCGGAGAGACATTCGCAGCAGGGACTTCGTGCACATGTGTCGGAATCTCGACAACGGCGGAATGATAATTGATGCAAAAATATAGTGTCCGTACCGCGATAGAAACTCCCCTCGGGGTGAAAATTGCCCTGTTTCTTTTTACATCCATGCATGTTGGCGTTTTTGCTTAGGGTTTGATCTGGCAGCACATATTTTTCGATTTTGCGAAGTCTGGGTTAATAAAGTTGGTCGTTTGAAGAACGGCAAGAAACCGCTGTATATGTATATATCTTACATTCACCAATATATCATTAGATAATATACCTAGTTTTAATGTTGCATTCCCTCGATTTGACACCATTATGATATCATCCAAGGGCTAATTCCAAACACAATGCGGGACTACGGGACTAGCTGCGTGTGCCGATTTCCGCGATGGTGGATCTTTCAAAGATACAACCTAAAGCCGCTTAGCGAACTCTGGTAGAACACATGCAACAATAGCCTCCTGTTATGGCTCCTGTTGATCCGGCATTTAACCCGAGTTCGATCGTTCTGAAGAAATCCCATTGTATTGAAGATATCGGTATCTGCTGGGGAGCAAGTCTTCACGAACTAAACGCTCAATCCGGTTCGCCCAGTCGAATAAATGATCCATCACAGTTTTAGACATACACAAAACGTTCCGAATACCGAACTCTGGGATCTCCAGTCAAGGATGTTTGTCCATTATCTCGTAATTCGCACGAGGTATTAAATTGCCTAGACGCTGGAAATCAGGCTTGTAGGGCAAGATACTTCTTGTGTACTTCTTCTGGACTAGGAAATGTCAACACGAGAATGTTCCCTGAGGCTCCTTATGTGTGGTAATGTTGCAGAATGCCAAGACAAAACTCCAAACGAAGCGAAACACAACGTGCTCCACAACTCGAACGAGCCCCTTCATCCCTCAGCAGCTATCTCAGAGACAAGCAGATAAACGAGCGCCTTATCCACCCCTTTACTGACCTTCCAGACTAAGATGCTCAATTTACCCCAGACGCAGAATGCCTCTAGCTCATGGTATGAAAACAAATTCGCAACAGTTCATGTTCCTCTATAGCTTTAGCGAGTAAACAAGCATGGGATGCATCCTTGAGTGCTGCAAAACACTCCACTTCTGATGACACCCTCACAGCCACGAGTTATGATCGATCTTGATATTTGTGATTGCCCTAGCTTAATTTTGATGGGCGGTATAGCTTTCTTCGAGGGAGAAAGAACTGCCGGCATCGCCTGAAAAAAAGAGGCTATTTTGAGTATGACGATGGTGCCTTGTCACAAAGCCCCACTATTATCATGCCCTCATAACCACAAAGCCTGGGCACACTCGCACGAATAGGTTTTTGGTGTCATAGATTGATGATCTCGAAACAAACGGAAACACCTTTTCTAGGAGTCCGCAACCGTGTCGGGCTCGTTCGTTCTTAAACTTGCTGTCAGAAAGTTTTCCCGCTCAGGCCCAGGGACTGTACTTTCTAAAAGGGATGCTTCAGACCCGACTTTCCCATGGGTCACACCCATTGTCGAAGCTACGCTGACGGTCCCCTCATGAACCGCTTGGTTTCAAGTTATTGGGTTCGATATTGGGGACCCAGTAGTGTGGCATCCTGATTAGCCCGATGGTATCAAGGCCAGGAGAATGGAGAACATATATAACGATGTAGTCTTCCTATTAGCTTTGTGATTCCCTTCCTAATCCATCGTTCCATTCTTGAACAACTGAAGCTTGTCTTCTTTCCATTCTTTTCTTTGCGTTTTTATATTCTTGACTTGTCAAGGTGCATTGATTGCCCTTGCGCACCGCTGGTCGTTCTTTTCTGAAGATTTGATATCTCCTTTTATTTTGTTCTTTTTATTTTCCTCGTTCTTTAAATAAATTACCTTCTTCGATAGAGGGGATTTCATTCTTTGGTTGTAAAAGTTTGACTTGTGACTTGGATTATTTTCACAATGAAGGGATTTGCCTCTTTTCTTATTGCTTCGGCGTTCTCATTGACGTTAGTTAATGCTCAGGTAGGTTAATATATATATCGCTCAAAATATCTTTATAAAGCCTTGTTCTAACGTGCAAATATTAGAACGGCGATAAGGTACTTCTTGCGGCAAACATACAGGATGCTAGCTCGAAAACTGGACAAGTCGGAGATATTACACCGGGCCAGGTGGAGTCTCTCACGTAAGTGGATTCCTAGGACATAATTATCCCACAAATGGTATACTGATTCGCTATGTCAATATAGTGACGACTCTAATTTCATCAACTTTTGTACTGGAAAAACCATTACCAACGGTCAACAGATCAGGACTGGTTCGTGTAACGGAATCGTTATGGGTGATATCCCAGCATCCAATAAGATGGTTTCGACTCTATTGCTTTTCCCAAACCCGGATGCCGATATCGAGGAGGGAGACGACTTCACCATCAGCCTAAGGACAAATAACCTCAAGGCTGGGTTCTTCACAAGTAAGTTTTATATATTTTTATCTTCCATGCGTTAATTCGTTATGAAACCATATCTAACACACATACCCGCCAACAGACGCACAACAAACATACTACGCTGCCCCCCAGACATTAGATCCCGACCTAGGTATCATCGTCGGGCACACCCATGTCACAGTCCAGCTCATCGATGATGCATCCGGCCAACCACCACCAGCC
This sequence comes from Orbilia javanica, assembly GCA_036872735.1. NCBI lineage: Eukaryota > Fungi > Ascomycota > Orbiliomycetes > Orbiliales > Orbiliaceae > Orbilia > Orbilia javanica. The sequence goes on along the minus strand of JAVHNR010000004.1, from coordinate 2,109,938 downwards.
GAAATATTTGCCTTCTTCAAGGGTATCAACGTTCCACAAGATGGTGATAATATCCTATCCGCTGCCGTTTCCGGTGGGCTTCCTGCCGGAAAGTATCGTGTCTGTTCAATGTCTTCTGCAAGCAACCATCAACCTGTACTCATGCCTGTGGCTCAGAGAGGCGCCCAGGATGATTGCCAGAGGTTTACGGTTAAGCCAAAGGGCGCTGGTAATGGTAATATTGATCCTACGCCAAGTGAGAATGACCCCAATGCCGGTGGTAACAATGGAGGCAACAATGGGGGCAATAACGGAGGCAACAATGGAGGCAATAACGGTGGTAACAATGGGGGCAATAACGGTGGTAACAACGGTGGTAACAACGGCGGGAACAACGGAGGAAACAATGGAGGGAACAATGGAGGGAACAACGGAGGGAACAACGGAGGCAATAACGGAGGCAATAATGGAGGCAATAATGGAGGCAATAATGGAGGAAACAATGGAGGCAACAATGGAGGCAACAATGGAGGAAACAATGGAGGCAACAATGGAGGAAACAACGGAGGCAACAATGGAGGCAACAACGGCGGGAACAATGGGAACAATGGAGGAAACGGCGGAAATCCTAGGCCTACCACCACCGTCCGTATCCGCCCCACCCCAAGGCCTCCTGTAAGGCCAGGGCGACCTACCAGCGTCAGACCCGTTACGCTTCAAACCAGGACGACCAAAACGAGGAAGACTAGAACACGAAAGACTAGGACTAGGCCGTCTTTCACCAGACCCACCTCAGTGGTTACTACAACCGTTGCTGTCCCTGAGACCACAACCACTCCCATTGAAGACACTACTCCTACCGCTACCACGTCTATCGAGGATGTTGCTGCGACCCCCACCATAGTTAATCCGCCAACATTCCCAAATGACACGGTCAGGACGAACACGACTATTCTGAGGAGATACAAAGCTCCAGTATATGTACCCACGCCTCTGTACTACTGAGACGACTTGTCAAACCTAGATGTCTTGATCGAGTAAGCCGATTCGTTTAAACATCATTCCTAGGACCTCACCCCTTCCTTGGTTTTCATCCTTCTTTGTATTCTATATATTGATTTTATTAAATGATACCTCATCTGTCTTCTAATTGCATAATATACATAAAATGCGGGGTCGTAAAGTGGCTTTGAATCCTCCAATCATATATTTCTTACCATGTCCCTACGGGGCCCCCTCGACGTTCTGCTTTCTTCTTAGACGCCTTGGATCTCCAGTCCCGTGCTTTGGCTTCAGATGCCTCTATGCTTTTTGGCAGTCAATATATGGATAATCGAAATCGTGTGTACTACCATCAACACCACCGAGGCAGGTAGGTATAAAGGGGGTGGAGGTTGGCTACTCACAGTCTCTTAACATGTTCTTTCTTTTCCGGACTTGTCTTACCAGGTACCTGGTAAGATTTTATTATAGCATCATAGAGTTTTTCCCAACAAGCTTTAGTATTGGTCAACTGGCTGCGGGAGGAGTCAGAGGAAATGACCATATCCTTTCCATCTGTTAGATACCTCGAGCCCTATGAATACAATATGGTTATTTAGCAGTGGTCCTCATCTATACGAGAGTCGCCAACGGTTCATTCCAACCTTTTTTTTCAGCGCTTCTAGGAACACTCGAGGGATATGGGGTTCCAGCTTGTCAAGAGGTACTCGAAGCGTAGCCTTCGAGTTAACCTTATTGACATTCTGCCCCCCCGGCCCCGAAGACCTCGAGAAGGACACCACGCCGATGTGGGGAGGGAGTTTAGCAAGTTTTTTTTTCACGTCATATTCAGTCTGCCAAGTCCTGGCCAGGTCGAAGTCGTCTTCATTGTAGGGCTTAGAATCCCTTTCTTGTGCAGGGGACGTATCAGGAAGGGATCCGGAAAGGGCTCTGGTCAGTCTTGGTTGGAGGAGACGGACGGACGGCCCTTGAAGCTGGAAAGGCCGGAATGCTACCAGCCGTGGTATCGATATCGCTCTCATGATAGTACGTAGTCTAGTACTACATCCAATATAATATTTTATATCGGAGTGTGTTGTTGACGTCGGTTGTTTGTCCGGTTCTGGTTGCGGTGCAGGCAGGCCTGGTTGCAACTGGGAGCTAGTCCGGTCTCTGGGCTGGGATGACTGCTTTTGGAGCTAGCCGATTCCATCCATTTTCTTTCTTTGCAACGACATCAAACGACATCATATCATCTCCGCCTCCACCGCCTACATCCCTTCACCATCCGTCCCATCGCTCCACCGCTGGCTGTCGCCACAGCTTCATCGCCGTCAGTTTCGATCAGTTCCATCGGCCCTGATTTGTCGTCTGGGCGGCTGTGCGCTTGGAGCTGTGTCTGTGCCGCAAAGCTGGCTGGAGGCTGTTAACTTCCTTGGCTGTCTTTCCCACCAGGTTGCTAGTGCTTCCTAACCAGCTCAATCACGCTGCCGGCCACAACATCAACATCAACATCACCATCAATATCAACATCAACCTCAACATCCATCCGCATTGGCAGAATTCTGCTGACGCTTGGCATCTACATCAACATCAACATCTACGCCAACACCAACGCCAACCAATCAATCCACCAACATCCAAACAACCTCACACCGTCCAGCCACATCGCCTGCTCTGACCTCCATTGACGACCTCGCGACTTACGACTTCTCTCCCTCTCTCCAGGACGGCCTCCATCTCCACGATCATAACCTTCCCTCGCTGTCTCTTTCTTTCTCCTTCTCCTTCCTACCACCACCACGATCCTTAAATTGTAGCTAAAATCGCAATAATAACCAACCAAAAGCTCTGATGATACACGCACTGAAGGGCGAAGCCACACACCACCCAGAGCTCTAGACAAGCATCAGCCAGCCCGAGACCTTTCTGTTCTGGCCGTGAAGGTAAAATAATCTACGGACGAGGATTCCTTAATCCCTAATCCCTGAATCTTTGTCCCCTGCGCTCCCATCGCCATCGCCATCTCCGTCTCCCCACCCCCATTTATCTTTGAACATCCCAGTTTATACCCTACGTTGTTGAAGAAAGCCCTGATGTCTGTCACACCACCACGGCCAGGTTCTACGGAGCCCATATCCTCCTCGGCTTCGCCCGTTTCTCAGGAACTGGTAGCCGATCTTAATCAAGATGAATCTATTGAAATATATGAGACAAGCCTGCCTGGGGGACCGGCAACGGGCACTTCTGATGAAGCCTCATATACTCCGAATGTCGACGCCAGTCTTGTCAGAGGAACAGATGCCCAATCGGAAGATGAGCAGCCAGTCACTACATCTGTTCCTAAAGAACTTTCACCAGTATCGCCGGTACCACTCCACGTCCCCGAACCTTCCAAGATTCCTCTTCTGCTTGATCCAGCCCTAAGTCGAACGATCCCAAATGAGGAGCAAATCCCCTCTGATATTGGATCTGCCCTGAACGACCCGTCGCTGGTTGGGTCCGGCGTTATCGAAGAGGGCAGTAATGAGACAACCGGTGACATTACTTTGCTTGACCCTGCAACGGCGACCATCTCCAATACCAATGAAGTTGATTCGGTCGGTCAAACTGTATACCACCAAGAGTTAACTCCCCAGCAAACCGTGTCGACAAACGTGCAGAGTTCTTCCCCTGATGGGATAAACTTAGCTTTGGGTGCTGTTGACACGAATATGACCGGGATGACTACGATTCCTCCTCAGCTCGCCGTAGAACCTCCTTCGTCCATCGAGATGAGAAACAACGATGCCTTGCCTGAACCGATGTCAGCCACCCAGTCCCTCAACCTCCAGGCCCTGCTCGCCAGCATGGCTGGCCAAACAAAAGCTGCCGTAGAGAACGCCAATATCACGCAGCAAATCGACATTTCTGCGAACGTAATGGCCAGCGGCCAACCGAGCGTAGCCAATGCATCTCCGCCGATGTTCTCCCCAACTTCCCAGCAGCAGCAGCAGCAGCAGTCTCTGCAGCCCCTAAAACCTTCCCACCCCTTGCCAACCCCACTTACCCAAGGAGCAGTATCTATTAGCCACCCAACTAACCTAAGGCATCCACTGCCTGAGAATCCCACCAATGTTCCGTTCAGTGATATAGATGAAGGAGAGATTACATTTTCGCTCGAGGAAGAGAGAGCGTATGAGAACTTCCTTGCAGTAGAGCGCGACTATGTTGCTAAAGGGGAGTGGGGTCGGTTTCCAACCGGCTCTCGTTTATTCATTGGTAAAGCATTGCCCATCCTTCTTGTTCAAATATATCGAGACTGTTGTAGAATATCTTCTAACATAGCACACAGGGAACTTGTCAGCTGACCGCGTAAATAAACGCGATGTCTATCACATATTTGCCAAGCATGGAAAGCTAGCCCAAATATCCATCAAGCAGGCTTATGGCTTCGTACAATTCTTTGACGTTTCCTCTTGCACCAAGGCCTTACGTCATGAACAGGGCACTCCGCTTAGAGGGCGTCAGATGCGTAAGTTTTCAGCTTTTGAATACCCCTTGGGTTGTGGAAACTAACAATCTAATAGACCTCGAGATCTCGAAGCCACAGCGCGGCTCAAGGAGTGAGCAAGCGGGTGCAAGAGTTAGCACTAACCGAAGGTCGAGGTCTCCCGATGAACCAATGTCCCCAAGGAACAGAGGCTCCAGCTACCGCGGGCAGGGTTATGGAGATAGAGACCGTGAGGCTCGCAACTCCCGAGACAACGGGACTCGCGGTCGCGACGAGTACCGCCCAGCCGGCGAACGTCGAATGTCCTCCCCGCGGCCTCAGTATGCCCGCGAGCGGGACGACCACTATGGCCGGGACTACAACCGAGACCGTTCTCGATCCCCGAGAGCCCGATATAGGAGCCAGTCTCCAGTTCCACCACCTCACAGGGCCTCGTTTGACCGCCCTCGCCCCCAACTTCCCCAATCAATTGATGCCTTGATAGTTGTCTTCGATGATTTGGACCCTGCTTATATAAAATATGTAGACAGCACGTTTCGAGACCGAAGGCTGAGAACTGATGTTTTTCATATGGCAGCTCGTATTAATCTGGAGAGCCACATTAAAGAACAAGTTATCCAGGGTTGCAAGGCGTTTATATTCTTGACGCGGCAAACCCAGCAAGCCAGCAAGGTCTCCATCCAAATCTTCAAAGGCAATAGTGGTAGCGCTGGCCAATATGACGGTGGGTCCCTAGTCGAATGAGTACCGTATTGGTAAAGATATCGTAGCTAACTCATCGCTTCCCAGAATACGACATGATACCAGCCGATTCTGCTGCAGAGCTAGTTCGTCGAGCCGTCGGATCCCAATCTCAATCTCAATCCCAATCCCAATCCCAATCCCAACCTCAACCCCAATACAACGGACACGGGCATTCTCAGAATAGCTATCCTATTCAACAACAACAGCAGCAGCAGCAGCAGCAACCTACATACCATAGTCAGTCCCATCCTGCTTATGTTCCAGCCAGCCAGCCCGTATACCCGATCAACAACCCACAGCCTGTCCAGTTAGCACAGACCGGCCTAACTGGCATTTTGCAAAATCTTGACCCCGCAACCCTCCAAACCCTCCTGGCACAACTCCAACAACAACAGCAGCCCTCGAACCCTTACATGCAGGCGGCCCAGCAACTGCAAAAACCCGCCGATCTCTCGGCTCTACTCGGGGCAGCCGCCGGGCTCCAGCAGCAGCAGCAGCAGGCATACGGTGGTTTGGCTCCCGGTATTGATTACCAAAATCCAGCTCTTGTTGGTCTCCTCGGCAGCCTGAACCCGCCACGAAACAACGGACCTGTCCAGCAACAGCCACAGCCGAATCAGCAGGTCCAGAATATTATGAACCAGCTGACTGGTCACTGGCCGACTGGACGTTAGTTCCCACTACCCCAGATTCAGACATGAGCGCTTGCTTTTTACTATTATTATTATTATCTTATCTTCCCGCTGTGTTATAAACAGCTTAAGTCCATTCACGTGCCACTTCTCCCATCCAGAAAAGTTTCTTCTTGTTTTCGTTTAATGTTATTTTGATCAGTTTACATAGCATAATATAGATGGAGCAACGGAATGGTCCCTTGGATTGTCTTTTTTTTTTTTTTGTTATATCATACGAGATATGATCGTCTGAATAAGCCCAAGAACAAAAAATCCTGGCGTCGGTCCACATACCTTTTTTTTTCTTTTTAAACAGAAAAAAAAAAAAAACCAAACCTACTTATCTTATATGTTCTCTACATTCTGTTGCTGTATGATATCCATGTGTTTCTTTGTAGTTCACAGCGGTGACTATTCTTGATGGTGGTTTGCGGGGTGCATTTCATGCCCTAAGTCTACTCTACTTTGATTTCCAATAACAGTATGTAATTATAGCTAGCTCAATCCCGTCGACGGCAAGTCCCATATGCATTTATGAATCCTTGGTTGATCACGAGCGTAGAACAAATCCCTTATCGATATCAATTGCTATTCTTCAAGCAAACGCTTGTCGCTTGTACTTTCTCTACATAAAAAAAAAAAACAAATTCTTCACGAATTTAAACCCCTCGTCGACCAAGTCCGAAAAAACCTTATCGATCATTATCATATCAGAAAAAAATACTTACTTGCCTAGTACCTAGTTAGTCTCAGTCAACAGGGCGCCAAAGAGCAAGACAAGAGAGAGAAGAAAAAAAACCCAGTTTTGCAACTGAGTAATGCAGCCGTCGATTCGACGTCTGCACGAGCTCGCTAGTTAAAATGTCCTGGTGTGACCTCTGGATTTCCTAGCTGCAGATTTGGCCATGCATATGCATCCACAGGGATGGCGCATATTCCAAACTTGCTTTGCGAGCTCAGCTCCCACCCTTCGAAAAAAAAAAAAAAGAACCCACTGTTCGAAATTCTTCAACACACGTGCGATGACAGTTCTCGGGCGGGCATCACAAGACACACCATTATGATAAGTATCGCAGAATTGTCTTTCCCCTCACGACCGGGTTCGCCGTTTTCCATACAGCAAACTCCCCACCGCCATTGAGCATCACCTCGAAGTTCGATGGGGTGCTCACACGACATTTGGGGAAGGGACAAAGGGAAGTTACTCGTGTGAGCCCGAGTTTTCCAAATTCAACGTCAAAAGGGGGGGATATAGGAATTGTGTTGAATAGTAAGCACAGTACGAGGTACGCAGCACGGAGTCCAAATCAATCGTGCAGGGACGTTTTTCATGTCTCCCCATCCCTTCCCAAAAGCTTAGTTTGCATAAAACACCAATAAGAAACACGGCCGTCGGTGAGAGCCAGACGTTTGAGGAAAAATACCGATGGGATTTTCGCCAGAAGTGGGTATTCCCTTTTTCCGTTTTTTAATTTCTCTTAAAAAGAGCCCGCCTTCCGGGACGTGGGTTTGTGCTTGACGAACGGATAAAATGGCATCCGACTGATTGGGGGCATTTTAAGATTACCTTTGGGTGATTGAAAGACAAGGAGGATAATAGATAGGAATGCATAATCGGGGCTTACATACATGTTTTACTGGGAGATTGGCGGGCCTTTGAAATTCACGACAATGATATGTGTATGCACTGATGTACAGAGTACATACATGTATACGGTTAGTCAGAAGCCCTTCCTCGTCAAAATTTCCTTTGGGAACCCCCCCTAGTAATTTGGAAGGGCCATGTGTGATCAGGCCATATGAATGGCGTTCGTCGAACAGGGGATATTTATTCGCTAAAAGCCGCCTGGATCGTGGTTAAAAAGTTGGTAACAAAATTTGTCAAAGGGAAGACACGGACTCTGACACGGACGCGGACACGGAGCTCGGGGGAATAAAAAGTTATCAGAGTTCGAAGCAACCCGGATGCTTCGGAGCCGTTTGCATCCGAATGGTTGACTTTTCTGGTGGTCCGCCTGTCAGCTCGCTTGATTAATTCCAAGATACCAAGGACCTTTTGTGGTTTCTTGGTACGTGTGTCCAAACGAAGAAGGAGCGGAACAAAAAAAAAAGGGAGAAAAAAAAAAAAAAAAAAAAAAAAAAACCTTGTGGTTCCGATTCCCTTGTCTTCGCTCTTGAGGTTTTTTTGCTCCTCTTTTTTTTTTTTTTTTCTTTTCATCTGATGTTTCGAATTCTATTGAATGATTGAGGTAATCAATCAGTCGGGAAGTTCTATCGGCCGTTGTGATCTTTCGTACGGAAACACTTGATCAGGTTTTATGCAGGGCTTAGTAACTACCAGAGTGCAGAAGTCCGATCCTAGTCTTGAAGCGGCCGTTAATTGGAGACATCACGGACCCAAGAAACCCTCTCTGCTGACCAGCAAGGGACTACCTGGAATAATGCGAAGTCATCTTCGGCATGTAGCCTTGGTAGATGGTCGCCCAGTTTGACTGATGCTTGATGTTTAAAGTCTGAAGATCCAAAGGCACACCAGCACGTGTCAGGGAAGCTCGCGGACCATTGCTCCCTCACTTTGGTTCCAAGGCTCTAGCCTGCCGGTTTTGCTCGGTTGGCATGCAACAATGACGATATTCTGGTTCAAATTCAAAAGCAAGTGTGGTCCGACCCGGGTGTAAAAGTCCCCACGGTCCCCACGGAGGAGCCCGCGAAAGGCTCTGTCATTGTAATAGAGGTATTGGGGAACCAGAAGGTTGCGCGGCCTATGTATAATCGCAAGTCAGGATACAGAGTATTGGCGGCGTATAGACAATCTTCTTTCCCATATTGGGGGATAGAATTCCTCACCATGTTCTCATGAGAACCCTGTGTCAAGGATGGTCTGAAGTTCATTCAAATCAAGTAAACCACCTGAGCTGACAGGTGGTAAAGCATTCCAAGGACCAGAAGTGCCTAAAGACTTTTCTTGGAGTCGCATTCTTTGGCCAAAAGCACCATTACGTGAGCAAAGAGGGCAGTTCCCTCAATTGCGCATTTTCGAGGCTTCGTTGGCGCCGGGTGCTTAGCAATAATGTCGGGCCAAGCAAACCAAAAACCAGCCGAGGCCCTCCCTTCAAATTTCAAAAAAAAAATTAGCTCGCAGGGGTCTCGGAGCTTTCAAGATCCGATGTACTTTTTTGAGTAAGAAATAGTTGTTTCGAAATCGCCAAGTTCTTGTTGCTGAGGGAACAATATGCCTCTTCGCGGTGGCAGATGGCGCTTGCTTTTGGTCAATCCAAGATACGTATCGATGCTGGTGAAGCCAAAGCCTTTCAAAGAGCTCGACTATCATCATCTTGATATCATATTTACAGAGGTAAGCGGTAGTTGTTTAGCTTCTCTTCCAAAAATACTCGTGCTAAGGGTGAGCATTTTGTCATCCAAGCTGTGCCCGGGGGGTTGAAAATATGCCGTCAAGCTCCGGGGGGACACCTACATATATTGTCAGTCAGCTGGTAAGAGGGCTGTGATTCGTCGATGCACATTTCGGTAGTTTCCAAAGTAGCGAGGCTGGGATCCTCTTGTCCCCACGCCCAGATAGAAGACGTGGCTCCCAGAGGAGGATGCGATACAGAAGCTAATGTACTATGTAATAGCAAACTTGGTGCTTTTTTTGTGTGCTTATGATGGGGAACCGTCGTTAGCTTGCATATCATCGGCCAATCACACCCAGCGGTTGTGTGTAGGTAGGAGCTTGTACATAGGTACCCGTAGGTAAGGCTGGCCGGCGGGATCTGGTTGGCTGGCTGCGGGATCAAGCATGCCCTGGTTGGTAATCTCAAATGGATAGTGTCGTGTGGAGAGGACGACAGCACAATAGACAACGATCATGACCCATTGGACTCGCAAAAGGGCATCCGAGTAATCTCACGGAGATCAAATTCCTCAACCATTGTGCTCGATGAGCACCAACAGAGTGAAAGCGAATGACGATGCTTTTCAGCCAGTGCCGCCTAGCCCGTTGGGTGCGTGTGCATGAGCTTGGTGGAGAGAGGGCTGGGCGTTAGCTGCAGTGGTCATATCTTGGCATCGATCATTGCCGCGAGCCTCCGGGTCATCTCTGCGTAATGTCTACTTCCATATGTACTCCGTACACCGTAGTGTTATCCTTCTTGTATTGGATATCAGATAGTATCAGATATTGATGTTTTCTTTTCGTTCCAAAGTCTGCCTGGCTTTGCGAAAGGTATCCTTTCTCTCCCCTCCGCGACAGTAATCTGACAGGGTAAAGTAGTTGGAGCCGCCCTGGAAATTGATCTCAAACACTTTAAACGGCTTGAGGAACAGGGCTACGAAGAAGCAAGAAACATGACAATCAATTAAAGCAGGCCGTACCAAGCGTCGGACCTGGCAGGCATTACGACTCTCCCGCACCGCAGCGTCAAAAGTAGCCAACGGAAGCCGACATTCTGACCATTTCGTGGGAATAAGGCGGGGCTCAGCGGTGTTAGTGAGGCTTCGGATCTCGGGTTTTTACTTTGACGTGCAAAGCCCCCCAGGAGGTGACGCTTCAAGTTTCCCCTCGACGCAAGAGAGGTTGTACTGGTCGACACCGTCGGCTTGGATAGAACGATTCGAGATGCTTCCCCTCATTTTCGATACTCCGTAATAAGAAGAGAGTTTTGTCTGGAGTGCATGCAACCGTCGACGTCGACGGCCAACTACTAGTTTTCTGGTAACGTACTAGCGGACCTCCCGTCTCCATTTCTGGATGGATGGATGTGCATATGTTTGCACGAACGAGATGTACCCAACTGGTCGGGATCTGGACTTCTTGAAACGGTTTGAGTCTGGGTTTCCAACCGACCCATCCTCGTACGTCGTACGTCTTCCTTCATGTTATGCGAAAGTACGTATTGTACTCCGTATACCTCAGGTCGGCATATATGTACAGAGTATCTTACACGGTCAAGAAGCTTGGCCGTGGGTGTGATTTAAAATCCATTGATCCTGGTGATGGCCATGACATGACATACGTATATTTTTAGTAGATGTAGACCATGGATAAGAAGCATTCGTTCGATCCCCTCCGCACTTACCTCCAACGACTCCCTCTTACTTCCCCATTCACCCAAGATTGTTCTTTTTCTTATAGACATTCCCACATCGCTCGTTAAAAAACGTTTCCGGAAGCTAGGCTGGGGCCCCAAGAAATCGCAAATCGAAAATTTTAAAATTGTGGAAGAGACAAGCAATCGGATCCGGATCTCAAGGATATCCACCGACAGGTGAATCGAATCGAATCGACTCGAATCCAATCTCTGTATGTAATGTCCGTACCGTAGTGTATACCTTAGCGCGGGAGGGTGCATGTTCTGGCTCTGGACGGAGGGCGGATGGTCGAGGAAGCGTGGTTTGCCTTGCCGTACCAACCAGCCCTCGCCTGGATCTCCCCGGGAAGAGGTGGTGACTGGCTGACCGAGCCTGACCCCGGGCGTCCAACCAACCGACCGAAATAAATTTCTGGCTTGCCCCTTCCCTTTCGCTTTCCACTCACCCATTTATTCACATTCACACCTGCTCTCCCATCCGCCTTTCTCCTTCAACCACCTCACCTCCACACCCGCCCTTCTTCGTCTTTCCCTTCTCGCGACCGATAGCTTGGACAAGACTTACTCGAGAGACTTAGAGACAAGAGAAGAGGAAGACCGAAAGAACCGGTCTGTGGTCGACGACGAGCCGTTTGCCTGCATTACATCACTCAGACAGCCGTCTCTCTTTTTCCCTTTCATCGCTTCCTCCGACATCAACCTCCTTCTATTCTTCTCTCACGACCGCTTCGCACCGCTCACGCAATTATATCGTTACGACAGACAGACAAGACGGACAGACACATAGACTGGCAGTCAACATGAGCATCAGCAGTAGCAGTAGTACTACCAGTACTACCAAGTACTTTGCGTCTTTCAAGGATGCTGCCGCCTCTCCGACACTATTCTCTCCCAAAATCGCCATCCACTGGCCTTCGGTCCCCATGGGTGCTGTGATCCCACACAGATTCAGGAGAAAGATCAGGTCGACGCTCAGGAGTGGATCCTCGCCAGCTTCGTCTTTGGCCCGACTCCAGACTTCCATTGACCCTGCCGACACACTCAAGGCACTCCGATCGCACCAATGGTCGTTCTACGATGCTCAGTACCTCATCATAATCGTCGTCGGACTCTTTTGCTTCTCTGTCATCGAGGTTCCCGGCCCTCTTCTGAAGACTTTGATAGCTACGCTCCTTCTCTCTTCCCTCACAATCCCTCTCACGAGGCAGTTCTTCTTGCCGCTTCTTCCGGTCCTGACCTATCTTATCTTGTTCTACTCCTGCAAGTACGTATACATATGCTTTCCTTTCCTTGGTTTTTCTTTTCCTGCTTGTTCATGACGCCAGACTGTCTTACTGTCTCGGACGGTCCGTGCTCTTTTCTCTCCTCCCGCCGGCCTGTCTCTGGATCAAAATCTTGATCTTCGATGGATCGCCTACCGAACTCTAACTGCAGACATGACTTTTATCCTAAGCCAGCGATGTGTTGCTAACTCCGGCCTTTTCCGTCCAGGTTTATCCCAGCCGAATGGAGACCCCATATTTGGGTTCGCGTGCTCCCAGCCCTTGAGAACATCGTCTACGGAGCGAATTTGAGCAATATTCTCTCCAAGCACCAGAACGCTTTCCTTGATATTCTCGCATGGATTCCTTATGGAATTTTGCACTTTACCACCCCATTCATCACTGCCGCCGTCATGTTCATTTTCGGAGGCCCCGGAAGTTTGCCGGTCTACTCGCGAACATTCGGATATATGAATGCTTTGGGTGTCGCGACCCAACTCGTGTTCCCAAATGCTCCACCATGTTTGTCACCACCACCCCTTAGATGCATAAAACCGTTTCATCAATGCTAACATTCTTCTTTTCCCCGTTGTGTAGGGTACGAGAACAAGTACGGTCTTGCTCCTGCCAACTACGGCATCCAGGGCTCACCAGCTGGTTTGGAACGAGTTGACAAGCTATTTGGTGTCGATCTCTATACCTCCACTTTCACTGCCTCCCCTATGGTCTTCGGCGCCTTCCCATCATTGCACGCTGCTGTCGCCACAATGAATGCGTTGTTCCTCGGACACATCTTCCCACGCGGCAAGCCAGTCTTTATTACTTGGATCGTTTGGATCTGGTGGGCTACTCTCTACCTCTCTCACCATTATGCCGTCGACCTCATCGCCGGAAGCGTTCTATCCGCGGTTTTCTTCTATATCGCAAAAGCCAAATTCCTCCCCCGTGTCCAGATGGACAAGAGATGGCGTTGGGACTACGACTATGTCGAAATCGGCGAAAGCGAATCTGCATACTCCTACCTTCTTAGCAACATTGACACGAGCGTTCAGAAGTATCAATCCGATAGTGACGATTGGACCGACGGTGAACGTTTCACTTCCGGAAGTTTGTCTCCTGCCAGCGAAAACCAGTCGCTCTGGGAAGGTGAAACCCTCGCTGATCGTGAATCTGACTTCGAACTCCGGTAATCGTATCAGTCACAACCTCGCACGTTATCAAGCTGCCTGCGGAAGCACTCGATATCGTCGCATTAATACATATAACACTTTCTCCCCTTTCTAGACTCTTCGTGCATTTTCTGTTTTGCGAAGGTTTTTTTTTATATGATACCCAAATTCATCACTCTCGTTTGTACAAAAGAAAAAACCGGCATTTTTGATTTGCTACACCCTATCCGGCGACTCGCGATTTTCGAGTGGGATCCCCTTTTAATGACGACCTCCTTCTCCCGCCTGCGACTAGTTCCTTCAGATCTACAACCAGGCGGCATCCGTTTATCTTGCAACCACCAATTCGCCTCGTTACGACCTTATTCTGTACCATACACACCCGTTTCTGTTCCGGCGTCTCCGCTTGTCAGGGTCATGAACGCACCACCATCACCATTTTTTATTTTTTTTAACGTCTACCTGTTCACGAATTTCCTTGTTGCTCCCTCTGGCCCATCATCATTGGAGTTTCTTGTGTTGTCTCCCTTTTGCAGCGAGTCGAGACCTTTTTATTTTTTTGAAAGGAAACAAGACCCAACCCTTTTTTAATGCTTTAATCCTGTTTCCCAAAACCTTCACCCCCCTTTTTTTTATGCATGGGAAACGGTGTTTTTCTTTCAACCCAACTTTTATTTTTTGACGATGTTTTTGTTGGATGGATTAGAAGAGTCCTCTTGAACTCTTGAACCATTTTTAATGGCTTGGTGTTTTTCTTTTTCTTTTTTTCTTATTCCCCTTCCCTTTTTTTAAAACTCCTTTCTTCTCTCTAAACCTTTTGGGGATTCTTGGTGAATCACTAATAATTAGATGGTGTTTATTGGGGATAGGTTAAAAAAAAAACAAGGCGGGTATTTTTTTTAACTGAGGGTGAGAAGAGAGAGAAGGAAGATAATAGTATACATAGGGAGAGGCAGTGCCTGGAGGAGGAAAGACGATGGGAAAGGATAGGGCGAGAGAGAGGAGAGGGAACGGGACCGTTCAAGGTCGACAGTTCTTTTCTTTATTTTTTTTTTTTTTTTGTTCAGCCAGCCTTTTTTTATTGTTCATGTCTCTCGCTCACTCCAACCATCGACGGTCCTTCCGAGCCAACCAGCCCGGCAGTAGTAATTAATAAGTAATAAATAACACAGGAGAAATGGAATTTGAGAGTGCTCTTTCCAGGTCGAAAAGAAGAGACTGGGAGAGATCTCGTTTGAAAGCAATTATGTCTTGATATACGTATGTGATGATGATAATATGTAGTAGTGTAATAGAACTTAAAATGCCTATTCTGGGTTCGGGGGGAAAGAATGGCAGTTGTTTGGGAATGTTGTTTAATGCGGTGTGAGACATGAGGAAAGAAGGATAAGTTTTACTCCTAATGACTTGCTGGTTGAGTGGTATAGTATGTACATATGTATATGCGTGTGTGCTATGCAACAAGGTGGTCTATAATGCATGATGATATCTACAGTATATTTACAATGGGAGGTTCATATGTGACGGGTGTGTGTGTGTGTGGGTGTGGGTGCATGCAATGCAATGCAGCCACCCCGAATGTTTCTTCTAACGGGAAGGGAGGGAGGAGGGAGGAGGGAGGAGGGAAGGGAAGGTTTATGATGTTGGAAGGGCAAGCCACCGTTCCCATATTGTGACACCTTTCTTGCTGTCTGTGAGCCACCGTTGCAGTTCGGCTCTGAGCTGTTGTTCTGATTTACCCAGCACTTTTCTGTAAAAAATAAATAAAAATAGTTAGCATTAAAAAAAATAATAAAAAAATAAAAATAAAAATAAAAATAAACAAAGTTCGAGATTTGTATGGGAGGCCTAGCCAGCTGGCTGATTCATCACACAAGACAAGAAAGAAATAAAGAAAATGGGAAATGATAGGAGTGATAGTGATGAGGGTAAGGGTATTATGCAGACTTACATCCCACGATCCACACAAGCAATCTCCAGCTCCGAAGGGCTGAGCTTCATCACACCTCCCCCCTTGGTGATCAACATATCATCCGTAGCAAGGTAGGTCTCATAACGGAGTAATCTCTTGTGCAGGATGAACCCGAAGGGTAGAGGTAATATTCGAGAAGGCCACAATCCTGAATGACGACCCACGATTGTAGAACAGTGAACCTTTTCCTTCCAAGTCAGTTTATCCAGACCTTCGACGGGCCTGTTGATACTGGTGGAAGGTAAGAAGGCTTCGAAGGAGGCGTTTATTCGTTTTTCCCGTTTCTGACGATCGGATTGGATTTGGGCGGGGATTCGGCAGGTTATGGGGACGATGTTGGAGAAGAAGGCTACGACGAAGGGAGTGAATTCGCCGCAGACGGTGAAGAGGATGGCGAAGATGGGGATGCGGCGGAAATCGTGCTGGTTTCGTCTGTATGTTGGGTTATATTTCAGTCAGTCGGGTTTTTCTATAAACACGCAACAAAATACGACCGGGGAGACTGACTTGAGAAGCTGGAGGTCACTCCGGGTTATCCATTTATTCTGGACGATACCGGCATAACCTCTGTCGTCTTTCCATCGGGCAAGGACGGGGCCGGCGAGTCGAGGATTGACCCAGGCGGCATTTTTGAGACCGGTCTTGTAGAAGGATAGGTAGCCCTTTCCTATTTTGAAGTAGTAGGCGAAGATGCTCTGGCCGGGTGTACGAGGAGGGGGGAGGTCGAGATGTGCGGGGAGGGTGGAGAGAGGACCATTTATAGGGCTGTCATAGCGAGGGTCGGGCTGGGTGGAGTAGAAGGAGGCGCTGGACCGCGATTGTGATTGTAGACGAGGGAGGAGGAGGAGGAGATGGGAGGAACGGGTGCTCCCGCGTGAAGCCGTAGCCACGGACCCTGCCACGAAGGAGGTCATCTGTTTCTTCCTCTTTGCCGGTCAATTGGATATTTGAAGTAGTATATATTGATCGGATTGTTATTATTTTTAATTTTTTTGCCGGGGTGGAGGGATAATAGTACGTTTGGGGAATTGTTTTTTCTCGGTTGAGAAGTTATTGGCTGCAGGGATTTCTTGGGGAGCAAGGCCAAAACAGGTGATAGCAGAGTGATTGATATAAAAGAGGATACTTGCCAGGTCACACGAGAAGGATTACAATATAATGTAGTATAAGAATTTAAGGAATAAGAAGTAGAAGGAGAGTGCCCTGACTGCAAGTGTCCTGCTTGTCATATAGTGTCCTGATATTATACTGTCGAAGGAAGCAAGGGACTTGGATGATAATAGATGCTGATGTGTATATAAGCTCCAGGCCCATTGCCATCGGTATATCTACAATATACACTTATATATAAGTAAGTATATATATAATAGAGTGGATATACACGACAGTCAGACAGAGCATATAATATAATATACTACAATAATAACAGTCACAATGCGGTGCCCTTCCCTCGCCCGCCATCCATCCAAATCCTCCTCCTCTTGCTATTATATCATTCGCGACTCAATCGATTCTGCAGATATCGACTGCAATCTCCCTCCGAAGATGGCCGGCAGAAACAGCGACGACGACGATGACGATGCTAATTATAACGATGACAATTATAATTACAACGATGGCAGGTACTTCCGTCGTGCCGATGGCAGTCTGCGATGGCTGGCTTCTTTCAGACCAAGATCCCGATCCAGGTCAAGGGTAAGTTCCTTCTTCTCTTTATTCTTCTTTTTATTCTTCTCCATTGCATACTGTGTACTACATATCTTATAGTTGGTATATATAAAACATGGGAAGAAGACAAAACAGCCAGTTCGGTTGCTTGTCTCGAAGCTAGCTAGTACTATAGCTAGGCCCTTCCCGATCAGGCAATTTTCCATTTATTCTTCCCCACCTTCTTCCACCCACTCCATTTTATCAACCATTATATCAATTAGTATGTCAGTATGAATTGACGATATATATATATATATATATACTGACGCTGTCTGTGATCCGATAATAGCGTGGTCGTGAACTCGAAGAAGGCCATCCCAGACCCCGTCTGAGATCCCCTCCTCCCCCTCCCAGACCTCAATCCGACGACGACGACGACCAAGAACAGACATTGGAATCCGACGATAGTAGACAAAGAAGAGAAGGAGGAGAAGAAAAAAACGAAAACGAAGAAGAAGAAGAAGACGACCCGAACAAGGACCCCACCACCGCCACAAACACCGCCTCCAACACAAACATCCCCACCAACCTTGATATCACCAACCCTCTTCCCGCCCTCACCTACGAAGAACTTCATTCCCTCCACCACTCTGAAAACCTCAAGCGCATCTACTCTCACAGCCGACGGGCTCCCCCTCGTCCCCGCCAACCTCTCCCCCGGAGCCTTTGGAATATCATTCCCGTCCCTTCCTGGCGACAACGTGCCCGTGCCCATTCTCGATCCAAGAGAACTTCCAGGTCCGCTCCTCCTCACACCTCCAACGACTCCATCTACGACGACCCCGAATACTTGGCCTTCGACGCCGCCAAGTACGTCCGTCCTCCCCCTCGCCGTGTTAAATCCGTCCCAAGGGCATCCGAACGTGCTGCACGGGTCCCCACCCCACCGAGCATCCTCAAGGAATCCGTCCCCCCCAGGAGGCCCGATTTCCCTCTACCACCTCCAACCGACGCCGAAAGGAATTGGCGTCATACCATCACTCGTATCCCTACCGCCGTCGCCGACGCCGTTCTCAAAGAAAGACCTAGTGTAGACTTCGATAAGAAGAGCCGCGTCCACGGATACTTCAAGACCGACCCCATCTATCTCATAGAAAACACCACCACCACCACCACCACCACCCCACTACAACCATCACAATCACAGCCACAATCGCCCACCACACCAACCACATCAATAAAAACATCACCACCACCATCATCATTCAAACAGTACTTTTATTATTCTTCTCCTTCCCCAGCTTCCCCAGCTTCCCCTACCTCCCCCTCTCATCACCAAATCCCCTATCATTCTTCTTCAACCCCCAATCTATTCGATACCGCTGCTTCCATCACAGCGGCCATCGACCGGGAAAGCGTCCAGGCCTTCTCGGATCAAGGAAATCAGAAGAAAAACCTTCAGGGAAACTACACCTCTCTCTTCGAGGAATTCGAGGGTGAAGATCTACCGCCCCCCACACCTACACGAGAACGACGAAACCACCCTCCCGGGCCTACACCTTCCCTCTGGAACCCTCTGACCCCAGAGCAGAATTACAACCCATTCAGACCACCAGGCACGACCCTTGCCCGGAAAAAGGCTCGGCAACCGCTGGCTTTCGGTTATAGCCACGGCGAATCAAGCTCGAGTAGCAAAAAGAATAAACCCAAGAAGCCAAACAAGAAAAAGAAAGACCCCAAAGATGTATGTATATCCTAATGATATATATCTTCCCTCCCATCCAGAGGCTGATAGTGGTGCAGGGCGGAAACGAAAACAAACGCAAGGGGGATCCCTGAAGCTCCATTCATAGAAAACATCGAAGATTTTGTGACCAGCAAGCAGGAAATCGAGCCTGCCATAAGAAAATTCAGTGAAATGATTGCGTATGAAAAAATCCTTCCTTCTCCCATCTTCTATATTGATATGACAGATTTATTAATTATAATATGCATCTTTGCAGAAAATACACATACATGATGGAATCAAATGCCCGTCGCGCGGCCGGCCTGAAGGACAAAATCCCTGATATCAAAAAAACTCTACAAATGGTGCAATTCTTAGACGCCAAAAACAAAAAAGGCGATGAAGAGCCAATTTCTACTATGTTTGAACTCTCAGATACACTCTATGCGAAAGCTTCTGTTACCCCGCCCTCTGAAGTATACCTCTGGTTAGGTGTATGTGCACCCTCCCCATAACTATCCGTCCGGGAGTATATAAACTAACTGTAACCTTGTAGGCAAATGTGATGTTGGCATATCCCAACGAAGAAGCCATTGCCATGCTTAAACAAAAATTGTCTGCGGCCCAGGAATCTCTTCGCAATTGTGAAGAGGATATCGATTTCTTAAGGCAGCAAATAACTGTAAGCACCCCTTCGTGTTTTTCTTTTAGAGAAAAAAAAAAAAAAAAAAACGTAGACTTTTCAACGCTAACAACGTTTATAGACTCTCGAGGTCAATACCAGCCGCATGTACAATTGGAATATTAGTTTACAGAGGAAAGAAAAGGAGAAGGCTGGAACGAAATAGTTTTTTTTTTCTTTGCTTCGTTTCTCATCATGACTATTACTAATGATACGGTTTAATTCGCCTCCTACATTTTTTAATAGACTAGGCGGCATAAAAAGTCTTCATGGCCTTCTTTCCTTTTCTTCTTTTTCTTCTTCTTTCCTTTGCTTTTACGATAGCGAAAGGCATAATGGTATTACAATATTACTATAATTCACCCCAACTAGAGCTACCGTAGCTTGTAGAGAGACTAATTCGTAGTGTACCCTCCATAAAAGGGAAATGACACAAATGACACAGCGCCACACACACTCATGCATATATATTCGCGGGCACTTCGTAGTGGAACGGGACTTGCCGCAAACAAGCTTTGCCAAACGGCTCGCTTGAGCTCCGATCTGATCTCAAAGATCCGTGGCAAAAGGACTGAGCGGCTGAACCGCATCTCCATTTCAAGGTAGCGTTGCATTTTGATGGCTTAATTCCCAATCCTCATTTTGCGTGCCTCAATTATACCATGGAGCCCTTAAATGTGGCCACGGCTCCACGAAACCGCTTAGAGGGGGGATTTTATTCCTCTTCTTCCCCATTATGTGATTGTTCATAACCTTGGGAGTCCCTCTTACTATACTAGCCATGCGGTTCTTCAATGTTTCTTCGCTCCTGCTTCCTCTCCTTGTCCTTACCTTCGAGTCGACATTAATTGCTGGAAGCGCCATAGACAGCCGTGCTGCTGCTCCACCAAAATGTGACAAAAAATGTGCCAAGTCACTTATCCGACGGAACGTACGGTCCAAATCCTTCTGTTCGTCGTACTTACGTGCCCATGGGGCCCCAGCGCATACTGTTACGGTTACTACGAAGGCGAGCTGTGTGACCGTGGTTAGGACCATTGTGACCACAGAGTTGGATATATTTAGGTTAGGCCTTTGTTTTCTTTTATATGCAACTAAATCTATAGTAGGAGGATGTTTTGTACTGATTAAATTTGGACACAGCGTGGCTTCAGTGAGTACTACCCTCCCGACTATTACTCTCACGGAGTACTCCTCGACGGTGATTATTGCCACAGGCCCGACCCGAGTAATCAATCGAAGGGCCATCGAAGAAACCAAACTCGCACCTCGCGCAGCATCACCACCATGCACCTGTCGCAGCCTCTCCTCCTGTTCCGCAAATGTCATATCCGTCGCCTGTCTAGAAATCTCCCCACCCCGAACATTCACCAAAACCGTCACGAAGCCCTGCACCACAACCAGCACAACCAGCTCCACCACCCTGAAATTCACCGAAATAACCTCAGGAACCCAGACACTCTACCCACCACCGGCGACCACCACCATCAACGAAATCCACACAACTTTGGTACCCGAAGAGTGTAGCAGGGAGCTGTACAGTCCGCCCCTGGACGTCGGCGGCGCGGCCGTGGAGACCCTCGATTACCCTTATTTTGCGATAAATTATTTGGAATGCTGCATGGCTTGTTTTGGGAGGGTTGGTTGTGCGGCAGCGGCCTACAGTCAGGGATCCGGACTTTGTTCTTTGTTGATTGTGAAGGAGAGGCAGGCTGGCGGGGTGAGCGAGGCCTGTCCGCTCGGGAGGCAGGATTTTAGTTTCATTAGGGATTTTGATTTTGGGGTTAATACGCTTCCGGGGCCTTGTGGGTTTTGAAAGGGGTTGTGGTCGTTGTAATATATATTATATTGTGAATGAGCTCATGTCGATATCATGTCTGTATATATGTGCATGAGAAACAACTTGGCTACCGTGTGTGTAAAGCAAGAAGCATGGGCAGCTATCCATACTAGTGCGTAGTACTAAGCTAGGCCAGGTATATAGTGGCAACACGTTCGATGCTTTTTCTTCTGTTGGAAATTGGTGTGTGGACGTCTACGTTACACAGAGTTGACACACAACTAGTTTCATTCAAGTTTGATTCAACTCAATTGCATCGATCTCTGGATGACTTGTCTTGTACTTAGTAGGTATGTCTTGAATCAAAACGTTCTCTACTAGTCTATACTGGCATTAGTAGCTTGCATAGCGCCCCCGTCTATTTCTAGTCTCGGAGACGGCTATTTCGACTGTCGGAGAACGCGGTCGACTGGTCTCGAGTGTTTGTTAATCTTATACGCACGTAGATGTATACACGCACACATATATATAAGGTATGCTCGAAATACAATAATATTTGGATAATATGAACGAATCGGGATTGGGGAGGACTACTGTCTTCCGTCCATCCATCTGTTTATCTACATAAGAATCGAATATCACGAAATTACAACTGCTTGTGCTCCATAACGCTCAATGTACATTACATAGGGGTGATATCTGGGGCCACACAAATATTTTTTTTTACGCTTCTTTAGCTTTAAATCAAGTGTATTAAGACTGGGCTAAGATTTGTTTGATAAAAAAGGAGTAGTGAATTAGTACCTCTCTCATACCTCTCCCTCCATCTCTTCAACTTCCCTATAACAATCCTCTTAGCGGAAGTATCTATTCGAACACCCCGTTTGTTAGAATCCCTGTCAAGTAATACTATGTTTCGCACAAAGAATAAGGACTTACCTCGGCTCATCAAAAACGTGGTAATGATGCCCCCGAACCCCTTCACCGTTAAACTGCGCCGGAAACCTCCACCCTTCCGGTACATCCGCCTCATCAACCCGAACCTCCGAAGACTCCTTCCCGTCAATAATAAACTTCCCAACCTGAAGCTCTGTATCCGTAATTGACGACCTGCTAACTCTCGCGTATCCTACACGATGCAAACCTCTGTACAAGATGTATTCACACCATCGATCCCAATCCGTCGAATCGATATCCTTCATCCTGCTCTCCTCGCTCACATAATTATTATAATTCCCTTCTTTCGGTTTGGTAACCAAGTAACTAAGGAGGATCAATGGTCGAGGGCTGCTACCCATGAGTTTGCTGATTCCCTCGCTCTGTAGCCTTCGATCTTCAACATCTTCTTCCTGACCGCTGTGGAAAACGAGAACATCGACCATAGTACCGTACATATCCAATGTCGCCAGGATAGCAGGGGCCAACTCTCCGACCGGCGATGGCAAAAGATGGTGTGTCGAGTTCACGATGGGGAATTTGGATAGAAGGGCCGCACCCCAAGTGTGTTTATTCGGACCCGGTCCGAAATCTGCGTACATGCCCAGGTCTTCGGCAAGGAACTGTGTCATATCGCGGTTTCCCATGATAATACGTTGTAAATCACTTTCTAGGAGACCAACAACGTCAAGTTCCATTTCCTTGATTAAATCTCGCATTCGGCGTTCAGACGACCACATATCATTATCCAATGCAAAGTGGACAGTCCAGATACCCGCCGTTACCATTTTCTCCTTTTCGTGGTACGGTTTATAGTCCAGGTGTGGGAAACGGAGGTAGGCGATCGAAACAGCTAGTAGCTCAAGGAAAGCGAGCGAGTAGACAAAGTATGAACGAGAAGGCTTTCGGATGCTAGCATAGCTGCTTTGGGGTTTCGACGTCGAACCTCCCGCCCTTGTGCCCATGATTACAGATAAACCGACGCCGATAAGCGCCATCATCATAGTCATGACAAGCCAGGTCCTTTCTCTGAGAAGGAAGCCTCCTGGGACGAAAGCGTACGCAACAACCCAGACGTGAGCAAGGACGATGAGGTTGTAAACCATGAAGCCGGTACCAAAAGTAGCACCTGGAGGGTACCTAGCGCACATCTGGATGAAAGAAGGCGTGATGGCCATCAAGTAGACCGCAAGGACGAGGGCACCATAGTAACCCCACCAACCGTGGAATGACTGCAAAAAGGCGGCTCCAATGCAACCGATGATGTAGAAAGTGGGGCTGGTTGCGAACTCTTGTCGAAGAAGACCAATGAGGAAACCGATTCCCATAGCGATAATAGTGTATGCACCGTGAGGAACAGCTAAGGGCCCCTTGACTGGATACCCATCCCAAACCCAAGTGATCATGGTGCTGGAGTCAGATAGCAAGGAGTGTAGGCCAAACATGAGTCCACCGAACCCGATAGAAGCCAGATATTGGGAGCCATCCCTTCCAGAATACATCGTCGTGTCAACAGCTGGCGCAGCCGGCCTCCTAAAATGGGTCCTGGCAGTGGCCAGAACTGCAAGAACTAAACCAATTTTATTCCATCCACCATTTTCGGAGTTCATCAATGGCCAGATCGGGTTGTTGGTGTGATTTGAAAACTTTGCGACACTCGACATGATAAGGCCGAGGGAAAAGGCTGATGTTTTAATATCAATCCTGCTGGTTGTACTCTCGAGACTGAAATTCGCAGCCCAGGCCAGGCAGGCAAAGAACAATCCTGTGGTGGTCAAGAAAAGACGAATTTCCGGCATAACAAAAAAGAAGGCGACGAGGGTTAAGAGGGAAGCAGAGTAGACAACGTGAAGATTCGCAAATACGAACTTTCGCACCGATCTGTTGACGAGAAGATATGGAGATATGGTTGCTAGAATAGCGACCTCATATCCAGAGATACCCATGTGCCAGAGCGGGAAGTCTATATAGAACTCTTAGCCTTAGACATTTGAGAGTAATTTAAAGGGCAACATACACCAAACAACAACGCCGAGGGCAGTTAGAATGGACCAAAACGCGAACTGTTAGATGGTCAGCATGAATGAGCCTTGAAAAAATAGTACGGTATTGTGTAAACGTACTCCTAGGTAGACATCACTAGCAGTATCAATCAAAGCTGTCCATGAAAAGGCACCGGTGAACTCTTGTGCGAGCGGTTGCTTTGCCTTCCTACCCGAAATCGTCAACTACCCCACCAAACATTAATATAGTATAATAGAGGTGCCTTGCTTACTTTGCATCGTCGGCATAGACATCAGCCAACTGGGTGGTTCTATATCTCACCAACGTCTCACTTTTTAGAGTATATTCTTTGTTGGTAAAATGTATTTTCTTTGATAAAGTCATAATATATGCGAAAAAAAAGATAGGGTGTCTGGATAGGACAGAGGTATCTACATCACATACCCTTTGTGAAATCCTTTAGTGTCAACGAGATGCAGCTCAAAGCCTTCAAAGTCAAGTGCAGTAACAGCATCAAATCCAACGTCATATAAGATTAGAGACCACTCGAAGAACGCGTAGATTGTGTATGCTAAAAGTACCATTGTTAGAATTCTTGCAATTGCTAGACTTTTAGAATCCGGGGGAACATACCACCAGCGACTTTGTGGACTTTATGTTGGATGAAGAAGTAGATCAAAGGCACAAGAGTACCGAAGAACAGGCTGGCGAGTATCTTTCGATACTTGATAGCTTTGGCATTGACCGGCGAGGTAGCGAGGCATCCAAGCGTCCATGGCAATGTCAGGACGAGGTAGGAAATCATAAAAATGTCGTGCCAATCGTGATCATCGGTGGAAGTGATATAAACCCATCCTCCGCACAGGAAGGTCCTCGCCACGCCCGTGAATGCGACGAATTTTGGCAGAGAGGCGCCGGGCCTCGCGGTGAGGTAATACCAAAGCACAACCAGCAGAAATCGAGGTCCTATTCGGCGTATATTAGCACCCTTGTCTTTGCTAATGCTATCCTAGGTGCCCGAAGTGCTAACGAACCCGATGTCAAGGCGATGCAAATTTGAAATACCGATCTTTCCGGATATCGATCGCCGATGGTTGCTGACACCGACGGAAACCATTCTTGCGGGTAACCCTAAGAATAAGATATTAGACCATCTTTCCGGTTTGTTTTCCACGGAAGCGGCACGTGGTGGCTCACATAATGTTCGTTTTTAACAATTTTGTAGAAATGCAGGTTTCTACAAGGAGTAGGTTCCAATCAGCGACATCGTCCCGTGAATAATAATGACAATGACAATGGGTTTTGGCTCTGGCGAGCCCGAGAGGCGAATCGAGGGGTTCCCATACAATCCCACAACCAAAGCACTAATAAACCCCACTACCCTCAAAACCGACGCCACGTTAGTCCAATCGCGTCCGGATAATATATGTGACGTTAGACACCCTGCAGGGCGTCATGCTTGAGAGGATCGTATTTCGTACAGTAAGCGAGCACAGTGTGCGTATGTGATATCCATTTCCCGTTAAGCTGTCACACGCGCAAAGAGAGACATCAGCAACGCCGGCGCAAGATACCAAGCAAACAAGACTTCTTCAACTTACGGAGACAAGTGTACTCCCTTCCTTATCCTTCATGCCGGGCAACTAAGGCCAGTAACCAAGCAAGTGGGCGTGCGTGAATGTGAAGAAAACAAAAAAAATCCTGCAGGAACGAAGAGAAAGCAGCAAAAACACCACAAACAAGAGCAAAATAGCTTAAGACGAAGACGGTGTCATATCACAATTACGCTCGAGGAGAAAACCGCGATAAGTACTTATTGAGTGTGGAGTGAGGGAACCAAGCGAGGGACAGAGCGGAACTGGCCTAACAGAAATTGTCTGTGTTCTGCAGACAGAGCAATCTTATGTCAGCAGCTTGGCCCGGGATATTGCACTCGTCGGAAGCACGAACGAGCCGGTTTATAATTTATATGAGCACGCAGCATCCCCCACGAACGCCGCCCCACATGTGCATACATGGCTGTGTCAGACAATACCGTGCTGAACACAGAGGATATATTGGCTAAACTGATGTGCTCTGGTACCTTTACCGAGCGTACCGAGCAAGTCGTCTTGTGAGAAATGCAACATGCTGGCGCCATGACAGGACGCCTTCCAATTGAGATCCTGGCTCTCGTGTTCTCGTATCCGGCCCGAAAGGGCATGTTTGTCCCGCGCGATGTGTTGTTGCGTTGGCCTGCCGTCGGGCGCCAAGACTATTCCTCTTTTGGACTAGCTCCGTCACCAATCCAAAATTTCAAAACTTCAAAACTTCCTTGGCTTGATACACTATCACCACCGCCAACGTTCGAATTCAATGTAACCAGCTAAAACACCTTCGTGATACTATTCTTTACCCTATACCTTCGCTAAATACGCTTGCCACTCAACGAGACGGGAATTTTTGGCTTTGCGACAATCCCTTGCCACATAACCAACCATGGCTGATAAGGCCCGATTCTACCTCGAACAGGGTATTCCTGAGCTTCAGGAACTCGAGCGCAAGAAGATATTTACCAAAGTCTGTACGCTTGTTCTTTCATTCCTTAGTCGTCACCGATCCCGAAGTATTGACATCGCCTCCAAAATCTACAGGAAGAAATCCAATCGATTTCCCGGAAACGCTCGCATCATGAACATCGCATCGCCGCTGCCCGCTGCAAACCCGCGGACTTTCTTGCCTATGCAACCTACGAAATGAACCTCGATGCCCTTCGCCAAAAGCGCATGAAGCGCTTAAGCATCCGTATGAGGGGTGCTTCGAACCATCTCGGTTCTCGCCGCATATTCTTCATCTTCCAACGTGCTACTCGTAAATTCCACGGCGACGTCCAACTCTGGAAAACATACGCCGAATTCTGCAGGTCGCAAAAGTCTTACGGGTTACTGCGAAAAGTTTTGGATAGTATGCTAAGGCTACACCCTACAAAGCCGGATCTATGGATCTATGCGGCGATGGTTGCTGTCGATGATAATGATAATATGGCGGAGGCTCGAAGTTACATGCAGAGGGGATTGCGGTTCGCGAGACGATCTTCGAAGGAGCTATGGGTGGAGTATGCCAAGTTTGAGTGTATGTTCATTGGCAAAGTGGCTGCGAAGACAGCTACAATACTCGGACTGGAAGACGGGGACGCGCCCGATTCCAATGGGTTAAATTTCGATGATATCGAGGAGGGTTCCAGCGTGACACTGGAAGGAGATGAGATCGCGTTACCAGCAATTACAGATCAGGAGCTCAATGGGGAAACGGAGCTTCCTCAGGAAGACGAAAAATTGAAACAGAAGCTTGCAGAGCAGGCAAACAAGGATGTTCTAGAAGGCGTCATTCCGATCATTGTGTTCGAAGAAGCTATCGAAGCAATACCGAATGACTCGTCGCTTCCCATTGCATTCTTCAAGCTTTTCGAGAAATTCGGAGACCTAGCGTGTCAGAAAAAGCTGTTAGCATGTGTGGATGTGCACCTTATGACAACCTACCCGACGGATGCTGGTGCCTTGCTTTGTCATGTGAGGGAGTCGTTAGTGGGAATTCAGGTCACAGATGCGGCATTCCCTGCGGCATTGAAAGTTGCGTTTAAGAGGGTTGGGGAGGCGAGGTCAAAGTCTCAAGATAAGAAGGGAGTTTATGATGGGTTCGTGAACATTCTAGGCGACATTCTTAGCAAAGGCAGGTCTGCAGAAGGTGGACTGGACCAGAGCCTTGAAAGAGCTGTAAGACTGTTCCTAGGAAGGGTCATCAAATGGAGCCAAGAGGACCAAGTGGAACTTGCGAATGCAAACCAGGTTGCTCAATTTGCCCTGTAAAATAGCGGTTTCGGGCCATGTATAGTAGAGATCTGTAAGATAGTAGTTGTCCTTTTTGGGGAGTTTTCGGGCAAAATGCAAGCGTGACGGTTCAACAAACCCATATTCCAACATCGTGTTTTAGCCTCGCCTCGGAGCTTAGCTTCAAGGAATGCCAATTACAGGTTCTAGAAGGGAAATTTACCCGGGTACTTGCTCCCACAAAGACGAAATGTTCGAATGTGCATGTGCATCTAGCGTGTCAAATACAATTCACATGTCCACATTCCGGTAATTTTGGAGATTACGACGCTACTGAGGAATTGGCGGAGAAAATATTTTTATCACAAGGCAGCTCCCATTTGATGTCCCTCGGGGGAAAGAAAAATATGATACAGGAATGGAGAAAATATGTAACAATTGTATCCTCCCGAGCTCCTCATGTCCTCTTCATGCAATGAGTTTCCGTCACAACCATCCCCTTTCCACACCGTCGTCTATTAACTCCACTAGGCTAGCTAAAGATTCGTAGAAAACTTCGGGGGGAAAGGCGTCGGGATAGGAGCATCGATCAAACTTTTTTTGAAGTGTCGTTAAGGCATTATCGTTATATTAAAAAATGGAAGGAATGTTTGGTCGGAATGGAAAAGAGTCAAAGGGAGGTAGCGACTTGAGACATTTAAGAGTCGAAGACGTAGGTAAGGTGGCAACGACCGCAGTATTGACGGTTGGTCATGGCAGCCATGAAGACACCGGCACCGCACTTTTAGTCTAGTTAGTAATTGTTTTTTTCTTTCTTCTTTCTTTTTCGAGTTACGGGAAATGTTGATAAGAAACTTACAGTCTCGTTGGGGCACTCTCTCCTCAAACGCTCGATCTTTCCGTCGCTGTCGACCTTGTAGTACTTGAGGACAGCCAACTTGGTCTTCTTCCTCTTGTGCTTGATCTTCTTTGGGGTGGTGTAAACCTTCTTCTTTCTCTTCTTGGCACCACCACGCAGACGGAGGACCAAGTGGAGGGTGGACTCCTTCTGGATGTTGTAGTCGCTCAAAGTGCGACCATCTTCGAGCTGCTTACCAGCGAAGATGAGACGTTGTTGATCTGGGGGGATACCCTCCTTGTCTTGGATCTTGGCCTTGACATTGTCGATAGTGTCAGAGGATTCGACCTCAAGGGTGATGGTCTTGCCCGTGAGGGTCTTGACGAAGATTTGCATCTTGAATAGGACTTCGCTTTCACCGAGCGGAGTATCTGGAAGTTGAGAGGGGGAAAAGTGTAAGAAAAAAGCAGATAACCAAAAGCGGTCTCAGCAATCAGATTGCGTCTACGGAGGGACAGGATCAGTTAAGAACATGATTGATTGATGGGAAGTCATTCATATACGGGGGGTGCAATATATGAGGGGTCTGATGAGGGGGGAGGGTACAGTACGAGGGGAGGGGTACTGGGGTGGTGGCTTACCTTCGATGTTTTGGTTGATGGTGAGGAAAGGGAGGAAAGGTTGTTGGAGGTTGCTGAGCTGGGTAGCTTTTTCTTTGGAGATTTCTCCAAGCTTGGCAGAAAAGTTGTGTGTTGGCTGGAAAAACGAAATTTGTGTGTGGGCGGTCGGAGATAAGATGGTGTTGGGGGTTTGATGGAGGAGATTAGATTAGATTAGATGAGGGTTTGTCAGAAGCCCTACTAAGACGGGTTGGGACTAGTCTGGCCAAGAGCCCAAATTGGGGAAGCGCGTGCCATGACAACGCCCGCACCCTGTCTGTTTGTATGCACGGCATGAGACAGGGCCAAGTTGCCCCACCAGTGGACATGCAGGCTCCATTGTGCGGCGGACTGGGCTCATTTCGTTTCATTTCGCCAGATGACGCTGCGTTGTGAGGAGCGAAAGCGAGATGAATTCCAATGTTATGTGGTGGTTACTGCCCGGGGTAACCGCTGTGCATATTTCCGCTGGCGCCCGCTGACACTCTTTCCGATACTTCTGGCCCAGATACAGATTACACAGATCCACAGAGACAGAGAGACAGGTACACACCCACGCACACCCATTGCAATGTCATGCATAGTTACCAAGTATGCAGTGCTTCCCTCATGTATTATGATGTATTTATATACACATACATACTACTATACATACTAGACACACATACTTACACATGCGTCGTCTGGATGTTTTTGATTGCGTTGTCGCAGTCGCAACATGGCAACATGGTGATTGAGGGCGTCGCATTCGCCATTGGCATTCATTCGATTTGGGCAATTGGGCCCCCCGTGTCCCGGACGACAACAACAGAAGTCTGGAAGGAGCAATCCCATGTGCATATCTCTTCCTGGTGCCACAGACATCCCATAACATCCCATATCATATCATATCATATCATTTGCATCGGGAACAATAAACCCAAAGACAAAACAGAAAGCCAATGGTGCAAAAGCAAAAGCAAAAGCAAAACAAATACTCTACACATACAATACATACAAGAGAATAGATCAGAATAGCGGCAAATGTGACCAGGGGATCGATCCAAAGGATAAACCGGGAAGCCTCAGAAAGTGCGGCATGTTTGAGAAGAGTAACATAACCGTAAAATGTTTAATTGTTCAAGTATGTCAAGCGTAAAGCAGTAAACTAAACTTCCATGCTTCCTCGCTTTATTATTGTCTTGATGCATCCGTCCCCCATCCCAATCCCTTCCTCTTCTCTTCCTTTTCCCTTCTATTTTCCCTTCTTCCCACTATTCCCTTTCCCTTCCCTTCCCTTCCCTAACCCCTCTCCCCGGTAGGGAATACTTCCTCCTCCTCCTCCTCCTCCTCCTCGTCGTCCTTTCTCCCTCCTCCTCCCCAATCGATCGCTCTTTCCATTTACGTCCGTTTTACGAGTAGATGACCAGACCTCTCTCTTCTTCCAACATCCACTGATCTTGAGGGTTCTTCTTGCTATCCTTTTTGGTATCCATCCATACATACAGTGTATTGTATCAGTCGTTCCTGTGGAACTACCCGCTTCCTCGCTCTCACGCACTCTCGCTTTCTCTCTCTCTCGCTTTCTGCCCCCCTTCAAAATACAAAATACAAAATACAAAACAAGAAAAACAAAGAAAGCAGAAAGTCGAAAGCAGAACCCCCAGAAAGTGTCCGATTGTATACCCGGCTTTGGCTTATCTCGACTGTGTACCACCATAAACAAGAGTAGAGTCCGATCTTGTCTTGCCTTCAATATTATTCGAGTAAACAAGACCTTCCGCTCCTGCGCACAGTCCCCCTCCCCCCCGAGATATCAATTTCGTTGACTACTTTCGAGTCTCCCCGGCTTCCCTCGCAAGGATAATTCACCTTGCCTGGCTTTACATTACATTACATTACATTACCACCTCGCGCGCTAGAAGAAACAAGATACCCGAAAGAGAGAGACTCCCTCAACAGAGCCTTGCATTGATTATTATCTCTCCCTCTCCCTCGCTCGCTCCCACAGGTCGCCAAAATAACAATCAATATCAAACCTGCCAATTGCAATTCCTCTCGGCCTCTCCCGCGCAGCACCTTTGGATCTCAGATTGCATATCGCGATATCGCATCCCAGAAGCCGCTAACGGATTCGCCGCACAGACAACACGCATACGCACGACCTGGACGACGATTCACTAGTAATTCACTAGTAACCTTTCAAACGACGACGACGAACGAACGAACGAACGACCGAACGACCACTTGAAACAGGAAATCGACAAATCGACTAACAGGCATTAGCTATTTCACTTTCCAACAAAAAGCCAAAAAAACAAAAACAAAACATCTACGAAGCCATCTTTTTGCGACGCTCATAAAAAAAAAAAAAAAAAAAAAAGATTAAATTTTTCTAACGGAAATCAAAAGAAACAAAAAAAAAAAAAAAAAGAAAGAAAGAAATACGAAATAAGAAGTAAAAAGAAATTTACAAGAAAATAAGATTAAAGACGAATCCGCTGCTGCACGGTCTATTCCCGAGGGCTTAATTGCTACTTGGTCGTATTCTCGTCACTGCGAGTTTCCGGACTGTCTGATTGTTGAATCCGACCCAATTGACTGGCAATCCTGCATGAAACGCCAACAACATCTCGACATCCGTCAACACAACTATCCTCCTCTTTGGATCCGTCACCTTCGACTTCTTCACTGAACGTCGAATCCGCCCGAAAACAAACGGAGTTATCCTCGATATTTAAAATTGGATTAGCAAGGAATTCTGGTTGCCTTCACTGGTAAATCAAGTATCTCTTTTTTTCAATCTTTGCCATTCTATTCCATTACCGTTTCGAACTCGGGCTTCTAGATCTCCCTCCCTCCCCAGCAACACTGTTCTGACATTGGTAAGACAGTCCACATACCCTCAAGGACCATGAACGTAACTAACCAAGCCTCACGCTTTCTTCTCGATCTTATTTTAAAATATTTAATATAGATACATAATCTACATGTCACAACAGTGTTCAGCTGCTATTTAAACAAGTCCAGCTGAAACAAACGATGCTGCCCGCCCAGAACCAGGAATCCCAGAACACAATGGCCACCGCAACATTCCAACCTGGCCCAGCCAACGCCGGCATTCCGCCGGCAGCACTTACCCACCGACGACGGGTATCGAATATCGAAGCCCGTCCTAGAAAGCGCCAATATACTCAGGAATTCCAGCCGTATCCGACAGTGGCGCCTGGTCTAATTTCCAGACATAGAAAACATCGCTCCCAACCCGTCAACTTTCTCGATGACCCGACTCTTTTGATGAACTCTACCGGTCTCTCATACACAACCGCTGCTGCGAATTCTGCGATCATGGGTAGAAAATTTGGGGACTTCTTGCAAGAGAATAGAATACCAGACGGAAATGTAACACAAAACCTAGGTGCCAGACAACGGTCAATGTCTGAGGTAAACTTACACCAAGGATTCTTGCAGGATGTAACCGGTGGCATTACAAACACCCAAGACCTCTCCGGTCATCAATTGAGCCAACCCGTAACCACTCCTAGAGCATTGAGCGGGATGAGTACGTCGAGTTATACATCACCAATCGATCATTCTATCGCTAACAGTGGATCTTTAGATTTCATACCTATCACTCCGGGGACCCCTTTCGTAGGAATGATCCCCCAACAGACACCCACCTTCTCCCAACAGGTCACCCAGCAGGCACTCAGTAATCAATTTGTCCTGTCTCCGGGTTCTACGGTGAAGCCGGCGAAGAGGCCGTTCCCACCTCTCTCCACTAACATTCGATCCATACCTCCTCCACCTGATCTGGTGGAGAAGATCAAAAGCCATATGAGAAGACATTCAGTAGATACCACCCCAGCCGTAAGAAATATGGACTCGTACTTTGTAAACATGGGCTCCACTTCCAGCTTGCCATCACCTCCAAATTCTGCGCCATTGGTTACAACTAATGCATTCGATATGGCACCAATGCCAGGTCGTACAACTACGGCAATATCGCATATCGCCGTCCCAGAGGAGGAAAGCTTTAACGACGAAGGTGATAATGAAAGCTACTTCTCACCATCGGGTTCGAGCGCCGGCCATAGCCCTGAATGCCCATCAAGTCCTCAGATGCATTCCATTGACAGCGTCCTTGCATCTGAAAAACTGCACCAGGCCTTGCAATCAGTAGCATCCAGACAGACTGGCGATTCTGGTGACTCTGCTCAGTCGAAGGAATATTTCGACGACCAAGATGATGAAACTAGAGTTCCAGGAGGCTTTGTTCGAGCATCTGGAATATCTAACGATGAAATTTCAGCTTACATCTCGGGACCAGAGCCTGCCGACAATAAATGGGTCTGTCTGTACCCCGAATGCCAGAAGCGATTCGGGCGTAAAGAAAACATCAAATCGCATGTCCAGACCCACCTTGGAGACCGACAGTTCAGATGTGAGGTTTGCAAGAAATGCTTTGTTAGGCAACATGACTTGAAACGGCATGCAAAGATCCACACCGGCATCAAGCCCTATCCCTGCAAATGCGGCAACAGCTTCGCCCGACACGACGCACTGACCAGACATAGACAACGTGGCATGTGCATTGGCGCCTTTGAGGGCATCGTCAAAAAAGTGGTTAAGAGAGGTCGGCCCAAGAAAATTCGTGCTGAAGGAGA
This sequence comes from Orbilia javanica, assembly GCA_036872735.1. NCBI lineage: Eukaryota > Fungi > Ascomycota > Orbiliomycetes > Orbiliales > Orbiliaceae > Orbilia > Orbilia javanica. Next base: position 2,075,847 of record JAVHNR010000004.1, on the reverse strand, counting down.
ACCCGAGACCCCCAAAAAGAGAAGAAGAAATAAGAAGCGCCCCTCAGAAGGCGGTATGTCTTCGGGGTCAGGTGCGTCAGTATCCTCAGGGTCTGACATTGGTGCATCATCGCCATCGGCTTGCGACGACATTGACACATGGGAGACACCAACATCTCCGGTATTAAGGCTGCTAGAAACAGTACCAGAGATAGCGTCAGACCAACCACCAGCTACTGGAAAACGGAAACGCGAAGTTTCATCGGAACCTGAAGACGAGGATGACAACAAACGAGAAAAGCTCGACAGCGTTTCCATGAACTCATTTACGGAATTTGCACCCGTGGACTTCGGACTGCCAGCTGCGTCTCCGTTATACTCGGCGCCATCAACCCCGGAAGATATATTGAACGAAGTTTCCCCAACAACAACAACGGCCCCAAGACAAAATAATCCCCTTGGATTCTGTGACCCACTACTAAACTCATTCGATGAAGACACCAGTTTTACACCAGAAGGGTCACCAGACCTCCAAGTTCTCCACAGGAAGTATGCAAGTGCTTTCAACACCCCAGAATGGGAAGGACTTTCTGCCCCAGCTATTGCTGCTGATGAAGTCGATCTTCGAGAAATCCTCGGCCTGCCCGATCTTGAGACATCATCTGCAGCAGCAACAGCGTCAACCGACACCTTTCCGTTCCTCGGAAACGGCAAAGAGATGACCAACGAGATCTCACTCTCAAACTTAAGTAACCTCAACGGTAATTTCGACATGGGACTTTCCGGCGAAGAGTTTGACTTCATCAAACCAGAATTATTACAGGATAGTGATGTATTGGATTTGCAACTCTGGCAAAATCTACAGGGCGAATATTGACGTCCTTACCCCCCAGAAACAGAAAAACTATACAAAAATCCAACAAAAAACAACACAACTAGCTTAATGCTTAATCCTTTCCAACAATTTCCTTTTGGGTAATAATGGCTTGGTGTTCTTGACAACAAAAAGAGAGTGGTGCGGCGGTTTTAAAAGTCGAAGAATAAGCGTCGAATAATTCTTGGGGGTTCTTTTCTATATTTCTGGAGTCCTTCTGCATATTGTGTGGGTATTTCCTTTGGGTATTTCTTAAGCTCTTTGACATTTTATCGAACCTTGGGACCTGGAGCAAGCACACGGTTTGTTTTGGTTTCTCTTCTTTATTTCTCTCTTCTCTTATCTATCATCATTTGTCTGTTCGGATTTCCTACAATATTTGGGCCAAACTTTTAGCAACTGAAATACTTATCACACATCCCAACACTAATGACCTAACTCCCTCCCCATTTGCTTTATACACGAATTTCCTATTGCTCCCTTCCCCATTTCCTTTTTGATTCCCTTATATTTACTTGTATTTTCTCATATTTCCTTATATTTCCTTATCGTTTCTCTTATTTGTATTCTTATTTCCTTGAGACGTATACGCATGCATACGATCACGATGTCTCGCGAGTTGCTACCCCTACCCCTACCCCCTTCTGTTGACTTTCTATCTTGTTCCCCATTACCATTCATGTCATATATTATAACACCCCCATTAACACATACAAGCAAGTAACGCGACAAAGTGAATGAATTGAAGCCTTATATCTCAGACCCTCTCCCTCTATACACGTAGCCAATCGTAAAATCATGAACTAATCCGTCTATTTACCAATTAATAGAAACTTAAAGTAAAAGAGTCAAAGGAAGAATAGAAGAAGAGAAGCTAGAAATCTTCTAAAACGCCTTCTCGCCAACCCGAACACCTATTGGCCGCCCGGATTTCTTTAATACCTTCCGGACAAGGTCGATTATCTGGGCTTCGCTGCCTAGAGTTGTATGCACCGGATTAGCGCTCGGGATCCCGAACATCTTGGTGACGATTCGTGAAGATCATTACCCGCTTGTCCGACGATCATCATAGAAACGGGTTCCCAGACCGTTTCCCTCGTTACCCTCGATATTATTGGGCGTTGGCCAACTGCATTTTTTGAAATTCGTCCTTCGTTAGTTTACGTTTTTTCTGGCGGGATTCCCTCCGCAGATAAGGGAATATTCTTTACCCGGAACGACTACACTCGGCAACCCTCCGAGGATGCTATAGAACGTATTATCGAATCCAAAGCTTTGGAGGTACACGTCGATATCGCCTGGAGGTCTGTTGATGGATCGGACCGCCACCGTTAGTATCTAGTGCTTGTATATATATATCTCCGTATCACACTAGCCACCTACATTAGTTCGTCTCTATACGTCACTTCCGCCCCACCGGCTGGTAACATCATAACCGCCCCGCTGTTGAAAACATGGGATTTGAGGAAGTTCTTAAAAACGGCCATTCGATGTAGGGCTTCTTCATAATCTTCCGTTGAAATATTTTGGCGCTGGATTTTCCTGTTTATTTTAGTATGCCGACGATATGCTTTAGCGCTCGGGTGTAACAGGCTTCCGGTTTTGAGAATTTCGTGTTAAATTTAGCCTTACCATTTATGCAGCACCATTGGGTTTATGTATGGATATTTCCCGAATTTCTGCTTGTAGTCGTTATAGAATGTTGTCTCGTGGAGGTAGGAGTCTTGGATTTGAATGTGGGCTACTGTCTGTTTTTTAAAAAAATTTCCCGTCGGGGCCCATTGTCAATATTTAGTGTAAAAAGTACGGTGAAGTATACATCAACATAAGTATATATATATATATATATTCTTCTTAGTTGGACTTACGGAATAGAGATATTCCCGATAGGATATGTTTCTTGGGGCCAGTCCAGAGGATTTCCACAGTTTATCAATATCAAGTTCAATCCGGGGCAGTCCAGCTGCGATCTTTGTGTCTTCTATAAACCTCTCCATAACCGATCTCTTAGAATCGGGGAGAGGGTCGAAGACGCCACTTGGGACTATCATTCTGGTTGGGTTCTATGTGGAAAAGGCCATTTAGGTGAGCGTGGCCAGTGGTATCGGAAGTTACGAGGTCGTTTATACCTGCCTATGCTCGGATTTCCTGTCATACCAAACTCGCTGCAAAAGTTTAAAGGCCTGAATATCTCGGGCAAAGAACCCCATGGTATCCATTACGCTAGTCCCACGATTGATCATTAAGTATTCCACCATCCGGCGTCCATATATCTTCCATCTTCCATTTTTACGGGCTCAATTGTATTTGAGTGGGAGTGGATAAATGTACATACCTCGAATAAGGCATAACACCTTCTAACTCCGACACCCCCAACGTCGGCCTCAATCCAAAGACGCCCTGTAAGGCTGCGGGCCAGATTATGCTCCCACATGCTACAGGAGTTAGCCCCGTTCATTAAGCAAATATCTAAACCTAAACATCTCTCTTTTCTTTCTTCTGCCCCTCTCTTCCTAGTTATAATTTCCTACGGAATTTAGGGAAAGGGAACAGGTAAAAGGTAAATACTTACAATCAGTCCCCACCGCAAAATCGACCCACTCATACCCAGCAACTGCAACCGCACTCCCAGTGCTACTCCCCGCAGGATCTAAATATCCATCAGCACGGGGATTAAATGGACACTGTAAATCGATCCAATCCCTTGCTGTTTCACCATTTGCAAACTGTGTGGTTTTTGTTTTCCCGACGATAACGGCTCCAAGGGAGATTAGATGTTGGATTGCCTTTGCGGTTGATGCGGAAGGGCCATGGTATTGGGCATAAGATTTCGACGAGGCACCCGTGGGAAGGTTTTCGAGGTTTATTATGTCCTTTACTGCTATTCTCTTGGAGGAGAGGGGGAGAGAGGGGTTGACATAGAGTCTGGAGGGAACAGGGATTAAGTCTGTCCGGGGGCGGGTGAAACTGTATGGCTGCTTTATTAGTATGTGTTTACTTGTAAAATGACTGTTATGTAGAAGTGGCCAAGTATCTTGAGGATATATCCTAACGTTTATGGTCTATGCACGCAAGAAAATGCGATAAAGCCTCGTGGCTAGTCGAAAGGCGAGTCTTACCCATCCTTGGATTGTATAACACCATACACGAATGCACCATACGGGTCGGGGTATAATCTCATCGCCTGATAAATCCTTCCAGACCGAAGGAAATACGGCCCGCTGGGTATCGTCCAATCCAATCTCAGAAAGGAATAGTCCTCCACACCAAATCTTCGTAGCACTTTATCCCCATCCGTGGAAATTGTTGGGAGTTGTTGCATTTTTGCGGACACCCCGAACAATACGGTTCTCAGGAAGAAAGCTCCAAATACGTCATCGGTAGACAGCATGGAGGCGATGGTCTCCTCTAGCCATTTCGAAGATATATTGGTGCCCGCTATGTCCAAATCCGGGTTCAAGATCGTTATGGGAATGGCGGGGTCCGCGGCGTCGAATGTCTGTGCCTGTGGATCACCGAAACCCGAAATAGAGCCCGAATTCTCGGTTACCAACGTGGCATACGCATCGATTGCACCAACAACATTTTTAGAAACAAGATACTTGACGCCCTCATACTCGAGGATCGAAGTATACGTAACCGAAGCGCCTGCAACCACTGCTATGATCGCAAAGAGGTGAAGCATCATGGCCGCGAAAACGGAGATAAGGCTAAGCGCTTGCGCTTGCCGGGGGCCGAGTGCGAACGGGGCCATTTGGAGGTGTAGAAGCTCTTTGCTAAGAACACTTAGTTGTTCAGAAATAGTAACAGCAATACTTCGATACTAAACAATGACGGAAGAGTTGTAGAAGTAGAAGAAGAAATTCCGCGTGAAAATATGTCGGCTAAATGCTCGTGGCGTTTTTATTTACATGCACCAGTTCCTTCTTCCTTCTTCTTTTCCTTATACCTGATCGCCTGGATTCGAGGCTAATACCTGATAATAAGAAATAGCAAATAAATAAAAATGCTAATTAATTTCTACATGAGATGAAATCACCCCGTCAACGGCTAACCATGGTATTACCATACGACGAAACTAGGTACCACCTAAAAGTTTTCCGAGCGATGTCATTATTTTATCGGTCTAGGTTTTTTTTTTTTTTTTTTTTTTTTTTAAAAAAAAAAAAAGCAACCGGGGACTAAAAACCGTCCCTTGAGGCCGATGGAAAGAATATCTTAATAAGAGAGTACTAGGAATATTGCACAAAACCTTGTGCGAGTTTCCTGTTCTGTTGTGATATCTTCGTATCCATAACATCAAATGAATCGTATTCGCAATATTGAGCAAATCAATTTCCTCCACAAAGCAGGCCTTGAACCGGACCAGAATCAATAAATGTCATTAGTCCCGCCACAGCTCCTGAGCTGAGCTCGGCCAGCAATAACGTCTCTTGCCAAAAGGCCTTGGAACTGCCTACCTAGGGATATCCTACGGAATCAGTTCTGCAAGGGCAAGAGGCAAGAGGGACCGAGGGTAAACTAGCCTCTCGGAGATACCAATTGAAAATGTCCACGCCAACAAGAAACAAAAAAAAAAGCCCAAGGCCCGCTAAAATTGAATTGATCTTCTTGTCTCTCTTTTCTTTTTCTCTCTCCTGTAGGCAATGCGAGACGCCCGTCTGTATCCTGCAGGTCGGAGGATATGCAGGGACGCGACGCTTTGGATTAGTGGCGCCTGCATCTACCGAATCTAGTTCGATGTGAGTACGCTGTAGCTTGGGCGCTGTGACGGATTTCAAAGCCACAGTCAATGAAAGGGAATGGGAAAAAAAAAAAAAAAACTAGGTGAATTGGAGGAATGTTAATAAGAATGGCTTAACTTTTAGTAGTGGCTATAGTGTACGAGTTCAGGGGCAGGACTGTGGTTATTGGCCGGACTGATACGTTTATATCTCAAAGCCTAGGGATTAATTTGACGTCGGATCTGATATTAGCGGTTCTATACGTTTTTGAGGGGGTCCTGAAAGTCCCAGCCCATGGTATCTTCGATCTATCGAGGGCCATTCCTGAAACCGGATGCAAGGCAAAAGCCACGGAATCGGTTGTAGACCCGAACTGGGTCAGGAGGCAGTCTACCGATAGCGATGAAACTGGGCCGTAAAAATTGTGATAAGGGCTACTATGTCTCCAAGGTAATCATAATTGTTCCGAACCAATCAGTACCGTCACCTAGGAAGTGTGGCATTACGATAGTATTGTTACGGAAGCGGAAACGAAGAGCATTGGTTTATAAGAAGAATCGCCTTTGAAAATCCGAGGTAATTTACAGGAGAAATTATACAATAGCGATGGGGCCTTTTAAGGGTAAGAGGGGTGGGGTGTATGTGGGAGCGGAGGTGTCGAGGGGGGACAACAAATAGATCGCTAATGTATAAGAAACACTAAAGTAATAGGTTTTAAGGAAAAGGCTTTATGAACAAATCCATTTTCGCAAAGGGAATGAAAAGGTTATAATAGATAATAGAATGAAAGTTAAGGAAAGAAAAAAGAGAGGGAAAAAAAAAGAACCAACAGTGAACAAAGAAAAGAATTGAAAAAAAAAGGGTATACGCCATGCACAAAAAGAACACACAAAAAAAAATGAGCTGTGTCAAAAAGGCCGGGAGACAAAGGTTGCTCCGAAGTGTCATCAAAAGAGTATCCAGATATTTGACCGCATCTATTCCCTCAGTTGGTGTGGACAAGGAAATCCGGTTGTGATGGATAAGAGGCTTGGTTTGCAGCGAATAGGCAAACCAGAGAGTATCAATCACAAAATGATTGGTGTCATCATGGGTTCATCATGCGTCGGGATTTGTGACCTAAAGAAGGTGGTGTTAGCACACAGCAAGAAATGTTATCGTCGCTTGATTTGTTCTGGAAATACCTTCAATATCCTTCTTGAATAGTCCTGGTTGTCCGCAATGCTACCATCGCTCATTCTTCTTTGGAGCATGACTGGATCCAGTCTGGTGTCTGGCTGCGGTTTTCTGATAGAAGCAGTGAACTCCTTTGCTGCGACAGCGGCTCTGTATTCTTCCTCGGCCTGTCGTCTTCTGTTACGTCGGACAATAAGGAATCCACCGACACCCATCGCAATAACGGCAATTACGCCGACAACAACACCCGCAGCGATACCGGCCTTGCTTGTACCTCCGCCACCCCCTCCGTTGTTTTGGCTGCCATCGCTATTGGCAGGGGCGGTAGCAGTGACAATGGCTGTTGGTATCATCGGTTAGCGGACGTGGATTCAAGTGATAAAGGAGTATTGTGGGGAAGAAAACCTACGTGTTTTGATAACTGTCTGGATAGAAGGGGCATCGCTGGATGTGCTCTCAGCAGCGGAGGTGGAGGACGACTTCGTTGTCTTCGAGCTCGTCGGGGGGACGACTCCGGTGATTCCAAAGGACCAAACTGAAATGCCACCGCACTTTTCATTGGGGTAGCCTTGACAGGGCAGGCTACACTCGCTCATGTCCACCTTCCCGTCATCCGGGAAGAAGTCACCGCAGTAACAAGTGGAGCCCCTGGTGACACCGTAGACAGCTTTGTTCTTCCCCTGACATTGTGTCAGGCAGAGGTTTGCGGTTTGGTATGTGTTGATACCGACGTTGGTGGTCTCACCAGGGTTGTCGTAGCAGGCTACCGACGGGTCGGAAGCGAAGGCAGGAGTGATGGCTCCGATGACCAGGAAGGTCGCCAGGGTTGTTCTTAGTAGCGAAGGCATTGTTGATGTGTGTGTGGTAGAGACTGTCGAGAGGGGAGAGAGAAAGAGCGGGATAAGGTGGTGAAGTCCTCGACGGGTTCTGTGGTCGAGGAAGGAGTCGAGCCAAGGGGGTGTGGTTGGCGAGTAGAATGCTGCAGAATAAGCAGGGAGGAAGGATCTATGAAGGGTTCACACGAGCATGTTAGCATCACGATATTTCGGATTGATACGTGGGTTTGCTGTGGCCGGGCTGCTGCTGCTGCTGCTGCTGCTGCTGCTGAGGGAGGGAGAGAGGGAGGGAGGGAGAGAGGGAGAGGAAGAGGAAGAGGAAGAGAAGGATGTGAACGAGGATTGGAATGGGAACGAGAACGAGGACAGGAAGACGCAGGAAGAAGAAGTGGGCGGTGGTCGCGACGAGGTCGTCGTCTTGTATCCATCCGCCAGTTCATCCGTTGTCATCATCTCCATCTTCATCTCCATCATCACCATCACCATCATCATCATCATCATCTTCTTCTTCTTCTTCTTCCTTCCTGCTCGTGTTCCCCTACTCCAGCTTCTGCATATTCTCATCGTTCCCGTTCCCATTCCCGCTCCCGTTTCCATCCCCGATCTTGTCACCACCACCATTATTCATCCTCCCACTCTTGTTCACCTTCCTACTCCTATCCATACTCATCTTCACCTCTGTATCCTCCCTTCCCTCCCAATCACAGCCAACCAGCCAGCAGCAAAGCAAACTTCGAACCCATAGACAACGCATACCTTTCAATCAAAAGGTCCTTCGTTCTGTGACCTAAGGGAACCGTACCCGAGGTGACTTTCAAATATCCCCCACTTTAAAATGCCGACCGATTCAGTGTCGGAAGTGTCGGACGGGAATAAAAGAAGGTTCGATTGTTGTCCGGAGGATAAAACTGGTCGGAAGGCTCAAGTCGAGAACTCAATCGATTGAATATCTTTGTCGTCCTGATAGGTTTTCCCAAGAGCGCCTCTAAAGTCTCGAACGCCTTTTGGAATTATCGCTTTCAAACCTCTCTACAAGCAAAGATATTTTGGTTCGTCCCTTGTCGTTATTAAAATAAAAATAAAAAAACAATTAAACCCTCCCTTTTGCAGAATACCCCAATAATGATTTTTGAATTATCGTCGTCGAAGAGGGCTGTCGGTTCGAACCCTTAATCCCTTCTTTTATTTTTATTTCTAAGAAAATTCACACACAAAAAAGAACAACTCCGTTTCGAGACAAAAGGAGAGGGTGGTTCGAAAATATGCTGACAACGAGCAGGAAAAGGAAAGAGAAAGAAGAAACGGAAAAGAAAGGGAAAACACCGGGGAAAATCAAACGCAAAGGAAAGTGGTGGACCGTCTGTGGCGAAGGAGAGTCTGTAAAGAAAGAACAGAGAAGTAGGCCAGCTGTACCCTGTGGTTGAAGAACTCGAGCGAGCGACTGGTGGTGAGGGTTGAGATGGTTGAAGGTTCGAGAGAGGATGGATGGGATGGGATGGAACGGGTGGATGGAGGAGGAGTGGGAGTTTTGGCCTGGACGAGAAGGCTTGGAGGGAAAGAGGAAAGGAGAACTGCTAACCTCCACCGTCCTAGTTCACCACCAAATGCACCACCATGCACCACCTCTTCCTTGCTGAGTCGGCCGGCCACGAAGGAGGCACCCAGGAAAAAGAAAATGCACTTGCACCACCGCCGGGAAATTGAAATTGGCTGGCACACAAACCACGCTTGCTCACAGAAATGGTCCGGCTTCCTGACTGATTTGGCTCAAACAGGAAGCATCAACGTCGCTCTTCGAAGGATCGGTGCAGTTGGTCGGTCGGTCGGTCGGCTGGCCATACAGTACACCAAGCTAGAGGGACAGATATCTCTGGATATCTAAGTTCGTGCTCCTTTATCTTCGGACCTTGAAGGACACATGGGTATGTATGTGTGTATGTAAGCGCGAAGCTTGGAACACTCCAAAATCTCCTTCTGTTATTGTCACTATCCTCATCGTTACGATAAAGAGCCTTTGATACAGGGCCAGTCCACCGACGTGGGTCGATTGTGCTTACGGAGATAATAGTCCCTTTGCTGACCGCCCTCTTTTTTTTTTGTACCAGGAGGCATGCAAGGTCAACTATTTGACACAAATTGTTCACATAACCTTCTACTCTGCATGCTAGTACCGTACATACGTGCATACGTACATATGTACATATTACAAGTAGTATGTGCACTTGTTCGCTCTCAATTTCATGCTACTTGCATTACCACCTCCTACACCCTCCTACCAACTGACTGGTCAGCGACTGGCATGACAATGGTAGTGTACTGTGTACTGGTAGTAATGGCAGTAACAGTTGCACTGCAGCCCGATATTGTCGGCCCCTCGCAGCCGCCGACCTTTTACATAAATCAAAGTTGTCGATACAACAGAGTGACCTGATCACGATGTTGTTCTGCCCTGACTTTTCCCACTTTGCCAACGAAAGGCCTAGCCCAATCCAATCGGACCTTGTCTAGTCTATTTCCCGTTTCTATTCATGGATCAACGTTATACATATTTGCATACTGACATCAAAAAAGTACCCTTTAGAAGCCCAAAGTCACTTCTGCATCGTGACAGAATATTCACAATAACAATAACATCCCCAATTACTATCGCTAATTAACCAGCTAACATAACACAGCCCCCCCAACGCCAAAAAAAAAAAAACACCCGAATTGTAATGGACCTTCTTCCCTTCCCTGGAGGTTAAAGGAAAGAACTTTCCCAGCAGAAGTCAAAATATGTGCGTATGTATATATAGCATCATACCCAAAAGCCCCGTTGCCCTCCGAACGAACCGAAATGAATGATTGAATTTTCACATTCATTCTACATAATGGTGCCTGGTCCTAACTAACCACCAACCCAAAGAACACGGGCCACCAAGCTTCGGAGTCCTGATTGCGAATGCACGGGACAGAAACGGCGGGAAGCTGACGGTGGCTTGCCTTTTCCCTTTCCCTTTTTTTTTTTTTTTTTGTGTCTTGCTCACCGTTGCCCAAATCCTTGCCTTAGGACTGTTAGAGAGTAGCTAGCTAGAATTAACTAGTTGGCATACAACCCGCAGCACTTCAAGGCCTATGGTTTTTGAGTGCACTCGAACTATTGGCAAAGCAATGCGGAATAGGCACACCGACGTCACCCACATGCATTGGATCTAAGGGTCGACCCGTCGATGTCTACGATCCCATCTCCGACACAAAGGGAAGAAAAGAAAAAAAACGAGGCACCAATCGCCTCATTGACTACAGGGTGCACTAGACAAAAAAAAACGTCCGCCGAGAGATACCGACAAGTCCGGCATCTTCCAGGCCTTTTGGCTGCCTTTGACAAGAAGAGAGAAGAAAAAAAAAATATCTCACAAAACAAAAAACAGGAAGGAAAAAAGAATGAGCACAATCAAGTGAAGAGAAAGAAGCAATGAAAGAACTCTCGAACAGGATTTCTCTTAATTTCGCGTGTTTGAGATGCGAACCCCCTTTTTCCAAAATCCCTGCCCATGCCGCGGCTCCGCCTTGGCTGCATATTTTCTGCTAGCCCGAATGTTTTTTCCTTCCTTCTGACCTTCTTTCGCTGTGGGGGAGCACAGCGAAAACATCCCCAAGAGCTTCTTGCGCTCCCTCTTGTCAGAATCCCGTCAAATACTTCCTTGTGAGAATTACTATGTGGTACGAGTCGAAAAAAAAAAAAAGGTACACAATTTGCGCGGTCTTGGTGAAATTGGGAATTAGAGAATTAGTATGGGATTGGGATTGAGGTTTCGACTCCCCCCATGTTCAATTGAGTGTTTGAATTGGCCTATGAGTCCTAGCAAACAGCCAGTTTAATACGGCATGCTATTCCTTCCTCACATCAACGGGCCAGATCCACTTTTGCTCCCGATATACCAGTTTCAGATATATAGCAAGGTACCTGTGGCTGCAAAAGCCGTCGTTCTCCGATATGTAGCTGCAACCTGTGTGCAGCTTGCAAATCGGGTAGTTGGTTTGAATACTTGCATTTTGCAACCAGCTCAATTAGCTGTCCAAACACAAATGTTGATGTTGTGATTGCAATGCTCTCTCTCAATCTCGATATCCCGTCTACCACGCACGGCATGACATGCCGATGCCATTGATGATCCTATTTCCCCCTCCCCTTCCCTTCTCTGTTTTAGACATAGATATATATATCCGACAAGGCGTACTGAGGTGCTGTTTAAACGCCTATCCAACTACTATGAAACGTCCACTCAACACAAATACCACCATCACTCACTTGCTCTCTCTCTTTCCTGTTGAATTGAATGAACCAATGCAATGTCCCTCGCTACTAACGTTATAACGATTCGAAAGAGGGAAAAACAAGACATCTCTCACTCAGGCTAATTATTGGAGAAATCACTACAAACAATTTCCCATTCAACGTAATGCTTACAAGAGTGCCACGCTCAATTGAATTATCCTCAAAAGAAAGTCCAATGGCTTTTCCGTTTCTCACATGCCCTATCTACAGCTTCTATTCCCAAGCCAGGGAATACAGAGTATGTGTATATGTACATGGCATCCACGCGTACCACCATATCTGAAACACCATCCCTCCCATATGTGGCTATGCTCACAAAGCACCTAAACTCGTCGAAGGTACCAAAAAAAGGTTACAAAAAGCACAATATAAGAGGGGGAAAACGAGTATGAATAAAATGGTATTTCTTCAGGTAGCAAAAAGCGAGAACATTCGCTTATCGCTGACGAGCGCTCTGTGGCTGCGGGCCTATCAGGTTGTCCCAAACGTCCATAATACTACCTCGCTCCGCAGGCAACATGCTATATTGCAGCGAGTACAGATCCCTCCGATGAATAGGCGGAACCTACAGCAGTGCAAGCCACACTTTTGTTAGCATATGTATCCATGTCAAAATCATTTCGAAAGCGCTGCATGATAATCTTTCGTTTCAAAAAAAAAAAAAGGGAAGGAAAGGAAAGCGGTTGCATAACGGAGATGTCATGTTTACCATGACATCCTGATACCCAATTCAAACAGTGACACAAAAGGGTACTAAGAAGGAGAGCTGAACTCACAAATCGACCCGTAACAAGGCATAGTAACACCCGAGGTGAAATATAATGTTTCCGTAGGCGTCCTCCCAACTGAAAATATTGACGAAACATTGCCCTAAAGGATAGAGGTACTGACTATTACGAACTTTGTATTAGCATTGTCGCGGAGAACCTGTTGGAGTTCTATCGTTTTATCCCCCCAACAAAAAGGAGCAACAGCTTAGATGTATGCATACTTTCAGCATGACATAAGATATATGTTCGCACTCTTTCGGTCTCCCCTCGTCAGGGAATTTGTCGACATCCAGCATCTCAAACTGTACCCCGCCAGGCAACCTCTTCGAATCCTTTGTCCTTAACATCAATGCGAACAATGGGAAATGGTTCAGACATGCTAGCAAGGTTTCTAGCCCGGCCTTGATACCAATTATGATCATTCTCGCTACCGCGAATGTCAGGTAGTACACCAGGACTGTAGGTAAGAGGAAAAACAAGAGGGTAAATAGGATTGTGCCAACGAGTAACTGGTCGATGTCGTAGTCGCATGAATCGATACGGTTCCGTAACACATTTCGTTTCTTCCCGCGGAATAGATGAAACAGCGAGATGATTGTTGTAAGCTGCCAGTGGTATATCCGTGCCGAGGCAATGTAAAATGAGTAAATGTGTAGGGTTAGGATAGATAACAGATCCGAAAATATCGAGATTGGCATCGTAGCTCCCGCAAAGCTTGAGAATCCAATTACCCAGATTAACCTTGCTAGATGCGGCCGTACGCTTGCCATCGAGCCTGCCCAGTAGTCCACAACCCATAGAAAGAGATCACCTAGGAAGAATGCAAGTTCTTTGTTGAGTTTCAAGCCAGCTGGTTTCCCTCGCAGCCATGATATCGTCTCATGCAAGCCATCGATTGTGTAAGTTCTCAGTAGGGCATCCAGCCAATCAGCCACACCAGTGGAGTTTTCGAGAAGGAAAGTCCCCAGCGCGATTCCAATAATTACATCATTTGCAACCAGCCACAGGCTATTGTAAAACCGAATGTAATCAGGATGAACCGAGTTGGCGCTCTCCAGATCTCCTTTCCGCTTCCTCAGTTTCCTATACTGGGTCGGCCAGTAGCATAATTGCTGGAGCCTGATATCCAACTGCTGCGCTATACTCGTCAGCGATTAAACTAGACGCTTTGGTGGGCAATGGGCATACTAACCCGTCGCGGAAACGTCCTTCAAAGCAGCGAAGTCTGGTTTCAGCCTCCACTCCACGATCCGAAGGACGACTTCATTAGCGGCCCTTTGGACAGTCAACAAGGCAACGAAACATCGTATCAGGAGCGGATAAGCTAGGAGCACAAGGCTCCAAAGATTATTAACGGCTCGTTCCCCGAGGTTCGCCGCAGATTCAACCACGCGTTCACTGACGCTCATACCTCTCGACCGCCCGATTCGGTATTTGACATTATCGTTAAGCAGGGTGGACATCTCCCAGGAGCAGTTTATCTATGAACGGGTTAATAACCTATTAAATCAAAATCTACGACATGCGGTAACTCCCACCTGCCCAATGATCGCATCTAGAGACTCCTCTTTCACTGTTAAACGGTGCTTCCGTACCGAATGCAGCCTAATCTTATCCGAAAGCTGACCATGTAGTGGTTTCACATACTGGGCTTCTTTTTCTTCTTCTACCTTAGCTGTGGACGTCTCTTCATCCAAGGCTAGTGAGATAGGTTTCAGGGACATGTATTGCATCCGCCATGGGGACGGCATATTGAACAAGATGACCTGTACCGTAACATTCGTTTCTTTTGGGCAGTATATCGTAGGATACGGGCAACTTTCGGTAAGTGTAGCGTGGATGTGGCGCGCTTCAAACTTCTTTGGTTGTTGGCCGTTCAGCGTACCTAGGACGTGGAGTCTCGTTCGTTTGCTCATCTGAAAGAGTTTCGTAAGGGAGCCAACTGGTTTCTTGAAGATAGCACCGTTCCTGAGAGCATGATCGATTGTTTTGCTCTAGTAATTTACCAGTTAGTGTTAATATTCATTAGTAGATGGGAAGGCGGTTCTCACATCGTCAGCATTTAGCAGGGCGACCACGAAGATATCATACTCCGAGTTCCGCCAGCCAATAAGTAATCCCGAGTTCTCTTTCCGCGGCAGACCACATGGCCAGAATATCCGCATCAAAGTCGGCGAGGGATCCATAATCGGCGACACTGCTAGAAGCTCCCCCTTCTCCTCAATTGCTCCCTCGCGGATATTCCGCCGCTACTAGCTCGTGAGTGCTAGATAATACTAGTCAGTCGATCGCCTCTGTTATACATCTATGGAGGGGAACATACAAGCCTAGTCTCCCTCGCGGCGATTCTTTCTAATGGAATAAGTAGTATGATGAACAACAAAGTCAACAAAGCTACACCCTTGACCACCCGTCCCTATTAAAAAAAAAAAGAAAGTTAGAAATCTTGTTTATCACCACCATCGCGACGAATTTACTGAAAGCATACGAAAACTCCACTTTCCCAAGCGAAAACCAGGAACTCAAATGCCCGAGATACGAGTGAAAACCGTGCGGTGATGTACCCAGCGACAAAGACAATAAATGTCAGTGTCAAAGAAGGGTGCATCAAAAAGAACGCATTCGGAGGGCGAAGATTCTAGATTTCGGAGAGGTTTGACCGGAGAGCCGTTGTATGGAAGGGAAAACAGCCTTTGTCAGCTTCGGCTGGGCTTCTTGGTAGGAATAACTTGGTATTTGTAGTGTGGGTCGCGGGGTATAGAAGACTGTCGTCTGCTGCGCTGCAAGGGCCACAAGGGGTGGTGGTTCGGCTTCGAAGGTATCGTATGATGATTGGGAATACCAGTCAAACGATAGCTTTTTGTAGATCAAGTGGGATGTGTGTGTGAGTGGAGACAATTGAGGTGCGAAGTTGTTCAGGAGAAGAAGGTGACGCTGGCGTTTGGAGGTCTGGCGGGCGTGGAGAGATATCTGGAAAGGTGTTATGATTTGGGAGCTCTGAGGTATAAGCCGCGGAAAATTGGTGTGGTGGGTGCACAGGTACCTGACGCACGCCAATTAAAATGACGTTGGGCCCCATCCAATGGTAGCCGCTCCTGACAAGCTCTGTAGAATATATTACTATCTCCTCCGGTTGGGGGATCCAATGATTCTAATTCGGATTCTGGGGAGGTCGGCGATGTCAAATCATGCGATGATGGAGTGGGTGCATAGGCAATGGTGGATGGACTGCTTTGTAGTTTACACTCTACCAACATATTTCTGTATTGTACAATGAATCTGCATAAAACCACAGGAACGACGAAAGAACTGGAAATATGACCCCGAACGCCATACATTAAAACCCCAAGATCTCCAGAACATGCGCAGAACTCGTCTTCCTCCAAGATTGGGACCAAGTGATGCGATGGTGGGCTGCACCTCAAGCTGACCTGGTGGGAGGACCCCACCCGCGGAACGGTTCGATCAAAAGCCTTAGAATCTTCCTCTGAAACCACCTCTTGCCGGCGCACTTCCTCTGCCTCTCGGGATACCGCGTCCTCGGCCACCAGCACCGCCTCTTGGAGCTCCGAATCCGCCACGGCCTCCTGGGGCCCCACCCCGTCCACCCCTTGGTGCTCCCCTGCCACGTGCACCACCTCTCGGTGCACCTCGTCCACCACCTCTTCCACCGGGGGCACCCCTCTTGGAGATACCCTTCGGCTTAGCAGAACCTGGTGGTGGCTTTGGCTTAGGTAGGAACCTAGTAGTAGCCCGTTGTCAGAAAATGGGTTTCTCCATAGCTATTGGTCTTCCCCAGGCCTCGAAACTTACTTGTCTAACGGCAGTAGTTTGTCGCCACCGATATAGAATTTATCACCTTTCTTGAAAGATGTCGCGACAACTCCGTCCTGTGGTTTTATAGTAAAGTAGACCTGGTTAATTGGTCCGAGAACCTCATCAACTTTGCCGACGGCAGACTAGATCAATGGACACTGGTTAGATATCATATGCAAATGTAATGTACACACGCCTGCACACAGTACTAAAAAAAATAATAAAATAGAATAAAGAATGTTAGGGGATAGATATATACCTTGTTCTCGAGGTAAATTGGCGCATTGAAGAATGGGATCTTTGAATTTGTAGACTCGCACACCATCTCGCCCTCTGAAGCATGGACAAAAGTTCCCATCTCTACACAAGTCATCTCACATTAGTGGGCGCTATCTTCGAGGGACATGCAGTGGTTCGTAAGAACGTACCAAAGACCTGGTCTGGGGGGCCAAACGACTGAGGAGCACCACCCCTTCCACCTATCAATTGATGCCAAAATCAGCTCTTATCCCATCGTATTTAGTCCGGCATCGAGCCAACGGTACCTCTAAATCCACCGCCGCCACCTCTGCCACCTCCAAAGCCACCTCCAAAACCACCTCGACCGCCTCTTGGAGGACCACCTCTGCCACCTCTAAAGCTCATGGTTGGGATGTCAGATTGGTAAGAGAATTAAGAATTCGGAATATTAAAGATTGCGATCCAAGCTTGGCGATAATGTGGATTGCCGAGCGTTGGTTATGGATCCTGTGCTTGAGTCCGCGAATGGGATTTTTCGTTTGTTGATGAAGAAGAGTTCGGTATCGCTTTGGTGTTTTTCTGGAAATCTAAAAAAAAATTTCGTGGAATAAAAATTGGGCGCCAAGCAATTCGTAGCGATTAACGCGGTTAAACTTGCCGCTGATCGATGGCCTCTCAACGCAAAATTGGAAGCCAAGCTTCAGTTCAATGCACAGGCATCATGCTTCGATATGTTATGCTTCATGCATCGTATCGTATCATATATATATCACATCGTGCAAAAGTCGAATTATTATCTCTGACATCTCTATAATTTTATCAATACACGCTATATCTATACACATATACACCGTGCTGTGCTGGTATGTACAGCAATGTATTTGAAGTAAATTGCATGCCGCCCACACAGCGAAATTTAAAGGTTCCAATATGGCAAGGTTGTAGCAAAACCCTTCGCTCTCCAAAGATGACTGTCGCTATTTATCGAAGGGGTGCAATATAATCAAGTATATAGGTACCTACCCACTTAGGCATACATTATTACATAAGTAGGTATATAGCCTCTTTTACTTTTGCTGGTCGGGCGAGTCTCCAACGGAAGATCGAGTGGCCGCCACGACATTCCAGATCAAGGCTCCATGTCGACGAACCACCTCGGGCACAATTAAGGCTTCGATTTCCGGTTCGTATTTGGCCGCGAACTTCCCACCACTGTTTTTTTCTCCTTCGGTGTTCTGCGGCGGCAGCCGGAGCCAGTGGGAGGATTTTTGATCTACGAATACTACCTCGGACTTTCGGGTTTGTAGAAGATTACCTATCACCAGGTGATGAGAATAACGCTTCAACGCCATGTTGCACTTCTTGATTAGAAGCTTTGAATCCGTCTCTAGCTATTCGGATGTCAGTACCAAATATCTATATATATATGTGTGTGTGTGTGTATGTATCATATGTGGCAATGCTTATACACACCTTGAAAGAGACAATCATGCTCTGCGGGGCCCATGATTCCACAAGCCTCTTCAGGAACTTCGGTACCGGGTCCAAGTCGATAATTAATTTCTTCCCGGATCCCGGACCAGTCGGGTTGACAAATTCCATCTCGCCGTCCTTCTCGGCAAACTCGCCACTCTGGATTTTGTGCTCTGCCATCCTTTCCCTGGGAACGAAGAAATCGCTAACGGCGGCAGCTAGGTAGAACAAAGATTTGCTACCTAGCGGCTCCATTTTCACGGCCAACGCTCTCAAGAGGAACAAATAGGACGTTATGGTTGTGAATGGAAGCAAAAGAAGCAGCTTTTCCCTCTTGGCGTGATTGTACTTCCTCAGAACCGATATCATCTCGGCGGCATACTCATCCCTCGCCACAATAGTATTCCTACTGTTTCCATCCGTAGGCGCCTCTGTCAGAAAGTCCAAGAAACAATTGGTCGAGTGGCTGTAATGCCGACTGTAGGGAAGCAAACTAAACTGGCGGTGTAGAAATATCACAGCGTATCCAGCTTCTAGGAAATATTCGGCACTGGTGGCGCCTCTGGTACCGGCAGAAAAGTTGTCGATGAACCTGACAGTTTGGTTTTCCAACGGCACGGTGGTGCCGCCGGATGTTACGAGTACAACTCGTCGCTGGTGGGAACAATGCAGGTTGACGAATTCTTCGGCTATTCGGGAGAATTCCTCGAGTTCCGGGGGCGGAGGGTTGGTGTCGAAGTAGGAGGTTTCATCTTTTTCGAGAGCGGCAGTGAAGGTTGGAGCAGACCTGTCGATGGCGTTCTCGATAGCCGGGGAGCTCTGGGTCCTGTGGAGGGTATTTATGCTTGAGCCGTCGGCAGACATGGTAGGAGGAAGGCTGTGCGGCCGGCTATTGGGGGGGTGTTTGTTTTGAGGTGTGGTGAGGTAGAAGCCAAGGATGTCAACCGATATCGATGACGTCTGGTATACAGAAGGTATACAGAAGGACGATGGGATGGGGGAAAATAAAAATAATAGATGGTACTAGTTTATCGAGAATGTAATGGGCCCCATCCTCGTCGCGATAGAGCCATGCACAGTCCGGTATCGAGTGCCTAAGGATATCGTAGTATATATAAGTATATAGCTGTATATCCTAGTGGAAGGAGTACTGTATACTAGCTGTATATATTTGTTGGGATATACGGTGGATGGATACGATATCAAGAGAAGCAAGGGAATGGGGGAGAGGGAGAGATGGTGAGATGGTGAGAAGGTGAGGGAGAGCGAGAGAGCGAGAGATTCCGGGCAGGCGGGCTGCTGGGGACTGGTTGGACTGTTGGACTGGTTGATGCTCTTCCTCATCCGCGGTTCCCGACACCCGAATTAATTACCTGTGTTTCTGCTACTAAGTCGATAACAAGCCGGGTCAGGTTTCCCTTGCATCCCACCCTCTCTTTCTATTTTTTTTTATTTTTTATTTTTTATTTATTTTATTTTATATTTTTTTATTTTATACAGGGCCTGTCTGGTAACTAGCAGCTAGTGCGGGGGAGCAGCCCCACCAAATATCTTCAACAGGTCGGTTCTATTAATTGGCTCTCTGCGCCGACACTTCTTTTGACTCACCCTGCTGTCCCTGCCCACCCTTCGCTTCCACCACCATCTTTTCTTCAGCATCAGGACGACCAGCTAGGTAGAAGACACGCAGAAAACAAAAACCAATCATCATCGCCACAATCGACCATGGATGCCGTCAAGGAGGTCATCGATAGGGTCAAGGACGTTGCCATTGTTAACTCCGCTGCTGGACCTTCTGCTGGAAAGCCAAAGGGTGAGAAGAAGGAGAAGCAGAAAAAGCCAGCTGCTCCAGCCGCCCCAGCCGTTCCACTAGAGGTACAGTCCTCCCCCTTCTCCTTCTCCTTCTTCCTCCTCTCTTCCACTCCATCTTCCGTTTCGCGAATATGTGTTAGCAAATCGAATCGACGTGGGGGGAGGAACAGGGGAAGAAAAGAAAAGAAAAGAAAAGAAAAAAAAGAGAGAGAAAGAGAATACTAATTCAGTTACGACAGTTGGACCCTCCCCCAGCCTATATCGACCATCGTATACAATTGTTCGAGAAGCTCAAGGCAGAATACGATGCAGACTGTGCTGCCAAACCACGGGAACCCATCACCGTCACCATTCTACCAGAAGGACGTACCGTTGTCGGTGAATCATGGGTCACATCGCCACTAAAAATTGCCATTGAGTCCGGCAAGGGTGTCGCCGATAAAACCGTCATTTCGAAGGTCGATGGTGTGCTGTGGGATTTACCACGGCCTTTGGAGAAGGATTGCACTGTCGAATTGCTCGACTTTGACAACATCGAGGGTAACAGATCCCCCATATCATATCCACTGGGAGGCCACGGAGAACCGATCGTTGATATCTTTTGATTCTTACAGCAAAGAAGGTATTCTGGCACTCCAGTGCACACGTTCTAGGTGAAGCTGCAGAGCGACACTTCGGTTGCCATCTTTGTTTGGGACCTCCAACCGACGATGGTTTCTTCTACGAGATGGGCATGGCTGAAGACGGCCAGTAAGTCAAGCCGCCATGTTCACAACCCCACAGGAGTCATCTAGGGCCATTTTTAACACTTTCACATAGAGCCGTCAAGCCAGAAGATGTAAAACCCCTCGAGACCATTGCAGGCAAGATCATCAAGGAGAAGCAACCATTCGAACGTCTCGTCGTCTCCAAGGAGAACCTCTTGGAAATGTTCAAGCACAACAAGTTCAAGCAAGTCCTCATTTCAAGCAAGATCCCGGACGGCACCAGCTCTACAGTCTACAGGTGTGGCCCATTGATCGATCTTTGTGTCGGGCCCCACATCCCGAATACCGGAAGAATAAAGGCCTTCTCTGTCATGAAGGTAAGGGATCAGAACAACTATACATACTTCAGGACACTGCGGTGCTAACGGAGTGTAATAGCATTCCTCCTGCTACTTCCTAGGCGACTCCGCCAACGAGACACTTCAACGTATCTACGGTGTCAGTTTCCCCGACAAGAAGTTGATGGACGAGCACAAGAAGTACCTCGAGGAAGCTGCGAAACGAGACCACCGCAAGATCGGAAAAGAGCAGGAACTCTTTTTCTTTGATCCTATCAGTCCTGGATCGGCTTTCTTCCTCCCCCATGGAACTAGAATATATAATACCCTCATGGCCTTCCTCAGAGAAGAATATTGGAAACGCGGGTACGATGAAGTTATCACCCCGAACATGTACAACTCGAGCCTCTGGAAGACCTCTGGACATTGGGAGAACTACAAGGACGACATGTTTACTCTGGATGTCGACAAGGAACAATTTGGACTGAAGCCTATGAACTGCCCTGGCCATTGCGTCGTCTTTGGCCACCGCGAGCGAAGTTACCGTGAACTGCCATGGAGGATGGCGGATTTCGGAGTTCTACACCGAAACGAGGCCTCCGGCGCACTGACCGGATTGACAAGAGTCAGGCGATTCCAGCAAGACGACACTCATATCTTCTGCACCAAGGATCAGGTCAAAGATGAGATCATGGGACTTTTTGACTTCTTGAAACATATCTATGGCAAACTTGGCTTTACCTTCAAATTGAATCTGTCCACTAGGCCAGACAAGTATTTGGGAGAAATCGAGACCTGGAACAAGGCTGAAGATCAGTTGAAGGAGGCGTTGGATGCGTTCGCAGTAGAGGGCGGCGGCGCATGGGAGTTGAACCCAGGCGATGGCGCTTTCTACGGTCCAAAGATCGATATCACCATCTCCGACGCTCTTCGTCGTGAGTTCCAGTGCGCCACCATCCAGCTTGACTTCCAGCTCCCACAAAGATTCAAGCTCCGATACAACACTGGTGCACCATCAACCAAGGACGAGAACGGCGAGGATGTCGGTGTTTACGACACCCCTGTTATGGTTCACCGTGCTATCTACGGTAGCTTTGAGCGATTCACCGCTATCCTCACTGAACATTTCGCCGGAAAGTGGCCATTCTGGCTGAGCCCTAGGCAGATCTTGATTTTGCCTGTTACTCCTCAGAACAACGACTACGTGATTGAATTACAGAAGATCTTCCACGATGCCGGTTTCTACGTTGATATCGATATTAGCGGTAATACCATGAAGAAGAAGATCTTGCAAGCACAGATGCACCAGTATAACTTTACTTTCGGTACGTGAAATCCCCCATTTAGTTTGATTTGGGTGAAAAGATCTTCGCAGCTAATAGTGCTTTGTTTTTGTGTTTAGTGGTTGGAGCGGACGAGTGTAAGAACAGGTCCGTTAATGCGAGAGATAGAGATAACCAGGAAAGCCAGAACAGAGGCGCACTTTTGCCTGTCGATGACGTTATCAAGCGTTTGACTGAGCTCAAGCAGTCAAGAGAGTTGGACCAAACCAAAGCGTTGAAGGTTTAGAAGCATATAAACCCCGTTCAGATAGAAGGTTTCAATTTTACATTACCCTGGCCGATCAAATGTGCACGTGTCTCCATTTTTTTCCTCGCTGGCTCATGCGCCTTGTCTTGGTTTTGCCTAGGATGTAGAACGGTATATCATTCGTGCTCATTGAATGCGACAGATGTGTTAAGCCGCATAGGTTCTCCACGGAAAAGTTTCCAGGAAAGCCACAGCTACAAGTACGAGCCAGGAATATAAAATGTGCAACCGGGTTCTATTGATACAGCTCCCCAAACCTAAATAACAAAATAAAAACCATTATGCAAAAAATAAAAAAGAAAAAGAAAAATAAAAAGAAAAATAAAAAGAAAAATAGAAAGGCTCTTGTATATACATAGAAACCAAGGCACCAGACTATATCCCCACCCTTAAATTGCCAACAAACCAAAACCGATGACCCATAGAGGGTTAAACCACACGCATTAATGCATAGAAATTATTTGACGCCAATAAACCCCATTTCACAAACCCAACTAGCTTACCCTCCTTTTGTTCTACCACATACTCTTAGGAAAGGTATAAAATGCTGCACAAGCGAGAATAAAAAGGGTGGTTGAGCAGGTCCTCAGTGGTGGAACTGGAACTTGAAACCGCCGCCGCCGCCGCCGGGGAAGCCATGGCCACCACCTGGGAAGAAGAAGGGCTGCCCGCCAGGGAAACCACCACCACCGAATGGCCCACCTTGCTGGAAGGGGTTTCCTTGGGTTTGGTCATTCGGATCATCACCACTGCGTAAATGTTAGCCTCCGTGCTTCTCGAAGTGTTTTTTATTCCGGACTTGAATACGTACTTGTCAAACCTTGCCCGAAGCTCGTCATCTCTGAGGACCTCGTAAGCCTCGTTAATCGCCTCCATCTTCCTCTCTGCCTGTTCCTTCGTCAACCCGCTAAGTTTCAACTTATCAGGATGATACTGTCGAACCATCTTGTTGTACTGTGACTTGATCTGCCTTGCTGTCGCATCACGCTCCACGCCGAGAATCTTGTAATAATCCTTCGACTTCGATCTCTTAAGGAGCACATGCGCCTTCTGGAGGTACTCGTGGACCTTCTGGTTTTGACCGTCAATCTCTTTGGCATGGTTCAATTCCCTGATAGCTTCCTCAAATAGCTCTTCGTCCATAAGCCGCTTGGCTTTGCTGATTATAGCCGGAATAGAAAGGGGGTTCAGTTGGAGGGTTTCCTCGCAGAAAGGCTGTGCCTTTTTATCATTGTTTCCTTCGCTATATATTTCGCAGACAAGTTCGACAAGGTGAAGGATAAGATCGTTCGGGCTGTTGTCGTTCAGGAGGCCTTCTTCCCTAAGGGCGTTGACATCGTCCCTGATTTCGCTAAGAATACCAGGATCCTCAGCGGTTCCGACGATAATCTTAGCCGCACCTATGAATTGGCGTTTGCCGCGCATTTCAACTGCTTTGTTCAAGGCTTTATTGTAAGTTTTTAGTCGGCGGAAGGGCTTCTTGCATGGCTTTGATTCTGGATCAAAGTGCAGGCATTTACGAATCTGGGTCATGGCTCGGTCGAAATCGTTAAGTGAGTAGTAGAAGAGGTTCGCAATGTGGATGTGAGGCTCGGTAAGGGCAGTGGAGAGGGTGGATATGTGACCCAGGTCTCCAATGGCTATGGTTGTTGTGTTAGTGGGTGTAATGCCCATTCCAATTTACAAACTAGCAAAGCTTCATGGTAGACTTACCTTCTCGGACTTCACCCTTGGCAAGTCTGCACTTGTATCGGGTCTCCCTCAAGGATAGGATCCCGGGCGAGAAGGAAATGGCTTCGGTAGCCGCTTCTGTGCAGGCATGGTAGTCTTGCTTCTGGTAGGCGAGGTGGGCAGACTTGACAAAGGACTCCGCCTTATCAACGTTGCCCAATTCCTCTTGGCGATCGCTCGGACAGGACTTGAAGTCAGCCCTGGCGCCCGTCCAGTCACCAGCTCTTAGCTTCATCTTTGCGCGCTGCAGAAGGGCAGCCTCGAAGTCTGGCTTCATCTCCAAAACTCGGTTGAAGTCATCGGCGGCTTGGGCTGTCCGACCGAGCGAAAGGTACGCAGTGCCTCGTTTGAAGATGGTAAGGTAGTTGGAGGGTTCCCGTTCGATAGCAGCATCGAAGAACTGCAGGGCGTCATTTGATTGGCCCTTTGCTAGCAGAACGTTGGCGGAATCGACGAGCGACTTGACAGGGACGTCCTTAGGAATATCGACGGCGGCTGCAGGGATGGAGAGCGAGAGTACGCAGACGAAGGCCGCGGCCAGGTAAGTGCGCTTTGACTGTGCCAGGCGCATTTTCGCAGATGGCCGGTGGCAAGAAGCTTATGTATCGGTTTGTTTTAAAAGGGAAGCCAATGTTCGATGTCGATGTCGATGTCGATGGTCAACCTTCGGGGTTCTGTGGTCAGCTTGGGGAAGTGGCCAGTTTATACATATCGAAGAGTGGGTTGTGGCCAAGTTGCAATTAGCTCGCCTGCGGTTCTGTTTGAGGTTCCTGGCCCGGCCGACCAGCCAAACCAAACCGGGGCGTAGCCAGGCTGGGCACTGTTCCCGACCAACCTTAGCTGATTCCTGGCTCCACGTCATTTTGGGTGCTCCCAGCAGGTTATCGCCAGCCTCAATCTATATGCATATATATATACACCTAACGAGCTATTTATGGTATAGCATGTGCATCGCGCCGGTGAGACACCAATGGACCTGCATCTGAACGACGACTGGGCCACTTCTGCTGTCTTTTCGCCCTCTCTCGCCCGCCAGCAGCAGCATCAAGGTATGCACTATATTCCTCGTGGCCGTCTGGCGATGTATACATCGAAGTTGCTAACATATCCGCCGTAGCAAAGGAGTGGAGCTATGTCGACCAATGGCTCCAGGCAAAATACCATCCGCGACCGGTTCCTCCGTTCGAGAGAAACACGGAAACTCTAAAGGCCCTCACTGCCCTGGCTGCTGCAAATGAAGCTGCTGACGAGGAAAGGGCCTCGCAGCTCGAGTTCAAGCAGAACATTCTGAGTAGCTATAGGCCAAAGCGTCCGGACGACAAGGTCATTCGTATCAGGGAAGGCCTCAATCGAGATGCCGGCAAGGCCCTGGATTCCATAGCTGGTGCCAGTGTCAGGCTCGGTGCCGATTTTGGCAACATGTCCCAGTGAGCTACGACCCCTTCGACCTACGTAGATGCATGTTACCTCTTGTTGCTGACACGGTATATGTCTGGTTAGGAATCGGGAGGCGCTGTTGTATCTTACAAAAGAGGAGTGCGAGGTCGAGCATTCTATTATCCCTGAAGAGCAGACCCTCAAGACACTTGTTGCCGATATCAAAGAAGCAGAGGAATCTCTCCGCAAGTTCCAAAGGTTACCATATCAATCTTTCGCCAGGGGCTACTTTCCTGTTGATGCTGGCTAATATGAATTGTAGTGAGGCATATGAGACTCCAAAAGATCTCCCAGCCAAGCTTGCAGAGTGGACACGGACCATCAAGATCCTACAGCAAAAGTCCGCCGAATATAAAGACCGGGCTACATCCCTGCAGGTGGGGATCCTCCAATTAATGTAATATAAAATTTATGCGGATAGCTAACGGCCACCCGGTATATAGAATGCATATCGGAGAAACCCACCGAGGTATACTGTTGAGAATTTGGTCGAGCTCGAGAACGAGGTCCTCGAACTACAAGATCATGTGCGAAGCCTGAATGGCCAGGTAAAAGCGTATACTCTCTTGCCACCTGATCCTAAGGCCGCCCAGAGGAAGATCGAGGAAGCCAAAGAAGAAGTCGAAAGATTAAAATCCGAAAGGGAAGAATTGTACCAGGGTATAGCACGTTCTTGATCGGGATCGTAACCCATGATTATCGGCAGATTCCCCTCGACTGGTTTCCCTTCTTGATATAACCAAGGGGTCGTATATCTGAAGCACCCATTGACGGTTGCAACATGGGGGTATATTGCGACATGCTAAGAGTACATCTTGAGAGAACCCATTATCCGTTGCGTCATATGTAATCGATGTCTTTCCATGCGATTCGCCTCGAGGCTCTCACCAGGGGGCATCGAACCCAATCACAGCGGGCAGTGTTTGGTTGATATACATCAGGTACTAATGCATCATATCAAACCGTGGTTTGTCCCTCTGTCGCTTAACTGCGAACCCGCGCATACACACACACACACACACACACACACACACACACACACACACACACACACACACACACACACACACACACACACACACACACACACCAGCCGAAGCGTCGGTACGTGTGCATGTGCGTGCATGCCTCGAGGCACATACCGGATCCCGTCGCCTGGCTCGGTGGCTTTCGTCTCCTGGAGCGGGGCCTCGCACCTTCAGTTAATCCCAATTTTCCAACCCCTTGTCGATGCAGAAATACTTTGGCCATAAACGTGTCTCCGAAGCCCCTTAACGACTTTGGGCAGGCGGCCGTTACAGGGAAGAGGCTTCCTGCCGGGTTTCATCCTTCCCACCATGCAGCCGGGAAGGAAATTGGCCATACAAATCCCTTTACCCTCAGTTCGCCGCAAAAGCGCCACCAGAAAAAAAGACGAGAAGAACTAGAAATCTTATCTTTTGATTAGTGCACGAAACGAACCAGGGCACAGGACACCTTTTTTTTTCTGTAGCGAATCAGCGGGGAGCAACATTTTCGTCGCATGATATTTTCCTTTCGATTCAGGGACTCTCTTCTTCTTTTTGTGCTTCGAACACTCCTGTCCGTCTTATCCTTCCCATTGCTTCTGTTTCTGTAGATGAATCTGTAGAATTCCAATTCCTCCTTCCTGCGCCGGCCCAATTTCATCATTGTACATACTTCATCCGTCCACCGCAAGCCCTTCCCGCGAGTCAACGTCTCGACCCGTCCCACCGGTCCCAACCAGTCTGTTTGGTACAACCACGCTCCTGCCGTCTGTTTCTCCACCCCAAAAAAGCCCCTAGACCAACAAAACCCGTCGCCAAAAACGGCGATAGCATCGAAGTTGCAAACAAAAAAATACTCATTTCGCGCGACAACTACCAAACACTAAAAAAAAAAAAAGAAGAAGAAGAAGAAGACCAAGCTTTAGAATTTTCTCTAAATTCGTCCCATCTTGGGTGCGCGGCCGCACATGGAGGACGACAATAGGATAGCTATCACCGTTTGCGGAGATGGTGGAACAGGTACGGATCTGAGTGCCGCACGCACGCACCTGAACTGCACGCTTACTCCTGTCTGCACCAATGTCTCACGTTCACTGAACATTGTCGAAAATCCTTGAAAAGAAGGGGGGCCTTGCATATGCGGTTTTAGGGAATTGCTAACCTGATTTCCATGTTGCAGGTAAATCATCAATATCGTTACGTTTGGTGCGGAGTAAATGGACACATGAGTAGGTCCCCTATTCCTTTGGATGTTGCTTACGGACTCACCATCTGATTGGCCATCTTGTTTTCATTTAGTTATGATCCAACAATAGGTATTACCGCAGAACCCAATGCACGATTTTGAATAAAAGGCGCTCATTTTTTGGTACCCTTACTGCGCAGAGGACAGCTATTCCGTCACCAGAGTTATCGATGGCATGACATATCACCTACATCTCACCGATACAGCGGGCCAGGAAGAGTGCGAAATCCATACGAACCATAAAGGGCTAAACATACAACTAACCCCCAGTGCCTGTAGATATCGCGGTCTATGGTCAGCATCAAACACAAGAGACGCAGACGCATTTCTCTTAGTATACGACATCACCAGCCATGACTCCCTCGTCGCGCTTGATTATTTCAATGACCTGATAGAAATGGAATCCGAAGAGCGGTCGCCGGATAAACCACCACAAATCAAATTCGTAGCGGGAAACAAGGTCGACTTGGCGCATGATAGACAGGTCGCTAGTGCCGAAGGCCTAAACTGGGCGAGAGACCATGGATGCGGGTATGTTGGAAATGGGGCCTGTGTGTTATCCTATGGGTGATAGTTTGCTGACCTCGGGGTTCAGGTTTATGGAGACATCTGCCAGAAATATGGTTAATATCGAAGAAACATTTGCTCGTAAGCTTTCATAGCTCATTCGAAAACTCTACGGGAAGCTAATCTATATTATTTAGTCATTGTCCGCAGAGTGGTCGCTGCAAGGAGGGGTCAGGCGGCACCGCCTACCCGACAAGCCAATGTTCCGACCAGCGGTTTACAGAATTACCCTACAACCGTCGAAGAAAACGAAAAGGGCCAGGCCGGCGACGCAGACGGCAAGAAGAAGAAAGGATTCTTCAGCAAACTCTCCTGCTGCACGATTATGTGAACAAATTCATCTTCTTCCATATATCGGCGATCCACAAACCGGACCACCTCATCACTTTGAAGCCCCCAGCATTCAATGTGACCCATAACAAGGCCACTATCTCACTATTTCCCTTTCACGGCCTTCACAGGAGCCTCATACCACGCGCACCCACACGGCATTTCCTTGCTTTTGTTTTGTTATTATTTTCCTTTTTATTAACCTCTACAAACGGCCAACTGCTAGTCTTTCCACAGCCATTCGAAGTCCTTTTGTCCCATAAAATTAACGGCCTTATCATCATTACCATCACTATCACCATACCATACCATTCCGCTTTTCCCAAGCGAGTCAGTTGCTAATACATCTACCTCTTTTATTGTATATTTGTCCTTCCCTACAAAACCGTCCAAGTCGTTACAGTCTTTATATACCAGTTTCTTTGTCGTATTTCCCCCTTATCCTTTCCCCATTACTCTTTTTATTACCTCTTTTTCGATATCTTCTTGATACCACCGTCGTTGCTTTAAAAGGAGTAGAGGTCTTTTTCTTTTTTTTCTTCCTGTCTTTCCTCGTTTCTCTTCTCCTTCTCCTTCTCCTTCTTCTTTTCTTTTCTTTTTCTTTGTTGTTAGGCGATACATTGATCTTTTGTCCGGTACATTAGGAGGGTGTGGTTGGTTTGGATTGCATTATCTTTCCTCTCTCTTGTCAAGAAATCTAAGAATTCTATATGCATGAGTATACTAGTATCGTACATTCCTGGAAACCTCAAAACCTAGACGTAGGGCTATGTTCCTCTATAATGCAACAGGATAGGCATAATAAAATGAAAAAAGGGTAAAGGCTGTCCGAGAGATCGGTCCCATCACTGCCTTTATCCGGGATGCACAATACAACTCTAGAATAGTACTCACCTACTATCGATCGTGTAGATCTATAAAACAACGGAGGAGGAAAAATCTAAAGAGGAAAAGTAGAAATGGGCATGGGTGGTAGGTAGTAGGCATACCGGGATATGCATCTGAATTGCAGACCGAAAAATTAAAAAGAGTTCTACCTACCTATACAAGGTACCTATCCCGTAGACATGCTATCTTCGCCCAGGCGAGCCTTGTTGGACAAAATTAGCCACTGCTTTATAACCAAGATCGAAATTATTCCCAATACCCCCCGTCCTTTCCAGATTTCCGGCCATTCCCTAGTTCACGGCCCCCAATGCAAGCTTCGCGCCCTGGATTCCTTTCCACCCAAAAAAACAAAACGCCTAGGTCCACCCCCGAGTTCCCAAAATCCATCCCCCCATCCCAAAAAGATCAATGAACAAAAGACACCCATTCAATTAACGCCTTCCTAACAAAGCACCCTAAAGATCTCCGGCTCCATTACCTCACTTCTTCTTCTGTGCTTCCACAAACTCTTTGAACTCCTTGTATTCTCCATACGAAGCGCTAGATTTAGTCCCTTTATACCTAGTCACCTGCAGATTCACCTTCTGCCACTCTGAAGACTTTCCACCCCATCCTGCTTTCCTCATCAACGAGACCAAGGTTTCCTCTTGCGTCCAACCCTGTTCCACGGCGATATTAGGGAGATAGGTGGCGCCGTGACGACGGCCGTGGTAGGTGAATGATATTCGAAGACCATGCGTGCCCAGGGTCCAATCGAATGGGTTGGAGGCGGGTTCGAAGTCGGTTAGGATCGAGACTCTATTGTGATGGTTAGAAACAACTATGCCTTCGGCGGTGGTGGTGGTGGTAGTGACAGTGGTTTCGGAGGTAATTACCCGCATTCCAATGACGACAGTTCCTTGATATCTATCGGGTTAAACCGGGTATCGTCAAATGCTCTATCACACAAAATGAGAACCCCCAATTTCAGCGACTTCACCCAAAATACCACAACAGGAGGAGTAGCAGCTGTAATTAGAAACCAGAACGTACGAGGTAAGGGCATATGAAGCCAACCCATCATCCAACTTCTGCGGTTCAAAAGTCCCAATACAACCCCGCAGCTGCTTCCCTCGAGACTTTACCAAATTCCACGTGACGAATAACGGCCGTTCCAGGCTGGATGTCCCGTTTGTAGAGGACGACGATGAATGTCCGTTGACGGAAATGCCATTAGTGATTACTCCGTTTGTGCTACTACTATCGCTACTACCGTTTGTGGGTGGTGAGCTTTGGGTTTCGAGGACATGGTAGGCTGCCTCTACTTCTGAAAGTGTGAGGGGAGTTTTCTTGGAATACGAAGAAGCGAGGACGTCGAAGCAGTAGAGGCAGTGGGCTTTTTCGGCCATGGTGCTCGTGGAGGTTTACTGGGTAGTAATTTGGTGAGTCGGGAAGCTTCGAAGGTTGGTCAACTGAGGGGTTGTGGGAACTGGGAGGTTGGGATGAGGGGAGAAGAGCACTAAGCAACTTTAAACTCGAGTTCGGATTTGTAACTGCCATTGTTAATGAGGAACCGAAGCAGCTTGCATTTTCCAGGATTAATTAAATTCCGCTCGCATGCTCCAACGATTACGAAAGCCTGGCACGTGCAGACTAGAAAAAAAAGAAAGAAAGAAAGGAAACGCTAAAATCAAGCCGTTATGTGGTAGAAGAGCACCGGACCACGTTTATGAGATGGATTCACAGCATATGGCACCCATACACCGGTCAATAGGTCGGTGGATCTTCGAACAATACTCCGATTATAGTGTTTAATCACAAGACTGTATACTATAGAACTGTTCCACTAGTGGGGAGTCGGCCCAAAAATACAAGTCTGCACGCTAAACTCGTGCATGGAAGGGAGACGTCAAAGGAAAACGAAAAAGAAACGAAAGATAAGAAACAAAGGGAGGAAACCGGGCCAATATAGAAGAAACCAAAGGCCAATAAGTCACCCGGGAATAATAATAATAAAAAAAAGGGTGAGAGTGGGAGGGAAAGAAGGATTGTAGGAAATTGGGGATCTTGAATACATAAGATCGTCTAGGGTTTGGGAACCTTCAAGCTCTTGCTAATCATAGCGCAGCCGTGTGCCACAAACAGAAGAACTGCAGGATGGAACTCTAGATTTGTATCTTTCAGGACGGCTCCCAATGGCAGATTCTCTAAGATCCATTCATTCTTGACCCACCATGCGGCCACAGCCATCAATCCCAGCGACGTTGGTGTGGGTGTTCCCTCAAAGTATTTTGACTTTCCTGATGCATCCTTTGGGAGATATTGGACAGAAACATTGAATCGAGCTAGGCGAGAGAGCCCACAGAGTACAAAGAAGGATAATAGGACGGTGTCGAGGAAACTCCGAAATCCGATGGCAAATGCCAGTGATGCAGGCGCGACACCAAATGATATCTAGGTTAAGGCATGATTGTTAGATTAGACCGTTTTGCAGAAGGAACCAGCATTGAAATATACCAAATCAGCAAGAGAGTCGAGTTCTTGACCAAGCATGGACGATTTCTTCTGCCACCGAGCGATTCTTCCATCCATGAAATCGAAGAAGAGGCCGAAGGGCATGAAAGTGAGAGCGATCCAGACGTTCGTTAGGTCGGAAGGCTCGCCGAGACAGTACCGCAGCGAGGAGAAGACCGACATGATGCCACAGAAGCCTGCAGAGACATCGTGTCAGCCAATTTATCCGATATTCTGTCGTTATCCCACCGCCCAGAAGGGTTCCATATACCATTCAGCTCGGTGATAAAATCCGCAGCATGAAGCTGTCTATAAGCTCCGAGACGTAAAACGGTCAGCGAATCCACTCTCGGCAATCCAGTGACAACAGCATATCATCACAGACGGTATGGCGACAAAACGGGAGACGTCAAGGAAGTCTGGGATAGTACCGGAGCATGGAAAAGTGGCGGTCATCATTTGGTATTTCCTTCATCTTGGTGTCGGCTCCTAAGAAGGGCAACTCAAAAGGTTAGCATAATGTTGCCAGCCCTGAACTTATAATTTTTGGGGAAGCAGATATACGAACCTCCGTTACTGGTAACAGCGGAGGATGGGGATGATGTAGGACGCTGTCGCGACATTGATAAAGATCGAGCTGGTGTTTTCCTTTTCTTTCTTTTTTCCTTTTTTTCTGTTCCTTTTTTTTTTGTTCAAGCCAGGTACACAGGACAGGGGTTGGAGATTGGTGACAAAAAGGCCGCAGTCGGTGAAAGTAGATAACACTATGTGCCTACGGCGGTTAAGGAGAGGATCTTGAAGGTTGACGAACCGTCGTCGTCGTCGTCGCGGGGAAGGAGGATGGTGAGGGAGAGGAAGCAGAAGAGGGACGAGATCTGGAGAAGTAGAGGGAGCAGGGAGGCTAACGGGCAACTAGTGGTGCTCCGGACAGGGCAGTGGATGCGGACCAAGAAAACAGATCTGCCTCTACGTCACAGGACCATTCAAACCCTCCGACTCCCAGCCAGTCCGGACCCCGAGCCACAACGTCGCCGCCCTTGTTCCAGTACTTGGCTGAAGGCAGGTACCTAGATCTTACTTATACGAAGTGTCTATCTCTTTATCTGTCTATGTACAATTCAACGGAGGGCTCGGATGTATGTATGCCCGCGAAAATCCACAAATCATGAATGCCGGCTGGATATCGTGGGCAGGCGGTTTCATGTGCGGATAAGCCCCACCATCCTCTGACCAACCTCAAGATATATGGATATACATCCATGCATACCTATTACATATGTACCATTGTCTGTGTTCATCTGTATCATCGCACACTAGGTCCCATTTTCCCTCTTCGAGCCCGCTATTACTTCTTGCCGTATGCCTGGTTGCCTTTTTAGTTACTCTTGTTTTTTTTTTTTTTTTTTTTTTTTTTTTTTAACATCCCAGCGTATCTCGTACAGAGAACATGTGCACGTATGTAGGTAGGTATGTACCGCACATGCATCCGGGTCTTTTGCATCCCGGGCCTCCATGCACCGCCATGTCGTCTAGCTTCCGTCGATTTCCCGGAAGAAAATTAGAGTCCGGGTAGAGTGGAGATGCTCATTGTTGTTATTGTTATTATTATTCATGTCATTGTCCTTGTTCCTTCCGTTTGTCGGTTGGTGGGTTCCGCAGTATCACGACTCTCGCCGACTTAAGTCACCATCTTCCGTGTTCTTTCTGGCCTCGTCGAGCATCTTGCTGATTCCTTTGCTATCGAGAGCTTTCTAAACATTGCAGAACATCTTGTTAGTTTCCAGACTAACTATGTTGTAGATGGTGATTTTGGACCAACGGACCTTCAAGCAATGGGAGTACTCCAGGAACAACTTCTTACAGGTCTCATCTTCGGTTCGTTCGCCACGAAGAAACTCTGTCGTCGATATTGCATCAGCACAGTGAAAAAAAAAAAAAAAAAAAAAAGGCGACAGTGTGGGAACCTACTCTCAGTATACCATCTTATGAAGCAAGCATCGTACTTCTCCTTTGCTGGTAAACACTCTGGCAGAAGGCTTGCAGACATCTCTTCCGTGGAAAACAAAGGGAAGGGGAGGGGAGGGCGGACAGCAGACAGAGAGCTCGAGAGTCGACGTGATGTTGAATTTAAGTGGAACAAAGCTGGTAACTGTGCCTTGCAGGTCAGGTCTGCTAGTCCGTTGTCCTGTCCGCGAGTACCACCCAGTTACAGAGTCGGGCATGGGGTAGCACAGGCCAAGCCAAGAATTTTGCCCCATCGCATCCAATCCGGCAAGAAAAAAAAAAAACCATCCTTCGATTCGCGACTCGCCTCGCCAGTTGTCGACGACAACCGACAGAGCCCCCCAACCATCCAGCCCAGACGACCCCAATATGCCCCTCGACAACACAAGCGCATCTGCCACAGACCCTTCCGAGCCCACCAGCAGCTTTACCCATCACGACGACCCTTGAACCGGCGAATAAATTTAAACCCAACGGCTAGATTATCACCGCCACCTATCTTTGCTTGCAATTCTAACTACTAACGGGCGACATCACACGAGACAAAGTTTGATTCCTACGGACGCCTTCTGTCGCTATCAAATATGGATCCTACGGAATTTGCAACATTCCAAAAGGATGCCTCTCTCGGCTTGGTCAAGCTCGTCAAGACAGCGAAGACTCTGTCTTCGGGCGACATTGCCTTCAACAAATCTTTAGATGCAGAGTTTTCCACCGTGCTTGACAATACCAACGCCAAGGTTTTGGGCTTGATCAACGATCTGGTCCGGAACGCTACCGATGGTTCTGACATAAAGTTTGAGAACTTCGAGGATGCGGATAGCGTCGAAACGCGATGGTCCGTTATCTCGGAAGTCGTTGACTTCCTTTTGGAGAAAGCGGTATGCAATCGTCGTCTCTACATCAGTCGCCTTCCATGACAGAAGCTTACAATTGTTTCACGGATGATAGGATATGTGTATGGACGAGTATACTGGAACCGTAAAGAGAGGGGTCATGCAGACGACGGCAGCACAGGGTAACTACAAGTCGGCTCGGACGGAGAAGCGGACGGCTGAGGGGAGAAAGGCGTTCAACAAGAGCTTGCATATGGCGAAACCCCAACTCCAATTCAAAAAACCACTGTCGCCGCTCGATTCTAGCCCCTACAAACCGCGATTAGAGAAGAAGCCACATGCTATCAAATCACTTGAAGACAGTTTAATCCCAACGGTAGTAGACGGTAGGGAGAAGTATCCACATCCGTATCTAGAGGAAATATCCCAGTATAAATTCCCAGATCGAGTACGAAAAGTGGTAGACCCGATCCAATACAAGCCGTTCGAGTCGACTTCGGCGATATTCGTGGATTCCTCCGAACTGCTGCAAGATATGGTGCAGGAGTTGCTGAAGGCCGAGGAAATAGCAGTGGATCTAGAGCATCACGACTTTAGGTCGTACATTGGTCTGGTTTGCTTGATGCAAATTAGCACACGGGATCAGGACTGGATCATCGATACCCTCAAACTGAGAGACGAGCTCGAAATCCTGAATGAGGTCTTTGCGAATCCTGGCATCGTCAAGGTACGCGAAGTCCACCGTTGGCGAGATTAATCGGCTCTAACATTCAATAGGTCTTCCATGGTGCCTTTATGGATATTATCTGGCTGCAACGGGATTTAAACATATATGTGGTGGGCCTTTTCGATACCTACGACGCCGCCAGAAGTTTAGGATTCACTGGCCACAGCCTCGCGTTCCTTCTCAAGAAATACATTGATTTCGACGCTGACAAATCGTATCAATTAGCGGATTGGAGAGTTAGGTAAGAGTTTAGCCAATCCCATCAGAGAGGAAATACATAGATAAAATACAGCTGGAGCTAAAAGAGACATCCAAGGCCTATACCCCAAGAAATGCTTAACTACGCAAGATCGGACACGCACTTTTTGCTATACATCTATGACAATATGAGGAACGAACTAGTGGGCAAAACCAATGCCTCGGAGGAAGACAAAGTCGAAACGGTGCAAAATAACTCCAAAGAAACATGTCTTAAAACTTATGACACGGAGCCCTACGATTCAATCAACGGCAGCGGGTCTCGCGGTTGGCTATCAATTTTGAAACATAATGCAATCAATTTCACAGATGAGCAGTTCGCTGTGTTCAAGGCTGTTCATGCATGGCGCGACAGGGTTGCACGGGAAGAAGATGATAACCCACACTTCGTAATGTCGAAAAACCACCTCTTAAGTTTTGCGAGGCAAATGCCCGTGGATGCAGCGGCAGCTTTATCTGTTAGTAATAACCCATTACTAAGATCCAAGCTAACGGAACTCGTTTCTACAATCAAAGAAGCCAAGGCGAACCCCGTACCATTCAGCTCGGTACAGCACCTCTTGGTCACCGCCGGGAAATATTGGAGTCCACAGGCTAAAGATGCGAAGAAGGAGGGGGAAGGATTAACTATCATGCCAATGCTTGGTGCGGGGGACGCGGGGGCAAGGACTGAAGAATCACAATTTTGGGGTAACACATTTGGTGGCAGTCGTTGGGAAGTTAAAGATCTTGTCACTGGTGTGAACGATATTTCGCTCGCCCTACCCTTACCTAGTCTTACAGCTACTATTCTCGAAGGAGCCAACGGTCGTGAAACCCAACAGGCGATCCCCCGTGCGGATTACATTAAAGACAGGGAACCGAAACCAGAGACCGCAGAAATTATCGTTATCAAGAAGCTCGGCGGAGGGCGGAAACGGAAGCTTGAGGATGTTACCGAGGATGCGCAGTGTGATAATGAATCTGATGCCGATCCGGACTCACCAAATTCCCAGAATAGTGTCAGCGCAGGGGAGGCTGTGTCTGGAAATGATGTGAACAGGGAAGATGAGCTTGAAACTGTCCAGCTTTCGAAGCTAGACAAGCGAGCCGCTAGGAAAGCAGAAAAGAAACGTAAGAGGGCGGAAGCGAAACGCAGATCGGGACAGGGAGATGGGGATCTTCAGGAGGATGGTGAAGGTGGTGATGAAGAGAAAGGGGAGTTCCAGGCATTTGATTATGCATCGGCGCCTTCGATAATGAATGCTAAGAAAGAGAGTGAAAGCAAAGCGTTTGATGGGAGCAAGAAATACGATGGGGGTCCAAAGGGGATGAGAGCTAGACGACGAGAGAAGGAAGGCAAGAGCTCGACGATGAGAGCCTAATTGTGCACTATCAAACAGGGGCAAAACAAAAACCTAAAATAAAAACACGGATGAAAAAAACAAAACAAAAAAGACCAAAAAAAAACAACCAAAAAACCAGGGATTATTTACATGGAATAATCCGTTACTACTTCGTAAAACTTCGTGGTATCCGCGGTCCGTTTTGAGGTGAAGAGCGCGCGCATAGGATGGCGTGCATGCACGGCTGCGCTAAGTTACACAGATTGCAGTGGCGGTCGCAGAACATTATTTCGCACCAAGAAAAAAATCCTCCAATCCCACTGTTTCCAAAAAGGGTTTAGTATACGTACTCTGTACAAGGGGCGGAGGAGGAGAGTGGGTTCGGATCTAATGCCTGCAACAGAAATAAGTTTAATTGGCTTGATGGGTGGACATCAAAAAAGCTTCTTTGAATGACAAGAATCCTCGAACACGAGAAAAAGAAACAAACAAAAAAAAAAAAAAAAAAGCTGGAGCATGGGCAACATAATGAGGATAAAAAGGACAATTTTGAATTTACTCCAAGAGGAAGTAATATTTGCACAAACAACAAAGGGAATGGATAGGCTGTCCGTATGTGTGTCTGCATACGGCCAGAAATATGAGCAGCGGCGGTGGTTATGATTACGACGAAGGGGAATGGATGAATAAAGTTATTCCCCTCCATCGAACGGGGGTGCGGTTGCATTCGAATTCCAGATGCATATGCGATCGAGCGGTGGACCCACCCCTGAGCCAGGCTCCGGACCCTGCCAACTACCACATACATGCTACATGCTAGCAGGGAGCTGCGTGTGCCGCAGCCTCACACCGACAAATATTTAAATACGTTTCCTGCCTACTAACTTACAGAGAGTGTATATGGATGTGCATGTGTCCGGGCGTGGATCCCAGAATGTGAATTCATGACGCGATGTGAGCTGACAGCTGGAAAGCGAACATGAACAAGAACATGAACATAATTGAACCCGGTTCTTGTTAGCCAATGTTAGCTTGGCTGAGCCACCAGTCATTTACGCCCAAACAAGCAAAATATTTATTTATCACAGGCACTCAACTGCTCGCAAAGACCTAGTTAGTTCAAGTTATTGATTGATTGATTGATCGAAAGTGCCATTTAATTCTCCTGAAAGTGTTGGAATTTGACATGACCTCGAATATAACAGAAACCAGACAAGCTGTAATGGAAGAACACACCATCGCCAACAAAGCACTGCCAGTGACATCCTCTGCTAGTCAGGTACTCGGTGGGTCCTTCGGCTGGGTACGTATACCTCCCAAGCACGGCCTATTCGGTCTGGATACCCAAAGCAGGCTCCCAGTATATAAAGCGGGTCTGTCCCAGTCTTGGCACCCTTCACCTGAACTATATCCACCGGATGGACATGGAAAACCTTTATATTTATATTCCCATCCATAGCATAGCGTCGTCGACCTGTCGGAAGACCGGCATATCTCCTCTGCCAGATTACTGACTTATACACCAATCCCAGTTGACTTAAAAAAATTAAAAATTAAAAAAATGGGGCCTAAGGTGCCTCATCTTAAGGTCGTCTTTGCCGCTGTTGTTTTCCTCTCTCTCTTATTCTTCACCCTATCCTCATACCGGGTCTCCGGTGTTTTCCCCATCAACATATCCAATGGTATGTTCCCGATATATACTCCAGTACTCCAACGCTGAAGTGCTTCACAATCTAAGATCTTGGTTTAACTGCTTACTGACATCTCCCTGTTCTCTGTTTGTTTTGTCTACAAAGATGTGCCCTCTGTTCGAACAGTTACAGCTACAGTCACCGTCACAGCGACAACAACGAAAACCACCACAAAACCAATACCCTCGACTGCAACTGCTAAACCTCAACTTAAGGCAACCGATATCTACCCAGACCAGCTCGGTATCGAACAAATCGAAGCCGATTTCCCCCTGGGCTACGAAAATCCCAACAAATGGTTCAGAACCCCTTCTTCACCGAGGGGATATGCGAAGGACTTAGTCAAGTTGTTGACCGATGAGGAGTTGGCCTCGCTACCGGATTTCCGAGCTGCTGGCCAGGACTGGCCGGAAAAAAGAAGAAAGGTCGAAAGCTTTTATGGAATCAACAGAACGGGCTCATGGCAAGATCATATTCATTCGCTTGACGATGATGGGCTTGCACCATTGTATGCTTCAACTCTTCTCCCCGACTCCCCCAAAATTTTACAGTTCCAGCCTCGCTAACGTGTTGGGTTATCTACCCAACAGGACAAAATGGGCCCAACAGTATATCTACGATCACCAGCACCCCAAGGATTGTGCAGGGAAAAAATTCTACGTTATCAAGAACAAGTGGCCTCGCCATGGACTCGGTGCCATTGTTCGTCGCATATTCATTGAGTTGTCCGCAGCAATTCAAACCGACAGGATCCTTATTTTCGACCCCAAGAGCCCCCCTGGGAACACATTGGTCGAGAAGAACTGTGGTAAACATGCAGGTGTGAAGGGCTCTTTGGAGTGCGTTTTAGAACAGTTGTCATCTTGTGCGTCTTATGCGACCGAAGAAAATTCGGTGCATAGCATCGACCCCTCGGAGGCCAAAGGTGGCATGATCAGGGATACCGTGCCCTTCCCAGAACTGGCGTACAGCTCGTATTTCAGCGGGACTGGCGTGTCCCCTGGAGGATCGGTCCTACGATACTGGTGGCGAGCGCAACTCTACGGCTACATTCTCCGACCAAACAGTGCCGCATTAAAACGGATGACAGAGTTAAGATTGGAGAAGACGCTCCACGAGGGCTTTGAAACCAATCGAGGCAATGTCATGAAAGTAAGTTATCGAGATTTCTGCTTCATGCATACTTCAAACGAGACGAAGAAATTAACATATGCCCTAGCCCCACAAACGTGAAGTTCCATTTCCGTTACCGCCTTCGACAATCTCGATCCATATCCGACATGGCGACAAAGCCGGAGAAGGGCGCTTAATTTCAACACGAGATTATATTGTGGCAGCAGAGCGATTCATCCTTCGGAATCCGTTAAGCTACATGAAACGAGCTTTCATGAGCACGGAGGACCCTGCAGCCATCGCTGAGGCAAAGAGAACACCGTTTATAAACCCTGTTCGAAGTTTTGGAAACATAGATTGGACCTGGTAAGATTTACGACCTGAATAACCCCCCCCCCCCCCCCCAATTTAGGAAGCTCGTCCACACTTCCCGACAGCCTAACTAATACGGCCTCCGGAATAGGTACTACTCGAATATCCCACGTGTAGACGGGGGACCCATGGCCAACCTTGCACTCGTACATAATAAAACGGACTCGCTGATTACGCATATGATGCAACTATGGATGGCAGTTGAATGTGATACGTAAGTGTGACCCCAGTTGTCCTCCCCTACAGCCCGACATGACCCGGTATATGTAGTTGACCCCGTTTATTTAACACCAGGTTCGTTGGAAACCGCAATTCAAATTGGAATAAAATGATCGATTCAATTCGCTGCACATTGATGGATAAGTGCCGTAGCCCCTACATTGACGCTGGATTCGTCGCAGATTGGATCAATTTCCCGTAAGGAAGATTAAAGTTCCATGACGTTGGAATATTGGGTTGGGTACGCGGCTACGTACCTTCTTATTTGGATTTCTGAGATTTGGGACCTCAGACCGGTTTCCTTTAATATTTGGCGTTGGTACATAAATGCTTTCGTGCATAGATATTTCTTATTGTCACTGTGTTCGTTTTTTTTTATAGACTAACATAGCGGGATGGTTTTCTTACGGTGTGGGACTGGTTCTTTTCGTTCTGGGTGTTACTCATCCCCAATACTTTATTTTCCCTCCCCCAAAAGCTTCTTTTTTGTATGTTTTCCTTATCTTTTCTCTCTCTTTTTTTTTTGTACTCATAATTCATTATGAAGAGCCTATCTGGATGCAATTCCCTAGCAGGATAATTCGGTATCGATGTAGCTATCTAATAGAGAAGCCAAAAATTAATGACATCACCTTGACCATCACGGACTACTTTTCTAACATGGTACGTTCACGGCCAGCTGAAACACCAACCACTGGCAAACCCCAACCAACACCAGCATCCCGGCCACTTCATACGTCCCCCGAGTATGGGGGGTTATTGCAAACCTGATAGTTCCCCGTAACTACTAGGGAAAGACTGGTAATACGCCTTGTTACTAATTGTATTATAAGCCAACATATGATACCCCGCACTTGCATAGCCTCCCAAGCATTCCACGCGACCTCAATTTCAATCTAGAAAGGATCTAAAAGATCGAGAGGAGGGTGCCGTTTGGTGGGAACGGAGCCCGCGGCTGTGGTTATACCAAGAGTGCCCAAGCATATTCCTGTCAGATGGTAGAATATTCGAGCGCCGTGAGCGAACCAGACGGGGAGTGCGCGAGCGAGTATCTGCATGGGTGGGTTGCAGTGAAAAAGACACAATGTATATTTATATCCTGTGTTGACTTTTATGACTTTCGAATTGCCTCCCGCTCCTCCCATCTCGCGGGAAGGTACTTGTGTATGGGCTTTAAAATAGTAATTGCTATTTTGCCGGAATGTCACATGTGATTGTATATATAGATATTTCTCTCTTAGATGTGGCTGCTCTAGTGGGTATCCCGCAATGTTAAGTAAGTGGTATCAGCTACCCGTCTACGTAGGCCATGTAGTTGGCTCTAGCGACAAGTACCGGTACCATGTATGATACCTGAGACATAGGCATATAGGTAAACTTGAATGAGGGTATGTACCAAGGATGATAATATATGAGGCATCGATCGATCCCATCGGCCAAATCTAAGCTGGGGATCTCCTGTCATAATTCGAAAGCATATTAAGATATCGATATAGATCTTAAGATGTTATATAAACGCTTGCTATATGATTATGCATATCTAGATACCACCAATAAACTTCTATTTGAATATTGTAGCTGTCAAGTGCAAGTCTTGAAATATTAATTGAGCTTGGAGATATGATTGAATCGTCGGCTTTAAGATCCTCTCCTCTCTAGGGCTTGCTTGCGTGCGTGGGGTAGCGCTATAGCTTTGCAAAGGCTTACGAAGCAGATTGCGCGGCAGCTTAGCCGAATAAGCTAAGCTAAGAAGCCTGGTTGGGCAGTGAAAGGTACTTCGTAATGCTAAGTTTTTCCAGCTACTTGATCTTGATATCATATATATCTGTTTTTATATTGCGGGACTTTCCTAGACTTAAAGCCTGTCTCATACACCAGGCCTTGCTTGGCCTTCAAAGCAAAAAAGGAAGAAGAGAAGGGGAGTATATAAATAAGGTTATGTGTCGCAACGTGGCGGGTATGTTAGTTTATGCTTTATGGTTGGGGGGAGTGGGGGAGGCATGAATGTTTTGCTCGCTTGGGGCATTCAATTCAGGTTCTGTGGTAACTTTGAGCATATATAGGCTTCTGCGTCGGTTACACCAAAACAAAAGCAAACAAGATGAACCTTAAAAATCCGAGTCAATGGAGGCCTGGGCAATTGAGAACAAACATCAAGCGGTCGGGTGGAATAGTAATATATCCTGGCGTCCAATACTTCCGTAGATGTCTGTATACTTCATTATGTCTGGTTCAATATCGATGTATCACGAGTTGGTGGGTCTGGGCAATTTCAGTACCTCCTCCATAAGAACAAAAGGGCAAGATAGGGAACAATCCGGTTAGCTCTAGGTAGATGGGTCCTCCTTCGGATAATGGCACTCCAAAGGTGATTACTTAATTAAGACTTGGAAAAGCAACCTGTCAGCACAGAGTCTACGTCTATCAAAGCACATTGCAAGATCGCACTAGGAGTGTACCTGTGTATCCTCTTCAAGAGGATTGTGAATGACGGGACAAGATTGCAAAACAGAACAAAACAAAAAAAGCCACGGCCTCGCCTACAGCTACAAAATGAAATAACGGCTAATAGTAGATACTATGTGCTTAAAGTCCGAGAGCTCGCTCTCATGGATGATTCCTATTTAGCACCAATTTCAAGTAGCCGAACGGTGTAGGATCTTATACTTCTGAGATCTGAGACCCTGCTTTCAAGCTTTCGGGAGAGCGTAATAATGTTTCGAAGGTCTGGAACCCTTGCCAATTGGTGGCTATAGCTACTTTCAGCTGGTGGGTAATGACAGATTCCAGTACTGGCCCATATCGGCGAAATGAGATCAGTTGCGGCCCCCCCAAACCGATCTACAAAAAAACTTAGATCTCTTGTGCCTTGAAATCAAGCCGAACGAGTACCCTTTGGCTCGCGGTGGCGTTTGTTGGTGCCACCTATCTGGTCAATTAGCCGTCTTTCATCGGACGCTCGAGATTTTCGGGGGAGGAGATTGGGTCCGAATTGGAGGCTTTTGACGTAGTCGAGCACTGGAGCTGAGGGTATTATTCCGCGGGATATGTAGACTTTACCAATTGGTTACCTAGGAGACTTTAGGGTCGAATGGTAGAAGGAAGACGCATTGCATTTCTGCCTTACTCCACGGGCTGGTTAGTTTGTGGAGTGTGCGGTAAGTGCCTGGTTGTGGGTTATTTTTATTTTATTTTTATTTTATTTCTATTTCCATTTTTATTTCGAGGTTAACATTA
Organism: Orbilia javanica; assembly: GCA_036872735.1. Lineage (NCBI taxonomy): Eukaryota > Fungi > Ascomycota > Orbiliomycetes > Orbiliales > Orbiliaceae > Orbilia > Orbilia javanica. Next base: position 2,031,713 of record JAVHNR010000004.1, on the reverse strand, counting down.
GCTTCATTTTGGCTTTGGCATCTGACGAGCTTAATTGATATCGGCGGGTTACGAAATTTCGGAGTCATTGGGTTTCGCTCTAAGCCAATCGGGCAACCGACCATCTCATCTTCGGACCCCTCGATCTAGGTTTTGAGTTACACAATTTAAACTCCAATTGTAATCTTTGTTTCGTCATCACTTGCAAATTTGTACTTGGCCTGGTTGTATTTTGAGCTGAATGTCACATGATAGCTCCACACCATCCTGCACAACATTTCAATTCAGGTCAGTTTTTTTTTTTTTATCAGCCAGGACAGGGATAGCTCTGATTTTTACCCCCGTGACCTTTCCGATATCGTAAAGAGATTGTTTTTTTTTTCCCTCAGCTCTAGGACGCTTGTCGGTTTGGAGCTCGTTGATTCGTCAGGGAGGAGCTTCTCATCTCAAATGCCGCCAGGAACAAGGTAGCTTCGAGAATGTTGGTCTACTTGGGATGTTGATAATGCAGGTGTTCAAAAAGTACCCAATACCTCGCGGGAGAAGACCAGTCCCATTACAAGAGGAGTATAGGTACCTTTCCTTTCGTCGATGGAGGTATTTACAAGTTCCCGAAACTCCAAGGTACCCACCCGAACCAGATGACTGGATTGTTTCCTCTTGTTCCTGCCCGTCGTTCCTGCTTTTTTGCACGCTACCATTCGCTCGCAAGGATTCTTTCGCCAATTGCAGGCGGTTCGTTGACCATGAGGGACAAGGGACGATGCCACCCAAATGGATGCACTTATTTTCTTCGGATGACGAGAGGAAAGTGGTTGGAGAATATGACTAGTTTGGAGCTCGCGAATTGGGAGGAACAATATGGATGGCCGGGCATCGATGTTCGGAACCCGGAAAGCACTTGGCGACGGTAGTTAGCTATTGGAGAGCCCCGTCACCGAAACTGTTTGACAGTCATCGCGAAGCCTTGGCCCGGTCCTTGTAGGGAGGGCCGAATGAAGACCTAGAGGGGTTTCCACGGCGGGATTAGCTAATATTAGGGTTTTACAATGCAATGCGCAGCGACAAAGTGTGATTGATACTCTTGAGCCCGCAGATGGGATTCAATTCCATATGTCCACACAGCACGCATAGTGCTTAATATTATATAATAACGCTATTGTTGCGCAATGCAGTGACATGTTCGAGTGTGCCAGCTCGTTAGGCCGGTTTTCCCAGCGCTATCTTAGTGAGAGTGGTCTGATGTCTTGCCCCTCTCGAGATCTCTCTTTGCCCCTTCCTCTCTCCTCTCTTTCCCTCTCTTTCGATCTCCTTTCGGTCGATAAAACTGACGTTCTGAGATCCAGATCTTGAGAGATCGACACATTCGGAAATGCTCTCCAGAAACCTGTCAGGTCGTGGTGGTCTAAACCATATATGTCATAGCTGTATATCCACACAGGTACTTAGGTATGCGTAGAACGTAGAAGACACTCTCGTTTGGCCGTTAGTTGCGGGTTAGTGTCAGCTTCGACACCTGTTGACCGGTTGTGGCATCGTTCCCTTTTTTTTTTTTTTTAATTCTGCAGGCCCCCTCGCTTTGTGGCACTCACTCACCGCGACTGCAATGCAATGATAGTTTCTGTCTTCCCCCCCAAGAAGGCATTTCAAGGAATTGGCATACTCGCCCGTATAACATAGATGTTATTGTCGTCGCTTCGGAGCTTAGACGTGGGACAGCGCATACTATGCAATGGTATGGCAAAAGGGCGTCGGAAGGGTGGTGATTCTGGAGCAGGATCCGTCTCGTTTCTGTCGCCAATGGTCGAATCAGAAATACGACCCTTGACCTGACCTTTCCCTCAACCCCCTGGCCCAAAGACTACCACAACCGCCATGGATGGGATGGATGGATAGATGGGATGGAGGGATGCGCATAATTACTTTGCATTTATAAAGCCTGAGCCCGAATTGAGATGGGGTTTCTTTCCCAATCAATTGACCAGGGGGGGCAGACAGACCGAAGGTTCTTGTTCTTATTTAACATCTGCATTCTGACCGTTAACGGTCTGTGTGACTTTCTCGATTTCGTCCTTGGACCCATCCGTTCCTCCCCTCCCGTTTTATCTTCGATATCTCCTCGTATACATATATCCACACTCACACTGACGCTTCTGAGGTACGTTTGGATACCCCTTCCCTTGCTCTCTTCCCTGCATTCCTTCGCCGTGCTGTCGATTTTCCTTCTTTCCTCTTTCTTCACTGTAGATTTCCCTTTTTCCCTTCAAGTTCCCACACACACCCTTTTTTTCGTTTCTTTTTCCTTTTCCTTTTCTTTTTCGTTTCTTTCCCTCTCTCCCTCATTCTCTCCCTCGTTCTATCGCTTTCCCTTATCACCAAGTACTGCTCCGCTCAGGCACGTACGGTAGGTACATGTCCCAAGGTATTTTGTTAGGTACCGACAGAGATACGGCAGGCACAAGCCAGGCACAGGTTCCCCAATCCAGGAACAATTCCCGCTGCACTGCAAGGAACACCAACAGGAAAAAAAAAAAAAAAAAAAAAAAAAAAAAAAAAAAAACACCATAACCTTTCTGGCAATTGCATTTCGATCCTGATATTACTTTATTTTACCTTATTCCCTTTTATTTGCCAGTATTATTGTTGTTGTTATTGCTTTTATATTGCACTACTTTGCTTTAACTTTTCTGTTACATTACACCCACGGCGCGAGCTGTTATATAAGTGCTTGCTTGCTTGCTTATATTGACGTACTTATTGATCCATATGTATTTTTTTTATATACATATGGAGGTATAGTACCTGGGTACTTCAGTCGTATAACCGCCTCGCTGGAAATTAACTTATAGCTGGCTATATCATCCATCATCTCTTTTTCTGGCCCATCCACATCCACATCCGCACCATATATATTACCAAATACCTGACCTGCTCTCGTACAAATAGATAAGGAAAACGGAAACAGAAATAAAATCCACCAGAAGAAGAAGAAGAAGAGGAAGACAATCTGAAAGGTATGTACTTACAGTCGGAGTCGCGCTAGCAGCGATTGAGCCTCCCATACACTTGAATCCAGATCCGAATTGCAAATGTCATTACCCACCTACCTATACCCACCCACATGCGCTTGAAGCGAATGCAAAAATAAAAGATCAAAAATAAAAATAAAAAATAAACCATACAATACAATACGAAAGACAATCAAACCGTATACACACATGCTCCATCCATACACACATTCCCCCCCGAGAAAAAAAAAAAAAAAAAAAAAAAAAAAAAAAAAAAAAAAAAAAAAAAAAAAAAAAAAACACCGCGTACATATATGTACCTATGTACCTCCAGCATAAGTAACCGGCCAGCGTAGGATCATATTCCTGCGTCTCAATACTGGCATCGGCCTAGCGTTCCCTGAGAACAGGTTCTGGCCTCTCCGCCTTCTATCGCTCTATCAAGACCGAAGTAGTTATCGCTAGCAGCAGGGGACATTGCTTGCGGGTAGAATCTCTGCACCATCCGCCCCACACAGAGAAAACAGCAGGTCCAGCCAGCAATCTCGCTTCGTTCCTGCCATCCTCCCACACACGCCCTCCCATCCTCCATAGATCCCATCGTCCTCATCCTCATCCCCATCCTCACCCTCACCCTCACCCTCACCCTCCCACCCTTCTCCCTCCTCTACCTCTCCTCCTCCTCCTCCCTCCCCTCCTCCTCCCCTTCCCATTCCCGTTCTCTTCGCTGGCTTCTTCCCCGTTTCACCTAGTTGGTTCGCCGCTCGGCTTTCTCCTCCACCAACGGGTCATTTCATTTGTCTCCGGTTAGATCCCACAGCCTGCAGCAAACACATCCTCTTGCACCCACACACCCACATACTTACATACACGCACATCCACAGCGACAGCACTACCGTAGAACCAGAAGCAGCACCAGAACAAGAGGAACAAGAAGCGGAAACAGCAGCACCAGAAGGAGAAGAAGAATAAAAAAGAAGCGGCAGGGACGATAAAAATAAAAATAAATAAGCAGCAAGAATAACAAAGCAGGAACGGAAATAAGATATATTCCCCTTTCTCTCTTCCTCTTTCTCCCCCATCTCGCAACCTTCAAAAGGCGTTTAAAAGGTCGCCTTCTTCTTCTCCATATTCTTCTTCTTCTCCTTCTATCCAATACCCTTTCTTTTTCTCTCTTTTTTCTTTTGTTTCCCCTTCGGAGTATATATATAAAACAGGGCCTGCTTCTGAATCAATCTAAGGTCCCTATCCTTATCAACACATCTGGGGTTGCATCAACATTGTCATCCTCGAGGCCAAGCGACAACCTACAAATTATCTCAGGGACGACCTCAAACTTGTGTCTTGGATCTTATCGGGCTCCCGATACGGAATCACCTGTTTTGACCACCAATCGCTCCACCTGCGGGAAGGAAGGAAGCTTCCTTTTCCTTTCGAAAGCTTATCCTTTTTGGCAACAGGGTCAGCTCCAGAAAACCACCCGTCGTCAAGCAAGGGCCTGTCGGTAGCTTGGGTTGGACTGGACGCGAGTCGGCACACACAAAACACAGTCTGATCCACGTCATTTCCGAGTCTTGTTTTTCGCTTCTTCCATCTTCAATTGCACAGCAATTGTGCAATTACCCTTTTTGAAAGGCCTGGGGAGGGATAGATATATATTTGCTATCCGTCAGCAATCATGGCAACGATGCTTATACCGTCGAGGACATCGACGTCCTCGTCGTCTTCCTTCGCACCAGTCACCCGACAGAACACAATGTCCTCTACCGATGGCCCTCCGAAATCCATCCGTCAGTCGAAGCGCTATTCCATAACGACACTTTACATGTCGATGTCTGCCGCCGAAAAGGATATAGAAATCGAGGATGAGCTTGCAAAAGGTTGGGAAAAACAAAGAACTCATATCTTTGGTTTTTTTTTTTTTTTTTTTTTTTTTTTTTTGTTATGGATGCTAACCATCGGAGTCTATAGCCCAGAAAGTTTTAAGAGACCTTAAAGCTAAGATATCCTCACAATCGAAAAAGAACTTTGTGTTGGAGAAAGATGTCAGATATCTGGACTCAAGAATCGCTTTATTGATTCAAAACCGAATGGCATTGGAAGAGGTAAAGAAAAACCTAAATTTTATGAATACTTATGGTGGCTAATTTTTTTTTTCTTTTTTTCTTTTTTGTTTTTTTACTGGGCAATAGCAAAACGAAGTCGCAAATCATCTCGAAGAAGGAGGAGAGCTTCAAGAAGGACAGTTCCCGAATGATCAGAAGACACAGCATTATGGAAACCTCATGTTCCTCCTTCAATCCGAACCGCGACACATCGCAGCTCTCTGCCGGCTAGTATCTATGGCCGAAATCGATTCCCTACTACAAACCGTCATGTTCACAATCTATGGTAATCAATACGAAAGCCGAGAGGAGCATCTGCTTCTTACTATGTTCCAAGTAAGTCGAAATTCCGGGCTCTGGTTGCTGTTCTTTCTAACTAATTTTTTTTTTTTTTTACCCGTAGTCTGTCCTTTCAGCTCAGTTCGAGAATACCCCTGAATATAGCTCGCTATTAAGAGCTAACACCCCGGTATCCCGTATGATGACAACATATACCCGGAGAGGGCCGGGCCAAAGTTACCTCAAAACAGTTCTTGCCGATCGGATCAATTCCTTGATCGAGCACAAAGACTTGAACCTAGAAATCAATCCTCTAAAGGTTTACGAGCAAATGATCAAGCAGATTGAGGAAGACACCGGGTCTCTGCCTGCTCATCTCCCTAAAAGCGTGACCGCCGAGGAAGCTGCCCAGAACGAACAGGTTCAACAGATTATCGAACCTAGGTTAGCAATGTTGATGGAAATCGCCAACTCATTCTTGACGACTATTATCAATAATCTCAACGAAACACCATATGGAATTAGGTGGATTTGCAAACAGATTAGGTCGCTTACTCGAAGAAAATATCCGGATGCTAAGGACCCGGTTATATGTACTTTGATCGGTGGATTCTTCTTCTTGAGGTTCATCAATCCAGCAATTGTCACCCCGCGCTCCTACATGCTAGTCGATGGGACCCCCGCAGATAACCCAAGGCGAACCCTGACCCTCGTAAGAACACCCGGATGCGAGGGCGATTTTATAAATTGGTGTACACTAACTCCCGCTCTAGATTGCCAAAATGCTTCAAAACCTTGCGAACAAGCCGTCGTATTCGAAAGAGCCCTACATGGCTAGCTTATCGCCGTTTATCCAACACAACCGGATCAGGATAAATAAGTTCTTGAATGACTTGTGTGAGGTTGGAGATTTTTATGAATCTCTGGAGATGGATCAGTATGTTGCGTTATCGAAGAAGGATTTGGAACTCACTATTTCTTTGAACGAAATCTATGCGACCCACGCGCTATTGGAGAAGCATTCTGCTGCTTTGGTATGTAACACCAGTTACCTATAGACTGTGCAAGGCTAATAATTTCTACGAACCAACCAGTGTCAAGATGTTTTACACCCCCACCTCAAGATTCTTCTCAACGAGCTTGGGCCGGCCCCGCATCAGGTCCCAAGGAAAGACAACCGAGCTGTCATTCTACCTCTCTTCAGCAGGTGGGAGCAACCAATCGACGACCTAACGGCTGCCCTTGATATCACCGACGAGGATGTTTTTTTTATGGAGGCAAAGTCTATCTTCGTTCAACTCATGAGAACGATCCCATCGAATGCGCTTGCAGTCCGCCGACCATTGAAACTAGATAAGATTGCCGATCTAGCAGCTACCTCCTCAAGGGATGCAGCGATGGTTAGAAAGGGCATTCGTGCTATGGAACTTCTCAACCAACTGGAAGAGATGGGTGTCCTCAGCAAGCAGGAGGATTATTCACTTCTTAGGGACGAAGTTGAACAGGAGTTGGTGCATTTAGGCTCCTTGAAAGATAAGGTCATTCAAGAAACCGGAAAACTCGAAGAGGTTTATAAAACCATACGGGATCACAATGCCTATCTTGTTGGTCAACTAGAAACCTACAAATCCTACTTGCACAATGTCCGAAGCCAGAGTGAAGGCAAAGTTCGAAAACAACAGAAGCAGCAAGTACTGGGCCCCTACAAGTTCACACACCAGCAGCTAGAAAAGGAAGGTGTGATCCAGAAGAGCAATGTCCCAGACAATAGGTGAGATATATTTCGAGACCACCAGTATTCATTATGGACAATAAGCTGACCCCAGTTTAGACGAGCTAATATTTATTTCAACATTACTTCGCCGATGCCTGGAACTTTCGTTATTTCTCTCCATTACAAAGGAAGAAACCGCGGTCTGCTTGAATTAGATCTCAAGTTAGACGATCTACTTGAGATGCAACAGAACAACCAAGAGGATCTAGATTTGGAATATGTTCAATTCAACGTCCCCAAAGTACTCGCACTTCTGAATAAAAGATTTGCCCGGAAAAAGTGGTAGTTGATGATGATTACGATTCCTTTTGCCTTTTCCCTCCCGAGGGCCTGTACCTCTAGGCTGTTCCGCTTTGATGGGAACACCTCCATGATACCCATTTGGTCTTTTTGCAGCTCGAATCTTTCCAACGTCCAACAATCAACATATTTGATAATTCTTCCACCTTTTTGTTTATTTCAGCTTGTGTTTTCGCCACCTAACGCAATTGTTGACGACAATCTACGACATCTGCATTGATTAGGTTCACTCTACTGGAGGATGGTCATCCTATTATCTGATAGCATGTTCCCTTCGTTTCCTGGACGCTTCTAAATGTTGGGACGGATAATTGCTATTGCTCATAGCTCGGATTATGCCTATGGCCCCTTTCGCCTGGACCGTCAGTGTCTCAACCTCACCTCTACTGTTCTTTTATTTACAGCGTTATTGATTCCACTATACAGTTACCTACACTCCCACCCCGTTCTCCTTGCACTTCTCTTACTACTGTGGCCTTCTATTTTCCTTTTTTATTTCCCTGTCGCTATTACTATATGCACTTTAATACCTTTTGCGGTACACTGTTTACTTTTTCTCCTTATGCATTATTAAGCACTTGAGCAACTCTTAGCCTTTTCTTTCATAGCTCGAGCCCACGTTTTCTTCCCTTCATCCCATTCCTTTTTTCTTCTTCATTTGCTAGGATCCGGGTCTTCATTTCGTTTAGTCGGGTTTCTTCTTTTTTCGTATCTCTCCCTTTTTTTTCTCCCTATTCTCCGTTTCTTTGCTTACGAAAAAAAATCCCCTTTTCTCTTCTCTCTTCTTTTTCATGAGAAGGGCAGCTCGAAGGTCCAATACCCTGTATTCATCAGTGGGGGAGACTTCAGTTGCGTCGGTGTTATTGCTGTTGGTATCTGATACTTTTTTTGTTCTCGCTTTGAATTGCTCTGTTACATGCATTATATAGCCATAGCTTTGGGGAGATGAAATGTGCGTGCGTCCTGTGATTTGGTAGGACCTTCAGAAGCGCGTATCTGCATATAGATACCTAATAAGATGATGAAACGAATGTTTAATTGAGAAACAGTAAATACTCAGGATGTCACAAGTGCTAGCCTCAGTGCCAGTTAGATGTTCAACTAAATTCTCTGCCGATGTTTTGCACAATTCTAGTTTGGTTCCGAGGCTAGCGTCAACACATTCGAAGACAGAGGACAACACAGGCTCGACCAAAATACCACATGTCTACATTGCTTAACTAGAAATCCATACTACGAGACTATAGAAATCTGTTATTCGCGTAATGTTCTGTTTCTGAAACCTCATCCAATCAACTAACAACAATATATTTTCATTGTATATACCTAGGTACTCAGAATAAAATATATACGATGTCAAACTCCCTTTCTGTACAACTGATTGCAAACCCGATGCTCCAAGAACTCCAGATCAAACAGGCCTATGGCAAAGCCTCGTAATATATACAAAAGAAATGGTCTCTCGTAAACAAAAAGAGACCCCCGACAAGATCGCTCGGCGTTTTGATACAAAAAATATGTTCCCCTTTCTTCTCAAACAATATCTTCTATTCTGAAAATACCTATTTTCAAACTAGAAAGCTTTACTTGCCCTTACCGTAAGCACCAGCTTTGTATGCCAAATCTAGAATCATGGCTAGAGTGGAAGTCTCCTCTGAGGTAAATTGAACCTTTTCGTTAGTTGTTAAGCAGCAGATATTGTTCTCCTGCAACTGCCATTGATCCTGTCCCCCGATAGTATCGGGGTCTGGTTTTGGGTTTTCTCGGAGATAAAATTGGAAGTTGTTGGCTTTCCGTTGTTTTTTCTTTTCCTCGAACTTATTGTTTAAGATCCAACCATTAAACCAGAGCGGTGTGCCATCACGCTCGAGATGGAGGAGCTGCGGGGCGCAGATCGAGAATTTTTCAGGTGGCGGTGTCGCCCCTTCTGCTGGAGGCGTAGTGGTTTCGGTAGGCTGGGGAGTTTGTTCTTTCAGTTCTCCCATGACGCCAGCGTCGCCCGAGTGGAACGCATACTCGGTGTCGCCCACAAGCTCCCACCCGATCCAGAAAGTTTCCTTGTCACCTAGTTGCAAATTAGCATGTAACTAAAGGCGATGGACAAAGTACGATAACATACCATAAACCAAGTCATAGACACCAACAATACCCTTGGATTCATTACCATCACGATCAGGTCCATTCATTCTCGTGACCATCATCATGGCAACAAAGTGCCTCCATTTATCGACAACGACAACACCAGATTCCTGTTGATGTCCACTCTCACCAGTCCAAAGGCGGGTTTGACGGACGTTCCGAGAGATTGGTTTTGGAATGATTTGTTGCAACCATCTCTTCTTGTTCTCAGGCATGATAATTCTGTCCTTAAAGAATAGAGCACCATGTTTTTTGTATTCCGCATCCTCAAAGAGAAGTTCTGGATTCTTGAAGAACAAAGAATCTGCGTCAATGAAGAGGACCTCTCGGAAACTGGAGAGAAGCATAGCAAATGGCTTTGCTGCCCAGCCGGCAAGTCTCCAGCCATCATCACTGACCATTGCGGAGATATCTCTAGTGACGACACCTTCGAATTGTTCAAGTTCAGCACGGTAGTCCTCGCTAAGGTCGCTATCGCCGAGATACATGATTTCTATGGGTAGTTTGCATCCGAGCTTCCTGAAAGACGGGATGGAGGTGAGAAGGAACGGAGCTTGGGCATCACCAGCGGAGAGAACGATGCCACGGCCGCCTTTATACATCTGAGCATGCAGGCTCATATGATCAGCGAAGTATGGCGAGAAGTATGGGAAGAGCAGAGTGGCGAGTCGCTGTAGGAATCCACGATAGGCCTCATACTGGTGGATAGTTTGCGCAATGTTTTCGATTGATTTGTCTCTGCGAAGTTCTTGGATGATGTCGTCGCGGACGTACGCTTCGTCGTCTCCTATAACCACGTGGAGCCTTTCCCACGCCTCGAAGAAAGTTTTAAACGCTCTTGCACGGAGACCGGTTTCTCGAAGCTTTTCTTTTCCAGTACCGTCGATTGGGCGTAGTAGTTCTCGAACGTGCATTTCGTCAGGGAGCAATTCAAAGATACGATCGAGTGCCCTTTTAAACTCAGCGCTTCGGGGTCCTGAAAGGGGCTTCCGAGGTTTCGTGGGGGCCACATCTTCACCATCCGGCTTATTCCCATACTTTGCTTTCCCCGCAGGCTTGTTGTCATCTACGAGATCAACCTTTGGTTTTTCATAAGTTGTGGTTTGCTTCGGCTTTTGGACGACGATAGGCTTTTCTTCGGCATCTTTACTGGGGGCATCAACGGCAGGGGCGGCCTCGACTTGACCTGCTAGCTTGGGAGCAACAGATTCTGATTCGACTGTTACAGCTGGGACGATTGTATCTGCTGTCGTTACCGCGTTGGGATTGGGTTTTCCTAGGAAGGCTTTCGCGCGCTCGGTATGACGAGACGCCGTTTTCGGGTCCGTCGTGGAGATGTATAGAACATAGGTCAGAGCTAGAGCGAGAGCGCCAGCGATCAGCTTGAAGACGAAGTTTTTTCTCTTTTCCATATATTGCTGGGAATGGTATCTCCCTTCCTTCGGAGGGGGAGGGCTCGAGAAGAGCGACAATGGCTTAGCCATCTTGCCCTTCATTTTCGCCGTTTGCATCGGAATCTCGGCCTCCGCCTTTTTTTTTTTTGGGAACGGACTCGTTGCGAAAAACAACAATGGCAACCGGCAGAAATACTTCAGGTATCCAAACGGATTACGGCTACGCAGGGCATCTGTAGCACGTCAGAAAGAGTGGTGGGGTTTGAAAGGATGAGGAAATTTAGACCTGTCCCTTCCCTTCGAAGAAGCGGCAGTGGCACTGACTATATACAACCCTGTGGAAATTCCATGCCGTCCGAGCTGGGCTGACCTTTTGGAACATGACACTGTGGTTGCATGCCGGCTTGCCTGGATGGCAAACCGAGACGAATGGGATTATTAACAATACCGAAACCAGCAAGGGTAAGGGGATGCTCCCCTGTATTCGAGCCCTCCTGCCGGCCGTCTAGCGTGTTGCAGGATGCTGGCCAGTTCGGAGTAGCGGTCTTTGCTGCCGGATTTTAACAGACTTGGCGCTTGAGTGGACCTTCCGACATGGACTTTGTGCGGGATAGTAGCTTGACAGCTCCCATCAATGGTATGGTAGACCCTGATGCCTTTTCTTGCCCTTCTAGAAACCGAAGAATCAAGGCAAGAGAAACCGGTTGGTCATGAGGTATGCACATCGTATCAGCAGATAAAAACCATTTTGGAGTCTGCATAACTCCGACCTTCCGCCAGCGGCCATACCCTTACCCCGGAACAGGGAAACATTTGAGGCTGAATGTTTCAGTGCCTGTGGGGACGATTGGAAGCTGGATAACGATAAAGCTTTCGTGTGGCAGGCGACACTGTTATCCTACCCGAATCTAGCGGGCGCGGAGTGAGCACACATACGGCAATGAAAAGGCATCGTCAGTCCATGCATCGCGAAGCAGGTCATGTTGAAGCCGTGTCAAGGTATAGAATAAATGTTGGAAATGTTGGGGATTGCGACTCCCACGTTCGGAATGTTGTTTTCCTAGATGTAACCACGTGGCGGCTGATTATTCTGCATGGTGATTTCCCTTTACAATACCGAGATAGGGATTTTGTTGAAGCTTTGATGCCAACTTAACTAGTTACCGTCAAGCAGTGACATTACTTGGGGTGGATTGGGCCCGTCGCCTGTCGCTTATAGACCCTAACGGCTGGGTTTGCTTTTAAGAGCCAAAAGAGGGTCTTGAGAGAAGCTTATCAGGGCGGTGTAGGTGGCATCAGTCGCATGTGAATGCCAGAGCAGGGTATCGGAGGGGGAGTATACTAGTAAGTAAGTAGTGATACTTTTGTTCTTTCTTCCCTGCTAGCTTTCGCCGTGCATGGTACAATTCCGATGATACCAAATACCTTAGCTTGCGCGACGTGCATCCCATGGGTAGCTTTCCCAAAACTTTCGTATATGTAGTAGTACCCAGGTAGGTATAAAAGAAGACCGGGTGCAGCTTTTGCATTGGTGGATGGTTGGCTGATTCATTGATCGATCGGTTGAGTCAATAGATGCATCCCTGTGGTTTGATTCTATTGGTGATGACTCCACCGCCGTCCATGTCCATGGTGTCAGGATATCGAAATCGTACTTAGTACTTTGGGTACGAGTGGCTGGCTTGGACGGGCTTAGCCTCATCCTCGAGGTTGGTGGAGGTGGCGGATGTGGTTGTTGGGATGGATGAATGAATGAATGACACAGACCGGATCCTCGCCCAGCTTGGTGCCGTCCAGCTCAGTCTGCAGTCCAGCGCCAACCAAAAGGCTTCCGACTTCGCCCTTAAAGTCGTCCTGCTCTTCCTCTTCCTCTTCCTCTTCTTCCTCCTCCTCCTCCTCCTCCCTTCCCCCCCTTCTCGTCATCACCATCACCATCGTCACTAACTTCACCACCACCACCACCACCATCACCATCATCACTACCGATCTCGCCATCATAATCAACACCACCACCACCACCATCATCGTCATCATCCCGGGCTTCATATACGCCTTCTTCCCCTCCTTCTTCTCTAGTCTGTACCATCCAATCATAATACATTTCATATCAGTCAATATCATCCATTTTCAGTGACCTCTCAGTGACGATATCGCCTTTCACATTTATCTCCCCTCCATTCCTCTCCTCCGCCGCCTCGTGATCTCTGACGTCAATTCATTTTATTCTTAACTGCTATATAATACTCTATATCTATCTCTACGTATACTCAAGTATATATACCACACCCACGCACGCTTTGCCACTGCCCTTTCACCCTCCACTCACCCCCCCACCTCCCCTCCACAAGGCCAGCACTATTTCAGATCCCGGTTTGTTCCAGTTGATCACTCCTTCCGGCCACCACCTTATATATACCATCTATCCTCCATTTCTCCCTAGTTCCACTCCAATACCGGAATCAGTCATTTAATACTATTATATCATCGCCTTTCTCTCAGAATGTCGTCTGCAATCCCAATTCCTAAAAAACCATCCAAGAAGGCTTCCTCTCCCTCCTCACCTCCCGGTTCATCTGATGAAATGTCCTCCCCATCCACTTCCTCCAACTCGCCGTCTGCTGCCATTTTCGGCCACCGACGGCGTCAGTCGCTTCTCAGTAAGTCCTTAGATACAAATGTATACCTACCCCCGAAATCAAGACAACCCAAGCTAAATAAAATATTTTTAAAAAACCACCAGGCTCCTCCCTGTCAAAGCAAGAACATACCGTCTTCGACCTCGGAACCCGTGATGGAACGGCCCGGCTTGTTACCTGCGTCAAGGCTGGCCAGGGCTTCGATTGGAATCAAGAAATGTTCCTGCCTCACCATTCCGATATCACGATACCCCCCCTGAGCGAGCGTGTCGATGTTGTCCATGAGATTATCCTAGATGACGAGGATGACGGCTTCATGGGAATCAACGACGAATGTGATAAGCGACGAAGGTAAAAAATATTTGATTACCAGGCGGTATGGGGTGTTGAGAAGGTTAACGGCACATTATGACTGGAATATGGGAGTTATCAACAGAGTTCTAGGTTATTTTTTAAGTCTTTTTTTTTTTTTTTTATCTTGATTGCTTTTTTTTCCTTCTATTTTCTATTTGTTTTGAAGGATACAGGGCGTCTGATAAGTTTTCCGGCACTGGTGGTCTTTAAGAGGGGGACAGACTATATTTTTTCTGTAGGAAATCGGAGGAGCACGCCTAAGGCCTTGCGCATGCTTCACCTCCTTCTCTTCCTATAATTTGCAGCGATTTAGCGACATTAGGACTTATTTTAGAAGTCTTTCATTTCTTTGTTCCTCGAAACCCTCCTACGATGATGTTTTTCTTTCTTTCTTTCTTGCCTTCAAGACCCTATTCTTTCACGGCCACCGTTGCTCTCTGCTCAACCATGACTTATTGACAAAGTTTATAAAAAAAAATAAAAATAAAAAAAAAAGGCTCGTGCTGGGAAAAGGGATTATCATTACACCCATACCAAAGACGCCAAAAATCCAAAAGAACTCCATCGCTGCAGAAAATGACGACCGAACGTGCCAATATAACAAGACTAGATAACGATGCAGGGAACCACGCCATCAAAAAGCCGTCCCGTTATTTTGTCTGCTGGATGTGCTCCAGAACCTGCTGAGCTTTGGCGACCTGCCCTTGGGCTCTTGTCAGAGGGCCGTCCATCTAAGAAGACCACCGTGTTAGCGAAATGAATAGACCCCGGCCTGGGATGAACGTCCGATCCTTCCTTTACCTTCTTCAGAGTTGGTAGTAGTCCGACTGCATCCTCCCAAGCTTTCTCGACCTCTTTCTGCCTCGCTAAAGGTTTAATACCCCAATCGATCACACCCGCATCGCCTTCCCCATCTATATCCATAGCATCTTCGTTTTCCTTCAACGCTGCTTCGGCCAGCGCAATCTCTCTGTCAATGTCTGCCTTCATTTTCTTCTCATAAGCGGCTGCAGCCCTCTTCGGTACCTCCCGTCGCAATTTTGCGGCTTCCCCTGTAGCTGTTCCGACCTTTGCTATCAATTCGTTGACACGGACTCGGAGTTTATCGTCATAGGGTTCGTATTCTATTTATTTATTTATTTTCGATTTTTAGTTGAATTTTTGATAGCGTTAGATCTATTAGGTCTATTGTTGCACGATATTTCGTCGTTGTCGGCGAATAGAAAGGGAGGGGTTGAAACATACGGTCCTCCTCCTCTGCTTTGAGTACGGAATCAACATCTCCGATATCATTCCCGTTGATCGAAATATTCTGGTTCGCAAGGTCAAGTAACCGTCGAACGTACTACTAGCCGAATAAAAAACAAACAAATGTATTCAGTTAGATCTCATAATACCCTTCCGCTTCTCCCGAAAGCTCTCTCCCCGTCTGGATTGAATATAGGTATGAAAAGCACACCTCGGCAACTAGTTCCTCAACCCGTTTCCTATAAGCATCGTCTTTGGCGCTGGAATTCGCAGAAGGCGGGAAATGTTGCGCGAGCTTGTCGCGCGAGAGTTGCTCCACACGGTTTAGTATCGTCTTGTACTCGGCGATGGTGTCGAGCCGGACTTTTGGATGGTCCGAATCTGCCATTCTCTTTTCGCCTTGGAGGGTGGGGGGGCGTCCGTTTTTGAGAGATAGGTTCGAAGGTTTTTGGGCAGGAGAGATGGGGGAGATGTTGGATGGGTATGGAGTTAGTTTTGTAGGTTCCTGGTGTTGTTTTTGTTTTGCTTGGCATCCCCATGTCCCTCAAGCTCCAACAGAGCTAGCCCGCCTTAGCCCGCCTAAGACCGTTCCGGACAAGATCATGGATGTTTTCAGCAGATGCAATGCATTGGGCATTCACATGGTTTCCTTTGGACGGAAGCAGGCTGATGTAGATGCAGATTCGATACAATAGCATGTAAAAAACGTGGTTATGATGACTGAGGAACGACCTTAAGGGTTATTCATTAGTAGTATATGTGATAGATATAGAAACACTAGCTTGTAGAGCCCGCTCCCATGTCTCCCCCCGCCATCAATCCTGTAATATCAAATATGGATCTAGGTGTCCGTCTACCATGGTAAATGTGTATGTGTCTGAACCGTACAGGCAAAAGGTGAATGGGATTTCAGCGACCGGAAGGCCTGAGAAAGGAAGAGGAACGATCGACCGCCAAACCACATTATCATTTTCCTACTCCGTATCAACCCGTAAATGGGAACTCTATCACCAAGAACATCTGCTACCCTCTAAGCAGATTATAAAGGGCTCAAAGACCCTTTCTAAGCAGTGGCCTCTGGTGCAGGCGCCGCCGCCGCCGCTTCAGGTTTGATACCCGAGGCGTTGGCACCTGATTTGAAAAATGGCCCTAGGTATTCGGGCTCATTCCACGGCCCGGCGTCGCTCAAGGGACATCCACCTTCGCATTTACAAGTTCCTCCGAATTCCACGGGCAAGTTCTCCGCCGGTATCTGTTCAAGGAGGGTGGATGCGTAGCCTGAGCCGAGCACTTTGATCTTTTGCACTGTCACAGGGTCGAGCCAGCCGCTGATGATGCCCCACACAGTTGAGAAGCCCCATGGAGCATTTATAATATAAAGCTTTCCCAGTCTATTGTCCGCAGTTAGATACTTCCCGGATATGTAACTAGTGAAATGAAGCTTGTATACCTTTCAGGGTAGCAGTCCTGAGAAATGGCGGATGCTCTCTTCAAATAACCGTATGCGGATGGAATAGTTGTTACACCAACACCCTTCAAGTCCATGATCGCTATTCGAAGGGTCATGGTTAGTTTCCCACCAGCATATCCACGGGGGTAAAGGAGAGCAACGCACTGCAGCAAGTCTCCAACAGCCTGCCGACCTTTCTTGAGCAAGCGGGTAAACGGGGATCCGCAACCCTTTCATACTCGACAGCGAGATTGGTCAACATGCGTTCTTGGGAGGTGATCTTTCCCCTATTTCCAGTCAATCCGACGTCAGCACCATCTCCGGGAAGGAGGAAAGAAACCACGGCTGAGGAAGCACACACATTGCAGTCAAATTGATCTTCCCGAGCTGTTCGATATATACTGGCCGTCCGTCCTATGGTACATGGTCAGCAATGGATGCGGGTACTATTGAGCGGTCTCGGAGGCGAAGCTGGCTGGATACCTTGTCGGTTTTGTGGTAGTACTGTGGATAATGCTTAAAGATCTCTGGCTTCTCTGGGTAGTCCCAGGTGGCGACGATATCGTCAAGAGATGTTCCCTTCTGCCAGATGTCGTTATCTTTTCTCCAGGTCTCGGCCTTTATGAACATCGCCTCCGCCAGGTTGACATCGAATTTTCGGGCCCGTAGGTATCGTAACTAGATTCACACGGCAAAAATGGCTATTAGTACGGATGTTATAGAATCTTTCGTATCAAACGGGGCAGGTTAATTATTTCGGGGGATATGCATACTAGGGTATTTGTGTCGAGTCTGGCGGTGTAGCCCTGAGCCTCGAGCTTTGCTCTCAGTTGATGGACCTGAGCACCCTGGATCCCGTTGACATTGCCGGGGTGTCCCTCCGATGCTTTGCCATCCGGGTGGGTGTGTGGGAAGTTGTAGTCGTCGTACTTTTCGCTCATGGTAGCTGTTGGATTTTTTGCTAAATTGGCCGATGGAGCTGTCAGTGAACGATTCAGGTGGGGAGACGGATCGAACGGTGGCTTGATACACACAAGGGGAACGGGAGAAAAAAGGAGCAAGAAAGGACGGTTGGAAGGGCGGGAAATACCTCAAGCTTGCAGACCCGTCAGATGGAGATTTGGTGTCGAGGTGGCAGTGGTGATGGTGATGAAGATGGGAGAGAAGGGATGGGGGGGATAATGGGGAGGGATTAAGTAAGTTCTAGGTCAGAGGCACCAGCTGAAGAGAAATATGTGGCGTCCTCGGGCCTGTCTTCAACCTGAACTGAACTGAACTGAACTGAACTGGACTCTGAACTCTCCCCAGCTGCCGCGATCCGGCACCGAACACAAGCACCCCTTTTTTTCCCTCTCTCTCTCTCTGCCTACGTACAACCCTCTGGTTTTTCTCGAGGCGACGTAACGGCAGTCACCGCTTAAGCACAAATGTTTGATAACTGCAGCTTTGAGACACGACGATTCAAGATGCCACGGACAAGGTCTGCGGTATGTTTGCCCTCTTTGTTGTTGAGGGCTGCTTGGTTCTCAGGCTTGGCTGACTCCTGCGGAATCCATTTTTAACCAATGGCTCTCGCATGTTTCCTCCAATCCAGCATGTGCTCGCGGCCCACACCAGCTAGCACCAAGCTGCATGATGCCCGATTGAATCGAACTCGAGAGGGTAAGTTTATAATATAACATTGCATTTTCAGCTATATATTAAATCGGCGGGGGTGCATACAAGTACAATTTTGCTTTAGTCGCACTGCACTGTTATGAAGTATGCGATACGAAAAACAAAACCTTTGGGGACTCGAGTTATGAACCAAGAAAGAGAGAGTTTAGGGAAGAAGCAATGGGTGGGAAGAGACTGGTACATGTACCTTCGAAGCTACCATTTAACCAATTGCGGCTGTATCACAGAAAATGGGGAGCATGGGGAAGAAATGCAATTGACAGAGAGAAAACAGCGGGAATAAAGAATAAAGTATAAGGTATACCCCCAATTTATCAAGGTACGCTCGAGAGAAACCGTTCACCTGGAATACATAAGCAAGGAAAGAAGCTAACTACGAACGACGTGAGTCGAATGATGACCTCCCAAGATCGATAGAAGCCCGAACACTGCTAGAACTACTTCTTCTCCTCTGACGGCGAGCCTCCCCCGGGTCCAAATTGGTGAGCCCGGAGGACCTGCCAATCAAATTCAAAATATCTGTCAAGGATACGACGCCGATGAGGCGGCCACTCAAGCGGGGTACTGATGCAACACTCAAGCTTGCCGCCGCTGGAAAGCTAGTCGCCAGAGGAGAGGCTGCGGTAAGGGAAGGCGGAGGTATTGCCGGGGTCGCAACTGGTATCGTTGGTGTTGACGGCGCGCTGTTCCCTTCACTTGGAGCGTCTACTAGCCACATTCTGTTCCGAAGGAGTGAGCTTAATTATCCCAAAGGATCCTCGAGGGAAAACCGGGTGGCCATACCTGTGGGCCCTTGTAGCAATGATTTTCGCTACGGTGTGAGCTAGAGTCGAGTGAGGGCTTACATAGAATACTGGATACGAGTCTTTGCCGTCATTTAAGCCCCTGTCTGTCAAGATTACGGAGAGAAAATGGAGACAAGAGGACTTCAGAAGCGGCAGAGAGCTTGTTCTCGTGAGGTGCTATGGAATTTCCTGTTAGATGTTTACTTGCTAGAGTTCGTAGCAGAACAAACCTTGACATCCGTCGTGGAAATATTTCCAACCACGTTGTGATTGGAATCTACGACAGCCAGAGAGGAAATCCCTTCGGAATTCATCATCTCCAAGGCCTCCAAGACTCGCTGGTCGCCACTATTACCAAAATTAAACAGAGCATGATTAGATCTGATCCCCTCGGCGAAAAAAAAAAAAAAAAAAAAAAGGAGGGGAAAAAGGTGCACTGGACATGTACATGTACATACTTGATGGATATGACCTGGGCAGAACCAAAATTTAACTCCCTAAGGGATAGAGGCAGCACCTGATCGATCTGAGAGAATGCTTTGGCATTGGACCAAAAATATTCGAGAATCTTCAACTGGCTGATCATCCCAATGACACTGTCGGTTCCTTCTTTTACCACTGCGACCCGGTGAACGCCACTGCCCAAAATCTCGACGACCTTGGAGAGCGTGTCGGCCTCGGATACGGTTATGAAAGGGTCCTTTTTCCCTAGGTCTTTGACCAGTTTGACGGGAATGTCGCCTCCGGAGCGACTTTTAGTGGCGAGATCTTGAAACGTGTGCCCATCCGTATCCGACGGGTCCCCCTTCCATACGCCGAGGACCATGAGGAGGAAAGCGGTGAGGTCACTGTAATCAAATGTTCCGATGACAGCACCGTTTTCTGATTTGATGGGCAGAGAGGATATTCCGAAGTCAACTAACATCTTTCAGACAAAGGACCCAGGTAAGTTTCGTAAAGACTTGGGAGAGAGCCAAAGAAGGTACAAGAGAGGAAACTCCGATAGGTCGTACCTGACATGCTTCTTCAATCGGCTTGTTCTCCTCGACGAAATACAGCTCCTGGTCGGCTACGAGTTCATTGCACGGGATCGTCCGCCAGTCCCGCAGCGGGACGTTGACATCGGGACGGGGAGCGATTGTGAGCAAATCTACGAGAGAAGCATGGGAGAGAGAGGGTTGACGGGAGGGAGATCGAGGGGTGGCACGGAGAGAAGCTTGGCTAGAAGATGCGGATCTGGACATCTTCTGGGCCCCGAACTCGGGAGAGGACGATGTTTGCGGAGCCGACATGATGGGAATTGTGTTTATGAATCTGTTCTTATGATTGTTCCACTCGTTTTCCTTCCTTCCTTTATTTCTTTGGTTTCTCTTCTTCGGTTATTATTGTTGGTTTCTAACGTTGGTCTGTGAAGGCTTGGACGAAGGAGAAGGTTTGCTTCAAAATTCAGGATAGGGAACTTTCGCTTCGCGACGTAGATTTAATTGTAACTGAAATAAATTGTTTGATGGAGAAGCGAGAGAACGAAGGGAGAGAGAGAGGGCAGGATATTTCAATCCGCTACGAAGGCCAGCAGTAATAATGTTTGTCTGGGGGAGAGAGTGAGGGAAACGAGATCTCCGCTCGTGGTTATAGCGTGGTGTAGCAGGTGACTGCGGGCGGCGGCGGCGGCGGTCCTGGTCGAGTTCAGCAGGTGCCAGCGGGATGGCTAGCTGTGCTTCATGCCATTATCCGTTGCGTGCAGGACCGGATCCGAGGATGGTGTGAGCGATCGATTGGATTGGGTTGGACGGCCAATGGAATCCGGGCGGATTGGGATGACGTTGGAGATTGGATTTGGATTGGATTTGGATTTGGGTTTTGGGTTTTGGTTTTGCGGGGGGAACCAGAAAGACAAAGACATCTCAAACAGGACTGGCCAGCGGGGTTCTTCTGTGCAACGTCACAACACATCGTGGTCGTCGGGGCCATGCATGCGACTGAGCCACAGACGGGTGTGTGTGGCTGTGGCTGTGGCCGCGTGGATGACGTAACCTTGTCGACGACGACGACGCTCGGTATCCTGTTGATACCCAGTACCGACCTAGTTGCATGTATGTGCATGCACCTGGCAGGTAAGAGGTCAGACCTGTGTCGGTATGTCAACACCCAAATTACCGTCTTGGCAGCCGCTCGTTCGGGTCAAAACTGTTTCCTGTCGTCATAAACCTGCATCTCCAATGCATCTGCCCTGCCCGGCCTTCCCTGAATCCGCACGCTGTCAACCGTTAGCGTCTTGTCCTCATCTTCTCTCTCTCCCTCCTCTGTTTTCTCTTCAACCAACTATTTGTAGCGCCAAACCCCCCCTCCTCCCCTCCCCTCGCTCGCTCGCTCTCTTTTTCTCCCTTTCCCTGCTCAGCTCCCTTTGATTTGACTTTTACCTTTCCACTTCCGGCTTCCCTTCTTTGACCCCGGTCGATAACAGGTATTCCCTGAAAGCCCTTCCTTCAACGCAACCTTCATTCTCACATCTCCCGAACCAAACACCAGAAACCCATCAGCACTGATTCCATTCCATTCCATTCCCTCGGGGCCAACGGTTATAACCGTTGAGGAATTCTACACCGGGAGGGAACCCAATTGCCAACCATGTCAGCCTACGCCAGCAACCAACCTCATTCGAGGTCCCAAACTCCCATCCAAGATGTCGCACGGACGTCCAGTTACGCTTCTCACCGACCTCGGACAGCAGATACCACCGGCACAGGCGGTGCCCGCAGTCATAGATCCATCGAAGGCGATGCGAGATCCATGGATGGCAGCACAAGAGGCGGTACCGCCGAGCCACCTTCCCGGCAGCCCTCGACGTTGAAAAAGAGGAGCTCGTTTAGGAGAAGTAGCTCTCTGAAGCGCTCGGGATCCCGGTCGCGTAGGTCAACCGTAGGAGAAATGGACAGCGAGAACTCGAATTCCGCCTTCCATTCGCCTGTCCCTTCTCACGGGAACCCGACGGAGGTTTTGGCCAGCAGGTTTTCAGGATGGCGCCGGATCTTGAAAGACTACATAGCATACTTTAAGGATGTCCAGGTCGCTTATGAAACCCAGGCCAAAACCACCGGTAGGCTTTTCCACACGTTGAACAGCGCCATAGAGCCTGAGATGTTTCTTCGGTCCGGGGGTATCCTTGAGACAAATGTTGTCCTGAAAGAACATCACAAATCTGCCATGCTAGCCAGCGAGCAGGCCAAGCAAATACAAGTACAGATTATCAGTTCGCTGAGCGGTTTACGGAACGACTTGACGGGGAAAATCAAGGAAATCAAGGGTTTGTCTGGGGATTTCAAAAACACATTGGATAAAGAACGGGAGGGTACACGGAGGGCGGTTACGCAACTAGCCGACGCTCTGCTGGCTGTCGATTCTAACCCTTCCCTGGCCTCCGGCAAGAATGACCCATATATCGTAAAACTTTCGGTCGACAAGCAACTCCGAAGGCAGCTAGCAGAGGAGAATTATCTTCACCGGGTAAGTTGGAAACAATTCGGTCTCGTGTAGTCATTAGGAGGAGGGTGGTGACTAATGCTTGAGGATAGGCATATCTGAACCTCGAGAGTAGTGGTCGTGAACTGGAAAGTATCGTGGTATCGGAGATTCAGAAGGCCTTTGATTCTTACATGAAGATCATCAGGATGGAGGGTGCCGATCTTACGGATACAGCCGAAAGGCTGCAAACTCGCACCATCAACCTGCCACCCGACCACGAATGGTCATGTTTTGTTGAACGAGATCCCGATTTCGTTGACCCCCGAATCCCAGTTAGAAGTTTTGATACCGTGGAGTACCCTGGCTGGAACCACCCGGCGGCGGTTGAGGTCAGGGCTGGCCTTCTGGAGCGAAAGTCAAAATACCTCAAATCTTACACACCGGGATGGTATGTTCTATCACCATCACACCTTCACGAGTTCAAGACACCAGATAGGAATCACGATATGACCCCAGTGATGTCACTTTACCTTCCCGATTGTACCATGGGCAGCCACACTCAACCTGGTGCGAATTCCCACAAATTCGTCGTAAAAGGCCGACAAACTGGCGCGTTACACCGGTAGGTTTGGGGTTTCGTCCTATCATAGAAATATATACCTTTGCTAACAACATAGCTAGTGGCCACAGCTGGGTTTTCCGTGCGGAGACCCACGAAGACATGATGGGTTTCTACGAAAACATCAAAAAGCTCATTGAACTCTCCGGGCCCGAGCGAAATGCTTTTGTGGCATCCTATCAAAAGCACCACACACCCCCGGACGCAGCAACGAAAGAAAACGGCTCCTTGAGCTCCGAGAATGGATTGGAGAACGACGAGGCTGATGAAATCCCATATTCTGCAGACCGCAGTGCACTAGTTGGTTCGGAGCCCTCTATTCATGAACCTCGACCCGAGGGTGGAAGATTCCCTTCCGATATTGACATTCAACGCCGGCGTTCACTCAGATCCGCGACCAGTGGTGCATCCAACCAATCACTAAATTCCGTCCCCGGCATTGTCCAGCCACCGGAGAGTTATACCGCCGGCCTAGGGGGTGAGTTTGACGAGCACCGGTTCAATACCTTCGCGGCTGGGCGGCCAGGAATTCAGCGCAACCCATCTGCATTTTCGTATGATGCACAGGTGATTACCCCATTGGACTTCTCGGCCCCTAGGGTTCTTTCTGAGCACCAGCTAAATCTCATTGCTAAACAGCACCCACCCACTTCAACCATACGCGGCGACGAAAATTTCCAGCCCGTCTTAGCACACATTTCCCTAGACGTCGAGCGCAAGATGTCTCAAAAAACAGACCCAGTTGACACCCTTGAACGCAGAGACAGCACGACTTCGTGGGCTCGGGGAACCCCCTCACGGAAACCTACCGCGATTTATGGGCTTGATCCTGTCACAGGCCAGCTTGACCCATCCGCGAACCAACCTGTGGACGCCAAGGTCCACCAGGGGCCTGCTTCTGACAATGCACAGCCTAACCTTGCTGCTTACGAGGCCGAAGCTGCATCAGGTGGAGCAGGTGCCGGTGCATATGAACTTTATCGAACGTCGCAACCTACACCGGGCTCGAGCGGACGGGAAGCCGTGCCGAGGGGTGCTTCTTCCCCTTCTACGAACGTAACAAATCCCGCTAAACTCACAGACGCTGCCTTTGTGCCCTCGGAACCAGGGACTCCACAACGGCCCACGAAATCATACGGCGACCTTCAAGCTCTTGACCAGGAACCTTTGATTATTCCCACCCAACGCACAAACTCAAATTTCACAATATCAGACTTCCATGTCCCTGGCGGATACCCTAAATAGTAGAGCATTTTAGCGTGGTTGGACTTGGAGTACCATCTCATCCAAACTTCTTCTTCCTCCTCCTCCGCCTCTTCATCTTCCTCTTTTTTTTTTTTTTTTTTTTTTTTTTTTTGCATCCGTTATTTTTGCGTCGGATTTCCCCTTAGTTAGCGTTCTTTCTTTCTTTCTTTCTTTCTTTTCTTTCTTTTTCTCTTTCTCCTTCTCACACACTCTCTTTCCTTCTTCCCCCTCTCTTTTCTCTCTCTTTTTCTTTTCGAAAGAAGGAAAGAAGGAGAAGGGGAAAGTACCCCAAGACCAGACAAACAATTTACGATAGCCGTGGAGTTCTTCTGTTACACGACAATGAGGATAGTATACGAAATGAATCAGCTGTTTTTGTTATATAAACATGTTTGTGGCTAAGGCAGGGCCCCTGGCCACCTAAAGTTAGTACCTGCTATGAAGAATATGCTCTGCGGTAGAGCCGGAATCTGTAAATTAGAACCAGCGAATGTAAGGCTTGACCAGGTTCGCTTATGTTTCAACCCAATGCAAGAGTGAATGTGTGTATGTATTGGTACATTCATGCCATCGGCCGACTGGTGAATCGGAAGGTATCCATGGCTAAAAGACCGCTGTACCGTTCTGCATCTCTAGCTGGACGAGGGCGAAAATGTTGCAGCGGACCAATAGGACGGGGTTGAAGTGGTCCACATGGCTGAACATCCTTTCGTACCAAGCAAAGCTGAAGGCAAAATATGCTGATTCGAAGCGGCAGGGCTGCATGGATGATAACTATCGTCCCCGCTCCATCTCACCTCAGTGGACTCATGCCGTCTGAAGCTTCGGGTACAAGTACTTAAGCACCGGTTCAAGCCCTTCCAGCTCGAGTCCGTTCGCATCGAGGTTGGTTCCTTGGAGTTGCAAATGCATGCACAAGTTGTAGGGGATTGTTTGTTCACGCTCACACCAACACCTCAGTCCCGATCCGCTGTCTGACCGAAAGCGCTCTTTAAGCTCCAGGCGATCCTGCGACAATCTGATCGTAACCAACGCCCGTATACTACCTATATACGTATATACCTTACACCTACTTACCTAACAACAGCTTGTGTACCCCCCACCCAGCACCAGCATCCACCTCCGTTCCCCGAGAACCTGAGAAGCGCCGGGCGACCCACCCCGCCATTGCATTGTCACAGCACAGCTTGAATCGCCATGGAGCCGCCAAGCGCATCTGCATCCCAGTCCCCAAAACCGCCGCAGCAGCCGCAAGCACAAGCACAACCGGCCATCCAGGCATGTCGCTACAAGACCGGGAAAACACTGGGATCCGGATCATACTCTGTCGTTCGAGAATGTGTCCATATCGAAACCGGGAGATACTACGCAGCTAAGATCATTAATAAGAAGCTGATGGCCGGGAGAGAACATATGGTTCGGACCCTTCAAATTCAATCCACATTCCATCGGCAGCTTACTGACTTACAGGCTTTGCCGTCCGCTAGGTTCGCAATGAAATTGCTGTCCTGAAGAAAGTGTCCATGGGGCACCAAAATATCTTGACTCTCGTGGACTACTTCGAGACGATGAACAACCGTACGCTGCCCTACCACACATGCTCTATGTATATGTATATGTATATGTATATGTATATGCATATGTATACAGCGCTGTAGACCGATCTAACTGTGTGACCTAGTGTACCTGGTAACCGACCTGGCTCTTGGTGGCGAGCTCTTCGATAGGATCTGTAGGAAAGGCTCTTACTTCGAATCCGATGCTGCTGACCTGATCCGAGCCACCCTTTCGGCTGTCGCGTATCTACATGACCATGGAATCGTCCATCGCGACTTGAAACCCGAGAATCTATTGTTCAGAACACCGGAGGACAATGCCGACCTGTTGATTGCTGACTTCGGGCTGTCGAGGATCATGGACGAAGAAAGGTTCCACGTGCTAACGACAACATGCGGGACTCCTGGTTATATGGTTAGTTTGCTGTTGCATCGCGTCCTCGTTTGACCGACGTTCAGAGTCAACTGAATTTGGTATTAGGCACCCGAGATATTCAAGAAGACGGGCCATGGAAAACCAGTGTAAGTGGGACCGCCGTCCTTGGAATGAATTGTGGCTGACCTCTCGACCATGTAGCGATATCTGGGCCATTGGTGTCATCACCTACTTCCTTCTCTGTGGTTATACACCGTTTGATAGGGATTCGAACTTGGAAGAGATGCAAGCCATCCTAAAGGCTGACTACAAGTTCGAGCCAGCACAGTACTGGCAAGATATTTCAGACAATGGTATGGAGCCCCCCATGTGGCATGCCATGAGCGTGATTCTAACGACCAATTCTAGCCAAGGATTTTATCAAACGTTGCTTGACAATCGATCCCAAGGCACGCCCAACAGCCCATGCCGCTCTCGAACACCCTTTCATAATCGAAGAACAGCCCGAGAAAGAGGCGGATTTGCTACCAACCGTCCGCAAGAATTTCAATGCAAGGAGGACCCTGCACGCTGCCATAGACACCATCAGAGCCATTAACAAGCTCCGCGAAGGGGGTATGATGGATGGGGCTCTGAGCTCCGCACCAGAAAACCAGAAGAAAGAGAAGCCGGTAAGCCAACCCTCTACAGGGTTATGGCACGGAAGTTCCACACAGGCAGCCACGACTAAGGGTCTGTGGCAGAAATCATGATCTCAAAATACTATTTACTTTCCAGTTGGTCCTTGCTTTTGGATACATCATACGTCTCTCTTTTGTCTGGCATTTTTTGTGTGTTTTCTTAGCCTAGTTTTCTGACGGCCGATGATGATGTCTTTATGAGGGGATGGGAGGTTGAGCCTCTGCAAAACACTACCATGTAATTCCCTTTGCAACTGTGGAATTTCCTTACCTGAAGTATGCAATATACCGTTTACTACATTGTTAAACTCTTGATGTATCAATATCCTGGTGTCGCGGCCCTTCAGGCGGAATACCAGTGCCCGCAGCGTATGTCTGAGTTGCTGCCTCTGGTGCTGTGGTATTTATGCTGCCAAGAAAAAGCAAAGTGAGCGCAACTTCTATTTCCAAAAAAAAAAAAAAAAAGTTCGCGAAACTCATTACCCAAGTAAAAATTTATACTGGTTCAACTGTCAGCCTACTGGGGACCCGCCGACAAAAGCCCCTCGAGTACCACCGATACCCTCCGTCTACGTCCTCGCCATGCCAAAGGAACTTAAAAAACGAGGCCGCCGCGAGGCTAAACGCCAAAAGCTTGATCATGACACCAACGGTCAGGAAGCTCTAAACAGTGGTGCTGCCCGGCCAGCGCAGGGTCTCGCACTTTCCACACAGGCATTCGTATCTGGGGAATCAGATTCCATTAGCGCCAATCAACTACCCTTTGAATCGTCAATTGCGCCCGGTGCAACTTTTTTTGGGCTCTTGGACGAACAGGAGCAAGAGTATTTTAGGAAAGCAGATGAGACGTTGGAAGCGAATCTGTTTAAGAGCGAGGAGGGTATGTTTGGATTCTCACATCTTGGATATATAGCGGTCGTGAGAGAAGGGGCTGATGGCTTGGATTTTTTTAGAAAGAGACATGTTCCTTCAGAACGTAATGAAGGAAACCGAGAGCAAAGAGCTCAAGATGGCCTGTAGCCAAGGATGTTCACGATTACTGGAGAAGCTATTGTTTTTGGCGAACCCAGGTCGTGTGAAAATTGTGTTCCAGAAGTTTCATGGACAGTATGTGATGTTTGGGTGTTTAACGTCAACTTGCGACGGTGGCTAACACTAGACAGTTTCGGCCATCTTATGGAGCATCGGTTTGCGTCCCATTGTTGCGAAGCTCTCTTCACGGTGGCAGCTTCGGTTGCCGCGGCGGAACATACGGGTCTCGCCGAAGGAAATACAACCAGCGACGATAAAGAATTTGTGTCTGCCGAAAGCCTCTTTCTTTACACTGTTACCGAGCTAGAACCGTTAATTGACGGTCTGCTCATGAACCCGTTCGGCGCACATGTCCTTAGAACCCTGTTCCTCGTCCTTTCCGGGGCACCGCTGGACTCACAGTCTCATAAATCGATAATACACAGCAAAAGAAAAGAGAATATCTCAGCATCAGTCAAGAAGACAGATGGCTACGAAGGTCAGGCACGACCGGTACCGGAGTCTTTCAGAGAAGCCCTGAGCAAGATCATCAATACAATCACCGGGGACATTAACCGAGAGAGTATACGGAATCTCGCGACGGACCCTCTGGGAAGCCCCACGCTACAGTTGTTAATAGAATTGGATTTGGGTAGGTCAAGAAAATATAAAACCAAGATTGAAGAGTCCCTGGTAGGGAAACTTGTACTGCAATTACCCGAGGACGAAGAGAGGGACATGGATGCTACGAAGTCTTTCGTTAAAATGCTGCTATCAGATACAATCGGCTCGCACTTACTGGAGAGGGTTATGATGTGTGTTCCCAAAAAGACATTCAATCAACTTTACGGCCTATATTTCAAAGATGGACTAGGAGCCCTAGCCGCGAACGAAACTGCGAGTTACGTGGTGATCAAGGTTTTGGAAAAGTTGGAAACGGCGGAATTCAAAGCCGCTGAAGGGGAACTTAGGAAGGCATTGCCCTCGCTGCTCGAGAATCATCGGGTTGCTGTGATTCGGTCGGCGGTTGAAAACTGTAGTAAACATAAGCTCAGCACAGACGGGTTCTGCGATTCTCTGTTTAAGACGTGGAGCTCGGGCTCTGACGAAGAGCAGAACCTGCTACTGAAAATATTGGAAATAAAACAAGAGGAGCTGGAAGAGGATGAGCCGAAAGAGAGTCAAAAGAAGAACCCGGGTCAATTACATGCATCACTACTAGTGCAAGCGTTACTTTCAGTAACTGGGGAATGTTCGAGACGAATGAAAGAGAGGTAGGCAAAAAAAAAAAAAAAAAGGCAATAGGGTAAGAGAAACAGCTAACTCTTAGATTAGTATCTTATCGTGTCCCAAGAACAACCTCATACAACTTTGCAAGCACCACACGGCATCCCATGCAATTCAGAAAAGTATTGATATAGACGCTACGGATATTGCCTACAAGCGCAAGTTTACAGGGGTTCTCTCAGGGTCAATAGCGGATCTAGCTGTGCATCCCGTGGGGTCTCATGTGGTCGACACGTTGTTCAAAGCCACGTTGGGTGGGCTCAAATTGCAACGGCAGAGGATCGCAGAGGAGCTACTGGCCTCCGAAAGAAGATTGCGAGATTCACTTTACGGGCGAGCTGTGTGGAGGAATTGGAAAATGGATATGTATAAAACCAGACGATACGATTGGAACAACATAACGACAAGCGGTCTGGTATCAGACGAAGGGCAGGCCGAAGCTGCAGAGGCTAAGAAAAGTGCGATTCAGGTGAGTACCAAAAACAGATGGACTTTTCTAGGCGTCAAATGGAAGGGTGGTCGCTAACCCAGTGTATTAGATGGCGAGCGAGAGGCACGCTACAGCAAAGAGGGCGAAGGAGGAGAAGGAGAAGGAGAAGGAGAAGGGGAAGGAAATGAATGCGAAGGGCAAGCCGAGAGGGGAGGCTGCTGCTAAAAATAAGAAACGCAAGCAGACGGGATGAATGGGCGAATCAATCGATTCGATTGATCAAAGATTGCTTCCAAGCACCCGCTCACCCACTCACCCACTACCTAGGTACTTGCCTAAGTTAGGTAGTAAGTAGGTATGTAATGTGCCTGGGTAAGCACTCACCGCCCTCGGTGGCAACACAACCGCACACATATAAGATAATTTATACCTGCTTGTATACGTATACTACTGTCGGATTCCACCATGCAAAGGAAAGGAAAAAAGTAACGTGGTCTTTTTGTGCAAGATAGCAGGTATGTACGTACCTAGGCAAGTACCTCCTTAAGTACTCGTATGTCCATAAATAAGATGTGTGAAATGGAGGGCGTGTCTAGATCCCGACGGGTCCCCTTACGTCGCATCGTCCGCTCAAACCGTGCACGCTACCGAATCGAGTGCCGACATACAGCTCGGGTGCTGTCCTTGCATCGAATGGTTGTCTGTCGCTTGTGCTTGGTAGCTCGGCAAGGGGAAAGAATCGGCGCCTCAGCCGGGCCCCTCCCAAGCCAGGTACATACATACTATGTACATAAATGGTATATGTATGGGTCCAGGTACACAGGCCGGGCCAGGCCGGTGGGGTGGATTTTGGGCTACGACGTAATCGGGGTATTCAACAGTGGTTGGCTGTGGCCCTTGCGCTTGGTCTCGACTGTACAGAATCCGTCCTGTGGATGAATCAACGAATGAATAAACGTCGGATATCGGGCAGAACCAATCAATCAGTCAATCAACCACTAACCGCTCGGAGTAATGTAGTCGATAGCCAAATGGGTTATGGCTAGGTGTTCGTTATCCCGTCCATCCCATCTTCGGATCTTATCTTACTGATCCTCCTCCTCTTTTGAGACCGTTTCCCTTCCACTTTTTTTTTTTTTTTTTTTTTTTTTTTTAAAAAAAAAAAAAAAAAAAAAAAAAAAAAAAAACTCTACGAGACTATGTGCTTAAGTACTTATCTCTTAGATAAATACCAATATCTAGGTAGGTACATAGGTAGGTACATACTTAATACTTACTCATGCACGTATGTATATATGTATGTATGTGGATATGTGCATACAGAAGCTAGTATCCTAGTCCATTCGTAGTTCTTCATAGGTACTTACCTGTTACATACATCAGGTACGCCCACAGGTATACACATACTCAAGGCGACCTCTGATCCATTCTTACAAGAAATTTGTTCCTCTTTTTTTTTTTTTTTTTTTTTTTTTTTCCCTCCCCTCTCGGGAAAGAGAGGCCAAAGGGATAGGGGGGAGGAAAAGAGGGAGAGCGGAAAAGTGGAAAAACAAGAAAGAATTCATTTGATTTGATCTTGGAGGCGGTGCCGCCTTACACATAACTCGACAGCCAGCTAGCGTGTCAACCTGTACCAAACCCCATCACCAGCTGCCTGCTCCCGACTACACCGACCTCCTACCTACCTCCTACCTACTAAGTACTTACTTACCTATTACCTAGCTAAACTGCCTACAAGCTTGTCTCCTGCTGCCCTGCTATGTACTGCCTGCCGAGGTACGGTAATTAAGTAGGTACCTATAAATATATATATCCACTACTAGGTATATATTATATATTATTGTGTACACCGGCTGTACCACCATCGCCGCCATCACCATCTCCATCGCCACTGCCTCCCTCCGTCTGAAATGTCGCTACCAGCTGCCATTACTTAGTTCCGTAGGCCAGGCCAGTGTTCCGGGGAAGGAGGTTAGTCCGTCGCCTGGCTGTTCGTATCCGTCTCCAACAATCCAGCATCCCCGGCCCGTCCCCATCCCAACCTCCATCCTCATCCATCCCCATCCCCATCCCCGGCCCTCAATGCAACCCCCCTCCACCCCCTCCACCCCCCTCCACTCCCTCCGTCGAGCACCCCGTCACGAGATGAAACCTGTCCTGCGCGTGGAAGCAATGTCCACGCTTCACATACACAATCTCAAACCAAGACGGGCCCTGCCTTAGATCCAAAGTAGCCTATCCCTCTCTCTCTCTCGCTCTCTCTCTCTCTCTTTTTTTTTTTTTTTTGTTCTGGGACGCTTTATAAACCATCCAAACCATTTGACTTACCCATTTAATAGTGTAGAGTACCTTCGAGGTGCCTAGATATACGATATCGGAAACTTCGACAGGAGGAATCACAAAAACCCGTAGAAGACCCTTAGTCAGTAGTCTTTTAGATCCATCAAACCCATCGACTCGGCCCGACAGCAGGACCTTTCGGTGCCCTTCCAGCATCTTGATATTGCCACTTTTCCCTCCCTCCCTCCTCCCTTTCTCTACAACCGTAATACAAACTCTCAGGAAGCTGCGGGTGGTTCGCTCGCTCCACACTGAAAACTAGTGAGCTTGACGGGGGAGGATGTCATCGAGGCCGTAAATAAACCGCCCTCCTTTCGCTCGTTGATATTTTAAACTGCCGACGGGCCAGTTTTTATTTCCTTACTTGTCTGTTTACCCTATTCCTCTCCCCTCTTACTTATACGTTCCATCCGGTGTCCCTCGGCTTGGGGATAACCATTCGGCAGCCAAACACTATACCAGCCACCATGGATCCCCTCGGTTTGGACGGTACTTTTACGTTCCTCCCCCAGAATCACCAAGGGGTCTTACAAAACTCGGATGGCATGCAACAGGCTCTCCACCACCCGAGCATAACGGGAACTACCATGGATAGTCTCGCAGGAACAATCGGTTCCGTTTTGGACGGCGGCCTGGATCCGACAGCTGGCCTGCTCCAGCCCAGCGTCGAGGACGCGATAATGGAAGAGAGCATCCAGGAGTTCAGAAGGCAGAGCATGGCAGGATTCCCCCTCGACTTCGTCGACTACGCCAGGCTCGCCGAGGCCCAGTCGGAGCTCGATCTTGGCATCCAACCCTTGAACGCCGCCGGCCTCCCGCTCGGGGACACATTCGACTCGCCCATGTTCATGTCGGCGCAGGCGGATGCTGCTGGCGAACTTTTGGACATGGCCGCATACAACGACAGATTGATGTTGGCGCCGCGGATACAGACCTTTGACCCAGCGCTGCCTCCCCAGATCACCAGCCGACACAACTCCATGGTGGATGCCATGGATACAAGTGCCGTTGGGCCCCTACCCCTCCAGCCCGAGGCAACAATCCCAGATAGCATAGAACCTGCGATTCCAACTTGTTAGTCCCCCCCTCCCCCCTTTCCCCCGGAATCAGCACAGGAGCTAGTTCTGATAGTCTCGCTTCTAGTAACCCCCACCGCTCAGAATGCTCGCCAAACTGCACCGTTCAACACCATGAACATCAAGATGGAAAACATCTACTCTTCGAGTGGATTCGACATGGTCGGAGTTCTTGTAAGCAATACGATCCTTTCGCCATCTGGCGTTACTTTATGGATGATCCAATAGCGAGGCTGAGACGTCAATGTCGAACACAAGATGCGGGTCGCAACCAGGCCGAACCCGAAAATTAACATCGGGGCCGTCGACATGTCATGCGCTTTTGTGGTATGCGACGCTAGGAAATACGACATGCCCATTGTCTACTGCAGTGCAACATTCGAACGCCTTACCGGATATACCAAGCATGAAATCCTCGGAAGAAACTGCCGTTTCCTACAGTCTCCTAATGGTGATGTCGAGAAAGGTGCAAAGAGAAAGTATGTCGATGAAGAATCAGTCAGGTATCTTAAGCAACAATGTGATGGCCTGGACGAGGCCCAGGTTTCCCTCATCAACTACCGGAAGGGAGGCCAGCCCTTCATGAACCTACTGACAACGATCCCAATATCTTGGGACAGCGAGGATATTGTGTATATCGTCGGTACGACACCCACCTTGGTCCGACGTACCGGGCGAGGTACCTCCGCTAAAGTTTCTACTTACCGAGCTAATGTATTGTATCCGGTTTAGGTTTCCAGGTCGACTTGGTTGACCATCCCGGGTCTATAATGAACAAAAACAGAGGTCAGTGCCACACTACTCAAAGGCTGCCGCCGATAGCCAACATACGTTGATGATTTGCTCCCGTAGATGGTACAATTCAAATCAACTACCAACATAGGGAGCCCCCAAGCTACTGCTTGCAACCACCCCCAGAGTCGAGAGCGCAAGCTCCCGGGACAACAATCAGTAAGGAAGATGTCTCGCGGGTTTTACAATCTCTCGGTAATGTCGATACGGACCCTGCGAGGAGACTATGGGATAAGATCCTCCTGGAAAATACGGATGATGTAGTACATGTGCTCTCTCTCAAGGGCCTTTTCATGTACTGTTCTCCCTCCATACAGTCGGTACTGGAGTACGAGCCATCGGAGTTGGTTGGAACTGCATTATCGTCTGTCTGTCACCCTAGTGATATCGTACCTGTCACAAGGGACTTGAAGGATACCTCGACAGGCTCTATGGTGAACATCGTGTTCAGAATCCGCCGAAAGTACAGCGGTTATGTCTGGTTCGAAAGCCATGGCTCTTTGCACATCGAACAAGGGAAGGGCCGGAAATGTATTATCCTAGTGGGTAGGGAGAGGCCGGTTTATAAACTACCTTGGAAAGAAGTCCAAGCAAGCGGTGGAATTGGTGAAAACGAAATGTGGACAAAACTTTCCACCAGTGGGATGTTCCTCTTCGTCCCAAGCCATGCAAAGCCACTGTTAGACCGAAGTCCAGAGGAACTGATTGGGACGAGCCTGCAACACCTGATGCGTCCAGACTCGCGGCTTGAGGTGAATAAGGCTCTGGATTCGACCCGAACCGGAAAGAAGGTTACCGTGAAGCACGAGTTACAGAACCGGAGGGGTCAGTTCCTACAGGCCATTACGACCTTCTTCCCCGATATCGAAGAAGGACAGAAGAAACCTACTTTCCTAATAGCGCAGACAAAATTGGTAAAACATTCTAGGAACCCCACCAGCGGCAGCACACGCGGGGCCCCCAGCGATGCGGGAAGTCTCACACCCCAGAACCCAACACCGTCATGGTCAGGCGCATCGGCACAGTCTCCACTTGATCGCACCCCGCTACCAAGTCTGCCCGAGAACCCACCGGCCAGCACCGAGGACCCAGGTGCCCCGAAAGACCCAAACGCAAAAGACGATGACGAAAATTTATTCGATGAATTAAAAACAACGAGGAGTAGCAGCTGGCAGTTCGAATTACGGCAAATGCAAAGGACAAACAAACGACTTGGTGAAGAATATGCTGCCCTCCTACAGATGAAAAAGCGGAGGAAGAGAAAGAAAGGGGCGGATGCCTTGGAAAAGGACTGTGCTAATTGCCATACGAAAACTACACCGGAGTGGAGGAGGGGGCCATCGGGAAAGCGTGATCTTTGCAACAGCTGCGGCCTTCGATATGCCAAACTTGTATGGTCTCCTAGGCTAGTATTAGGCTATAACGAAACACGCTAACAAAAGTCAACGTACAGGTTGGGCGGGTTTCCCCAAGAAACACCCAAGGATCCAACTCGAATCTCGGAGAGTCACAACCAATGGACACAAGCAACCACGACGGGCCATCGCCTGCCACGGAAGGACCAGTATCTCGCAACAATTCCGGGGCTGAGCAGACAAGTGCAGCTGAGGAAAACACTTCGTCGTCGGAGCACCCTACGCCGGGGGAGGCTGGACAAAACCAGGGCGTAGTTGTATCTCCCGGCGCGTCTGGGAGATGATCTCTTCTTCTTCTTCTTCTTCTTCTCCTTCTTCTCCTTCTTCTCCTTCTTCTTCTTCTTTTTTTTCTTCTCCTTTTTTTTTAGGGGGAGCCTTTGGAAAGATTTTATTTCAGTTCTAATTTATGAGGGACCTTTGGGATGGATTCAAATTATTCCGGTGGGGTCAGGCGTTTTCCTTTTTCCCATTATTCTCTATTCTTATTTTCTTTCCCATTGTTTCGGAGCATAGCTCTTTTTATGTGTGCTCCCTTGGTTGTCAAAGTCCTACCACCTGTCTACAGGCATATTCTTATTATTCCTACGATCTGCTTCTTTTGTTTTCACTTGCAGAGGTGCCCCCTGTTATAGGGCCTGGGGCGGGTTCGCGAGGTAATACCCGAAGGGGATTTTTCAGTGTGTAAAAATGTCGGGAAACTTGTACATAACTATTATCCAACCAGACAATACCGTGGCTACCAGAACCTCGAAGGCCGAAGGTCTTGCAAACCGTTTCAAACTACTCGAGCCTCTTGTGATCAGGCGCTAAGCTAACTCGTGACCGGGCCGACTGGTCTACCCGAAATGTGTTGGGATGAGGTCGGCATCCCGAGTTTGGCTTCAATGAATTTTTGGTTTTTTCTCCAAGCGAACCTCACAGAAACAACGACTCGATGGGCGACTGAAACCGAGCGAAAGCAAAGGAACCATGATACCACGGCGGGTAGTAGCCCGCTCGTCACAACCTTCCAGTGAGTGCTTTCTATGTATCCGCTACGCCATTCGGGATAGTTTTGCTAACGTTTAGGCTCGAAGGACTTTTATCTCGGTACACACTATGTCTGTGCCAGCATCGATCACTGTCCACAGAAACCTCATCAGGGAGCAGTGATCCTGCTGCACCGAAAGGACCTCTCATCGTCGACTTCGAGGAGCAAGTCAGACTCGCTGCCTCGGAGTCATCGATCCCATCTACCGTTCCCCGGACACCATCACAGATACAATCACAGATACCCGGAAAGCCACTCACAAAGCTCCAAGAATACCAACATCTAAAGGCAGCAAGTATGGATATCCTTGGGAGGGGAGATTCGAAACGACAATCCGATGATTTCCGATCCGGGAGTCTCGAAAACTTTATTGTCAGCTTTTAGGCAATGGATAACTAACACGGCACATGTTACTCTTAGAACGAGCTTCGGATGAGATTGGAGCGATTCTCGGAGAGCACTACAAACCCCACGAACTGATCACAAATCCCCCGTCTCCTCGGGACATCACACTTGAACTTCTCCTCGCCTCTGGTGCACATCTCGGACACGCTACTGCCCTATGGAACCCTGGTAATCAACGTTTCATTTTCGGTATCCGTCAAGGCATCCATCTAATTTCATTGGATGTCATTGCTGCCCACCTACGGCGTGCTGCGAAGGTCGTGCATGGTGTATCAAAAAATGGAGGGATCATAATCTTTGTGGGTACGAGGGACGGCCAGGAAAGAGCCGTCGTAGAGGCTGCAAAGAGGGCTAAAGGCTACCATGTCACTGAACGATGGGTCCCCGGTACAATCACAAACAAGGACCAGCTCCTAGGAGATCAAAAGCTACGGGTGCTCAACCATCTAGATCAGGAGATTCGATTGACCGAAAAGCAAAGGCTTCTATTGAAAGAAAAGCTTGCCGCCGCCGGCAATAAGGATATGGATAAGCTCAAGGTTCAGGATACAGTCCAGCTTCCAGATGGGTACGGCGCAGTAAGGCCTGATCTGGTTGTTTGTTTGAACCCCCTAGAAAATAAAACGATGTTACAAGAGTGTGCCCAGTACAGAATCCCGACAATTGGTATCATCGACACCGATGTCGATCCCACTTGCGTTACATATCCAATTCCCGCCAACGATGATAGGTAAGTCTAGAAATACCCTGAGGTTGTGAAACTTCTCCTTATCCGGTGCTTACTTTTTTGATTAGTCTCCGAGCTGTCCAATTAATTGTAGGTGTTTTGGGAAGGGCGGGCCAGGAAGGCAGGTTAGCCCGGTATGAAGCAGAAGCAGACAATGCGGAGAAACTTGAGAGGCTACAGAGGCGTCTAGAAGAGTCCAATAGGATACGGGACGAAGCTGTAGCAACTACCCAGATCCAAAAGGACGCTGAACAAGCAGCCTCCGAGTCTAGGCAGCATGAACTCGAGCAGGAGTCGTTAATCTCAAACAGATGATCTACTCGGGGCCTTAGCCAGTAAATAGTAAACTATGTATATGTACATATAATTGTATTGGATTCAAATGCGATAGTTAGATGATATGTCGACACCGCCAAGAAATTTTCAGGTAGCATTCAAAGGAAAATGTTGTTGACAGGCTTGCAAGGAGCTCTCTTAAGATCCCGTGGATGATTTGTCGACACAGCGAATTGGCGAACCCCGCAGAGCGGGAAAGTTACTTAACGCGGGATGTATCAATTGATTAGTCGCATAGTAAGTTCCGCGCTACGGCACAGTGATAAGTCAGCAATCCAGCCATTTGTGATATATCAAACTGAAGGGGTAGAGCCATTGGGGTTGAAGGATATTCTTACACTGCAAATGTTCCTATATTCACAAGCATTTATATTAGTAATCCAAGTTTTACTGTTTGTAGGTCTGCATTGTACGGAAGATAGCCAACTCACCT
This sequence comes from Orbilia javanica, assembly GCA_036872735.1. Classification (NCBI taxonomy): domain Eukaryota; kingdom Fungi; phylum Ascomycota; class Orbiliomycetes; order Orbiliales; family Orbiliaceae; genus Orbilia; species Orbilia javanica. The sequence continues at coordinate 1,993,365 of JAVHNR010000004.1, read as the reverse complement.
GCAGACACGGGCATCGCACGCACTAACGTGGGTCCGATCCCTTTCCAAAAGCCTCTCATGCCCTCCGCACGCCAAGTTTGTTTAAAACAATCTCGCATGCTAGAGTACTTTTGCTCCGCACCGAATTTATCTGACTGCATCTTAGATTTTACAACGTCCAAAGGATAGCTGCCCAACCAAAGAGCCTCGCCTGCAATACCACCATAAAGGGCAATCTTTAGTGGTGATATTTCCTCGCGCTTCTTGTCCCTTGTTTCGAGATTCATTAAATATTCAAAAGTTAGGAACCATAAACCGTAGGCTTGAGCTTCACGAAGTATAGTGACAGCTTCACCCCTGTAAATACCCTTGAGGACCCCGTCTTGTGCAGCAATCTTTCGTATGCAATCGAGAGGTCCATTGTAGAGTCGGTCTGCTCCGTGAGGTTGGGTTTGAAGACGGATCCTTTCCACCTCATATTGCAAGATTAGTCTTCCACTAAACCAACAAGCCGTGTACTTATGACGTCCTTTTTTTGCGTATGATATTGGGAACCACGACGGCTCATGGAATATGGAATACGTATTGAGATATTAAGAGCTCTGACGAACCTGATGTGCTCGATAGGACCCGAGATGACGCTATTTGCAATTCCCGCAGACGCCCCGGCTAGGAAATATTGGCCGAGGGTAAGCTCTTTTCGGCCTGTATTGTTATCTTTATTGTATCGTTCCAGAACCCGCTGTGCTTGATAGAAGGCGCCGAATTGAATGCTAACCTGTAGAGGTTGGCATGTTCATGAGCTCAATGTCTAGGATGCTCGGTAGTGCACAGTGCATTTTAGAGCTCCGGTGGGAGATATCACTTACGCATGCGCCGACACCGACTAAAGGGGTTAGAGTCCCCTTGTAGAAAGCCAATGGGCCTTCCTTCTTCCAAATGCTTGCTGCAGCGTCAACGGCACCGGAATATTGCGAGGTTGTCTGTAGACGAACTTTAATTATGTCTACAAAAGTACTTCGCATGAGCCCTGCGTATTCGTTTATCGACTTTAAAGTGCTTTACAGTTCTTTATGTCATGGTAAAACACAGAAGTATGATGTCAAAGGGTGTGTATCTCGTACCGAAAGGTTGTCCTGCACGAATGATGTGGATTTAATGATTAGTTATACGAGCTAGCCCCCCAATGAGTGAATAGTGCTTATGCAGGACAACCTAGTAAGACTTGAGCAACTCCACCCATTGCACCAGCAAACAGGTCCTTCACCGTTCGCATTAAGCCTTCCTCTTGAGCCACCTCCATTTCGGTTCCGAAAACGGTATCTGGTGTTCTGGCCTGGAGGTTCGGTAAATCGGGTTGAGGGGGAGGGGAACAGAGCTCGATCAAAAATGACCCAAGGTCGGACACGTAATACCGTTGCAATTGTCTAGAGTATGATGGGATTTCGAATGCAGCGGATCTGAGACCTGTCAACGAAACGAATTTGCGTGCACCGACCAGTCGGAGGGGCAGATAGGGCGAGGGCGAGGGCGAGGGAGAGATGAAGGGCTATCAGTGGTTATAGGTGTAAGAGTTGGTACAAGTGTGAAGTGCGCAGGGACCTAATCGTTCGACAAACTATTGTGTGATTTTACGCCTTAGTTGATGTTTAGGCGAGAATCTCCCAAATCCCGATATCGCATTGGTCGGCCATCTCTAAAATTCGAACCCCAGTTAGCCCGTTGTTGATTGACTTACATACGTGCATGTATGTTCTTGGTAAGTTCTTTCTTTTTCTTCCCGTCCGTTTCGATTTCGAGGGAAGGGAGCGAGGGAGAGAATCGATACACGCACTGAATGGAAGCCAGTGATTAGACATCGATAGGATCAGAACTCAAACCGTCGACGCAATAGAGATGCATATGTAATGTACATACATCCATGCGAGAAATGAATCCCGGGAAGAATGCCCGGTCGTCCCTGGGCCACATGGCCCACCCAGAGGATCCGAAAGGATGCGCCCGGTGTTTCTTCTGTGGGACACGGTCTCGATGGCTTCCGGGACACCTTGGAATGACTTGACCGGGTTATCGATAACCACTCGAGGAATGAAAGTCACACCTCCGCAGAGCCCCCATCTCTCTCTCTCTCTCGCTCTCTCTTTTTTTTTTTTTTTTTTGCTTGTCTGGAGTCACAGGGTTGAGAGACAGGTTACACATAACGGGCCCTTTTGCATTGTTTGGTTCGAATTCGATTCTTGATCCTGTTCCGTGACAGCCGAGCGGACGGATACCAATCTCAAGCAGCCTCAAAGAAACTCCATTCGGTCGGCATGTGGCCTAACAGACGAAAATGCAGATAGTAATAGGGAGAAGGTAATATAATGACCTCACCAAGCATACGGGTGCATCGGCAGGGTCCTTCTAGAAGGATTCCATGCGAGTCTCAAAGCTCGATCTCCCGTTCGCCGGATATCAGCATTAGATGCAAACGAGCCTGTCTGGATAAGGCAAGACTCCATACTCACACCCCCCACTGGATGGAACAAGCTTGAAGGCTCTCCACTAGCCCGGGTTTCCCTGAAGCTATGTCGAAGGCTTGATCGAGAAACCATCGATGATGGCGATGTATGATATCATGAACGGACGGGAATATCCCCAAATCATGGACGTCTGTACATGCATGGTGATTGAAGAATGTAACATGCGTACGTAAGAAACGGGTCTAGGGCAAAACGATCATGCAAGGAGCTCAAGATTAAATATCTCATCGATTCCATAAGAGCTCGGGAGGGCAAATCACGTCTGCACGACTAGGTACTTCAAGCTTTAGACCTGTATGCATCTGTTCGTTTCCGGAAGCTTTCGTGAAGGGTATTCAGGCCTTGCGAACAATTGCAGTCGTACGAGCGGCACAATGTCTCGCACTCGTATGCTTGATGAGGAAGATATAAACGGCTGGCGCGGGACCCTGGCAGCCAGACCAGTGGACTTGACTTTGGATCCTGGCCCTAAGAGGCACTATGACGACATATCCGTACGAAGATACCCACTGAAAAGCTTGATAACGGCGCCAATTTTTCCAGCAACGGGGAGAGCCGAACTTTGAAGGGTGTGAATTTTAGAATGGGCCCCCAAACCTCTACACCTGGTGGTTCGAGGTTAGACAAAATCGCAATTCTGCACCCCGAACCAAGATAATGACCTGGACCAGAGAAGGTATCCTATACCATGCCTGGCATTGTTTTGCACGGGAATGGTAGTGATCGTTCCTGCGCGCTTGTTAGGTCCACGCCCCAACTGCCCATGCATCAAATTCGCCGTTACGCATGGTCGATGTTGGGACGCTAGGATGATTATTCATCAATTCGGCCGGCCTCTAAAAGGGCTGGATGTGTGTACATGCCGTCCCCAGCGAACGATGCGATGGCATGTTCTATGGATGTTTCTATGGAAAAAAACTCCCAGCCAGTCAGACACTCCTCGGCTCGCTTAAACCTGTTTCTTGGGCTTCATTGTTCCTTTTGCTCGTCCATCAAAGTTTGAGAGCAGGCACATGCAATGGTAGTTGAAGTTGTGATACATACACACTGATCCTGGTCGGCAATGGTCCGTCGACACCCCCTCTTGCAAATATGCAAATAGGTCTACGCTCGCCTACACTCACACAGATTCTCACGAAAAGAGCTCGGAAGCATTCCACGGCGTCATTAATTTCAATTTTCACGAAGGCGCTTCGTGAAAACCTTTCTGAAGGTTCAAGCCCGATGGTCGAGAAAGGGAAGGGGAAACGGGTCAGGAGGCAATGTCGGTGCTCGGAAATGAAAACGTTCCGTGTAGACGACTCGGTAACTAAATATCCGAGCCTGCTTCCAGACCGGAGAACCAAACACACCGAAGCCTTTCCTTCCTCAGACCACACTGCTGACGAATGCCTATAGGGCGAGGTGCGTCTGATGATTAATGGGTAGCCTGGACTTTCGGGCTCGCTTTTACAGAAACTCGGTCCCGTCCTGTTCTCGTTCCTATTTTGGTGAGCGAAATAAAAGGGCCTTGCAATTGGGTGCACGACTAAAACCCTTGAACTTCATGGCGGCACTCGGCACACTTGGCTTTGACTCACTGAAACCTGCCTCAGAAGAGGTCTATACGATCAGGTCTGGACGTTTTGCATCTGGGCATGGGCCTGTTTGGCGGTTACAAGAAGGTACAGAAATTCAAGGCGAACCCTGACTTAAAACCAAGTGATAAAATTATAAGGTTGAGTAAAAATGCAGATGCAACTTGAATAATAATAATAATAATTTTTTTTTTTTTTTTTTTTTTTTTTTTTTTAAAAAAAAAACCCCCCCGCCTGTTTAGGAATATAATAACACACGTACGCAAGTACATAGGTAATTGAGTGGAGGAATCTTTCGTGTTCTTATGGCGCAGAGTGGACGAGAATACGAACCGTTTCAGGAATTGATAACCTCTGGAAAGAAAGATTTACCGTCTCCGTCGGCATATATAACATTACGACGGGATGGCTGAGTTTAAAATTACACCACCCCAAGAGTTTAAGTGAATACTTGGTCCCCATTGCCCAAGCTTTTAAGCCTCGCGGCGTCGGCCTGTACGATCGTAGATCGGGCTTTAACGTTATGGACACGAAATATCCCATGGCTGAGTCAAATAGCTTTGTCGATATGTTCATATCAAGTGTGTATGTGCCTATGCCATTGTGGATATAACATAACGCCTTGCACCCGGTGGCAGGCAGTCACGAAACCGTCAATTTCAATGTCGGCTGTACCGAGATTGGGAACCGGAGCTGCTTCGTCGGATGCGATTGATGTCAGCGACGGCTGTCCTTTGCTGACAACGTTTAAAAAAAAAAAAAAAACTGAGAGCGATTGTATCGGGATAATTGCGCGCACCATTTGCATATTTGGGCACAAATGGCGGTAGCTGTCTGTAGAGCTCCTCTGAGGGGCCCGCATTGTAATGAACGAACAAACGAACATGAAAAAAAAAAATAAAAATAAAAATAAAAATAAAAATGATATCGTCGCAAAAACCTCTCGATATCATTTTCCGTTTTTGTTTTTTCAAACCTTCTTCCTCCCGTGCAGCTTAGCTTGTGGCTCGCACGAGCCCGCTGTCTTAACACTTACATCAGCATTCTGGCTTTTCTTTTTCCTACCCACGCCAACGGGAAGCGGGTTTCCTGAGCACCCCGATGTTGGAATAGGTCGGAGTTTACGGCGGGCTGGCTGGGGATAAACGGAGAGTAAGTGTATGTACCGTTGGTAAGCCCCACAGCCTGAACCCGTCACTACTTTCCACGGCCTGTCGTCGAACCCGCCCAAAAAACTAGGAGGGAGAAAAATAAAATCTCCGGCCGACACAGTGATTGTCACCGCCGTTGGTATCGGAAGCTCGATGTTGGTTTCTGCGCATGTGCCATTCCATTTTTTGGGTATACTGATGGGTAGGTGTACTCCGACACAATATATTATATACCTGCCTCTACACCCTTATGCATTCGTGTGTGTGTATGTATATATTTATATATATATAGGAGGTATACATGTAAATGGAGGGCATCACCATGGAAGGATTTGATTAAAGGGAAGAACGAAAGAAGGAAAACATATAACCCAAATCAAGGGCGTAAGCCAGTGTATCGACGGAGTCCTCTCCCCCTAAGGAAGGGGTCTGGGGGGGATCCGTCGGTAAATGTTTGGTTCCCCGGGCCCTCGAAGCTTAAGCCTACCGGGCGACTGCACCTAACTCGGGAAGCCGGAACATGGGGATGCCATGAATAATAATGATGATGATGTTGTCGATGATGTAGAAGCGACCAAACTAAAAACTAACGGGTCGAAGTTACAGTACCGCTCGAACGGTAGCGTGGATTATTATTCGTGTGCAGATGTTGGATTGAGACAATCCAGCCCTGGCCTGCATCTGTACAGCTTTCCCACCCCACACAGAGGTCTAAGCTGGACTAGCGCTAGGTCGTAAGGGTAAGCCTTGAGCATGAAGGAGTTATGGATGTAATGTAATATAACGAAATAACGAAAGGCCTGCGAGAAGCTTGTATGATTCCAGCTTTTAAAAGGAACCTGGTGGCCGGCTTCTCTCATCCATCCGGTGTCCGAAAAGTCTATACCTCTCCAGTCTCCCCTCAATCTTTTTATCCATTTTTATATATATACTTTGCCTTCCCCCCCCTTTACGATACCGAGCTTTTCTATTTGTCCGACTCCGTCCCAGAACATCTTCGGCTTCTTGGTTGCAATTGCAGTGCATTGCTCTCGACTCTCTTCGTCCATCTATCAAACCAGCCAACTCAACAACATCAACGAGGACGTCCGCATCCTCGGATCTTGAAACATCCGCACACAGATCACTGCTCCCTCCTGAGAATTAAAAAACAGAAACATAAGAAACATATCGTATATCGTTCTTCAATCATAAATTATATTTAAAGACGCCACAATGTCGAGTACAAGGCAACATTCCCCTGAGTTATCCTCGTCCCGAAAGAGAGTTGGCAAGGCCTGTGACAGATGTCGCTTGAAGAAGTCTAAGGTACGCTGGCCTCCTTGTATCATTCCGAAGAATAAAAAAAATAAAAAATAAAATAAAATAAAAAAAACAATCGATTAACTGGGTGGCTATTTAGTGTGATGGAGCCCTTCCCTGTCAAAGGTGCATTGCAGACGACCAAATATGTGTTTTCAGTGAACGTAAGAGATCGAAAGACAAGACTTATCCAAAAGGGTACGCAGTTGGGTCCTCTGGCTTCGTCAGTTCGAATAAATTTGACTATGTCCTAACATGCAATCTTTAGATACGTCGAGCTTCTAGAGAGCAGAAATCAAGTCCTCGCCGAAGCTTTGCACAAAGTCTTATATTGCCACCAGCACAACATCGACACAACAAGCCTTTATCCTCGAGACGGGAAGATAGTGTTGAATGAAGTTCTAGGAAGGTTAGACTCATTCAAGGGATTGCCATCATCATTTAAGCCAGCAAAATATGTCGATGACGCTTTGGAACATTTCGAAGAAGAGCATCACATGAGCCCCCGATGCGAGCGACAGGCGTCCGAATGTTCGAGTGTCCCTTCCGCACGAACATCTCTGGATCTTTCTACTATCGGAACTGGCTCGCCAGCGACGCCAGATTTCACTTTCGACGGCCGATATCTTTCTCAACCTTCGAAGTTGCCATATTTTGACCAGACTGGCGCGCTACCACTATCAATTTCGCCTTCTCTACTGATGCCGGATTTCCAATATTCGCAAGCTGCAATGTCATTCGACACGGCTTTCACCATGAGCGACCCTTTGATGATGGACACCGAATGGCTTTGAACAGCGATTGAGAATGTCCAGAACATGACTATCCTCTTCCGATGAGGCCATCTCCACTTACTTATCGTATCGGCGCCCGTTAGATCCGGATCCGTTCTTCTTCCTTTTTTGGGCTATGCAAGGGCTCTACGAGCCATGGAGTGTGTTTTGATTATTATTATTATTATCATTATTATTATTTGTATTCTTTTACATTGCAGGCGTTTTCGTGGCAAAGAAAATCTGGGTTAAAGCGGCGTTCTCAGGGGATCTTGAGCTTGTGTGGAAGTTACGGGGTGGATGATGATTATGGTCTTTAATTGTACATGTACATTTATCAAAGTTGAATTGCGATTTTGGTTTTTTCTGTCATCCCGTTCCTTCGACCTCAACCTCATGTCTGAGGGACGGCCAGGATGTCAAATGTATCTAGCTAACGTCATAAATTTTTCTATTTCTTAATGTAATGGAAGTAGCAGAGCAATGCATGGAGCGAAACGAATATCTCAAATCTAAATTCTAACAGTATAGTAATCTTTCCTCTACAACTCCAAAGCCAACATTAACTGTCATCTCACACCGGTAACTGAAACCCAAGTGGGGTTGTAATTCCCTGGTGCTATTGTATACGGTATACGGAATACACCGTATGGGAAAGTTTGTTCACCTCCTCGAATTTGGCTAACATTTTCAAATTTAGGCCTTGCAGCGCATACAACGGTGGTTGATTTGCTTGTTCGTATTTCGTACCACCATGGCCTCGGGGCCCGAGACGAAAAGGCTTCCAGCAAGCACAGCCTACGCATATACGTAGCCCCAGTTAAATAGCCTCGCGGTCAACGCGAATCGAATTTCGGTTTCCGCAGGCTGTGACAGGAGGCATTCGCAGATTGGATGCATCAGAAATCCCACATCCACATCCACATCCATATGATCATTCCCCTTCGATCAATAGCCTTGGCCCGACCCAGGGTGAAATTTAGAAGCCCTTTTGTGTTGCAATTACAATTCACAGCAATGCCGGAGACCACTTTTGGTTCGTGCTTTCCTCTTCAATTCAACAGGTCGATTTACCCGGCCGGAATAATATACCCCTCAATTACCCGCCTGTCGAGTGTGCTGTGGGGTATAAAATACGGTGCAACTGTTTTGACAGTGGGATGGAGAATCGAATCTTCATGCTCTACATAAAAATATTTATTTGCTTGTGGAATAGCAAGCACCTAGTTTCCTGCGTGGCATATCAGATCTCCGTCAATTAAATCAGCTACTATAACCTATCGCATACTAATTCGCAGCCCAACAACCTCCAAGATGACGAGTGTTGACGAAACCGTTTCAAGTGGCCCATTCAAATTCATTTCGCAGGGTGCCATTGTGCAGGAGTGGCTGGTCGGTGGGAAGAACATTGTCCTCGGATTCCACGACCCCGCGGAGTATGCCAAAAGCAATCCCGCGTACTTTGGAGCAACCATTGGCAGGTACGCCCGCTCGCTCGCTCTCGCGTTCAATCCCCTTGCGGTTATCATTATGCACCATATTATATGATATCAAGACACCAAGTGTTTGCCAATCGAAACTTCTAGCTCCCAAGCTGTCTTCGAGAAAGAGTTTTTTTTTTTTTTTCTTCTTTTCTTTTCTTTTCTCTCTTTTCTCTTCCTTTCCTTTCTTTTCTTTTCCTCCCTCAATTCCTTACTTGAGCTAGCATGTTTGGAATAGATCCTTAGAGTATCCTAAATACTCGATCTGCTTTGCAACTTTGTCTGGTTGTGGCCTGCTGACAAAAATGTGGATGGCATCAGAGTTGCGGTAAGGCACCTGATTCCTTTCGCAATTAGGAATTCAGCATGGTTTTTCGGTGATAGGGACTCCTCTCGTCCGACAGAAAACTTGAATCGGCTCAACAACGGCCAGAATCCTGCTTAACTAAGCTGACATACATGCATGCCCAATTGTGGCCTGGCATACTGTATTATTAATGAATCTGAAAAAAAATCCTGCCACTAACTGTATTCCACGGGAGTGGTTTTAGAACCGTCTGGCGAACGGCCAAATTAAGGATATTCCTCATGATGGTGATGTGCATCCTCTCCCCGTCAACAACGGGACGAACACTCTTCACGGTGGAATTATTGGGTAAGTTATGTATTATATTAGTCATATTTGGAGGACACCCTCCCGTGTGCGGCCAAGCCGTCGGCTCTGTCATCGAATTCGAACGGCCTGGGTCCGTTAGCCTTCTCTGTTGGAGGTACTGCTTAGACACCTGGGTTTCGAACGTTTCACAACCCCCAATGCAATGTCCCGAATCTCGAACCGCCTTGCGCTGCATCTGGGCGTCGGGCGAGGCCTGCAGACGTGCACCTCCGTTTTGTTGCATTTATAGACCTGCAACGCATCTTTCGCTTTGCTGCCTGCATGGGTGGATGCAATGTCAGCAGCACCTCCAGATTTAGATAGAGCTTACTAACGGGTGGTTGTCCCCTCGCCCCTTGTTTAGGTGGGATAAGAAGAACTGGACCGGCCCTGCCAGGGAGGTATCTTCAGATGGGTCCGAGGTCCTCGTCTATTCCTACAGGAGCCCACATCTCGACGAACAATTCCCAGGTTCATTGGACGTGACCGTTCGGTATACCATCAGGAACGAAAAGAAAGATGGGGCCGATGTTTCTGTCTTGGAAATCGAATATGAAGCCGAGATCGCAGCGGACAGTCCTGAAGACTGGGCCGTACTTTCATTGACAAATCATAGGTTAGTACCCACTAAAAAAGTTTGATCATCATAACCTCTATTTTAGCACATCGGCAAAATAGACAGGAGGATGTGAGAGCCAATCAAGTACTAGTTTGCTGAGTGAGTGCTGACATAAACTGGCGGGATAGTTACTTCAACATTGGCGATAAGAGTTCAATTGAAGGCACCCAGGTACATACATACATACATCTGCCGCAGATCAATTTGGCTTACTGATACCTGGCCTGTACTCTTCCTCTTTGCTATTTTAGCTTACTGATGTTCTGGGTTCGTGTTCCTTTCATGGGTCCGAATCAACCGAAATAGGTGACAATTCCGGACAACACCAACATCGAAACCGACGAGGTCGACATTCCTACGGGAGGGTTCAAGGAGTTTCCGGGTATAGAATCCGGGGTACCATTTGTCCTTGGAGCTGACGAGCCAGACATCGACCATGGCTTCGCGCTGACTACCGATGTGACGGGTGTCCCAATTGACACGCGAAGTAAGCTTCCATTTAATCTCCTTGCATTGCTCTCGAACGGAGCCCATCGCCATTTGCGAATACAATGACGGAGGGCTAATAGCCAACGTGCAACCCTCGTGGTAACCACCTAGACTCTGAGGATAAAACGTGCATTAAATTGTATCACCCATCTACCGGCATTAATCTGGTCGTATCAAGTACCGAGCCGGCCTTCCAATTGTAAGAGCCACCCTAGCTCCGTTTTGCTAATTGCTGACCTCCCTTTGTATGTCCGGTTTGTGGAGATAAAGGGAGATAACAAGGGACTACTCGTATTGCTTGTGTTGAGAACCTGGCTCCAACAAACACAAGACTCCTAGGCCTCCTCTTTATCTGCCCTTCTTCTAGCCCCGGTTTCTTATACGGCTGTGCACTTGCTAACGCTGTGGAACAACCAATAGTTACACTGGGAAATATATCGAAACCGAAGCAAGAGGTGACGGCACCCCCGCATACGGCAAGCGGGCAGGATTTTGTGTTGAGCCGGCGAGGTACACCAACGCTGCGAACGTACCGGAGTGGAAGCACATGGTACTGCTGAAGAGAGGAGGGGTGTATGGCAGTAGGACTACTTGGAAGGCTTGGAAGAGCTGAAATTTCTTATCTCTCCACCACCAGACCCAACATGTATTATGTTGTATGCATAGATGTGCACTTGACTGTGATTGTCTGATCTCAGCCCCCTCCTAGCTCCTCGAATTTAAATGTTTGCAAACCAAACGAAGCAGAGGTTTGGTCGACGCCTTGCTGTTTTTGGATATAGCATACTACACAAAAAGCTTGTTTCGGGCGTTCCTATCGTGTAGGCTCCAAGATCAGCGTGGCATATCTCGTTTGCAGCCCCCCCTCTTCCGATGCGAGTGTGTTTACTTAGTAAATACCTGCGTACCCACCAGTTGGTGCTTAAGTACCCGGGTATGTACATACATGGTGATACTGTGCAGCTGTGGCCACCGGCCCCCCCGGACCTACCCAAGCCAGACAGGTTGTGCGTTATATATTGTGGATGATGTTTTTGTTTGTATATTCACCATATATTCTGTATGCATGGTTACACAGAGTCGGGCGTCGGCGGTTGGCCGAGGGTGCTGACGTCATAGACCCCGGGCCGTTCGTCCGCTTACGCGCTTAGTTAGCCGACCCTAATTGAACCCCTCCTCACCGCCCCTTCCGGAAAATAAAAATACTTTCTCTTCGTCTGAAACCACGAACCTCTATCGATTGTTCTACCAAAGTCAGGAAATAATGGCCGCGTGTATCTTCTGCAGGATTATCAAGGGTGAGTGCGGCTACAGGAGGGACTAAGGGGTTTGTCGGAACGTTGGGGTGGCATTGGCTCTAGGTGCCGATACAGCGGGGAGAGTACACGGGAGCGAAGACTCAGTGTTATAGCACGGGGAACTGGGTACTGAAATCTCTCAATGGTCTTAGGGGAAATACCTTCCTTCAAACTATATGACTCCCCCAAGGTCTATGCGTTCCTCGACATCCAACCTCTGAGCAAAGGACATGCTGTAGGTGTCATCTTCTTGTAATTGTCGGTATTTAAACGGGTGTCAACGTGGTATGTTGCTGATGGTATTTTTGTTGGGCATATAGCTTGTCATCCCCAAAACGCACGGAGAGAGGCTCGTCGATGTGCCCGACGACGAGTTGGCGGAGATGTTGCCGGTTGCGAAGAAGCTAGCCCTGGCAGTCGGCGTCAAGGATTTCAATATCCTTCAGAACAACGGAAGGATCGCTCGTAGGTCTAGAAGCGCTTTTGTAAATGGTCCGAGCTGGTACTGATTTCACCTACCCATAATAGACCAAGAAGTCGATCATGTACATGTGCACATGGTAAAACTCCTACCCCTAGCCTCGCGTTCTGGAGTTCTTATACTGACCGTTCACGAAGATCCCAAAACCAAATGAGACCGAAGGTTTGGGGGTTGGCTGGCCTGCCCAAAAACCTAATATGGAGGATTTGAAGGCCTATTATGAAGAGCTCAAGGCAAAAATGTAGGCAGAGAGGGTCTGATGTGGCAATCTGATTGCTCTTGGGTGTTACTCCTCGTTTCCTTCTGACTCCTTAAATACTGCTTCATAAGTAGGTATGGTCTAGTCTCGGTCCCAGGGTATGGTTTTCAAAAAACAATTTTACATTTACATCGTAGCATGGTATTTACATAATGTAGTCTACTCGGCTTCAAAAAAAAGCTATACGCCCTGTCGTGTTATTCATACAGCCGCAACGCCGCGCTAAATTGAAATCAATGCGTTCTGGTGTCCCCATGATGTCCACCAACGGAAATGCAATGCTTTCAGGCAAAAAAATTACTACGTAGCCCGAGTAGTTTGTCGTAATTATCTCCTCCCCCTCCCCCGGCCCTTAAATCCTTTCCCCTTGTGGTGCATCTTCATTCTTGTATAGTTGGCATGCTTGTCCGCTGCAACGGTTGCTTTCTTGGTTCCGGTAGTTGGTTTTTCTGGAGCTGATGTTTTGCTCTTTACCTGTGGCTTCGATTTCGTTGACGTAGTTTTGGGGACAATCGCTGCAAGCTCGTCTTCGGAGATTTCAAACATCCGTGGTTCTCCATCGTCACTCTCGTAGTCTAAGTCCTTCCCTTTCATTTCAGGCTTGGTTTGGGCTAGAGACTCTGGGCTTTTATTGGGAGGTTCCTCAGCTTCAGAGTCAGAACTCGATGATTCTCCGACGCTCGCTTTGGCTCTCGTTGCGCGCACAGGACGAACTATGAATCAGGTTAATTACTGTGGCCTGGTAGACTGGGATTGTAACAACTTACTTCTGACGCGCTTTGTTTGTCTCTTGAGGCCCTTCTTTTTGTAAACCGGCTGTTTGGGTTGGCTCTCTGCTTCTGCTTCTCCGGATCCGACCTCTAATTCTAAACAAGGAGGAATCGCCGCAGGAGGTGATTGGCGTGAATTCGTAGAACTTGGGGAATCAGGCTTGCTCCGTTCGAGATCTCTCAGTATTTCCATGCCCGGGTCTTCCTCCTCTTGCATTTCTCTCAGCTCCCTAACTAGGGTACTCAATGGCTTGACCTTTCCGATCATTCTATTCGGGAGAAACTGTTTCATCTCCGGGGTCAGAGGACTGCCATTTTCCTTTAACTCTAGGCTCATGCTGTGCTGGCGAAAAATTGCGGGTGTGGAGAATGGATCCGGTTCGTCAGACTTATTCCCCCTGTTCTTCTTCGATAGGGGTGTTTGGAATTCATATCGGCGCTTTCGCGAAGGTGTTGTCGGATCCAAAGGAACGTAAGCATCTTCATCATCAGAATCCTCAAAGGCCCTGTCATTTAGGGCTCTTGACTTTTTGGTAGAATCCGTCAATTTCACCAAGATGGCGCCGTCTTCGGCCTCCCTGGGCCGCTTTGGGGGCGTCGGTGTCATCCCCGGTAGCTTATCGAAAAGTCCCAGGACTTTACCATTTTTTTGAGGCGTAGGAGAAACGTATCCTTTTTTCATCCATTTCAACTGGCGGACAGCACTGGGGCTAGGTGAATAAAAGGAGCCCTGTAGCTCTGGACGACTTGTGGGGGTAAAGAAGAAGGGATTGGCGGAGGTTTTGAGGGGTGTTTGAGAAGGATGTGCTGAAGGGTTCTGGGGTATTGTAGCAGTAGCGGTGGTAGCAGTAGTTGGCTTTTCGGCTGGCTTCGAAGTGGACTGTGGCTTTGCGGTTTGCGAGCTCTCGAGACCTAATTGCTTCTTAAGTTTTTGATATTCGGAATATCGAGCGGCTGGCATTCTCGTGAGTTAGTTTCTAGCATCCATTAACCACAAACCAGGATGTCCTTACCTATCTTTGAGTTTGCGCTAATATCCTGTCTAGACGGGGGTTTTCCATCATTCTGAACTGCGAAATCTTTCTCCCAGGCTTTGATCTTGAGCTTCAAATGGCGTAACCGATCGGAGTCGGCGTTAGTAGTATCGGGATGGTTCGCCATTTTAGTATAACAGCTAGATAGGGACTGATTGGTGGAGGTTTGCAATAACGATGGCGGGCGATGGATGGTGGATGATTGCGGAGAGGAAGTGGTTATGAACTAACTCATGCTCCTATGTGTGTTTTGGATTCGGATTGTTGTTGATATTGAATGATCGCGTGGGTCCTGCGGAGCTTTGTGTTGCCGATGTTTTGTTTGGAATTTCCTAAAAAGGAAGTCTGATTGAATTCGCGGTTGTTCTGGCCGACGGAGCACAAGCCCATCCACGCGTGCCCGCGACAACCTCTCCGAAGCCAAGCCCCAGCTCCCCACATAAACCCACACATATACACACACACATACTCTGGACTAGCTCTGGACTCGACCGAAATCTTCAGCACCCGGCAAGCTTCAACATGGCGCCTCACAAAACCACTCCAGATGACGACGGTGACGACGATATGCAGGATGTCGACTCTATGCAGGTCGATTCTGCCGGTGCTGGCGAAAAGACCCTCGTCAAGGATGAGCTAGAGCAGATGTTCGACGACGACCTCGACGATGAGCCGATGGTTGACGCTTCAAATGTATACAAGAACAACAGCGGGAAGGCTGGTATGGCAGTGGTGTATGTGGGAGAGAGATGGCCTTGTAGTTTTCTCTTGGAGCTAACTGTTCTCTTTCCAAAGCTCAGATATCCTCTCTGCAAATCCCTCCGACCCCCAGATAATGTTACAATTCTACTCGAGATTATTCCCTTGGCGACAGCTGTTCCGTTGGCTCAATCATTCCGAACTCCCCTCCACCGACTTTGCCCACAGAGAATTTGCATTCACATTGCACAATGAAGCTTATTTAAGATACCAGTCCTACCCCACTTTCGAGACATTACGTCGCGATGTTCTCAAACTGAACCCCTCACGGTTCGAAATCGGCCCTGTCTATTCTGCAAGGCCAAGAGACCGAAAACAAGTACCGAAGGGCTCGTTCAAACCGATTGAGAAGGAGTTAGTTTTCGATATCGATTTGACGGATTATGACGAAATCCGAACGTGTTGTTCCAAAACTAAAATCTGCATTAAATGTTGGCAGTTCGTGACAATGGCAATCAAAGTGGTCGATGTTGCTTTGCGTGAGGATTTTGGATTCCAGCATATTATGTGGGTGTACTCTGGAAGGAGAGGGGCTCACGCCTGGGTTTGCGACAAGAAGGCTCGCAGATTAGATGATGGGAAACGAAGGGCCATTGCTGCCTACTTTGAGGTTGTCAAAGGAGGCAGCCAAAGTGGGAAGAAAGTCAACTTGGACCGGCCGCTCCACCCCCATATTAGGTACGGAAATGTTAGCATAACTGTCCTTTTCTATTATTTTCATTTTGTACTTTCGTTCCCCTTCTTCTTCTTTTGTACCACCAATTAACCACCAATTATCTGCGACACATCCACAGACGGAGCCACGACATCCTCAAAGATGACTTTAAACGGAATATTCTTGAAAATCAGGACCCGTTCCGGACCGAGAAACAAGCTGAAAGGCTTCTGCAGCTCCTGCCGGACCGCCAGCTAAACGAAGCGCTCCGTGAAAAATGGGATTCGACAATCGAACGACCAAGTAGTGACAAATGGAAGGACATTGATGCGCTAGCTGGCTCTGGCGCTTCTAAGGTAAGGCATATTTTCTTGGTAATGTTTAAGTATTATCTTAACTTTCTTTCACCCAGACCGTCATCCCAAAGGTGCTGCTTGAGCATAAACAGGATGTCATCCTCGAGTACACATACCCACGTCTTGACGCAGAGGTTTCAAAGCACTTGAACCATTTGCTCAAGTCGCCTTTTGTAGTGCATCCCGGAACTGGAAAAGTTTGTGTTCCAATCGACATATCCAAGCTTGATGAGTTTGACCCGGATGATGTTCCT
Organism: Orbilia javanica; assembly: GCA_036872735.1. Lineage (NCBI taxonomy): Eukaryota > Fungi > Ascomycota > Orbiliomycetes > Orbiliales > Orbiliaceae > Orbilia > Orbilia javanica. The sequence continues at coordinate 1,976,951 of JAVHNR010000004.1, read as the reverse complement.
ACAGTAATGCAGCTCTTAAAAGAAATCGACGACTGGAAGAACCCGGTGAAGAAGGAAGAAGATGGCGATAACCCTCTATCTAGGGTATCGGATATTGACAAGACAAGCTTGAAACCTTACCATGATCTCTTTTCAAAATTCGTGCAAAAGCTGCTGAACGCAGAAAAGTCCGACCACCTAGAAAAGCCCAAGATAAAAATGGAAGGGGTGGACTTTTAGGTCAAATTTTATCTTAATTTAGAGAATGAATCTAAATACCACTTAGTTTAGTTATTAATCGAGACCCTTCCACCTTCTGAATTCACTCCATCATTTCTAGCCACACTACCACCATCCGAATTCATAAGTTGATTTAAATCAACAATATCGTCTTCGTTTTTGTCACCATAATCGCCCTTTTCTTCTTCTTCTTCTTCTTCTTCTTCTTCTCCTTCTTCTTCTTCTTCTCCTTCTTCTTCTCCTTCTTCTTCCTCCTCCCCCTCCCCCTCCCCCTCCCCCTCCTCCTCCTCCTCTTCTTCTTCTTCTTCGGAGCACGAATTTCCGCGGATGAGTGTATTGGCTTCCTCTTCACTATCTTCATCATCTTTAGTCTGGCCTTCTGTTGGGCCCTTTCTCTTCTTCCTCATAGGAATAACAGCTTCAAAGGCCAGTTTCCAATCCTTTAGCTCTAACCACTTGAGCATTATCTCCACGACTTGGTTTGTTGTTAGCGTGATTCGACCTGTCATCTTGATATATTCTCCTATCGGGAGTTTTGCCGTTCGGAGCCCTTGACCAACAGCCTTATTGAAACAAAGTCCTTTGTACCTGTTCTTATCTACTATCCCGCCCACAATATATGTCTTGCCTTCCTCCAGCGTCTCAAGCGTTTCATCGGAATCTGATGAGAGGTAAATGATGTTTCTCGCCTGAATATCATCCTGCTCAATTTTATAGTCTGTGTCCGTAACCTGGATTTTTCGCCAAGAGTTCCATTTATCGCCATGCATGAGATTGAGATGAGAACGAAGCCTTTTATTGACACATGTGACCCACAAATCCATCGAAAATTTTGCGATCCTATTATCGCTATAGCATCTCGAAACTTGCGCCCCAAGTGATGCAACTTCTTTGTCCACCATATAATCATCGAAGGAACAATCCACAATGCATTTTATAGCAAGTTGTTTGGATTTACGCTCAAGTTTTCGATTATTCTTGCGTTTTTTCCCAGGTTTTGGTCCGTCTGTGGTCTTCTTGGCTCGGAAGTTGGCCTTCGCAGCATCACGCTCTTCACGTTGACGAATCCTTTTCGCTGCCATCTTTTCACGGCGGAGGGCCCTTCGAGATTCCCGGGAGTCTTCCCATTTCTGTTTTTTTAGGAGCTTCTTTTGTTGGTTTTTGGATAAGGGGACAGTCGTATTGTTGGCTTCTGCAGTCGTAGCAGGCGATTCCGTAGCTTGCTTCGACGTTCCAATCAGCTTTGTCTGTGCTACCGTAGTCGGAGAGTTAGAGCGCTTTCGCTTCCGATTTGCAATGTGCGTGTCCTCGGCCCCTTCCGCCTTTATCAGGTCTGTTATACCGGATTCGATGGTTGTCATATTAGGAAAGAAATGAGGGCCCGCCCTTGGTACTGATAGTATTTATGTGCAGATGTGAGGTTGGATAGTCGGAGTGCCCAAATACCAGCTTGCATATAAACATGGTTGTCCAGGATTTCCGATACCAGCGACACAAGCAAACCTTGGCTGACAAAATCCAACAGCTGCAACGCATATTTAACATCCTCAGCGGCCGAAGCCCACAGCCGGCGTCTGCCCCTATTGAACCTACACCAAGTAAGCTTCGAAGCAACGGAATACGTAACTATTGTTCTGCGGCTCGGTTACTACAGCTGCTTGGAAGACGCAAATGCGAGGCCGGCCATTCACAGATTCCTGGCTAGCGGCAGCCCAAGCTTATTGAACACATGGGAAATTGTGGTTGCAGGACTACTTCAATGTCTTTTTATCATAATAAATTATTTCCGTCACATCTACAAACTGATCATATAACTACAATTCATAACATGAAAGAGGGAAGTAATTACCTAGATAAAGAAAGAAGGAAAGAAAAGACACCTGGGGTTATCAAAACAATATTTTTTGAGACTACCCAACTCATAGGCAGATGTCACAGGGGGCAGATCTATCTGATGATACCTAACTCCGCATAGCAATTTATTAGAACAAATAGAAAACAGAGAAAAGAAAGAAGGAAACAAAGGAAAGAAAGGAAAAGTCGAGGAAGGCAGAGGATGCCTATTGCGAGCCAGGAGTTATTTGGCGATCAGCTATTGCTATGGCCCGGATTCCGCGTGTGCAGGACAAATCAAGTTTTAAGAGGAGTAAAAGGCTTCATTAAACTGCAAGGGGCTTTGCCGGAGAATCCTGCCTTATGCACCCTCCGGGTAATAGGTATGGCCACTGCTGGCGCCCATCGATGGCAGCCTTAGGTATTGTGGTCATGTCATAAGACCTTTCCAACTTGCCTAGCTCCTTTGCAAGGTCACTAAACGTGAAAACTTCAGGAAGCATTTGTTCTACATTTGAACCCTCGCAGATTGCCTTCTGTATATTTTTGGGGTCGAGAACGGATTTGCTTGCCCTATCGGCGTGAGAGTAGGCCCGCATCTTAAATTGGAAGTCCTGGATGCTGCGTAAACACCAACTGCAGTGCACTCCGGTACTAGCCAACAAAACATCACCCATACGCCGATGGTCATATTCAATTTCCCCGTTATCCCCAATCTGGCCGATCATAGCTCGCCATTGTGGTCTAGGTGCTGGAAACTCAAAAGAGTACATGTACGATGTCATTTCGAGATGCATGTACTGGGGGTATCCCTGGCACGCTTTAAGTAATTCAATAGTATCGCGATTTGGAATCTCGTCTACATCGGATATTATTATTAAATCCGACTCTTCCAGCTTCAAGGATTTAATTATTTCGGTGGCGTGGTCGCGGGATTTTTTTTCATTGTCAAATGGGTCCTGGGGTTTTTCGAGGAGGGTTGTGGTCTCTTCGTACAGAATCTTACTTTCCGCGAAGTCAAACCGATGGCGATTGGCGGCGAATGTCAAAGGCTTGAAGTCACCTGTGGCGTTTATCAGTTGGACGATGTCAATCAAAGACGAAGGGGCTCAAAATACCGGTAAACGTTCGGTTCCCTTCAATGACAATGAACGTGTCGACGATATCCCAAAGCTCCTGTAGGCGAATGATTGCAAGGTCGAGCTCGACGCTGAACATTAAAACGTCAATAACTTTTCTTTTGCGCTGCTTGCTACCGGGTTTTTGTTTATATTGCTTCCATCCGTGTAGAGAACATGAAGTGGGTATATCGTTTGGGTCAAATCTGTAATGGACGATTCTTTCGAATGGTTCAGGGGCCGTATCCCAAATGGGTCGGAATATGTAGCCTGCATCGCGAATGATCGTAGGTCGGAGGCTGCGAATCACCAGCGCAATCCAGAATAGCGCCAAAAGTGACAGGGCTATCCACCTGAGCTGGGACCGCATGGGGGTAAAGGAGCCAACAGGCGACGTGGGGATGTCAGCGTTGGATGTTATCGACAAATGTTGGCCATGTTGCTTTCATCCCTTTCGGTAAAGAAGCCAAGCCATTTCGTGACCGGGGTTTTAAGTCACGGCGCACAGCTTCCCCGCATTGCATTCTGTACCTATCCGATATGCATCGACTAGCTCTCGTTTATTTTTGATATGTATGATCGCGTAGGGATCAGGTATCCACTTGAGGAAATCCATCAAGGGCAATCGGTAAGCTCCTAAATGGACGGACTCTGTAAGCACGTCTGATTAAGCTATAAACTTGTAACATTGCGTCCAATACCTACTTGCTTTGTTAGTAGCTGGGGCCGTATGGGCTAGTTTTCAATTTTTAGGCCTACCGTATATTATGTCGGACGCGAAGGAGCTTTCGTGACCAAATCGACAGCCTGACCCAGATAGCACAATATGCAGTACGTTGAACACACCCACAGGCGCTAGTCAGGTCGCATTATGTCTTCGGACTGAGGATACGGACGCCCTATAATTGGTGGGATGATGGAAAGCCGTCCATATCCATTTGCCCGCTGATGATCGATTGCCAAGGCTAGGTGTGAGGAGGGCGTATTAATACTCGAACTTGGACCCAGAATCGGCCCTGCGATTTTGAGTTCCAAGGACTCTAGGCCGCGATGCCTCCGCACTGTTATATGCCTAAATGTACCCCCGTCGGGCCTCGGGTTTGCAAATTTGATGCGATCCCCATCGCACTTTAGCCTTTGACGATACTACACAGGTCACGGCTCAACATTGCACATTCCCCCTAAAGGCACCCTTTTCCCGAATATTACTTGGATAACCCCTGGAAATTGCAAACTCGACGATGCCGCATAGAGAAACATTCGGAAATTCCGATAGCCATCCCGAAAGATCGTCCCTTTTTGCCGGCTACAAAAACGTGCTCGTATCCATGTTCCATGTCAGCATGTGTTTTTGGCGATGGCATGCTGTAGGCTAAATCTGTGATTTAGCCTGCGTGCTTCCGGGGCCAAATTGCAACCAGCGTGTAACATCCCGATACTCGAGATCCTAAATTTTAAATCGGAGATGCTATGTCATGTACCTGCCCCATGCACAACTTGACAGCCTGACCTAGGTATTTTCAACCTCAATATCCAACACAGGGTTGCCCATTTCTGTGTTGCTTGGCATATGCGAGTCCCCTCATCAGAGCTTAAGAGCACGGCCTTAAGCTAGTGCGCTTTCAGTGGGAATATTATCCCTCGTTGCACTGGAACTGTGATTTCGGCCCATCGTCCCGCAATTCTAAGATGCATCTCAAATTCGGAGTCGAACCAGCTCCTCGTGGCATACAAACGCGGGTGTCGCTAAAGCGGTGCCATGGCTCCTGTCGTTTCTTTGCTGTTGAAATCGACGGCGAACCGGGCCACAAAACGGAATGCTTCGATTCATGGCTCCTCGAATAGGAAACAGTCCAGAGTACGGCTACCCAAGGCCTTTAGTCCGTGGATTCGAATGCTCAATGTGTTCGCGACTATAAAACGATCCGCGATTCCCGTCGTCCTGCTGTGGGACTTTGGAAGTTAACCCAGCCAACTCGACCGTGTATTCCCTTCGCAGCTATCCGACTGGGAGCATACATATATTTCCAAACTCAATATATCGGGATTAACTATGGCTGGAAAGCTAACAGCCTTGCTCCTCTTGCTCGGTGCGAATTCCGCACTTGCACAATCTCCCCTGTGGGGACAATGTGAGTCAAACACCCGTCGACGCTATTTCGATAATTTGCTTCTAACCAACTTGATGCAAACCAAAGGCGGCGGTATTGGATGGGCCGGGAGCACTTCATGTGCCTCTGGTAGCACATGTGTAAACACGGCCTTCCTCTCGATCTCGTACATGGAACCGGCCCGGCCGGCGGGACCTATACTGCGAATCGGTGTGCTAACGAGTGATATGCGAGGTTAGGTATTCCTGAATGCGTACTACAGCCAATGCCAGCCGAGCTCACAGTAAGTTATGATGCCGAATGATCGCATGGGACGTCGATGTGGCGGATAGGTAGTTAAATTATTTCCCGGTAGGGTTACTACTAGTTCGACGACGACCACTCGCGCGACTACAGCGTCGACAACCGCTGTGACAACAACACTAGTTACGACCACGGCTTCTACTACTACTCCCGGAGGGACAAATCCCACCTGCTCCGTCGGCAGCATTTCTTTGGTGTCGAACTCCAAACTTCCGGACCCATTTTTATTCGCCAATGGCCAGAGAGCCACCACAAAGGAGCAATTTAAGTGCCGCCAGGCTGAGATTTCTGCGGCAATGCAGCAATATGAATTGGGAACAAAGCCCGGAAAGCCTCAATCACTCACTGCTTCGTGGAGCGGGAACACCCTTACCATCAATGTGTCCGACCAGGGGAAATCTATCTCTTTCTCTGTCACCATTACCGCTCCCTCTAGCGGAAGGGCACCATACCCTGCTATCATAGGTTAGTTATATATGAATATAAAAAAAAAAAAACCCCATCGTTGATAAAACTAGCACTGGTCGCTAATATTGATATTTGTATTTTCCTTGAAGGATACGATGGTGGTTCCATTCCGATTCCAGCGGGGGTCGCCAAAATCACCTTTAGTATTTCAGATATCGCATCTCAGGCCAGTTCCGGATCTAGGTAATATAACTAAGCTGATTAACACAAAGGCCATATATGATACATCCCGGAACACTAACTAAATTGTCTACAATAGAGGCCAAGGAAAATTCTACACTCTCTATGGGAGTGGCCACTCGGCCGGAGCCCTCACAGCCTGGGCGTGGGGTGTCAGTCGGATCATTGACGCCCTCGAAATCACACCAGGCGCCAACATCAACCCTGCAAGAATTGGTGTTACTGGGTGCTCCAGAAACGGCAAAGGGGCGATCGTTGCTGGCGCTCTTGATGACCGTGTGGCTTTGACCCTTCCTCAAGAATCAGGATCCGGAGGCTCTGCTTGCTGGCGGCTCTCAGACTACCAGAAGAGCCAGGGCCAAAATGTCCAAACCGCCTCCCAGATTATCACAGAAAATGTTTGGTTCTCCACTGCCTTCAATGCCAATGTCAACCAAGTCAACAGGCTCCCATTCGATCACCACAGCTTGGCTGCCTTGGTCGCACCTCGTGGGCTCTATGTTATTGAGAACACTTCGATGGTAAATACCCCTGTGCCCCATTGACGGAAGGCCGTCAGGATTGCTGTTAGTGCAAACTGCTAACGAAATCACTAGGAATGGCTTGGCGCTTTGAGCACATACGGTTGCATGAAAGCAGGATCTCTTGTCTACCAAGCCTTAGGCGTATCTAGCAATATGGGCTACTCACAAGTTGGGCACAGCGACCACTGCGGTTTCCCCGCCGCCCAGCAGGGATCCGAGCTCAATGCTTTCATCAACAGATTCTTGCTCGACCAATCAGTCACAACTAACGTCTTCCGAACCGACGGCAACTTCAATTTCAACCAGGCTAACTGGGTTGACTGGTCTGTGCCAACCCTGACTTAATCTGATCCATTGGTGGAATTCCGACCATGGTCATCACCATCCCCACCATCCCATATCTTGTATATAATCTATTATATCGATCGAGTTGTAAATATACTATCGTGTTGATGAAATATATAGAGAACGCAATTCGTGATATCTCATAACGCAAGAAAGTCTCTGAGACTGACATTTCATGGTCTGATCGAAGACTAAATGGCCAATACTGATAAACATTACTGTGGTAGCTATACAATGATTATAATTTAGTATTTTGGTACATATTCAACCCGCATTCTTCCATACCGACGTGCATGTCATTACTTCGGTGACGATTCTCATAATGTACGAATACAGGAGGTAGGTTAGAGGTTAGGTATTCTAGATTTTATTGAAGGGAATACTAAAAAGTAGAACATATCCACAATGAAACTGATCCATTCCCTTGATTAATGATTAATAATCACTAATCTATGGTAGCAACATTCTTCTTGGGTCCTCGATGTATTCTTTAACTTTGACGAGGAAAGTAACTGCTTCACGTCCATCGAGCAGGCGGTGATCGTATGTAAGAGCAAGATACATCATCTGGAAACCGTTAGATACCATTCTGTTTCTTTGTTTCTTCATTTTCCGTTTCCCCTTTCTTTCTTTTCATTTTTTATTTTGGTAGTGAAGGAATACATACCGGTCGAATTTCAATCTTGCCGTTGACGACAACCGGGCGTTGCTTGGTTGCGTGGAGGCCTGATGGATCGTTAGTGGGTTTTCTGGATGGCGAAAGCACAAGGGGCATACCTAGAACAGCGCTCTGCGGTAGATTTATGATAGGTGTTCCCATCAAACTACCAAAAACTCCGCCGTTTGAAATAGTGAAGGTGCCGCCAGCAAGGTCTTCGAGGGTAATCTTTCCGCTTCGAGCCTATGATTCCTACAGGTGAGCTCAAGCCAAGGCATTGATGGGCCAGAACGTGCGAATCGTTACCTTTTCACCGAGTTCTGAGATGGATTTGTCAATGCCAACGAGATCGAGAGTCTCTGCATTCCGGATTACAGGGGTAACGAGGCCCTTCTCTGTTGCAACGGCTATGCTGACGTCGACATAGTCACGGTAGACGATGGTGTCACCTCCGTTCGGACCCTCGATGCTAGCATTGATCACAGGTACATCCTTCATGGCAAGGATGCATGCCTTGGCGAAGAAGCTGACAAAGCCTAGCTTAACACCGGTTTTTTCCAGCACAGCATTCTTATATAGGGAGCGCATTTCCATCACAGCGGACATGTCTACTTCATTGAATGTGGTTAGGGATGCTGCCGTGTTTTGGGATTGTTTTAGTCTCTCGGCGGTTCTGAGTCTCATGCGATTCATCTTGACCTATTCGATAGGTTGCAATGCGTTAGTCCCATGCTATCCGAAGAGCGTGTGCCCGGCAGGATGGGATACTGACCCTCTGTTCTCCTCTGTTCCCAATCCCATCGGCGGCGGGAGCCGAGGGAGTGCTTGGTGGGGCAGGTTTCTCGGCTTTCTTTGGTTTCTGCTCGACCTTAGGCTCGGGGGCTTTCGCAGCGGGTTTTGATTCCTCGGCTTTTGGTGACGGTGGAGAAGCGGTTGTTGGTTCTTCCTTCTTCGCCTCTTCTTTGGCTGGTTTTGGTGCAACCTCTCCCGGCTCTAGTTTTGCGAGGTCTTGACCAACAGTGACGGTAGTGTCGGCTTCGACCAGAAGTTCCTTTAGAATACCAGCGTGGGGGGCGTTGACGGCGACATCGATCTTTGGGTATATGTGTTAACCTCAAAAAAAAAAAAGAAAGAAAGAAAGAAAGAAAGAAAAAAGAAAGGAATATACGTATACGATGGATAAAAGCTCGAGAGCGGAGGGAGAGGGAGAGGGAGTTATGGAACTTTAGATACCTTGTCTGTTTCTATGGTGGCAATTTCTTCATCCTGCTCGACCTGGTCGCCAACCTCTATACCGTAAAGAAGAAAGAAGGAAAGAAAGAAAGGGTTTAGTTAGAATTCCTCAGGCGCAGGGCAACTCGAGCGTCGAGAGGTCGCGAACCTTTTAACCATTGTTTCAAGGTTCCCTCAGATATGGATTCGGCCATGGGTGGGACCTTGATAGTGATTGAGTCGGCTAATGGAGTTTTTGGGTGATTAGATATAGATATCCGGCGAAGAAAATATCATGGTGTGCCGGAAGGAAGGAAGAAAAAGAAAAGGGCGGATAGGTACCGTAAGAACGCCATTGCTGAAGAGATAGAGGGTAAGAGGCGGCGATGTGAGAACTATTTTATAGGTTGGCCCAGCGGCGGCAGCAGGTTAGCTCGGTGAGGGACGGGAATGGCGACAGAGGTATTGTATTGTACCTGCGAGGGGTGGTTTGCCTGGTGATAAGACCGGTGACGGGGGCCTTGACATGGAGCAGGCGACAGGATGGGGTCCGTAGGCGCGAAAGTGAGGCTAGGCGATTGGACCGCAGGGCGGTCGAACGAAGGGCGGAGGAGGGTGATGACATGACTCGATAGCTATTAAGTTTTTTTTTTTTTTAGTTTCTTTTTTTCTTCTTCTTCTTCTTCTTCTTCTTCTTCTTCTTTTTTGGGGGAGGGGAATGAGTGTATTTATATCTGTCGGGATTTTGAGGTCCGATTATGAGGTATCGAGTATTTTAGGTAGAAAGAGGGTGAACGGGAGGAAGAAGGGGGGGGAGGGGGAGTGGCGGTGGTGGTGGTGGTGGTGGTGGTGGTGATAGCTGGAGGGTAGCTAGTAGCTGGTGGTGGTCGAAGCCGACGCAAAGGGTGTTGTTGTTGTTGTTGTTGTTGGTGGTGGTGGCATCGACGTAATGACGATTGATTGTAGTGTCGAAGGGGGGGGAAGAAAAAAAAAAAAAAAGAGGATGACGACAGGATGCTTGAGTGGGACTTACTGGAGAATAAGAAATGGCCTTCGAACAGGGCCGGGGCTGTATGGGAGCAGAAGAGGTGGATGTAGGTAAGTATATTTTAATGACAGACAGTCTGTTGGGTCGAAGAAGGGTTTTAATTTGCCAGGACGGAGTAGCCGATCCGGGTCGGGTGAAGGACAATGGCCGAACGGAAGTCGGTCAGCCACACCTGAGATATATACACTTCTTATATACTTATATATATGTGTATGTGAGGGCTTGTGTCTTTGAGGCATTAAGAAGACAGGCCCTGTATATACATACATACATATATACATATATATAAGAAGTGTGTATATAGTAGAGAAGAGTATATATAGTATAATAGTATAGTATCCAGCCAATGTGTTGGCCTTGGCAGGAACTCCCGCCTTCTCTCTGCAAAGCCACTCCAAAAAGCATCCATCCATCCACCCAACTTATATACTCCCCTCCAGTCCACCCACCGGCAGACAGACACGCAGACAGACACACAGACAGACAGACCGACAGGCAGGCAGGCAGACTATCGCACGTTACACCGACAATGGCCACCTCCACGCCAATCAGGGTGGTCCCGAGTCTCTACAGGAGGGCCTTGAAGACGAGCTTGGACTGGTCCGTTAGGCGGGATATCTGGCGGCCACAGGCGTTGGCCATCCGCCAACTCTTCGAGGCCAACAGGGACGTCCGGGCTCCCAAACAGTTGCAGGTTTGTTTATATATATATACTTAAGTATATATATATATCCGGTCCTTCAAGTATATATATATATATATATACGGCAGCTGACATGTCATGTTGACACCAGGCTCTCATTTCAGAGGCAGAGGCAGAGTTGGAGAAGTGGAAGCACCCCGATCCATACCTCCCGCCCACAGCTCCCGGTGGTATGTCCCCCTCGTCTTTGTGTAGATATATCTCTTATGAAGTTATTCTAATTATTTCTATTTTTCTTTTATCTTTTTTTTCGGGTTATCAGGTTCTAAGTGGGAAAGAAATCTTCCCTGTCCCGTCTTGACCGCTCCTCAATATTCCGAATAATCTATCTCTCTTTTTTCGATGTAAATACTTCTTACTTATACTCATTTCCTTCCTTCCTTCTTACATACTCACCTTTTACTTATTTACCCAAGAAACAAGAAATAAAATAAGGTAGAAGGGGGGGGAACAAACAAAAAGGGCATCCTGTTTCCCTTTACAGATAGATGTATTTTTTTTTTTTTTTTTTTTTGTTTCAATACGTAAATACTGTAAGTAAACGGACAAGGATCGCACATGCCATTGCATCTCCATTTCATTGGCCTTCACGCTGAAAATTTCCGATCCATCAAAAACCCGGCCATTCTTTCCATTCTTCCCAATCTTTTGAAATCTTTTTTTTTTTCCCCCTCCCTTGCTGCCTAGTTAAAATAGTCAAGTATATATGGAAGTACATTTACTTCGGTGTTATATATACATCACCAAGTCTCAAGTACCAGCCAACGGTAGTTCCCACCAACCGGTTATTTCGTCACCAACCGGATTCCCCAGCCACCACAAACATCTTCCCGCGCCCACCCATACAACATCTCTCCCTCGCCCTCTCTCCCTCTCCACTTCACTCCTGCGGCCACTTCGGAACAGGGAAACAGAACCAAGAGAAAGAAGAAATTTTACAATACAACATGAAATTCGGCGAAACCTTAAAAAAGTCCCTGAAGGAGGAATGGAAAGATAACTATATCGACTACGGAAAACTGAAAAAGCTGCTGCGGGAGAAAGACCCCGAACCCACCCAGTGGACCGAACAAGATGAATCCAACTTCGTCGAAGAGCTGGTCAACGTCCAAATCGAAAAGGTCAATGCCTTCCATGCCAAACTCGGCGTCGAATTGAAAGACAGGGTCAACAGCTGCGAGGCCAAACTCGAACCTCTGGCCCAGAATGCCGAAGGGAAGCCCGCCCCCAAGGACGCCGTCGACCAAGACACCAAGCAACTCCTCAGCACCGTCACCCAAGAACTCGACGATATCTCCAAGCAGATCGCTGACCTCTACAAATTCGCCCGCTTGAACTTCACTGCCTGTCTGAAGGCTGCCAAGAAGCATGATAGGCTGAAGCAGTACAAGATACGCCCTCTTGTTCAGGTTAGGCTTTCGTCCTTGCCATTTAGTTCCGAGGACTACTCGCCTCTGTTGTATCGGTATGTTCTATCATAACTGTCGATGGTGGTAACTACCTATACCTAGTTATCTACTAACGTGCGCCCGCATAGGATATCTGCACTCTATGCATTCGTCGGCCAGTATGACCAAACCAAACTTCCTTCGAAATCCATCCCTTCGAAATCGTCTTCGAAAACCTATGAATCGCACAAATGTAAGCCGCGAGCGATTCTCCCCCAAGCCCTTAGAAAAATATGACGGCTTTCGAGAATGTCTAACAACTGGAAATAGTTTGGGTGCACCCCGATAATCTACTAGAGGTTAAAACCTATATCCTACGCCGACTTCCAGTTTTGATCTATAACCCTCAAAGCTCCAAGGTTGCGAAAGCCGACAGAAAGGATCCTACCTTAACATCCCTCTACTTCGACAACTCCCAATTCGACCTCTATACACACAAACTTGATAGGTACGAAAGTGCCGCATCCCTCCGTTTGCGATGGTACGGCCAGCTTGCGGACAGACCAGAGATCACATTGGAGAGGAAGGTTGTACCTTCGATTGAGGAAGCTGAGGAGACTGGAACCGAAGAGAGGGTCTCACTCAAAGAGAAGGAAATTCAGCGCTTTATTTCCGGCGAGGATGTAGAAATCCTCGAGAAAAAAATCCGGAAAACAAAGGAACGTAAGCCGGAAGAGGAGGCACGCAAATATGAAAAGACCGCCAGAGATATGTACTCATTCGTTAAGGAGAACTCCCTGCAACCGATCCTTCGTGCGGTTTACACGAGAGCTGCCTTTCAAATCCCTGGAGATGATGAGATCAGGATATCATTGGATACCGACCTTGTTTTCATCAAAGAGGATGCACTGAACTCTCAAAGACCAACTCGGCCTACCGACGATTGGCACCGACACGATATCGATGACCGAAAGTTGGAATACCCGTTCAGCTCTCTCCCCAAAGATGAAATTTCGAAGTTTCCTTTTGCACTTCTCGAAATTAAAATTAACGACTCTTTGAATGACCGCTCAAGGGAATGGGTTTCTGATTTGATGACTTCGCATTTAGTTTATGAAGCGCCACGGTTTTCCAAGTTCGTTCATGGCGTTTCCGTATTGTTTGAAGACAATGTCAACAGTTTTCCGTTTTGGTTGGGAGATCTTGATAAGGATATCAGGAAGGACCCTAAGGATGCTTGGCAACAAGAGCAGAACAGACTGAAATCCGAGGAGTTCGCTGTCGGAAGTTTCGCCATGGGCCTATCACCCCTCCGTGGAAGCCCTTTCCGAGCGTCTATAGCTCATGAATCAATGCGCCCCGCAGAGCCTTCTAAACCCCGACGGCTATCAGCCGGGGTTCCCAAAAAGCCAACTCTGGAGATTTCCCAGCCTCCAAAACAGGCAACTATCACCGAAGATCGTGAGGAGCAGGGGGGTAGTTCCCCATCATCTTCTCGTATTGGGGGCTTAGGATGGGGAAGTGCGAAGCAGCGTCGTCGTCGGTCTTCAGTCAAACTCCCGCCCGGTGTGACGAAGCCAAGTTCCTATATCAAGGATTCCGGGCCACTTCAAGTCGAAGCTAAAGTTTGGCTTGCCAACCAAAGAACCTTTATCAAATGGCAACATATCTGCGTGCTGTTAGCCACCCTTTCCCTCGCGCTTTACAACGCCGCTGGCCGGAAGAACATTGTTGCCCAAGGAATCGGTCTCTTCTTCACAGGAATTTCAGTCTTCGCCGGAGCATGGGGATATTGGATGTATATCAGGCGTAGTAAATTTATCACTGATAGGAGTGAGAAAGGGTTCGACACTGGCATCAGCTTGGTTGGTCCCATCGTTGTCTGTATCGCTATGATTATTGCTTTGACGTTAAATTTCATATTCAAGGTAAGAAAGGCATTCCTAATCCAGCTCATACCGCCTTCCATCTAGTATATATATATGTGCGTGTGTGTGTGTGTACGTGTACCTTGCTAACATTTCCCACTCATGGCCAGTTCAAAATTTCCTTCACCGAAACGTCCTTCTACATCGAAGATTTGACAGAGCCGTTCCTGTCATCGAGCAATGCCGCCTCGCCGCTTGTGGTGCAAGGCCAGGCATACAATATTTTTGGTTAATTAATAACTTAGCGATTTCCCAAGACTGTTTAGTTATTCGTTTCGTGTAGTCCCGTTTACCCTTCAGCCATTACCACAGACATGCGCGCCCTGGGCGATTTTGTACTCTGATATCTTTCCCCAGATTGGAATTCCGACCTGGCCCTTATCTGAGCCGATTTGTCTTTAAGAAGTCTACAACCTCTAATTCACGTATCATGTGGTGAATAGCAATTGACTCGCTTGCCCAAACGCCCATATTCTGTCCATTCCTCCCCACTATTAAAATCTTATATTGAATAAACCTTGAATTCGAGACCCGCAAACCCCAAACCAAACAAGTCCCAAATGCAAATAATGGTATACAAAGCCTAGTTAATGCATGAATATTATAATTAGATGCGTATATCTATCTACGAGTTTCCAGGCTCCTCGCTTTCAACATCGGAATCATCATCAAAGGTTTCCACATCGTCAACAGCATCCTCTCTCATCCCTGGAGGATTCCCCAATCCAGGTGTAGTGTCCGATACGTGGACGACACGTTTTCCGTGCACCTAAGTCGACGGGTTAGCTGTCTGGTCCACCAGAGGTAAATTGCCTAGACGCTGAGGATGGTTATACCTCTTTAACCCCCTGCTTCCAAGCCTGCCAATCCCGATCGTCCCTAATTAGAAAGGCCAGTAGCATGCTGGGATCCATTTCCCGCAAATGAAGCCTTCGGAGTTTTCTCGTGTGGCAAAGGTCTACCTCTTCGGTAGTATACTCCGAGTCCTCCCGGTAAGGGAGTAGTGGCCGTGTATTGTGAGGGTCTAGATAGAAGAGTGTCTGTCCTTGGACCCCAATAAAATAGTGTGATGCTGAAGGTCGCCCTCTGATGGTCACATGGAGGTTAGCTAGCTGTTATTGGGCCTAACCCGGCCATGGCGTCGTTTTACTTACCCGGCGATTCCAACTGACTGTGGCATCATGAGGGAGGATTTGAGGGCCTCCCAGTACACAGGGGTCACCCTTTCGATACCTAGCCTAATCCCGACGAGGACAAGAGTTGGACGAAACAATCCACCTTCAGATATAGCAATTTTCCGAAAAGCATCCTCATAAACATCCCCTCCATCACCAGTTATGTAGACCTGTAAGCCTTCGTCGTGTTTCCCAGCTAATGCCCTTTGGAGTATTAGAACGGCATGATCAACCGAGTGCCCGTAGTAAAAAAAAAACCGGGAGGGGCATACTGTATACAACGTGCCGTCGCTGACGGTCCAAACCATTCTCCGGGGTAAACTCCACAGGATGCTTCTCCGTATTTAACGAAGTTGTGAAGGGAGAAAGGTGCCCGAGGATCGTCCGCAAACAAAGACAGAATTCGCTGTTCTTCTTGAGGATACTTCCCACGACGCCAATCTTGTTATTGTATTAGTACTCAAAGGCTTGAATTCGGGGGCCAAGTATATGGAATCATACCTCGTCCAAGCTTAAGAAGAGATATAGAATTTGCTAGAACACACTGGCCTGATCTTATCATACAGCCCCACCCTGTATCCGAAGTAAAACCCTCTTGGTCTGCAAGGCTCCGAATCCGAGTTGCAAGTGTCATGTTTCTACTTGTTGTAGATAATGGAATTGGGGGGAATGCGCTTCGATAGGTCATCCAAAATTTGGCGTCGAAGTCATCTAAGAATGAATGGGGCCATCCGTCGTCGTCAATCTGTGTCGATGTATCCTTTTGGACCTCGACAGCAGCCTCCGAAGAGTCCGAGTCGGATTCATGTTGAGTGACAGTATCCGCAGAGGCTGACGATGGTGAAGGCAAGATCACCGGGACGGAGTCTGTAGAGGATGCGTTTACGGTATCGTACTCGTCAGATGATTTGATCTCGAGTTCGCTCGGCTTCAAAGAGTACTCGACACCTAAACACCAAATAGAGCTCTTGGGGTCGTCATTCTTGACGGGTGGATCCCAGAAATACTGTATGACACGCTGGAACTTGTCGATTCGGATGTTCATCATACGAAATAATTCTTTCTCTGCGAAGGGATTTAGCAACAAATATAGAGCCCGAGTGGAGATAAGGAGCGAATGCTGTGATAGCTTAGGTATGTACCGCTAGGACCAAGCTTAGTAGCCCTTGAGCATAACTAGGATTCAGTAGAAGTTCGAAGGTGAAGCCATGCACACCTCGCACAGCTGTAGCACACCGGCCAGACACTTCAGTGGTGTGTATGCACCTATTCTATACCGGTTGTTGCTGTTGTGGTCTGTTGAATCTGAATATAGATCCGGGTTGGGTCCTATTTTGGAGAGGTGGGGGTGGAGGTAAAGATGAGGCGAACTTAAGGGTGAAGGTGAGGGTGAATGTGAGGATGATACCTACTACGTCCGGGGAAGTGGTGGAGGGATGACGAAGTGGGCTGGCTGATGACTAGTGTTTTAGGTAATCCCCGCCGGCACGACTCCTACTCCTACACCTCTCATCCACCCTATCCATCACCTCACCTCACCTCACCTCGCCTCGCCTCACCATCCACCCCACTACACCGCCATGCCCCGCCGGAAATCCTCGCGGTCATCCTCATCGCATAAGGGCCACGGTTCAAACAGCCGCCTCCCAAATCGCTACTCCCAGACGAACGCGGCCAATGGAAAACGTGGAAAGTCCCAAAGGCGTATCCTTCTTGGTGATGATCTCGCTCTCGATCTCTACGACGGTCCTGGTCCCTCAGGTAAACAAACAGTCCTCAATCCACCTGTGTATTTGGTACCTCTGCATACAGGCCTACGATAATCCATTTCTCCTTCTCTTGCACCGCTCCGGAATTCAAAGTCCAACCACCGATCGTTGACGGAAATACCCTTTTACGGGAAATATAGGAGGCCACCACGCTTTTACATTGCAACAGGAAGCCCGAAACACCGAGGATCGATACTACAGAAGAAACGATGATAGAAAACTTTGGCAGTTAGGAATAACATTTGTGCGCCCTCAGCAACCAGACGACTTTACCACTGAACCCAACAGAATCCCACCTCCAGCACTTCCAAGTCAACCTCCTCCCCTACCGGAAACCCCTCTGACCACGCCCAAATTCCCTGTCGGGACGCCCCACACTAAGCCGGTCATTAACCCTGGGATTGGCCTGGCTTCCCAAAACCAACTAGATAATCACTCTCAAACTCGGAATGGGTCATCGTCTGGTGAAGAAGAAGTCGTTTTCATCCCTCGGAATCAGAGACGCTCAAACAAAACTCCAGTAGAGCCGCAAAAGTGCAGAGCTCAGCAACTCAACGTCCCTCATGAGCCTCCGATTACAGAAGCAATTGCAGAAGACCTAAATGCTCTTCAGAAAACTTCAAGGGTCCCCTCTCAATCAAACAATGACGATGACGATGAAATACTCGCCGATTACATTCGAAATCTACATGAGAATGGTGAGGACGTTGATGACGTATTTTCCCTGCGGCCTTTAGGGAACCATCTCGACGATATCGATAGTGAAAATGAAAATGACTACAGCCAAGGGGATCAATCCCCAGGGCAACCCGATTCGGACAGTTATGAAGCCGAGATATTTGTGGATGTCAATACCCCTGCTGTTATAGGAAAAAGAAATGGGAGGTTCGGGCCAGAGTACCACTTCAAACCGGCAGGTTCGACACTTCAGGAAGCCCTCTGGCTTGAAGGGACAGATATGACGCGTGATATTCAGCATCTAATAGATCACTTCGAAGCTGCATTGGATAATAGTGATGGTTTCGGTCCGGAACATGAAAATTCTGATGTTCAGACATCTGATGACCAAGAAGATGTCGATCAAGAGCCCGCCAAGGCACCGAAATTTAGAGAGGGGGCCGGCGAAGATGACGGAGAGGACTTTGATATTGAGTACCTTGTCAACATGATGCTCGGGAAGCCGAATAAGCTGGGCAAATTCCCACGTGCATCAAAACTAGCTGACGCATACGATGAATTCGATATCATGAGTCGTGAAAGGGCCAGTTTAGCCAACCCTTTCGGTCGTAAGCCCCGAAAGCCCAAAACTGGACGATCTTCGAAAGGATTCATACACATGGGCACAGATGACGACGAAGCTCAGATCGAAATTGAACTTGAACAGTATATTCTCGCAGATCGCGAAAAGAAAAAACTTCGTAAACAAGAGAGAAACATTCGACGGCAAGCGGGCATATTGGGTTCCTCTAGTACGCCCACAAAATCCGGGTCCATGGATATCAAAGATTACCAGGGTGGGGTAACGCTGGGTAAGGCCTACGCATCCATCAAACAGTTCTTGATGAGCGGGGCCGCAGAAAGGTTAGTTATAACCCGAGCAGTGAACCCACGACGCAATTGCTAATCCAGGCCGCTTATCAGACTATCGTTACCACCCATGCAAAAACAAGACCGACTACAGATCCACATCTTGGCACATAGATTTTTCATGCAAAGTAAATCGCAAGGAAAGGGCAACAGCCGTTTCCCTGTTCTATACAAAACCAAGCAAAGCAGACTTTTTGAAGGAGACGAAGCAGCAATAGATTCTCTTCTCAGCAGCCCTAGTGGTCAGGGTTCGCGGGGGAGGTTTGGAAAGATTCGTGGCAACACTGGCCGCCAGTCTGCGAATGGAGGCGGCGGGGGTGGCGATCGGACCACCCACAATAAAGACGGAATGATTGTAGGCACAGGAGCAGCAGAGCTTAGCCAGGGGAACAAAGGCTATGATATGCTTGCAAAAATGGGATGGACTACTGGGACAGGACTTGGCAGCAACAGAACCGGAATTTTGGATCCCGTCCAGGCTATTGTCAAAAATTCTAGGGCAGGCCTAGGATAAGCTACCAACGGGGCAAAGTGGATGCTATAACCGAATATCTATGAGCTTATTAGAAAGCCAGTAATTGTAGTAATTAATTTAGGGCCCCCGAAACCAAAGCTACCAGCAATTCCCGCCACGAATAGTTTCTACCCCTCTATTCAACAGCCCTCGAATACTATCGAGGCACTATCGAACTATTTATTCCTAGTCGCGTACGGTACTTGGTCTTACGTGCGATGTATAAAGTAAAATAGGTACTTACGTAGTCTACGTAAATACCTAAGTAGTATACCTATCTATATAGGGCGTGTGCAACACAGGCTACATGTGTTAGTCCGGGGACTGTCCATGTATAAGGTAACTAGTATACAAAAATTGCCTAATCAGGAGTTTCCAACAACCAAAATTTTCCTTGAACATCGACATCAACAAGTTAAGTCGATAGCATTCGAATTCGAATTCTGAACCTGCACAAAACGGCTCGGCTCAGCACAGCGGAGCCCGACTGCTGTAGGAACATATGCAACATGATTACCAAGTTCCTCTCAAATGTAGCCGTCAGCTTTAATCCTTTCTCAAAGCTTTCAAAGAGCACCAGGGTCTTCCTCTCTCTGCTGCCGCCTGATGCAAGAACCACAATGAAAATCCAAACTAAGCTGCTACCCCGGGCCTCGGAGGAACTACCCAAAATCGCAGTAACATTCAGTATGCCCCTTAGCCCCAATTTTGTTTGGCTCGATGGTTAAATCTGACGAAAGTTTCTCTCAGAGGATGGGAAAGTCATGGAATTAGAGTCCTCGAAGCTATCAATCAAAGATCTGGTTGAGGAACTTGATAGGCATTCGCGGATACTGAGGAAGAAGGAGGAATTGGGTGGCAACTGAATCGACCACATGTTCCGTGGATATTTAGGATGGCTATCAATACCAACTTGAAGGCAGTATTCTGAAAACTGGCTAAGAGAACTCACAAAACAAAAACGAAGCTCAGAAAACAAATCATGGAAGAGCGGAACATGGATACAGTCTTGCTCACTGGTGTCCAATATGCTACGGTGTCACTGTAACCGACTCGCGCTGTTCAGTTCCACGTATTGATGTGTTCAAAAGAAAGAAAGAAAGAAAGAAAGAAACCACCGCTGTCCCGCATTATCGCCGTCTACCAGCACCCCCTCCCAATGTACATAGATAAAATTCAATGGCCCCGCCAACTTTGGTAAGTCCATCAAGACCACAAAGGGATTGAGGGATTTAAACCTCCAAAATCGTTCTATCAACATCCTCAACCTCATTATGGATGTTGGATCGTGCACAGTTAAGGATAACCACCTTAATGGAGGCTGCATACGCCTCTCTAACCGCGCATGCGACACAGGTTTTATCCACGTCCGCTACTATAGCAGCCAGCCCCCAGTACGAGCACCATGCGCGGGCAAAAACTTCGTTGTCACATACACCGAACGCCTCGATTATCAACACCTCTTCGACTTCATTGTTGTAGTACATCTCGCTGCCTGTTTCGGAGCCCGCATCATCGGTAATGTTGCTTCCCCAATTCTTAATCTCGGTAAGCTTGTCGGGGCGTACCACCCGAAAGTCGTACGCATTGTATAAGACATGGGGGCCATTCTTGCAAGGATATGCAGCAATGAACGGCGTGTCGTGACGGAGATACACTCGCCAGGATTTCGAAGCGATTGCAAACGTTATCGACGCATCGTATAAAGCTGGGTCACCTGGGTACATGCTGAAATTCGAGCGACCGCTTATACTCCGACTACTCGTACTGCGCCCGCTTGCGCTCCTGCCGCTAATGCTAGATGGTGGGCGGGGGTTCTTCTGAGAACCGGGGGGGAGTATCCTCATAACCGTTTGGGATTCGGATGTGACCGGCTGGAAATTTAGCCTTTCTATTCTAATATTATCGGTTGGGTCCTCCAAATCGGGCTCCAGCATATCAAAATCATCGACATGAATACTCGATTCATGCTCCGGGAACGCCTCGCTGTTAGCCGTCATGTTATGGATGTCGCTGGGTGTTAAATGACCAAGCGGTGGTGCTTGGTTGATCAGAACAACTGTTGGGGGAAGCATCAGCATACCAAAGCCACAGACAAGTGTACTATAGGCTTAAGTGTAATGTGCCCACGTACCTTCGGAGCGATGAAGTTCAGGGCTGGTTGGTAAAGGGCCGAGCCACCCACACATTTGTCTAACTCCTTTTGCCGCCCCTAAAACCTTTCCAACGATACATTCCCAGGACCAATATGTAGAGCCTCTCCATTGCAATCCCGCGTTGGGGGTCAGGTGCGAGAGCGCCTTTATCGATGGAGGTGCATCAGGGTCACAGTCAATCAGGGTCTTCATCATAACCCAAGGCATGGTTCTCCCAGGTAGCATCAGCCCAGTAAACCACGACATGCAGCTTACACTCCGATCTTCAACCGCCTTTTCCTTAGTGTCCACTTCGGAGAGAATGAACTCGACTTCCGGCATGTTGGGCCATCTGCATGACAAAATTTAGCGAGGTATTGAGGGACCCGCATGCTAGATGAAAGGGCAGGCCTTACTTTAGAGTCCATCCGAAATTTCTGAGGATATCAACTTGGCTATTCTTGTTTTGAAAATGGAATGTGACTGTTGATTGTGCGGCAGGATGGGATGAGGCCGGACTCTCGATTTCCACATTTTCAAGCCAACGCTGAGCTAATACCAAGTCATAACGGACTTTGACAGGCCAGGTATGATGTTTCCCAAGTGAATTATTGAGGGGACTGCGCGATGTTATCCGCAGAAAGAGTTCAAGTGACAGGAGAAGTTGGTGAAAGAATTTGTTGTTCCCAGCACTATCGTCCCGGTAGAAGAACTCGGGGACAATTTGGTTCTCAAGCTTGCTAAAATCCACCCATTCCGGGCGAGCCAGGACATCGATAAGATCATAGACTTGTCTGCCCATTTCGAACCTGTGAGGGTCATCTGCATGTGTAATGCCGTCATATAGGAGGTTTGCATATAATTCGTGGTATAAAAGGGTCGGATCCTAGCGGGGCCATGTTCCAACGGCCGTTAGCAGTGGCTCTTGGGCCAATCTCAAAAAAAAAAAAAAAAAAAAAAAACCGGCTCTGTTGTACGGAATAGACTTACACGGTCCTCAATACCCTCGTGTTTCAATTTTCGGAGCCTTGACACGACATAGTTCATGTTAAGTTTGCGGATTTTGACCTGGCCCCCATCCAACGGTGGCCCGCCATCGAGCGGACATCCATAGGTTGCAGCATATCCCGCAAGAGTGATGGTTCCCGGGTAAAGTCCAAAAAGGTCCCGCATATAAGGCCGGTCCAGTGACTCCTGGGGACGGTTGGCGTCGCTCATGTCGTTGAAAAAGTCTTCTTGGAAAGGGGAGCAGTCGGTGCCCTCGTCATCCCACCCATTCGTCGGGGCCACATAGAAGTGAAATTGGTTCTTGAGGTACGGAACTTCCCGGCAAGTCCCCTCGAACGCCGGGGCGCCATTAGAGATATACCTCCTGGCCTGGTCTCTGGTAAGGAATGGAGTGTGTACGTCTAACGGAGGCCAATCAGCCGGCACTGACCCGTTGTTACTTTCGACCGGGACCACGAGCAGGCCGCCGTTCTGTTCTTCGATATATCGATATCGACGTGAGCCCTTTGACTCCGGGGTTGTGACCCGCGTGTCATCAGAACGAGTTACCTGGCTCTCTTCTACATCCTGCAAGCCCTTCGATCAAGACGAAATTCGTCAGTCCCGAGATTGGTTTTTCAAACAAAGGAAAGAAAAGATGCGCCAGGAAGTTTCAAACTTGGAGCTTGTCCGATCCGCACCTCGTAATGCTGTGAAAAGGATTCTGACCTCCTCGACATGCCCCGCTGCCAACCCGGGAAGTTGGCAGGATATGAATTTCTACTCATCTAATGGGTTTTTGGTTCCTGAAGCCGTCGAGGGTCTAGGTACACTGGGGTCCTCGAAGCTAAGCCATCCAGGCCATCACGGCGAAACTTATCTGCTCTGAGCGATGACTAGGGAATGAAGTGGCCTCGATGACGCTAGGTAGGTGGTATAATATTGGTTCCTCGAAGGTTGGCTACGTTGTACAAGAGATCAAAATGGAGGAGAAACACCAACCAAATGGCAAACGACAGTCTTGGATTGTGGTAGCGAGGAAGGAGCTAACAGGTAACGACCTACCCCTCTATCGCTGATAGGCTGGAATAGGCCAAGCCCGTCATCCACCTTGCGGTCAGACAAACTGCCTGTCCACGGTAACCACCTACCATACTACATATACGCCTCTTCCCCCAAAAAATAAAAATAAAAATAAAAATAAAAAGTAAAAAAACCCAAGAATCGCACGCACGATCCGATACGTTATATGAACAGAGAAGATTGATCTGGTGTCTTATACGCTGACAGGTACCAATTAAGTGCCTACCAAGTGCCTCATGTTCGCGTTGGCGTTGGTGTTGGCGTTGGCGTTGTCTTTCAGTGGATCTCTTCCACCACCTAGCTAACCCCCCAGGTTTGGGGCTATCACGAGGTGCAGGCCACGGGTCTTTTGCTTTTAGAGGCACACCTTAGGCACGGCGTGGAGAAATTTACTACTTCGGAATTACTATCGCTACATAGGGGAAGATCCTGAGATTGATATTGCATTGGTACTCATGCATGCATAGATACCTATTCAGCAAGCTGATTCAAAACAACGATAGCAAGGACCCAAAGCAAGATGAATTATGGGTACGGCTTGACAAAACACCAGACATGCGGCGGGATTCTAACGATCCATAACAGGGTGGAGTGATCTTGAGATGAAGGATAAAACGCCAAAAAAATAAATAAAAAAATAAAATAAAATAAAAAATGATGAAAAAATGATGAAAAAATGATAAAAAGTGACAAAAATAAAACGATAATAATAAAGAAACAAAAAACTATACTCATATAAATGGGAAGGGTATACAAGACACCGGTCAGGTCCAAAACTTGCTAAAACGCCAGGTCCAGGCCAGGGGAACATGAAATATAAATAGACAGTAGCCAGCCAAATACCAAATGCAAAGGACCTGTGATAACCCGAGGAACAAGAGAAAAGCAGGACATGGGTTGACTTGTGTATGAATCGAAACACCTGAAGCCGCCAGAAGTGAATAGAGAGATATCTTGACCAGACAATACGTAACGCCAAATTCTTGAAACCAATGTCCGAAAACGAAATGAAAAAAAGATGAGAAGACTGAAGAATGGAGGGTTAAAGGGTGGAAGGAGAAAAGGAAAAGGAAAAAGAAAAAGGAAAGAAAAAGGAAAGAAAAGGAGAGAGAAGGGGGGGAGCAAGAGAAAGATCCCGGTCACAAATGCTTCCGCGAGAGTAAGATAATCGACAAACGCCCGAGAGGACAAAGAAAGACATGAACGACATGTGATGACAGGTAAGACTAATAGCCGTAGAACGACAAGGAAGACAAGATGAGTGGTGAAAATAAGAACAGTAATATGTAAAACAATAACAACAATAATAATAATAAAAGCCAACTCCGAATTAACCTTGAAAACTCCAGTTAACTTCAGTAATCAAAAAATGCTGGTCATCAGGGTATGTTATCGCATCATTCTAACTCGTAAAGAAAAAATATCAGGCAGTCTCAGGGAACAACTATAAAATCAAACCGACGAAACGAAGCAGGAAAGAACATCAGAGTTTAAAGGAAATCATCAATCCACGAAATAGTAAGAAAGAACAATGTGAGCGGGGAGGACGAGAGCCTCAGCTAGGCCTCGTTTAATCAGTCTAGAGATGTTGCTTCAAAGCTTGAGGTGAAAGCCAGCCAACCTTCTCGAAAGCTGCAAATAGACGTGAGGCCTTGTTAACATCAATGTGGCACACTTGCTGTGCATGGGTTCGTGAAAACACTTGGTTCCCAGCCCGAAGTCGTGTAACCCTCTCGAGAAATATAAGGCGTTTCTGCGTTAGATACTGACAACAAGAGAGCTTCAGGGTGGAAGCAAGATGCTGCTCTGCTTTGTGGAGAAGATGACGATCAGGATCGTTTGAAATGTCTAGAGGAGCTCCAGACCAATCGACATGAAGACAACGCGGGTTATCCGGCAGGGTGTCGGTTGGGGGCGTGACATCCTCTACCGTCGAAAAATGAATGTCCTTCCTGGTAGTCGTGATTGGCTTCGATTGCCGACTAAATTTCGGCTTGAGCACCTTATCTGCATTTCTGTGGATTCGAACTTTGTCTTTCGGAGAAGCTATAATATCTAAACCTGAACTTCGGGATCTTTGATGCGGTCGCTTAGGTCCAGGTGTGTTTGGTTTGGGAGGCACGATCTGCGCAACCACTTTGGCACTCTTTATAGCCCCTGCGGCCCTCGCTGCATTGATTTGCTGTTTCAAAAACCGCCTCTCGCGTCGAAAGTATTCTCCAGGATCCCTGAGACAGTCTTGCCACGCTGTTGACTTGAATGTCGGGACAGTAATCACTTTGCCGATGGGTTCAGCTGTAGAAACATCTACAATTTTGAGAGAAATTGGCTTCACAGGTAATGCCGATGGCTCACGATCCGGCTCACAAAGGTCAAACAATGGTCGTTGATTTTCATCGTTTGAAGGTGCGTCGTAGAGAACAGGGTCTCTATTGAGTATTGAAGGGCCAAGGTCAGATGGAACTTCAGATACCTGGCGATTGATGTAAGGAGAAAGCGGTGGTGAAAGGATTCCACTCTGCGAAAGCGACTTCTTATCGCTGTGCCTTATCTCCGGGAAACCCGAAGAACTATACGGTCGAGGGGAAAAGCTCATTGCAGGGCGTTTGAATGGGGATGGTTCTGGAGTCCGCGGCATTTGGTCGGTCGTATTTGTATCCTTATTGTATTGGACAAGTTGTACCGTGGGATCAAATTCCATGTCTAGGGAACACTACGACCCGTCGAGGTATGGGTCCCACCAGTGGTTACTAGTTCGAAATTTTGGAGAGGGGATCAGAATCAATCAAGAGAATTGACTGAAAAACCCCAGCTCAATCAATGATTTTCTTAATACTGCAGATGAACAGTAGACCGAGTCAGCACAGGTCAGCGTTGAGTCAACAGCGTGTTCTGCAGAACAGTGGACTGACAAGGGTGCATAAAATCCCAGACAGCAAGACAAAAATGGGGAGAGGGGGAAAGAAATGAATCGAAAAGGTTGGTATATACTTATATATATAAGTATATACTGATAGAAATGTCAAAGGATTCGTCATACAAAAGTGTGGCTGGGTGATGGAAGGTCCTAGAGCCCCAGACGGGTGGATAAGACGAATGGGGAGTTCAGATACATCAAGTTCCAAGCATGGCCTCTTCCTCTTATGCTTCCTTTCTGGGAAGTACTTGATTGAGAAGGGGAGAAAGGGATGGGGTAGGAGTCACAAGGAATGGATGACCATGGCCACTAACGTAAACCAGGCCAGGCCAGGCGGGATACGAAGCAAAAGCAGGCACTTACTTGTTTGAAAGGTGTGTTGTTGGAGTTGAGCCTTGTTGGCGTTGTGTTGCGTTGTGTGGCAAAGAACAGGGGATTTGTCAGCGTTTCCGGGCGCTTCCAAACCGTCACGTGAGCAATTGTGTTGGGGGTAGGTGAGGGTGCGGGGATGGGGAGGGAGAAAGAAAGAGAAAGAGAGGAGAGATTTAAGAGAAGAAAGAAGAAGAAAGGAAGAAGGAGGATAGTAAAACGGGATAAAATTATAATCTGAGGTCGGAGGTCGGAAAGGCTCAGGAATGTTATTTCTTTGTCTGGCACCTTCGATTGTGTGGATGCGACGGAATGGGTGATATTGGACAGACAAAAGAGCAAGCGGAAGGCTAGGCTTAAGAGTCACGGCCTACGTGAGCCTTGTTTCAAGATGACGATGCCGACAAACAACTTTGGCCCCCGATAGGCTTTCTTCGACAAGAGGTATTCCAATTGGCCAATTCAATTTTGAAGGATCTCTTCCTTTTGTTGATCTTTTTTTTTTTTTATGGTCCTTTAGAAGAAACGGCCAAAAGGTCAGTTCAGTTCAGCTTTGCGAGGAATAAAAGTCACATGTGAGGCAAGCTGGGTCTGAGGACGTCTGGGCCAGATGAGGCGCAAAACCACATCCGTCAGAGGTTGAAAGGAAAGGGCGGACGGAGTGTAGGCAGAGGCAGAGCGATCCAAAGGATCCGACCAAAGGCTTCGTCCCTTTCTTTGGCCGTGGACTCAACAGGGAAGACAGTTACATGTGTGCAACTGTATGTTGCCGCTTTCATAGCTCTAACTTACCAGATATTAGAATCTCAAAAGTCTGATCTATACCGGCTCAGCGTGAGAATGTTTCCGAGGGATATCGAGACCATGCCCTGCCCAATTCAACCAAGTTCGTTATTGTTCTCAACTTGAGACACCCCGAAAGGACGACGATTATGAAAAGAGGAGGAATGAAGATGAAGATGAAGAAAAGTAAGAAGGCGAAGATGGAGCTGATGATGTGATGCACCAAGGCGGTATTGTTAACTTGTGCCCGTAGGCCGTCGCAATCGCCACTCTTGAGGAATGCTCAATCAACACAGCAACTCTGAATCGAAGTTAGGGCTTCTGCCATTTCAGAGCACCGATGAACCCAAGTAAAATTCCGGGCTTGTAATTGGAAGAAGATGAAGATTCTAAAGCCTAAGGTTGCTGGAGACGGAGGCAGATAAAGGGAAAGGGTATGGTGTTTGCGCCGCCGGCTGCGAAAGGTGATATTATGCATTCGCAGACAACTACTATCTTTGGTCATGTCCTAGACCTTTGATTGGCTGAACGGCTTAGAAAGAGTGGTCAACCTGACCACTGCCCGTCTCCAGAAGCAGGGAAGCTGCGCGCCAAAAAGCAAAAACATGGGCGCTGGTGGTGGGGCGGGCCAGACGAGGTGTGTGTCACCAGACGCATAATTCCTTGGAGCCTGATCCTCAGGACAGGACTCTGGGGATATGGAATGAGGACTTCGCTTCGACTGCTATACGGCTGAGCTGCTTTGCCGGGTCGAGACGGATCACAGCTGACGGAACGGGCAGTCTAGCGCGATGCATCAGATAACCATTTCCCACCGCCCTCGGGTTGTTAGTCTGACAATCAAGTCGAGCAAGAGGGCTTGAAGTCGAATCGCTCAATGGAAATGCAATTGCTTTTGCAGGGATGCCTGTTTGGAGTCGGCCCGCTGATACCTGGGCAGATGTATGTGCGTGCTAAGTATCCTCTGATTGGGAATCCAGTAAAAACATCGGATGAAAAGTTCTCCCACACCCTGCAAATGCCGATTATCTGCTGGTGGATGTATGTGAAGGATGCATATTCCGCCCCTTCCCGTGTGTGGGAAAGTCGGAGTAGGGAGGAGGAGGAGCTAAGGGTGAGATAGAGAATGTCTGTTCCCAAACATCCGGAGCAATGAGATTTCATTGCAACCCCGCCGACATACCTAATAACACCTTGCGAATGCGTAAGAAGGTACCTACCTAGGCACATACCTGGTAGTTTCATGAAATACCAACACGGATTGCGTATATTACACCATATTACAGGCCACGCTCCCGGCCGATGCATGGATGCTATGTTCTATCGACAGTGTTTGTAGGATCCCAACCTCTACTCGATCTCGGAGCCTCTTCAATCTCCCACTGGCCGATTGACCGCCTGGCCTCGTGGCTTATGTGGAACAATTACGTACATGTGCATGTGTGGGTGTATGAATATGTCCCTATATATGGCTGTATGTGCGTACGGAGTATATGTACCCCACCACAATCGACTTCTTTACGTCCGATCACATGGGTCCCTCATAACTTCGCCACCCCTGTTCGACCCCTCATTGTCAGCCCGCCCAGTGTGCATGTGATCAATTGGTTCTCAGTTGCTTGGTTCTTATCGATATCTTCCCTGCCAATTACCTGCACTCAGATGAGACAGAACAGGGAGCGGGAGCATCAACGGGAAGCAAATGCAAGTAGAGCTGATTGATCTTCGAATACATGCACATTCGGATGCAAGATATCACTGCCCTCTGGAACTCGACTCCAGATTCGGGCGCACGAGATTGCGATCCCGGTTGGTGCAGCGGGAGCACACAGAAAGCAAATACACAGTAAATTTGATATTCTCCGACCAGGCCATATTTTGTGACGAGCAATGGGGCCGCATTCTAAACCAAGCCGCATACAAACTATCCTAATCGACGACGAAACATCTCCTATATGCTCAAGGCAATGTTCAAGGAGAGGAAGAGCGCTGCCAAAGTCGGACTAAAAACCACCATTCTCCCTCTCCGTGCTCAACGAAGTCCAATGTATATCTTGTTGTGCACGAGTCAAAATTAGTGTCCCGATCATGGGGCCAGGTCATCATCCAAGAAACAGCCCAATGTGACCTGACATGAAATACCACACACCAAACCTTACTCCAACACACCACACCACGAACACCACCACGGTTTAGCGACTTCGGCCACAAAAACTTACTCGGCTGTGTTTAAAACAATTTGGGTGTGCCCCTAGGTTATACGATAAGCACACGGTGATTACGATAAGCTAGCTGTGGAGAGTCATCGTATTCACACCTCAAGAAAGAACTTTTGTGAGAGCTGAATGCTGGATCACCTGTGCCACATCGAAATTCCAACTTCGCGAAAATATAGTACACTTTTATGAGGGCACATGTGAGATCAACAGTATCGGACGAACAATTGCTTTCGAGCGACTTAGCCATAGCTGCACGAACTATAGAGCAGTTCGCGGATAGAATTATTAAAGGAGGGAGTTATATGTGTGCACCGCCAGCCCTATAAAAACGGGGGGTGCAAAGCGAATTGGTTCTCAACTTTAGCAAAACTTCAACCAGCTTTGCCGCCTTGATATGTTGCGCTAAAGCTCCTCCTTCCATCGTTACAGGCATATATCAGATCAAAGCCAGAGGGATAAAAAAAAAAAAAAAAAAAAAAAAGGGAGGGGGGGTTAGAAAGAGATATGGGGAAAGCCGTGAATAATATAAAGGGTAGTAAAGAAGAAGAGGTCTGCGACCAAGAAATGATAGCCTTTTAACAGACAAACTAAGAAGACTGTCCAGATATAGCGGCTTCGACCGTCTAAGCACTGGTATCGGTTTCAGTGCAGTTATTCATAATATGGCCAGGCTTCTTGCACCTATTGAAGATTAGTTTGGAGTAGAGATTTTCCCGAAACGCTGAGAACTTACTTGTAACAAACACGATCTTGCTCGCTCGTACAGTCGCGGGAAAGATGCCCGATTTGGCCACCTAAGAGAAATTAATTAAAGGCGGCATAAAGCGGCAGGGTCTGATTTCACTCAAACGTACAGTTGTAGCACTTCTGACCCTGTGTACAATCGCGGGACATGTGGCCTGAGAGTTAAGAAGGAGGAATTGTTAGATCGACCCATAACGCTATATTTAAAAAGAAAGGAAAGGAAAGGAAAGGAAAGGGAAAATGCAACAAGGAGCTTACCGAATCCTAGAGAGAGAGAAATGGCGGAGTTATTAGTCGAACAAAGGAAACAACAAGGAAGTTATTGTGAAAGCTTACCACCGCAAGAGTAGCAGGTTTGTCCACGGCTGGCGGGATATCTATTCCCTCCGCCATATCCTCCATCCCCCCCGGACTGGCAGTTGCGGGCAATGTGGCCGACCTTTCCACATTTGTAGCATTCAGCGCCAGAGCCACCGGCACCGCCACTGTTGCCACCAGAGTAGGAGCCGCTAGAGGACTCATTGGTACATTCGCGGCTTATGTGGCCTGTTTGTCCGCATCGGTAGCAAGACTTCTCCTTGGGTGGTGATTGGCAGTCTCGACCTGAAAGATTTGTTAACATATATTTATCTATGAAGGTGAGGGGTTAGGTCAAGGGGACTTTTGGCTCCCTTCTCGGCGCTGACATACTGAGGTGACCATCTTCTATAATCCGGTAGAAAGCGTAAGGAAAAATTAGGGTGAGAGTTAGCCTTTGATACACCTTACATACCAACTATGCACGCTATCCCTCGGATGACGCACAAGCATAAGGGAGAACATTACGCCACATACGTCCACAGTTGTAGCTAATTCACCATCAGCTACGTTAAACACCGACAACTTCCAAAGTGTAGTCACAGCAAAGGGGCGGAGGATCAAGTAGGGTAAAGACAAAGCCTTCTAAGCGGGAGAGAGTAACTTACCAAACCGGGCTACCTCTCTTTGGGCAGTCCTTGGCCTAAGTGTGTTTCAAAGGTAATGTAAGCAGAAGTGAATAAGTTGTATTGTTTGAATATAATATATTCATATACCTGATGACCGGATCCGCCACCTAAAAGAAAGAAAAAGAAAACTGTGTTAGCCATTATTGGTGTTTGTAGACTGTAGGGTTTAGGGGGCTGACAATTGTAGCAGGAGCGGTTGCCGAAGCCTCCACCATAAGAATTTCCTCCGCCTTCCATTTTGGGTCTGTGAACAGATGATAGAGTTGATGAATAAAAAATTGGACTACGCAGACTCGGGGTCAAAGAGGAAGTATAATTTTCTTGTTAGCGGGGCTGTAAACAATTCATGGTATCCGTTGAAGGCTCGGGGGTTGGAAGAGAGGGAGAAAGAAAGCAAAGGAGGGAGGGAGGGAAACGACAAGACATTGGTAGGGTAGGTGAGAGGGCGGCTGTGAACGAAATGGAGGGCGGTTTGCGGGGAGGTTGAAGGGGTAGTGGGAAGGAACTCGATGGAAGCGAAAGGGGGGGGACGAGGAAACGTGGAGGAGGGGAGGGGATAAAGAGGATGATGATGATGATGACGATGATGACGATGATGATGACGAGGGGAGGGGAGGGGGGAGGAGGAGGAGGAGGAGGAGGAGGAGGAGGAGAGGAGGGGTGGAGCAGAGTAGCGGGGTGAAGGAAACGAAGATGCTGAAATTGATAACGGAGGCGAATGATAGATGCGATTGAAGGGGAAGAACGAACGACCTACCAGGAGAATGAAGATCTAAGTAGCACTCAAGTAGTTATCTACGCTGGGGGACAGAGAATGAGTGAAGGGTGGGAATGAGAATGAGAATGAGGATGAGGATGAGGATGAGGATTGAGTGCGGAGACAAGGGGGTTGGTCCAATGGAGAGTAATAGTAATAGTCGTAATGATAAAGTGAATTGGATGAAGTTGGGGTGAAGTTGAATTCGAATTTTGGAGTGGACACCAAACTCAGAGATTTTTTTTTTTTGTGTGTGTTGCTCGTTTTTGCGGAGAAAGAACAGGCAGCACCCCTACCTCAGTTACCTCAGCTACCTCAGCTACCTCAGCTACGTACCTCAGGTCCCATACCAACTACATATTGGTCCGGGGAGTGCTGACCTAGCACCTGGGCACTTGCCTAGGTACCTGCCTCGGCACTAGGACTTTGCACCAACCTACTTCTTCTCTACTGCCTAAGTACCGGGTAGGTACCTCATACCCACCCCTAAGCATTTGCAGTTGCATGTAAGTACTTAGGTACCTACCTACTTACCAAGTAGGAGGTACCTACCACCTAGTAGGTATATACCAAATGGTCTTTTCAAGTTGGGGCAAGGTGTTGTGGCTTGGCACTATAAAAAAATATCATACAGGAGGTGTTGATAGGCAGTGATTACTAAGAGTGTACCCCGGGTACTCGGCCGTGTCCTAGGTCGTCGTCCCCAGTCCGTAGCTGGAGATAGACGTACTAGGTAAGTACCCAGTACCTCTTGGATACCAAACCATCCATCATCCATCACCAAATCATCATCAACATCGACCATCTCCAATCACCGTCACCATCACATCCACCTTCTCGTCTTCAACTTCAACTTCAGCTTCAGCTTCAACTTCAGCTTCCACTTCACCAACGACATCTTCCCACTACTCCCCAAATAACAAACATTGCCATTCGATCCACAGTCCTCCTTCTCCGGTAAGGAACCTGACTCTTTAACTACTAACGGAGGTACCAATACTCCCTTCTCCTCCCCCCCCCCCTCACATACCCCACGTGCCGTCTGGAATCGCTCTATCCTTGCCGTACCTTCCCTCACCTCCATTGTATTGATTGTATGCCAGTTACTTCCGTAATACCTGAAGGCTTCACTAACTCTCAATTTGTCGGGATAGCCTGAACCCGCTCCTCCGTTTTAATCGGACCCACCCGTCGTCCCGATATCACGCTCTCGAGCATCATTGTTACTGTTACTACCACTCCTACTCTATCGTATCGTCATCGTCATCGCCGCCGCCGCCGCCGCCGGTTATTCTTCGTTGCATTGCCGTAGGCAATTCCATCCTATTGGCCTCCACACAACAGTCCAACACCCTCTCCTGGGACGGTTATGCAGCGGTGATGAAGCCCGTTATTGAATCTTCTCCTCCGGAATAGATAACTGGGAAGCGAAAAGAATATCAATATCCATACCTCTTCTCCGTGAGGTAGGTAATCAGGTCGACACCGAACCCCCAATCTATCCACAACTTTAAAGGGTAATTACCTTAGGTTGGGGCTAACCTTCTCTGCTTACACGATAGGTTCCTTCCTCCCATCCCGAATATGAATCATCACCAGTACCCCCAAATCCCCCCCCATGGGCCCTATATCCCACAGATGATGGGACCCCCACCACATCATCACCATACTCACCATCAACATCAACATCAACACCAACACCAACACCAACATCATCAACATCAACATCAACATCAACATCAACACCAGCACCAACCATCGTATCCACCACACCCTCAACATGTTCCTCCATACTCCCAACACCCACCGCCGCACCCCTCCCAAGCCCAAGACTACCGCCCGCCCCATTTCCACCAACCCAACCGACCTTTGATAGTATCAACTCCAGCTTCCTATATCCCCCAGTACCCCCCTATGATTGCCCACCACATACCTAATACCTTCTACCGTCCTTCACATCTACAGCAGGGTGTACCGCCATACTACCCTTCACAGGAAATCCACCACCCCCCTCCTGATATCCCGTCGCCCGCCTCCCTCCCTCGGGATGCTGTGGTCTCGGACCTAGCCTCGAGCCCGGCCCAGTCCGCCGGGGCGATTGAAGAGCCAAGCGAGACGAAATACGAAACACCTATTACGTCCTCTTCATCAGTGTCTCATTCACCCATGATCCCAAGTGCTGTGCCGCTACGAGGGGATAATTGTCTTGATCCTCTAGTAATCACCCTCCCTCCCAATCGACCCATTTTAGTCATTATACGACGTTATGTTCTAACCGTGCGTTTTGCTATCTTTTTAGCGACTTCCTTGGTACTCGGCTCCCGGCAAACCGTTCCCTTTCAGAAAACCGAAGACTTCCAAACCCAAATGCTTTCTAGATATTCGTCCCCAACAAACTACCCCCCTACATTTGGACAATGTCCCCACCAACGGTGATGCTTTGGATCCTACCTTAAGCGACAAGTTAACCCGTACGGCTCAGACGGTAGGCAATTCGTCTATGGAGTCAAGACCGGACGAAAAGAACGTGGTGACTGAATTAGAAGCTCCCACTTCTCCATCCTCTGCTGACAAAATCGCGAAGTTGGTAACCCCACCCGCTCCCGCAGTCCCGGTTGTTCCTTTCATCCCCGCGATTCATAAGCCACGGAAGAGTGGTGAAACCACCATTGCACCCGGTGACTTAGGAAAGGTCCCAGAGGCTTCTGTAGATATTGAGGGACCTGAATGTTCTAAAAAGAACGGAATGCCGGCGGCCGCCAACAGCCAACCCCCGGCGCCACCGCCTAAATCTTGGGCAGATCTTGTTCGTTCTAAAACTACGACAGCATCTACCCCCCCTAACCCCCTTGTTCTTCCCAACCAGAATGGGACATCGATCAACTCCGGAAGTCTCGGGGACACGCAGACGCGCACACTTGCCGAAGTTCTACAAACTTTCGATATCCCTCAACCAAGGGAGCCTGGCGTGGGGTGGAAAGTACCATTGATAGAGCCTCGCGGGCTAATCAATACTGGTAATATGTGTTTCATGAACTCGGTAACCACTTTCCGCGTCCCCAAACCTTTCGAGAAGCTAGAAGTGACGTCTTACTCTTCTGTTGTGGCTAGATATTACAAGCTCTATTATTTTGCGGGCCCTTCTTTCTGTTCCTTGACGCAATCAGCACGAAGGTTGTGCACAACTTCAAGAATGAAACACCGTTAATAGACGCCATGTACGTTGTTCTTTGTTTTTTTATCACAATCTCGCTGTGCAGAGCACTTAACTATATAAATATATAGGATCATGTTTATACGTGAGTTCCAACGATTTTCGCCAGATACCCTTCCATCAAGTGGCAACCCCAGTCTCAATTTGGCATTGGCCGGAGACCCGTTCGTTCCCGAGTACGTTTACGAAGCGGTCAGGGGCCTTAAGCGGTTTAGTTCCATGAGGGTATGTTAGCCCTATCCCTTCTGGAGATACTTTCTAACATTTTTTCAAGCGTGGTCACCAACAAGACGCCGAAGAGTTCCTTAATTTCTTTCTTGATGTTCTCCATGAGGAATGTGTAGCTGCCGTAAAGTCTGGAGGGGGGGCGAACCAGGGGGGTGTGGTTATTCCCAATGATATGGCCACGCCATCTCAAGAAGATGATTCAGGTTGGTTGGAGGTTGGTCACAAACAAAAAACCGCCATCACGCGCAACGTTGGACACATTAGTGGAATATCCCCCGTCACGAAGATTTTCGGAGGGCAAATGCGAAACGAATTGAGGGTCTCCGGCCAGCGAAGCAGTGTGATGCGAGAACCATACCAATCCCTACAGCTTGATATACAGAGTAGTAATATTCACAGCATTGTTGATGCCCTTCGCCAAATCAGCATTCCGGAACAACTCCAGGGCGGTGATTTCAAGTCTGCTCGTGGGGCAAGTGCATCCGCTACCAAGCAGGCATTCATCGATAGCCTTCCGCCAGTACTTATTCTGCATCTCAAACGTTTTCAGTACAACAACACAGGTGGGACACAGAAAATTTGGAAGAGCATAGGCTATCCCCTTGATCTCGAGATTCCTAGCGAAGCTCTTAGCCCTACCCGTCGGTCATCTCCACAGCCAGCCCGATACAAGCTCATTAGCGTCGTTTATCACCATGGGAAGAGCGCCACAAATGGACACTACACGGTCGATGTGAGGAGGCAAGACGGGTGGATCCGTATCGATGATACGGTAGTCAAGAGAACAACTGGAAGCGATGTGGTTGTAAATGATGGTCTATATAGCCCAGAGTCGCGCAAGAGGGTGGACAGCGAGGAGAATGGCTGGAAAGAGGTTAACTCAGCCACAAAGGTCGGTGGGAAAGCTACAATCACAGCTAATAACTCGCCGAAAGACGATAAGGTGGCGTACCTATTATTCTATGAACTTCATTAAAAAAGTGTTGACTTTTTTTTTTTTTCTTCCCGATCCCTCTTGTCTTCTTCGCACCCCTCCCCTCCTTCGTTAAAAAGCTGTTCGTTCCGCTCTATGTTGTGCTCAGTCATAGCACTCAACATTCTTCACAGCGCTTACCTTTCTTTGGCTTCCGGGTTGGAGGTTATTAATACATTAGTCTTCGCTGCATATATCTCCTTCCTATCTCACCATGATTCCAAAAGTTTTTGGCTTGTTTGGCGTAGCGGATAGCTCTACACTTTCTTAATAATTTATCGTTATCATTCTTTGTCATTGTTATCGACCGTCCGTCTTAAGGTAGACCTAGAGAAGGTCAGGTGTGGTTTATGAGAAGAAGGTGGATCCAAAACCAAGGCTACCTGTTCCTAGTTGCTATCTCATCCATTGGTTATAGGCCTCCCTTTATTGCACCGGGTCTCTCTCTCCTTCTCCCCCTTTTTTTTTCCCCCCCGTATTTATGTCTTTATGTGTGCATGTTCATTTACCCCCCTATTCCCCAATAGTGATGCAATTCGTTTCTGCCTGGTTAGATTTGGTTGACCAGAAATATAATGCCAGCCCTTCCCGTGTACTATATAATTGTTTTGGGTACTGTGCCAGCAAACAGGGTGATAATTATTACCACGGTAATGATCAAAATTTGTCAAATTATTATTGTAGTAAAGTGGTTTTAGAAAGATATTTTATAAATTATTTGATTTGAATGGTATTGAAATTATCCTGCTTTCCGGCACAGTGCTCATTGGAAGGTGTTATCACCTCCCCACGGAATAATCCCGTAAGCTAAAGGCCCTATCGTCCGTAGAGTTGGGAACACGAATGTAGTTGGGGCATGCATCCAGGTATAGATTTATCAGAGAACATTTCCCCCCCTCTTCTCGGATCATCCGAGCCTAACATTCATCGTGAAAGTTTGTTTTTGATGAAGTTTATAGCATGGGGGTATGCTGCCTGCACAAGGCTATCGAGATCGTCCTCCGGAATACCTTCGATAACTCCATATTTCAACTTGAGCTTCCTGGCCTGGAAGGCATCGTGCGTTACAGGGGCATAAACTCGTGAATGCTGTCGCCGACCAGTCAGATCACCTACCAGGGACTCCAGAGTTATGTAGCAGGGCGTTTACCTTGTGGTACCAGTAGCCAATATTCTCGTCACGGGTAGCATTAACAGCACAGAGCGGCATTCTAGAGATAAAGCTTATACATGCGATAACGCGATTCACGCAATCTAGCTCCGCAGTTTCTGTGTCAAAAGGGGGCTCGGAATGAAGGTTAAACGATATCAGCGTACCTCTTAGACTAATCAAATTCAAGACATTCCTACAACCCTCGCCGATTCCTATCAATACGATCTTATCCGCGTCGGAAAGACTACATTGTAATTAGTTTTGCTGTGTTTGGCTCAGAAGTTAACACAAATATGTACTCAATGTAATTGTCCCAGAGTTGGAGCATTAATGTGTTTGTGTCATCGTTGACGACGTTGTTTGCGACCCGTTTGCCGGTTTCCTATGGGATTAGAAGGTTTAAATACAAATCGTGAATTAGCTGACGGGTTACCATAGACATACCTCGTCGTTTGGTGTCACATATTTCGGGACATTGACGTCAATTGCTCCGAAATTTTCGGAGATTGCCCATTCGATAAAGGCTTTCGCTGGGTCCATCTATTGGCACTGTTAGAGAAAAGAATCACGGAACGAAAACCATAATAGTTGGCTAACTCACTACAAAAGAATTATGGGTCTGGATTGTGTCTTTCCCGGGCTCTGGTACCCCAAGGAGGTCGGCGCTATTGTAAAACTCAGCAAATTTAGATAAATATAAAGTGAAACGTGCCTTGCCGCTTACGAGTCATGAACAATTACAATTAATGTGTCTGTTTTGTCGTAATTTGGACTTCGTTTACCCAGTCAGCGGGATGAAGCTTCTACTGAGTTCGAGCGGACTTACGTAGCGAGAGCCTGGTCCTCGAAAGTCGGAGAAATAAGCTGGCTAGGGCGCACCACAAGTAGCGGGGTCATCCCATGTGTATCAAATAACACTCGGGCTTGATATTGACGAATTATGTCTTAGGGCGGTAGCATGTTAGAACAAACCTGGTCAAAGTCCAGCAGCTCACCCCTTTGTTCCCGGTAGTGACAGGTTCTTACCATGAAGCCTCCTCGCCTTGATTTTATTCGCAGAGAGACGGTCTAGCCTTATCAGCCTGCCGGCCACAACGTTTAGGAGCTTCCAGAATATCCCAAAAAAGACGGGGCTATAGAATACATACTGTTTATAGCTTTGTATTCCATACATTGCCAATATTGAGATTGCTGAATGATAACTTGGTTGATAACCTCTACTACCTTAGAGCTTGTGTGGGAATCGTGCAACGGCTGAGGCGGTTCTCCCATCAGGGTCTTCGCCACCGCGAGTGCAGAATCCGAAATTGAATTGAGGTTGTAACCACCCTATAGAATCGTTGTGAGTTGCAGGCGAGAGAGGAAGGAGGGTAGAGGTTGGGGATCAGATTACTTCAAGGCACACAGCAACTCTCCCGTTTGCGAGAGACATGAGCATGTGTGTCATATGCGCATATCCCGCCGGGGTCACTAAACACTCTCCGATTTTATCTCCAGCGGCAGCGTCAAATCCGGCGGAAACTCAAGTGTACTTTAGTAAAAAAATTTCAAAGCGGGGATTGGATTACTTACTGATGACCAAATCCGGTTGGTATTCATAGGCTATTGGCATCACCACGCGCTGAAAAGCGTAGATATAATCGGCATCACGGATCCCGCCAGTTGCCCAGGGTATATTCACGTTGCTATTGTTTTCATTCATCAATATCAGACTCAGCGTTCCGTTTCCGCTCCTTCTCCCTCTTCCGATGCTTTTGGAGACATACTAGCCAAGCCCACTACCTTCCCCGCAATACGTGAGGTCACCATCAGGGTAGGGGGGGTAGAAAGTCCCCCCTTCGAACCGATGGAGCGAAACGTACAGTACAGAGTCGTCTTCGTAAAATGCAGTCTGGGTACCATTCCCTAGAAGTTGAGCCAGCTTAGTCACAGCACAGCATAGGGTCTCCTATAGCCTCGGT
Source organism: Orbilia javanica (assembly GCA_036872735.1). Lineage (NCBI taxonomy): Eukaryota > Fungi > Ascomycota > Orbiliomycetes > Orbiliales > Orbiliaceae > Orbilia > Orbilia javanica. Next base: position 1,937,359 of record JAVHNR010000004.1, on the reverse strand, counting down.
GGTTGCCTGTATATATTTACCATGGTGGACGTCCCTAGGGTTCAAATTTCGTGAGTGTAAGTAGTTACTAAGAATTTAAGATTGCACATACCAATCCAAAATCATAATCTTTTTACACTCAGGGTTACCCTGCCGGATGACCCTTGCCGCGACGGCAACGTTATTAAAGAGGCAAAACCCCATTGATTTGTGAGGTTCGGCATGATGGCCGGGAGGGCGGACAACCGCAATAGCGTTTTTCACTCGACCGTCCCAGACAGCTTTGCACGTTTCAATCGAGCCCCCGCAGGACAATTTGGCACAAGTGAAGGACTGATTGTTATAAAACACTGAGTCTCCAGTCAAGGTTAGGTCAAGTAGAGAGGCTTTATCGAGATCTAGGATGGCATTTATTAGTTAGTTCCCAGGCTCTATACGGCTACTAACAGAGGCCTTGACTTACTTGGAAGCGTTGTAAGAAACCGCCAATGGTCAGGGGTGTGGACAAGGAGGGCCTCCTCTTCCATAACTTCCCTTGCTCTTATTCGCAACATCATATTGTCTTCGTTCTCATGTTTGGTTCGATCTTCTGGCAGCTTTGTCAAGCCAGCGGATTCAAGAGCCTGGTATATCACGTGGATACGGCGAGGGTCCTCAGGATGGACGTCTTCTTCGTCAAGGGTGGCGTGGAATCGCATTCGGACATCATAGCAAAGCCCGGTGCGTTGGGAGGGGCGTTTAGGGGTCCGCGTGTAGCCATCCGTGGAGGGCTTGGGGTAGACAGCATTAGCCCTTCGCTGCAGGAACTGCTCGGGGGTAAGTTTTGCATAACCCGACCGTGGATAGATTTTTAGGTGATCGATATGATTCGATAAGGCATCACGGGTGGCAGTGGATGGACTGGTAGGCTCGCTCTCCGGACTATTGGAAGCACTAGTAACGTGAGTAGTATGAGTGGGTTGGAGGTTCAAGGGAGGGGCATCATTCATCTGCGCGTCGTCAACCAGGGCAGGAGTCATGGTGGGGGGGATGGGGAAAGAGGCTATTGGGTCGAAGCTTAGCTTGGGGAGGAAGCTTTTCAGATAGCTTGCATGCTATGTAGAGGTTTGTTGTTTTGTTATGTTTCGTTGGAGAATGGGTATATGCCTTGGCATTGGGGTCGGTATCCGTATTGGTATTAGTTACCTACCTACTAGTGTCGGTGCACCAGAGCGGGTAGCTAATACCTAGTATGGTATAGTAACCTTGGGTAGTTTGTTTCTTGGAGTGATAAATTTCCTAAAATGGAAGAATGATTTTTTGTTTTTGGCAAAAAAAAAAAGAAAAAAGAGAGAAGCCGGCTTAGTCATCAGAGGGAAATGTGTTGCAGGCCGGGGTCAAGGGAAGCGAGGGCGGGGGTCTTAGTGATTTTCTGATTCTGGTTTGGGGGATGGGAATGGCGATCGAGAATTTCCATGGCATGTGACCCCGACTGATGGCGCCAGGCTCGCGATTGGCTCCTACCGTCCGATCCTCGTTGTACCTTATTGAACAGAGATACGGAGTATACCCCGCTGCGCAGACAACCACGGGGTCACGGCCACGGTGTACGTACATATTTTATGTAGGGGAAAAGAGGTCGACGACGTCAGTTCGCGTTCCCTGATTTTATTTTATTTTATTTTACTTTTTCAAACTCCCATCTCCATCTGTAATAGGTCGGCCAAAAATATCAAGTCGGGAAGGCCAGTCCCCAAAAAAAGGCACGCTCATGCGAGAAGACGTCACCGTTTCCAGTAGTACATAGAGCCTGTCTAAGAGGGGGGCAAGGGGAACAGAAGGAAAGAGAAAAGAAAAAAAAAAGAATCGAACCCAATCGATGGTATCTTTGCAGTGCTAGCTAGCTAAGCTGCCATGGGCCGTTGAAAATAGCCATAGATATAGCTTCCAACAGGCAGGACTAGCAGCAGCCTTCGGCCCAGCCAGCACCTCACGTTTGCCGCCCCCTTCTCACACCCCTCTTCCCCTTCTCTCTCTTTCCCCCTTCATACTACCTCAGCACCTATTTTCTCGGTTTATTCCTGATCAATTACCTATTACTTATTACTTATATTGTTTTCGCATGCCTGCCTTACCTACACACTTACCTACCTCTTACGTAGTACTATATAACCCAGACCTCTACCAAGATACCGTCATTTTCACATCCACCGCCATCGCACCCATCGTGACCAGCTCGGGAGATTGACCGGATCATCCCCTCGCGGCGCTGATACATACGCCTTATATGTACATACATACTTCTCCACCGTTCATGAAGAAATATCATCAACGCTTGGCAAAATACACGGAATTGGCTCGTGTTTGAACAAGTAAACAAAAAGTGATAAAAAGGAATAAAAACAATACCTGGTCTAATATAAAAGAAAGTCGTCATTTGAAAGGTGGGTGGGTTGTCAAATAAATACCCACACCGTAGGTACTTCAGCACCTGCCTGCCTAACGTCCAAACAGAAAATGATAGACCTTAAGCTAACCCGCAAGCAAGCACAAGGAAGCACAAAGAAGAACAAGAAGAACAAAAAGAGGAAGAGGAATAAGAGGAGGAGGAAGAGTCGTAACGTGTCGGCAGAAACCTGTTTGGTCTGGCCTGACCCGCTCTGATCTGCCCCGCCCTGACCTGACCTGACCTGCCCCCGTCCTGTCCTGTCCTGTCCTGTCCTGTCCTGTCCTGTCCTGCCTCTTATCTGGAAGATCGACGATCACCGACAACCAAGGAACGGGGCCTCCAACTCCAACTCCACCCCAACTCCAACTCCAGCTCCAAACCCAATCAACCCCAAACCCAATCTGAACGACCCCCTTCCGAGCACCCGTGCTACGTAGGTACACAGGTACCAACTTACCTACCTGGGCAGCACCGTCCCCCGTCCTAAGCACCAGCCCGCTCGCCGGGTGCGGGCTCTCTCTCCCCGGTGTGCCTGCCTGCATGTCTCCGCGTGGTACAATCGCCTGCTCCCCCAAACAGTCCTCGAGCTGCAGTCGTGGATGACCTATCTCGATATATCACACACACACCAGATATCCCGGATTCAGGAACCCCCCATCTAGCACCCCTTCCAAGGAATTCACCGTTCCATCCTTCCGCCGCCCTCCATCAATTGGATTTGGTCTTCAACAATACCTCTCATCCGTGATGTTTCGAAACAGGTATGCCTCCACCCCGCCCTTTTCTTTTTTTTCCTCTTATTTTATTTTATTATTTTATTGTTTTATTATTTTATTTTATTTTATTTTATTTTTTTTCTTTTCCCCTTTTCTTTTCCCATGCCTTTCCTCTCGGTTTCTTCAAAAATCGGTCGTTTATTCATCCATCCTTCGATCCCGTTCGGGAAAACGAACCGCAAGCACAACATGAGGCCCAGGTACTAAAGTAAATTTTACCAGACAATCCTCGCAAAAGCCTCCAGACGAGCTTTTCGAAAAGTTCCGCCTCTCTTTCCCAGATGTCACAAGCACGGCAGGCGAGCAGCTCCAATCCACCGCCAATGGGATCCATGACTTAGATATGAACCCGACTAGGTTAGTCAAGATGAGAAATAGTAATCATACTTGAATAAACCATTATCAGAAACAAATAGCTTCGCAGAATAAAAAAGAAAAGAAGGGAAAGCCGACATACTGTCTTATTGTGTACGTGCTAACTTGTATCCCCTCCACCCGCCGTCGATAAATACAGATTCGGGCAGGAAGATCTTGATCCCACACCGCGTGCAGCGGCAGAGCCCTTTCGATTCACGCCGTCCTTGCTAGACCCGACTTCCGCAGCCTTCGCAGCCTTCGCGAACCAACCGCCTGGATATTACACGCCGACTCCAGGAAATCCGCAGCCGCCTCCATTCTCAGAGCCAAATGTTGACTTGCAAACGCCCAGCATAGGCATAGGTATCGGCCCCCCGATTACCACTACTTCAAACGGGACTCTCCTCAACACGACGCAAGCATATACCACTCACGCAATCAACCCACAGCAATTCCACAACTACCACCCGTTTCTAGCCCCATCCCTTCACCAGGATTTTGCTCTTCATAACTTCGATGCCCCAGCATCACCCAAGGGATCTCCGATGGAGATATCGGGCCGGGACGAAGAAATATCCGAGCTAAAGCAAGTATTCAATGCTCCACAAGCCGTAGAAGCTAGACACAGCGCCTCACATCCAGTAGGCGAACAGTAAGTTGCGTCGAAACAACTCGGGGTCAGCAATAAATCTGCTAACGACTTTCTAGATTCAGGTTCCATGTAACATTAAATGCACCAACAGCGATGATCCGGCACCACGATGAAATACCCATCACTTACTTAAACAAAGGTCAAGCTTACACAATTAGCGTAGTTGACACCTCTCCCCCTTCTCCTATAAATGGTGGCTCCCGGTATCGTACTTTCATCAGGATATCCTTCCAAGATGAAGGACAAAGGCAACGAGCAGCCACTTGCTGGCAGCTTTGGAAAGAAGGAAGGGGCACTAATGAAGCACACCAGCGAGGCGGGAAGTTGCAAGCCGTAGAGTATGTCAGTACATCAATAAACGGAGATGACGAAAAGAAACGTGGTCGCATGGATGTTGATACTGCCTCTTTCGATGGGTTTTCTGTTGTGTGGACCCCTGCTCCGGGTGCCTTTGAAACTGTTGTCTCTGTCCGTTTCAATTTTCTCTCCACCGATTTTAGCCACTCCAAAGGTGTCAAAGGTATACCAGTCCGCTTGTGTGCAAAAACTGAATTGCTGGCCTCCGATACACCCCAGCCCCCAAACCCACCGGCAGAGGTCTGTTATTGCAAAGTCAAACTCTTTCGCGACCATGGGGCGGAGCGTAAGCTAGCAAATGACATACTTCATGTCAAAAAAACAATGGACAAACTTAAACAGCAAGCAGATGTTTCAGAAGAGCCTGGTAGTAGTAAGAAGCGAAAGGATTCTATGGCCAGCAGCAAATCATCGAACCTGGATAGCGGGAAGCCCGGCAAAGCGGCTAAGCACAAGCGAACTTGGTCTATATCATCTGCAAGCTCTACTAGTGGGAACAAGGTCAACGATGATGATCTAAATCAAAAAATCAATGCTTTGCAGGATATGTTCACAAGCACGCGCCCCGTTAGTGTTTTATATCTAAGGGGCGAAGAGCAGGATGACCCAGACCTCTACCCAGTACACCTGCAAGGTGAATCTCACGACAGCCTTGATGAAAACTGGATGAGGCGGCCTTCGGCAGCTAGCATGATGAGTAGCGCCAGTGCCTCCTCTTTTGTTTCTCCAAGCCCAAGTTCAGCATCTCTTCCAAGCCATCATGATTTCCAGTCCGGGGACCAAAGCAACCCAGACAACTTTCGTTCCGTGGGCCAGCGTTTTGCATCCACCGAAATAACAAGAGTAAAAACAAGCAATGACGCAGGTATACTTGCTGGTTGGATAGAGGCCATCGGCATCGACCCAAGCTATGTTCCACCTGCTGATCGCCAACCAAAACCTAGTAAGTGTTTTCGCCCATCCCAACTCTCGAGTACAAGCTAACAAACGGCAGTTATGTGCATATATGTCCTCAACACCATGGCAGCTTCCGGGATAGAGCAAAACTATTACAAAGCCGTGTATCTCCGCGAACGCTCGGAAGCTTGTTTGACCAACCAAATATCCATCAAGTGCGGGTTAGATCCCGCTCACATACGGCGTGTCATCCGGGTCGACGCCCGTGGCCTTCATAGCATCGTCGACGACGAAGTTGTACAAGAAATGAAGGAAGGACAGGATATGAAAGTGCAATTCCTCGATATTAGCAATGCCATGCTTTCCCCTCCGCAAACGGAATGGGCCCCAGAAATGAATGATGAATCAAAGGATATATTTGACAAAGGCTGGGAGATGCGCCTTTGTTTCTGATTCGCTCTTCTCCTTCCCTTCCTTCCCTTCCTTCCCACCCTTTTTTTTCTTCTCTCTCCATGTTTATACCACTGAGTTTTTTGAGTGGCGCTGCTGTTATAAGTCTTCATTTAGCAGGGAGGTGTCGGCGAGAATAACCCCTTCTTATCCCCACTTCTTAAAAATACTTTGTCGCGCATTGTAACCTTCAAGGTCAATTTTCGAAACCCTATTCTACATGCCAACCACGTTCCACTGGCGATTAGTACTATGATGGAATTACCCGCGTTAGCGTTAGCGTCTATCTATTGAATAACCAGATACGTGACACCCTAGAACTCTCATCTGTGCTTTGTTGATAGTTTATCCATGAGAATACATCCTATGCACAGCTTGAATAGCTGATCCGGGTCCTGTAAAGCAACCCCCAAAACACCCGACATGGGTTAAAGCATACCTCTGGGGCGATTGGAGGACTATTGGAACAGGGAGAAAATGCGGACCCCTTCCCGAGACAAGTGTAATTGCAATAAATAATCGGGACTAGGTAGTTAAAAAATATTATCCCGTGAACTAAAGCCAAATCGTGTCGCTTAGAATGCCACCCCCTCGTGAAACACAAGTGAGAAGTGGTACTAAGGAAGGTGCCCATCAGGTATTTCATAGCGAGATGGAGAAGGAAACCATGCAGTAGAACCCTTCCGATGAGCAAGCAACCCCCACGTTCCACCGACCTAAGTTATTTTCCTATGCCTTTCATACATATAAAATAGTGAATGAATCGACCCACTAATTTAGACAAATGAGTAAATCTATATTCAGGGGATTGGGGATGATACCTTACCTGTCCAACAGTACCCGAGACGCCAACGACTCTATAACCCCTCGGAGGTATCATTGTGTGCCTACTACTTGTAAGCATCCCACGAGCTAAACGAAGGACATGCCATATACTTATACATACAACGAGCCACCACTAGAATTGCCAAAAAATGGTGAACGACGGCCAAGGGTAGTAAGAATGTCGCAACCATCCACCCAAAAACCGCTTCTGACAGAGAATCCGAGAAGGGTCTCCCCTCTTCTCGTATCTAAGGGGAATTCAGAACATGACCCCCCCCGGTTCCCAAATAATGATGAGGAACCATCATCAAAAATAAACTCGATACCATTCAGGCTAAAATTGGGATGAGTTAGAGAAATAGTAGGTTAGGGGAGGCACAAACTTACGCCGAGCCAGAGTAGGCGCGAATAACATTAAGAACTTTGTTCGATCCAATCGGCAAAATCGCTTCGCTACGGGATCCTCCACCCAGGCCCAATTTCATGCCCTGATAAGCCTTTTCACCCCCAGGGAGCTTGAAAGAGCTCTGGGCGGTTTCCATGAAATCTTCAATGTCCACTTTTCCGTTACCAATAGTGAATATACTCAGCTTTATTTTCTTTGATTTCTCAGCAGGGTGAATTTTGGATAGAACCTCGGAAACTGAAATAGTGAGATTACGTTCCACTTTTGGGAATACTTCACTAGAGAATTATCAGAACCCCTTTGTCCCTGAACAAGGTCGAATTAACCTACTAGTAGTTTTGCAACGTCTCATTAATATATATTTCAACCCATGCGACCCCGGTTGACGAAACTATGATAGCAGCAACGCCCACACCATATACCTGGGGTTTGTCGGATTCGAATAGAAAAGGAGGGTCAGAAGTTGATTTGAAACATGGGTGAAATCTAAATCTCAATATATCCAATCTGTGCCAGTGGCATTCGTCTTGAGGCATACAGAGGCTTCGCTGCTCTATTAGCCCAATTGTCGAGTAACTAAGGCAAATTTTATACATACCGTAGGCCGGGAGCCTTCGTTCTGGTAGAATATGATTCCTTCAACACCTCATTTAAACATTGATGTGCATACAATAGGGCATCGGGGGTATATTCCTACCCTCATCACGAATGATCTGTTAAGCTTGATGTAGTCACGAACCTAGTAGGTCGAACAGATAAGAATAGACTCTTCTCTGTTCTCGATGGGAATCTCGACTGACCATGATACCATCTGGCTGGTGAGGACATCCGAAAGCATGCCCAACTTCGTGAAGGAAGGCCCCAATACCGATGCAGCACGCTTCCCTACTTCCCTATAAGCAGGGGTCCACGATTGTGAGTGCAATACGGCACTTACCAGTATGAACCAGATTGTCCTGCGTCATTAGCAACGATTCTAGTATCGATTCTTGTGCAGTCGGTGAACTTGGAAAATTAGCTTACGAATCCCTTAGTATGTTCGAGCGAGCGAGCTTACGGAAGGAATGACATCCTCTATGAATGCCGGCCAAGTGTGGAGTGAATGGCTGCCAAATATACCCATCTGAATGAACCCAGACCCCCCACCGAGGGCTGCATGGCCAGTAATGACATTTGATGAAGTATCCCATTTTGAATCGAGGATTAAAACAGCAACATATTTCTTTTCATAAATTGTTTTTGGTGCGAAGTGCTTTTCTACAGTTTGATAAGCAATATCCCACAGCTCTCCCGTCCGTTTCCCATTTGGATTTTGCTGTGCGATGTCGAGGTCTCTAATTTCGGCGACAGTTCTTTCTGAACGGAGAACATGAACTTTGGGTACCATTCTAGGTATTTTATCACGATGAGAAATCGACTCCGCAGCCCACGTTTCTTCAAATCTAAAGGTTCGTCGCCCAAATTTATTCTTTGCCATTTCTTCCGCGGTATACGCCTGCCAAAGATATGCTGCCATCCGAAACTTCCTGGTAGCGGTATCTAGTCCGTTACCTTGGGTTTTAATTTTATCTGCAGGGCAGTCAAATGTGGCCGGGGAGTCGCTTCCAAGGAGGATGACCAGGTGGAGAGGCGGGGCAGCTAACGGCATCATGTGGATAGTCATATGCGACTTTGACACCGAGGTTGTCCTAGAGGGCGTGTATTCGAGGTGCAACCTATTGGGGCCGGGTTCAAGGTAGATTAGTGCACGGAATAATCCATCAAATACAGGCCAAGACGTCGACGGGAAACTCTCATGGTGGTGATGAATGATAACCGTCCCGTCCTGTGGCCGTTCAGGTGGCCCACATTGGCCAAACACCAACAATACAGAGGCAAAAGCCCAGGAGCCATCGCTAATGGAAAGTATCCGGGGGGCATTCGGTGATACGGGTTGGGTTGGTTGTATGATTGCAGCGTGTGGGTTTACCTAGCCACCAAACCAGGATTTTTCGTAAGTAATAATAATATAATAGCAAGAATAATAATCTTTATCAAATTTGTCGACTGACTATTCATCTTTTGCATACATATGTGGATTGGCGTTGTAACACCGGAGACCCCAGATCCTCGCCAGGCCATTCCTTCGAATTCGGTTTCGGGGGGATTGGTGGGATAGACTGTTGTGCCGACATAGACCCGCGAGCGGAATCGTTCCAGGCGGTGCCAGCCGATACAATGGATGGCGAAGAATTAATGGATATTGTTGCTCCGCTCGCTGCATCATTGGACCCTCGCCGCTGGCAACCCGAACTGCCAGCGCTAGAATCTGATGATGCAATGTTTAGGCTCTGACGGGAACCCCGTCGGAGATTCGTAAGTTTGAGCTTGTTCAACATGGCAGCAGGTCTGTTGCGACTATGAGAGGTAAACACATCCAACTTTTGCGCCCTTGTAAAACGTGAAACGGTGTTGCATCGGGATGAGGAAGTATTGATATTGAGGCTGGAGATGGTATCGGATGTGGATTATGTCAGCAAAAACGCGGATACGAACCATCCCGGTTTTTGTACGGTGCAACGACACGTTTTTGGTGATCGAAGAAGATAACAGTCCGTCGTCACGGTGAATGACGTCGAGCTGCATCAAGGCAAAATTGCCGAGCCATCGCTACGAAGGACTGACCAGGTACCTGGGTACCTGGACAGGATTTCCTCCCGGCCGCCGACCAGCAACTAGCTTCAACAACAACCCTCGGCCTTCCATGCAAATCGGTTGCCCGTGGACTCCGCGGCAAACCTTGACAAACCTAAAAATTACCACACCTCAACACGATCACGGTAATATATCGCGGGAGAAACAGCCAATCACAAATCAAAAATTCAAGAACCAACCCGAAGAGGCTGCGGTAATATAACACCCAAGAATCTTGGAAGCCATGACTCGGTTGTTGAATCCGCGGAGTTTTTTTGGGACCTGTCGCGTTCCTGAATTTCGGTCTTCTAAACCCCGGGTAATGAGCGAGATGGCATTCATACACTCTGTAAGTCACGAAGCAAGCATCAGTACTGCTATAAAACAACCACTCGCCGGCACCTTCGACTCAGGCCGGATTCCATTGACGAGCAGATACTTATAAATCAGACGAGACGATACTTATAATTGAAAGGTGCACAATCAACAAGGCCTAGCCGGCAAAAAATGGACCATCTACCCTCTATTGTGAGGGATAACGAAAAGGCCCAGTTCGAGAATGCCAACCAAGCGCCCAGCTTAACCATAGCCAATAACAATGATCTAACTCAGGAAGAGGATGAGGTCCTTGAGCTTGCCCGAAAGTTCACCATCAAATCGATCCAAGGTTCTCACGAATCGCCTTTCACAGCAGCACCAGACGGTCCACTAGACCCAAAAAGTCCCAACTTCAAAGCCAGGGAGTGGGCAAAGGCGTTCTACGATGTCAGGTACAAGTCAAATGATGGGATCCCTCCTAGAGTTGCCGGGTTTGCATTCAAGAACTTGAATGTTTGGGGGATGGGTTCGGTGACAGATTACCAGTCCAGCGTCGGAAATGCGATTTTCAAGCTTCCATCCTTGTTCGGCTATGGCCAAAATAAAATTGACATTCTTAGGGATATGGACGGGCTTTTGCTCCCAGGTGAAATGCTTTGCGTGTATGTCATACGCTGTTACATATACACGAACCAGTAGCTGACCAAGGTTATCATATAGTCTCGGCCCGCCAGGTTCCGGGTGCTCTACCTTACTCAAGACAATAGCAGGGGATACCCATGGCCTTAAGGTCAGCCCAGACTCGCTGCTTAACTACCAAGGAATCACTCCCCAAAAAATGACAACAGCTTTCAAGGGCGAAGCCATCTACACAGCTGAGGTCGATGCACACTACCCCCAGTTGTCTGTTGGTGATACCCTTTACTTCGCCGCTCTAGCCCGTGCCCCCAGCACAATCCCCGGCGGCGTCGATCGGAGTTTATATGCAACACACTTGCGAGATGTTATCATGGCGATGTTTGGCATTAGTCACACTATAAACACGAGGGTCGGGAATGATTTTGTTAGGGGGGTTAGTGGGGGTGAGAGGAAGAGAGTCACGATTGCTGAAGCGAGTCTGAGTTACGCCCCTCTTCAATGCTGGGACAATAGTACGAGAGGCTTGGACTCAGCCAATGCCATAGAGTTTTGCAAGACGCTGAGAACTCAGAGCGATGTATTCGGGTCAACAGCTTGCGTAGCTATCTACCAATCCCCACAAGCGGCTTATGAAGTAAGAAATTCCCATAAAAGCGAACTCGTATATACTAACACATTCCCGACTTAGTTATTCGATAAAGTCACAGTGCTTTATGACGGCCGGCAGGTTTATTTTGGAAAGGCTGCCGAAGCAAGAGCATACTTCATAAATCTCGGCTTTGATTGCCCAGAATCACAGACGACGCCTGACTTTTTAACGTCAATGACCAGCCCTGCCGAAAGGTTGATCAGATTGGGTTGCGAAACAACCGCTCCCCGAACTCCGGATGACTTCGTGAGGTGCTGGAGAGAGAGCACTGAGTACAAACAACTGATTCGGGAGATAGACGATTATCACGAGAAGCACCCCTTCAACGGCGAACACTTCCAAAATTTCTCTGGGTCAAGAAAGGCAGAAAAATCCAACAACCAACGCGAGAACTCACCATACACTTTATCCTACATATCGCAGGTCAAACTTTGTAACTGGAGAGAGCTCCAGAAACTGAAGAACGATCCATCGATCCCAATCGCAATGTTGGTAACGAATATCTTCGAAGCCTTAATCATCGCTAGTATTTTTATAAATCTACCCCAAACGACGGCTTCTCTTTACCCCCGGGGTGTGGTGTTGTTTATGATGATACTTTTGAGTATGCCGCTTCTTTTTATGAGAGGACGATTAGACGCTAACAATGATTAGACGCTTTCTCTTCCCTGATCGAAATAATTTCACTATATGCTAAACGCGCAATCGTCGAGAAACACAACCGCTATGCTTTATACCACCCGAGTGCGGAAGCTTTGTCGTCTTTCGTTATGGACCTGCCCTATAAGATCACGAATGGCCTAATAACAAATATTATTTTATATTTCACGACCGGCCTACGTCGCGAAGCGGGGCCGTTCTTCTTCTTCTTCTTAATATCTTTTACTATGACACTCGCAATATCAACCTTTTTCCGCTTCTTCGCTTCGGTGACGAAGACCGTTGACCAAGCGATGGCTCCTTCGTCCATTATTATTATTGCTCTTGTTCTATATACCGGATTCGCGATTCCGGTTCAGTATATGAAAGGATGGGCATCTTGGATCAGGTGGATAAATCCAATAAGTTATGGGTTTGAAAGCGCCATGGTGAACGAGTTCCACGGCCAAGACTATTTATGCTCCACATATATCCCTTCCGGTCCGGCATACGATGGTGTGAACCCAGAACAGAAGACATGTGCCTCAAAAGGCTCGTTTCCGGGGCTTGATGTTGTCAGCGGGACGGCCTACATTCAAACCACCTTTGGGTTCCAAGAAAATCATAAATGGCGTAATTTTGGGATTCTCATCGTCTTCACTGTGGGACTCATGATGTGTCACCTCCTCACATCAGAGTTGGTATCTTCTGAACGCTCAAAGGGGGAAGTTAAAGTGTTCAAAAGAGGTAAGATGCAGAGGGAAAGGGCAAAAAGAGAACATGAAGATGAGGAGGCGGGGAGGTCGGTACCTCCATACCGCTATCAGGAGCATGACGACAGCAGTGGCTCGCCCCAGCCTTCGACAAAACAGAGCTCAATTTTCCATTGGGAGGATGTCTGCTACGAAGTACAAATTAAGGGGGAACCCCGTGTCATTTTGGATCATGTTGATGGGTGGATCAAGCCAGGGACACTGACAGCCTTGATGGTATGGAAACTATCCCAGTGATTAGATCGCGCATTCTAGGCTAACTTCGAGGGGCATAGGGTGTGTCCGGAGCCGGGAAAACCACCCTATTAGACGTTCTAGCTAGCAGAACTACAGTCGGTGTCATCTCGGGAAATATGTTCGTGGACGGACGTGAGCGTGATGGATCTTTTCAGCGAAAAACAGGCTATGTACAACAACAGGACCTTCACCTTCATTCATCAACGGTTCGAGAGGCACTGGAATTTAGTGCCCTATTAAGACAACCTCCACACTACTCCAACGAAGAAAAGATAGCCTATGTGGATTATGTTATTGACTTGTTGGGCATGACCCACTATGCAGACGCAGTCGTTGGAGTACCAGGATCTGGGTTGAACGTTGAAGAGAGAAAACGCTTGACAATTGGCGTAGAAATTGCTGCACGGCCAAAGCTACTGTTATTCTTAGATGAGCCTACGTCAGGATTGGACAGCCAAACTTCGTGGTCAATTTGCAACCTGATGGAAAAGCTAACAAAGTCCGGACAAGCAATTTTATGCACCATTCACCAGCCTTCTGCTATGCTCTTCCAAAGATTTGACAGGTTACTACTATTGGCGAAGGGGGGGAAGACAGTTTATTTTGGGGAGGTGGGGAAAGACTCGAGCACGCTCCTAGACTACTTCGCCCGTAACGGTGGCACGCCTTGTGCAAAAAATGCAAACCCTGCTGAATACATGTTAGAGGCTATCGGTGCAGCACCTGGGACACACTCCGAGGTCGATTGGCCGTTAGTTTGGAAGCAAAGTCCGGAGTATCGTGAAGTCCGGGCGGAATTGACAAGGCTCCGGGATCTCGTCAACACCCCGTCAACGACTGCAGACGAAGCCATTTCTGGCCACCAACAGTTCGCTGCCCCTTTCACCGCCCAACTCTTCCAGGTTCTCAAAAGAGTGTTTGAGCAGTACTGGAGAACGCCATCCTACATATATTCTAAGGTGCTTTTGGCAGTCGGCTGCGTAAGTAAAGCTCTAGCTTGCGAGAAGTTCTTAACAATGCTAATTCCCTCCAATTCAACAGTCTATGCTGATTGGCTTTTCCTTCTTCATGAGCGAAAATACGATGCAAGGCCTAAATAATCAAATGTTTGGCGTCTTTTCTTTTATATTCGTCATAATCACGGTTGTTATGCAAATAATACCTGTCTTTGTCACCCAAAGAACGTTGTACGAGGCCCGAGAGCGACAATCGAAAACTTACAGTTGGCAAGCATTTATCATTTCGAATCTGATAGTTGAATTTGCATGGAACTCTGTGCGTATCCCCAAAATTGCCACATTATATGAATACTGACCATGTGTAGGCGATTGGAATTTTATGCTTTTTTGTTTGGTACTACCCAATGGGACTTTATAGAAATGCCGAATATACTGATGCAGTCCATTCACGGGGATTGCTTGTCGTTCTCTTGATATGGGTGATATTTATGTTTGCAAGCTCTTTTGCAATCATGATGATTTCTGGAGTCGAAAATCCGGAAGTGGCCTCCGCTAATGCGAACGCGCTGTCTATTATGGTAAGAACATTTCCCGGGCTTTGGAGTTAATTATGTCACTGCTGACTTCTTGGAGATGTACGCCTTCTGTGGTATTCTGGCTGGGCCAAAAACTCTTCCTAGGTTCTGGATTTTCATGTATCGTGTTAATCCTCTAACATACTTCGCGTCAAGTTTCATGACCACAGCTCTAGCAAACGCACCGGTTTATTGTGCTGAAAACGAATACCAGGAATTCCAGGCACCAGAGGGGTTAACCTGTGGCGAATATTTAGAGCCGTACATATCCGAGGCAGGCGGTTATATATTAGATCCTTCCGCCTTGGGCTTGAAGAATTGCCAGTACTGCCAAATGAACGGAACAAACACATTCTTGGTAGGCATAAATTCTGACTTTTCAGAAAGATGGAGGGATTTTGGGATTGTATGGGTTTACGTTATCTTCAACACTATCGTTGCTATTCTTTTTTACTGGCTGTTTAGAGTACCAAAGGGGAAGAACTAAATCTATAAAGCTAGGATCAAATCAATCTTGAGGTTCCGCAATCCAAGTCAAGAGTCAGATGAATCCAAGATAGGATATATGTATCATTAGTCTCGGTGGTCCCGGAATTCGGCTTGCTGTTCAAAAATATGTTCCTTGACTTTTGGCCCTAGGAATTACCTTACCCTCAATCCTAGAAAAAATTGTTTCCTCCTCTTTCATATATGGTATACATTTTTCATAATCGGGATAATCACGTTCTATGCAGCAACATATATAATAATTTATCTCGTATTGTCACACAAAGTGGGGCAGCAGTATATTTCATTCAGTTATTCTTGTCACCGCAGCATTTATTCCTTTTTCCAGTTTACTTCCAAGCTAGAGCTCAAGCCCTGTTGCTATGGAAGTGTTAATTAAGCTCAAGCATTGATGATATAGTGGTATTGAATTTAATAGTGTCATGATGGTTATTGTTTGATGATGTCCTTCGATTTCTCCCCAAAACTAGCCAAAGAAAAATATTGAATCTGAACATATGATAGTTTTTAACCGTGGTCTCATATATTGTCGAATGGTCATTTGAATTACAAAACATAACCAAGATTTACATACCTGTATCTGCACAGGAAACCAGACTGCATGATACTTGTTCCCAAACGTCGGGGCTAACAAAAAAAGAAAAATAAAAATAAAAAAAGAGAGGGAAAAAAGGGAAAGAGAAAGAGGAAGGAAAGGGAAAGAAAAAGAAAAAGAAAAAGAAAAACGAAAAGGCGGGGAACAAGGAGACATCTCGGTGGAGCTCCACCTAACAAATTTCGTCACCATCCACATTCCCTGCAAAACCGCTAAACTCACACATATAACCAAGAGCTTTGGCATCAACACTCTGGTTCATCATAGCTCCGAACAAAATTTCCTTCTTAGAGGCCATCCCAGCCAGGAACATGCTCTTGAGGCCATCCGCTTCTGTATCCAGAAGATTCAATGATTCAATCGAGCCCAGTAAACCATCGAAGTTGTCATCATTTGTTGAAGTTAAAGAAAGATTGCGTAGAACAGTCGCTCCCCGCTGGATAATGCGAGAGAAAGGTTGTCCATCATCCGGATATGATGCCCCTCGACTATTCATAGGTCTAGATACTTGTTGTTGTGTGCACAAAAAATAAACTAAACGGACAAGACTATGAGAAAAGCCATCTTCCGATGATAGCCATGAGAGCGCAAGATGAGAATCCTCCTTTGCAGCAATCCCCGAGAGAATCTCTGCTGCAAGCATACCCTGTTCCAAGTAAGGCTTCCGAGCTTCAACAGCCTGAGGTAGCATCATACGCACGTTATCAGCCACGGGAATAGGTGATATAGCAAGGGCGAACGAACGTGTGAGGAGATCCCAAGGCCGTTCCATGTTTGGTTCAGAAGCGAAGAGTTCCTTAAAATAACCACGATTAGGGTCATCCCGAACTAGAAGCTTCGCCAAACTATCAACCGCCGGAGGGAGATAACGATGAATCGATGGATGATAAGACGCAAACATGGGCAATATCCGCCCCGATGAATATGGGCCTGGCTGGGGCGCAAACGACAGGATAAATCGCAATAGTCCAAGCGCCTCCCGCTTTCCAGGCAGAATTATAGATTGTGAAAGGTTGGAGAGGAATATTATCATATCTTTCATGAAGTCAAGGGTATTGTTGTTCGACCGGAGAAGCATTTTCGTTTGGCATATTACATCGATGATGCTAGCAACGAATTTAATGACACCGCTTTCCGCTAAAGGGTCGTGATTTGATTCAAAAAATGACAAGTTTCTGAAGATAGTTGTTATGGCGATAAGCCTGTCGGCGGCTCTATCCAACTCGTAAGACCGGCTTCCAACCTTTGGTACTGCGAGCAAAGTATTGGCTTCTTGTCGGCAACCCCGAAGAACCTCTTCATAAGGTGGAAAAAGGGGGTCAATGTCCAGCATCACAACGCTCTCCTTTAATAGCGAGACTTCCGACTCTGCCACATCTACAAGGGTCTCGACCAAATCCTCGCAGCTCTTGAGGGATAAGGACCACTGCGACTCAACTGACACTGTTACAAGCGTATCTAATGCCAGCCTAACCTCTGCCTGTAGACCCGACTTTAGACTCATAGTAAGGGCGTGGACATCGATTATCCCAAGTTCGTTGAATGTCGGGACAGTTGGGCGCAGATGCACAATCTCCGCTCCAATCCCACTCAAGACCGCAACATCAACGCCGCCATGCGTATCAAGTACTCGTACTTTTGGGTTGAAGTGAAGGTTGTGCTTTTCCCGCGGTGGAGTTCCAGTGGAATGGACACCATCAGGCGGCTGAGATATCCCCCCAGGAATCGATTGAAGTGATAAGCTCTTGTTTGGAGCTTGTGTTTGGCTAAATGATGTAGCTCCTGGGGCGGCCGTGGGAGGGTATGCCGAATGGGCGGCCCCAGATGGGATAGCCTTGCTTCCCGGTAAGCCACCCTGGAACGGAGTGTTTGGACTCTGGAAAGCTCCCGGGGAGGGAGTTTGGAAATTCCCGGTACTAACTTCTTGGGAGGGTTGTTTAGTTGGGCTTTGGGATGTTCCATGCGCCTGTTTTCCCATTCCTAAATGTGACACCGGATTTGCAGCTGGGGCTTGCATGGGTGCACTCTGGTGGGCCTGTGTGATTTTTCGATACGCATCCTCAAATGGCGCTAAATTGTTCTGGTACGCTTGGGCTAATTGCTCTACTACACCGGGATGTACCTCTACGTTTAGTTGCAGGCTCTGCCCAACAGAAGCCCATTGGTTTGTTGCTGTTGTGCTCCGGTGGCCTCCAAACCGCTGAACAAGTAGATACAGGGAAAACAGGTGTATCTGTCGATCCCCCAGGAGAATCGTGAGGCTTGTGACAGGCGTGCCCCGTTTCTGCATAAAATCCTGCAGAGACCTTGCGAATTGGTCAGGGTTTGGGCCACCCCGTCCCGCTATTTTAGCATTCGGGTTTGGATGCGAACCCGGCAACGTCGACACGGCGATGTTCCTTCCATGGTGCTGTATCATCGGGCCCTGCCCACTTTGGATTTGGACTGATTGTTGCATCATTTTTTGCTGCTGTTGCCTCTGCATCTGGTTGTACATCGCCTGTGCTCCTGGGTTAGATTGGAAATTTTGGGCCATATTCATGGCCTGGCCCATCCCGTTCGGAGGAGAGAAAGCACGCTGCCCTTGGATCGTGAAGCCAGGGTTTGGTTGTGGTTGTGTGGGGAACCCGTGGGGGGTTACGCTCCGAGTAACACTGTGCTCGGAGTTTGGGGATCCTTGTTGCATGAACATGTGCTGTTGGTTAGCTGGGGAGAAAGGACTCGGGGACTGAGTAGCCATCCGTTTGGGCGGAGGGGGCTGGCCAGGGCCAGCAACACTACTCGAATTTGGCGTTTTGTAAACTTGGCTTTGCATGATGGGTGATGGCGTACCGTTATTCGGAGCACCTTGACTGAGCTGGGGGATAAAAGAAGGGGTTGCACTAAGAGGTCTCTGAGGCACATTCGGGTTTGCAGCTCCGTAGAGATGGTATACTTGGTTATTGGGGACTGGTCCGACGCTACTCTGCGGGGTTTGAGAGCGGGAGCCTGGTAAAACACCAGGGGTCTGGCGTGGCGAGATGTTGACAGAATCCTCGCGCGGCCGCGCTCTCTTGAGGGGAACAACTGAATTTACATGGTAAGATGAAGCCTGGAACCCCGGCGATGGATGTCGAGAGTTCCCATTGTGCATTAGCGACGCGTGAGATGGCTGCTGGGCGACAGGGGAATGCTGTGCATGCTGACTCTGAGGATTCTGCTGGAACTGCATTGGATCCATAGATGATGGCATCATCATGTTATTAGAAGTGTCCATCTCGGCGGGTATCAGAGCGGAAGGTGACGCGTCTCGGTCGAAGGTTCCTTCGGTGATGGCTTTGTGGAAACTAAGGCTGATAGCCTGATTCGCGCGGATGTCAAGCAGCAGGACTCTGGGCTTCCGCAGAGTAAAAATAATGCGGCTGCGCTAGAGCAGCGTTTTGACACATAAAGGACAACAGGGCTGTTCTTCTGCCTTGTCGGAGACAATTGATGTCTGCGAGAGCGGTGAAGTGAGGCGATGTGAAGTGGGTGAAGCGGCGAGATGGTGAAATGAGATGCGATGAGGTGAAGTGAGGTGAAGTGAGGTTGGGCAAATGTGGCGAAGCGGGTTCCATCGGCCCTGCCAACTAGGATCATTAAATTTCGGGAGAAAGAACCGACCAACTAGTGGACAAACAAACCTCCGACGACCTCACCGCAAATAACAACATCGTCGGCCCACGCCCTACAATCAAGAATCATGTCCCAAGATTTGCCCCCCACCGGAGGCTACGGCCCCATCCAATACCGGGTATGAGCAGACTCGTCTTCAAATACACACATTGGTGCACTCTAACTAACCCATGGTTCAAAAAGCGGAATCTCCCCCCACGTGGATTCCGCCCTTCCTTCTATATTTTCGCCACCCTTGCGATATGCTCCTGGGGGTTCTACCGGGTCATTGACGGAAATCAAGAAAAGCGGTATGTGACCTCTCATCCGTGCTGGGCCCCGGTCATAGGCGCCAACGGACTGGTTTACGAATGCTGGTCTTCACAGGGAATTACTACGTGAGAAACGATGGGCACGTATTCACCTCACGCCCGTTATGCAAGCGGAAGAGGATAGAGATATGGTTCGAAGAGTGTGGGCGGGCGAGCGGCGAGAAGAGCTGCTAATGCAGGATGTGAAGGATTGGAAGTTTGGCAGTGTCTATAATTCCAACAGGTAACTAGCCTTAAAATCCCTAACCCCAATTCAAGTCCTCCGGATTTAACAATACTCTCTTCAAATCCCAGATTTGTACGGCCGACCTTTGTACCAACTCCCTCTCAAATAACTGCTGGCCGGCCCCCACATGTTGTGCATGAAGCGGACGGGGACCAATGATCAATTTCGACCAATTCACAAACCGTCACGAAAATGAAATTGATATAGCGTTGGCGTCTCCTCCCGCACCCCCTGCTTCCCCTCCCCCCCTCATACCCCCCCCGGCGCATTTAAAATAACATATCTCAATATAAAAATGCCGTAAGGTTGTACATATTTTTATTTAGCAGAGTTGATCTCAACCACCGGCCGAGGCGCAGCAAGGCTAGACTCGGCTTATAACTAAGCTCTGCATGATAGAACTAGAATTATCAACAGCCATTCTAATCACTAGTAGACGAATCAAAGAAAAGCAGTAGGAAATGCTACACAAGAAAAGAAAAATAAAAAAGGAAATAAAAAAGAAAGGAAAATAAAGAACGACGCCTTGCGCACCATGGGTTATGCCACGAGTACGCTCCCGTGAGAATGGCCCCAATGACACCAAACGTGGGGGCAAAGCTCCAAGGCATCCACTCAAGAATACTTACATTACCAAATACTAAATAATTCTACAGCCTACGTTTTTAACCATATCAAAATAAGTATCATCCTCAAAGGTCTGAAGGAATCGTTTAACACCAGTCGCTTTGAGTGTTTGAGTGCCGCTAGGGTGCCACCATTTCAGAATTTGGGTTTCATCCTCGTATGTCCACCTGCCATCCGAAATTTCCACATCAAGCTTATCCCTCGGGAAATGATACAAGGGGATGAAAATCTCGGATGGTGATAACTCTGTTGTTGCAGTTGCATTGATAGCCAATGAGAACATGGACTGTGCCAGGTTAAAAGAATATGCAGTTGCAGCGCCAGAGATCTTGACAGGAGCCGGCCGGATAAAAGCATCTGCTGCCCTAGTCCCTGTAGATGTTCCAATTGAAGTTGACGAGCGTTCAATCGACATTGGTGCATTCGATAGGGTGCCCTTTATGGAGCTAGAATCGATCGCATTAGGCGTATCTCCTGGGCTATCATGATAAGGTTCGAGGGCTGGGCACCCATTACCATCCCTGTCTGGCACAGTATCATCCCGACCATAGATGCTTAAATCTTCCCCATTCCATTGATCGCCCCATTCATGGTTATTCTGCCGACCAGTCAATAGGTAAAATATCACGCCGTCACGAGGAGGGAAACTTACGAGAGCGCAATAGTTCCACCATGTATACGATACTAGTGACCCCTCTAACGCGAAGTGGTTGGCATCAGAAGCTCGGGTTTGTGAAGTATAATCACCAGTCTTATACGCATATTTATCGTCCATGTCATATGGTATCCCAATCTCCGAAAACAAACATGGAGTTGGGCCTATATTATCAAGGCCCTCTTGTTTCATCGCAGTGAGCTGCTCTTTCATTGAGTTTCTAATAGCTGTCTCGCCGAGCTTGACCGCGAAAGCTGGAGACAAATAACGACCTCGTAAGACACCAAGAACATCGACGTTGAAGAATCTGTTCCTGTAGAGTGTGAGTCATCGCCCAAGTATCCTCTAGTAGAACAAAGGAAAAATTACCATTTTTTCGACATGAGGGTGAGTCCATCGTAGTAATGAGGCGCATAGACTATGCGGCCCAATGCTCTTGTTCCTTCGTCCAGTACTGGGGGGATTACCCAGACTGGTGGTTGGAGCAGCAGCAATGAATTTTGATGTACACTCCGAATGCCATGTGCCCAGCGCTTCCAATGGTCCATAAAGTACGAGTTGCAGAAGACACTAGCATCAATGACTTGGCCAGCTGGTGTTTTGCTAAAATAGTCAGGGCGCAATAACTCATCCGTTGCTGGGTCCCAAATACCGTGTTGGGCCCAGATGCATTCGCCTAGTCGCCACCCCGGGTCCCTTTTCCAGCCATACTCCGTATCCAAATAGTCCGGAGCAAGCCATGCTGAAGTCCCCTTAGGGTCAACGAGTATTTTTCCAGTCCGGTACGAACCCATAGAGCCAAGCTCCCAGGTTTCTATTTCACAGGCCCTACCACTGGCTGTCAAAATAGCCTGCCAAGCAGTCGGGGATGTGCCCTTTTGCAATTGCTGGTCAACGGGGATCTTGGTTAGATCTCGGTACCCGATAAGTCCGTGGTTCGGTTCATTGAAGGACTCCCATCCGATGACAGCTACATCCTCCAAATCACCCGCCTCTTTGATCCGTCGAGCGAGATGGATGGCGGCATTTATGTAGTGTGATTGGAGATAATCCTGAATGTTCTGGCCGTTGATAATGGCCTTAGGGGCAAAATCACGACCTGCAAAAAATAGAGTGAACATAACTTGACAAACCATCCGGGTATAGTTTGTTGCCCATATCATTCTCGGAAACTCAGCAGGATCCCTATAAGTATTGTGCACAAGCGCCGCTTCAGTAACATCGAATGTTCTCGGGTTAAACCCTGCGGCATAGAGTGTCCACATCGGCGCCCCAGAGCCCCCAGAAAAGCGCGACCACTATGTAACCATAAGTATACAATAATCAACCATCATTGGATGCAGGGAAGCTGGCGTACCACGTCTTGATGTGGATCTAAAAACACGTAGAACCCATACTGCTTAGCCTTCCGCAAAACCTCGACGGTAAAACTAATATATTCTTCGTCATAAATGCCACTACAAAAGGGTCAGTAGAGCTTATTGCCATTCCATGTATTGGGGAACGTACGGCCCTCTTGCTTCCAATGCTTCCCACGTGTACAAGTACCTCAAGGTGTTATAGCCCCAGTTCCTCAGGCGCCGAAAATGTGTGTCGGCATCGTCAAGCGGGAAGGGTCGGCCAACGAACGAAACGCTATCGCCGTCAAAGAATTTATCAGAAACATGTGAAGGTACCCCTGGTGTTGCTGGGAATTTTGTGTCAGCGGCAAGATTTATGCCTCGGAGGAGAACCTCGCGTCCATGCTTGTCAGTAAACCTAGTGCCCTCAACAGCTAAACTCGCAGGCATGGCAGACGTTCCAGCAGGTTTTATGGCCTAGGGAGAAATTAATAACAGTTTATTGGTCTGGGTATTGGTTAGTGATGAAGTTGATGACTCGAGCTCGAGCATACGGTGAACATCGAAGATATTATCGATGGGACACAAACATCGCGTGGACAGTTCACAGGGTGCAACATCTAGAGCCACAGACTTGGCAGACCTCAACGCACCAGCCACCACTACTAATCGGAACATCCTGCGTCTACAGTCGACACCTAGCCAAAAGTACGCAAACGGTAGCGGTGAATCCTCCTGGCATAATGGTTTTTAGCTACTAGCATACATCGCACCTAGCAACAATAATATGGGCACATCAATATCCCAGCTTCGAAAACAGAATTTCTAGGGTTCAGCTGGAGCTCTCAGCCCGCCAGATATCAAATTCCTATAAGACATTTCGGGGGGAAGCTGGATGATGTACCCTGCTAACCAAGGGCCTTGACGCATAAACTTGCAAAATCTATTCCATCTCATCCACCACGTGACACAGCAACCGCGAAATTACCTTTACCGATAAAACTCGAACCTAGTGCGACATTAGCTGGGTGGACCATAATAATCCAGATATATTCAAGGGTATAGTACTTGTCCGCTTCAGTTCCACCTTTCACTTGGCTTGAGTAAGCATCGTCAAGATCTGCCTGTATGATATTGTACCTATTTTTCCGAACCGCCCGACTAAGCTCTGTTAGCTATCATGTTGTAGCCCCTTTGAGGGTGCTACTTACAGTCCCGCTTCCTGCATAATAGCAGCTATTACAGCACCTGAGAGTGGGTCGTTTCGCACTATCAGGGAATCTAAGTCGCACTCGGGAGATAACGACATTTTCGCCGCGATAGTTGTAAAAA
Organism: Orbilia javanica; assembly: GCA_036872735.1. Taxonomy (NCBI): domain Eukaryota; kingdom Fungi; phylum Ascomycota; class Orbiliomycetes; order Orbiliales; family Orbiliaceae; genus Orbilia; species Orbilia javanica. The sequence goes on along the minus strand of JAVHNR010000004.1, from coordinate 1,913,523 downwards.
TAAGACGTCGTTCACGTCGGTCCTTCAGGTTGGGGAATTCGATTTTCCGATCCAAGCGCCCTGGACGCAGGAGAGCGGGGTCCAAAGTATCGGCCCGGTTCGTAGCCATGATAACTTTAACATTGGCAGTTTGATCAAAGCCATCCATCTGGTTCAATAGTTCCAAAAGAATACGTTGGACTTCTCTATCTGCTCCAGTTTGCGCATCGAACCGTTTCGTGGCAATGGCATCGATTTCGTCGATGAAAATTATAGCTGGTGAGTTCTCTCTTGCCATCCTGAAAACATCACGGACCATTCGTGGACCCTCTCCGAGATATTTCTGCACAAACTCAGACCCAACAACACGAATGAAGCTAGCAGTCGTACTATTCGCAACAGCTTTAACCTATGTATTAAGTTAGCCCATAACCAAGAAGAATTTATCCTAAGTATATACTCACGAGCATAGTTTTCCCCGTCCCTGGGGGGCCATAAAGGAGAACCCCACGAGGGGGGTCGATGCCGATCTGCTTGTATAGATCAAAGTGTGTGAGAGGAAGCTCAACCGCTTCTCTGATCTCTTGTTTCTGCATATCCAATCCACCAACATCTGCATATGTAACATCCGGCTTTTCGTCCTGTCCTAACATCGCTATCGACGAATCAGCCTCTGGGGGGAGGATATCAACCAAGGCATTCGAGTGTCGATGTAGTGCGACGGATGAAGACGGCTTAAGAAGCTCGCGATCGAGGGTTGAGAGTATCCGAACAACATAATTAGAGCCAGTGGAGCTTTGCACAATACCAGTGCTTTGACATGTCAGTATCGAAAAGGCGGGAGCGGGGAAAGGGTGTCAGACTTTTGATCGATAGCCTCCATGAACTGTCCTATGACCAAGGGTACTGATTGGATACGTTTAATCTCCTCTTGAGCTCTAACAAGCTCTCGTTTCAAGCTCCTAGGGTTACAGCATCAAGTTACTATAGCATCAATTTGCAGTCCAAAAAGTGACGTACCGTTGTTCATCTTTGATGTATTCTTCCTGGAGTTGAATGTACCTACAGGACGATATTAGAGCCCTATGAGCCACCTGAATAGCCAAATTTTGAAAAAACGTACTCCAAATGACGTTGCAACTTCTTCAAAGTAGCGTATTCGTTATCTTCGGCAAGTGTATCAAATATTGATGCATCGCTAAAGGAAGAAGGCGGCTGTTTTTGCTTCCGATTCCCAAGGTGGTGATTCGAGGGGTTTCTGATATCAGCACTTGCCATGGTAAAGGAATCGAAAGTTCTGAGTTCAAAAAAAAAAAAAAAAGAAAAATTGAGCAGGCCAATGCGAGGGACCGATTCTATCGGAAGTTGTCCAGAGATTAGTAGTGAACGTAGTAGCGGAACGGTTGCGCTGGAGTGTTGGAGGGCGTGTCGGGAAACGTGATGGGTTGATAACCAGCAGTTTGGCAAGATGACAAACAAAAAGCCACAACAAAGGATATGCCAAAAACCCAAGCAAATCCTGGGCAACACTTTAGACCAGACATTGGGCTCGCTTATTCTGCAACAAAAAACTACAACAAAAGAGAATTAGAAACCAAATAAATTTTAATTATTAGAAAAATACATATAAGTAAGTATGTTTAGAATATTTAAAGGGAATTTATCAGGGGACCCCTAATACAAAATTTAGATATTTTGTAAGCTATAATTATAAAGATTTTAAATTATTTACCTTTCATTTTGAATCTTTATATATTATTATTATTAATTCCCTGGCTTCTAATCTTTTTTACCACTCCAATTACATTAATATAATGTCCTTTAAAATTTTAAAACCTACCTAATTCAATAGCTGAAAAGTTGTTATTACCTATTACTTTTAATAAGTATTTGAGTATGGATATTATTATTATTATTATAAGGAATCGTATGTACTAGTCAAGATATCAAGGTAATACACAAATGTCACAAGGCAAAGAGGCATTAGTGTGTATACAGATTGATATTTAAATTATTGCTTAGTTTTTAACTACATGATAGTGAATACAGTGGTTTAAATAGATAAATGATAAAGGAAATAATAAAGTAAATTGGATAGGAAATAAGATGATGAAATAGATATGTGGAAATTTAGTGTTAAATTAAATAAAAGATAAGTCTAAATTAGATATTTAGATATATAAAGTATTAAATTAAATAAGAGATAAGTTTAAATTAAATATTTAGATATATAAAGTATTGGACTAGATAGGAGTTATTTCTTAGTAATTTGGTAGTCTATATAGGGTAAAGGCTTAAATAGGCTTTTTGCTGTATATATTAAATAATATTATTAATTTAAATTTGTGAATTCTGAAGTTTGGATTTGGATATTTTTTTATTTTGAGTCTATAATTTATGTTATGTCATATAATTTTTCTTTTAACTATAATATTACCTAGATATTTCCTATAGTTATTCTAAAAACTCCTTTAATTAATTGGATTTCTACTTAAAATTTATTATGCTAGAAGAGTTTTGTTATATAATCTTTTTTCTTAGTATTGATGTTTCATCGATGCCTTGATCTAATATTTAGGATAATGGTAGGTTTTTTACTGTGGCAGTATTATTTACTGATTTTAGGTGGTATAAATTTTCAATAGTTGTTTTTGTGAAGGATTTTTTTAAATAATTGTATTTATGGGTTTTTGGTTTTTTCTAAATTTCTTAATTTTGGATTCTGGATTTTTGATTTCTTTGGGTTTGCTAGTTCTTAATCTTAGTTATGTGGAACTGATTTTTTATGATTATTCTTGGAGGTTTTCTTTATTTTATTATTTTCCTTTTTTAGCTGGGTATTATTGATTGGAGTTATAGTCTTGTTAAAAAGTTGGTTTGTTATATAAATGGACTTTTTATTTTTAATAAGCTTAGATTATTTTTTATTTTAAAATATGGAAAAAATTTCTAAAATAGTGTTTTATCTAGCTTTAGTTAATTCAAGCTATAGCCATATAATTTTATAATACAAACTAATATATCTAAATTTTAATATTTATATATTAAAAAAATTTAATATTAAAAAAATATCTTAATTTAAGTTAAGATATTAGAAAATACTAATTAATTTATTTAATTCTTCAAATTAGTATAAAAATAAAAGTATAAAATCTACTATGTTAAGCAAAAAGACTGGGTTGGTTAGAATAGGATTAATAAAATTTGTTAAGCAATTCTTAAACATAAGTAATATCAAATATAAGTTGTTAGGTAGGTTTATTCTAATTTTTTTACTAAATAAAGTACTAAAATTTATAGTAATAAATTCATAAATTTAGGATTTTTTTAATTTTATATTTTTTTTTATTATTAATAATAATTAATAAGAGCTTTTTTTTGTAATTCTAACCAATAAATATATTCTCTAATATTAGATAAAACAAATTAGTATGAAATACCAAATGAATTTTTATGAAAAGAGAAAATTTTAATTTATATACTTATTTTCTAACAAATTTAAAGATCTAAAATAAACCTTTTATTTTATTAAACAGTTTAGGATAAGGGTGTGTTATTTTAATATTTTGTATATCTAGCCAAATATAATCTTTTTTTTTATACATAGATACAGGTCATCTTTATTTATTTACTTATTCCTGTTGAATTTATATAGCATAGTTAATTTCTACCTAAAAATTTTCTTATAATTTTAATATTTACTAAATAAATTCTGTGGCTTCTTAATTCTTAACAAATCTATTAAATCCTTAAAATTTAAATATAGTTAAATTTTATCTATAATTTACAGTAAATAAAGAAATTCCAATAGTATCTAATACCTTATTATTATATAAGTATTCAGCTAGAGGTAACTATTTAATTTAATCGTTTTATTAATAGTTAACATAAACCCTAAGGTATTGTTTTATAATAAAATTAATACGTTCTATTTATCTATTAGTTTGGAGGTAATATACAGTACTAGATCAGTAATAGATTTTTAATTAGCTATTGATTTCACTTTAGAATTTATCTAAAAAGTTCTTTCTTTTGTTTAATATAATTTCCTTAAGTAATCTATAAAGTTTCCATACATCTCTTAAAAATATTCCAGCTAATTCCCTTACATTAAATTTTTTAAAAATCAAAGTTAAATATATCATTTTAGAAAACCTATTTATAATAATTAAAATTACGTTATATTCTTTAGATTTTGATAATCCAATAATTAAATTAAAAGAGATACTTTATTAATTTCCTTCTACAATTTAAAATAATTATAATAATTCTTGGAATACATTTTTAAGAGCTTTAGTACATCTGTAAATATAGTAATTATTTACATAACAATCAACATCTTTTCATACACCAACCCATGTATAATGTCTCTAAATTAACTCCAACATTTTTACTTTTCCTAAATATCCCACTATAAAATAATTATAATATTATTCTAAAATTTCTTCACAGATTTTTTTATTATTAAATACTATTTTTCTTCCATTATAATATAGTTTTCTTTACTATTCTTCTATTTCTAATATTTCGACTTTAAAGTATCATCTACCCCCTTCCTTAAAGATTTTCATAATATTTTGTATATAAAGGTCTTTTGAGATGGTTGCCTTTTATTCTTCTTGTATTGTTATAACACCAATTTATTAGATTTTTTTAAACAATAAAAATATTTAAATTCAATTTTTGATGCATTTATTTTCCCTTTTTTAAGGAAAATTTTTTGATTTTCTAATTAAAACATCAGCTTTAATATTAGTTTTTCCTAAAACAAAATATATTTTAAAATTATATTAAGATAAATACTCCATCCATCTTACTTGTCTTTGTTTTAAATATTATTTAATCATAAAATATTCTAAATTTTTATAATCAATTAAAATATAGATTTAGGTATACACACTTATAAAATATCAATCTTATTCTTTAAATGTTTAAATAACAGATAAGAATTCTTTATCATAAATATTATAATTATACTCTGTTAAAATCATCTTCTTTAATCTGTAAACAACAGAGTACCATAGTCCATCCTTGTGTTTCTAAGAAAATATTGCAGTGTATATATAATCTAAAGCATCTATTTCCACTTTTATTTTTAAAACTAGGTTTTAATATTTAAAAATTAACTTTGTTACAAAAACTTACTAAAAAATCTAAAAAAATTCTTTTTTTGATCTTTTCCAATAAAATATTTTCTTTTTTTTAGTTAAATTGTAAAATAGTTTAGTTATCTTTGTATAGTTTTTAATAAATCATCTATAAAAGTTTATAAATTTTAAGAAAGATTAAATATCTTTAATTATTTTTAATTCTTTTTAGTTAAGTATATCTTAAACTTTGATAGAATTTATTTTAATATTATCACTACCTATGATGTATCCCAAGAATTTGATTTTTCTGGTAAAGAATTTACATTTAGAAAACTTAATATACAATTCTATCTTTTATAAAACTTTAATAATTTTTTTGATATATTGGATATATTCTTCCCTTAAATTGCTATATATGTAGACATCATCTAAATAAATTATATAAAATTTGTTTAAAAAAGATCATAATGCTTTATTAATATATATCTAAAAAGCAGTTGGGATATTAATTAATTTAAAGTATACTACTTAAAATTTAAAATATTTATATCTTGTTCAGAATATTATTTTTTCTTTATCTCCTTCTACTATTTTAATATAATTATAAGCTTCATAAATATTTAAACAAATAAAATATTTAATTTTTCTTAATTAATCCAAAGTTTCGTCAATTCTTAGCAATAGGCACTGATTTTTGATAATAATAACATTAAATTTTCTCTAATCAATACAGAGTTATAATCCTCCATTTTTTTTAAAAACAAAGAGAATAAATACTCCCCACAAGCTATTAAATTTTTAAATAAACTTTTTAATTATATTTTCATTTATCCATGTTTTAAGTACTTTAAAGTATTTTTTATTTATTAACTTTACCAATTTTTATATTAATTAAATATCTAGTAATATAAAAATTTTCATATCCTTTTTTCATCATAGCAGTAAGATATCTCCTTTTTTTTTCAAAAACACTTCTATAAAATCTTAGAACTTATTAAAAAATTTTATTAACTTAATCACTTCAACCTTATCATCTACAAAAATAACTTATTTCTATTTTTTTCCTAAGCTATAGATAATAAAGATTAATTCTTACTTCATAATTCTTTTAAAAACTTCTACACTAATAATTATAATCTTAAGTATATAATTTAAATAAACTTAATTAATTTTTCAATTAACCTAGACATTATATTTTTTATACCATAATTTTCCAAAATTCAATAATTTAATAGTATTAACAATGTTAACATTAACAATTTTTTTATAATCTTAAATTTTTATTTTAAATTAAATCATTTCCTTAACTAATTTTTTACTTCTATTAAAATATTCTATAAATTCAAAGACTTTCTTAAAATAAAATAAAAAATTATTTTTAATTACAAACTTATGACTTATATATACTCCAATATTACTACTATCCAAATATACTAACATATTAACAAATTTCTAAAAATAAAAATACAAAATAACAAAAATTTTAATATATAATTCAAACAAAATATTAATTTCTTCAAAATTTAAACAAAAAAAAAAATTATAACATACAAAAGAAATTTGAGAAGTTCTTCAAAACTATAGATTTCTTAAAGTAACAAATATTTTCCTACCTTTCTATATATCACAATTCACAGCTAAACTTACTCTTTTCCTGAAATTTTACTAAAAACTTCCTAATACTAATGACCCAAAGCAAAATTAATTTTATTTTATAATTCTTTATACATAAAGCCCCAAATATTCTAGTCCCTAATTAAGCATAGATTATAAAGTGTTCATCTACCTTATCCCCCTAAACTTCTTTTATTCAAGTAGTTATTTACAAAATATCCTCCTTCACCACAATATAAACAGAGCTTTTAAACTCTTCATCTATCTTTTTTTTCTTAAATTAATCTTTCTTTAATATTTTTAATAAATTAATTCATAAGTCCTAATCCAAAATAATTATTCCCCCAAATTTATTAGTTATTAAACTTAACCAATTCTTTCAATACTAAAATAAAAATATTTTTTCTAAATATTCTATTATTCAATAAATTATGAAACTTTTTTTTAACATCTAAAGTTTACCAATTATTATTAAGTTTCTAGTAGAATAAAATGAAGTCATTAAATTCTAATAGTAAGATATCTCTAATAATTAAAAACTCCTTAACTTCAATACATAGCCCATTATGTAAATATATTATTTAAGCAGTATCATTATAATTAAACCTTCCCATTAAGCATTTAAATTCAGTCAAATATATAAAAAAAAGCTTATTAGCTTATCTAAAATTTCTAAGTTTTTTTTCAGTGGTGCCAGCTGAATTAGGATTTCCAAAAGTCTTTTCCAGCTATATAATAAAATTAACATAAATTACCCATAACCATCATTTTTCATCAAAATTATATTCATTAAATGCTAATTTGACAAAATTACCTTTTAACAGACTAACAACATAAGCAATTCTAATCACAAACATATTAAATCTAATTACTTCTCCTTCATATTTATTATTAAGTTATACCAAGAAATTTCATAATTCATATAATTTTATTCCGTCAAATAAGTTGGGGTCTGGAAATTTGATACCCAAGTTACTAGATACTAGCATAAGCATAATCATATTATTCTTAAATCGCTCAAACACAACCATAACGGCTTTAGTTTATTTTTCAGTAAAACCCAAGAGAGTTATAAAATCAATTAACATTTTAAATATTAAATTAATAGAGTTGCGAAGCAACAAAATATAAAAAATCATATATACTAATCAAGATATCAAAGTAATACACAAATATCACAAGGCAAAGAAACACTAGTATATATACAAATTAATACTTAAATTATTACTTAATTTCTAACTACATAACAACAAACACAACAATTTAAATAAATAAATAACAAAAGAAATAACAAAGTAAACTAGACAAAAAATAAAATAATAAAATAAACATACAAAAATTCAGTATTAAACTAAACAAGAAATAAATCTAAACTAAACATTCAAATATACAAAATATTAAACTAAACAAGAGATAAATCTAAACTAAACATTCAAATATACAAAATATTAGACTAAACAAAAGTTATTTCTTAATAGTTCAATAATCTATATAAGGCAAAAGCCTAAACAAGCCCTTTACCACACATACTAAATAACACTATTAATCTAAGTCTACGAATTTTAAAATCTAAATCTAAATACTTCCTTATTCTAAGTCTACAATTTATATTACATCATATAGTTTTTCTTCCAACCACAATATTACCTAGATATTTCCTATAGTCATTCTAAGGACTCCTCCAGCCAACTGGATTTCTGCTTGAAATTCATTATGCTGGGAGAGCTTCATTACAATTATTATTATTATGTATCATACACGCTTACAAGCTCAGAGCTCATGGCAGATACAAAAGAAAATTTAAATACAGCACACCTATTAAAAGCACTAATAAATAAAATATAAGTAAATTTTTAATTTTTTGGCTAATTCATCTTAATTAACTAATTAATTATTATTAATTAGTTAATTTTAGATGTTAGTTTTAATTCTGAGATTTTGTCTTAAATTTATTATTTTTTTTTTTATTTTTTAAGCCTTTTTTTCCTTTATATGTATTTTTTTTCCTTTATTTTTTTTAGAAAAATTATTAATATTATTTTAATATTTTTATTTACTTTAGCAGTTTTTTTTCAAAATTAATAATTAAGATTTTTATTTTTAATTAATTAATTAAATAATTAAATTAATTGATTTAATTTAATACTTAATTAATTATTTTTTTAAATTGCCCCATTTTATTTTTAATTTTGTTTTTTTTTTATTGCTTTTAGTAGTAATTTTAGTCTTTTTTATAAATTTTATTATATAGTTTAATCTTTATTAGTGAATAATAGAGAATATAAATCTATGGATTTTTTATTTTTTCTTTTTAAAAAAAATTCCTTCTTTTTTTTGTATTTTTTATAATATAATAGAAGATGTTTGGGGTTTTGTTAATTTTGGTTATAATTATAATTTTTATTTAATATATTTTTTGATATATTAATTAAATAATTATTAAAATAACTATAACTAGTTCTTAATTGTGTTATTATAAATTTTATTTTAATTTTGTTTTTTTGTAATAACGTGATCTACCCACTTTGCGCACACACCTAGTTATACTGCAAAATCTAAAGTCAAACACCCCATCAAAAATCGTTACCAAACTTCTGATTTACTTACATCTATAATTTTTAATATTATACAATATTGCTTAGTAATATATATATAAATATAATATTATTTTATTATATTATTATTTAAAATATATAAATTTAAATTTCAAAATATTATAAAAAGAAATAACTTAGGAAAAATAGAATTAAATATAAAAAAATATTAATTATAATAATATTATTTTATATAGGTTAGTATCACGGCCTCACCATATGTGTTAACTGGATTAGGTAATATAGCTTAGTATGTTAAATACTATCCTTTCTTAATGTATTTTATCTTACAAAATTATTCAAAATATAATATTTCAGATTAAAAAAATATACTTACATTTCTTGCCACACTTATTTTTTATATTGATTAAGTGTATAATGTATATTCTCAACAACACATCCTATTTTTATATAATTTATATTTATTTAAATAATAAAAATTTATAATAATAAATTATTTTATATAAAATTTATTATATATATATTTTTTAATAAACAAATAATTAACTATTAAATTATTAAAATTTAAAAAGAAAAAAATAACTTCGGAAAGAACGACCCCCCTATAACTTTGGAATGGAGTATCCAGAAGCAAATAAAATCATATTAATTGAAAGAGCTTAACTAAGAGAATTTAATTCTTTAAATGTTATTATTATAAAATAATGATTATAAAGAAATTATAGATTAAAAAATTTATTGGAATTTATGATTGTTTATATTAAAAAAAAAAGGGATATATTAAAAAAGGGAGAAATTATTTTTAAGTTTAATTAAACTAATAATAAAAATGGAATTTTTAAGTAAATTTTTAATAGATGAATTAGTTATAGTTATATAAATTGCAATGTCAGGCCGTAGGGCAGAGATTCGTGGTCGCTTGCAGAATACCATACGATCAATACAAAGTATTGACTACAAGTGAACCTTAATAAAGCCCTACCCTACCCTATATTTTAAATTTTATAATTGAGTTTATAGAATTTATATAGTTTAAGGCCTGATTGTAGTATTACAGTTATTTATATAAATTTATTTATATAAAAACAATTAATCTTTTATATTTTAGTTTTTTATTTAATAATTTATTTATTATCTTAAATTTATATTTTATATTATTGGTTTTTGTAGTAAATTATTATATAGTTTTACATTTTATTAAATTAAAACTATTTTTTTTATTTTATTTTAATTATTAGTATATCTATTTTTATTATTGGATAAAGCACTGTAGTAAATTATTTTGATGAAAATGTGGAGATATTTAGTGTATTTAAATTCTAATTAGATAGTATGATAGGGTGCTACGATGCTAGTAGTGCTAGTGATATATATATGTAAAGGTATAAAATTAAGCTAAGCTCTGGAAAGCCTGGGAGATCATAGCTAGCTAATACAAGAGAGCCGTACTGAGCATGTTTGGGATAAATACAACATAGACAATACAAAAACTCCACTAAACTATTCCTCACAATTCCCGCAAATAAATAAACATTCATAAACTAAGCTATCTAATATTTAAAATATATAAGAAAGATTATAATAATATTATAAAAATATATTAAAATAATATTTAACTTTTATATAATAAAATATAAAACAAACATATTTAAAATATATATAAAAATAAAAATAAATTATAAAAACAAACAACTTTATAATAACTAAAAAAAAAAAAAAAATAATTAATTATTAAGCATTTACTTTTTTATAATTAATAATAATGTCTTAAACATATTTAAAATTAGTTACTGTAAACTATATATTATATTCAAAATTATAGTTCTTCCATCAAATAAGGTATTAAATATATAAGGGAGTTACCTTATTATTTCTTTCAGATAAATATCCATAAGGGTAAATTAACTTTTTTTCAATTATTTTTTTGATTTTTTATTTCTATTCACCTTTAATAATAATAGTATTAGTGTTTGGGTTGGGTTATGTAATGTCTTTAAAGATTAATTTTAAGTATACAACCAAAATAATAAAGTAAATTTTGATAATAGGTAGTAATTTGAGTATTTTTTTTTTTTAGTTATTTTAGAATCTTAAAAGATTTGACACATTAAAAACCTAATTTAGTCTTTCAGATAAAAAATAATATATACCTAGAATAAATTAAAAAATAAATATATTTTAAATTAAAATCCAATTTTGTATAATATTTGTTAATATAGTATTTAGTAGCTTTAGCAGTGAATTATAAAATATCTAATACATTTATTTAGAAATAATATTTATAATTAGTTAATTCCTTAACATCTTATGAAAGATTAATATTAAGTTTTATAAAGTTAAAATTTGAAGAGATAGTTAATAAAATAGAATTTAGTTTTCTTCTAAAAATAATTTTAGAAAAAAATGCTTTAATAGTTTTAGATATTACATCTAAAATATAGTATTCCATCTTTGGTAAGCCTTGTATCTAGTTATTTTATAACTTATCAATGAAGTATTACAAATTAAATTCTATTTTCTAATTCATTTTTTTTATTTGATTATCAGCAGTTAGATAAAAGATTATAGTTAAGATTAGGTGTATATTGGTTAACTTTAGAAAACTTTGGAATAATTTAGAAAGCTATTTTTGATCTTAATTATTAATTAGGACTTATGGGAAGTTTTAATAAGGATAAATGTTGGTGTAGTAGATTTGTATTTAATTTTTAGAATTTTAATTTTTTTTATCTGGTATCAATTTGATAGTTTTGGAGTTTTTATAGATAGCAGTTAAAATAATATTATAGTTGAATTTTTATAGTAGTTTTTTGGTTGATTGAGCTTTAGTTTTTAAGTTAAAAGGCAGGATTGGGGGAAGGTTAATGATTAAGTTAATATAAATTATTTGAAATGGTAATGCTAATAACATCATCATTTAAACTTTTTTGTATGGTTTATAATGAAATGTGATATTAAAATTACACTACTAATAAATATATATATATATATTGTTTTATTAATTTAACTTAACCCTTTTAGTAAAATAATGATAATCATTCATACAAACATTAGATTTTATAATATGTTTATAAATTGTGTGTTTTATAAAATAGTTCTTTTTAAAGGGTATGATCTAGAATTTAAATATAAAAAATTTTATAAACCAAATTATCAAAATAAATTATTTTATTTTTTATTAGATAAAAAATAGTTCTTAGGTAATGTTTAAAATTATTATTACGAGGTTGTTTATTTTTAAGAATATTAATAATTTTGAATGTTTTGTATTGTTGATAGGTGGTTAATAGTTATTTTTTCTAACTTTTATTTAAATTAATATAAATACTAGCGTAAGATAACAATTTTTTGACATTAACTAAATCATCTCCATATTTCTTGATAACACTGTTCCAAGCCCTTAATAATTCATTTGGTACTTATATATCAGTACCTTTTTTATAGATAATATAAATTTTAAGCTAGAATTAAGAAAGAAAATTAATTCAATCATAATAGTAAAGGTTGGTGTAATTTAAAATAATTATCTTAAGCTTTTTTAAAATAGTTAGGTTTTTAATAACTTTATAGTCAGTAAAGATATAAATTTTTAGTACTATCTTGATTTAGTGTTGTAATTTTTTAAAAGCTTAAATTAAATTATTAAACTTAAGGTTGGTTAACTAATATTTAGTTTTGGTTACAATTAATTTCTTTGAAAAAAAGACAATAAATTATAACTATTCTAGCTTAAGGTTTAACTCAAAGTTAATATCTTAATTAAAATTAGGATTATCTAAATTAAAATTAATATCTTTAAATTAGTAAATAATAATTTTATGATTCTATTTCTTACTATTATTTATATAAATATATAATAACTTATTTAATAAAAAATAGGAAATCTAAAATAGTAGTATAAACTTTAAATTATTAAAAACCATCCTTTATTTTTTAATAAAAGTTAATTTAAAAACAAAAGTAAATTATTTTTTTATATAATTTTTTTTTAGATTATTTTTTAATAATTTAGTCTTAAAAGATTAAAAAAGAGATATTTTCTAAATTAAAAAAAAGATGTTTTTTTTATATTATTAAATTATTTTAATGAAATATTTTAATTTCTATAATATAGTAGATTTAACCAGGTTAGTAATAATTTTAATTTAATAATTAAATATAATCAAATTTAAATTATTTGTAAGAAATCGTATGTACTAGTCAAGATATCAAGGTAATACACAAATGTCACGAAGTAGGGACTAGTGTATATACAGATTGATACTTAAATTGTTACTTGATTTCTAAATACATAACAGCGAATACAGCAGTTTAAATAAATAAATAATAAAGGAAATAATAAAGTAAACTAAACAAAAAATAAAATAATAAAATAGATATACAAAGATTTAGTATTAAATTAAATAGAAGATAAGTCTAAACTAAATATTTAGATATATAAGATATTAAATTAGATAGGAGATAAATCTAAACTAAATATTTAAATATATAAAATATTAAACTAAACAAAAATTATTTCTTAATAATTTAATAATTTATATAAGATAAAAGTTTAAATAAATCTTTTACTATATATGTTAAATAATACTATTAATTTAAATCTATAAGTTCTAAAATCTAAATTTAAATACTTCCTTATTTTAGATTTATGGTTTATATTACATTATATAGTTTTTCTTTTAACCACAATATTACCTAAATATTTTTTATAATCATTCTAAAAGTTCTTCTAACCAACTAGATTTTTGTTTAAAATTTATTATACTAAAAAAACTTTGTTATATAATTTTTTTTCTTAATATTAATATTTTGTTAATACTTTAATTTAATATCTAAAATAACAGTAAATTCTTTACTATAATAATATTACTTACTGATTTTAAATGATATAAATCTTCAATAACTATTTTTATAAAAAATTTTTCTGAATAACTATATTTATAAATTTTTAATTTTTTCTGAATTTTTTGATTTTAGGTTTTGGATTTTTGATTTTTTTGGGTTTACTGGTTTTTAATTTTAGTTACATAAAATTAATTTTTTATAATTATTTTCAAAAGTTTTTCTTATTTTATTATTTTTTTTTTTTAATTAAGTATTATTAACCAAAGTTATAATTTTATTAAAAAATTAATTTATTATACAAACAAACTCCTTATCTTTAATAAACTCAAATTATTTTTTATTTCAAAACATAAAAAAAATTTCTAAGATAGTGTTTTATCTAGCTTTAACTAATTTAAATTATAACCATATAATTTTATAATATAAACTAATATATCTAGATTTTAGTATTTATATATTAAAAAAATTTAACACTAAAAAAATATCTTAATTTAGGTTAAAATATTAGAAGATACTAATTAATTTGTTTAATTCTTTAAATTAATATAGAAATAAAAGTATAAGATTTATTATATCAAATAGGAAAATTAAATTAGTTAAAATAAAATTAATAAAATTCATTAAATAATTTCTAAACATAAGTGATATTAAATATAAATTACTAAATAAATTCATTCTAACCTTTTTATTAAATAAGATATTAAAGTTTATAATAATAAATTTATAAATTTAAGATTTTCTTAACTTTATATTCTTTTTTATTATTAACAATAATTAATAAAGATCTCTCTTTATAATTTTAACCAAAGAATACATTTTTTAATATTAAATAAAGCAAATTAATATAAAATATCAAATAAATTTTTATAAAAGGGAAAAACTTTAATTTATATACTTATTTTCTAATAAATTTAAAAATTTAAAATAGATCTTTTATTTTATTAAATAATTTAGAATAAAAATATATTATTTTAATATTTCACATATTTAACTAAATATAATTTTTTTTTTATATATAAATATAAATTATTTTTATTTATTTGTTTATTTTTATTAGATTTATATAATACAATTAATTTCTACTTAAAAATTTTTTTATAATTTTAATATTTACTAAATAAATTTTACAACTTCCTAATTTTTAACAAGTTTATTAAATCTTTAAAATTTAAATATAATTAAATTTTATTTATAATTTATAATAAATAAAAAATTTTTAATAATATTTAATATTTTATTATTATATAAATATTTAATTAAAAATAATTATTTAATTTAATTATTTTATTAATAATTAATATAAACTTTAAAATATTATTTTATAATAAAATTAATATATTCTATCTATTTATTAATTTAAAAATAATATATAATATTAAATTAATAATAAATTTTTAATTAACTATTAATTTTATTTTAAAATTTATTTAAAAAATTCTTTCTTTTATCTAATATAATTTTCTTAAATAATCTATAAAGTTTCTATATATTTTTTAAAAATATTCTAATAAATTTTTTTATATTAAATTTTTTAAAAATTAAAATTAAATATATTATTTTAAAAAATTTATTTATAATAATTAAAATTATATTATATCTTTTAAATTTTAATAATCTAATAATTAAATTAAAAAAAATACTTTACTAATTTTTTTCTATAATTTAAAATGATTGTAATAATCCTTAAAATATATTTCTAAAAGTTTTAATATATTAATAAGTATAGTAATTATCTATATAATAATTAACATCTTTTTATATATTAATTTATATATAATATTTTTAAATTAATTCTAATATTTTTACTTTTTTTTAGATATTTTATTATAAAATAATTATAATATTATTCCAAGATTTCTTTATAGATTTTCTTATTATTAAATATTATTTTTTTTTTATTGTGGTATAGTTTTTTTTATTATTTTTTTATTTTTAATATTTTAATTTTAAGGTATTATTTATCTTTTTTTTTAAGAGTTTTTATAATATTTTGTATATAAAAATCTTTTAAAATAATTATTTTTTATTCTTTTTATATTATTATAGTATTAATTTATTAAATTTTCTTAAATAATAAGAATATTTAAATTTAATTTTTAATACATTTATTTTTTTTTTCCTAAAAAAAATTTTTTAACTTTTTAATTAAAATATCAATTTTAATATTAATCTTTTTTAAAATAAAGTATATTTTAAAATTATATTAAGATAAATATTCTATCTATTTTACTTATTTTTATTTTAAATATTATTTAATTATAAAGTATTCTAAATTTTTATAATTAGTTAGGATGTAAATTTGGGTGTATATATTTATAAAATATTAATTTTATTTTTTAAATATTTAAATAATAAATAAAAGTTTTTTATTATAAATATTATAATTATACTTTACTAAAATTATTTTTTTTAATTTGTAAGTAATAAAATATTATAATTTATTTTTATATTTTTAAAAAAGTATTATAGTGTATATATAGTCTAAAATGTTTATTTCTATTTTTATTTTTAAGATTAAATTTTAATATTTAAAAATAAACTTTATTATAAAAGTTTATTAAAAAATTTAAAAAAATTCTTTTTTTAATCCTTTTTAATAAAATATTTTCTTTTTTTTAATTAAATTATAAAATAATTTAACTATCTTTATATAATTTTTAATAAATTATTTATAAAAATTTATAAATTTTAAAAAAAATTAAATATCTTTAACCATCTTTAATTCTTCTTAATTAAATATATCTTAAATTTTAATAAGATTTATTTTAATATTATCACTACCTATAATATATTTTAAAAACTTAATTTCTTTAATAAAAAATTTATATTTAAAAAATTTAATATATAGTTTTATTTTTTATAAAGTTTTAATAACTTTTCTAATATATCAAATATATTTTTTTTTTAAATTATTATATATATAAATATTATCTAGATAAATTATATAAAATTTATTTAAAAAAAATCATAATACTTTATTAATATATACTTAAAAAACTATTAAAGCATTAATTAATTTAAAATATATTATTTAAAATTTAAAATATTTATATCTTATTTAGAATATTATTTTCTTTTTATCTCTTTTTATTATTCTAATATAATTATAAGTTTTATAAATATTTAAACATATAAAGTATTTAACTTTTTTTAATTAATTTAAAATTTCATTAATTCTTAGCAATAAATATTAATTTTTAATAATAATAATATTAAATTTTTTTTAATTAACATAAAATTATAATTTTCCATTTTTCTTAAAAACAAAAAAAAATAAATATTTTTTATAAATTATTAAATTTTCAAATAAACTCTTTAATTATATTTTTATTTATTTATATTTTAAGTACTTTAAAATATTCTTCATTTATTAACTTTACCAATTCTTATATTAATTATATATTTAATAATATAAGAATTTTCATATCTTTTTTTTATTATAATAGTAAGATATTTCCTTTTTTTTTCAAAAATATTTTTATAAAATTTTAAAACTTATTAAAAAGTTTTATTAATTTAATTATTTTAATTTTATTATTTATAAAAATAATTTATTTTTATTTCTTTTTTAAATTATAAATAGTAAAGATTAGTCTTTATTTTATAATCTTTTTAAATACTTCTATATTAATAATTATAATTTTAAATATATAATTTAAATAAATTTAATTCATTTTTTAATTAATTTAAACATTATATTTTTTATATTATAATTTTCTAAAATTCAATAATTTAATAATATTAATAATATTAATATTAATAATTTCTTTATAATCTTAGATTTTTATTTTAAATTAAGTTATTTTCTTAATTAGTTTTCTACTTTTATTAAAATATTTTATAAATTTAAAAATTTTCTTAAAATAAAATAAAAAATTATTTTTAATTACAAATTTATAATTTATATATATTTTAATATTACTATTATTTAAATATACTAATATATTAATAAATTTCTAAAAATAAGAGTATAGAATAACAAAAATTTTAATATATAATTTAAATAAAGTATCAATTTCTTTAAAATTTAAATAAAAAAAAAGATTATAATATATAAAAGAAATTTATAAAATTCTTTAAAATTATAAGTTTTTTAAAATAATAAATAACTTCTTATTTTTCTATATATTATAATTTATAATTAAACTTATTTTTTTTTTAAAATTTTATTAAAAATATTTTAATATTAGTATTTTAAAGTAAAATTAATTTTATTCTACAATTCTTTATATATAAGTCTTTAAATATTCTAATCCTTAATTAAACATAAATTATAAAATACTTATTTATCTTATTTTTTTAAATTTTTTTTATTTAGATAATTATTTATAAAATATTTTTTTTTTTATAATATAAATAGAACTTTTAGGTTTATTATTAATTTTTCTTTTTTTAAATTAACCATTTTCTAATATTTTTGATAAATTAATTTATAAATTTTAATCCAAAATAATTATTTCCTTATATTTATTAATTATTATTAAATTTACTTAATCCCTTTAGTATTAAAATAGAGATATTCTTTTTAAATATTTTATTATTTATAAAATTACAAGATTTTTTCTTAACATTCAAAGTTCACTAATTATTATCCAATTTCTAACAAAAAACTATAAAATTATTAAAATTATTTAAAAAAATATTATATATAATTAAAAATTTTTTAATTTCTATATATATTCCATATTATAAATATACTATTTAAATAATATTATTATAATTTAAATATTTTATAAATCATCTAAATTCTATAAAATATAAAAAAAAAAATTTATTAACTTATCTAAAATTTCTAAGCTTTTTTTCTATTATTCTAATTAAATCAAAATCTCCAAACGCTTTTTCAAATTAAATAATAAAATTAATATAAATATCCCAATTTTATTCTTAATTATTAATATCATATTCATTAAAAACTAACTCTATTAAATTCCCTTTAAATAAATTAATAATATATATAATTTTTCTTTTATAAATAACAAAATTTAACTATTTCTCTTTTATATTTATTATTAAATTAAGCTAAAAAATTATAAAATTTATATAATCTTATATTATCAAAGAAATCTAAATCTAAAAATTTAATACCAAAAGTAATTATAAATGCTACTATTAATATATTATTTCTAAAATATTTGAAAATTGTTATCATAGTTTTAATTTATTTAATAATAAATTTTAGAAAAATAATTATAATATTTCCTTTTTTAACATTTTTATTATTAAATTCTTTACCTTTAATAAATATTTAGATATTAAGTTAATAAAATTATGAAGTAATAAAATATAAAAAATCATATATATTAATTAAAATATTAAAATAATATATAAATATTATAAGATAAAAAAACATTAATATATATATAAATTAATATTTAAATTATTACTTGGTTTTTAAATACATAACAACAAATACAATAATTTAAATAAACAAATAACAAAAAAAATAATAAAGTAAATTAAACAAGAAATAAAATAATAAAATAGATATATAGAAATTTAATATTAAACTAAATAAAAAATAAATCTAAACTAGATATTTAAATATATAAAGTATTAAATTAAACAAAAAATAAATCTAAATTGGATATTTAAATATATAAGATATTAAATTAGATAAAAATTATTTCTTAGTAATTTAATAGTCTATATAGAATAAAAACCTAAACAAATCTTTTATCACACATACTAAATAATATTATTAATTTAAGTTTATAAATTCTAAAGTCTAAATCTAAATACTTCTTTATTCTAAATCTGCAATTTATATTATATTATATAATTTTTCTTCTAATTATAATATTGCCTAGATATTTCCTATGGTCATTCTGAAAACTCCTCCAGCCGACTGGATTTCTGCTTGGAGTTCATTATGCTGGGAGAGCTTCGTTACATTATTAATTATTTTATTTAATAATTCAATTAAATAATAATTTAAATAAATCTTCTTTATAAAAAATGTAAGACCAAAATTATTTAATATTATAAAAATAATATTAAAATAATGTAATTATTTATTAAAAATATTTGTGAATATAATACCATTATTAATATAAATAATTATAAATTTCTTTTTTTTAAAATATTTAAAAATTTGATTTTTTATTTGATCTATAATATTTTCTTTGTTAAAATATTTTTTAAATTTTTAAAATTAACTTATTAATAAATTATTATTAATATTAAATATTATACTTAAATCCTATAAAAATAATTATAAACTGTTTATATTTGTAATATAATATTATTATTATTTTATAGCAATTTTTTTTTGTAATCATCTATTAGTAATAAAATATAATTATATCTTAAACTAATAATTATTTTAAATTTTAAATATCTTTAATTATCTTCTTCTAAAAAAAAAAAAAAATAGTTATTATTTAAAACTATATTATTAAATAATTATATATTTATTATAAGTTTAACTTTACAATATATACCAACATTAATATAAATAATAAAAACCTATAATATATAAGAATTATTATTAAAATTAATTAATTCCATTCTACCTATAATAATATTCTTATTAAAAACTTTATTAATTTCTAATTTATTTTTAGTTAAAATTTTATATAAAGGATATAATTTAAAAATTATTTCATCTCAAATAATTAGAATTATTATTTAGTTACTTTTAAATTTTTAATTACTCCTAAATTATTATTAAAAAAATATTTATAACAACAATAAAACAATTCAAGACATTAAATTTAAAACAAAATAATATCTTCATATCAATTAACATTAACCTTTTATTAAATTAACTTCTTAAAACTAAATAATATAACTTCTTTAAATACTAGATAAAAATAATTTAAATTATATTCATCCAATAATCACAAATAATATTTAAAGAAAACACATACATCCTATTACTTAATCAAATATACACTATTTAAAATTAATTATTTAATAATAAACTATTTAATTTTAATCAAGATTATTAGTTATTTGATTTTAATCAAAACTAAAAATCCAATATTACACTAATAATAATTAAAAAAAGTTTTTATTTCAATTATAGTTTTAATCCAATATGAAAAGATAAGAATATTAAGAAAACTAATTATACCTATATTTTTATTTCTTTACAATATAATTATTTCCATTTTTAAAATATTAATAATTTTTACCACAAATTAATTAATATAAAATATATTTTTAGTAAAAACTACTTTTAAAGTTAAATAATCACCATTAAATTTAAACAAATAATTCTAAATAAAATTAAATAACCATTAAAAAAAACAAATTAGAACCAAATACTTTTCACTAGAATATAAAATAATTATTTTAATTAATTAAATTATTATAACTTTAATTCTACAATATTTAACCAGACTACTTTAAACCAATTTAGATCCATAATAGTTGAAGGTTAATATTTATATATGAGGGTTAATAACAATATATTCTATATGGAATATATCTATTCTGATTAAAACATTGCAAACAAGTGATTCCAAAATCATAAACCATTTTTTAAAACCAACCTTAATTCCATCTATAACATAGTAATAAACAAAAAAAACAGCATATTTAATTAAATATTCACAACCATCAACAAAACCATAAATTTTAATTAATTTCTATAAATTATTGTAATTAACCTTAATCTATTTTAAAATCATATTTTCTAAAAATCATTTATTGATAATAAAATAATTAAAACTAATATCTACACACATTAATAACAACAGGTTATTAGGGAAAAAAGAAACAATCTTAAAATATTTATAATCTCTAACATTTACGTTATTAATTTAAAAAAAGTTAATATTAATATTAGATATAAACAGGATAACTTTTTTTTTGCAATTATAGCCAAATCAACAATTAGATTAATTATCAGTTAATTCTCCTTTTATCTAAATCCAACAACTTATTTAAACAAAATCTAAACTACAAATAAAATAAAAAAACTTAAGTTTAAGTAATAACTAATTTTATAATAATAAATATAAAAAATATTATTATTATATACCTTAAAAATACAATTATTAATTTTATAGATATAGGAAAATTATTAATAAAAGGTTTACCTTTTTTTAGGTTAACCACTCAAAACATTAATAAATAAAGCAAACTTTAATATAAAATCAAAAAAAAATTATAAATCATCATCTTCTTTTTTAATTACCATATAACAATAATAATTACATATATTAACATTTAAAAAGCAATTTTTACTATAATTTATTTCCCAATATTCCTCTAATATTTCATTATTTTCTTTTTTAGTATTAAATTTTTTACTAAATTAATTTTATTTAAATTTATCTAAATTAAATAATTCCTCATCTTCATCATTTTTATTATTTTTATTGTCTTTATTACTAATAATATAACTTTCCATATAATTTTTTATGTATTATTTAAAAGTATAAATTTATTCTTTTAAAATAAAAAAAACTATTTATAATTTTATATACTCTTTAACATTAACTTTAGATATCTTTTCAACAATAAAAAAGACATTTTATTTTTTATTATTTTAAAAATATTTATTTATTTAATAATTAACTTTATTATAATTATAATAAAAATATTTATAATTTTTTTTTTAATTTTAGATTTTATATTAGTTTTATTTTTAGTTTTAAATTTTTTTTTTAATTTCCCTTTATTTTTAAAATTTTTAGTAAGCTTTTTTTTAAAAGATAATCTTCTTTTTAATTAATTTTAAAAATAAGTTATCTAAGATATAAATTATATTAAATCTAAAATTATAAATTTTTATCTTTCTTTTCTATTAAACAGATTTTTTTAATAAATTAGATTTAAAAATAATTTATTAATAAAATTTAATTTAAATAATTTATTATACATTATTTTAGCAGAATCAATTATATTTAAAAAAATTAATTTATATTATTTTAAAAAACCAATTTCATAAGCAAAAACAATTATATTTTATAACTCAAGGATGTTTTTAAGTTTTTAATAAATAAACTCCATTTATTCTTTTTTATCATTAATATTAGTTATATACAATAACTTTAGTTTATAGTTAACATATTTTATTAAAGTTTTTTTTTCTGATTAATTAAATATTTCTGTATAGGTATCTTTATAAAATTTTTTAATTATATTAATAAAATTATATTAAATAATTATCTTCTAAAAGTTTATAATTAAATCTATATCATCTTTTTATATAAAACTAATAACTTCGGAAAAAAACAACCCATAACTTTAGAATAAAGTATCTAAAAGCAAATAAAACTATATTAAAAAAAAGAGTTTAACTAAAAAAATCTAATTCTCTAAGCACTATAACTAAAAAACAACAATCATAAAGAAATCATAAATTAAAAAATCTATTAAAATTTATGATTATTTATATTAAAAGAAAAAGAAATATATTAAAAAGAGAAGAAATCTTTCTTAAGCTTAATTAAACCAATAATAAAAATAGAATTTTTAAATGAAATTTTAATTAATAAGTTAGCTGTAGCTATACAAATTACACCAATTAAAAAAGGAAATAAATTTTAAAAAAGGAATTTATCACTAAAATCTGAAAAAGATCTATATAATATAGAAGATTTTTTAGCTATAAATCAGAATTTAAAGAAAATAATAAAAAAAAAAGAAAAAGAAATTTAGAAATTAAAAAAAGAAATAAAGAATTTAATTCTTAAAAATAAAATATATATAAAAATAGCAAAGAAGGTCATAAAAAATATAAAAATAATAAAAATAATAAAATAATAGGAATTATTATTAAAAATAATTCCATTAATACAAAAAAAAATAATAATTTTTAAAATTAAAAATATATTATTAAAAATTATTATACAAAGAAAAAATAAATTTAGTTTTTTTTAAATTTAATCCAGAAATTAATGTTTCTAGAATATCACTAAATAGTAGTAAAAATTTAATATTAATTAGGAATTATAATATTAAAAATAAAGAAATCTTTAAATATAAAGAAGAGATATTTAAAAAAATAAGTAAAATAAATAAATTTATATAAAAACCGTTTAAATTGGAATCTTAGGGTTTTATAATAATACATAGAATAATTATTATTAATAATAAAATAAAAGAAGAATTAATTTTATTATAAAAATAAATAAAAAAAAATAATTATAATATTTTAATATCTAAGTCATTTAAATAACTAATTTTATTAAATAAAATAAAAAAAAAATATTTCTTAATAATTGTTATTATAAAAAATAAAATAATAATATAAAAGATTTTAAGAAATAATTATTTTATATAAAAAGAATTTTTAAAAGTAAAAAAATATTATAAAATATTTTTAAAATAATAATACAATAACTATCAATAATATAAATATATTAGAATTAATTATAATAATAATATTAAATATAGAATTTATATATTAGATTATAAAATTTATATATATAATTATAAAATATATAATATATAAAAGAAATTATACAAATATATTAAAATTAAGTATATTCTATATAAAAAAAAGCCATTTTACTAATTAATATAAAAAAATAAAAAGAAAGATAAATTTTAAAGAAAATTAATATATAAAAAAATTAAAAATTTATTAATATAACTATAACACATTAACTAATATAATATAAAAAATATTAAATTTAACATTAAAGAATAATACAAATATTATTTATTTATAAAAATTATAGTTTTTAAAAAAAAAAAAAATAATAATTATATACCCTAGATTTAATTTAATTTATTTAAATTTAAATAAAGATAAAAAACCATAGGTAATCACATTTATCTTAAAAAAAATTATTACTTTTAAGGTTATAAACAGAATAAATTTAATAAATAATAAAAACTACCAAATTTTAGATTTTATATTTAAAATATATAAAATTTTCAAAATTATTAATATTTATAATAAAAAATAATAAATTCTAGAAGAAAAAAGATCATATATAATAAAAAGACTATTTAATAAAATAACTCAAAATTATAATAATAATAAATATTTAATATTAGAAAATTTAAATTCTTATAATTTATTATAAAATTTAAATTATTCTAAGGAACTAAAATCAAAAAAAATAATAAAATTAATAAAAAAAAGAAATTTATATATATTAAATAATTTAAAAGCCCCTATATATTATTTTCAAAGGAAAAACATTAATAAGATATTAGTAATTGACTTAACACTAGTTATAAGTTCAATAATTAATTTTATTAAAAATTGGAAAATAGAAAAAGATGTAAATTCTAGATTAGATTATAAAGTTATCTTTTTTTATTTATTTAAATAAAATAATATAGTAGATATATCATTATCTATTAATAAATATAATTAGAAAAAAATAAATTAGAAATAATTTTAAAAAGAATTATTAAAGTTAAATAATAATTTTAATATTAATAATTTCTAAAATAATTTATTATTTTTAAAAAATTAAAATAAAAGAATTATAGAAAAAAAATTAAAAAAAATAATAAATTTATTTTAAAAAAATCTAATTAAAATAATAAAAACGTTTATATTTAAATTAATAATTATATTAAAATTAAAAATATGATAAAATAAATAAATAGATTAAAAAAGAAAAGAAATATTACAAGAAAAAAAATTTTAGAAAAATAATAAAATGTAAAAAAATTAAAAAAAAATAAAAAAAAAGAAATATTTATTTTCTTAAAATTTAAAAAGTAAAAAAAAATTTTTAAAAAAATTATTTTAAAAATACTAAAGAAAAAGAGGTGTTTAATATATTAAGGTATATTAAATTAAAAAAAATATAAAAAATACTTAATATTAATTATAAAAACATAATAATATCAAATTTTAAAAAAAAAAGTAGAAATACTAAAAAAAACATTATTTTTAAAATTTTTAAATTTTTAAGTTTATAAAGAGAATAATATTAAATTAAATAAAATAATTAAATAAGAAAAAATTAAAAATAAAGAAATAAAAAAAACTATATTTACTTCTAACTCTAAAAAAGCACTAGATTTAAATAGAATAAATTTTTTATATTTTAAAAAAGTATATAAAATAATCCTAGAAAAATTTAATAATTTATTTAATAAATTATTAAATTATAATTACTATCTTATATATTTTAGAAAAGTAATAAAAGTAATATTATTAAAATTAAATAAATTAAATTATAAAATCTCTAAAGCTTATAAAATAATAAATTTATTAAATTATTTAAAAAAAATATTAAAAAAAATAATAGTTAAAAAAATAGCTTTTATATTAAAAACTAATTAAATTCTCTATTTAAAATAAATAAGAGATAGAAAATAAAGATTTATAATTAATATAGCACTTTTATTAGTTAATAATATAGAAAATATTAAATTTAAAAAGTTAATTACTTTTATATTATTTCTAGATATTAAGAAAATTTTTAATAATATATTAAAAATAAAATTAATTAAAATAATAAAAAATATAGGATTATTAATTTAATTATTAAATTAAGTAAATAACTTTATATTAAATTAATTTATTAAACTTACATTTAATAAACAAATAAAAGAATTAAATTTAATAAAAATTAAAATATTTTAAAATTTACCTATATTTTTAATTTTCTTTTTATTATATTTAATATTATTATTTATAAAAATTAAGAAAAAATATCTATTTATAAAAATATTTTCTTATATGAATGATGTAGTATTAATAGTATAAAATATAAAAATTAAAAAAAATATAATAGAATTAAAAGAAATATTAAAAATAGCTTTTATATAAATTAAAAAAAATATAATAATATTTAATAATATTAAATTAAAATTAATTTATTTTAATTTTAGATTTTAAAAAAAAAAAATATAATAATTTTATTAAATAAATTAAAAATTAAGTTATTTAAAAATATTAAATAATTAGGAATTTTTTTTAATATAAAATTAAATTTTAAATATTATATTAAAAATAAAATTATAATTATTGTTTGATAGTATACGAGCGTCTACGTATAGAATAGTATGTAGGTCTAGTGATGTTCTATTAAATTTAATGAGGGATAAGCTAATAATTTATTCTTTTTATTATATTTTACCAAAGGTAAGGTAAGGTATAATTCTGCTTTTTACATAATAGAAAGTATATATTTATTTTTATTAAGTGATTTGATAATATATATTTATATATATATTTTTAATATTCTAACTTATATAAATATATAATTATTAATAAGTAGTTTTTATATTTTATAAATTAAATAAAGTTATAATTGAAATTATATAAAATATTTTACTTAATTTTTTTTAAAAATAATATATTTAAATTTTATTTTAAGATTTTTATTATTAAAATTAAATCTAAGATTTTTTAGTTTATAAGATTTTTTATTTTATTTAAAATAAAGTTTATAATTTTTATAATTTTTTCTAATATTATAGAATTTATTTGTGATTTTATAAGCTAGATTTTTTATTTATTAAATAGTTTATATATAAATTTGATTTTATAATATCTTTGCTTTATATAAACTAATATTTTTATTAATTATATTTAGTTTAATATGAAAGATTTGAGATATTTTCTTTTTTTTTTTTAATTTTTTAAAAGGTTAACTTTTTTATTATAAAAAGACTTTTATCTTTAAATTTATTTTACTTAGTTTAATAAATAATTATTTTATTTTTTCTATTTTTCTTTAAAATAGGAAGATTTTTTTAATAAAAGATTTTATATTTTTTTTCTATTATTAAAGCTTATTATTTTGAAGTTATTAATAATTTGATAATTTTTTTAAAAAATAATATTTTATAAAATTTTTTTTATATTATATTTTTTAGGTTTTTTTCTTATTTAAATTTTTTAATTCTTTTAATTTATTAATAATTAATAAAGATAGAAAATATATAATAACTCTTTTATTAATTATTTATTATATTTCTTTATTTTTTCTATAAATTAAAATAATTTACTTATAATTCTGGATTTTTAATTTTTATTAATTTATAATAATAATTTTTTTATAATTTTTTGTATATAATTTTATATTTTTTAATAGTTATATATTTTTATATTTATTATAATCTTGTTTTTATAAAGTATTACTTTTTTTCTATATAAAAAATTCTTTAATTTTTTTTATACTATTATAAAATCTTTTAACTTTTATAATTATATAATTTATAATTATATAATAGTATAATATAGTATTTTGTATGTTTTATTTATATTTTAACAAAAGTGTTTTAGTAAATTATTATATAATATAATATAAAAATGTTTTTATAATATAAAAAAATAATTTTTTTAATTTAAAAAATAATATAATTATCTTTTTATTTTTAAAGTTTTAATTTATATTATTAAATTATGTTTTTATATAATTATAATAATAAAAAAGATAATATTTAACTATTTTAATATGAAAAAACCTAAATATTATATTTTTTTTTTATTTATTATTATTATTTTTTTTTTTTTTTTTTTTATATCTTACTTTTATATAGTAAAATTTATCTTTTTTTTATATAATTTATCTATTTATTCTATTTTAAAAATATATTTAATTAATAATTATCTTTAATTCTATTTTATAAATTTTATATTTTTTTTTGTAAAAATTTTAAAATCCTAGTTTTAATATCTAACTAATTTTATTTTATCTTATTTTAAAATAAAATTTTAAAATATTTAGAATAATTAATATTATTTTTTATTAAAATATTTTATATAATATTTTTATTTATATTAATATAGTTCCTAATAATACCTTCAACAGTATTAATTATTTAATTATATATAAATATATTATAAAATATTAAAAATATTTTATAATAAGAAGATTTTATATAATCTCACATACTAATACCTATAAAAAATATATTAATTATATTAAAAATAATTAGATTTATATTTAATATAAATTTAAAATTATTTTAAATCTTTATTTTCTTTATTTAAATTTTATTAAATTTATTAATTTTTAAATTTTATTAATAATTTTAATTATAGTTATATTATATTTAATTCTTTTTACTTAATTATTATTAATAAGGTTTAATATGTAGAATCTATATAATATTTTTATTTTATTAATTTCCTAATTTCTATAACTTATAATAAGCCTTTTTTATATATACTTAGAATATTTATTTAAAAAATTTGTTTAAATTTTAAATATTTAACCTTATATAGTAAATATAGTAAATCTAATTAATATACTATTTATTTACTTATTTTTTTTACTTGTTAATTCAAATGTTTAAATGTAGTAAACTTATATTTAAGTGAATATTATTAAAAACACTTATTTTATTTATTTAATTAAAAAGTTAATATATTGGATTTCTTATATTAAACTATAGTTAACTTTAAAAATTTATTAATTTATGATTGCAATTAGAATTATCTTTCAATATTTAAAAATAACTAGTTTATAGTTTTTTTTTTAACTTATTTAACCTTAAATTTAAGATCTAATATTTAAATAAATTTTATTTTATTTTATAATATTTTTTAATTTTTTAATTAATTTATAATAAGTTTTTAGAAATTGCTTAAAGTATTTTATAATATTTTTTTTTTGTTATTTTGATTTTTTTAACTTTTATTTTATTTTTATTAATTATTATTTGTTTATTTATTTAAAAGTTTATTTTAATTCTTTTTTTTATAAATAAAAAACTTTTATTTATTTTAATTCTTTTTTATAATATATTTTTTATTATTAAAATTTTTTTTAATTTTATTAAAACTTATCTTATCTTTTGAATTTTTTTATTAATTTAGGTTTATTTATATAAACTTAATTTTAAAATTTATTAAAGTTTTCTTAAAATATTATTTATATTTTTTTTATTTATTTATTTTTAAATATATTTTCTTCTTTTAAAAAAATTTTTATATATTTAAAGTTTTTTATTTTTTTTTTATTTTTTTTTTTTATTATAAAGTATTTTATATTAAATATAAAAAGTTTTTAATTTGTTTTAAATTTTTAAAAAAAATAAATAAAATATTTATCTAATTTAATTTAAGAAAAATTTTTTTTTTTATTTTATAATTTCTTTTTTTATATTAAAATTCTTTTTAAATCTAAATTTTTATTATAATATTTGAAAAAAATTTTTAATAATACTTTAATAAAAAGATTTGTTTTAAAATTTCTTGTATCTTAATATTTAATTTTAAAGGTATCTTTTTAAATTTATAACTTTAATTATATTTATTTAATTTAATAATATTTTATTTTTTAATAATTTTCTAAATTTATATTTATTATTATTATAATTTAATTATTTATTTAAATTATTGTTGTAATCATCTTTTCTTTTTTAAAAATAAATAGAAGAGTAAAGAATAATTTCTTTAATTAATAATTTTTATTTTTAATTATATTTATAATAATCACTTTAATTTTTATGTTAAATTTTATTATTATATTTTATAATTTACTTATAATATTATTATTCCACATAATTTAAATACAAATTTAATTATTGACTTTTTTAAAACTTTTAAAAAATTAAAATTTATTTTTTAATTTATATTATTAATTTTATAAAAGAAGTTTAAAACCCCTTTTTCTAGATTTGCAGATATAAAATATTCTATATAATTTTTATAAATATTTATAAAATAAAAATAAACTTATTTTAAAATATTTTAATAGTTTTTTTTTTAAAATTAAAAAATATTATTTTAATTTATATATTATAAAAAATAAATTAAATTTACTTTTTATAATTATATATATTAAATTATTTAATATATTTTTATATACTTAATACTTTAACTTAAATAAAAAAAAAAGTTTTTGTTATAATAAATAAATATTTAAATTTATTAGTATAAAATAAATTTTTATATTTAATATATTAAACCTTTTTAATATAATTTTATAATAATTTTTTTAATTAATTTTTAATATCTTTTTAATTTAATCTTATTTAATTCTAAAACCTAGAAATTTTTAAACTTTGTTTAAGTTTTTTATTTTATATTTTTTTATTAAAGCTTTCTTTACTTTCTTAACAAAATCCTTTGATTTTAAAAAAATAAAAAAATTATTTATATAAATTATAAATATAATATTTTTTTTTATATAAAAATATTTATTTTCTTAGATTTATTTCATTTTAATTAAAAAAGTTTTTAAAAATAATTATAATATTAAAATCTTTATTTTATAAATAAAAAGTTTATTTAAATTTATATAATAACTTTTTAAATAATAAAACTTTTATAATTTTATTTTAAAAAATATAATCTTTAAATAATTATATATATAATTATTTTTTATTTAAAAATATAATATTAAAAAAAGTTATTTTTATATTTATTTAATAAATCTCTTAATCTAGTATAACTACTAATATTAATAAGATTTAAACTATATGTAAATAGTGTATAGATTTTTATATAATTTAAATTAAATCTTTATTTATATTCTTTAATAATTAGTCTTTTTTTATATAGAATTTTATTTTTTAAATTATTTTTAATAATAAATATTTATTTATAATTTAATACTTTTTTTTTAAAAAGAATAAAATTTATTTTTATTTAAATTTTATTTTGTATTAAAAAGTTAAGTTTTTTGTTTATTACTATAAGTTATTTTATTTTATTTTTTTAAAATTATAATTTTGTAATTAATTAAAGAAAATTTTTATTTAAAATTATTTTTTTAAAAAGTTATATAAATATAAAGGTTTTTAAAATCTAAATTATATTAAATAATATTTATTACTATATTTATTTTTAATTTTAATCTTTTTTTAATATATCTTTTTAATTTTTATAATTAAGAATTAAATAAGAAAAAAACTTTTTTACTTATCAAAGATTCTAAAAAATTATTTTTTTGATTTAAAAAAAATTAATTAATATAATTAATAATAATTATTTTTAAAAATTATTTTTTAATTATTTTTTTTATATTTTTCTTTAATAATTAATTTTGTTTTTCTAAGATTAATTTATTAATAAAAATTTATTTAATCTTTTCTATAAAAAAAAAAATTTTAAATAAATATATTTATACTTTACTTAAAAAAAATAATTTATAATTCTTTTTATCACAAACAAGTAGATTTATTTTAATTATAAATATATTTCTAATTATAATTAAAATTTTTTTTATTATATTTTAGATATAATATTACTTCTTTAAATTAATATATTTTAAGAAAATCTTTTTTTATATTTTATATATTAAAAAAATTTTATCTTTATTTTATCTTACTTTTTTTAAAATTATAATATAGATTAAGCTTTTAAAAAACTTTAATTTTAATAAATTAAATTTTTTTTTATAAAAAACTTTATAAGATAATATTTTTTATAAAATTAATTTCTTATTCTTCTTAAAATTTATTTTTTAATTTGTATTGAATTTATTATTTATAAAAATAATTACTTTTATAATTTTTTTTTAAAATTATTTAAATATACTAAATTTAATTAATATATAACTTACTAACTTTTAAAAAATTTTATAAACTCTTTTAATTAAATTATTTTGTTTATAAATATATGTAGTGAAAATTTTTATATTAATTTCTTATTATTTATATACTTTTTATATCTTTGAAGATATAAATTTAAAAGCATTATTTATTTAAATTAATATAATTCTATTTTCTAATCCTAACTTATTTTTTATAAAAATTATAAATTATATTAAAACTTTTTTAAATATAACTTTATTTTTTAAAAATCTAATAAACATTATATTAATTATATTATCTATTATAATTAATAATTATTTAATAGTATTTTTATTTAAATTAATATTTTTTATATATTTCTTTATTAAAGTTTAAATCTTCCAAAATTTATTAAAATTAATATGGATTTGTTTAAATAATTTTGATTTTCTTTTAATAAAAATTCTACTTAAAGAAAATATTATTTTTATAAGAAAATATATCTTACAAATAGAATTTGTTTTTAAATTTATTTATACTTTAACTTAAATTATAACTTTTTATGTTTTTATAAAGCTATAATAATTAAAATATTTATATTAAAAAAGTAAAAATTTTTTATTTTTTTTAAATTTTTTTTTTTTATTTTAAATAAATTTTAAAATTACTAAATTTACTTTTACTTTATTAAAAATTTAAATAATATTTAATATATAAAAATTATTTTGATTTTATATTAAATTATTTAAACATTTTAATTTTATTTTTTTAATAATTTTAAAAAGTTTTATATTTTTATTTTTTTAGATTATTATTATGTAAGTATTTATTTCTTTATAAATAATTTTATATTTATTTAATTTAAAATTTATTATTATATTTATTTAATTTAATTATTTAATTAAATAAAGATTTAAAACTATAATTGGGGTATATAAAATAAATTTAATATTTAAAATATTATTTTCTAATTTAATTATAATATTTTTATATTTATAAGTTAGAATTTTATAATTATTTTTAAACAATTAAATATAATTTTTTAAAATTTTTGTAGGAATTTGGTTAAAAATTTTTAATATTATGTATTATTTATTTTATAATTTTAGAATTAATATATTATAAAGTATAATTTTAATTTTTGTATTAAATTATAATTATATTTATATAATAAAAAATATTATGTTTATTAGCTTTTAAAAAAATTTATAAAAAATATTTAGATTTGGGTTTTTATCTTAATAAAACAAATTTTTAATATTATACTTAATAAATCCTATTATAATAAATATTTATTTTATATTTATAATATTATTTATTTTTAAAAAAAAAAATTTTTGGGTAAAATTTTTTCTTTCTTTTTTTTTTTTATTCTTTTTTTTTATTTTTAAAATTTTTTTTAATTTTTTTATTTTGTTTAGTTTAAAGATGTTTATTATTATTAAAAAAGGTTTTATTATTTCTTAATGGTTTATTATTTTTTTTTAAAATTTTTTTTTATTTTTATAATTATTTTAAATTTTTTTTTAAATTAAGTTAGTTTTAACTTTTAAGATTTTTAAGGATAATGTATTTGAGGATAAATATGTATTTATAACATTTTATATAATAAGAAAAATTTAAAATAATTAATTTTTAAAAATAATATAAATTTATTTATTTTTTTGATTGATAAAGTTGGTAATATAAAATTTAATATAAAATATTAAATTTATATTTTGTTTATTAAGAAAGATAATTTAAATTATATTAAATAAGGAGGTTTTTTTGAATTTAGTATTAATTAAAATAATTTTTTTTTATTATAAATTATTAATATATTTAAAGTAATCTTAAATTATAGTATAAATATAATTTTTCTTTTTCTTTAAAATTAAAATTTTAAATTTTAATTTTAATATTAAAATTAAGTTTTAAGTATTTAATTAAAACTTTTATCTTAACATTTCTATTATAATTAAAGATAATTTATTTTAAAAATTTATTTTAAGATTAATATAAATAAATTAAATTAGGTATTATATGTAAAGATTAAAAATTTATTTTTATTATTTTTATTTATTTAGAATTAGAGATTATATTACCTCTTTAGTTATTAGTAAAGATAAAAGATTAATCTTTTGTATAATTATATAAAATAATTTTTTAATTTTAATTAAAATCCTAGTTTTTTTTGTTAAAGTAGGTTTTAATAAAAAAGAATCTTTTAAAATAATTTTATTATTAATTAATTGGGATTATAATTGTAAATGTATTGTATTATCTTTAATTAATAGAGGGTAAGGTTGTATAGGTAGAAATTTCTTAATAAATTTATTAAAAAAAAAATTATACTTACTTTCTATATTTAGAAATTAAAAAATATTATTATATTAGAAGTAATAATTTTTTTTATCTTTAGTAAATAACTAAAAACTAACTGGGAGTAAAGATATTTTAATTAAAAAAGTTTAAAAATTTAATATAAACAAATATATAATTTAATAAATTATTTTAAATCTAAATAAAAAAAAATTTCTAATCCAATAATATTAAATAATTCTCAGATCTCAAAATTATTATTTTATAAATTATAAATATTTTTATTAAAAGTGATTTGTATTAATAATATGTTTAATAATATATAAATGTTTATATATAAAATAATATATAAGTTTAGTAATATTTCATTGAACTTAATAAAAGATAAATTAATAACTTATTCCTTTTATTATATTTTGTCAAAAGTAAAGTAAAACATAGCCCGACTTTTTATGTAATAGAAGGCATGTGCTTGTTCTTATTGGGCGATCTAACGATATACGTCTATATGCGTACCTTCAACAATTATAAAATATATATTTAATTATATATAGAATTTAGTTAATTTAAAAAAAAGACTAAATATAAAAGTATTAATATAATTATATAAAAGTTATATTTATTTAATTTCTAATTTTAAAACTAAAATTTAGTAAAAAAATTAAAAATTATTAATTAAAAAATTTAAAAGTCTTTAAAATAAAATAATAAAAAAAATAATAAAAGCTTTTAAAATAATTTTAATTAATTTAATAAAAATTAAAGCTATTATTTTATTAATAGAAATTAAATAAAATAAAATATAAAAAAGATATATATTAAAAATTTTATATTTAAATAAAAATTATTTAATTAAAATAAAAATATTAAATTCTTTTTTTTTTAAAAACTTTTTAAAAAAATTAAAAAAAAAAAATCCTAGATATTAAAAATAAAATAAAAATAAAAAAAATAAAAAATATAAAACTATTTTAAAATTTATTTTATTTAAAATTAATTTTCTAATAAATTTATTTATTAAAATAAAAAAAATTAATTTAGAATTAAAATTACTATAATTTAAAATTAATATTAATTTTTATATAAATAAAAATAATAAAGAATTAAAAGTAGAAATATATATAAAAAAAAAAAAAGATTAAATTTTAAAAAAAGATTAATAATTTATTTTAATAGATTTTTTTTAGAAAAAAATAATATAAAATCCACAAAAGCTAGAGGGTATGGAAAAATAAATAATAAATTTATTTTTAAAATATTTAAAAGCCTAAAAAAAGAAATAGAAGTTTATAATACAAAGTTTATTATAATTTAAAAATATTTAAAATAAATATTAATAATAACAAAAAGTAATTTTAATATTAAGGAAATTTATTTGTTTTTAAATAATTAATTTACAATAAAAAGATTAAAATTTCTAAAAGTAGGTCTAGGATAAAAAATAGTTTTAGAAATTTAGTTTCTATATAAAGAATTATATTTTAATAATATAGAAATAACGTGTTCTACCCACTTTGCGCGTATACCTAGTTATGCCGCACTACTTTTTAACTATTTTTTTAATTTTTATTTTATTATAAAAACGACTAGAAATTTGTAATTGAATTATAATAATAATTATTTAGAATATATACACTTTTTAGAGTTAATATATTAATTATTTAATTTTTAATTAATTTTTAAAAACTAATTATTTAGCTTAAAATTATGTGTTGTTGTGTATACACAAAAAGAACTCAATTTTGTTGGATTTTACTAAACTTATATATATTATAATATAGAATAAGCTTATTAAAACTATTTAAAAATTATTAAAAACTAATTAAAACTGCAAAAGTTATAAGCTTGTAAAAACTAAAAAAATGTGTTGTTTTACTTAGAAATATTTATATAAAAATTAAAAATAAATTATTAAATTTAGTTACTTTTTTATTTTTTTATTTTTGTTTATACAAAATGTATTAAAATTATTTAAAAATTATTTAAAAATATTAAAAATTACAAAAGTTATTGATTATTAAATCTTTAAAATTTATATAAAAAATAATATATTTTTTTAGTTTTTAAAAGCTTATAACTTGTGTAATTTTAATTAGTTTTTAATAATTTTTGAATAATTTTAATAAGTTTATTTAATATTATAATATATATAAGTTTGGTAAAATCCAATAAAATTGAGTTTTTTTTTGTAATTTTATAATAATACATAATTTTAGACTAAATAATTAATTTTTAAAAATTAATTAAAAATTAAATAATTTATATAATAGATTTAAAAGATGGTTATATTGTAGTTAACTATTATAATAATTTAATTATAAATTTTTAATTGTTTTTATAATAAAACAAAAATTAAAAAAATAGTTAAAAAGTGGTGCGGCATAACTAGGTGTGCGCGCAAAGTGGGTAGAACACGTTATATATAGAATAAATTTCTGACCATATAAAAATAAAAAAAAAATAAAAAAACAAATTATTTAATTAAAGAAGCTATAAAAATTTAAACAAAAAATCCTTTTATTTTTTATTCTTTTTTAAAAAAAAATATAAGAATATAAAGTCTTATAAAATAAGAAGAAAAATAAAAAAAAAATAAAAAAAAATTAAATTATTTTAATTATTTTAAATTAAAAAGAAATAAAATACTATCAAAAAGCAAAATTAAAATTAATTTTATAATAATATAGTTAAGAATTAATTATAACTACTTTAATAACTATTTAATTAATATATTAAAAGATATATTAAATAAAAATTATAGTTATAGTTAAAATTAATAAAATTTTAAATACCTTTTATTATATTATAAAAAATATAAAAAAGAAAAGGAAATTTTTAAAAAAAAAAATAAATAAATCTATAAATTTATATTTTTTATTATTTACTAATAAAAAACTAAATTATATAATAAAATTTATAAAAAAGATTGGAATTACTAATAAAAGCAATAAAAAAGAAGAAACAAAATTAAAAATAAGATAAGATAACTTAGAAAAATAATTAATAAATTATTAAATTAAAAATTAATTTAATTTAATAAATTAATTAATTAAAAAAAAAAAGTGAATATTTTAATTATTAATTTTAAAGAAAAACTACTAAAATAAGTAAAAAATATCAAAATAATATTAATAACTCTTCTAAAAAAAATAAAGAAGAGATAATATATACAAGAAAAAAGAAATCTTAAAAATAATAAAAAAATAATAAATTTAGGATAAAAACCTTAGAAATAATATTAACATTAAAAATTAACTAAATTAATAATAATTAATTAGCTAATTAGGGTGAATTAGCTAAAAAATTAAGAATTTACTTTATTTCATTTGTTAGTGCTTTTAAAAGGTGCGCTGTATTTAAATTTTCTCTTCTGTTCGTTATAAGCTCTGAGTTTGCAAGTGTGTATGATACATAATAATAATAATAATAATATATTATCTTTTTTTTTTTGAATTAAATTAGTAAATTAAATTATTGTTATACTTCTTTTAAAATAAAGATGAAAGATAATACAGATTTTAGATATTAAGTAGCTATTACAAACATCATTAATTTATTATAAAAAATTATAGGTATGTTTTAGGTCTAAAATCAATTCTAATTTAAATTCACCAATTTATTCTACCTTTAATGAACATTTATTTTCTTATATATATTACAAATTAACTATAATTATTAATATATTTAATAAAATTTGTTAATTTATATTAGTTATAAATTAAATTTGTAATAGGTTTTGTATATTTATCTATTCTTATATAAATATTTGTATTATATTATTATTTTATCGAACTTCGGAAAAAACGACCCCCCTATAACTTTAGAACGGAGTATCTAAAAGTAAATAAAATTATATTAAAAGAAAGAGTTTAGCTAGGAGAATTTAATTGTTTAAGTGTTATAGCTAAGAAATAACGGTTATAAAGAAATTATAGATTAAAGAATTTATTGGAATTTGTGATTGTTTATATTAAAAGAAAAAGGGGTATATTAAAAAGGGAAGAAACCCTTCTTAAGCTTAATTAGGCTAATAATAAAAATGGAATTTTTAAACAAAATTTTAATTGATGAACTAGTTGTAGCCACATAAATCATACTAGTTAAAAAAGGAAATAAAATTTAAAAAAAAAATTTGTTATTAGAGTCTAAAAAAGGTTTATATAATATAGAAGATCTTCTAACTATAAACCAGAATCTAAGGAAAATAATAAAAAAAAAAGCGGAGGAAATCTAGAAACTAAAAAAAAAAATAAAGAATTTAACTTTTAAAAATAAAATATATGCGGAAATAGTAAAAAAAGTTATAAAAAACACAAAAACAATAGAAACAATAAAACGATAAGAATTACTATTAAAAATAGTCTTATTAATATAAAGGAAAATAATAATTTCTAGAATTAAAAATATACTACTAAAAATTATTATAAGTTAATATAAAAAGAAAATAAATTTAGTTTTTTTTAAATTTAATCTAGAAATTAATATTTCTGGAATATTACTAAATAGTAGTAAAAATTTAGTGTTAATTGGGAATTATAATACTAAAAGCAAAAAAATTCTTAAATATAAAGAAAAAATATTTAAAAAAATAAGTAAAATAAATAAGTTTATGTAAAAATTATCTAAATTGGAATCTTAAAGTTTTATAGTAGTGCATAGAATAATTACTACTAACAATAAAATAAAAGAAAAATTAATTTTACTATAAAAATAAATAAAAAAAGATAATTATGGTATTTTAATATTTAAGCTACTTAAATAATTAATTTTACTAAATAAAATAAAAAAAAAAAAATATTCTTTAATAATTTTTATTATAAAAAATAAAATAATAATATAAGAGATTTTAAGAAATAATTATTTTGTGTAAAAAAAACTTTTAAAAGTAGAAAAATATTATAAAATATTTTTAAAACAATAATATAATAATTATTAATAATATGGGTATATTAGAATTAATTATAATAATAATATTAAATATAAAATTTATATATTAGATTATAAAATTTATATACATAATTATAAAATATGTAATATATAAAAGAAATTATGTAAACATATTAAAATTAAATGTATTCTATATGAAAAAAGCCATTTTATTAATTAATATAAAAAAATAAAAGGAAAAATAAATCCTAAAGAAAATTAATATATGGAAAAATTAAAAATTTATTAATATAATTGTAATATATTGACTAATATAATGTAAAAAATATTGGATTTAGCATTAAAAAATAATATAAACATTATTTATTTATAAGAATTATAGTTTTTAAAAAAAGAAAAAATAATAATTACACACCTTAGATTTAATTTAATTTATTTAAATCTAAATAAAGATAAAAGATTATGGGTGGTTATATTTATCTTAAAAAAAATTATTATTTTTAAAGTTATAAATAGAATAGATTTAATAAATAATGAAGATTGTTAAATTTTAGATTTTATATTTAAAATATATAAAATTTTTAAAATTATTAATATTTATAATAAAAAATAATAAATTTTGGAAAAAAAAAGACTATATATAATAGAGAGACTATTTAATAAAATAGCTTAAAATTATAATAATAATAAATATTTAATATTAAAAGACTTAAACTTTTATAATTTATTATAAAATTCAAACTATTCTAAGGAATTAAAATCAAAAAAAATAATAAAATTAATAAAAAAAAAGAATTTATATATATTAAATGATTTAAAAGCTTCTATATATTATTTTTAAAAAAAAGATATTAGTAAAATATTAGTAATTAACTTAATATTAACTATAAACTTAATAATTAATTTTATTAGAGATTGGAAAATAAAAAAAAATGTAGATTTTAGATTAAATTATAAGGTTATCTCTTTTTATTTATTTAAATAAAATAATATGGTAGATATATTATTATTTATTAATAAATATAATTGAAAAAAAACAAATTGGGAATAATTCTAAAAAAAATTATTAAAGCTGGATAATAATCTTAATATTAATAATTTTTGGAATAACTTATTATTCTTTAAAAACTAAAACAAGAGAATTATAGAAGAAAAATTGAAAAAAGTAGTAAATCTATTTTAAAAAAATCTAATTAAGGTAGTAGAAATGTTTATATTTAAATTAATAATTATACTAAAATCAAAAATATGGTGGAATAAACAAATAAATTAAAAAAGAAAAGAAATATTGCAGAAAAAAAGGTTTTGGAAAAATAATAAAATACAAAAAAATTAAGAAAAAATAAAAAAAAAAAAGAATATCTATTTTCTTAAAATTTGAAAAATAAAAAAAAATTCTTGGAAAAATTATCTTGAAAATATTAAAAAAAAAGAGGTGTTTGATGCATTAAAGTATACTAAACTAAGGAAAGTGTAAAAAATGCTTAATATTAGTTATGAAGGTATAATAGCATTAAATTTTGAAGAAAAAGTAGAAATGTTAAAAAAAACATTATTTCTAAAACCTCTAAATTTCCAAACTTATAAAAAAAATAATACTAAATTAAATAAAATGATTAAATGGGAAAAAATTAAAAATAAAGAAATAAAAGAAATTATATTTATTTTTAATTTTAAGAAAGTATTAAGCTTAAATGGAATAAATTTTCTATATTTTAAAGAAGTATATAAAATAATTTTAGAAAGATTTAATGATTTATTTAATAGATTATTAAATTATAGTTATTATTTTATATACTTTAAAAAAATAATAAAAGTAATATTATTAAAACTAAATAAACTAGATTATAAAATTTCTAAAGTTTATAAAATAATAAACTTATTAAATTATTTAAAAAAGATATTAGAAAAAATAATAGTTAAAAGAATAGCTTTTATATTAAAAATTAATTAAATTCTTTATTTAAAATAAATAAAAAATAGAAAATAAAGATTTGTAATTAATGCAGTACTTTTATTAGTTAATGATATAAAAAATGTTAAATTTGAAAAATTAATTATTTTTGTATTATTTCTAGATGT
Source organism: Orbilia javanica (assembly GCA_036872735.1). NCBI lineage: Eukaryota > Fungi > Ascomycota > Orbiliomycetes > Orbiliales > Orbiliaceae > Orbilia > Orbilia javanica. The sequence goes on along the minus strand of JAVHNR010000004.1, from coordinate 1,871,828 downwards.
TAAGGGAGCTTTTAATAATGTATTAAGAACAAGATTAATTAAAATGATGGAGAATATGGGGTTACTAACTTAGTTATTAAATTGGGTGGATGGCTTTATGTTAAATCGATTTATTAAGCTTGTATTTGATGGATAAATAGAAGAATTAAATTTAGTAGAAACTGGAATATTTTAAGATTTACTTATATTTTTAATTCTCTTTTTATTATATTTAATATTATTATTTATAAAAATTAAGAAAGAATACTTATTTATAAAGATATTTTTTTATATGGATGATGTGGTATTAGTGGTATAAAATATAAAAATCAAAAAAAATATAATAGAATTAGAAAAAATATTAAAAATAGTTTTTGTGTGGGTTAAAAAAAATATAGTAGTATTCAATAATATTAAATTAGAATTAATTCATTTTGATTTTAGATTTGGGGAAGAAAATATAGTGGTTTTACTAAATAAATTAGAGATTAAGCTATTTAAAAATATTAAGTAATTAAGAATTTTTTTTGATGTGAAATTAAATTTTAAATATTATATTAAAAATAAAATTGTAGTTGTAGAATGTATATTTAATTATATATAAAATCTGGCTAATTTAGAAAAAGGGTTAAATATAAAAGCACTAATATAACTGTATAAAAGTTGTATTTGTTTAGTTTCTGACTTTGGGGCTAAAATCTGGTGGAAAAATCAAAAATCATTAATTAGAAAATTTAAAAACCTTTAAAATAAAATGATAAAAAAAATGATAGGAGCTTTTAAAATAATTTTAATTAATTTAATGGAGGTTGAGGTTGCTATTTTATTAATAAAAATTAGGTTAAATGAAATATAAAGAAGATATGCGTTAAGAGCTTTATATTTAAATAAAAATTATTTAATTAGGATAAGGGTACTAGATTCTTTTTTTTTGAAGACCTTTTAGGAGAATTAGAAGAAAAAAGCCTTAAATACCAAAAATAAAATAAAAATAAAAAAAATAAAAAGTATAAAACTACTTTGGAATTTATTTTATCTAAAATTAACTTTCTAGTGAATTTATTTATTAAAATAAAAAAAATTAGTTTAGAACTAGAATTACTATGATTTGAAACTAATATTAATTTTTATATAAGTGAAAGTAGTAAAGAACTAGAAACGGAAATGTATAAAAAGAAAAAAAAAAGATTAAATTCTAAAAAGAGATTAATAATTTATTCTGATGGATCCTTTCTAAAAAAAAACAATATAAAATCCACAAAAACTAAAAGGTATAAAAAAATAAATAATAAATCTATTTTTAAAATATCTAAAAGCTTAGGGGAAGAAATAAAAGTTTATGATGTAGAACTTATTACAATTTAGAAATATTTAAAATAGGCATTAATAATAGCAAAAAGCAATCCTAATATTAAAAAAATTTATTTGTTTTTAAATAATTAATTTGTAATAAAAAAACTAAAATCTCTAAAAATAAACCCAAGACAAAAAATAGCTTTAGAAATCTAATTTCTGTATAAAGAACTACATTCTAATAATATAAAAATATATATAAAATAAATTCCTAACCACACAAAAATAAAAGAAAATAAAAAAGCAGACTACCTAATTAAGAAAGCTACAAAAATTCAAACAAAAAATCCTTTTACCTCTTATTCTTTTTTAAAAAGGAATATAAGGGCGCAAAGCCTTATAAAATAAGAAAAAAAATGGAAAGAAAACAAAAAAAAACCAAATTATTTCAATTATCCTAAATTAAAAAAAAATAAAATATTGCAAAAAAGCAAAATTAAAATTAATTCTACAATAACACAATTAAAAACTGGTCATAGCTACTTCAACAACTATTTAGTCAATATATCAAAAAATATATTAAATAAAAATTATAGTTATAGTTAAAATTAATAAAATCTTAAATACCTTCTATTATATTATAAAAAATACAAAAAAGAGAGGGAAATTTTAAAAAAGAAAATGGATAAATCCATGGATTTATATTCTCTACTATTTACTAATAAAAAACTAAATTATATAATAAAATTTATAAAAGAAACTAAAATTACCAATAAAAACAATAAAAAAAAAAAAACAAAATTAAAAATAAAATAAAACGACTTAAAAAAATAATTAGTAAATTATTAAATTAAAAATTAATTTAATTTAATAAATTAACTAATTAAAAAGAAAAAGCGAACATCCTAATTATTAATTTTAAAAAAAAATTACTAAAGTAAATAAAAAACATTAAAATAATACCAACAACTCTTCTAAAAAAAATAAAAAAAAAACAATACATACAAAGGAGAAAAAACCTCGAAAATAATAAAAAAAACAACAAATTTAAAAACAAAAACCTCAGAAATAATACTAACACCAAAAATTAACTAAATTAATAATAATTAATTAGCTAATTAAAGTAAATTAGCTAAAAAACTAAGAATTCACTTTATTTCATTTGTTAGTACTTTTAAAAAATACGCTGCATTTAAATTTTCTCTTCTATCCACCATAAGCTCTGAGCTTGCAAGCGTGTATAATACATAATAATAATAATAATATAAATATTTGTATAAATAGATTTTAATCAAAATTAGGAGGGGGTTTTCTTTAATTGTTAGGGTTATTTTAATTATTAAGATTATTACTATTTTAATCATTAAGGTTACCACTGCCTTAATTATTAGAGCTATCACTACCTTGATTGTTAAGGCCACCATTGTTTTAACTGCTAGAACCATCATTAGGTCCACCTTTTAATTTACCTCTTAATTTACCTTTTGGTTTAATAGGATTATTATTCAGGTTAGTAGTTTTATTCATCATGTTTTTACTATTATCTTTAAGTTTGAAGTAATAATAATAAGAATTAAAGTTAAAATTATTTTTAAATTAATAACTTATTCTTATAGTAATAGTAGTAAGTATAGGAGTTACTAAAGATATAAATAACTAATATCAATAATTTATATATATTTAGTAATTTTATATTATTATTATTGTTTTAATTATTTTATTTATAAGAATAAACAAATTTAATGTGTTATTAATAATAAATAAGTTTTATATTATTTTACCAGGTTTAATATACTAAAGATTATTAGATGTAGTAAAAAAAAAGATTTCATCAGGATAAGGTGTAGGAAAAAATAATATAAGTATCTTGATAGTAAAGGTGTAAAAAAATAATTTATCATTATTTAAAGTCTAATATGTGATTAATTAATTATAATAATTATTAATTAATTTAAAATCTGTTCTTCGTCAGATTAAATTATCTGCAGCTTTATAAATACCTTTAAAAATAACTTAAAAATTAAAAAAAATTTATTATACCAAAATATAAAATAAATTAACTTTTAGAAATAATAATATCTATCTAAAATTCTTTTAATTCTTTTTAATAAGCTGTTAGGTTTTAATAACTTAATATTTTTGTTTAATTAATATAAAAATAATATTCTTCAATAAAAGAAATTTTGGTTGGTTGTGATTATGTCTCCCTTTGTAATTAATAAAACAAATTCCCAAAATTAACTATTTTAAAGAAAATCAGAAAAAACATATTTTTTTTAAATAAAAATTAAATAGAGAAAAAAAAGAAGATAATTTAATTCTTTTAATATATAAAATTAAAGAAATAATCAATAATTAATATAAATAACTCTTATTATCATTAAAAAGTATATCAAAAGAAAGCAAATCAAAAGAAATACTATTAACTAATACAATAATTAAATTAACTTAAAAAAAGTTAAATTTATTTATAAATATATTAAATAATTTTAGGAATTATTTAATATTTTTAAAAATAAGATTTAATCTAATAATAACTTATAATTTAGTTGATAAATAATTAATTAAGTTATTATTCACATATTAGTAAACTACTTTATAAATCTTTAACATAAGATAATGAATATAAACTTTAGTAATAAGTTTAAAATGACTTTTATAAATAATAAACTTGTTAATAAGTTTAAACTTTTATTTAGTAATTAAAGTTTGTTAGATAATTTATCTATAATTTTGGTTTAATAGTAAAAAACAATTTCTTTAATTAATAGTTAATTTAACTAAGACTATTTAATATTTTTTATAAACACATTAACTTGAATTATACCTGTAAAAAGATTGTTTTAATCAAGATTTAAAAGGAATAATTTTGATTAAAAATATGATAAAATTCAGACTTTATAAAGTTAAAAATTTAGATTTTATAAAGTTAAAAATTTAAAAATTATAATAGTAGAAATTAAAATTAATAAAATAAGGAAGTAATAATATTTATTTTAATTTAATTTAAAGGTTTTTAATTATTAAAATTTATTAAAATAAATTTTAATATATTTTAATAATTATAGATTCAATAAAATAATCTTAAAATAAAACAATCTTAATTAAAATAATTTTAATTAAAACTTATATTCTAAAAAATAAAAAAAATATAATTATAAATAAAAAAATTTTAACTTCAAAAATTCTTATTATTATTATAATTAAACACAATCCTAAAAAGATTTAAGAACTGCCTGTTTTAATATTATTAATTATAATAAAATATTATAATATTAATAATATTAATAATATATATATATAAAGATATAGAATTAAACTAGGCTTTAAAAAATTTAGAAGGTTATAGTTAGCTAATATAAGAAAGCCGTACTAAATATGTTTGGGACAAACACAACACAGACAACGCAAAGGCTCTGCTAGGCTATTCTTCACAGATAGTAATTTGTAATAGGATTTTAAAATTATAGTAGAACTAGCAAAACTTTATTATTATTTTAATACTTTTATAAAAAAATATAATAAAATGTAAAATTTTTTATATTAAATAAAATTTTTTTTTTTTTAAATAAAATCTTATTTAAAAATTAAGAATTATAAAAAATAAAATTTATTGTTGTGATAACATAATAGGCGTATAGCCGGGTTAGTCCGTATCTACTTATAAATAGGGGGTATAATATATTGGATTTAAAAAATTATTAATTATTAATTATATAAACATAAGTTTATATATATTTTAATAATTATATATATTATAGGATAATCTTTATATATTATTAATACAATTTTTTAATAATTAGAAAAATCTTTGTTTTATATATTTCTATATCTTTATTTAATATACTTTAAATTAATAATTAAGTATTTATAACTTTTAAATTGTATAACTTTTTACTTTATCTGAAGGTTTATTTATATAAATATATTAAAATATTAATTTTCTTTATAGAATATAGATTTATTATGAATAATAATAATTACTATATTTAGTATGAGTAAATTAAGTTATTTCTATATTTCTAGTTAAAATATAGTTATTAATTAAATAATTTTATTAAAGATAAACTAATAAATTTTTTAATTAATATTTTTATAAATTTATAAATTATAAAATTAAACTTATTAATTATAGTTATAATAAATAAGATTATAAAAAACTTAATTTTATTTATTATTAAGAAATATTAAATAATTAAAATTATTATTAAATAATATATTTTATAATTTATATATAAAATTATTAAATTTATTTTCTTTAATTTCTTATTAATAAAGATGATAAATATTATTAAAAAATGTTTTTGTTTTAATAGTTGTATTATTATAAATATATTAAAAATTTATTTTTATATTTTATTTTTTAAAATTAATAGTATTAATATTTTATAAAATATATAAAAGTACTTTGAGAATTTTGGTAATATATAGAAGAAATATTGTATTATTATAATTAAAAAATTTAATAATTTTATATTTATAAATATAATACTAAATATTTTTTATATGTTTTAAGATGTAGTAATTAAAGTTTTTGTTTATATATTTATAATGATTATATTTTTAAAAAATAAAGATTAAATATATTTAAATTTATAAAATTATATTTTTTTGTTTTTTATTTATAAAAAAGAATATAAAAGATATTAAGAAAAGAATAATTAAATTTAAAAATAAAAATAGTATCTTTTAAATTTTATAAATTTAATAATTTTTTATTATAGTTGTAGTATTTATTTAATTTAATAAAAATAAAAAAAGGTTTAAGTATTTAATAAACATTAATATATCTTAGGATATAAAATAAAGTAATAATAAGAAGATTTATATTGATAAAAGGGTATAAATTTTTAAATTTAACAATTTAGGTTAAAATAAGCCTAAATTTAAGTTTAATAAGTATTTTCTTTATTTTATTTATAATTTAATAAATTATATAAAAGATAAATATTATATAATATACCTAGAATTTAAACTTAAAAATTAAAAAATTAAAATTAGAGTTAATGTTTATATTATTATATAAGAATTATATAATAATCTTATCTCTTATATTATAAATATAATTAAAAGATAAATAAATATTATGTTTTTAATTATATAATATATTATTATTATTATTATTATTATGTATCATACATGCTTGCAAGCTCAGAGCTTATGGCGGACAGAAGAGAAAATCTAAATGCAGTGCACCTTCTAAAAGTATTAACAAATGAAATAAAGTGAATTCTCAGCTTTTTTAGCTAATTTATCTTAATTAGCTAATTAGTTATTATTAATTTAGCTAATTTTAAATATTAGCATTATTTCTAAGGTTTTTGTCCCAAATTTGTTGTTTTCTTATTATTTTCAAGGTTTTTTCTCTTTTATATATATTATTTTTTTCTTATTTCTTTTAAAAAAATTATTAATACCACTTTAATGTTTTTTACCTGCTTCAGCAGTTTTTCTTCAAAATTAATAATTAAGATATTCACTTTTCTTTTAATTATTTAATTAATTAAATTAATAAATTAATTTAATAATTCACTAATTATTTTTCTAAGTCACCCCATCCTATTTTTAATTTTATTTCTTCTTTTTTATTATTTTTATTAACAACAATTCCAGTCTATAAATTTTATTATATAATTTAATCCTCTACTAATAAATAACAAAAAATATAAATCCATAAATTTATCTATTTTCTTTTTTAAAAATTCCCTCTCTTTTTTATATTTTTTATAATACAATAAAAAATATTTAAAATTTTATTAATTTTAACTATAATTATAATTTTTATTTAATATATTTTTTAATATATTAATTAAATAACTATTAAAATAGCCATCCATAACCAGTTCTTAATTGTATTATTATAAAATTAATTTTAATTTTGCTTTTTTACAATATTTTATTTCTTTTTAATTTAAGATAATTAAAATAATTTAATCATTTTTTATTTTCTTTCCATTTTTCTTCCTATTCTATAAAGCTTTACATTCTTATATTCCTTTTTAAAAAAAAATAAAAAATAAAAAATTTTTTTATTTAAATTTCTGCAGTTTTTTTAGTTAAATAATCTACTTTTTTATTTCCTTCTACTTTTATATGGCTAGGAATTTATTTTATATATATTTTTATATTATTAAAATATAATTCTTTATATAAAAACTAGATTTTAAAAATTATCTTTTATTCTAAATTTATTTTTAAAGATTTTAATCTTTTTATTATAAATTAGTTATTTAAAAACAAATAAATTTTTTTAATATTTAAATTATTTTTTATTATTATTAATATTTATTTTAAATATTTTTAAATTATAATAAATTTTATATCATAAACTTTTATTTTTTTTTTAAATTTTTAAATATTTTAAAAACAAATTTATTATCTATTTCTTTATATTTTCTAGTTTTTGTAAATTTAATATTATTTTTTTTTAAAAGAGATTTATCAAAATAAATTATTGATCTTTTTTTAAAGTTTAACATTTTTTTTTTTATATATTTTTATTTCTAATTCTTTACTACTTTTATTTATATAGAAATTAATATTAATTTTAGATTATAACAATTCTAATTCTAAATTAATTTCTTTTATTTTAAGAAATAAATTTATTAGAAAATTAATTCTAGATAAAATAAATTCTAATATAATTTTATACTTTTTATCTTTTTTATTTTTATTTTATTTTTAATATTTAAAGTTTTTTTCTTTTAATTTTTTTAAAAGGTTTTTAAAAAGAAAAGAATCCAATACTTTTATTCTAATTAAATAATTTTTATTGCCACACAAACCACACCAGTTATTTTTTTTAAAAATAATAAAAAAATAATTTTGAAAAAAATGACCCCCCCATAACTTTGGAATGGAGTATCCAAAAGTAAATAAAATTATATTAAAAGAAAGAACTTAACTAGAAAAATTTAATTCTTTAAAGTGTTATAATTAAGAAACAATAATTATAAAGAAATCACAGATTAAAAAGTCTACTAAAATTTACAATCATTTACACCAAAAAAAAAAGGGGTATATTAAAAAGGAAAGAAATCTTTTTTAAGCCTAATTAAACTAATAATAAAAATAGAACTTTTAAGTAAAATTTTAATTAATAAACTAGCTGTAGTTATATAAATTATATTAGTTAAAAAAGGAAATAAAATTTAAAAAAGGAATCTATCACTAAAGTTTAAAAAAAGTCTATATAATATAAAAAATCTTTTAATTATAAACCAGAATTTAAAAAAAATAATAAAAAAAAAAGAGAAAGAAATCCAGAAATTAAAAAAAGAAATAAAAAACTTAACTTTTAAAAATAAAACATATGCAGAAATAGCAAAAAAAACCATAAAAAATATAAAAATGATAGAAATAATAAAACAACAAGAATTATTACTAAAAATAATTCTATTAGTATAAAGGAAAATAATAATTTCTAAAATTAAAAATATATTATTAAAAATTATTATAAACTAATACAGAAAAAAAATAAATTTAATTTTTTTTAAATTTAATTTAGAAATTAATATTTTTAAAATATTATTAAATAATAGTGGAAATTTAGTGTTAATTAAAAATTATAATATTAAAAATAAAAAAATTTTTAAATATAAAGAAAAGATATTTGAAAAAATAAATAAAATAGATGAGTTTATATAAAGGTTATTTAAATTAAAATTTTAGAATTTTATAATAGTATATGGAATAATTATTATTGATAATAAAATAGAAGAAGAATTAATTTTATTATAAAAATAAGTGGAAAAAAATAATTATGGTATTTTAATGTTTAAGTTATCTAAATAACTAATTTTATTAAATAAAATAAAAAAAAAAATATATTCTTTAATGGTTTTTATTATAAAAAATAAAATAATGATATAAAAGATTTTAAAAAATAATTATTTTATACAAAAATAATTTTTAAAAGTAGAAAAATATTATAAAATATTTTTAAAATAATAATGCGATAATTATTAATAATATAGGCATATTAGAATTAATTATAATAATAATATTAAATATAAAATTTATATATTAAATTATAAAATTTATATATATAATTATAAAATATGTAATATATAAAAGAAATTATGTAAATATATTAAAATTAAATGTATTTTATATAAGGGAAGTTATTTTGTTAATTAATATAAAAAAATAAAAAAAAAAAATTTTTAAAGAAAATTAATATATAAAAAAATTAAAAATTTATTAATATAATTATAATATATTAATTAATGTAATGTAGGGGATATTGGACTTAGTATTAAAAAATAATATAAGCATTATTTATTTATAAGAATTATAATTTTTAAAAAAAGAAAGAATAATAATTATATATTTTAAATTTAATTTAATTTATTTAAATTTAAATAAAAATAAAAGATTATGGGTGATTATATTTATTTTAAAAAAAATTATTATTTTTGAAATTATAAATAGAATAGATTTAATAAATAATAAAGATTATTAAATTTTAAATTTTATATTTAAAATATATAAGATTTTTAGAATTATTAATATTTATAATAAAAAATAATAAATTTTAGAAGAAAAAAGATTATATATAATAAAGAAACTATTTAATAAAATAACTTAAAATTATAATAATAATAAATATTTAATATTAGAAAATTTAAACTCTTATAATCCATTATAAAATTTAAACTATTTTAAAAAATTAAAATTAAAAAAAATAATAGAATTAATAAAAAAAAGAAATTTATATATATTAAATAATTTAAGAATCTTTACATATTATTTTTAAAAGAAAGATATTAGTAAGATATTAGTAATTAACTTAACACTAGCTATAAGCTCAATAATTAATTTTATTAAAGATTGGAAAATAGAAAAAAATATAAATTTTAAATTAAATTATAAAATTATCTTTTTTTATTTATTTAAATAAAATAATATAATAAATATATTATTATTTATTAATAAATATAATTAGAAAAAAATAAATTGGGAATAATTTTAAAAAAAATTATTAAAATTAAATAATAATTTTGATATTAATAATTTCTAGAACAATCTATTATTTTTTAAAAATTAAAATAAGAGAATTATAAAAGAAAAATTGGAAAAAGTAATAAATTTATGTTAAAAAATCTAATTAAAATAGTAGAAATATTTATATTTAAATTAATAATTATATTAAAATTAAAAATATAGTAGAATAAATAAATAGATTAAAAAAGAAAAGAAATATTATAGGAAAAAAGATTTTGGAAAAATAATAAAATATAAAAAAACTGGGAAAAAATAAAAGAAAAAAGAAATATTTATTTTCTTAAAATTTAAAAAACAAAAAAAGATTTTTGGAAAAATTATCTTAAAAATGCTAAAAAAAAAAAGATATTTGATATATTAAGATATATTAAACTAAGAAAAGTGTAAAAAATGTCTAATATTAATTATAAAAATATAATAATATTAAATTTTAAAAAAAAAGTAAAAATATTAAAAAAAGTATTATTTCTAAAATCTCAAAATTTCTAAACTTATAAAAAGAACAACACTAAATTAAATAAAATAATTAAATAAGAAAAAAGTAAAAATAAAAAAATAAAAAAAGCTATATTTATTTTTAATTTTAAAAAAGTATTAAACCTAAATAAAATAAATTTTTTATATTTTAAAAAAGTATATAAAATAATCTTAAAAAGATTTAATAATTTATTTAATAGATTATTAAATTATAATTATTATTTTATATACTTTAAAAAAGTAATAAAAATAATATTACCAAAACTAAATAAACCAAATTATAAAATCCCTAAAACTTATAAAATAATAAGTTTATTAAATTGTTTAAAAAAGATATTAGAAAAAATAATAGTTAAAAAAATAACTTTTATATTAGAAACTAGTCAAATTTTCTATTTAAAACAAATAAAAGATAGAAAATAAAGATCTGTAATTAATATAACACTTTCATTAGTTAATAATATAGAAAATGTTAAATTTGAAAAATTAATTATTTTTATATTATTTTTAGATATTAAAGAAGTTTTTAATAATGTATTAAGAATAAGATTAATTAAAATAATAGAAAATATAAGACTATTAATTTAGTTATTAAATTAAGTAGATAACTTTATATTAAATTAATTTATTAAATTTATATTTAATAAATAAATAAAAGAATTAAATTTAATAAAAATTGGAATATTTTAAGGTTTATTTATATTTCCAATTCTCTTTTTATTATATTTAATATTATTATTTATAAAAATTAAGAAAAAACACCTATTTATAAAGATAACTACTTTTTTATATAGATAATATGGTATTAATAGTATAAAATATAAAAATTAAAAAAAATATAATAAAATTAAAAAAAATATTAAAAACAGCTTTTATATAAATTAAAAAAATGTAGTAATATTTAATAATATTAAATCAAAATTAATTTATTTTAATTTTAAATTTAAAAAAGAAAATATAGTACTTTTATTAAATAAATTAAAGATTAAGTTATTTAAAAATATTAAATAATTAAAAATCTTTTTTAATATAAAATTAAATTTTAAATATTATATTAAAAATAAAATTATAACTATAAAATATATATTTAATTATATATAGAATCTAATTAATTTAAAAAAAAAACTAAATATAAAAATATTAATATAATTATATAAAAACTATATTTACTTAATTTCTAACTTTAAAACTAAAATCTAATAAAAAAATCAAAAATCATTAATTAGAAGATTTAAAAACCTTCAAAATAAAATAATAAGAAAAATAATAAAAGCTTTTAAAACAATTTTAATTAATTTAATAAAAGTTAAGACTACTATTCTATTAATAAAAATTAAATAAAATAAAATATAAAGAAAATATATATTAAAAACCTTATATTTAAATAAAAATTATTTAATTAAAATAAAAATATTAAATTTTTTCTTTTTTAAAAATCTTTTAAAAAAATTAAAAAAAAAAAGCCCTAAATACTAAAAATAAAATAAAAATAAAAAACATAAAAAACATAAAATTATTTTAAAATTTATTTTATTTAGAATTAATTTTTTAATAAATTTATTTATTAAAATAAAAGAAATCAATTTAAAACTAAAATCATTATAATTTAAAACTAATATTAATTTTTATATAAATAAAAATAATAAAGAACTAAAAACAAAAATACACAAAAAAAAGAAAAAAAGATTAAACTCTAAAAAAAGATTAATAATTTATTTTAATAAATCCCTTCTAAAAAAAAATAATATAAAATCCACAAAAACTAAAGAATATAAAAAAATAAATAATAAATCTATTTTTAAAATATTTAAAAACCTAAAAAAAAAAATAAAAGTTTATAATATAAAACTTATTATAATTTAAGAATATTTAAAAGAAATATTAATAATAATAAAAAACAATTTTAATATTAAAGAAATTTATTTATTTTTAAATAACCAATCTACAATAAAAAGATTAAAATTTTTAAAAATAAATCTAAAATAAAAAATAGTTTTAAAAATTTAATTTCTATATAAAAGATTATATTTTAATAATATAGAAATATATATAAAATAAATTTTTAACTATATAAAAATAAAAAAAAAAGGAAAAAAATAAACTATCTAGCTAAGAAAATTATAAAAATTTAAATAAAAAATTCTTTTATTTTTTATTTTTTTTTAAAAAGGAATATAAAGATATAAAGCCTTATAAAATAAAAAGAAAAATAAAAAAAAAATAAAAAAAAATTAAATTATTTTAATTATCTTAAATTAAAAAAAAATAAAATATTATAAAAAGTAGAATTAAAATTAATTTTATAATAATATAGTTAAGAATTAATTATAACTACTTTAATAATTATTTAATTAATATATTAAAAAATATATTAAATAAAAATTATAATTATAATTAAAATTAATAAAATTTTAAATATTTTTTATTATATTATAAAAAATATAAAAAAAAAAAAAAATCCTAAAAAAAAAAATAGATAAATCTATAAATTTATATTTTCTACTATTTACTAATAAAAAATTAAATTATATAATAAAATTTATAAAAAAAATTAAAATTACTAATAAAAATAATAAAAAAGAAAAAATAAAATTAAAAATAAAATAAAGCAACTTAAAAAAATAATTAATAAATTATTAAATTAAAAATTAATTTAATTTGATAAATTAATTAATTAAAAAAAAAAAAGTAAATATCCTAATTATTAATTTTAAAAAAAAATTGCTAAAATAAATAAAAAATATTAAAATAATATTAATAACTCTTTTCAAAAAAATAAGAAAAAAAAAATATATACAAAAGAAAAAAAATTTTAAAAATAATAAAAAAATAATAAATTTAAGACAAAAATCTTAAAAATAATACTAATATTAAAAATTAACTAAATTAATAATAATTAATTAACTAATTAAAGTGAATTAGCTAAAAAACTAAGAATTTACTTTATTTCATTTATTAATACTTTTAAAAGATGTATTATATTTAAATTTTCTCTTTTATCCACCATAAGCTCTGAGCTTGCAAGCGTGTATGATACATAATAATAATAATAATAATAATTAACTTTTTAAATTTAACATTTTTTATATTATTAATTAATAAAAATACTATATTAATTACAAATCTTTATTTTTTACTTCTTATTTATTTCAAATAAAAAATTTAATTAATTTCTAATATAAAAGTTATTCTTCTAATTATTATTTTTTCTAATACCTTCCCTAAATAATTTAATAAGTTTATTATTTTATAAACTTTAAAGATTTTATAATTTAATTTATTTAATTTTGATAATATTGCCTTTATTACTTTTTTAAAATAAAATGATAATTATAATTTAATAATTTATTAAATAAATTATTAAATTTTTTTAAAATTATTTTATATATTTTTTTAAAATATAGAAAATTTATTCTATTTGGGTCTAGTGTTTTTTTAGAATTAGAAGTAAATATAGTTTTTTTTATTTTTTTATTTTTAATTTTTTTTTATTTAATTATTTTATTTGATTTAGTATTGTTTTCTTTATAAACTTGGAAATTAGAAAATTTTAAAAATAATATTTTTTTTAATATTTCTACTTTTTCTTCAAAATTTAATATTATTATATTTTTATAATTAATATTAAATATTTTTTATACTTTCTTTAATTTAATATATTTTAATGTATTAAATATTTCTTTTTTTTTAGTATTTTTAAAATAGTTTTTTTAAGAATTTTCTTTTGTTTTTTAAATTTTAAAGAAATAAATATTCCTTTTTTTTTATTTTTTTTTTAATTTTTTTATATTTTATTATTTTTCTAAAACCTTTTTTCCTATAATATTTCTTTTCTTTTTTAATCTATTTATTCCATTATATTTTTGATTTTAGTATAATTATTAATTTAGGTGTAGATATTTTTACCACTTTAATTAAATTTTTTTAAAATAGATTTACTAAGTAATTACTAAAATAAATTATAATAACTTATTTAAATATTTTTTAATTTTTTACTTCATGTAACGAAGCTCTCCCAGCATAATGAACTCCAAACAGAAATCCAGTCGGCCAGAGGAGCCCTTAGAATAATTATAAGAAATATCTAGGTAATACTGTAGTTAGAAGAAAAACTATACAATATAACATAAATTACAAATTTAGAATAAAGAAATATTTAAATCCAAATATTAATATTTATAAAATTAAATTAATAATATTATTTTAATATACATAGTAAAAGATTTATTTAAGCTTTTATTTTACATAAACTTCTAAACTATTAAGAAATAACTTTTATTTAATTTAATATTTTATATATCTAAATATCTAATTTAAATTTATCTTTTATCTAATTTAACATTTTATATATCCAAATATCTAATTTAAATTTATCTCTTATCTAATTTAATATTAAACTTTTATATATTTATTTCATTATTTTATTTCTTATTTAGCTTACTTTGTTATTTCTTTTATTATTTATTTATTTAAATTACTATATTTACTATTATATATTTAGAAATTAAATAATAATTTAAGTATTAATTTATATATATATTAATATATCTTTATTTTATAATATTTATATATTATCTTAATATTTTAATTAATATATATAATTTCTTACACTTTATTATTTTATAATCCTATTAATCTAATATTTAAAATATTAACTAATCTTATAATCCTCCCAAAAGTTATTGAAGAATAAACCAAAATTATTATAACTATATTTAAATAATTTAAAAATAATATAACTATACCTACGCCAATACCCAACAATCCAGATATAAAATTTTTAGACTTTGATTTATTTAATAAAATAAAATTTTATAAACTATAAAATTTTTTAATATAACTTAATAATAAATATTAAAAAAAAATAATTAGATTCAGTACACCTATAATAAGAATTACTTATATTATTAATTTATTAAAAAGTAATCCCACTAAACTAGTATTTAATAAATATAATTCCAATGAAAGATGGTGGATATAAGTAATTTATACTAATTTTATTATATGACTAGAAAAAGCTTTTAAAAATCTTAATTTAGTTAATATTGTTAAAAGAGAATTTAAAAACTTTAGATAAGTTAATAAGTCTTTTTTCACATACTTAACTAAATTTAGATATTTAATAGAAAGATTTAATTACAATAATACCACTTAAATAGTATATTTATATAATAAATTATACATCAAAATTAAAGAATTTTTAATTATTAAAGATATTTTATTATTAGAATTTAACAATTTTATTTTATTTTATTAGAAACTTAATAATAATTAATAAACTTTAAATGTTAAGAAGAAGTTTTATAATTTAATAAATAATAAAATATTTAAAAAGAATATTTCTATTTTAGTATTAAAAAAACTAGTTAAATTTAATAATTAATAAATTTAAAAGAATAATTATTTTAAATTAGGATTTATAAATCAATTTATTAAAAATATTAGAAAAAGATTAACCTAAAAAAAAAAAAATAGATAAAGAATTTAAAAATTTTATTTATATTATAGCAAAAAAGGATATTTTGTAAATAATTACTTGAATAAAAGAAGTTTAAAAAAATAAGGTAGATAAATATCTTATAATTTATGTTTAATTAAAAACTAGAATATTTAAAACTTTATATATAAGGAATTATAAAATAAAATTAATTTTATTTTAGGTTATTAATATTAAGAGGTTTTTAATAAAATTTTAGAAAAAAAATAAGCTTAATTATAAATTATAATATATAGAAAAATAAGAAAATATTTATTATTTTAAAAAATTTATAATTTTAAAAAATTCTTTAAATTTTTTTTATATATTATAATCTTTTTTTTTTGTTTAAATTTTAAAAAAATTAATATTTTATTTAAATTATATATTAAAATTTCTATTATTTTATATTTTTATTTTTAAAAATTTGTTAATATATTAATATATTTAAATAATAATAATATTAAAATATATATAAATTATAAATTTATAATTAAAAATAATTTTCTATTTTATTTTAAAAAAGTTTTTAAATTTATAAAATATTTTAATAAAAATAGAAAATTAATTAAAGAAATAATTTAATTTAAAATAAAAATCTAAAATTATAAAGAAATTATTAATATTAATATTATTAATATTACTAAATTATTAAATTTTGGAAAATTATAATATAAAAAATATAATATCTAAATTAATTAAAAAATTAATTAAATTTATTTAAATTATATATTTAAGATTATAATTATTAATATAGAAATATTTAAAAAAATTATAAAATAAAAACTAGTCTTTATTATCTATAATTTAAAAAAGAAATAAAAATAAATCATTTTTATAAATAATAAAATTAAAATAATTAAATTAATAAAATTCTTTAACAAATTCTAAAATTTTGTAAAGACATTTTTTAAAAAAAAAAAAAATATTTTATTACTATAATAAAAAGAAAATATAAAAATCTTTACATTACTTAATATTTAATTAATATAGGAATTAATAAAATTAATAAATAAAAAATATTTTAAAGTACTTAAAATATAGATAAACAAAAATATAACTAAAGGATTTATTTGAAAATCTAATAATTTATAAAAAAGATAGAAGATTATAATTTTATATTAATTAAAAAAAACTTAATACTATTATTATTAAAAATTAATGTTTATTACCAAGAATTAATAAAATTTTGGATTAATTAAGAAAAATTAGGTATTTTATTTATTTAGATATCTATAAAATTTATAATTATATTAAAATAATAAAAGGAGATAAAGAGAAAATAATATTCTAAACAAAATATAGATATTTTAAATTCCAAATAATATACTTTAAATTAATTAATGTTTTAGTTGCTTTTTAGGTATATATTAATAAAATATTATAATCTTTTTTAAATAAATTTTGTGTAGTTTACCTAAATAATATTTGTATATATAATAATTTAAGAAAAAAATATATTTAATATATTAAAAGAATTATTGAAGTTTTATAAAAAGTAAGACTGTATATTAAGCTTTTTAAATATAAATTTTTTATTAAAGAAATTAAATTCCTAAAATATATTGTAAGCAATAATAATATTAGAATAAATTTTATTAAAATTTAAGATATATTTAATTAAGAGAAGTTAAAAATAGTTAAAGATATTTAATCTTTTTTAAAATTTATGAATTTTTATAGATAATTTATTAAGAATTATATAAAGATAATTAAATTATTTTATAATTTAATTAAAAAAAATAAAATCTTTTATTAAAAAAAATTATTTTATAAATTTTTTCAGATTTTTTAGTAAGTTGTTGTAATAAAGCTAATTCTTAAGTATTAGAATTTAATTTTAAAAATAAAAGTAAAAATAAATACTTTAGATTATATATGTATAGTAATATTCTTTTAGAAATATGAGGATAAATTATAGTATTTTATTATTTATAAATCAAAAAAGATAATCTTAATAAAATATAATTATAATATTTATAATAAAGAATTTTTATTTATTATTTAAATATTTAAGGAATAGAATTAATATTTTATGAATATATATACTTAGGTTTATATCCTAATTAATTATAAAAATTTAAAATATTTTATAATTAAATAATATTTAAAATAAAGATAAGTAAGATAAATAGAATATTTATCTTAATATAATTTTAAAATATATTTTATTTTAAAAAAGATTAATATTAAAGTTAATATTTTAATTAAAAAATTAAAAGATTTTTCTTAAGAAAAGAAAAATAAATATATTAAAAATTAAATTTAAATATTTTTATTATTTAAGAAAATCTAACAAATCAATACCATAACAACACAAGAAAAATAAAAGACAATTATTTTAAAAGATTTTTATATATAAAACATTATAAAAACCTTTAAAAAAAAAGGTAGATAATACCCTAAAGTTAAAATATTAAAGATAAAAAAAATAGTAAAAGGAACTATATTATAATAAAAAAAAAGTAATATTTAATAATAAAAAGATTTATAAAAAAATCTTAAAATAATATTATAACCATCTTATAATAAAATATTTAAAAAAAATAAAAATATTAAAGTTAATTTAAAAATATTATATATAAATTAATATATAAAAAGACGTCAACTACTACATAAATAACTACCATATCTACAAATATACTAAAGCTTTTAAAAATATATTTTAAAAATTATTATAATTATTTTAAATTATAAAAAAAAATTAATAAAGTATTTTTTTTAATCTAATTATTAAATTACTAAAATTTAAAAAATATAATATAATTTTAATCATTATAAATAAATTTTTTAAAATAATATATTTAATTTTAATTTTTAAAAAACTCAATATAAGAAAACTTATTAAAATATTTTTAAAAAATATATAAAAACTTTATAAACTATTTAAAAAAATTATATTAAATAAAAGAAAAAACTTTTTAGATGAATTTTAAAATAAAGTTAATAATTAATTAAAAATTTATTATTAATTTAATACTGTATATTATCCCTAAATTAATAAATAAACAGAATATATTAACTCTATTATAAAATAATATTTTAAAATTTATATTAATTATTAATAAAATAATTAAGTTAAATAATTACCTTTAGGTAAATATTTATATAATAATAAAATATTAAATATTATTAGAATTTTCTTATTTGTTGTAAATTATAAATAAAATTTAACTATATTTAAATTTTAAAAATTTAATAAGTTTGTTAAAAATTAAAAAGCTGTAAAATTTATTTAATAAATATTAAAATTATAAAAAAATTTTCAAACAAAAATTAACTATGCTATATAAATCCAACAAGAATAAGTAAATAAATAAAAATAATTTGTACCTATATATAAAGAAGAAAATTATGTCTGGTTAGATATATAAAACATTAAAATAATATATTTTTATCCCAAACTATTTAATAAAATGGAAAATTTATTTTAAATTTTTAAGTCTATCAAAAAACAAATATATAAATTAAAAAATTTTTTTTTTATAAAAATCTATTTAGTATTTTATATCAATTTATTTCATCTAACATCAAAAAATGTATTTTTTGGCTAAAACCACAAAAAAAGATTCTTATTAATTACTATTTATTATTACGTGTATATCATGCGTATATAATAAAACAGTCTTTACCACAGAAAGTATATAGATTTTATATATTAATCTGATAATCATTATTATCTTATATAGAATATACTCTATAAAAAAAGTATAAAAATAGCAAATACCAAGATTCTTACTACAACCTACCTCTTATAAAAAATATAACCTAATTATTATAACTTACTAAAATAATTGTTCTATTATAATAATAATACTCCAGCTCAATTATTACTAACAAACTAAAAATAATAATATTATTTTTATAAAACTTTTTTTATTATAGCTATAAGTAATTAATATTAAAAAATTACAATCGAACTTCGGAAAAAACGACCCCCCCATAACTTTGGAACGGAGTATTCAAAAGTAAATAAAACTATATTAAAAGAAAGAGTTTAGCTAGGAAAATCTAATTCTCTAAGCGCTATAATTAAGAAATAATAGTTATAAAGAAATTATAGATTAAAAAATTTACTGAAATTTGTAATTGTTTATATTAAAAGAAAAAGAAGTATATTAAAAAAGAAAAAAACCCTTTTTAAGCCTAATTAGGCTAACAACAAAAATGGAACTTTTAAGCGAAATTTCAATTAATAAACTAGCTATAGCCATACAAATTATACTAATTAAAAAAGAAAATAAAATTTAAAAAAAAAATCTGTCACTAGAGTCTGAAGAAGGCCTATATGACATAGAAAATTTTTTAGCTATAAACCAGAATCTAAAAAAAATAATAGAGAAAAAAGAGAAAGAAATCCAGAAACTAAAAAAAGAAATAAAAAACTTAACTCTTAAAAATAAAACATATGCGGAAATGGCAAGGAAAGCTATAAAAAACACAAAAATGATAGAAATAACAAAACAACAAGAATCACTACTAAAAATAATCCTATTAGTAGAAAAAAAAAATAATAATTCCTAGAACTAAAAACATACTATTAAAAATTACTACAAGCCAATACAGAAAAAAAATAAATTTAATTCTTTCTAAATTTAATCCAGAAATTAATATTTCTGGAATATTACTAAATAATAATGGAAATTTAGTGTTAATTAGAAACCATAACACTAAAAGCAAAGAAATCCTCAAATACAAAAAAGAAATATTTGAAGAAATAAGTAAAATAAATAAGTTTATGCAAAAGCTATCTAAATTAGAATTTTGGGGTTTTGTAGTAGTGTACGGAATAACTACTACCAATAATAAAACAGAAGAAAAATTAATTTTATTACAAAAACAAATAAAAAAAGATAATTATAGCATTTTAATATTTAAGCCACCTAGGTAGTTAATTTTATTAAATAAAATAAAAAGAAAAAAATATTCTTTAATAGTTTTTATTACAAAAAATAAAATAATAGTACAAAAAATCCTAAGAAATGGTTGTTTTATGCAAGAAAAACTTTTAAAAATAGAAAAATATTATAAAATATTCTTAAAACAACAATATAATAACTATCAACAATATAAGTATATTAGAATTAATTGTAATAATAATGTTAAATGCAGAATTTGTGCATTAAACTATAAAATTTATATACACAATTACAAAACATGCAACATACAAAAAAAACCATGCAAATATACTAAAATTAAGTGTATTCTATATAAAAGAAGCTATTTTGCCAATCAATACAAAAAAATAAAAAGAAAAATAAATTTTAAAGAAAATTAATATATAAAAAAATTAAAAATCTACCAATATAACTGCAACACATTGACTAATGTAATGCAGAGGATATTAGATTTAGCATTAAAGAATAATACAAGCATTATTTATTTACAAGAACTATAATTCTCAAAAAAAAAAAGAATAATAATTATATACCCTAGATTTAATTTAATTTATTTAAATTTAAATAAAGATAAAAGATTATAGATAGTTATATTTATTTTAAAAAAAATTATTATTTTCAAGGTTATAAACAGAATAGATTTAATAAATAATAAAGACTACCAAATTTTAAATTTTATATCTAAAATATATAGGATTTTCAGAATTATTAATATTTATAATAAAAAATAATAAATCCTAGAAAAAAAAAGACTATATATAATAAAAAGACTATTTAATAGAATAATTTAAAATTATAATAATAATAAATATTTAATATTAGAAAATCTAAATTTTTATAATTTATTATAGAATTTGAATTGTTTTAAAGAATTAAGATTGAAAGAAATAATAAAATTAATAAAAAAAAAAAATCTATATATATTAAATAATCTAGAAGTCCCTATATACTATTTTCAAAAAAAAGATATTAGTGGGATATCAATAATTAATTTAACACTAACCATAAGCTTAATAATTAATTTTATTAAAGATTAAAAAATAAAAAAAGATATAGATTTTAGATTAGATCATAAGATTATTTCCTTTTATTTATCTAAATAAAATAATATAATAAATACATTATTATTTACTAATAAATATAATTAGAAAAAAATAAATTAAAAATAATTTCAAAAAAAATTATTAAAGCTGGATAATAATCTTAATATTAATAATTTTTGGGATAACCTATTATTTTCTGAAAACCAAAACAAGAGAATTATAGAAAAAAAACTGGAAAAAGTAGTAAATCTATTTCAAAAAAATTTAATTAAGGTAGTAGAAATATTTACACCTAAATTAATAATTACACCAAAATCAAAAATATAGTAAAATAAACAAATAAATAAAAAAAGAAAAAAAATATTACAAGAAAAGAGATTTTAGAAAAACAATAAAACGTAAAAAAACTAAGAAAAAATGAAAGAAAAAAGGAATACCTATTTTCTTAAAATTCAAAAAACAAAAGAAGATTTCTAAAAAAACTACCTTAAAAATATTAAAAAAAAAAAAAATATTTAATATATTAAAGTACACTAAATTAAAAAAAATATAAAAAATATTTAATATTAATTATAAAGACATAATAATATTAAATTTTAAAAAAAAAGTAGAAATATTAAGAAAAACATTATTTCCAAAACCTCCAAATTTCTAAGCTTATAAAAAGAACAATATTAAATCAAATAAAATAATTAAATAAAAAAAAATTAAAAATAAAAAAGTAGAAAAAACTATATTTACTTTTAATTCTAAAAAAGTATTAAGCCTAAATAGAATAAATTTTCTATATTTTAAAAAAGTATATAAAATAATTTTGGAAAAATTTAATAATTTATTTAATAGATTATTAAATTATAGTTATTATCTTATATACTTTAGAGAAGTAATAGGGGCAATATTACCAAAACCAAATAAGCTAGATTATGTTACACCTGGGCCCGGTATTTCCCAAATAGGAAATGCTAAGAACAGCTTTAGCACTATGCTTGTTTTTCAACTCTATTCGCTCGGATCTCTTAAAGGAGATCTATGTATGTTGTTTGAACAAATAGAATTGTATGTAGAAAGTGTAATAGTAACTAGTAATAAATTAAATAGTGAACAGTATACTATTAGAATTGCTTTAAAAATTAACCAATAAAGTTTAAAAAGAAATCATGAATTACCATCGATTAAAAGAAATTAAATATATAATTCACAAATACATACAAATAAGAGTTCCTCATACAAAGAGTAATTTCTTGATAGTTAAATTTCTAACTATCAGAAAATCATCAAAGCATTTATTGATAATTTAATAGCTGGCTATCAAGCTATCAAAAAATACATATATAACAAATCTCGCATGAGATAATCCAGTACTATCATTTTCCATTGAATGGATAAACATAAATTTGTGCAAAACAAAATATGTTGCTAAAAGCGTACGCCACACGCTCAATCAACACAAAAAGAACATGAGGTAGGAAATGTAAGTATATTCTCTTCTTTTAAATTATTATATCTTAAATAATTTTATAAGATAAAATATACCAAGAAAGAATAGTATTTAACACACCAAACCATATTACCTAATCCGGTTAGCGTATATAGTAAAGTCATAACACTATCTCCTTCTTTTATACAGGAAATTTCTGGTAGGGAATTTCGTATGTAGGATTCTCTCATAAACAGATTAAATCCCAAAAAAGATTTTTTATTCCGTACGAAATTTTCCCTAGGGAACAAATTTGTGTAAGAAGAAATTCTTGCAGAAAAAAATCTTATGCGGTAAAATAAACATGTGGGAATAAATTAGTAAAAATTCTGTTGCATAAGGGAAGCATATTGTATAAGAAATAAAATATATGGGAATTGTACTTTGCAGAAAGTAGATTACATAAACGGGGTGGTTATAAAACAACAAAATTTCATTGTCGGAGTAAAATTAAAACTTAAACTAGTAAACATTCTTTTTATACTTGCAGTACGAAATCGATTTAATATATTTTGTTACTATGAGCTCTAATCACATTTAAAAATTAAAATTAAAAAAATCAAAAGAAAGGCCAAAAGAAAAAATACAGCGTTTTTTTGTTGAAAAGGTACAAAATTTTTTTACAGAATTTGAAAACTATTCCGAAATTGCGGTAGTTGCGTGTGATCATTGTATCAAAAAAAAACTTACGTGCTATATCACAATGTCTTCTTCCAATTGCACTACCAGGTGTTAAGTCTGTATCATGAAAGGGAAGAAGAACTGTAATGCAGTTTTATGTAAGTTGTTTTTTATGATTTTTCTTTGGGGTATTTGTCTTGATGTTTTTGCAGTGAAGCATATTGGTGCACTGCATTGTTAAAAGACTAAAAAGCTTATTAAAGCGAAAAATCGTCTTATACAATTGCTTAAGGATTCCGTTTAGCTATAATCCAAAATTATTTGAAAAGAAAAAGAACTAGAAATCATTGAAAAAAAACATAAGGAAAGCATGGCTTATGTGGACTAGGAATTAATTATAAAAATTTAAGTTGGTAAAGCTTTAGGAGGAAAGGAGAATCTTACAGATGCAATTATCAAACCAGTGGATTATTTTTTTAATGATGATTTGATTTAGTTATTGGCGAATGAGGTAGTTGTTCCAAGAAATCAGAAGATTCCAGTTATAAAGAGAATTGTTTGTTGGGAAAATTTGCTTGTTTAATTTCTTTTTCTTGTATCTTTAACATCAACTTAATATAAAATAAATATACCTTATCAAGCTGATTTTTTTATATTCGTGGAGTCTCTAACTTCTAATATTCATTGGTTGGGGGAGTGGATTTGTGTTTTGCGGCTGAGCATGTATAATATGTAACTAGCGTATAGGAATATTTTAAAAGAGATATTGTGAGGTTTAAAGGTGGAGAAAGAGTATTAGGATGAGGTACACCGCTGGTGCTTAATAGCGTGTGTATGTGGTGAGGGGTGTTTGTGAGGGTAAGTATAGGTAGGGGGTGTTGTAGACTGTCTTTCTAATTTTGGTTTTTTTTAGAACGTTTATGCTTTTGTCTTAACTCTAAGATTTTTTATTGTACGGGAGTTTGAGCTTGTTTAAGATAAGCTTGTATAAGTTAAAGTGAAATATTTTTTTCTAATTGCCAGAAGTTATCTTCTGGTCCGTAGGGTAAAGACCATCGTACTAGGTATTTATTATTTTTATTCGGGCTATCCAAAATCCTGTTAATTTTATATTCAGTGTAATCTTTAAATTTAATTTCATTGATGTCAGGGTCTTCTCGCAGATCAGAAGGTGCTGGTTTTAAGATTGAAATATGAAAAGTTCGATGAATCTTTAAAGATCCAGGTATATCTAATTTGTATTAATATTTTCCTAATTTCTTTTTGATTGTGTATGAGCCAAATTTCTGATATTCGAATTTTTTATAAAAGCGTTTCATTTTTAAATTTTGGGTAAACAGATATACTTTATCTCTTTCTTTTAAAATGGGAGTATTTATATGGTTATGATTATAATAATGGGTTATTTTTTTCTAGGAGAATTGTAGGTTTTTCTTAAGGATACTATGGAAATTTTACATATTTTTCATATGTTCTTTTGCTTGGGGTATAAGTTCTTTGAGCATAATTGGAGGTAAAAAGGTTTTTGGTATCCAACCACGTAGGATTTTATAAGGTGCCATTTTGGTTGTTGAGTGTTGGGAGGTGTTGTATGTGAATTTGGTAGAGGGTAATAGGGGTATCTAATTGTTTTGTACGTAATTTAAGAAACTTCTGAGGTAAATTTTTAAAATTTGGATTAGTTATTCAGAAGTTTTATTAGTTTGTGGGTGAGTTTTGGTGGCAATGTTGAGCTTAATTCTTGTTTGGTTCATTAGGGATTGCTAGTATTTGCTAACGAAAAGTGTATCGCGGTCACAAATGTGTTTTTGTTAGATTCCATATTTAAAAAAAATATGTTAATGGTAAACTTATTAGAATTCTACGCTTCCCCATTAATCATTCCAAAAT
Organism: Orbilia javanica; assembly: GCA_036872735.1. Classification (NCBI taxonomy): domain Eukaryota; kingdom Fungi; phylum Ascomycota; class Orbiliomycetes; order Orbiliales; family Orbiliaceae; genus Orbilia; species Orbilia javanica. Next base: position 1,845,668 of record JAVHNR010000004.1, on the reverse strand, counting down.
ACAAAAATAACTATTTTGGAAAACTTACAAATTATAACCAATATTTCATTATATAAGAAATTCGTCAACAAATCTCAAGCTTACAGCATTCCTTAAACGAAATCGTAAGAAATTTCTTCAAAAAATGCATTAAAAACATTATAAAGTTCAAACATTCCATAGGGCTTATATCAGTTAAGTTTATTTCTACAACACATATCACATATTTTAACATAATCTTTGATATATTTACGCATTTTAGGCTAGTAGTAAGTTTTAACAATAAGATCTTAAGTTCTATCAATACCTAAGTATCTGTGTACTAGTAAATTGTAATATCAGGAGATAACTTCTTTTTATAAGTCTTTTAAAAAAACATAAAAAGTATCTCAAAAAAAAATAATTCCATCTTCTAATTCAAAGTGTTAAAAAAAATTTAAAGATTTTTTAAGGATTTGACGCGTTACAACATCCTGTTAATAACTTTTAATAAGTTTTTTTTTAAAAACATCTTCCACAATATATACGGTGAGGTTGAGAGATTTATTAATCATAATATAAAAATCCTAAATTTTAAAAATAACTCCCTTATCTAGTTCTACTCCTTTCATAAAATCAACGCGACGGCTAATAGCATCGGTAAAAACATTTTCTTTTCCTTTGAAATAGACAATCTTCATATTGAATTTACAGAGTAGTTTTTATTATCGAATTTGTTGTCTGCTAAATTCTTTCATAATCAAAAAGTAGGTAAGGTTTTTATAATCAGAGAAGATAGTAAAAAGTTCTTTAGTTTTAAAGTAAAATCACCATTTGCAGCATGCTAACCATAAGTTCTTTATCATAAATAGTGTATCGTAATTAAATAACATTGAATTTGTAAAAAATATAAGCAATTGAGTACCACATTTTATCAAAATATAATTGTAACAGGTATACTCCAAGAACTGCAACTGAAGTATCAATCTCAACTTTGATAAGTAAAGTCAAGTCATAAATTTTAAAAATTAAAGCAAAAATAAATACAGTTTTAAGGATATCAAAAGCTTAAATTCTTTCAAGTATCATTTCAAACTTAATTTATTTTTTAATAAATTCAGTAAAAACAGATAACATAAAACTATATTTTCAAATAAATCGTCAATAGTAATTACACAATCCTAAAAATAACTGTACTTCTTTAATTTTATTCAGGAAAAACCATTTTTAAATGGCTTAAACTTTCTTCAAATCTATCTTTATTCCATTAAGTGTGATTATGGCTTCGAAGAATTCGCATTCTGTAACAGTAAATTTGGATTTTTCCAGTACACAATGTAAGTCATATTGTTGGAGGGTAAAAAGTATAAAATTAACGTATTATTTATGTTCTTCCAGTATCTTACTAAAGATAAGGATGTTATTAAAGTAAACTACACAGATAATATCTATATATTCTCATAAAACATAATTCATAAAAGTTTAAAAAGATGCAGAAGCATTAATTAACCCAAAAAGCATAATCATATATTCAAAAAGTCCATATCAACATCTAAAAGCTGTTTTTTATTCTTCTCCTAAATTAATTTGAATATTATAGTAAGTGTTAATAATGTCAAATTTCATAAATATCTTAGCTCCTACAAGCTGATTGAAAAATTCACTAATAAGAGGTAGGGGTTCTGTATCTTTAATAATAATATCATTAAAACTTCAGTAATCTATACAGATCCGGAACTTTTTATTAGGTTTTAAAACAAAAAAAATAAAATATCCTGCTAAAAAATTTAAGGGTCAAATATAACCATTACAAAAGTTTTCATCAATATATTTGCGTAATACATCAGTCTCTTCCTAAGTACATACGTAGATTAATAAAAACTTAAGTTAAATACCTTCCTTAAGAAGAATATAATATATAAATTGGTTGATTTTTAATAAAAGTGTGTTCTTAGGTAGTACGTTAAAAACTACGCAGTTTTTTTAATTAATCCAGAATAATATTTTAAATTAGATAATTTGCCATAATTCTTTAACTCTAAAAAGGAGACATTTAATAAATCAAAATTTATTTTTCATACAATTTCTAATTTCTTTATCAAACATATATTAAGTAAAGCGAAAATAAACTTCTTTTCTGAATTTTAAAAAGATACTAGCAAGTTTTCATTTTCCATATTATATACAGGAACATCGGGAGAATTCGAGTATTTTAGCTTGCCAATCAATCGAAGGGTTATAATTGTAGAGCTATGGGTATCCTAAGACTAAGTCATAAAAAGTATCAAGAATATTAATTATAATTTATTCAAGATATCCATCAATAAAAAGTGAAAAGGTAACTTATTCAATAACAGTTCCAAAGAAATCTCCTTCAAATACAATAACAAAAATAAGTACAGATCATTTTGTAATAAAGAGGTTAAAGCGTCTTGTTGTTTTCAAATTGATGAAAAAGTTTTCAACACCACTATCAAGTAGTGCATTAATCGAAGTTTTGTTAATATAAGCGAGTAGAATAAGATATTATTTTATAAAACAGAATTGAATGTGTTCAAATTCAAGTAGTTATTCAAGTCCTGTTTTTATGATGCTTAAACTGGACTGTTTAGGTTACATCGTATTTTAAAGCTAATCTAATTTAAATTTTTATAAAACTCGTCTAAAGTTTCGGCTTCATAATAAAGATTGCTACAGTTAGAGTTGGAGTTGTACTTATAAAATTTTTTTCATGGAAGGGTATTCTTAAAGACTCAGGTAGCTAGTAATCCGTTGGGATCATAAAATTGATTTAGATGTTGTGCTTTGTAATAAAATTCAAAATTTTTCCAGGAGTTTACAGTATCATCGCATTGGGAGCAATATATCATAGTAATAAATTTTCTAAGAGTGATATTCGTGTATATTTCTAGGTAGTGGGGATATGCAATCCGACTAATCCAAATACAAGCATAATTTCTACAAAATGGAAATCTATCAAAGAATATGAGCTTAGCATCCTACCAACAGTATACACATTTCTTTAGTTTATAACATATAATATTCCTATGAACATAAAAATAATCCTTTTTAACAATAAATTGATTTGTGTTTTCTTGAAAATGGTATAGTCAGTAGTATCATTCTAGTAAAATATTAATATTAAAACAATAATCTTGATATATTTTAAATTGAATCCAAGTTTTAAAAATAAAATATTAAAAACAGTATTGATACCTATATTTAATAAAAAATCATAATTCATAAACTATCTAAATAAAAATACTATATTTTGTGTAAACTTACCACCAGTATCTGCAACCATTGTATATCCTAAAGTGTTTGTAGATAATTTTCTAAACTCCATGCCTAAAGCATAATCAACAATAATCGTTAATTCTATTGCTAAGTTCCTTGTAGATCAAAAGTAATTCAAAATTATTCATATCATAAATCTCAGCAGCGTCGGAATAAATAATAAATTGATAATAAAAGTCGAAATGTTTAGTGTATATTTCTCTATATAAGTCAGTGTTTGCGTATTGAAAAGCTTCTCGTCATTTTTTCTATTCTGTCCATTGATAACGGCGTACAAATTTATATCCTGCACATCCTGTAGTGAATGCATGGTAATAATCGAAATATCTAGTGTCTATACATTCGTATATTTTATTATAACATTCTCTCCAGGTGGAGGTTAGTTTCTTGCAGTCTAAACAGCAAACTTACCCTAGTAAAAGAGGATCATCAATAAAAAATAGAAACTTATACTCCCAATTTTCAAGGTCTTCCCATGTAAGAATGAAGGAGTTTTCAGATTCAAAGTCAGAAAAAGATTCAATAACTTCTTCTTCAAAAGTAATAAAGATGTGATTATAAACTTCTAAGAAATTAATTGTTTAAAAAAATTCACCGGGGATAATATATAGAGATTAGTATTCGATTATAACCTTAAAATAAACTTTTAGATTTCGTGGAATAAAGTCGCTTTAGACGTCTCGTGTGAAGCAAACTCCGCAGCATCAGAAAGTTTAGATGAGTTATCTTGAAAAAATTCTATAGTAAAAAATATATTCTACTTCATGCATTAAATTTTACCAAATCCAGTAATATTCTTCTTTAGTAAATAGATTAAAAAAAAGTTATTCCGGTTCAATTCGTAATTTAGTAACTTCTCCTTAAATCGAAGACTCAGGAATATTCATATAAATATCTTCAGATGCTTAAAAGAAAGTTTCATAAAAAGCTTCTAAGAGTCGTCGTTGCACTTCTTTTATCTATTCCTTAGGAGGAATATGTTAGGTTATGTTAACATTAACATTCTTAAAAAATCTTTCTGAATTTTGTTATCGTAGAAGTTACTGTTGTTGTAAGGTATTTCAGAAATTTCGGTTTTACTAAAATCAAAGTTAATAGTAGCGTTGTTATTGTTGTATTTCAAGATACCTGTTTTGGGTATGTCCTTCCTTGTTGTATTTTCAGCAAATCAAGGTGTTGAATTTTAATTCTTTGGGAAATCAATTATAAAAATATTTGTGTTGGGTGGTGTTGAGGTCTATGGGTGCTGGTTTAAAAGTATGCTTAGGAATTTAGCTATTGTTTTTGGCTTTCTTCCAGTTTCTATTGCTTTTATTCTAATTACCATTGTTTTTATTTTGTGACTTCTTTTTATTGTTATTATTGTTCTAACCTTTGGACTTTTTATTATTGTTTTGGAAGGTTTGGGTCTTGAAATTAATGTTGTCAATTTTAATAGCGTGCTGTTGCATTTGTATGCGAGTTATGGGTTTAAGTCCTCAGTTTCATTATTCTTTTTTTTGGGTGTAGATGTAACATTGGAGCTTAGGCTTGAGTCTTTCGCGTGTTTGGTAATATAAATTATCTTCGTCTTATTCAGTAAGGACTACGAGTTGGTTAAATTCTTAGAAATAGTTGCAAGCAGAGTAGGTCTGTTTGATATTTCCAATTTATCGTTGTGCGCAAGCAACCTTGTTATCTTCGCTATATTGTTGTTGGAGGAAAATGATAAATGCATTGTAGTTCGTAAAAGTCCTAACAATTTATATGTTAAAGTTATTCTCAGATCTGGTGTTAATATGGTTTCGGTAGGTAAAATAAGTTTAAAGGATAGTACTATCAAGGTACATTCTTGTAAAAAAAATTTTAATTTTATTGTTAGAAAACTTGTCAGATTAGAGTTGAAAATAAGTATTAAGCTATTAAAAAAAGTGATCAAATTTTCTAGGTGCTCTATTGAATTTATTAAGATTGCTAACACAGGGTGCCTTTCGAAAGTTTATTTGTTTTTCTATGTAATTGAACTATTCTTTTGCCTGATTAATAATAGTTTGTTGTTGATCCTTAAATTCTTTCAGTTCAACTTAAAGGGATTTGATAGTTGGAGGAGGAGGAGGGGGAGGAGCTTTTCTTTTTTTTTCCAAAGATCCGCCTTTTCTTGGGTTGGTACCTTTGGGATTGTTTTGTCTTTCTAGGGTCTCAGGGATGTTAGTCATTTTGACTTGACTTATGTTGTTTATGATGTTAATAATTTCTTTACTAAGATTTCTGATATGTCGTACGCGTGGATTTTTTGTTTATACTGGTCTTTCGTTTATTTGGGTTGTTATCAATGTGTATTTTGAATTTTATCCTCATTGTACTTGGAATTTTATTTTTTCTGTAGGGTGTGAAGTTAGTTTAAGCTGGGAGGTTGGCTTTACCTGTAATCCAATAATTATAGCTTTGGGGTATTAAATCAACTTGTCTATTAATTGTACGGAAAAGTTCTCTTTTATAGATCTTGTAGTAAGACTATCATTTGATATACACCTCTTATCTACTTACTTCGAGAGTTGGATCAGTTAAAGTGTTATACCTAAACCCAGTATTTCCTAAATAAGAAATGTTAAGAATAGCTTTAGCACTATACTTATTTCTTAATTTTATTTGTTTAGGTCTCTTAAAGAGAATCTATGTATGTCATTTGAACAAATAGAATTATATGTAGAAAGTATAACAGTAACTAATAATAAATTAAGTAATAAACAATATACTATTAAAATTACTTTAAAAGTTAACCAATAAAATTCAAAAAAAAACCATAAACTACCATCAATCAAAAAAGATTAAATACATAATTCACAAATACATACAAATAAAAGTTCCTCATACAAAAAATAATTTCTTAATAACTAAATTTCTAACTATCAAAAAATCGTCAAAGCATTTATTAATAGTTTGATAACTAACTATCAAGCTATCAAAAAATATATATATAACAAACCTTGCATAAAATAATCCAGTACTATCACTTTCCATCAAACGGACAAATATAAGTTTATACAAAACAGGATGTGTTACTAAGAGCATACACCACACGCTCAATCAACACAAAAAAAACATAAAATAGGAAATACAAACATATTCTCTTCTTCCAAATTATTATACCTTAAATAATTCTGTAAGATAAAATATACCAAGAAAGAATAGTATTTAACACACCAAGCCATATTGCCTAATCCAGTTAGCGTATATAGTGAGGTCGTGACAGATTATAAAATCCCTAAAGCTTATAAAATAATAAGCTTATTAAATTGTTTAAAAAAGGTATTAAAAAAAATAATAATTAGAAGAATAACTTTTATATCAAAAACTAGTTAAATTCTCCATTTAGAATAAATAAGAAATAAAAAACAAAAATCTGCAATTAATACAACACTTTTACTAGTCAATGATATAGAAAATGTTAAATTTAAAAAGCTAATTATTTCTGTATTATTTCTAGACGTTAAGGAAGCTTTTAATAATGTATTAAGAATAAAATTAATTAAAATAATAGAAAATATAAAGCTACTAACTCAGTTATTAAATTAAGTAGATAGCTTTATATCAAATCGATTTATTAAGCTTACATTTAATAAACAAATAGAAAAACTAAATCTAGTAAAAACTAGAATACTTTAAAATTCATTTATATTTCTAATTCTCTTTTTATTATATTTAATATTACTATTTATAAAAATTAAGAAAGAACACCCATTTATAAAGATATTTTCTTATATAGATAATATGGTACTAGTGGCACAAAATATAAAAATCAAAAAAAATATAATAAAATTAAAAAAAATATTAAAAATAGCTTTTACATAGGCTAAAAAAAATGCAGTAGTATTTGATAATATTAAATCAGAATTAATTTATTTTAATTCTAGATTTAGGAAAAAAAAATATAATGATTTTACTAAATAAACTAGAAATTAAACCATCTAAAAATATTAGGTAGTTAGAAATTTTTTTTAATATAAAATTAAATTTTAAATATTACATTAAAAATAAAATTATAATTATAGAACGTATATTTAATTATATATAGAATCTAGTTAATTTAGAAAAAAGATTAAATACAAAAGCATTAATACAATTGTATAAAAGTTGTATTTACTTAGTTTTTAACTTTAAAACTGAAATCTAATAAAAGAATTAAAAATCATTAATTAAAAAGTTTAAAAGCCTTTAAAATAAAATAATAAGAAAAATGATAAGAGCTTTTAAAATAACTCTAATTAATTTAATAGAAGTTGAGGCTACTATTTTACCAATAAAAATTAGGCTAAATGAAATATAAAGAAGATATATATTAAAAATTTTATATTTAAATAAAAATTATCCAATTAAAATAAGAGTATTAGATTCTTTCCCTTTTGAAGACTTTTTAAAAGAATTAGAAGAAGAAAGCCCTAAATACTAAAAATAAAATAAAAATAAAAAAGATAAAAAATATAAAACTACTTTAAAATTCATTTTATCTAAAATTAATTTTTTAGTAAATTCATTCATTAAAATAAAAGAAATTAGTTTAGAACTAGAATTACTATGGTTTAAAACTAATATTAATTTTTATATAAGTAAAAGTAGTAAAGAACTAAAAGCGAAAATACATAAAAAAAAAAAAAAAAGATTAAATTTTAAAAAGAAATTAATAATTTATTTTGATGGATTTTTTCTAAAAAAAAATAATATAAAATTTATAAAAGCTGGAGGGTATGAAGAAATAAATAATAAATTTGTTTTTGAAATATCTAAAAGCCTAGGGGAAGAAATAGAAGTTTATGACGTAGAGTTTATTGTAATTTGGGAATGTTTAAAATAGGTATTAATAATAGTGAAAAGTAATTTTAATATTAAGGAAATTTATTTGTTTTTAGATAATTAATTTGTAATAAAAAGATTAAAATTTCTAAAAATAGATTTAGAATAAAAAATAGCTTTAGAAATCTGGTTTCTATATAAAGAACTATATTTTAATAATATAGAAATATATATAAAATAAATTCCTAACCATATAGAAGTAAAAGAAAATAAAAAAGTAAACTACCTAGCTAAGAAAGCTGCAGAAATTTAAACAAAAAGTCCTTTTATCTCTTATTCTTTTTTAAAAAGGAACATAAGGGCGTAAAGCTTTATAAAATAGGAAGAAAAATAGAAAGAAAATAAAAAAAAACCAAATTATTTTAATTATCCTAAATTAAAAAAAAATAAAATATTATAAAAAAGTAGAATTAAAATTAATTCTGTAATAATATAATTAAGAACTAGTCATGGCTACTTCAACAATTATTTAATCAATATATTAAAAGATATATTAAATAAAAATTATAATTATAGTTAAAATTAATAAAATCCTAAACACCTTCTATTATATTATAAAAAATATAAAAAAGAAAGGGAAATTTTAAAAAAGAAAATAGATAAATCCATAAATTTATATTCTCTGCTATTTACTAATAAAAAACTAAATTATATAATAAAATTTATAAAAGAGACTAAAATTACCAATAGAAGTAATAAAAAAAAAAAAACAAAATTAAAAATAAAATAAGACAACTTAAAAAAATAATTAGTAAATTATTAAATTAAAAATTAATTTAATTTAATAAATTAATTAATTAAAAAGGAAAAGCGAACATCCTAATTATTAATTTTAAAAAAAAATTGTTAAAGTAGATAAAAAATATTAAAATAATACCAACAACTCTTTTAAAAGAAATAAAGAAAAGACAATACATACAAAGAAAAAGAAACCTCAAAAATAATAAGAAAAATAATAAATTTAGGATAAAAATTTCAAAAATAATACTAACACCAAAAATTAACTAAATTAATAATAATTAATTAGTTAATTAAGGTGAATTAACTAAAAAAAAAATTGAGAATTCACTTTATTTCATTTGTTAGTGCTTTTAAAAGGTGCGCTATATTTAAATTTTCTCTTCTGTCCGCCATAAGCTCTGAGCTTGCAAGCGTGTATGATACATAATAATAATAATAATAATAATTAATATTAAAAAAATTAACTAAACTTTCTTTCATATATAAATTACTTCTATAAGAAAAATATTATTTAATTTTTATATTTTAATTTAAAATTATTATATTTTTTTTAGATTTATATTTATAACTTAATTTAAACCTTTTTAAAACTACATAATTTCATATACTTCTTAAACTTTATTTAAAACTTAATAATTTTATATATTTTTATTATATTATTTATTAATCTCTTATATAAAAATATTTTTATATAAAACCTTCTATTAGAATTATATATTACTTTTTATTATATAAAGTATATTAATTCTTTATTAATACTAATATTTTATAATAAAACTCTATATTATAAATAATTTATATTTTTTATTTTAATAATATTTAAAGAATTAATTACTTTATTAATTATTATATTAATAATTTTATATATTTATACTTTAAACCTATAATTCTTATTTAAATTTAGTTTATAACTTTTATAATTGCTTATACATAATCTTATTATATGGCAAAACTTGTAACAAAACTTATATTTTATATTATTAATATTTATATTATTTATTAATCTTATATTTCTTAAATAATACTTATTAATACTTTTATTTAAGTATAATTCTATAACTTTAATTTATAATTATACTTTTTATAAAAATTATATTTTTTAAAGATATTGTATTATAAAATTTTTATTTATTAAGCTTATATTTTTTAATTAATATATTAATTTTTTTTTAACTTATTAGTTATAAAATAAAAATTTTAGAATAATTTTTATGTTTTCTATAGAATTTTATTTTATAATACCTATAAATATATTTTATTAAATATTTATATTTTTATATAAAAGAATATATAAGTCTTTTTTTTACTTTTTTTTTTTTATTTTATTTTCTTTTTTTTTTATATTATTTTATATAAAATTATTATTTTTTTTTTATTTTAATATTAAATTTTTTATTTTATATTATAATTATCTTAATTTTTTTAATAATAATATAATTATATCTTTTATTATAGGCCTTATTAATATTAATATAAGAAATTTTATTTTAAAATATATTATATATATTTTTATTATTATCTATAAATTAGTAATTTTTTATTAGAAATATTATTTTAAATTATAATATAATTACTTTTTTGTTTAATATCTTTAATTTTTAATAAATAATTATTTTAAATATAAATTTTATTTTTATATAAGAATTATTTATATTTTTAATAAATAATTTTTTTTCTTTAATATTTATTTTAAAAATTATAAACTTTAATTTAAAATATAATTATAAATAATTAAGTTTAATATATTTTTTCTTATTTTATCTATAATTTAATTATTAGTTAACTTTATTTTGCTTTAGGAATAATAGGGATTAATTTAATAGTTAATCTTATTTTTTCTATTAATTTTATTTTATTTATTAGAATTGTTTTTCCTTAATTCTATAAAGTTAATTACTTTATTCTATCTATTTATATTGTTTTAATTAAGAGAATACTTTTTTTAATTACATTTATTATTCTGTCTTTAACTTTTATAATTATTGGAGGAGGGTTTACTATTCAAAAGTATACTTAATTATAAAAAACTTATATTTAAATTTTAATATTAGTAAAAATTAAAAACATAATTAATATCTATATTAATAATAAATTTAAAAAATTTAATATTTTATAATATAAAAAAATAGTATAGTTGATTTAAAAATTTTTTTATAGTAAATCTTTTCTTTTAAAAGTTTAAAGATTTAATTTTGGTATAAAGAATATATCTTTTATATTATTTTTATTATATTTTTATATATTATTTTTTTTTTTTTTTTTATAAATTAAAATATATGGATTTTTTTTAAAATATTTTATTAAGTATTTTTTCTCTTTTTTATTTAAAGATTTTAAGCTTTATATTTTAATTATATTAAGATTTATAATATATTTTTTATAAAGAGGTAATGATAATATTTTTATAAATATATTTACTATTATTTTAGTAATAAATATAAAATTAAAAATTAATTCTTTATTATAAATTTTTTTTCTAATCTAAAAATAAGTAATATTATAGTTTTTAATTCTTTATTAATTATTTAAATTAATAAATATTATTATAATACTTTTATTATTTATATAAAACTTTATAATTAATATATTTTTACTTTTCTATAATAAATACTTCACAATTTTATATATATCTTTTAATAATTTATAAAGCTATATAACCTCTTTTTTAATATAATTACTTATAATTATCTTTGTCTTTATATTAAAAATAATTATTATTAATTACAGCTTATTTAATTATAATATAGTCATTTTATAAAAATTATATATATATTTTAAAATAGATTTTCAATTTATTTCTTTAAGTTTTATAGTTTAAGCCTAATTAGTATTAGAGTAACTTTTTAATTTTATATCTACTCTTTTATAAATTATATTTAAATTTATAGTATTTAATATATATTTATAAAGTTATATTATAATTTCTTAGTATTTTTCTTTAAAAATATAAAAATATTATTTTAATTTTATAATTATATATGTTATATTAAGTTTAATTTTTTAAATAATATAATTTACACTACCTAGTATATTTTTATATAAAATATTTTCTTTAAAAGATAATATTTTTCTTAAATTTTTACTTTTAAAAAGAATTACTTTAAATAATAAAAATATATTTCTTATTTTTACCTCTAAAAAGTTATACTTCTTTAATATAAAGTATATATAATCTATTTAATTTATATATAACTAGTTTTTTTTTATTTTTAATTATTTTTATACTAAAGAATTTCTTTATTTCTTCTATATTTTTTATTTTATATTTTTTTTAAAAGATTATTTTCATTTATTTTATTTTAAAGATATTTTTTAAAAATAATAAAAAATTATTTATATAGATTATTATAATTATATCTTTTTTTATATAAAAACATTTGTTTATCTAAGAATATTTTATTTTAAAAAAAAAGATATTAAATATTAAAAAAAAATAAAGTTTTTAATTCTAAAGATATAAAATCTATTTTAAATTATATAATAATTTAAATAAAAGTAAAACTATTGTTATAAAACTTTTATTCTTATATTTAATAAATAATTTTATATATATTTTCTTAATTAAAAATAAAATAATATTAAAAAAAGCTGTTTTTATATTTATTTAATAAATATACAAATTTAGATTTATTATAAAAGTTAGAAATATTCTTATAATTTGTAAATTTATTATTAAAGCATAAATTTATATATAATATACTTTATATCTTTATTTATATCTTTTTATAATTACTTTTGTTTTATAAAGTAAGTTTTTATTAATTTTTATTTTTTTTTTAAAAATTTATCTAACTTTTAAATATTTGTATTTAAGAAATATTAAATTAATTTTTATAAACATTTAATTTTTTTTTAAAAAATTAGTTTTTTTAAAAATAACTTTTTATTATTTTAAAATATTTAATAATTTAAAAGTTGTCTTTAAACTTTATAATTCTAATTAATTCAATATATAAATTATTTTTATGATATATATTCTAAAGTAAAAAAATTTTAATAAATATTTTCCTCTTTTAAATAACTTTAGTTTAATTAAAGAAAGTTTTTTATTAAAAAATTTTCTTATATTATTTTTTATATTTTCTAAAATAAAAAATAATTCTATAAAAATATATTCTAATATTTTTTTAAATTTTTAGGAGTTTTACAAAATTATTTTTTTATTATCTTTATTAGAAGTATATAATTTTATTTGTTTTTTATTAAAGATATATGATTTTGTTTACTTTTTTATTTTTCTAATTAAACTATCTTTATTTTTAAAGATAACTATTTTTTTAAACTTTTTTTAAAGTTAAGATTTTTTATTTTAAATTATAATTTTCTTTTCCTTATTAAGTATAACCTCATTAAAAAATAATTTTTTAAAAAAAAACTTTTTTTAATTTTTAAAATAAAAATTATAATTATTTTTTATTAAAAAAAGATTCTTTATTATTTATATATTTCTTATTATGAAAATTATTTTTCTAAAAAAATCTTATATTTTATATTAATTTATTATTTTAATATAATTTATTAAGATTTCTTTTTATATTTTATATTAAAATAATAATTTCTATCTTTTTTTTTAAAAAAGAATAATATATATATAATACTTAAAGGGATAAAAATTTCTATATTTAAAAATTTAACTATTTAATCTTTTATAAAAAATTATTTTTAAATTATAATCTAAATTAAAAAAAAATTTTTAATTTATAAAATATTTATTTAAAATATAGATTATTATTTTAAAACTTTCTATCCAGAAAACTTCTAGTAATTCTAATTTTATTATTATAGAGCTACCCATTTCTTTTATAAAATAATTAATTTTTTTAACCTTTCTATTTTACTCTAATACATAAAATATATTTATTTTTAATTTTATATCCTAGTTTTTATAAAAGTTTTCTATATTAGCTAATATAAATTTTAGAATATTATTTATTCTAATATAAACTACTTTTTTATTTAAATAATATTTTTTTATAATAATTTATTAAATAAATTTATTTTTAAATTCCATTTTAATAGAATAGAATCTTATCTACTTATAACCATTATAATTATTTATAATTATTAAAATATATTTTATTAAAAAAATAATTAATTTATTAAAATTTTTATCCTTATACCTATTTTATAAAGTAATTATTTTTTAAAACTTTATACTATTTATATAAATTAACTCTAAAATGCAAGATATTTTTTAATAAAAAAAACTTTTATTTAATATTATTATTTACTTATTATATATATATAATTTATAAATATAGTTTATTTTATTTAAAAATATAAAATCTTTTATACTAAAAATATTAAAAATTCTTTTAATTATTCTAAAATAAAAGTAATTTAATTTTTAATATTATATTTTTAATAATTTAAAAAGTAATATTTCATCTATTTTTAATATATATTTTCTAACTATTATACTTTTAATTTAAAAAAATAATAAAAAAAAATATTTTAATTTTTCTATAAAAATTATTAGTATTTTACTAGCTTCTTTTATTTTATAAAATCTAATTTCTAAATCTTTATAGTATAAATTTATTATAAAACTTTAATATTTTATAAAATATTAATCCTTTTTAAATTTTATTTTGAATTTTCTTTTAATAAATTTCTTTATTAATATTAAATTTAAAATTATTTTTAATATATAAAATATTTTATTTTTTTTTATTTTATATATTTTAATTTTTATTAAAACTATTTTTATTTTATATATCTTTATATAAAAATTATTTATTAATAAAATCTTTCTTTTAATAAAAAAAAGATAATAAATTATAAAAAGTTTAATATTATTTAATATCTAATTATTTATTCTAAAATTAATGTACCACCCTCTTTAAAAACATTATACTAAAAAAAAAAATTCTTATACACCTTATAATCTATTTTACAAAAGTTTTCTATTATATAAGAAATAAAAACAATAAATTTATTATTATTATTTCTAACTAACATTTTATTAAGATTTTTCTTTCTATAGTCTTCTTCTGTGTAATTATAATAAAAATAATTCCTTCTAATTTTACAATACCTACAGAAATTTATAATTATCTTCTTAAACAAAAACTTACCCTTCTCCAAATATAAATCTATTTTAAATTATTTTTTAATAGGCCTTTTATTTTTTATTTTAAAAGTATCCTATTTTTAAACCTTAAAATTTTTTTTATAATATTTATTCTTTTTCTATTTTATAATAATAGCATACACTATAACAAAAGAATTACATATTCTTAAAAAATTATTTTCATTCTTTTTTATTAAAAATATATTAATTAAATATTTATAATAATTTTAATATAAATATTTTTTTAGATTTTTTAAATTATAAATCTTTTAAATCTTAATAAATTAAATAATAAATTCATTCTTTATTATTTTAAAAACAATTATAAATATATATAAAAAAACCTTATTTATAAAATCTTTACTATTTAAAAAAGTATACTTTTTTTTAAAATTATCTATACTATTAAAAAACTTAATAATAATTTTATAAATAATTTTTTATTTAATAATTTTTATATTTTACAATTTATTTTTTAATATAGAAATAAAGCTTTTATTTAATAATCAAAATTTTTAATATAAATAATTTATTATTTTCTTAAACTTTTTATTTAAAAAAAAGTCTTTAAAGTAATTATTAAGAATATAAATTAAAAAATTAATTATATATACTTTTATAAAAGATTTATTAATTTTAATAAAAGTATATTCCTTTATAATAATATATAAGTATAATTTAATAGATAATTTTATAAAAAATACTTTTTTTAAAATAGAAATTTTATTTTTTATAAATATATATAATCTTATATTTCTTTTAAAAATAATACACAATTTTAAAACTATATTTAATTTTTATAAAAAGTAATTAAATTTTTTATAATTAAAAAAATTAATATTATACAATAAATTATTAAATAAAAATATATTTAATATAATATTAAAATAAAGATATATGTATATATAAATATAATAAAATTTATAAAAAAATAAATTCATTTTTATAATATATTATTATATATATATCATATATATATAATAAAACAATCTTTATTACAAAAAATATATAAATTTTATATATTAATTTAATAATTATTATTATTTTATATAAAGTATATTCTATAAGAGAAATATAAAGATAACGAGTACTAAGGCCTTTATTACAACCTGCCTTTTATAGAGAGCGTGACCCGGCTATTACAGCCTGCTAGGATAGCTGCTCTACCACAGCAACAATACTATTAATAATAAAAAAGAATATAAAGTTAAGAAAATCTTAAATTTATAAATTTATTATTGTAAACTTTAGTATCTTATTTAATAAAAAGGCTGGAACAAACTTATTTAGCAACCTACATCTGACATTACCTATACTTAAAAACTGCTCAACAAATTTCATCAATCCCATTTTAACCAACCCAATCCTCTTATCTAATATAACAAATCCTATATTTTTATTTCTATACCAATTCAAAAAATTAAGTGAATCAATTAGTATCTTCTAGTACCCTAATTTAAACCAAAACATTTTTTCAGTATTAGATTTTTTTAACATATAGATATTAAAATTTAAATATATTAATTTATACTATAAAATTATATAATTACAGTTTAAATTAGTTGAAACTAGGCAGAAAACTTCCTTCATAACCCAAGACAAAAAACAGCCCAAATATATCAAAGATAAAAAATCTATTTACATAATAAATTAACCTTTTAATAAAAATATAATTCCAGTTAATACTTCCTAGGTAAAAAATAAATACTATAATGAAAAAAAATATTTTGGAAAAGAATATAAGAAATTAGTTTTATAAAGTTAAGATTGAAAATTATTAGACTTAGAAAAACCAGAAAACTAGATTTTAGAACTTAAAAGTCTAAAAGAAATTAAAAATTTATAAATATAGTTATTTAAAGGAACCTTTTATAAAAATAGCTATTGAAAATTTATATTACCTAAAATTAATAAATAATACTATTATAGTAAAAAACCTACCATTATTCTAGATATCAGATCAGAACATTAATAGGATGTTGATACTAAAAGAAAAGATTATATAATAAAGTTTTTTTAATATAATAAATTTTAAATAAAAATTTAGTTGGTTAGAGGAACTTTTAGAATAATTATAAAAAATATTTAGGCAATACTATAATTGGAAGAAAAACTATATAATATAATATAAATTATAAATTTAAAATAAAGAAATATTTAAATCTAAATATTAGTACTTATAAAATTAAATTAATAATATTATTTTAATATATGTAGCAAAGGGTTTATTTAAGTTTTTATTTTATATAGACTTTTAAATTATTAAAAAACAACTTCTGTTTAGTTTAATATTTTATATATCTAAATATTTAGTTTAAACTTATTTTTTGTTTAATTTAATATTTTATATATTTGAATATTTAGTTTAGACTTATTTTTTATTTAATTTAATATTAAATTTTTATATATTTATTTTATTATTTTATTTTTTGTTTAGTTTACTTTGTTATTTCTTTTATTATTTGTTTATTTAAATCGCTATATTTAATGTTATATATTTAGAAATTAAGCAATAATTTAAGTATTAATTTATATATGCACTAATGCATCCTTACTTTGTGACATTTGTGTATTACCTTGATATCTTGATTAGTATATACGATTTCTTACACTTCATTAAAAAGCTTTTTTTTATAAAGTTTTATTACAAGAAACACTAACTATTTAACCATAGTATTTTATAATTAACTAAATACAAATTTTATTTTTTATAACTCTTAATCTTTAAATAAGACTTTATTTAAAAAGAAATAAAATCTTATTTAATATAAAAAACTTTATATTTTATTACATTCCCTTATAAAAATATCTAAATAATAATAAAACTTTATTAATTTTATTATAATCCTAAAATTGTATTATAAATCACTATTCAATTAAAATTCCAATATACTAAACATTTTTATATTCTTATTAAAATAATTTACTACAATACCTTGTCTAATAATAAAAACAAACATACTAATAACTAGAATAAATTAAAAAAATAATTTTAATTTAATAAAATATAAGATTATATAACAATTTACTATAAAAATTAATAATATAAAATATAAGCTTAAGATAATAAATAAATTATTAAATAAAAAATTAGAATATTAAAAACTAACTACTCTTATATAAACAAATCTATACAAATAACTACAATACTACAATCAAACCCTAAATTATATAAGTTTTATAATCTTAATTATAAAATTTAAAATATAAAATAAGGTAAAATTTATAAAACTTTATTAAAACTCACTTATAATTAATACTTTATATTAATTATGTGGTATTCTGTAAGCGATTATGAGTCTTTGCCTTATGGCCTGACATTTTTAAATTATAATAAATTTTATATTATAAATTTTGATTTCTTTTTTTAAACTTTTAGATATTTTGAAAATAGATTTATTATTTATTTTTTTATATTTTTCTGTTCCTATGGATTTAATATTTTTTTTTTTTGAAGGGATCTATCAGAATAAATTATTAATCTTTTTTTAAAATTTAATCTTTTTTTTTTTATATATATATTTCTATTTTTAATTTTTTACTATTTTTATTTATATAGAAATTAATGTTAGTTTTAGACCATGGTGGTTTTAGTTTTAAATTAATTTCTTCTATTTTAATGAATGGATTTATTAGAAAATTAATTTTAAATAAAATAAATTCTAATATACTTTTATATTTTTTATTTTTTTTATTTTTATTCTATTTTTAATATTTAAAATTCTTTTTTTTTTAATTTTTTTAAAAAATCTTTAAAAAAAAAAGAATTTAATATTTTTATTTTAATTAAATAATTTTTATTTAGATATAAAATTTTTAATATATATTTTCTTTATATTTTATTTAATTTAATTTTTATTAGTAGAATAATAGCTTTAACTTTTATTAAATTAATTAAAATTATTTTAAAAATTTTTATTATTTTTTTAATTATTTTACTTTAAAAATTCTTAAATTTTTTAATTAATAATTTTTAATTCTTTTATTAAATTTTAATTTTAAAGTCAAAAATTAAGTAAATATAACTTTTAGATAATTATATTAAAGTTTTTGTATTTAGGTCTTTTTTTAAATTAATTAAATTTTATATATAATTAAATATATATTTTATTGTTATGAGTTTATTTTTAATATAATATTTAAAATTTAATTTTATATTAAAAAAGATTTTTAACTATTTAATATTTTTAAATAACTTAATTTTTAATTTATTTAATAAAATTATTGTATTTTTTTTTTTAAATCTAAAATTAAAATAAATTAATCTTAATTTAATATTATTAAATATTATTATATTTTTTTTAACTTATATAAAAATTATTTTTAATATTTTTTTTAATTTTTATGTTTTATACTATTAATGTTATATTATTTATATAAAAAAATATCTTTATAGATAAATATTTTTTTTTAATTTTTATAAATAATAATATTAAATATAATAGAAAGAGAATTAAAAATATAGATAAATCTTAAAATATTTTAATTTTTATTAAATTTAATTTTTTTATTTATTTATTAAATATAAGTTTAATAAATTAATTTAATTATTATATCTGGGCCTGGTATTTCCTAAATAAGAAATGCCAAGAATAGCTTTAGCACTATGCTTGTTTCTTAATTTTATTTATTTAGATCTTTCAAAAGAAATTTATATATATTATTGAATAAATAAAATTATATATAAAAAATATAATAATAATTGGTAATAAATTAGATAATAAATAATATACTATTAAATTACTTTAAAAGTTAATTAATAAAATTTAAAAAAAAATTATAAATTATTATTGATTAAAAAATGTTATATATATAAAATTTTTTTATATAAATTATAAATATTTTAATATGGTAGAGTATTTATTTTGTTTATTTATAAATAATTATTAATTAAATAAATAAATTATTTATAGTTATTTACTTTTTTATATTATATTAAATTATATATAAAGTAAGATAATTTAATATTAATACTTTTTATTATATAAATAAATATAAATTATATAAAATAAAATATATTATTAAAAACATATATTATATATTTAATTAATATAAAAAGTAAATATAATGAAAAATATAAGTATATTCTTTTTATTTAAATTATTATAATATTAATAATTTTGGAAATAAAATATTTTTAAAAAATAGGAATGTTTAAGATATTAAATTA
This sequence comes from Orbilia javanica, assembly GCA_036872735.1. Taxonomy (NCBI): domain Eukaryota; kingdom Fungi; phylum Ascomycota; class Orbiliomycetes; order Orbiliales; family Orbiliaceae; genus Orbilia; species Orbilia javanica. The sequence goes on along the minus strand of JAVHNR010000004.1, from coordinate 1,825,599 downwards.
TATTATTTAATTTAATTAACATATATAATAAAGCTATAATATTATTTTTTTTTTTTATATAAAAAATTTTTAATAAAAAATTTTATATATAAAATTTTTTTATAAATAAATTAAATTCTAAAAAAAAATTTATATAAAAAAAATTTTTATGGGGAAAAATCTTATATAATAAAATAAATATATAAAAATAAATTAATAAAGATTTTATTATATAAAAGAGATATATTATATAAAAAATAAAATATAAGGGAATTGTACTTTATAAAAAGTAGATTATATAAGTAAAGTAATTATAAAATAATAGAATTTTATTAATAAAATAAAATTAAAATTTAAATTAATAAATATTTTTTTTCTTTTTATAATATATAAATTAAATAATATATTTATAATATAAATTAAAATCAAATTTTAAAGTCTTTTAAAAATTTAGGTAGGAGATTATAATTAAAATAGTATAAAATTAAATTTATAATAAGAATTAAGAATAAGGGATTAAAAGTAATTATAGTTTATAATTATTATATTTAGAATAATTATTCTTATATTATATTAAAAGAAAATATAAAATGTTTGGTATATATAAAATAAAAAAAAATAAAATTATAATATTATTTTATATAAATAATATCCAATATTTTTATTTATAAATTCTTATTAATTTTTTTAATTAAAAACTTTTTTAAAATTAAAAATTAAAAATTTTAGAAATTTAAAAAAACTTCTACTAAATTCAAAAAAATTTAGAAATATATTAAGTAAAATTAATAATTAATTATAAAAAATTAATTTAAACTTTTAAATTTATTTAAAAAATTCCAAAAAATTATATTAAAATTAAAGTATTATTAAAAAAAAATAATAATAATTTCTAAGAAAGATTAAAAAAATTTTATTTATAAAGAATAAAAAGTATATAAAGAAAATTTAACAGAAAATTTTATATTAAATTTTAGAAAAAAAATAAAAATAATAAAAAATATTATAAAAAAATTAATAAATCATTACTTTAATAATAATATAACTTAGTTATTATTAATTAATATTAAATTTTCTATAATTTAATAAAAAATTTTATCTAAAAAAGTATTTATTTAGAAAGATTTTTTTTTTATTTAATTTTCTTTTTCTTATTTTTTTAATATTAATTTAATATAAAATAATTATACTTTATTAAATTGATTTTTTTGTATTTACAAAATCTCTAATTTTTAATATTTATTAATTAAAAAAGTAAATTTATACTTTACAATTAAACATACATAATATATAGTTAATGTATAAAATTATCTTAGAAAATATATTATAAGATTTAAAAACAAAAAAAAAATATTAAAATAAAATGCACCACTAATACCTAACAATATATATATATAGTAAAAGATATTTATAAAAATAAATATAAATAAGGAATATTATAAATTATTTTTTTAATTTTAATTCTTTTTAAAATATCTATACTTTTATTTTAACTTTAAAAGTTCTTATTATATAAAAGTTTAAACTTATTTAAAATAAGCTTATATAAATTAAAACGAAATATTTTTTTTAATTATTAAAAGTTATTTTTTAAATTATAAAATAAAAATTATTATATTAGATATTTATTATTTTTATTTAATTTATTAAAAATTTTATTAATTTTATATTTAATATAATTTTTAAATTTAATTTTATTAATATTAAGATCTTTTTACAAATTAAAAAGTATTAATTCTAAAATTGAAATATAAAAAATTTAATAAATTTTTAAAAATTTAAATATATTTAGTTTATATTAATATTTTTTTAATTTTTTTTTAATTATATATAGGTTAAATTTTTGATATCTAAGTTTTTTATAAAAACGGTTTATTTTTAAATTTTGGGTAAATAGATATATTTTATGTTTTTCTTTTAAAATAAAAATATTTATAATATTATAATTATAATAATAAATTTTTTTTAAAAAAATTATAAATTTTTTTTAAAAATATTATAAAAATTTTATATATTTTTTATATATTCATTTATTTAGGATATAAGTTTTTTAAATATAATTAAAGGTAAGAAAATTTTTAGTATTTAATTATATAAGATTTTATAAAATATTATTTTAATTATTAAATATTAGAGAATATTATATATAAATTTGATAAAAGATAATAAAAATATTTAATTATTTTATATATAATTTAAAAAACTTTTAAAATAAATTTTTAAGGTTTAGATTAATTATTTAAAAATTTTATTAATTTATAAATAAGTTTTAATAGCAATATTAAATTTGATTCTTATTTAGTTTATTAAAGATTATTAATATTTACTAATAAAAAATGTATTATAATTATAAATATATTTTTATTAAATTTTATATTTAGAAAAAATATATTATTAATAAACTTATTAGAATTTTATACTTCTTTATTAATTATTCTAAAGTATAAAAATAACTATTTTGGAAAATTTGTAAATTATAATTAATATTTTATTATATAAAAAATTTGTTAACAAATCTCAAATTTACAATATTCCTTAAACAAAATTATAAAAGACTTTTTTAAAAAGTATATTAAAAATATTATAAAATTTAAGAGTTTTATAAAATTTATATTAATTAAATTTATTTTTATAATATATATTACATGTCTTAATATATTTTTTGATATATTTCTATATTTTAAATTAATAATAAATTTTAACAATAAAATTTTAAGTTTTGTTAATATTTAGATATTTGTATATTAATAAATTATAATATTAAAAAATAATTTTTTTCTATAAATCTTTTAAAAGAATATAAAAAATATTTTAAAAAAAAATAATTTTATCTTTTAATTTAAAATATTAAAAAAAATTTAAAAATTTTTTAGAAATTTAATATATTATAATATTTTATTAATAATTTTTAATAAATTTTTTTTAAAAAATATCTTTTATAATATATATAATAAAATTAAAAAATTTATTAATAATAATGTAAAAGTTTTATTTTTTAAAAATAGCTCTTTTGTTTAATTTTACTTTTTTTATAAAATTAATATGATGGTTAATAATATTAACAAAAATATTTTCTTTTTCTTTAAAATAAATAATCTTTATATTAAATTTATAAAAAAATTCCTATGATTAAACTTACCATTTACTAAGTTCTTTTGTAATAAAAAAATAAGTAAAATTTTTATAATTAAAAAAGATAATAAAAAATTCTTTTATTTTAAAATAAAATTAGTATTTATAATATATTTTTACTATAATTATAAACTTTTTATTATAAATAATATATTATAATTAAATAATATTAAATTTATAAAAAATATAAGTAATAAAATATTATATTTTATTAAAATATAGTTATAAAAAATATATTTTAAAAATTATAATTAAAGCATTAATTTTAACTTTAATAAATAAAGTTAAATTATAAATTTTAAAAATTAAAATAAAAATAAATATAATTTTAAAAATATCAAAAGTTTAAATTCTTTTAAATATTATTTTAAATTTAATTTACTTTTTAATAAATTTAATAAAAATAGATAATATAAAACTATATTTTTAAATAAATTATTAATAATAATTACATAATTCTAAAAATAATTGTATTTCTTTGATTTTATTTAAAAAAAACCATTTTTAAATAATTTAAACCTTTTTTAAATTTATCTTTATTTTATTAAGTATAATTATAGTTTTAAAAAATTTATATTTTATAATAATAAATTTAAATTTTTCTAATATATAATATAAATTATATTATTAAAAAATAGAAAGTATAAAGTTAATATATCATTTACATTCTTTAAATATTTTGTTAAAAATTAAAATATTATTAAAATAAACTATATAAATAATATCTATATATTCTTATAAAATATAATTTATAAAAGTTTAGAAAAATATAAGAATATTAATCAATTTAAAAAATATAACTATATATTTAAAAAATTTATATTAATATTTAAAAGCTCTTTTTTATTTTTTTTTAAAATTAATTCAAATATTATAATAAATATTAATATTAAATTTTATAAATATTTTAATTTTTATGAATTAATTAAAAAATTTATTAATAAAAGATAAAAATTTTGTATTTTTAATAATAATATTATTAAAATTTTAATAATCTATATAAATATAAAGTTTTTTATTAAACTTTAAAATAAAGAAAATAAGATATCCTATTAAAAAATTCAAAAGTTAAATATAACCATTACGAAAACTTTTATTAATATATTCTTATAGTATATTAATTTCTTTTTAAGTATATGTATAAATTAATAAAAACTTAAGTTAAATATCTTTTTTAAAAAAAATATAATATATAAATTAATTAATTTTTAATAAAAGTATATTTTTAAAAAATATATTAAAAACTACATAATTTTTATGGTTGATTTAAAGAAATATTTTAAATTGGGTAATTTATTATAATTCTTTAACTCTAAAAAAAAGGTATTTGATAAATTAAAATTTATTTTTTATTTAGTTTTTAATTTCTTTATTAAATATATATTACGTAAGATAGAAATAAACTTTTTTTCTAAATTTTAGAAAAGTATTAATAAATTTTTATTTTTCATATTGTGTACAGAAATATTAAAAAAATTTAAATATTCTAGCTTATTAATTAATTAAAGAATTATAGTTATAAAACCATAAATATCTTAAAATTAAGTTATAAAAAGTATTGAGGATATTAATTATAATTTATTTAAAATATCTGTTAATAAAAAATGAAAATATAACTTATTTAGTAATGGTTTCAAAAAAATCTCCTTTAAATACAATAATAAAGATAAATACAAATTATTTTATAATAAAAAAGTTAAAATATTTTATTATTTTTAAATTAATAAAAAAGTCTTCAATATTATTATTAAGTAATATATTAATCAAAATTTTATTAATATAAATAAATAAAATAAAATATTATTTTATAAAATAAAGTTAAATATATTTTAATTTAAATATTAATTCTAATCTTGTTTTTATAATACTTAAGTTAAATTATTTAAATTATATTATACTTTAAAATTAATTTAATTTAAATTTTCATAAAATTTATTTAAAATTTCTTTTTTATAGTAAAAATTATTACAATCAGAATTAAATTTATATTCATAAAAATCTTCTTATAGAAGATTAAATTTGTAAGTTATAAAATATTTTTTTATATCTATTAGATACTATATTATATAATATTTTTTATATTTTTTTTAAAAATATAAGTTATATTTATAATATTTATAAGAAATATTAATATAAATTTTTTATTTTATTTTCTAATAAATTTTAATATAATAAAAATATTTAATTCTTTAAATCCATTCTAAAATATAATTAATATAAATTAAGAATTTATTAAAGAATAATATATCTTTAAACTTTTTACAAAATTGATAAAGTATAGATTTTTTAATAATTTTGCTTTTATATATTATAAATTAGTCATATTTAATAATATATTAATAGATATTTTCACAAAATTAATAAAGTTAATAATATTGTCTAAAAGAAGTATCATCTTTAAAATAAAAATCTTAATACTTTTTAAATTAAATCCAAGTTTTAAAAGTAAAATATTAAAAGTAGTATTAATATTTATATTTAGTAAAAAATTATAATTTATAAACTATTTAAATAAAAATATCATATTTTATATAAATTTATTATCAATATCTATAATTATTATATATTTTAAAATATCTGTAAATAATTTTTTGAATATTATATTTAAAATATAATTAATAATAATTATTAATTTTATTATTAAATTTTTTATAAATTAAAAATAATTTAAAATTATTTATATTATAAATCTTAGCAGTATTAAAATAAATAATAAATTAATAATAAAAATCAAAATATTTAGTATATATTTTTCTGTATAAATCAATATTTATATATTGTAAAGCTTCTTATTATTCTTTTTATTCTATTTATTAATAATAGTATATAAATTTGTATTCTATATATTTTATAATAAATATATAATAATAATTAAAATATTTAATATTTATATATTTATATATTTTATTATAACATTCTTTTTAAATAAAAATAAATTTTTTATAATTAAGGTAATAAACTTATTTTTATAAAAAAAATTTATTATTAAAAAATAAAAATTTATATTCCCAATTTTCAAAATCTTTTTATATAAAAACAAAAAAGTTTTTAGATTTAAAATTAAAAAAAAGTTTAATAACTTTTTCTTTAAATTTAAAAAAAATAAAAAAATATTTATATATATTTAAGAAATTAATTATTTAAAAAAGTCTATTAGCATTAATATATAAATATTTAATGGTAGTTTATAAATAAATTTTAAAATTTTGTAAAATAGGATTATTTTAGACATCTTATATAAAACAAATTTTATAATATTAAAAAATTTAAATAAATTATTTTAAAAAAATTTTATAATAAAAAATATATTCTACTTTATATATTAAATTTTATTAAATCTAATAATATTCTTTTTTTATAAATAAATTAGAAAAAAATTATTTTAATTCAATTTATAACTTAATAACTTCTTCTTAAGTTAAAGATTTAAAAATATTTAAAAAAAAGTTTTATAAAAAATTTTTAAAAATTATTATTATATTTCTTTTATTTATTTTTTAAAAAAATATATTAAATTATATTAATAATAATATTTTTAAAAAATCTTTCTAAATTTTATTATAAAAATTATTACTATTATAAAGTATTTCAAAAATTCCAATTTTATTAAAATCAAAATTAATAATTATATTATTATTATTATATTTTAGAATATTTATTTTAAATATATTTTTTTTATTATATTTTTAATAAATTAAAGTATTAAATTTTAATTTTTTAAAAAATTGGTTATAAAAATATTTATATTAAATAATATTAAAGTTTATAAATATAAATCTAAAAATATATTTAAAAATTTAATTATTATTTTTAGCTTTTTTTTAGTTTTTATTATTCTTATTTTAATTATTATTATTTTTATTCTATAATTTTTTTTTATTGTTATTATTATTTTAATTTTTAAACTTCTTATTATTATTCTAAAAAACATGAAGTTTAAAATTAATATTATTAATTTTAATAATATATTATTATATTTATATATAAATTATAAATTTAAATTCTTAATTTTTGTAAGAAATCGTATGTATTAGTCAAGATATCAAGATAATATACAAATGTCACAAGGTAGGGAGGCACTAGTGTATATATAGATTGATATTTAAATTATTGTTTGGTTTCTAAATATATAATAATGAACACAGTAGTTTAAATAAATAAATGATAAAGGAAATAACAAAATAAATTAGATAGAAAATAAAATAATAAAATAAACATATGGAAATTTAGTATTAAACTAAACAAAAGATAAATCTAAACTAAATATTTAAATATATAAAGTATTAAACTAGATAAGAAATAAATCTGAATTAAATATTTAAATATACAAGATATTAAATTAAATAAAAGTTATTTTTTAATAATTCAAAAATCTATATAAAACAAAAGTTTAAATAAACTTTTTGCTATATATATTAAAATAATATTATTAATTTAGGTCTATGAGTTCTAAAATCTGGATCTAAATACTTCCTTATTTTAGATTTATAGTTTATATTACGTTATATAGTTTTTCTTCTAATTACAATATTATCTGGATATTTCTTATAATTATTCTAAAAATTCTTCTAATTAACTAAATTTCTATTTAGAGTTTATTATGTTAAAAAAGTTTTATTATATAATCCCTTCCTTTAATATTAACATTTTATTGATGCTTTAATTTGATGTCTAAAACAATAATAGGTTTTTTACTGCAGTAATATTGCTTATTAATTTTAAATAATATAAATCTTTAATAATTATTTTTATAAAGGGTTCCTTTAAATAATTATATTTATAAATTTTTGGTTTTTTTTAGATTTCTTAGTTTTAAATTCTAGATTTTTAATTTCTTTAGGTCTACTAATTCCTAATCTTAATTACATAAAACTAACTTTTTATAATTATTTTCAAAAATTTTCCTTATTTTATCCTTCTCTAGCTAAGTATTATTAATTAAAATCATAATCTTATTAAAAAATTAAACTTTTATACAAACAAACTCCTTATTTTTAATAAGCTTAGATTATTCTTCATTTTGAAGTATGAAAAAAATTTCTAAAGTAGTATTTTATCTAACTTTAACTAATTTAAATTATAGCTATATAATTTCATAATATAGACTAATATATTTAAGTTTTAATATCTATATATTAAAAAAATTTAATATTAAAAAAATATCTTAATTTAAGTTAGAATATTAAAAAATATTAATTAGTTTATTTAATTTTTTAAATTAATATAAAAATAAAAATATAGAATTTATTATATTAAATGAAGAAATTAAATTAGTTAAAATAAAATTAATAAAATTTATTAAACAATTCCTAAGTATAAATAATATTAAATGTAGGTTACCAAATAAATTTATTTTAACTCTTTTACTAAATAAAATACTAAAATTTATAGTAATGGATTTGTAAGTCTAAGATTTTTTTAATTTTATATTCTTTTTTATCATTAATGGTGACTGGTAGAGGTTTTTCTTTATAATTTTAACCAATGAATATATTCTTTAATACTAGGTAGAGTAAATTAATATAAAATACTAGATAAATTTTTATAAAAGAGAAAAACTTTAATTTATATATTCATTTTTTAATGAATTTAAGGATTTAAAATAAATCTTTTAGTTTATTAAATAATTTAGGATAGGGGCGTATTATTTTAATGTTTTATATATTTAACTAGATATAGTCTTCTTTTTTATATACAAATATAAGTTATCTTTGTTTATTTATTTATTCTTATTGGATTTATATAGTACAGTTAATTTCTATTTAAAAGTTTTCTTGTAATTTTGATATTTATTAAATGAATTCTGTAGTTTCCTAGTTTTTAATAAATTTATTAAATCCTTAAAATTTAAATATAATTAGATTCTATTTATAATTCATGGTAAATAAAAAAATTCTAATGGTATTTAATATTTTATTATTATATAAATATTTAACTAAAAATAACTATTTAATTTAATTATCCTATTAATAATTAATATAAATTTTAAGGTATTATTTTATAATAAAATTAATATATTCTATCTATTTATTAGTTTAAAAGTAATATATAGTATTAAATTGATAATAAATTTTTAATTAACTATTAACTTTATTTTAGAATTTATTTAAAAAGTTTTTTCTTTTATTTAATATAATTTCCTTAAGTAGTTTATAAAATTTTTATATGTTTTTAAAAAATATTTTAATAAATTTTTTTACATTAAATTTTTTAGAAGTTAGAATTAAATATATTATTTTAAAAAATCTATCTACAATAACTAAAATTATATTATATTTTTTAAATTTTAATAATCTAATAATTAAATTAAAAAAAATACTTTGTTAATTTCTTTTTATAATTTGAAGTAATTATAACAATCTTTAGAATATATTTTTAAAAGCTTTAATATATCTACATATATAATAATTATTTATATAGTAATTAATATCTTTTTATATGTTAATTTATATATAATATTTTTAAATTAATTTTAGTATTTTCATTTTTTTTAGATATTTTATTATAAAATAATTATAATATTATTCTAAAATTTCTTCACAAATCTTCTCATTATTTAATACTATCTTTCTTTTATTATAATATAATTCTTTTTATTATTTTTCTATTTTTGATATTTCAATTTTAGGATATTATCTACTCTCTTTTTTAAAGATTTTTATAATATTTTATATATAAAGATCTTTTAAGATGGTTATCTTTTACTCTTCTTATATTATTATAACACCAATTTATTAAATTTTTTCAAACAATAAAAATATTTAAATTTAATTTTTAATATATTTATCTTTCCTTTTTTAAAAAAAGTTTCTTAACTTTTTAATTAACATATTGACTTTAATATTAATTTTTTTTAAAATAAAATATATTTTAAAATTATATTAAAATAAATACTTCATTCATCTTACTTATCTTTATTTTAAATATTATTTAATTATAAAATATTTTAAATTCTTATAATCTATCAAAATATAAATCTAAATGTGCACACTCATAAGATATTAATTTTATTCCTTAAATACTTAGATAATAAATAAGAATTTTTTATCATAAATATTATAATTATACTCTACTAAAATTATTTTTTTTAATCTATAAATAATAGAATACTACAGTCCATCCTCATATTTCTAAAAAAATACTACAACGCACATATAATCCAAAACATCTATTTCCATTTTTATTTCCAAAATTAGATTTTAATACTTAAAAATTAGTTTTATTATAAAAACTTGCTAAAAAGTCTAGAAAAACTCCTTTTCTAATTTTTTTTAATAAAATATTCTTTTTTTTTTAGTCAGGTCATAAAATAGTTTAATTATTTTTATATAATTTTTAATAAATTATCTATAAAAGTTTATAAATTTTAAAAAAAATTAAATATTTTTAACCATCTTTAATTTTTTTTAATCAAGTATATCTTAAACTTTAACAGGATCTATTCTAACACCATTATTACCCACAATATATTTTAAAAATTTAATTTCTCTAATAAAAAATTTATATTTAGAAAGTTTAATATATAATTTTATCTTTTATAAGGCTTTAATAATTTTTTTAATATATTAGATATATTCTTTTTTTAAATTACTATATATGTAAATGTTGTTTAAATAAACTACATAAAATTTATTTAAAAAAAATTGTAATACTTCATTAATATATACCTAAAAAACTATTAAAGCGTTAATTAATTCAAAATATACTACTTAAAATTCAAAATATCCATATCTTATTCAAAACACCATTTTCTTTTTGTTTTTTTTTACTATTCTAATATAGTTATAAACACTGTAAATATCCAAACAAGTAAAATATCTGACTTTTCTTAATTAATTTAAGGTTTTGTTGATTTTTAATAATAAGTATTGATTTTTGATAATAATAACATTAAATTTTTTTTAATTAATACAAAATTATAATTTTCCATCTTTCTTAAAAATAAAGAGAATAAATACTCCCTATAAATTGTTGAATTTTCAAATAAATTCTTTAGTTATATTCTCATCTATTTATGTTTTAAATACTTTAAAGTATTTTTTATTTATTAATCTTATTAATTCTTATATTAGTTAAATATCTAATAATATAAAAATTTTTATATTTTTTTTCTATCATAATGGCAAAGTATTTTTTTTTTTTTTTAAAGAACACTTCTGCAAAATTTTAGAATTTATTAAAAAGTTTTATTAATTTAATTACTTTAATTTTATCATCTACAAAGGTAACTTGTTTCTATTTCTTTTCTAAACTATGGATAGTAAAAATTAGTTTTTACTTTATAGTTTTTTTAAATACTTTTGCACTAATAATTATAATCTTAGATATATAATTTAAATGAATTTAATTAGTTTCCCAATTAACCTAAACATTATATTTTTTATACTATAATTTTTTAAGATTTAATGGTTTGGTAGTGTTAATAATATTAATATTGATAATTTCTTCGTAATTTTAAATTTTTATTTTAAATTAAATCATTTCCTTAACTAGTTTTTTATTTTCATTAAAGTATTTTACAAATTTAAAGACTTTTTTAAAATAAAATAAAAAATCATTTTTAATTATAAATTTATAATTTATGTATACTTTAATATCACTATTATCTAAACATGCTAACATATTAATAGGTTTTTAAAAATAAGAATATAAAATAATAAAAATTTTAATATATAATTTAAATAAGATATTAATTTTTTTAGGATTTAAATAAAAAAAAGATTATAACATATAAAGAAAATTTAAAAAATTTTTTAAAACTATAAATTTTTTAAAATAACAAATATTTTCCTACCTTTCTATATATTATAATTCATAACTAAGCTTATTCTTTTCCTAATATTTTATTAAAAACATTTTAATAATAATATTTTAAAATAGAATTAAATATATTTTACAATTTTTTATAAATAAGGCTTTAAATATTTTAGTTTTTAATTAAGCAGGGATTGTAAATAGTTTATTTACTTTATTTTCTTTAGTTTTTTTTATTAAAATAATTATTTATAAAATATCTTCTTTTTTTATAATATAGGTAGAACTTTTAAGCTTATCATTTATCCTTCTTTTTTTAAGTTAATTATTTTCTAATATTTCTAATAGATTAATCTATTAATCTTAGTTTAAAATAATTATTTCTTTAAGTTTATTAATTATTCTTTATTGGAGTTTTTAATATAAAGATAAAAATATTTTTTTTAAATATTTTTCTATTTATTATATTATAAAATTTCTTTTTAATATTTAAAATTTATTAGTTATTATCTAACTTTTAGCATAAGGTTATAAAATTATTAAAGTTTTTGGAAAGGATATTTTATATAATTAAGAATTTTTTTACTTTTATGTATAATTTATATTGTAGATAAATAATCTGGGTGGTATTATTATAGTTCAAACGTTTTATTAAATGTTTAAATTCTGTAAGATATAAAGAGAAAGATTTATTAATTTATCTAAAATTTCTAAATTTTCTTTTTACTATTCTGGTAGGGTCAAAATCTCCGAAAGTTTTTTTAAGCTAGGTGGTAAAGTTGGCATAAGTTTTCTAATTTTATTTTTGATTATTTGTATTATATTTATTAAATATTAATTCTACTGGGTTGCTCTTTAAAAAGCTGATAATATATGTAATTTTTCTTTTGTGGGTGGTAAATTTAACTATTTTCCCTTTATATTTGTTGTTGAGTTAGGCTAAGAAATTGTGAAATTTATGTGGTTTTGTGCTATTGAAAGGATCTGGGTTTGGAAATTTGATATTGGAAATAATTATAAGTGGTATTATTAGCATATTATTTTTAAAATATTCAAAGATTACTATTATAACTTTAGTTTATTTAATAATAAATTTAAGAAGGGTTATGGTGGTGTTTTTTTTTTTAATATTATTGTTGCTAGGAATTTTAAATTTTAGAGATATTTATATATTAAATTGATAAAATTATAAAATAATAAAATATAAAAAATTATATATATTAATTAAAATATTAAGATAATATATAAATATTATAAAATAGGGAAATATTAGTATATATATAAATTAATATTTAAATTATTATTTAGTTTCTAAATATATAATAATGAACGTAGTAGTTTAAATAGATAAATAATAAAAAAAATAATAAGATGAACTGGATAGGAAATAAAATAATAAAATAAATATATAAAAATTTAATATTAAATTAGATAAAAGATAAGTTTGAATTGGATATTTAAATATATAGAGTGTTAAATTAAATAAAAGATAAATTTAAATTAAATATTTGGATATATAAAGTATTAAATTAAATAAAAGTTATTTTTTAATAATTTAAAAATTTATATAAGATAAAAACTTAAATAAACTTTTTATTATATATATTAAAATAATATTATTAATTTAGATCTATAAGTTTTAAAGTTTGGATCTAGATATTTTCTTATTTTGGATCTGTGGTTTGTGTTGTGTTGTGTGGTTTTTCTTCTAATTACAGTATTGCTTGGATATTTCCTATAATCATTCTAAAGGCTTCTCTAACTGACTGGATTTTTGCTTGGAGTTCATTATGCTGGGAGAGCTTTGTTACAATTTTATTATTTTTTTTCTTAAATATAAATATAATATTAAAACTTAGATTTAAATTCTTTATATATTTAATAATATAAATTATCTTTATCTTATTTAATAAAAACTATGAGTTAATTAAGTTTTTAAAAATAATTATAAATAGAGTGAATTTATTTAATATTATTAATTTATTATTATATATAAATAACCTTATTATCTTCACCACATTATTATTAAAAAAAATAATAAATACATCATATTTATTAAAAGTTTTAACAATTTAAAAATTAAGATTATCACTTATCTTAATATTAATATAATTTTAATAAATAAGATAAATTTAGAAAATAATATTATTAAAATATATTTCTATAAAAAAAATTTTAATTATATTATTTAAAAATCATTCTACCTAAAAAACAAAATAAGTATAAAATTATTAAAAAAAATAATCAAGTTTTCTAAAAATTCTATTAAATCTATTAAAAATTTTTAATTTTAAATATTTTAATAAATTTTTTATTTAATACCTTATTTATTTATTTCCAGATTATTCTAAAAATTCATTTTACTTTTTTTTTAATATTTTTCTAATTTTTAATAAAAACTATAATCTATTTTATTAATTTTTCTATAATTAATAAAAAAAATAATAAATCATTATTTTTTTATTTCTTTAAAGATCTATTATTATTTTTAGTATTAATATTTATATTATTTATAATATTAAATATTTCTTTGCTAAAATTTCTTATATATTATACACATAAATTTTCTATTTATTTTAATTTTTTATTTACTTAAATTATTATTAATATATATTTTAAATCTTATCTTTATTATATTTAGAATTCTATTTCTTTTATAAAATATAAAATTAATTTAAATTAAAAAATTAACCTTATTTATAATCTAATAATTATAACTTTTAAATATTAAATCAATTTATTTATTAATTATATAAGGAAATTTTTTTTTATAAGTTTTATAATAAAATTATTATTCAATATATACCTTTTATTTACTTACTTCAAAAATTAAATTAATTAAAATATTATATTTAAATTTAATATTTCTTAAATAAAAAATATTAAAAATAATTTTAGTATTATATTTATTTCTCAATTTTATTTGCTTGGGTTTTTTAAAAAAGATTTATGTATATTATTAAACAAATAAAATTATATATAAAAAATATAATAATAATTAATAATAAATTAGTTAAATAATAAATAATATATTATTAAATTACTTTAAAAATTAATTAATAAAGTTTAAAAAAAAACTATAAATTATTATTAATTAATAGATCTTATATATATAAAATTTTTTTATATAAACTATAAATATTTTAATATAATAAAATATTTATTTTACTTATTTATAAATAATTATTAATTAAGCAAATAAACTATTTATAATTATTTATTTTTTTATATTATATTAAATTATATATAAAATAAAATAATCCAATATTAATATTTTCTATTATATAAATAAATATAAATTATATAAAATAAAATATATTATTAAAAATATATATCATATGCTTAATCAATATAAAAAACAAATATAATAAAAAATACAAACATATTTTCTCCATTTAAATTATTATAATATTAATAACTTTAGAAGTAAAATATTCTTAAAAAATAAAAATATTTAGCACGCCAAACCATATTACCTAATCCAGTTAGCGCATATGGTGAGGTCGTGACATTAATATAAAGTTATTTATTTAATTTAATATTTAAATTAATAATTTTATATTTTTTATTATTTTAATTAATTTTATTTTTAATATATTATTAAAAAAATTTTTAATATCTAAAAATAGTATAGAAGTAATTAGTTTTTTAAATTTAATATTTTTTATATTATTAATTAGTAAAAGTATTATATTAATTATAGATTTTTATTTTTTACCTTTTATTTGTTCTAAACAAAAGATTTAACTAGTTTTTAATATAAAAGTTATTTTTTTAATTATTATTTTTTTTAATATTTTTTCTAAATAATTTAATAAATTTATTATTTTATAAATTTTAAAAATTTTATAATTTATTATTATTATTATTATTATGTATCATACACGCTTGCAAGCTCAGAGCTTATGGCGGACAGAAGAGAAAATTTAAATGCAGCGCACCTTTAAAAGCACTAACAAATGAAATAAAGTGAATTCTCAGTTTTTTTAGCTAATTCACCCTAATTAGCTAATGCCCGACTGACAAGGAGGGTTGAAATTGAACTCTTGAGTGTGAGGGTTATAAGAGAAAATCCTTATGAGGCTATTTTAAAAAATGTGTTGTTTTTAGTGAACTTAAAAATTTTTAATTATTTTTTTTTATATAAAATTATTATAAAATTTTGTAGTCTTGGTATGCTTGGTA
The DNA here is from genome assembly GCA_036872735.1 of Orbilia javanica. Classification (NCBI taxonomy): domain Eukaryota; kingdom Fungi; phylum Ascomycota; class Orbiliomycetes; order Orbiliales; family Orbiliaceae; genus Orbilia; species Orbilia javanica. The sequence continues at coordinate 1,809,549 of JAVHNR010000004.1, read as the reverse complement.
GTCACTTAATCTTGTGACTTGCTGATGTTGTGATAGTTTGAGTTAGTTTGTTGAATGTAATTTGCAATATTAAAAAAAAAAAATAATATAAAAATATCAGTATAAGAATATATATGTAGGCAGTCAGTCGGGTTTCCGTGTTGCGAAGCAGCCGTCTAGTTAATTATTATTAATTTAGCTAATTTTAAGTGTTAGTATTATTTCTGAAATTTTTGTCCCAAATTTATTATTTTCTTATTATTTTCAAAATCTCTTTTCCCCTATATATATTATCTTTTCCTTATTTCTTTTAGAAGAGTTGTTGGTATTATTTTAATATTTTTTATCTGCTTTAGCAGTTTTTCTTCAAAATTAATAATTAGGATGTTCGCTTTTCTTTTAATTAGCTAATTAACTAAATTAATTAAATTAATTTAATTTAATTTTTTAATTATTTTTCTAAGTTGCTCTATCCTATTTTTACTTTTGTTTTTTTTTTTTTTTTATTACTTTTATTAGTAATTCCAATCTCTTTTATAAATTTTATTATATAATTTAGTCTTCTACTAGTAAATAATAGAGAATATAAGTTTATGAATTTATTTATTTTCTTTTTTAGGAATTCCCTTTTTTTTTTGTATTTTTTATAATATAATAGAAGGTGTTTGGGATTTTATTAATTTTATTATAATTATAATTTTTATTTAATATATTTTTTGATATATTAATTAAATAATTATTAAAGTAGCTATAATTAGTGCTTAATTGTATTATTATAGAATTAATTTTATTTTTATTTTTTTGTAATATTTTATTTTTTTTTAATTTAGGATAATTGAAATAATTTAGTTTTTTTTTGTTTTCTTTTTATTTTTTTTTTATTTTATAAGGTTTTTTGTTCTTATGTTCTTTTTTAAAAAAGAATAAAAAGTAAAAGGATTTTTTATTTAAATTTTTTATAATTTTTTTAATTAGATAATCTACTTTTTTATTTCTTTTTATTTTTATATAGCTAAAAATTTATTCTATATATATTTCTATATTATTAGAATATAGCTTTTTATATAAAAATTAGATTTTAAAAATTATTTTTTGATTTAAATTTATTTTTAAAAATTTTAATTTTTTTATTATAAATTAATTATTTGAAAATAAATAGATTTTTTTAATATTAAGATTATTTTTTGTTATTATTAATATTTATTTTAGGTATTTTTAAATTATAATAAATTTTGTGTTATAAATTTTTATTTCTTTTTCTAAGTTTTTAAATATTTTAAAAACAAATTTATTATTTATTTCTCTATACTTTTTAATTTTTATAAATTTAATATTTTTTTTTTAAAAAAAGATTTATCAGAATAAATTATTAATTTTTTATTTTTTTTTCTGTGCATTTCCACTTCTAATTTTTTACTACTTTTACTTATATAAAAGTTAATATTAATTTTAAATTATAATAATTTTAATTTTAAATTAATTTTTTTTATTTTAGTGAATAAATTTATTAAAAAATTAATTTTAAATAAAATAAATTCTAATATAATTTTATATTTTTTATCTTTTTTATTTTTATTTTATTTTTAATATTTAAAGCTTTTTTTTTTTTTTAAATTTTCTAAAAGGTTTTTAAAAAGGAAAGAATCTAATACCCTTATGTTAATTAAATAATTTTTATTTAAATATAAAGTTTTTAATACATATTTTCTTTATATTTTATTTAATCTAATTTTTGTTGGTAGAATAGTATTAAGTAGCTTTAATTTTTATTAAATTAATCAAAATTGTTTTGAAAGTTCTTATTATTTTCCTAATTATTTTATTTTGGAGGTTTTCAAATTTTTTAATTAATAATTTTTCATTTTTTTATCACATTTCAGTTTTAAAGTTAGAAATTAAGCAAACACAGCTTTTATATAATTATATTAAAACTTTTGTATTTAACCCTCTTTCTAAATTAACCAGATTTTGTATATAATTAAATATATATTTTACTATTGCAATTTTATTTTTAATGTAATATTTAAAGTTTAATTTTATATTAAAAAAAATTCCTAATTATTTAATATTTTTAAATAGTTTAATTTTTAATTTATTTAGTAAAATTACTATATTTTTTTTTTTAAATCTAAAATCAAAGTAAATTAATTCTAATTTAATATTATCAAATACTATTACATTTTTTTTAATTTACACAAAAACTATTTTTAATATTTTTTCTAATTTTAATATATTTTTTTTAATTTTTATATTTTATATTATTAATATTACATTATCTATATAAGAAAGTATCTTTATAAATAAATATTCTTTCTTAATTTTTATAAATAATAGTATTAAATATAATAAAAAAAAAATTAGAGATATAAATAAATCTTAAAATATTTTAATTTCTACTAGATTTAGTTCTTCTATTTATTTATCAAATGTAAGCTTAATAAAGTGTTTTAACATAAAGCAATTTATTTAATTTAATAATTAATTTAATAACTTTATATTTTTTATTATTTTAATTAATTTTATTTTTAATATATTATTAAAAGCTCCTTTAATATCTAAAAATAATATAAAAATAATTAATTTTTTAGATTTAATATTTTTTATATTATTAACTAATAAAAGTGTTATATTAATTACAAATCTTTATTTTCTACCTTTTATTTATTTTAAATAAAAAATTTAATTAGTTTTTAATATAAAAATTATTTTTTAATTATTATTCTTTTTTTAATATTTTCTTTAAATAATTTAATAAGTTTATTATTTTATAAATTTTAAAGATTTTATAATTTAGCTTATTTGATTTTGGTAATATTACTTTTATTATTTTTCTAAAGTATATAAGATAATAATTATAATTTAATAATTTATTAAATAAATTATTAAATCTTTTTAAAATTATTTTATATATTTTTTTAAAATATAAAAAATTTATTCTATCTAGGCCTAATACTTTTTTAAAGTTAAAAGTAAATATAACTTTTTTTGTTTTTATATTTTTAATTTTTTTTTATTTAATTATTTTATTTAATTTAATATTATTCTTTTTATAAACTTAAAAATTAGAAAATTTTGGAAATAATGTTTTTTTTAGTATTTCTACTTTTTCTTCAAAATTTAATATTATTATGCTTTTATAATTAATATTAAATATTTTTTATATTTTTCTTAATTTAATATATTTTAATATATTAAATATTTCTTTTTCTTTAACATTTTTAAAATAATTTTTCTAAAAATCTTTTTTTATTTTTTAAATTTTAAAAAGATAAATATTCTTTTTTTTTTTTATTTTTTTTTAATTTTTTTGTATTTTATTATTTTTTTAAAATTTTTTTTGATTTATTTATTTATTCTATTATATTTTGATTTTAATATAATTATTAATTTAAGTATAAATATTTTTATTATCTTTATTAGATTTTTTAAAATAGATTTACTACTTTTTCCAATTTTTCTTTTATATTTTTTTTATTTTAACTTTTAGAGAATAATAAATTATCTTAGAAATTATTAATATTTAAATTATTATTTAACTTTAATAATTTTTTTTAAAATTATTTTTAATTTATTTTTTTTTTAATTGTATTTATTAATAAATAATGGTATATTTACTATATTATTTTATTGAAATAAATAAAAAGAGATAATCTTATAATTTAATCTAGAATTTATATCTTTCTCTATTTTTTAATTTTTAATAAAATTAATTATTAAGCTTATAATTAATATTAAATTAATTACTGATATTTTACTAATATCTCTTTTTTAAAAATAGTATATAAAAGCTTTTAGATTATTTAATATATATAGATTTCTTTTTTTATTAATTTTATTATTTTTTTTAATTTTAATTTTTTAAAATAATTTGAATTTTATAATAGATTATAAAAATTCAAATTTTTTAATATTAAATATTTATTATTATAATTTTAAATTATTGTATTAAATAGTTTTTTTATTATATATAGTCTTTTTTGTTTCAGAATTTATTATTTTTTATTATAAATATTAATAATTTTGAAAATTTTATATATTTTAAATATAAAATCTAGAATTTGGTAATTTTTATTATTTATTAAATCTATTTTATTTATAATTTTAAAAATAATTTTTTTTGAGATAAATATAACTATTTGTGGCTTTTTGTCTTTATTTAAAATTGAACTTTGGAAAAAACGACCCTCCCATAACTTTGGAACGGAGTATCCAAAAACAAATAAAATTATATCAAATGAAAGAGTTTAGCTAAGAAAATCTAATTCTTTAAATGCTATTATTATTATAAAACAATGACTATAAAAAATCATGGATTAAAAAATTTATTAGAATTTGCAATTATTTATACCAAAAAAAAAAGAAATATATAAAAAAAGGAAATTTTTTTTTTAAATTTAATTAAATTAATAATAAAAATAAAATTCTTAAGTAAACTTTTAATAAATAAATTAACTATAACCATATAAACTATAACAACCGAAAAAAAGAATAAAATCTAAAAAAGGAATTTATCATTAAAGTCTGAAAAAGATTTTTATAATATAAAAAATCTTCTAACTATAAATCAAAACTTAAAAAAAATAATAGAAAAAAAAAAAAAAAGAAATTCAAAAATTAAAAAAAAAAATAAAGAATTTAACTTTTAAAAATAAAATATATACAGAAATGGTAAGGAAGGTTATAAAAAATATAAAAATAATAAAAATAATAAAATGATAAGAATCATTATTAAAAACAGTTTTATTAGTATAAAAGAAAATAATAATTCTTAAAACTAAGAATATACTACTAAAGATTACTATAAACTAATATAAAAAAAAAAAAAATTTAATTCTTTCTAAAATTAATCTAGAAATTAATATTTCTAAAATTTTACTAAATAATAATAAAAATTTAATATTAATTAAAAATTATAATACTAAAAATAAAAAAATTTTTAAATATCAAGAAAAAATATTTAAGAAAATAAATAAAATAAATAAATTTATATAAAAATTATCTAAATTAAAGTCTTAAAATTTTATAATAATATATAAAATAATTACTATAAATAACAAAATAAAAAAAAATTAATTTTATTATAAAAACAAATAAAAAAAATAATTATAGTATTTTAATATTTAAACCACTTCAGTAACTAATTTTACCCAACAAAATAAAAAAAAAAAATATTCCTTAATAATTTTTATTATAAAAAATAAAATATTAATATAAGAAATCCTAAAAAATAACTATTTTATATAAAAAAAACTTTTAACAACAGAAAAATATTATAAAATATTTTTAAAATAATAATATAATAACTATTAATAATATGAATATATTAAAATTAACTATAATAATAATATTAAATATAAAATTTACATATTAAACCATAAAATTTATATATATAATTATAAAATATATAATATTTAAAAAAAATTATATAAATATACTAAAATTAAATATATATTATATAGAATTATTTTATAAACTAATATAAAAAAATAAAAAATAAAAAAAAAAATAAAGTTTAAAGAAAATTAATATAATAAAAAAATTAAAAATCTATTAATATAATTATAATACATTAATTAATATAATACAAAAGATATTAAATTTTATAATAAAAAATAATACTAGTATTATTTATTTATAAAAACCATAATTCTTAAAAAAAGAAAAAATAATAATTTTATATTTTAAATTTAATTTAATTTATTTAAGCTTAAATAAAAATAAAAGACCACAAATAGTTATATTTATCTCAAAAAAAATTATTTTTAAGGTTATAAATAGAATAAACTTAATAAATAATAAAAATTACCAAATTTTAGATTTTATATTTAAAATATATAAAAATTTCAAAATTATTAATATCTATAATAAAAAATAATAAAGTTTAGAAAAAAAAAGACTATATATAATAAAAAAACTATTCAATAAAATAACTTAAAATTATAATAATAGATATTTAATATTAAAAAACCTAAATTCTTATAATCCATTATAGAATTCAAACTATTCTAAGAAATTAAAATTAAAAAAAATAATAAAATTAATAAAAGAAAAAAATCTATATATAGTAAATAATCTAAAAACTTCTATATACTATTTTTAAAAAAAAAATATTAGTAAAATATTAATAATTAATTTAACACTAACCATAAACTTAATAATTAATTTTATTAAAAATTAAAAAATAAAAAAAAATATAAATTTTGGATTAAACCATAAGATTATTTCTTTTTATTTATTTAAATAAAATAATATAATAAATATATTATTATTTATTAATAAATATAATTAAAAAAAAATAAATTAAGAATAATTTTAAAAAGAATTATTAAAACTAAATAATAATCTAAATATTAATAATTTCTGGAATAACATATTATTTTTTAAAAATCAAAATAAAAGAAGTATAAAACAAAAATTAAAAAAAGCAATAAATCTATTTTAAAAAAATTTAATAAAAATAGTAAAAATATCTACACCTAAATCAATAATTATATTAAAATCAAAAATATAATAAAATAAATAAATAAATCAAACAAGAAAAAAAAATACTATAAAAAAATTTTTTTTTAAAAAAACAATAAAATATAAAAAAATTAAGAAAAAATAAAAAAAAAAAGAAATACCTATTTTCTTAAAATTTAAAAAGTAAAAGAAGATTTTTAAAAAAATAATTTTAAAAATATTAAAGAAAAAAAAATATTTAATATATTAAAATATATTAAATTAAAAAAAATACAAAAAATGCTTAATATTAATTATAAAGATATAATAATATTAAATTTTAAAAAAAAAATAAAAATATTAAAAAAAATATTATTTTTAAAACTTTTTAATTTCTAAATTTATAAAGAGAATAATATTAAATTAAATAAAATAATTAAATAAAAAAAAATTAAAAATAAAAAAATAAAAAAAGTTATATTTACTTTTAACTTTAAAAAAGTATTAGGCCTAGATAGAATAAATTTTTTATATTTTAAAAAAATATATAAAATAATTTTAAAAAGATTTAATAATTTATTTAATAAATTATTAAATTATAATTATTATTTTATATATTTTAGAAAAATAATAAGAATAATATTATTAAAATTAAATAAATTAAATTATAAAATCTTTAAAATTTATAAAATAATAAAGTTATTAAATTATTTAAGAAAGATATTAGAAAAAATAATAATTAAAAGAATAATTTTTATATTAAAAATTAATTAAATTTTTTATTTAAAATAAATAAAAGGTAAAAAACAAAGATTTATAATTAATATAATATTTTTATTAATTAATAATATAAAAAATGCTAAATCTAAAAAATTAATTATTTTTATATTATTTTTAAATATTAAAAGAATTTTTAATAATATATTAAAAGAATTTTTAATAATATATTAAAAATAAGATTAATTAAAATAATAAAGAATATAAAATTATTAAATTAATTATTAAATTAAATGAATTGCTTTATATTAAAATAATTTATTAAACTTGTATTTAATGGATAAATAGAAAAATTAAATCTAATAAAAACTAGAATATTTTAAGATTTACTTATTTTTTTAATTTTTTTTCTATTATATTTAATATTATTATTTATAAAAATTAAGAAAGAATATTTATTTATAAAGATATTTTTTTATATAAATAATATAGTATTAGTAATATAAAATATAAAAATTAAAAAAAATATATTAAAATTAAAAAAGAATATTAGAAATAATTTTTATATAAATTAAAAAAAATATAATAATATTTAATAATATTAAATTAAAATTAATTTATTTTAATTTGAGATTTAAAAAAGAAAATATAGTAATTTTATTAAATAAATTAGAGATTAAGTTATTTCAAAATATTAAATGATTAAAAAATCTTTTTAATATAAAATTAAATTTTAAATATTATATTAAAAATAAAATTATAATAGTAGAATATATATTTAATTATATATAGAATTTGGTTAATTTAAAAAGAAAATTAAATATAAAAATTTTAATATAATTATATAAAAATTATTAATTAGAAAATTTAAAAACTTTTAAAATAAAATAATTAGAAAAATAATAGGAGTTTTTAAAATAATTTTAATTAATTTAATAAAAATTAAAATTGTTATTTTATTAATAGAAATTAAATTAAATAGAATATAAAAAAGATATATATTAAAAGCTTTATATTTAAATAAAAATTATTTAATTAAAATAAAGGTATTAGATTTTTTTCTTTTTAAAGATCTTTTAAGAGATTTAAAAGAAGAAAGCCCTAAATATTAAAAATAAAATAAAAATAAAAAAAATAAAAGATATAAAATTATATTAAAATTTATTTTATCTAAAATTAATTTTTTAATAGATTTATTTATTAAAATAAAAGAAATTAATTTAGAATTAGAATTATTATAATTTAAAATTAATATTAACTTTTATATAAGTGAAAGTAGTAAAAAATTAGAAATAGAAATGTATAGAAAAAAAAAAAAATTAAATTTTAAAAAAAGATTAATAATTTATTTTAATAAATTTTTTTTAAAAAAAAATAATATTAAATTTATAAAAGTTGGAGGGTATGGAAAAATAAATAATAAATTTATTTTTAAAATATTTAAAAGTTTAGGAAAAGAAATAGAAGTTTATAATACAAAATTTATTATAATTTAAAAATATTTAAAATAAATATTAATAATAATAAAAAGTAATTTTAATATTAAGAAAATTTATTTATTTTTAAATAATTAATTTATAATAAAAAGATTAAAATTTTTAAAAATAGATTTAGATTAAAAAATAACTTTTAAAATTTAATCTTTATATAAAAAGCTATATTTTAATAATATAGAAATATATATAAAATAAATCTTTGATTATATAGAAATAAAAGAAAATAAGAAAGTAAATTATTTAATTAAAAAAGTTATAAAAATTTAAATAAAAAATCCTTTTACTTTTTATTTTTTTTTAAAAAGGAATATAAGAATGAAAAGCTTTATAAAATAAGAAAAAAAATGGAAAGAAAATAAAAAAAGATTAAATTATTTTAATTATCTTAAATTAAAAAGAAATAAAATATTATAAAAAAATAAAATTAAAATTAATTCTATAATAATATAATTAAAAACTAGTTATAGCTATTTTAATAATTATTTAATTAATATATTAAAAGATATATTAAATAAAAATTATAATTATAACTAAAATTAATAAAATCTTAAATATTTTCTATTATATTATAAAAAATATACAAAAAAAGGGAATTCCTAAAAAAGAAAATAAATAAATCTATAAACTTATATTTTCTATTATTTATTAATAAAAGATTAAATTATATCATAAAATTTATAAAAAAGATTAAAATTATTAATAGAAGTAATAAAAAAGAAAAAATAAAAATAAAAATAAGATAAAGTGATTTAGAAAAATAATTAAAGAATTAAATTAAATTAATTTAATTAATTAACTAATTAAAAGAAAAACAAATATTTTAATTATTAGTTTTGAAGAAAAACTATTAAAGTAAATAAAAAATATTAAAAGAATATTAATAACTCTTTTAAAAGAAATAAAAGAAAAATAATATATATAAAAAAAAAGAAACTTTAAAAATAATAAAAAAATAATAAATTTAAAATAAAAACTTTAGAAATAATATTAATATTTAAAATTAACTAAATTAATAATAATTAGTTAATTAATTAAATAAAATAAATTAACTAAAAAAATTAAGAATTTACTTTATTTCATTTGTTAGTACTTTTAAAAGTGCGCTACATTTAAATTTTCTTTTCTGTCCACCATAAGCTCTGAGCTTGCAAGCGTGTATGATACATAATAATAATAATAATAATATCTTTATCTAAATTTAAATAAATTAGATTAAATCTAAGATGTAAAATTATTATTTTTTCTTTTTTTAAAAATTATAATTCTTATAAATAAATAATATTAGTATTATTTTTTATTATAAAATTTAGTATTCCTTATATTATATTAATTAATATATTGTAGTTATGTTAGTAGATTTTTAATTTTTTTATTATATTAATTTTTTTTAAACTTTATTTTTTCTTTTTTATTTTTTATTTTTTTATATTAATTTATAAAATAATTCTTTTTATATATTTAATTTTAGTATGTTTGTATAGTTTCTTTTAAATATTATATATTTTGTAATTATGTATATAAGTTTTATAATTTAATACATAAATTTTATATTTAATATTATTATTATAATTAATTTTAATATGTTTATATTATTAATAATTATTATATTATTATTTTAAAAATATTTTATAATATTTTTTATTTTTAAAAGTTTTTTTTATATAAAATAGTTATTTTTTAGGATTTTTTATGTTATTATTTTATTTTTTATAACAAAAATTATTAAGGAATATTTTTTTTTTTTTATTTTATTAGGTAAAATTAGTTATTTAAATGGTTTAGGTATTAAAATATTATAATTATTTTTTTTTATTTGTTTTTATAGTGAACTTAATTTTTTTCTGTTTTGTTGTTTATAGTAGTTATTTTGTGTACTATTATAAAATTTTAGGACTTTAATTTAAATAGCTTTTATATGAATTTATTTCTTTTACTTATTTCTCTAAATATCTTTTCTTTATATTTAAGAATTTTTTTATTTTTAATGTTGTGGTTTTTAATTAATACTAAATTTCTATTATTATTTAGTGAGATTTTAGAAATATTAATTTTTAAATTAATTTTAGAAAGAATTAAATTTTTTTTTTTTTTTATATTGATTTGTATTGATTTTTAGTAGTATGTTTTTAGTTTTAAGAATTATTATTTTCCTTTGAGTGGAACTGTTTTTAGTGGTGATTCTTATCATTTTGTTGCTTTTATTGTTTTTGTGTTTTTTGTGGTCTTTCTAGCTATTTCTATATTTTATTTTTAAGAGTTAAATTTTTTATTTCTTTTTTTAATTTTTTTTTTTTGTTTTTTTTCTATTATTTTTCTTAAGTTCTGATTTATAGTTAGAAGATTTTTTATGTTATAGAGATTTTTTTCAAACTTTAGTAATAAATTCCTTTTTTAGATTTTATTCCCTTTTTTAATTATTGTAGTTTGTGTGGCTATAGTTAGTTTATCTATTGAGAATTCACTTAAGAATTTCATTTTTATTACTAGCCTAATTAGGCTTAAGAAGGGTTTTTCCTTTTTTAATATGTTTTTTTTTTTTTTGGTGTAAATGATTGCAAATTTTAATAGATTCTTTAATCTGTGATTTCTTTATGGTTGTTGTTTTATAGTAATAATATTTAAAAAATTAGATTTTCCTAACTAAACTCTTTTATTTGATATAGTTTTATTTGCTTTTGGATACTCTGTTCCAAAGTTATAGGAAGGTCGTTTTTTCTGAAGTTTGATTTATTATTTTAATTTTAAAATTAGTATTTTTTAATCTATAAAAAAATTTTAATATTAATAAAATTAAATTTAAAGATTATATTAAATATAAAGTTAATAAAATTTTAAATAATCTAAATAAAAATAATAAATATTTAGTATAATAATCTTTATCTTATAATTTAAAAAACAATTTTTAATAATTAAAAAAAAATATTTTGTTTTAATTTATATAATAATAATAATAATAATAATAATAATAATAATAATAATAATAATAATAATAATAATAATAATAATAATAATAATAATAATAATAATAATAATAATAATAATAATATTATCCCTCACGCTCGCAACCAATTAATCAGTTCCTAAACGCGCCCAAACCCCAAAACCCGTCTATATAAAGGCAAGGTAACCCCACTGAAAAGTTATAGTTAACAACAAAACCCCTTCTTTCTATAACATAAACAAAAACATCTAGAATAAATTACAAACTCATTATTCTTATTATTTTCCATTTTTTTCAGAAGGCTCCTATCCCGTGCTATACTTAGGATAATCGAATTTTTTATATTAAAAAAATAATTTTGTTTCTAATTTTTTATATTATAATGACTAGAATAACTTCCTTATCTTTAGTACCTAATATAACTTTTACTACTTTTTTTTTTAATATAAAAAAATGATTTTTTATGTATATAAAACTAAATATTTTAATAGATTATATTAATGTAATCCCTATTATATATTGTAATTTAATTAAATTATATTTATTTAAATTTATAAATAAAACAATATATTTCTACAATCTTATAAAATAAACCAAAATATTAGAATATTATTTTAAAAAGTAAATTTTTTATTAATATTAAAAGTAATATATTAATCTAACTTCTAATTCTTTAAAGGCTTTTTAAAAAGTAAGAAATATATAATTAAAGCTATGAAAAACTTTTTTTCCTTATAAAAGAAATAATTAAATTTTTACATAATTTATTTTAAAGATATTATTGTTCTTAAAATTAGAAAATATGATTATTATCATAACTAGATTAGTATTATATAATATATAATAACAATTAATATTATTTTTTAAAAAAAAACAAATAATTTTGTTAAATTTTATTTTATATAAGAAAAGGTTTTTAAAGATAATAATGAAAAAGTATTATTTATTATTATTATTATAGTATTTTATAAAAATAAAGGTAATAAAAATAAACTTTAATTTAAAATAGAAGTAAATTATCTTATTTTATTTTTCAAAATAAACAATCATATTTAATTTATTAAAAAAATATAAATAGTTAAAAATAATTATTATTTCTTTACTATACACGTCATCCAAATCACAAAAAATTGTAAGATAATTATAATAAAAAAAAACCTTAAAAAATTTATTTTTAAATTTAAAATAAAAAACATTATTATGGATAATTATAAAACTTTAAAAAAGATACTTTAAAAAACTATGGTAGATTTATAATTTAATAAGATTTTTATTATTAAATTCAAATTTTATATTATTAATTCTATTATTAATAAAAAAAATAATTATAAACTTTATTTAGAAAAAGTAGTAAAAAAATGGGGTTATAAAATTTTCAAATTTAAAAGTTTAAAAAAAAAAATAAAATAAAAAGGTACCTTAAAATAAAGCATTAATAAAACCTAAATAGAGTAAAAGTTAATAAATCTAAATTTTTTCCTAAATTTTATTTTAAGTATTTTAAAATAAGAAGTTATTAGAAGACTAATTTTAAAAATTCTAATTTAAAAATAAATTAATTTAATATATATTCTTAAAAGGCTAGAAATTCCAATAGATCTTTAAAAAATATTTAATAAAAAACTAAATTTTTTATATTTTCAAAAATATAATAAAAAACTTATTAATCTTGTATATAATAAGTTTATTAAAAAAATCAAATAGATATATACTTTATAAAATAATCTCTATATAAAACCATTTAACCCCAATTACTATATATTTATACTAAACCCAGCACCTAGGGCTAGTAAAACCATAAAAGTAGAATTAAATTATGGTTATTGTTTATTATATAAAGCTATAAAACCAGCCCAATTTAAACCAATTTTTAAAAATAACAAAAAAGAATAATTATATTTAAGAAATAAATTTAGTAAAAGGAAATTGATTCCACTTATCTTAAAAAAAAATTTAGAAATAATAGTCATTATTATTAAATAATATAATACTATATATTTAAAATTTATTTTAAGTAATTTTAATATTAAAGAAATTAATAAAATTAAATACAAAAAAATATTTAATAATTATAATTAAATTATTAATATAATTATTTATTAATTTAAAAAAAGAAAATCTTCTTTCTTATATATAAATAATATAAAAAAAAATTTTTTCTAATAATTTTACCAAGAATATTTAAAGAATAATATCTTAAATTTAAATATAATTAAATTAATTCTAAAATTTAAAAATATTTTTAAGATTTATAAGATATTTTAAAAAATTTATTTTATAATTTTGTGTCATAGTGTTATTTTCGAACCAATAACTATTATATTATTAAAAATACTTAAACCAATTATAACCAAACTTCCATATTTATACACTAATAGTATATAAGTAATTAAAGAAATAAACAAAATCAATAATCTATTTAAACTAGTTTTTAAATTAAAACTTTATATAACATTAATTAATATAGTGGTATATTACCCTAATATACTTACAAAACTATTATTATAAATAATAGTATAATTTATAATTTAATACATACTAAGCCCATTAAGTACTTACTTAGTATGTGTATTATTAATATTTAAATTATGCCATATTAATAATAATTATATAATCTTTATATTTATAGATAATAATAACACTATTCAATATTTTAAATAAAAATTTAGATTTGTAATAAAAATAGTTTATATATTAGATTTAGTAAATATATATATTAATCAATATAAGGAAAATATAATAAAGAATATATTTATTAAATTATATAGTAAATATATTAATAATATATTTATTATTATTATAATAAATAATATTAATGAAACAAATAAAATAATTTATAATAACTACAAATTATTTCCTAATATAAATTATAAATATTCATTTTTAAATTAATCAATAATTTATTTTAACTTAAATATATAAATTAAAAATAATATATTTAAGTATAAATTATATAGAAAGTTAAAAAACCATTTCAAAAAACTATATTTCTATTTAAACTATTCTATGTATATAAAATAAAATACATTTATAAAAAAATTTACTAAATTAACTAGATTATTGTATAATAAGGTAATATATTTAAACAAAATTGAATTATATAGAAACATTTATATTAACAAGGAATACCCTCCTTAAATTTTATATAGCTAGATAAAGAAAAAATTAAAAAACCAATAAATCAAAAAATATAAAAATATTAAAGAAAATAAGACTAAAAAATCCGAAATTATTTTGTTTTTCTTGAATTCTATAATTAACCCTATATAGAAGAATATTAAGCTAAAAAAGTTATAGAATTTAATTAGAGAAGTTTAAGTACTCTACTTTAGTAATAACATTATTCTAAAATATATAATTAAATTTGAATTTAAATTATTTTTTAGAAAATTATCTTTACTAAGATTATTATTAAATTGTAGTTTTAAAAACTTCTTTTTTAACAAAATAATAATTTATTAAAAAGAATTTTCCCAATAAAAAATAATATTATTATACTAAAAACAAAAAAGTATTATATTATATATTTAATAACAGAAAAGCTTAATTTCCTTTACCATTCCCCATTTTTATAAAAGAATTCCTAAGATAATTATAATTTAATTATTATTATATTCTTTTTCATTTTTCTTTTTTAAAAAAAAGAAATTTAAAATAAAAAATATATATTATATATAAAAGTAAAAGCTTCTATATATATATATATAAACTAAAATATAGTATATATATAAAAATAATACTTTTTAAAATATATATAAACACTTGTACTAATTAAAAAAAGATAATAATATAATAATATTATCCTTTATATAAGTATTATTTAAAAATAATTCCAAAATAGTTTATAAAACTTATATTTTAAAATAGAAACTGATTAAGAAACATAGGCTCACAACCAATAAATCAGTTCCTAGACGCATCCAAACCCCAAGGCCCGTTTATATAAAGGCAAAGTAACCCTACTAAAGAGTTGTAGCTGATAACAAAACCCCTTCTTTCTATAGTATAGATAAAAGCGTCTGAAATAGGTTACAAACTCATTACTCTTATTATTTTCCATTTTTTTCAGAAGGCTCCTATCCCGCGCTACGCTTGGGATAGTCAAATAATTTAATTTAAAATCTATATTTTTTTCTATTTTTTAATCTTTAATAATATTAATTATTAAATTTATAATTAATATTAAGTTAATTATTAACATCTTATTAATATCTTTTTTTTAAAAATAGTATGTAAAAGCTTGTAAATTATTTAATATATATAGATTTTTTTTTTTTATTAATTTTATTATTTTTTTTGATTTTAGTTTTTTAGAATAGTTTAAATTTTATAATAAATTATAAAAGTTTAGGTTTTTTAATATTAAATATTTATTATTATTATAATTTTAAATTATTTTATTAAATAATTTCTCTATTATATATAGTCTTTTTTTTTCCAAAATTTATTATTTTTTATTATAAATATTAATAATTTTGAAAATCTTATATATTTTAAATATAAAATTTAAAATTTAATAATTTTTATTATTTATTAAATTTATTCTATTTATAATCTTGAAAATAATAATTTTTTTTAAGATAAATATAATTATTTATAATCTTTTATCTTTATTTAAATTTAAATAAATTAAATTAAATCCAAAATATATAATTATTATTTTTTTTTTTTTTAAGAATTATAATCTTTATAAATAAATAATATTTATATTATTTTTTAATATTAAATTTAATATCCCCTATATTATATTAATTAATATATTATACTTATATTAATAGATTTTTAATTTTTTTATATATTAATTTTCTTTGGGATTTGTTTTTTCTTTTATTTTTTTATATTAATTAGTAAAATAGTTTTTTTTATATAGAATATACTTATTATTATTATTATTATTATTATGTATCATACACGCTTGCAAGCTTAGAGCTTATGGCGGACAAAAGAGAAAATCTAAATATAGCGTATCTTTTAAAAGCACTAACAAATGAAATAAAGTCAATTTTTAGTTTTTTTAGTTAATTTATTTTAATTGGCTAATTAATTATTATTAATTTAACTAATTTTAAATATTAACATTATTTTTAAAATTTTTGTTTTAAATTTATTATTTTTTTATTATTTTTAAGATTTTTTCTCTCCTATATATATTATTTCTTTCTTATTTCTTTTAAAAAAATTATTAATACTACTTTAATATTTTTTATTTATTTCAACAATTTTTCTTTAAAATTAATAATTAAAATATTTGTTTTTTTTTTAATTATTTAATTAATTAAATTAATAAATTAATTTAATAATTTATTAATTATTTTTCTAAATTACCCCATCGTATTTTTAATTTTATTTTTTCTTTTTTATTACTTCTATTAGTAATAATTCTAATTTCTTTTATAAATTTTATCACATAATATAATTTTTTATTAATAAATAACAAAAAATATAAATTTATTTATTTTTTTTTTTTAAAAATTCTTTTTTTTTTTTATATTTTTTATAATATAATAAAAAGTATTTAAAATTTTGTTAATTTTAGCTATAATTATAATTTTATTTAACATATTTTTTAATATATTAACTAAATAATTATTAAAATAGTCATACCTAGTTTTTAACTATATTATTATAAAATTAATTTTAATTTTATTTTTTTATAATATTTTATTTCTTTTTAATTTAAAATAATTAAAATAATTTGGTTTTTTTTTTTTATTTTCTTTTTATTTTTTTTTTTATTTTATAAGGCTTTATACTCTTATATTCCTTTTTAAAAAAGAATAAAAAATAAAAAAACTTTTTGTTTAAATTTCTATAGTTTGGTTTTTTATTTTTTTTTATTTTTATATAGCCAGGAACCTATTTTATATATATTTTTATATTATTAAAATATAATTCTTTATATAGAAATTAGATTTTAGAAGTTATTTTTTATTTTAAATCTACTTTTAAAAATTTTATTTTTATTATAAATTAATTATTTAAAAATAAGTAGATTTTGTTAATATTCAAATTACTTTTATTATTATTAATATTTATTTTCAATATTCCTAAATTATAATAAGTTCTATATTATAAATTTTTATTTCTTTTGTTAAATTTTTAAATATTTTAAAAATAGATTTATTATTTATTTTTTTGTATTCTCCAGCTTTTATAAATTTAATATTATTTTTTTTTAAAAAAAATCTATTAAAATAAATTATTAATTTTTTTTTAGAATTTAATTTTTTTTTTTTTTTTTATATATTTCTGTTTTTAGTTTTTTATTATTTTTATTTATATAAAAATTAATATTAATTTCAGATAATGGTTTTAATTTTAAATTAATTTTTTCTATTTTAATAAATAAATTTATTAGAAAATTAATTTTAAATAAAATAAATTTTAATATAACTAATTTTATATTTTATATTTTTTTTTATTTTTATTTTATTTTTGATATTTAGGACTTTTTTTTTTTAATTTTTTTAAAAAATCTTTAAAAAAAAAAGAATCTAGTATTCTTATTTTAATTAAATAATTTTTATTTAGATATAAAGTTTTTAATATATATCTTTTTTATATTTTATTTAATCTAATTTTTATTCGTAGAATAGTAGTCTCAATCTTTATTAAATTAATTGGAGTTGTTTTGAAGGTTTCTATTATTTTTCTAATTATTTTATTTTAAAGATTTTCAAACCTTTTAATTAATGATTTTTGATTCTTCTACTAGATTTCAGCCCCAAAGTCAGAAACTGAGCAAACACAACTTTTATACAATTGTATTAAAGCTTTTGTATTTCGCCCTTTTTCTAAATTATAGAATATACTTAATTTTAATATATTTACATAGTTTTTTTTTAAATATTGTATGTTTTATAATTATATATATAGATTTTATAATCTAATACATAAATTTTATATTTAGTATTATTATTATAATTAATTTTAATATATCTATATTATTAACAATTATTATATTATTTTAAAAATATTTTATAATATTTTTCTATTTTTAAAAGTTTTTTTATATAAAATAGTTCTTTTTATTTGGTATAATAAAAATTATTAAGGAATATTTTTTTTTTATTTTATTTAATAAAATTAACTATTTAGGTGGCTTATTAAAATATTATAATTATCTTTTTTTATTTATTTTTATAATAAAATTAATTTTTTTTTTATTTTATTATTAGTAATAATTATTTTATCTATTATTATAAAATTTTAAAATTTTAATTTAAATAGTTTTTATATAAATTTATTTATTTTATTTATTTCTTTAAATATTTTTTCTTTGTATTTAAGGATTTTTTTATTTTTAGTATTATAATTTCTAATTAATATTAAATTTTTATTTTTATTTAATAAAATTTTAAAAATATTAAATTTAAATTAAATTTTAAAAAAATCAAATTTATTTTTTTTTATATTAATTTATAATAATTTTTAGTGGTATATTTTTAGTTTTAGGAATTATTATTTTTTTTTATATTAATAAAACTGTTTTTAGTAGTAATTTTTATTATTTTATTATTTTTATTGTTTTTATATTTTTTATAATTTTTTTTATTATTTTTGTATATATTTTATTTTTAAAAGTTAAATTTTCTATTTTTTTTTTAATTTCTAAATTTCTTTTTTTTTTTTTTTTTATTATTTTTCTTAAATTTTAATTTATAGTTAAAAAATGTTTTATATTATATAAATTTTTTTTAAATTTTAATAATAGATTTTTTTTTAAATTTTTTTTTTTTTATTAATGTTGTTTATGTAGCTATAATTAGTTTATTAATTGAAAGTTTACTTAAGAATTCTATTTTTGATGTTAGCTTAATTAGGTTTAAAAAAGATTTTTTCTTTTTTAATATATTTCTTTTTCTTTTGGTGTAGATGATTATAAATTCTTATAAATTTTTTA
This sequence comes from Orbilia javanica, assembly GCA_036872735.1. Lineage (NCBI taxonomy): Eukaryota > Fungi > Ascomycota > Orbiliomycetes > Orbiliales > Orbiliaceae > Orbilia > Orbilia javanica. The sequence goes on along the minus strand of JAVHNR010000004.1, from coordinate 1,790,072 downwards.
ATTTGTGATTTTTTTATAATTATTATTTTATAATAATAGTATTTAAAGAACTAGATTTTTCTAGTTAAGTTTTTTTGATTAATATGATTTTATTTGCTTTTAGATACTCTATTCCAAAGTTATGGGTTTTTTCCGAAGTTCTATATTTATTTTTAAAATTATTAATATTATAATCTTTTAGAAAAAAAGAAAATATTTATATTTTTTATTATATTTATTTTTTATATTGATTAAATATATAATATATGTTTTTAATAATATATTTTATTTTTATATAATTTATATTTGTTTAAATAATAGAAAGTATTAGTATTAAATTATTTTATGTATTATTTATTTTTAGGTAATATGAGTAATAATGGGTGATATTTTTAATGTTGTTTATAGTGTTTATTGTTGTTTATCCTAAATGCTAAGATATTTATATTTTATATCAAAAAATTTTATGTACATAAAATCCTTTAATTAATAATAGTTTATGGTTTTTTTTTTAAATTTTATTAATTAATTTTTAAAGTAATTTAATAGTATATTATTTATTATCTAATTTATTACTAGTTATTATTATATTTTTTATATATAATTTTATTTCCTTCATGATATATATAGATTTTCTTTAAGAGATTTGAGTAAATAGAATTGAGAAATAAGCATAATATTAAAGCTGTTTTTGGAATTTTCTATTTGGGAAATACTGGGTCCAGGTGTAACATATTTAAGAATTTAATCTTTCTTTATAAAAAATTTATATATACAATTAAATGGTAGGGTTTGATTTAGCTTAAGAAAAATTAAATAATCCCATTTTTAATATTTTAATAATTTATTAACTTTTTTTTATTTAAATAAAGTTTTAAAATTATTATAATTTTTTAATATTTTTTAAAACAAAATTAATATTATCAAAAATACTTATAAAATCTTTATTAGTTTTATAATTTTAATATTTTTTTTAATTTTAATTTAAAGTTTTCTATTGATACTATATTTATTGTGGTTATAATAATCCAATTCAATGGAAAACAATTTATTTTATGAATTAATTAATTTTAAAATTATATTTTTATAACTAATTTAATCTTAAGATAATATTAAACAATTTTATATTAATAATATTAAAAATAATATTTTTAATATAATCTTTTATAAATATAGTTATTAAGTTGGTTATATTTATTATTTTTTTTAAAAAAATAATAGTATTATAAATTTTAATTATATTAATTTTTTAAATTATATTATAAATATTTGCTTCATCTTAATAAACTTTAAGGTTATAAAATAAAAAAATACTCTATTATTTATTAAAATTTTTATTTTAATTTTTTAATTATTTTATTTCAACTATACAGTTAATATGAAATAATTTAATATACTTTAGGAAAAAAATTTATTATTTATAATAATTATAATAAGCTTTAATAATTAATATATATCCTTATTTTGAAGTAACTAAATTTTTATTATCTTTAGGCTTTTTCTTTTTTTTTTTCTTTTTATTATGCTTTTTTAGTTTTCATCAATATTTTCTGAAATTATTTAACTTAGATTTATAATTTATAATTTAGTAACTTTATATTTTATAATTAAAATAAAGATTATTTTTAATTTTTTTAGATTATTTTACTTTATTTATACATTTCACATAGTTAATCTATTTATATTATATTAAAGTTATTTATTATAATATAAGTTAAAGTTTTATAAAATAATATTGCTGTAGAAGTTTAATTATATTTATCCTAAATTTCTTATTAATAATTATTTAAAAATCTTTTATATTCTAATATTTATTATATTAAAATATTTAATTTTTTAAATCAATTTATCTTAATCTCTTATATATATAAAAATATTTATTAAATATATAATATTAAACTTTTAAAATATAATAATATGAATATTTCTTTAGTCTATTTAGGTAATTAGTTAATTAAAATATAAAATTAAATAATATATTTAGGATTTTTTTAATTCCTTACTTAATTTTAAAGATTTTTTTAATAATTTATTCTTTTTCATTAAAGACATTCCAGTAAATTATTATAGTTTAAATAAAGTTATTTTATATTGTAAGTTTTTAAAATTTTAGGTTTCTTTTACTTTTTATTTTTATTAAGATTTATTTTTTTATAAAAAATTTCGCCCAATCACTAGCTAATTTTTTAAACTATAACAATATATAATCTATTTTTTTTTTGATTTATATTGAAAAAGTTTTTATTAATTTTGACAAATAATTTTATTTAATATAAAAAATTTTAAAACATTTAATTCTTTTCTTTGAAAATATTTAATAGTTTATATAGTTTGGTATAATATTTTATAAAAAATAATTAATTAATTTAGTTTGAAAAACTTTGAATAAATATTAAGCTTATCAAATTTTTTTTTTTTATTTTAAGTTTTATTGTTAATTTATTAATTTAAATTAGGGTATTTATAAATTAACTTTAAAAATTTATTAAAATCAAATTAATCAGAGTTTGTTCTAAGAATACTAAAATAAAAACTCTTGAAAATTATTATATCTTAATATATAATTTCGTAGTTATAACTTAATGTTAGATTTTATTTATAATATTATAATTAATTTAGTCTACTAAACTCAAAAAATCATACTCCAATTAAATTAATATATTAAATAAAAAATTTATTTTAATAAGATTTAATAAAGGGAAATGCTAGAAGTAAAGATTATAAATTACAATCGAACTTCGGAAAAAACGACCCCCCCATAACTTTGGAATGGAGTATTTAAAAGCAAATAAAACTATATTAAAAGAAAGAGCTTAGTTAGGAGAATCTAATTCTCTAAGCATTATAGTTAAGAAACAATAGTTATAAAGAAATCATGGATTAAAAAATCTACTAAAATTTGCAATCATCTACACTAAAAGAAAAAAGAAACACACCAAAAAGGGAAGAAACTTTTTCTAAGCCTAATTAAGCTAGCAACAAAAATAAAATTTCCAAACAAAATTTCAATTAATAAACTGGCTATAACCATACAAACCACACTAATTAAAAAAAGAAATAAAATTTAAAAAAAGAATTTATCATTAAAGTCTAAAAAAAGTCTATATAACATAGAAAATCTTCTAACTATAAACCAAAATCTAAAGAAAATAATAGAAAAAAAAAAAAAAAAAATCTAGAAACTAAAAAAAAAAATAAAAAATTCAACTTTTAAAAATAAAATATATATAGAAATAACAAGAAAAGCTATAAAAAACACAAAAACAATAAAAACAATAAAACAACAAAAATTATTATTAAAAACAATCCCATTAATATAAAAAAAAATAATAATTCCTAGAATTAAAAATACACTACCAAAAATTATTATAAGCTAATACAAAGAAAAAATAAATTTAATTCTTTTTAAATTTAATCCAGAAATTAATATTTCTAAAATATCACTAAATAATAATAAAAATTTAATATTAATTGGAAACTACAACACTAAAAACAAAAAAATCCTTAAATATAAAGAAAAGATATTTAAAAAAATAAATAAAATAAATAAATTTGTGTAAAAGCCATCTAAATTAAAATCCTAAAGTTTTATAGTAATACACAAAATAATTATTACTAATAATAAAATAAAAGAAAAATTAATTTTACTATAAAAACAAATAAAAAAAGATAATTATAACATTTTAATACCTAAATTATTTAAATAACTAATTTCACTAAATAAAATGGAAAGAAAAAAATATTCCTCAATAGTTTTTATTACAAAAAACAAAATAATAACATAAGAAATTCTAAGAAATAATTATTTTATATAAAAAAAACTTTTAAAAACAGAAAAATATTATAAAATATTTTCAAAACAACAATACAATAACTATCAATAATATAAGCATATTAAAATTAATTATAATAATAATACTAAATACAGAATTTGTGTATTAGATTATAAAACTTATATGTATAATTATAAAATATGCAACATACAAAAGAAATTATATAAATATATTAAAATTAAATATATTTTATATGAAAAAAATTATTTTATTAATTAATACAAAAAAATAAAAGGAAAAATAAATTTTAAAAAAAACTAATATATAAAAAAATTAAAAATCTATTAATATAATTGTAATATATTGACTAATATAATACAAAGGATATTGGATTTAGTATTAAAGAATAATACAAATATTATTTATTTATAAGAATTATGGTTTTCAAAAAAAGAAAGAACAACAATTATATATCTTAAATTTAATCTAATTTATTTAAACTTAAATAAAGATAAAAGATTATAAATAGTTATATTTATTTTAAAAAAAATTATTACTTTTAAGGTTATAAATAGAATAAATTTAATAAATAATAAAGATTATTAAATTTTAAATTTTATATCTAAAATATATAGGATTTTCAGAATTATTAATATCTATAATAAAAAACAACAAATCCTAAAAGAAAAAAAACTATATACAATAAAAAAACTATTTAATGAAATAGTTTAAAATTATAATAATAATAGATATTTAATATTAGGAGATTTAAACTCTCATAATCCATTATAGAATTCAAACTATTCTAAAAAACTAAAATCGAAAGAAATAATAAAATTAATAAAAAAAAAAAATCTATATATATTAAATAATCCAAGAGCTTTTATATACTATTTTCAAAGAAAAAACATTAATAGAATATCAATAATTAACTTAACACTAACCACAAGCTTAATAATTAATTTTATTAAAGATTAAAAAATAAAAAAAAATATAGATTTTAGATTAGATTATAAAGTTATCTCCTTTTATTTATTTAAATAAAATAATATGGTAGATACATTATTATCTACTAATAAATATAATTAAAAAAAAACAAATTAAGAACAATTCCAAAAAGAATTATTAAAACTAAATAATAATCTTAATATTAATAATTCCTAAAACAACCTATTATTCTCTAAAAACCAAAACAAGAGAATCATAAAAGAAAAACTAGAAAAAGCAGCAAATCTATTTCAAAAAAATCTAATTAAGACAATAAAAACGTCTACACCTAAATTAATAATTACACCAAAATCAAAAATATAATAAAATAAACAAATAAATAAAAAAAAAAAAGAAATATTACAGGAAAAGAAATTTTAAAAAAATAATAAAACGCAAAAAAACTAAAAAAAAATAAAAAAAAAAAAAAATGCCTATTTTCTTAAAATTCGAAAAGCAAAAAAAAATTCCTAGAAAAACTACCTTAAAAATACTAAAAAAAAAAAGATATTTAATACATTAAAATACATTAAACCAAAAAAAATATAAAAAATACCTAATATCAATTATAAAAGTATAATAACATCAAATTTCAAAAAAAAAGCAAAAATATTAAAAAAAATATTATTTCCAAAACTTCTAAATTTCTAAACTTATAAAAAGAACAATATTAAATCAAATAAAATAATTAAGTAAAAAAAAATTAAAAATAAAAAAATAAAAAAAACTATATTTATTTTTAATTCTAAAAAAGTACTAGGCCTAAATAAAATAAATTTTCTATATCTTAAAAAAACATATAAAATAATCCCAGAAAAATTTAATAATTTATTTAATAAATTATTAAATTATAATTATCATTTTATATATTTTAAAGAAGTAATAAAGGTAATATTATTAAAACCAAATAAACCAGATTATAAAATCTTTAAAGCTTATAAAATAATAAGTTTATTAAATTATTTAAAAAAAGTATTAAAAAAAATAATAATTAAAAAAATAACTTTTATATCAAAAACTAATTAAATTCTCTATTTAAAATAAATAAGAGGTAAAAAACAAAGATCTACAATTAATATAATATTTTCACTAATCAATAATATAAAAAATATTAAATCTGAAAAATTAATTATTTCTATATTATTTCTAGATATTAAGGAAGCTTTTAATAATATATTAAAAACAAAATTAATTAAAACAATAAAAAATATAAAACTACCAATTTAATTATTAAATTAAATAAATAACTTTATATCAAATCAATTTATTAAACTTATATTTAATAAATAAATAAAAGAACTAAATCCAATAAAAACTAAAATACCTCAAAGTTTACTTATATCTTTAATTCTCTTTCTATTATATTTAACACCATTATTTACAAAAATCAAGAAAAAACATTCATCTATAAAGATACCTTCTTACATAAATAATGTAGCACTAATAACATAAAACACAAAAATCAAAAAAAATATAATAAAATTAGAAAAAATATTAAAAACAACTTTTACATAAGCTAAAAAAAATGCAATAACATTCAATAATATTAAATCAAAATTAATTCATTTTAATTCCAAATTTAAGGAAAAAAATACAATAATTTTACCAAACAAACTAAAGATCAAGCCATCTAAAAATATTAGGTAGTTAAAAATCTTTTTTAATATAAAATTAAATTTTAAATATCACATTAAAAATAAAATTACAACCACAGAACATATATTTAATTATATACAGAATCTAACTAATTTAGAAAAAAAACTAAATACAAAAACACTAATACAACTATATAAAAGCTATATTTACTCAGTTTCTAACTTTAAAACTAAAATCTAATAAAAGAATCAAAAATCATTAATTAGAAAATTTAAAAGCCTTCAAAATAAAATAATAAAAAAAATAATAAAAGCTTTCAAAACAACTCCAATTAATTTAATAGAAGTTAAAACTACTATTCTACCAACAAAAATTAAGCTAAATAAAATACAAAAAAGATATACATTAAAAGCCTTATATTTAAATAAAAATCATCCAATTAAGATAAGGACACCAAATTCTTTCCCTCCTGAAGACCTTTTAAAAAAATTAGAAGAAGAAAGCCCTAAATACCAAAAATAAAATAAAAATAAAAAAAATAAAAAACATAAAACTACTTTAAAATTCATTTTATCTAGAATTAACTTTCTAGTAAATTCATTCACTAAAATAGAAAAAATCAATTTAGAACTAGAACCACTATGGTTTAAAACTAATATTAATTTTTATATAAGTAAAAATAATAAAGAACTAAAAACGAAAATACACAAAAAAAAAAAAAAAAAATTAAACTCTAAAAAGAAATTAATAATTTATTCTAATAAATCCCTTCTAAAAAAAAACAATATAAAATCCACAAGAGCTAGAGGATATAAAGAAATAAATAATAAATCTATTTTTAAAATATCTAAAAGCCTAAAGGAAGAAATAAAAGTTTATAACACAGAACTTATTACAATTTAAAAATACTTAAAACAAGCATTAATAATAACAAAAAGCAATCCTAATATTAAAGAAATCTATTTATTTTCAAACAACCAATCTACAATAAAAAGACTAAAATCTCTAAAAATAGGCCCAAAACAAAAAATAACTTCAGAAATCTAGTTTCTATATAAAGAACTACATTCTAATAATATAAAAATATATATAAAATAAATTCCTAACCACACAAAAATAAAAAAAAATAAAAAAACAGACTACCTAACCAAGAAAGCTACAGAAATTCAAACAAAAAGTCCTTTTACCTCTTATTCTTTTTTAAAAAGAAACATAAGGGCGCAAAGCCTTATAAAATAGGAAGAAAAATAAAAAAAAAACAAAAAAAAACCAAATTATTTCAATTATCCTAAATTAAAAAGAAATAAAATACTACAAAAAAGCAGAATTAAAATTAATTCTACAATAACACAATTAAGGACTAATCATAACTACTTCAACAGCTATTTAGTCAATATATCAAAAGATATATTAAATAAAAATTATAATTATAATCAAAATCAACAAAATCCTAAACACCTTCTATTATATTATAAAAAATACAAAAAAGAGAAAAAAATTCTAAAAAAGAAAATAGATAAATCCATAAATTTATATTCTCTACTATTTACTAATAAAGGACTAAATTATGTGATAAAATTCATAAAAAAAACTAGAATTACCAATAAAAGCAATAAAAAAAAAAAAACAAAATTAAAAATAAAATAAAGCAACTTAAAAAAATAATTAATAAATTATTAAATTAAAAATTAATTTAATTTAATAAATTAACTAATTAAAAAGGAAAAGCGAACATCCTAATTATTAATTTTGAAGAAAAACTACTAAAGTAAGTAAAAAACATCAAAATAATACCAACAACTCTTCTAAAAAAAATAAAGAAAAGACAATACATACAAGAGAAAAGAAACCTCAAAAATAATAAAAAAAACAACAAATTTAAAACAAAAACCTCAGAAATAATACTAACACCAAAAATTAACTAAATTAATAATAATTAATTAGCTAATTAAGGTGAATTAACTAAAAAAAAAACTGAGAATTCACTTTATTTCATTTGTTAATGCTTTTAAAAGGTGCGCTACATTTAAATTTTCTCTTCTGTCCGCCATAAGCTCTGAGCTTGCAAGCGTGTATAATACATAATAATAATAATAATAAAGGGAAATGCTATTTCCGGCCCCCATTTTTGCTAGAGCCGGCCCCTGTCGTAAAAAACAAACAACAACACATATTTATTATGTTGTCGAAGCAACAAAAAACTTTTTTATATTAAAAAACTACAAAATTGATTAATAAAATATCTTTATAAATTTATTAAATTATTTATTAAAGTACTAAATTATTTTTTATCTTTATAAAGAGCTACAAAGACTTTATTATTAATATTAAACAAATTTTTTTTTATTTTTAACTTGAAAATTATAAAAATAGCTTTAATTTCAATGTAAAAATATAATTAATATTATAAAAACTTAAATCTTTTCAATATATTAATAATAACAGAATTTATTTATTTATTATGTTATAAATAATAAAACTTTATTAGATATTTTGTAAGATAAAGTATAATAAATATGTGTTGTTGTTTGTTTTTTACGACAGGGGGCCGGCTCTAGCAAAAATAGGGGCCGGAAATAGCATTTCCCTTAATAAAATATAAATTATAATAAACTACAAATAAATAAATAATTAAATAAAATATAAGATTATACATTACATAAACTTTTTATAAGTATTCAAGGTGTGCTACAATATATCTTAAATAATAATATATATTTAGATTATTTAGTATTAATTTTTTTATCACTAGAGTTGGGTTATTTATAAATAAATTAATTATATACAATATGAAGTATTATAATAAATTATTAAATATATTATAAATAATTATAGGCTATTATAATATTTTAAATATGATATTATAATTTAAATTTTAAACTTTTTAGTTAGGCAAGTTGTAAGTTGTCGTGTGGTATCTACACCACACGCCATATTCGGTGGTTAGAGAGAACGTCTCCTGACACTTTATTATTTATAAAAGTAACTTATTTTTATTTGTTTTTTAAACTATAAATAGTAAAGACTAGATTTTATTTTATAATCTTTTTAAATACTTTTATATTCATAATTATAATTTTAAATATGCAATTTAAATAAACTTAATTAATTTTTTAATTAATTTAAATATTATATTTTTTATATTATAATTTTCTAAAGTTTAATAATTTAATAGTATTAATAATTGTAACAAAGCTCTCCCAGCATAATAAACTCCAAGCAGAAATCTAGTTGGCTGAAAAAGCCCTTAGAATAACTATAAGAAATATCTAGATAATACTATAATTAAAAGAAAAATCATATAATATAATATAAACTATAGATCTAAAATAAAAAAAATATTTAGATTTAAATTTTAAAATTTGCAAATTTAAATTAATAATATTATTTAATATATATAATAAAAAACTTATTTAAACTTTTGCTTTATATAAACTTTTAAATTATTAAAAAATAATTTTTATTTAATTTAATATTTTATATATTTAAATATTTAATTTAGATTTATTTTTTATTTAATTTAATATTTTGTATATTTAAATATTTAATTTAAATTTATTTCTTATCTAATTTAATACTTTGTATATTTAAATGTTTAGTTTAGATTTATTTTTTATTTAATTTAATATTGAATTTTTGTATATTTATTTTATTATTTTATTTTTTGTTTAGTTTATTTTGTTATTTTTTTTATTATTTATTTATTTAAATTGCTGTATTTGCTGTTATGTATTTAGAAATTAAGTAATAATTTAAATATTAATTTGTATATATACTACTATTTTTTTACTTTATGATATTTATATATTATTTTAATATTTTAATTAATATATATAATTTTTTATATTTTGTTGTTTTGTAATTTTATTAATTTAATATTTAAATATTTATTAAAAATAAAAAATTTAATAATAAAAATGTTAAAGGAGAAAATATTATAATTATTTTTTTAAGATATATTATTAAATAAATTAAAATTATAATAGTACTTTTTAAATATTTTAGAAATAATATACTAATAATAATATTTATAATTATTTTTAATATTAAATTTTTAAATTTAGATTTTTTTTAATAGTATAAAATTATATAAATTCTATAATTTTTTAATTTAATTTAATAATAAATATAACTAAAAAAAAGTAATTAAATTTATTATTTATAAAAAAAAATTATATATATTATTAATTTATTTAAAAAGAATTTAATAAAATTAATTTTTAATAAATATAATATTAATGATTGAGAATAAAGTTGGAATATTTATATTAACTTTATTATTTAATTTAAAAAAGTATTTAAAAACTTTAATTTAATTAAAATAATAAAAAAAAAAATTTAAAAACTTTAAATAAGTTAATAAGGAGGTATAGTGGTAACAGCTACATCATGGTTATACAAGGTTTTTCTTTTTTTTTTTTTTCCTTGTATATAAGTTCAAATCCTGCCACCTTCACCCATTTTTATATTTTTTCTAATTTTCCCATTCCTAAGAAAACACAAAAGATAAAAACAATATTATTTTGTACTAAACATAACTATTCATTAAATATTTAATTTTATTAAATTATTTAACAATTTTTAAAACTCATAACCTCAAAATTATTTAATTTTTTAACGATATTTTTTACTTAAAATTATACCTAATTACTAAAATCAATTTACTAATTAATCAATTAAACTAATAAACTCTATAAAAATCAAATAACATCACTACCCCTACTAATAATCTCTAACTAAAAAAAGAGATATAAATTAATTAACTATTAATCTTAAAAAAAACGTATATAGGCACATCACAATAATAACAATATCAATAAAATAATAATTACTATGAAAATATCAAAAATAATACTATAATCATTTTAACTAAATATTAAAAAAACAAAAACTAAAACTTTCCTAAAAACAAATAACTAAAACTAGTAAAAAACACCAAAATAATATCAAACCAAATAATAAAGAAATAAGCTACCTACAATACATAAAAGCTAAAAATCCAATCTAAAATATTATTTCATACTCTTCAATATAAAAAAACACATTCTTAATAAATAACAATTTATAAAATCTAAAAACTAATAAAAACACTTAATTAATACTAAAACTAATTAATTAATTATTATTAAATTATTATATAATCAATTAACCAAAAATACATAAAGATAATAAAATTTAAGATATTCACTTCTAGATTATTGTATAACATATATTCTAAGATTTCTGTCCGCCATAAGCCCTAGGCTTGTATACGTGTATGATACATAATAATAATAATACTAAGTAATAATAAGTTAATAAACTTTTTTTTTATATTTTATAAAATTTAAATAATTTATAAAATGTTTAAATTATAATAATATTATTTAAATAATATATTTATAATATAGAATATATATAGAAATTAAAAAATTTCTAATTATATATAATATTTTTTTTGATAACTTTAATAACTTTATAATTTTTTACTAAAAATTAAATAATAATTAATAAATTTTAGATATTAAAAAAAAAAATCTTATAATTTTATAAGTAATAAAATATTTAAAAAAAATATTCTTGTTTTAATATTAAAAAAATTAAGTAAGTTTAATAATAATTAATAAATATAAAAAATAATTATTTTAAATTAGGATTTATGGATTAATTTATTAAAAATATTAAAAAAATAATTAATTTAAAAAAAGAAAAATTAATAATAAATTTAGAAGTTTTATTTATATTATAAAAAAAAAATATATATTTTATAAATAATTATTTAAATAAAAAAAATTTAAAAAAATAAGATAAATAAATACTTTATAATTTATATTTAATTAGGAATTAGAATATTTAAAATTTTATATATAAAAAATTATAAAATAAAATTAATTTTATTTTAAAATATTAATATTAAGATATTTTTAATAAAACTTTAAAAAAAAAAAAAAAATTTAATTATAAATTATAATATATAAAAAGGTAGGAAAATATTTATTATTTTAAGAAGTTTATAGTTTTAAAGAATTCTTTAAATTTTTTTTATATATTATAATCTTTTTTTTATTTAAATTTTAAAAAAATTAATATTTTATTTAAATTATATATTAAAATTTTTATTATTTTATATTTTTATTTTTAAAATTCATTAATATGTTTAAATAACAGTAATATTAAAATATATATAAATTATAAATTTACAATTAAAAATAATTTTTTATTTTATTTTAAAAAAATTTCTAAATTTATAAAGTATTTTAATAAAAATAAAGCATTAATTAAGAAAATGATTTAATTTAAAATAAAAATTTAAAATCATAAAAAAATTATTAATATTGATATTATTAATATTATTAAATTATTAAACTTTAGAAAACTATAATATAAAAAATATAATATCTAGGTTAATTGGAAAATTAATTAAATTTAGTTAAATTATATATCTAAAATTATAATTATTAATATAAAAATATTTAAAAAAATTATAAAATAAAAACTAGTCTTTATTATTTATAATTTAAGGAAAAAATAAAAATAAAATATTTTTATAAATAATAAAGTTAAAATAATTAAATTAATAAAGTTTTTTCACAAATTTTAAGATCTTATAGAAATATTTTTTAAAAAAAAAAAAATATTTTACTATTATAATAAAAAAAAAAATATAACAATTTTTATATTATTAGATACTTAATTAATATAAAAACTAGTAAAATTAATAAATAAAGAATATTTTAAAATATTTAAAATATAAATAAATAAGAATATAATTAAAAAGTTTATTTAAAAATTTAATAACTTATAAGAAGTATTTATTTTTTTTATTTTTAAAAAAAATAAAAAACTATAATTTTATATTAATTAAAAAAAATTTAATATTATTATTATTAAAAATTAATCTTTATTATTAAAAATTAATAAAACTTTAAATTAATTAAAAAAAAACTAAGTATTATTATTATTATTATTATTATATATCATACACGCTTACAAGCTCAAAGCTTATGGCAGACAGAAAAAAAAATTTAAATATAGTGTACCTTTTAAAAGTATTAATAAATAAAATAAAATAAATTTTTAGTTTTTTAATTAATTTATTTTAATTAACTAATTAATTATTATTAATTAACTAATTAATTATTATTAATTTAACTAATTTTTAATATTAATATTATTTCTAAAATTTTTATCCTAAATTTATTATTTTTCTTATTATTTTTAAAATCTCTTCTCCCCTATATATATTATCTCCCCTTTATTTCTTTTAAAAAAATTATTAGTATTATTTTAATATTTTTTATTTATTTTAACAATTTTTCTTTAAAATTAACAATTAAGATATTTACTTTTTCTTTTTAATTAATTAATTTATTAAATTAAATTAATTTTTAATTTAATAATTTATTAATTATTTTTTTAAGTTGCTTTATCTTATTTTTAATTTTATTTCTTCTTTTTTATTACTTCTATTAATAATTCTAGTCTTTTTTACTTAAGTATAAATTTTATTATATAATTTAATTTTTTATTAATAAATAATAAAAAATATAAATTTATAAATTTATCCATTTTCTTTTTTAAGATTTTTTTTTCTTTTTTATATTTTTTATAATATAATAAAAAATATTTAAAATTTTATTAATTTTAATTATAATTATAATTTTTATTTAATATATCTTTTAATATATTAATTAAATAATTATTAAAATAACTATAATTAGTTCTTAACTATATTATTACAAAATTAATTTTAATTCTACTTTTTTACAATATTTTATTTTTTTTTAATTTAAAATAATTAAAATAATTTAATCTTTTTTTATTTTTTTTTTATTTTTCTTTTTATTTTATAAAACTTTATATCTTTATATTCTTTTTTAAAAAAGAATAAGAAATAAAAAAATTTTTTATTTAAATTTTTATAGCTTTTTTAATTAAATAATTTATTTTTTTATTTTTTTTTACTTCTATATAACCAAAAATTTATTCTATATATATTTCTATATTATTAAAATATAATTCTTTATATAAAAATTAGATTTCTAAAACTATTTTTTATCTTAAACTTACTTTTAAAGATTTTAATCTTTTTATTATAAATTAATTATCTAAAAACAAATAAATTTTTTTAATATTAAGATTACTTTTTGTTATTATTAATATTTATTTTAAACATTCTTAAATTATAATAAATTCTATATTATAAACTTTTATTTCTTCCTTTAAACTTTTAAATATTTTAAAATAAATTTATTATTTATTTCTCCATATCTTTTAGTTTTTATAAATTTTATATTGTTTTTTTCCAGAAAGGATTTATTAAAATAAATTATTAATCTTTTTTTAAAATTTAATCTTTTTTTTTTTTTTTTATATATTTTCATTTCTAGTTCTTTATTATTTTTATTTATATAAAAATTAATATTAATTTTAAACTATAATGGTTTTAGTTTTAAACTAATGTCTTTTATTTTAATAAATAAATTTATTAAAAAATTAATTTTAGATAAAATAAATTCTAAAATAATTTTATATCTTTTATTTTTTTATTTTTATTTTATTTTTAATATCTAGGGCTTTTTTTTTTTTAATTTTTTTAAAAGGTTTTCAAAAAAGAAAGAATTTAATACCCTTATCTTAATTAAATAATTTTTATTTAAATATAAGACTTTTAATATATATCTTCTTTATATTTTATTTAATCTAATTTCTATTAATAAAATAACAATCTTAATTTTTATTAAATTAATTAGAGTTATTTTGAAAACTTTTATTATTTTTTTTATTATTTTATTTTAAAAACTCTTAAACCTTTTAATTAATAATTTTTGATTTTTTTATCAGATTTCAACCCCAAAGTCAAAAATTAAGTAAATATAGCTTTTATATAATTATATTAACACTTTTATATTTAATTTTTTTTTTAAATTAATCAGATTCTGTATATAATTAAATATATATTCTATAACTATAATTTTATTTTTAATATAATATTTAAAATTTAATTTTATATTAAAAAAGATTTCTAATTATCTAATATTTTTAGATAGTTTGATTTTTAATTTATTTAATAAAATTATTATATTTTTTTTCTTAAATTTAAAATTAAAATAAATTAATTCTAATTTAATATTATTAAATATTATTGTATTTTTTTTTAATTTATATAAAAGTTATTTTTAATATTTTTATTAATTTTATTATATTTTTTTTAATTTTTATATTTTATACTATTAATGTTATATTATTTATGTAAGAAAATATCTTTATAAATAAATATTTTTTCTTAATTTTTATAAATAGTGTTGTTAAATATAATAAAAAGAAAATTAAAGATATAAATAAATCTTAAAATATTCTAGTTTTTATTAAATTTAATTCTTTTATTTATTTATTAAATATAAATTTAATAAATTAATTTAATATAAAATTATTTATTTAATTTAATAATCAAATTAATAATTTTATATTTTTCATTATTTTAATTAATCTTATTCTTAATATATTATTAAAAGCTTTTTTAATATCTAAAAATAATATAAAAATAATTAATTTTTTAAATTTAATATTTTTTATATTATTAATTAGTAAAAATATTATATTAATTACAAATTTTTATTTTTTATTTTTTATTTATTTTAAATAAAAAATTTAATTAATTTCTAATATAAAAACTATTTTTTTAATTATTATTTTTTCTAATATCTTCCTTAAATAATTTAATAAACTTATTAATTTATAAACTTTAAAAATTTTATAATCTAGTTTATTTAATTTTAATAATATTACTCCTATTATTTTTCTAAAGTATATAAAATAATAACCATAATTTAATAATTTATTAAATAAATCATTAAATTTTTTTAAAATTATTTTATATATTTTTTTAAAATATAAAAAATTTATTTTATTTAAATCTAATATTTTCTTAAAATTAAAAATAAATATAATTTTTTTTATTTTTTTATTTTTAATTTTTTTTTATTTAATCATTTTATTTAATTTAATATTGTTTTCTTTATAAGCTTAGAAATTTAAAGATTTTAAAAATAATGCTTTTTTTAACATTTCTACTTTTTCTTTAAAATTTAATACTATTATATCTTTATAATTGATAGTAGGTATTTTTTATATTTTTTTTAATTTAATATATCTTAATACATCAAATATCTTTTTTTCTTTAATATTTTTAAAATAATTTTTCCAGAAATCTTCTTTTGCTTTTCAAATTTCAAGAAAATAAATATTTTTTTTTTTTTTATTTTTTCTTAATTTTTTTATATTCTATTATTTTTCTAAAATCTCTTTTCTTATAATATTTCTTTTTTTTTTAATCTATTTATTTATTTCATTATATTTTTAATTTTAATATAATTATTAATTTAAATATAAATATTTTTATTATCTTAATTAGATTTTTTTAAAATAGATTTACTACTTTTTCCAGTTTTTCTTCTATAATTTTTTTATTTTAATTTTTAAAAAATAATAAATTATCCCAAGAATTATTAATATTAAAATTATTATTTAGCTTTAATAATTCTTTTTAAAATTATTCCCAAGTTGTTTTTTTTTAATTATATTTATTAATAAATAATAGTATATTTACCATATTATTTTATTTAAATAAATAAAAAAAAAAAATTTTATAATTTAATTTAAAATCTACATCTTTTTCTATTTTTTAATTTTTAATAATATTAATTATTAAATTTATAGCTAGTATTAAATTAATTATTAATATTTTACTAATATCTTTCCTTTAAAAATAATATATAAAAGCTTCTAAATCATTTAATATATATAAATTTTTTTTTTCTATTAATTCTATTATTTCTTTTAATTTTAGTTTCTTAGAATAGTTTAAATTCCATAATAAATTATAAAAGTTTAAATTTTTTAATATTAAATATTTATTATTATTACAATTTTAAGCTATTCCATTAAATAATCTTTCTATTATATATGATCTTTTTTCTTCCAAAATTTATTATTTTTTATTATAAATATTAATAATTTTAAAAATCCCATATATTTTAAATATAAAATTTAAAATTTAACAATCTTCATCATTTATTAAATCTATTCTATTTATAACCTTAAAAATAATAATTTTTTTTAAAATAAATATAATCATTTATAATCTTTTATTTTTATTTAAATTTAAATAAATTAAATTAAATCCAAAATATATAATTATTATTCTTTCTTTTTTAAAAACCATAATTCTTATAAATAAATAATACCTACATTATTTTTTAATACTAAATCCAATATTTCCTACATTACATTAATCAATATGTTACAATTATATTAATAAATTTTTAATTTTTTTATATATTAATTTTTTTTAAGATTTATTTTTCCTTTTATTTTTTTACATTAATTAACAAAATAGTTTTTTTTATACAAAATATATTTAATTTTAATATATTTACATAGTTTTTTTTATATATTACATATTTTACAATTATACATATAAATTTTATAATCTAATACATAAATTTTATATTTAACATTATTATTGTAATTAATTCCAATATATTTATATTATTAACAATTATTACATTATTATTTTAAAAATATTTTATAATATTTTTCTACTTTTAAAAATTCTTCTTGTATAAAATAATTATTTTTTAAGATCTCTTATATTATTATTTTATTTTTTATAATAAAAACTATTAAGAAATATTTTTTTTTCTTTTATTTTATTTGGTGAAATTAGTTACTTAGGTAGTTTAGGTATTAAAATATTATAATTATTTTTTTTTATTTGTTTTTATAATAAAATTAATTTTTTTTCTATTTTATTATTAGTAATAATTATTCCGTATATTACTATAAAATTTCAGGATTTTAATTTAAATAGCTTTTATATAAATTTATTTATTTTACTTATTTTTTAAATATCTTTTCTTTATATTTGAGGATCTTTTTACTTTTAATATTATAGTTCCTAATTAATATTAAATTTTCACTACTATTTAATAATATTTTAGAAACATTAATTTCTAGATTAAATTTAAAAAAAACTAAATTTATTTTCTCTTTGTATTAGCTTGTAGTATTTTTTGATAATATGTTTTTAATTTTAAAAATTATTATTTTCTTTTATATTAATAAAATTATTTTTAATAATAATTTCTATTATTTTATTATTTTTATTATTTTTATATTTTTTATAATCTTTCTTACCATTTTTGTATATATTTTATTTTTAAGAGTTAAGTTCTTTATTTTTTTTTTTAATTTCTAGATTTCCTTTTCTTTTTTTTTTATTATTTTTTTTAGATTTTGGTTTATAGTTAGAAGATCTTTTATATTATATAGACCTTTTTTAGATTTTAGTAATAAATTTCTTTTTTGAATTTTATTTCTTTTTTTAATTAGTATAATTTATGTGGTTATAGTTAGTTTATTAATTAAAATTTTGCTTAAAAGTTCTATTTTTATTATTAATTTAATTAGGTTTAAAAAAGATTTTTTTCCCTTTTTGGTGTGTTCTTTTTTTTTTGGTATAGATGATTATAAATTCTAGTAGATTTTTTAATCTGTGATTTCTTTATAACCATTATTTCTTAGTTATAATATTTAGAGAATTAGATTTTCTTAACTAAGCTCTTTTTTTAATATAATTTTATTTACTTTTGAATATTCTGTTCCAAAGTTATAGGAGGGTCATTTTTTTAAAGAAGGTCTTAGTAATATTTTTTTATAAAAACTAAGTATTTTATTTATTTAAATATTTATAAAATTTATAATTATATTAAAATAATAAAAGAAGATAAAAAAAAAATAATATTCTAAATAAAATATAAATATTTTAAATTTTAAATAATATATTTTAGATTAATTAATGCTTTAACTACTTTTTAAATATATATTAATAAAGTATTATAATTTTTTTTAAAATAAATTTTATATAATTTATTTAAATAATATCTATATATATAATAATTTAAAAAAAAATATATTTAATATATTAAAAAAATTATTAAAATTTTATAAAAAATAAAATTATATATTAAACGTTTTAAATATAAATTTTTTATTAAAAAAACTAAATTTCTAAAATATATTATAAATAATAATAATATTAAAATAAATTCTATCAAAATTCAAAATATACTTAATTAAAAAGAGTTAAAAATAGTTAAAAATATTTAATTTTTTTTAAAATTTATAAATTTTTATAAACAATTTATTAAAAATTATATAAAAATAGTTAAATTATTCTATAATCTAATTAAAAAAGATAGAATATTTTATTAAAAAAAAATTAAAATATAAATTTTTTAAATTTTTTGATAAATTTTTATAATAGAATTAATTCTCAAACATTAGAATTTAGTTTTAAAAATAAAAATAAAATAAATATTTTAAATTATATATATATTACAGTATTTTTTTAGAAATATAAAAATAAATTATAATATCTTATTATTTATAGATTAAAAAAGATAACTTTAATAAAATACAATTATAATATTTATAATAAAAAATTTTTATTTATTATTTAAATATTTAAAAAATAAGATTAATATTTTATAAATATTTATATTTAAATTTATATCTTAATTAATTATAAAAATTTAAAATACTTTATAACTAAATAATATTTAAAATAAAAATAAATAAAATAAATAGAGTATTTGTTTTAATATACTTTTAAAATATATTTTATTTTAAAAAAGATTAATATTAAAATTAATATTTTAACTAGAAAATTAAAAAAAAAATTTTAAAAAAAGAAAAATAAATATATTAAAAATTAAGTTTAAATATTTTTATTATTTAAAAAAATTTAATAAATTAATACTATAAGAAAAGTAGAAAGCAGTTATTTTAAAAAATAAATAATATTTTAAGATTGAAATATTAAAAATGAAAGAATAATAAAAAAAATTATACTATAGTTAATAAAAAAAAAATAATATTTAATAATAAAAAAATTTATAAAGAAATTTTAGAATAATATTATAATTATTCTACAATAAAATACTTAAAAAAAACAAAAATGTTAAAATTAATTTAAAAATATTATATATAAATTAGTATATAAAAAGATATTAATTATTATATAAATAATTATTATATTTATAAATATATTAAAATTTTTAGAAATATATTTTAAAAACTATTATAATTATTTTAAATTATAAAAGAAAATTAATAAAGTATCTCTTTTAATTTAATTATTATTATTATTATTATTATTATGTATCATACACGCTTGCAAGCTCAGAGCTTATAGCGGACAGAAGAGAAAATTTAAATGCAGCACACCTTTTAAAAGCACTAACAAATAAAATAAAATAAATTCTCAGTTTTTTAACTAATTCACCCTAATTAATTAATTAATTATTATTAATTTAGCTAATTTTTGGTGTTAGTATTATTTCTAAGGTCTTTGTCCTAAATTTGTTATTTTCTTATTATTTTCGAGGTCTTTTTTTTCTTATATGTATTATCTTTTTCTTATTTCTTTTAAAAGAATTATTAATATTATTTTAATATTTTTTACTTATTTTAGTAGTTTTTTTTTAAAATTAATAATTAGGATGTTTATTTTTCCTTTTTAATTAATTAATTTATTAAATTAAATTAATTTTTAATTTAATAATTTATTAATTATTTTTTTAAATTGTTCTATCTTATTTTTAATTTTATTTCTTCTTTTTTATTACTTTTATTGGTAATTTCAGTTTTTTTTATAAATTTTATTATATAATTTAATTTTTTATTAGTAAATAATAAAAGATATAAATCTATAGATTCATTTATTTTTTTTTTTAGAATTTTCTTTTTTTTTTAAAATTTTTTATAATATAATAAAAAATATTTAGCATTTTATTAATTTTAATTATAATTATAATTTTTATTTAATATATTTTTTAATATATTAACTAAATAGTTGTTGAAGTAGTTATAATTAGTTCTTAATTATATTATTATAAAATTAATTTTAATTTTACTTTTTTATAATATTTTATTTTTTTTTAATTTAGGATAATTAAAATAATTTAGTTTTTTTTTATTTTTTTTCCATTTTTCTTTTTATTTTATAAGGTTTTATATTTTTATATTCTTTTTTAAAAAAGAATAAGAAATAAAAGAACTTTTTATTTAAATTTTTATAATTTTTTTAGCTAAATAATCTATTTTTTTATTTCCTTTTATTTTTATATAATCAAAAATTTATTTTATATATATTTTTATATTATTAAAATATAATTTTTTATATAAAAATTAAATTTCTAAAATTATTTTTTATTTTAGATCTATTTTTAAAAATTTTAGTTTTTTTATTATAAATTAGTTATTTAAAAACAAATAAATTTCCTTAATATTAAAATTACTTTTTATTATTATTAATACCTATTTTAAACATTTCTAAATTGTAATAAACTTTATATCATAAAATTTTATTTTTTCTTTTAAATTTTTAAATATTTTAAAAATAGATTTATTATTTATTTTTTTATATTTTCTAATTTTTATAAATTTTATATTGTTTTTTTTTAAAAAGGATTTATTAGAATAAATTATTAATCTTTTTTTAAAATTTAATTTTTTTTTTTTTTTTTTATATATTTTTATTTTTAGTTTTTTACTACTTTTATTTATATAAAAATTAATATTAATTTTAAATTATAATGATTCTAGTTTTAAACTAATTTCTTTTATTTTAATAAATAAATTTATTAAAAAATTAATTTTAAATAAAATAAATTCTAAAATAATTTTATATCTTTTATTTTTTTTATTTTTATTTTATTTTTAATATTTAAGACTTTTTTTTTCTAATTTTTTTTAAAAAATCTTTAAAAAAGAAAGAATTTAATGCTTTTATTTTAATTAGATAATTTTTATTTAAATATAAAATTTTTAATATATATCTTCTTTATATTTTATTTAATTTAATTTCTATTAATAGAATAGTAGCTTTAATCTTTATTAAATTAATTAAAATTGTTTTAAAAATTTTTATTATTTTTTTTATTATTTTATTTTAAAAGCTCTTAAACCTTCTAATTAATAATTTTTAATTTTTTTTATTAAATTTTAATTTTAAAGTTAAAAATTAAATAAATATAACTTTTATATAATTATATTAACACTTTTATATTTAATCCTTTTTCTAAATTAACCAAATTCTATATATAATTAAATATATATTCTATAATTATAATTTTATTTTTAATATAATATTTAAAATTTAATTTTATATTAAAAAAGATTTTTAACTACTTAATATTTTTAAATAATTTAATCTCTAATTTATTTAATAAAATTATTATATTTTTTTTTCTAAATCTAAAATCAAAATAAATTAATTCTAATTTAATATTATTAAATATTACTACATTTTTTTCAATTTATATAAAAGCTGTTTTTAATATTTTTTTTAATTTTATTATATTTTTTTTAATTTTTATATTTTGTACCACTAATAATACATCATTTATATAAAAAAGTATTTTTATAAATAAATATTCTTTTTTAATTTTTATAAATAATAATATTAAATATAATAAAAAAAGAATTAAAGATATAAATAAATTTTAAAATATTTTAATTTTTATTAGATTTAATTCTTTTATTTATCTATTAAATACAAATTTAATAAATTAATTTAATATAAAGTTATCTACCTAATTTAATAATTAAATTAATAACCCTATATTCTCCATTATTTTAATTAATCTTATTTTTAATATATTATCAAAAACTCTTTTAATATTTAAAAATAATATAGAAATAATTAATTTTTTAAATTTAATATTTTTTATATTATTAATTAATAAAAATATTATATTAATTATAGATCTTTATTTTTTATCTCCTATTTATTCTAAATAGAAAATTTAATTAGTTTTTAATATAAAAGCTATTTTTTTAATTATTATTTTTTCTAATACCTTTTTTAAATAATTTAATAAATTTATTATTTTATAAGCTTTAAAGATTTTATAATCCAGTTTATTTGGTTTTAATAATATTACCCCTATTACTTTTCTAAAATATATAAAATAATAATCATAATTTAATAATCTATTAAATAAATTATTAAATCTTTCTAAGATTATTTTATATATTTCTTTAAGATATAAAAAATTTATTTTATTCGACTATCCCAAGCGTAGCGCGGGATAGGAGCTTTCTAAAAAAAACAGAAAATAATAAATAAATGGTAAGTTTATAATCTATTCCAGACATTTCTGTCTATGCTATAGAAAGAAGGAATTTTGTTGTTAGCTACAATTCTTCAGTGGGATTACCTTACCTTTATATAAACAGACCCTAGGATTTAAATATGTTTAAAAATTAATTTATTAATTATAAGCTTATATTTTTATAATTAATTTTTATTTTAAATATAAATTTTACAAATTATATTAAAATTATATATTTAAATAATATTTATATAAGAGATAATATTATCATACCACCATTTTTTTTTAATTAATATAAATATTTATATATATTTCAAAAAATATTATTCTTATATATATACCATATCTTAACTTATATATATATATAGAAGCCCTTACCTCTATATGTGATATATATTTCTTATTTCATTTTTCTTTTTTCTGAAAAAGAAAAAATAAAAAAGAATATAGTAGCAATTAAATTACAATTGTCTTAAGAATCTTTTTATAAAAAGAAGGAATAACAGAAAGAATTAAGCTTTTTTATTATTAAATATATAATATAATATTTTTTATCCTTAATATAATAATATTATTCCTTATTAAAAAGATTCTTTTTAATAAATTACCATTATATTAAAAAAGAAGCTTTTAAAGCTACAATCTAATAATAACCCTAATAAAAATAATTTTCTAAAAGATAATTTAAATTTAAATTCAATTAAATATTTTAAAATAATATTATTACTAGGGTAAAATACTTAGACTTTTTTAACTATATCCTATAACTTTTTTAATTTAATATTTTTTTATATAAAATTAATTATGGAGTTTAGGAAAAATAGAGTAATTTTAAATTTTTTAATTTTATTTTTTTTAATATTTTTATATCTTTTTATTTATTAATTTTTTAATTTTTTTTTATTTAATTATATAAAATTCAAAGAGAATATTCCTTATTAATATAAATATTTTTATATAATTTAATTTTTTTTAAATATATTATCTTATTATATAATAATCTGATTAATTTTATAAGTTTTCTTATAAATATATTTCTATATATATAAAATAGTTTAAATAAAAGTATAACCTTTTAAAATAGTTTTTTGGTTTTTTATATAATTTGTATGTAAGTATATTATTTTTAATTTATATATCTAAGTTAAAATAAGTTATTAATTAGCTAAGAAATAAATATTTATAATTTATATTATAAAGTAATTTATAATTATTATAAATTATTTTATCTACTTTATTAACATTATTTACTATAATAATAATGAATATATTATTAATATATCTATTATATAATTTAATAAATATATCCTTTATTATATCTTTTTTATATTAATTAATATATATATTTATTAAATCTAATATATAGGCCACTTTTATTACAAATCTAAATTTTTATTCAAAATATCGAATATTATTATTATTGTTTATAAATATAAAGATCATATAATTATTATTAATATAATATAATTTAAATACTAGTAATATATATACTAAGCAGATGCTTAATAAATTAAATATATATTAAATTATAAATTAAGCTACCATTTATAATAATAATTTTATAAATATATTAAAGTAATATATAATTATATCAATTGATATTATATAAAGTTTTAATTTAAGGATTAATTTAAATAAACTATTAATCCTACTTATTTTTTTAATTATTTATATACTATTAATATATAAATATAAAAGTTTAACTATAATTAACTTAAGTATTTTAGATAATATAATAACTACTAATTTAAAAATAATATTATAATATAAGATTATAAGACGAATTTTTTAGAATATTTTATAAATTTTAAAAATATTTTTAAACTTTGGAATTGATTTGGTTATATCTAAGTCTAAGATATCATTTTTTAAATACTCTTAATAAAATTATTAAAAAAATTCTTTTTTTATATTATTTATATGTAGGAGAGAGATTTTTCTCCTTTTAAATTAGTAGATGATTATATTAATAATTTAATTATAATTATTAAATATTTTTTTATATCTAATTTTATTAATTTTATTAATACTAAAATTATTTAAAATAAATTCTAAGTATATAATGTTATATTATTTAATAATAATAATTATTATTTTTAAATTTTTATTTAAAATAAATAAAATTAGTTGTTTTTTATTAAATTTATTTTTTAAATATAATTATTCTTTCTTATTACTTTTAAAAGTTGGTTTGGGTTGGGCTGGCTTTATAGCTTTTTGTAATAAATAACAACCATAATCCAACCCTATTTTTATAACTTTACTAGCCTTAAGAACTAGATTTAATATAAACATATAATAATCAAAGTCAAATAATTTTATATAAGAATTATTTTATAAAATATATGCTTATCTGACTTTTTTAATAAGTTTGTTATAACGTGTTCTACCCACTTTGCGCGCACACCTAGTTATGCCGCACCACTTTTTAACTATTTTTTTAATTTCTGTTTTATTATAAAAACGACTAAAAATTTATAATTTAACTATTATAATAGTTAGCTATAATAGAATCATTTTGTAAAACTAATATATAAATTATTTAATTTTTAATTAATTTTTAAAAATTGATTATTTAGTCTAAAATTATGTGTTGTTGTAAACTTACAAAAAGAACTCAATTTTGTTGGATTTTACCAAACTTATATATATTATAATATAGAATAAGCTTATTAAAATTATTCAGAAATTATTAAAAACTAATTAAAACTGCAAAAGTTATAAGCTTTTAAAAACTACAAAAATGTGTTGTTTTTTATATAAATTTTAAAGATTTAATACTTAATAACTTTTGTAGTTTTTAATATTTTTAAAGTATTTTTCAATAATTTTAATACATTTTCTATAAAAAAAAATAAAAAAAATAAAAAAATAATTAAATTTAATAATTTATTTTTAAATTTTGTATAGATATTTCTAAGTAAAACAACACATTTCTTTAGTTTTTAAAAGCTTATAACTTGTGCAATTTTAATTAGTTTTTAATAATTTTTGAATAATTTTAATAAGCTTATTCTATATTATAACATATATAAGTTTGGTAAAATCCAACAAAATTGAGTTCTTTTTGTGTGTGCTCCACAACACAAAAATCTATAGTACAAAATCAATTTTTAAAAATTAATTAAAAATTAAATAATTAATATAATATATTTAGGAGATGATTATATTGTAGCTAACTATTATAATTATCAAATTATAAATTTTTAGTCGTTTTTATAATAAAATAAAAATTAAAAAAATAGTTAAAAAGTGGTGCGGCATAACTAGGTGTGCGCGCAAAGTGGGTAGAACACGTTATGTAAGATTAATAAATTTTTTATTATATTCTTAAAAATATAAAAAATTTAATTCTTTATTAAATATTTTTTAAAAATTTATTAAAATTTTTAATTCTTTAAAAATATATATTAAATTAATTTACTTCTGAATTAGAATTTTCAAAGTTAGTTTTCTAATAATTTCTTATTTTAAAATGTTTAGAATAGAATTTAAAAAAAAATTAAAATTCACTAACTTTTATCCTATTTAGGCTTTACTAGTACTTTATTTTAAGATGTTTTTTTATTTTATTCTTTTTTTTAAACCTTTGAATTTAAAAGTCTTACAATCCTATTTTTTTATTGCTTTTTCTAAATAAAATCTATAATTATTTTTTTTATTAATAGTAGTATTAGTAATATAAAATTTAAATTTAACAATAAAAATTTTATTAAATTATAGATCTACTATAATTTTTTAAAATATTTTTTTTAAAATTTCATAATTATCTATAATAATATCTTCTATTTTGGATTTAAAGGTAAATTTCTTAAAATTCTTTTTTATAATAACTATTTTATAATCTTTTATAATTTAAATAATATATATGGTAAAGGAGTAGTAATTATTTTTAACTGTTTATATTTTTCTAATAATTTAAATATAACTGTCTTTTTTGAAAAATAAAATAAAATAATTTATGCTTATTTTAAGTTAATCTTTATTTTTATTATCCTTATTTTTATAAAATACTATAATAATAATAATAAATGATGCCTTTTTATTACCATCTATAAAAACCTTTTTTTATATAAAATAAAATTTAACAAAATTATTTACTTTTTTTTAAAAAATAATATTGATTGTTATTATATATTGTGTAGTATTAATTTAATCACAATAATAATCATGTTTTTTAATTTTAAAAATAGTAATGTTTTTAAGATAAGTTATATAAAAATCTGATTATTTTTTTTATAAAAAAATAAAATTTTTTATAGCTTTAATTAAATATTCCCTATTTTTTAGAAAACTTTTGGAAAATTGGAAGTTGGGTTAGTATACTATTTTTAGTACTAATAAAAAAATTTACTTCTTAAAATAATATTCCAATATTTTAATTTGTTTTATAAAATTATAGAAATGTATTATTTTATTTATAAAGTTAAATAAATATAATTTAATTAAATTATAATATATAATAAAAATTATATTAATATAATTTATTAAAATATTTAATTTTATATACACAAGAGATTATTTTTTTATATTAAAGAGAAAAATAGTAAAAGTTATATTTAATATTAAAAATAAGAAAGTTACTCTGGTTATTATAATGTAGAGGATTAGAGACAGAGTTGTTCTTTTAATATAAAAAATTTGATTATCCCAAGTGTAGCATGGAATAGAAGCTTTCTGAAAAAAAACAGAAAATAATAAATAAATAGTAAGTTTATAATCTATTCCAGATACTTCTATCTATGCTGTAGAAAAAAGGGGTTTTGTTGTCAGTTATAACTTTTTAGTGGAGTTACCTTGCCTTTATATAGACGGGCCTTAATATTTTCTTAAAATTAGAAGTGAATATAATTTCTTTTACTTCTTTATTTTTAATTTTTTCCTATTTAATCATTTTATTTAATTTAATATTATTTTTTTTATAAATTTGGAAATTTGGAGGTTTTGGAATTAATGTTTTTTTTAATATTTTTGCTTTTTTTTTGAAATTTAATATTATTATATTTTTATAATTAATATTAGATATTTTTTATATTTTCTTTGGTTTAATGTATTTTAATGTATTAAATATTTTTTTTTTTTAGTATTTTTAAAGTAGTTTTTTTAGGAATCTTTTTTTGTTTTTCAAATTTCAAAAAAATAAACATTCTTTTTTTCTTTTATTTTTTTCTAGTTTTTTTGTATTTTATTATTTTTCCAAAATTTCTTTTCCTACAATATTTCTTTTCTTTTTTGATCTATTTATTTATTCCACTATATTTTTGATTTTAATATAATTATTAATTTAAGTATAAACGTTTTTATTACTTTAATTAGATTTTTTTAAAATAGATTTATTATTTTTTCTAATTTTTCTTTTATGATTCTCTTATTTTAGTTTTTAAAAAATAATAAATTATTTTAGAAATTATTAATATTAAAATTATTATTTAGTTTTAATAATTCTTTTTAGAATTGTTCTTAATTTGTTTTTTTTTTAATTATATTTATTAGTAAATAATAGTATATCTACTATATTATTTTATTTAAATAAATAAAAAGAGATAACTTTATAATTTAATTTAGAATCTATATCTTTTTTTATTTTTTAATCTTTAATAAAATTAATTATTAAGCTTATAACTAGTACTAAATCAATTACTAACATCCTATTAATATCTTTTCTTTAAAAATAATATATAAAGACTCCTAAATCATTTAACATATATAGATTTTTTTTTTCTATTAATTTTATTATTTCTTTCGATTTTAGTTCCTTAGAACAGTTTAAATTTTATAATAGATTATGAAAATTCAGGTTTCCTAATATTAAACACTTATTATTATTATAATTTTAAACTATTCTATTAAATAGTCTTTTTATTATATATGGTCTTTTTTTTTCTAAAATTTATTATTTTTCATTATAAATATTAATAATTCTGAAAATCCTATATATTTTGGATATAAAATCTAAAATTTGATAATTTTTATTATTTATTAAATCTATTCTATTTATAACCTTAAAAGTAATAATTTTTTTTAAGATAAATATAATTACCCATAATCTTTTATTTTTATTTAAATTTAAATAAATTAGATTAAATCTAGGATATATAATTATTATTCTTTTTTTTTTAAAAACCATAGTTTCTATAAATAAATAATACCTACATTATTTTTTAATATTAAATCCAATATTCCTTACATTACATTAATTGATGTGTTACAATTAACTATATTAATAAATTTTTAATTTTTTTATATATTAATTTTCTTTAGAATTTTTTTTTTTTTTTTATTTTTTTACATTAATTAACAAAATAACTTCCCTTATATAAAACATATTTAATTTTAATATATTTGCATAATTTCTTTTATATATTATATATTTTATAATTATATATATAAATTTTATAATCTAATATACAAATTTTATATTTAATATTATTATTATAATTAATTTTAATATATTTATATTATTAACAATTATTGTATTATTATTTTAAAAATATTTTATAATATTTTTTTATTTTTAAAAGTTTTTCTTATATAAAACAATTATTTCTTAGGATTTCTTATACTATTATTTTATTTTTTGTAATAAAAATTATTAAGGAATATTTTTTTTCTTTTATTTTATTTGATAAAATTAGTTATCTAAGTAGCTTAAATATTAAAATGTTATAATTATCTTTTTCCATTTGTTTTTGTAGTAAAATTAATTCCTTTTCTATTTTATTATTGGTAGTAGTTATTCCATATATTATTACAAAACTTTAAAATTTTAATTTAAATAGCTTTTATATAAACTCATTTATTTTACTTATTTTCTTAAATATCTTTTTTTTATATTTAAGAATTTCTTTGCTTTTAATATTATGGTTCCCAATTAATATTAAATTTCTATTATTATTTAGTAATATTCTAGAAACATTAATTTTTGGATTAAATTTAAAAAGAATTAAATTTATTTTCTTTTTATATTAGCTTGTAGTAATTTTTAATAATATATTTTTAATTCTAAGAATTATTATTTTCCTTTATATTAATAGGATTATTTTTAATAATAATTTCTATTATTTTATTATTTCTATCGTTTTTATATTTTTTATAATTTTTTTTACTATTTTTATATATATTTTATTTTTAAAAGTTAAGTTTTTTATTTTCTTTTTTAATTTCTGGATTTCTTTTTCTTTTTTTTTTTATTATTTTCTTTAGATTCTGATTTATAGTTAAAAAATTTTTTATATTATATAAATCTTTTTTAGATTTTAGTAATAAATTTGTTTTTTAAATTTTATTTTCTTTTTTAATTAGTATAATTTGTATAACTATAATTAGCTTATTAATTAAAATTTTATTTAAAAATTCTATTTTTATTACTAGCTTAATTAGGTTTAAAAAAAGTTTCTTCTTTTTTTAGTATACCCCTTTTTTTTTAATATAGATAATTACAAATTCCAATAAATTTTTTAATTTATGATTTCTTTATAACCATTATTTCTTAATTATAGCACTTAAAAAATTAAATTTTTTTAACTAAGCTCTTTCTTTTAATATAATTTTATTTACTTTTAAATACTCCATTCCAAAGTTATGGGTCGTTTTTTCCAAAGTTCGATTTTTATAATAATTCTAATTTAATTATTAAATTATTAAAATTTCAAAAATAGTTATAATATAATTTTAATTATTATAAATAGATTTTTTAAAATAATATATTTAATTTTAATTTTTAAAAAATTTAATATAAAAAAATTTATTAGAATATTTTTAACGAATATATAGAAATTTTATAAACTACTTAAAAAAGTTATATTAAAGAAAAAATTTTTTTAAATAAATTTTAGAATGAAATTAATAACTGATTAAAAATTTACTATTAACTTAATACTGTATATTATTTTTAAATTAATAAATAAATAGAACGTATTAATTTTATTATAAAATAATATCTTAAAACTTATATTAATAGAATAATTAAGTTAAATGATTACTTCTAGTTAAATACTTATATAATAATAAAGTATTAAATGTTACTAAAATCTTTCTATTTATTGTGAATTACAAATAGAACTTAATTATATTTAAATTTTAAGAATTTAATAAGTTTATTAAAAATTAAGAAGCTGTAAAATTTGTTTAATAAATATTAAAATTATAAAAAAACTTTTAAATAAAAATTAATTATATTATATAAATTTAATAAAAATAAATAAATAAATAAAAATAGTTTGTATTTGTATATAAAAAGGAAAATTATATTTAATTAAATATATAAAATATTAAAATAATATATTTTTATTCTAAATTATTTAATAAGATAAAAGATTTATTTTAAATTTTTAAATTTATTAAAAAATAAGTATATAAATTAAAGTTTTTTTTTTATGAAAATTTATTTAATATTTTATATTAATTTGCTTTATTTAATATTAGAGAATGTATTTTTTAATTAGAATTATAAAAAAAGATTTTTATTAGTTATTGTTAATAATAAAAAAAAATATAAAATTAAAAAGATTTTAAATTTATAAATTTATTATTATAAATTTTAATATCTTATCTAATAAAAAGATTAAAACAAATTTATTTAGTAACTTATATCTAACATTATTTATATTTAAATACTGTTTAATAAATTTTATTAATTTTATCTTAATTAATCTGGTTCTTTTGTTTAATATAGCAAATTCTATACTTTTATTCTTATATTAATTTAAAAATTAAATAAATTAATTAATATTTTTTAGTATCTTAATCTAAATTAAGATATTTTTTTAATATTAGATTTTCTTAATATATAGATATTAAAATTTAGATATATTAATCTATATTATAAAATCATATAATTATAATTTGAATTAATTAAAGTTAAATAAAATATTATCTTAAAATTTTTTTTTTATATTCTAAAATAAAGAATATTTTGAGTTTATTAAAAATAAAGAGTTTGTTTGTATAATGGATTAATTTTTTAATAAGATTATAACTCTAATTAATAATATTTAACTAAAAAAAAATAATAATAAAATAAGGAAAATTTTTGAAAATGATTATAAAAAATTAGTTTTATATAATTAAAACTAGGAACCAGCAGACCTAAAAAAATCACAAATCCAAAATCTAGAATTAAGAAATTTAGAAGAAATTAAAAACTTATAAATATAACCATTTAGAAGAATTTTTTATAAAAATAGTTATTAAGGATTTATATTATTTAAAATTAATAAGTAATATTACTATAATAAGGAATTTATTATTATTCTAAACATCAAATCAAAACATCAATAAAACATTAATATTAAAAAAAAGAATTATGTAATAAAACTCTTCCAATATAATAAATTTTAAATAAAAATCTAATTAACTCGAAAAGTTTTTAAAATAATTATAAAAAATATCTAAATAATATTATAGTTAAAAGAAAAATTATATAATATAATATAAACTATAAACTTAAAATAAAGAAGTATTTAAATTTAGATTTTAGAATTTATAAACCTAAATTAATAATATTATTTAATATATGTAGCAAAAGGCTTGTTTAAACTTTTATTTTATATAAATTTTTAAATTATTAAGAAATAATTTTTATCTAATTTAATATTTTATATATTTAAATATTTAATTTAAATTTATTTTTTGTTTAATTTAATATTTTATATATTTAAATATTTAATTTAAATTTATTTGTTATTTAATTTAATACTTTATATATCTAAATATTTAGTTTAAATTTATTTTTTATTTAATTTAATATTAAATTTTTATATATTTATTTTATTATCTTATTTTTTGTTTAATTTATTTTGTTATTTTTTTTATTATTTGTCTATTTAAATTGTTGTATTTACTGTTATATATTTAGAAATTAAGCAATAATTTAAGTATTAATCTGTATATATATTAGTGCTTCCTTGCCTTGTGACATTTGTGTATTACCTTGATATCTTGACTAGTACATACGATTTCTTACAATAATATTAATATTAATAATTTTTTTATAATTTTAAATTTTTATTTTAAATTAAATTATTTCTTTAACTACTTAAGTAATTCTTTATTTTTATTAAAATATTTTATAAATTTAAAAACTTCTTTAAAATAAAATAAAAAATTATTTTTAATTATAAATTTATAATTTATATGTATTTTCATATTAATAAACATGTTAATGTATTAATAGATTTTTAAAAATAAAAATATAAAATAATAAAAATTTTAATATATAATTTAAATAAAATATTAATTTCTTTAAAATTTAAATAAAAAAAAAGATTATAATATATAAAAAAAATTTTTAAATTTTTTAAAATTATAAATTTTTTAAAATAATAAATATTTTCTTATTTTTCTATATATTATAATTTATAATAAAGTTTATTTTTTTTCTAATATTTTATTAAAAATA
Source organism: Orbilia javanica (assembly GCA_036872735.1). NCBI lineage: Eukaryota > Fungi > Ascomycota > Orbiliomycetes > Orbiliales > Orbiliaceae > Orbilia > Orbilia javanica. Next base: position 1,756,179 of record JAVHNR010000004.1, on the reverse strand, counting down.
TCTTGATATTAATATCTTAAAATAAAGTTAATTTTATTCTATAATTTTTTATATATAAAATTTTCAATATTTTGGTTTTTAATTAAATAAGGATTATAAAAAATTTGTGTACTTTATTTTCTTAAGTTTTTTTTATTTAAATAATTATTTATAAAATACTTTTTTTTTATAATATAGTTAAATAAAGTTTTTAAATTTATTATTTTTTTTTTAAATTAATTATTTTTTAATATTTTTAATAAATTGGTTTATAGATCTTAGTTCAAAGTAATTATTCTTTTAAATTTATTAATTATTAAACTTAATTAATCTTTTTAATATAGAAATAACAATTTTTTTTCTAAATATTTTATTATTTATTAAGTTATAAGATTTTTTTTAATATCTAAAATTTATTAATTATTGTTAAGTTTCTGATAAAATAAAATAAAATTATTAAATCCTAATAATAAAATGTTTTTAATAATTAAAAAACTTTTGATTTTAATATATAACCTATTAGTTATGTAGATATATTATTTAAATAGTATTATTATAATTAAACTTTTCTATTAGATATCTAAACTTAGTTAAATATATAAAAAAAAGTTTATTAATTTATTTAAAGTTTTTAAATTCTTTTTTAATAATATTAGCTAAATTAGGATTTTTAAAGACCTTTTCTAATTATATAGTAAAATTAGTATAAATTATTTATAACTATTATTTTTTATTAGAATTGTATTTATTAAACACTAGTTTAATAGGGTTATCTTTTAACAAACTAACAATATAAGTAATCTTTATTGTAAATATATTAAATTTAATTATTATTTAATTTTTAAATATATAATAATAAATATAATAATTTAAATCAATAAATAATAAAAAAATAATAAAAAAAATTAGATAAAAAATAAGATAATAAAATAAATATATAAAAATTTAATATTAAATTAAACAAGAAATAAATCTAAATTAAATATTTAAATATATAAAATATTAAATTAAACAGAAAATAAATTTAAATTAAATATTTAAATATATAAAATATTAAATTAGATAAAAATTATTTTTTAATAATTTAGAAATTTGTGTAAAAATTTAAATAAATTCTTTGTTGTATATATTAAATAATATTATTAATTTAAATTTACAAATATTAAAATTTAAATTTAGATATTTCTTTATTTTGAATTTATACTTTATATTATATTATATAATTTTTCTTTTAATCATAGTATTGTTTAGATATTTCTTATGATTATTCTGAAAGCTCCTCTGGCTAACTGGATTTCTGCTTGGAGTTCATTATGCTGGGAGAGCTTTGTTATAAAAATAAATAAAAAATTTGGAAATTTAAAAAATATTTTTAAAAAATTATATATAACTTTTTATAAGAAAATTTTTTTTATATTTTTTTAATAAATTAATAAAATTATTTATAATTTAAAATAATATATTAAGTTTTATATAATTATTATTTTAATTTCTAAATTTTAATTGTATATTGGTTTATTTTAAAATTAATTTTATTTTATAAAGATTAAATAATAAAAATATATTATCTTATTGAATAAAAATATTTTATTTTATTATAATTTTAATTTTATTAATTATTTTAAAAATTCTTAGTTAATTTTAAATTTTTTAATATATTTTTGGATATATTTAATGTTAACTCCTAAATTTAAAAATTAATAAAAAAAAAGAATTTAAAAAAAGAAAAATTATATATATAGAATATAATTATAAATTTTATTTAGATAAATATATTTATGATATTTTATAGAATATATATTGAATAAATAATATAACTAGTTTAATGAATAATATTTTATATAAAATTAAAAGGTTAAATATTTAGAATTATTAATTTTTTTAAAAAAATTGAATAAAAATTACAAAAATTTTTAAATTTTAGTTAAAAAATTAGATTTTTAATATATTTTTATATATTTTACTATTGATTTAATTATTTAAAGTTATTAATATAATGTATTTACCAAATTTAACCTATTTATTATATTATTTTAATATATGTTGTAAGTTAAATATAATCATAATGAAACTAAATAATACAATCTTAAAAAAGAACCTTTATAAGTTATACAAAAAAGAAGAGAAAAATACTTATTTTATATATATATAAAGCCTGAAAATGCTTTAGTTTTAATTATTAAAGTTTATAAATAAACTAACAACTATTAAAAATAATAAATTATAAAAAAAAAAATAGTATTAACAATTTTCAAATTAATACTATTTAAAATAATACCAACAAAAAACAATTAAACAAAAAAATTACCAAATCAAAACTAAAATAATAAATTAGGAAAGGGCGATTTCAAAAAAGTAACCAACTGTTTTATAGAAAATAGTTAGCTGTTTTTCACAAAATAACTAGTTGTTATATATAAAATAGCTTATAAATCGGGTACCAACTCTATGTAATTCTGCATGTATATAAGAACCTCTAAAGCTCACCATTCCTGGAGATCTTCAGTAGTCAACTTATTAGTTATAAGCCCATAAACTCTATTAGTTATAAAACCAATTATTCTTGTTCTACCTCTGCCCGCTCGCATAGTTAATAGGTTGCAGCCTTGTAGCCCACACGTAACATTTAGATACTTCTTTATTTTTGTAAGAGTTACAAATTACTGCACTAAAAGGCAGCAATTCATAATTAGGGGTTAAGAATACTATATATATAGTACTGATTTTATACACTTATATTCTGGCTTATATGTACTTCATGTGCTAAATATAGTTTACTTATTATTATTTATTATTATTATTATTAAAATAGTTGTTAGGTTAACTAAACATGCCTGCTTAAAACTAAGTAACTAGTTATTAGGCTATCTACTAGCTATTAGTGTTGCTCTAGCTTATAGGCACAAGCTAACTATTAAGTTAATAACTATTTAGCTAGACTATTAAAACTAGTCCCTAGGACTAATTCCTGCTATTAATGGTTTAACATGCTATTTGTGCTATTTAAGGCTGCTCTGGTTTATGTATATAGGTTAATTATTTTAACTACTAAATGTTTAATTTTGTTTGTAGATTAAGCTACTATTTATTGATTATTGTAACGAAGCTCTCCCAGCATAATAAACTCCAAGCAGAAATCCAATTAGCTAGAAAAGCTCTTAAAATAATCATAAAAAATATCCAGATAATATTATAATTAGAAAAAAAACTATATAATATAATATAAATTATAGACCTAAAATAAAAAAATATTTAAATTTAGATTTTAGAATTTGTAGACTTAGATTAATAATATTATTTAGTATATATAATAAAAAATTTGTTTAAGTCTTTATTTTACATAAACTTCTAAATTATTAAAAAATAATTTTTATTTAGTTTAATACTTTATATATTTAAATATTTAATTTAAATTTATTTTTTATCTAATTTAATATTTTGTATATTTGAATATCTAGTTTAGATTTATTTTTTATTTAATTTAATATTTTGTATATCTAAATATTTAGTTTAGATTTATTTTTTGTTTAATTTAATATTAAACTTTTGTATATTTATTTTATTATTTTATTTTCTGTTTAGTTTATTTTTTATTTTTTTTATTATTTATTTATTTAAATTGTTGTGTTTGTTGTTATGTATTTAAAAATTAAGTAATAATTTAAGTATTAATTTATATATATACTAATACTTTTTTGTTTTATAATATTTATATATTATTTTAATATTTTAATTAATATATATAATTTATTATATTTTATTACTTTACAACTTTATTAACTTAATATTTAAATGTTTATTAAAGGTGAAGAATTTAATATTAAAAATATTACAAAAGGAAACATTATAATTACTTTTTTAAAATTTATTATTCAATAAATTAAAATTATAATAATAGTTTTTGAATATTTTAAAAATAATATATTAATAATAGTATTTATAATTATTTTTGGTATTAAATTTCTAAATTTAGATTTCTTTAATAATATAAGATTATATAAATTCTACAATTGTTTAATTTAATTTAACAATAAATATAAAAGAGAAATAATTAAATTTATTACTTATAAAAAAAAAATTATATATATTATTAATTTATTTAAAAAAAATCTAATAAAACTAGTTTTTAATAAATACAACATTAATAACTAAAAATAAAATTAAAATATTTATACTAACTTTACCACCTAACTTAAAAAAACATTTAAAAACTTTAACCCAACTAAAATAACAAAAAAAAAAACTTAAAAATTTTAAATAAATTAATAAACTCTTTTCTTTATATTTTATAAAATTTAGATAATTTATGAGATATTTAAATTATAATAATATTACTTAAATAGTATACTTACAATATAGAATATATATAAAAATTAAAAAATTTTTAATTATACATAATATTTTTTCTAATAATTTTAATAACTTTATAATTTTATACTAGAAATTAAATAATAATTAACAAATTTTAGATATTAAAAAAAATTTTATAATTTTATAAATAATAAAATATTTAAAAAAAACATTTCTATTTTAGTATTAAAGAAATTAAGTAAACTTAATAATAATTAATAAATATAAAGAAATAATTACTTTAGATTAAAACTTATAAACTAATCTACTAGAAATATTAAGAAATAATTAATTTAAAAAAAAAATTAATAATAAACCTAAAAACTTTATTTATATTATAAAAAAAGAAAATATTTTATAAATAATTATTTAAATAAAAAAAGTTTAGGAAGATAAGGCAAATAAATAGTTTATAATTTATGCTTAATTAGAAATTAAAATATTTAAAAATTTATATATAAAGAATTATAAAATAAAATTAATTTTACTTTAGAATATTAGTATTAAGATATTTTTAGTAAAATTTTTAAAAAAAATAAACTTAATTATAAATTATATATTAATATTTTTATTATTTTATATTTTTATTTTTAAAAATTTATTAATATATTAATATATTAAATAATAGCAATACTAAAGTATATATAAATTATAAATTTATAATTAAAAATATTTTTTTATTTTATTTTAAAAAAGTTTTTAAATTTATAAAGTATTTTAATAAAAGTAAAAAATTAGTTAAAAAAATAATTTAATTTAAAATAAAAATTTAAAATTATAAAGAAATTATTAATACTAATATTATTAATATTATTAAATTATTAAACTTTAAAAAGTTATAATATAAAAAATATAATATTTAAATTAATTAAAAAATTAATTAAATTTAATTAAATTATATATTTAAGATTATAATTATTAACATAAAAATATTTCAAAAAAATTATAAAATAAAGATTAATTTTTATCTATAATTTAAAAAAGAAATAAAAATAAATTACTTTTATAAATAATAAAATTAAAATAATTAAACTAATAAAATTCTTTAATAAATTTTAAAATTTTATAAAAATATTTTTAAAAAAGAAAGAAAATATCTTATTATTATAATAAAAAAAAATATAAAAATTTTTATACTATTAAATACTTAATTAATATAAAAATTAATAAAACTAATAAATAAAGAATATTTTAAAATACTTAAAATATAAATAAACAAAAACATAATTAAAAAATTTATTTAAAAATTTAATAACCTATAAAAAATATTTATTTTTTTTATTTTTAAAAAAAACAAAAAACTACAACTCTATATTAATTAAAAAAATTTAATATTATTATTATTAAAAATTAATATTTATTATTAAAAATTAATGAAACTTTGGATTAATTAAGAAAAACTAAGTATTTTACTTATTTAAATATTTACAAAATTTATAACTATATTAAAATAGTAGAAAAAAATAAAAAAAAATAACATTCTAAATAAAATATAAATATTTTAAATTTTAAATAATATACTTTAAATTAATTAATACTTTAATTACTGTTTAAATATATATTAATAAGGTATTACAATTCTTTTTAAATAAATTTTATATAATCTACTTAAACAATATCTATATATATAATAATTTAAAAAAAATATATTTAATATATTAAAAAAATTATTAAAACTTTATAAAAAATAAAGTTATATATTAAGTTTTTTAAATATAAATTTTTTATTAAAAAAACTAAATTCCTAAAATATATTATAAATAGTGATAATATTAAAATAAATCTTATTAAAATTTAAAATATATTTAATTAAAAAAAATTAAAAATAATTAAAAATATTTAATTTTTCTTAAAATTTACAAATTTTTATAAATAATTTATTAAAGATTATATAAAAATAGTTAAATTATTTTACAATTTAACTAAAAAAAATTAGAATATAAATTTTTTTAAATTTTTTAATAAACTTTTATAATAAAATTAATTTTTAAATATTAAAACTTAATTTTAAAAATAAAAGTAGAAATAGATGTTTTAAATTATATATTATAATATTCTTTTAAAAATATAAAGATAAACTATAATATTTTATTATTTATAAATTAAAGAAGATAATTTTAATAAAATATAATTACAATATTTATAATAAAAAACTTTTATTTATTATTTAAATATTTAAAGAATAAAACTAATCTTTTATAGTTAAATATATATATCTAGGTTTCTATTTTAATTAATTATAAAAATCTAAAATATTTTATAATTAAATAATATTTAAAATAAAAATAAATAAAATAAAATAAAATATTTGTTTTAATATAACGTGTTCTACCCACTTTGCGCGCACACCTAGTTATGCCGCACCACTTTTTAACTATTTTTTTAATTTTTGTTTTATTATAAAAACGATTAAAAATTTATAATTAAATTGTTATAATAGTTAGCTACAATATAACCATCTTTTAAATCTATTATATAAATTATTTAATTTTTAATTAATTTTTAAAAATTGATTATTTAGTCTAAAATTATATGTTGTTGTAAACTTACAAAAAGAACTCAATTTTGTTGGATTTTACCAAACTTATATATGTTATAATATTGAATAAGCTTATTAAAATTATTCAAAAATTATTAAAAACTAATTAAAATTGCACAAGTTATAAGCTTTTAAAAACTAAAAAAATGTGTTGTTTTTTATATAAATTTTAAAGATTTAATAGTCAATAACTTTTGTAATTTTTAATATTTTTAAATAATTTTTGAATAATTTTAATACATTTTGTATAAACAAAAATAAAAAAATAAAAAAGTAACTAAATTTAATAATTTATTTTTAATTTTTATATAGATATTTCTAAGTAAAACAACACATTTTTTTAGTTTTTACAAGCTTATAACTTTTGCAGTTTTAATTAGTTTTTAATAATTTTTGAATAGTTTTAATAAGCTTATTCTATATTATAATATATATAAGTTTGGTAAAATCCAACAAAATTGAGTTCTTTTTGTGTGTGCACAACAACACATAATTTTAAGCTAAATAATTGATTTTTAAAAATTAATTAAAAATTAAATAATTAATATATTAACTCTAAAAAGTGTATATATTCTAAATAATTATTATTATAATTCAATTGCAAATTTCTAGTCGTTTTTATAATAAAATAAAAATTAAAAAAATAGTTAAAAAGTGGTGCGGCATAACTAGGTGTACGCGCAAAGTGGGTAGAGTACGTTAATTTTAAAATATATTTTATTTTAAAAAAAATTAATATTAAAATTGATATTTTAATTAAAAAATTAAAAAAAAAATTTTTTAAACAAAAAAGATAAGTATATTAAAAATTAAATTTAAATACTTTTATTGTTTAAGAAAATTTAATAAATTAATATTATAATAATATAAAAAAAATAAAAAACTATAAGAAATCGTATGTACTAGTTAAGATATCAAGGTAATACACAAATATCACAAGGCAAGGAGGTATTAGTATATATACAGATTAATATTTAAATTATTGCTTGGTTTCTAAATACATAACAGTGAATGTAGTGGTTTAAATAAATAAATAACAAAAGAAATAACAAAGTAAATTAAATAAAAAATAAAATAATAAAATAAATATGTGGAGATTTAATATTAAACTAGATAAAAGATAAGTCTAAATTAGATATTCAAATATATAAAATATTAAATTAAATAGAAGATAAGTTTAAATTAGATATTTAAATATATAGGGTATTGAACTGGATAAAAGTTATTTCTTAGTAGTTTAATAGTTTATATAAGGCAAAAGTTTAAACAGGCCTTTTGCCATATATACTAAATAACACTATTAATCTAGATCTACAAGTTCTAAAATCTGGATTTAAATATTTTTTTATTCTGGGTTTATAGTTTATATTATATCTTATAATTTTTTTTTTAATTATAATATTACCTGAATATTTCTTATAGTTATTTTGAAAATTCCTTTGGCTAATTGGATTTTTGCTTGGAGTTTATTATGAGAGAGTTTTGTTATATAATCTTCTCCCTTAACATCAACATTTTATTAATGTTTTAATCTGATGTCTAGGATAATAGTAGGTCCTTTATTGTGGTAATATTACTTACTAATCTTAGATAGTATAAATCCTTGATAACTGCTTTTGCAAAGGGTTCTTCTAAATAGCTGTATTTATAGGTTTCTGGTTTCTTCTAGATTTCTTAATTCTAGATTTTGGATTTTTGACTTTTCTGGGTTTGCTGATTTCTGGTCTTGGTTGTATAAAATTGATTTTTCGTAATTGCTTTTAGAAATTTTTTTTATTTTATCTTTCTTTAACTAAATATTATTGATTAAAGTTATAGTTTTATTAAAAGATTGGTCTTTTATATGAATAAACTTTTTATTTCTAATAAGTTTAGATTATTTTTTATTTTAGAGTATGAAAAAAATTTCTAAAGTAATATTTTATCTAGCTTTGGTTAATTTAAGTTATAGCTATATAATTTTGTAATATAAGTTAATATATTTAGGTTTTAATATTTATATATCAAGAAAATTTAATATTAAAAAAATATTTTAATTTGTTAGAATATTGGAAGATATTGATTAATTTGTTTAATTCTTTGAATTAATATAGAAATAAAAATATGGAATTTACTATATTAAATAGGGGGATTAGATTAGTTAAAATAGGATTAATAAAATTTATTAAATAATTTTTAAGTATAAATGATGTTAGATGTAGGTTATTAAGTAGATTTATTTTAATCTTTTTATTGGATAAGATATTAAAGTTTGTGGTAATAAATGTATAAGTTTAGGATTTTTTTAACTTTATATTCTTTTTTATTATTAATGGTAATTAGTAAAGCTTTTTTTTTATAGTTTTAATTAATAAATATATTCTTTAATATTAAATAAAGTAAATTAATATAAAATATTAAATAAATTCTTATAAAAGAAAAAAGTTTTAATTTATATACTTATTTTCTAATAAACTTAAAGATCTAAAATAGATTTTTTAATTTATTAAATAGTTTAAAATAAAAGTATATTATTTTAATATTTTATATATTTAATTAAATACGATCTCTTTTTTTATACATAAATATAGATTATTTTTATTTATTTATTTATTCTTATTAGATTTATATAATACAATTAATTTTTATCTAGAGGTTTTCCTATAATTTTAATATTTATTAAATAAATTCTATAGCTTCTTAATTCTTAACAAGTTTATTAAATTCTTAAAATTTAAATATAATTAGATTTTATTTATAGTTTATAATAAATAAAAAAATTTTAATAATATCTAATATTTTATTATTATATAAGTATTTAATTAAAAATACTTATTTAATTTAATTATTTTATTAATAGTTAACATAAATTCTAAAGTATTATTTTATAATAAAATTAATATATTCTATTTATCTATTAATTTAAAGGTAGTATATAATATTAGGTTAATAATATATTTTTAATTAACTATTAATTTTATTTTAGAATTTATTTAAAAAGTTTTTTTTTTTATTTAATATAGTTTCTTTAAATAGTCTATAAAGTTTTCATATATTTTTAAAAAATATTCCAACAAGTTTTTTTGTATTGAATTTTTTAGAAGTTAGAGTTAAATATATTATTTTAAAAAATTTATTTATAATAACCAAGATTATATTATATCTTTTAAATTCTAATAATTTAATAATTAGATTAAAAAAAATACTTTACTAATTTTCTTCTATAATTTAAAATAATTATAATAATTTTTAGGATATATTTTTAAAAGTTTTGATATATTTATAAATATAGTAATTATCTATATAATAATTAATATCTTTTTATATACTAATTTATGTATAATATCTTTAAATTAACTTTAATATTTTTACTTTTTTTAAATATCTTACTATAAAATGGTTATAATATTATTTTAAGATTTCTTTATAAATTTTCTTATTATTTAATATTATTTTTCTTTTATTATAATATAATTCTCTTTATTATTCTTTTATTTTTAATATTTTGACTTTAGGATATTATCTACTCTTTTCTTTAAAAGTTTTTATAATATTTTATATATAGGGGTTCTTTAAGACAACTGCTTTCTACTTTTCTTACATTCTTATAACATTAATTTATTAGATTTTTTTAAATAATAAAAATATTTAAATTCAATTTTTAATATATTTATCTTTTTTTTTTTAAAAAAAATCTTTTAATTTTTTAATTAATATATTAATTTTAATATTAATTTTTCTTAAAATAAAATATATTTTAAAATTATATTAAAATAAATATTTTATTTATTTTACTTATCTTTGTTTTAAATATTATTTAGTTATAAAATATTTTAAATTTTTATAATTTATTAAAATATAGATTTAAATATGTACACTTATAAGATATTAATTCTATTCTTTAAATATTTAAATAATAAATAAGAATTCTTTATTATAAATATTATAATTATACTCTATTAAAATTATTTTTTTTAATTTATAAATAATAAAATATTATAATCTATCTTTATATTTTTGAAAAAATATTATAATATATATATAATCTAAAACATTTATTTTTATTTTTATTTTTAAAACTAGGTTCTAATATTTAAAAATTAACTCTATTATAAAAACTTATTAAAAAATTTAAAAAAAAATTTTTTTTAATTTTTTTTAATAGAATATTTTTTTTTTTTAATTAAATTATAAAGTAGTTTGATTATTTTTATATAATTTTTAATAAATTATCTATAAAAGTTTATAAATTTTAAGAAAAATTAAATATTTTTAATTATTTTTAATTTTTTCTAATTAAATATATTTTAAATTTTAATAAAATTTATTCTAATATTATTACTACTTATAATATATTTTAAAAACTTAATTTTTCTAGTAAAGAATTTGTATTTAAAAAGTTTAATATATAGTTTTATTTTTTATAAAGCTTTAATAATTTTTTTAATATATTAAATATATTTTTTTTTTAAATTACTATATATACAAACATTATTTAAGTAAATTATATAGAATTTATTTAAAAAAAATTATAATACTTTATTAATATATATTTAAAAAATTATTAGAGCATTAATTAATCTAAAATATACTACTTAGAATTTAAAATATCTATATTTTATTCAAAATATTGTTTTTTTTTTATTTTTTTCTATTATTTTAATATAATTATAAGTATTATAAATATTTAGATAAATAAAATATTTAGTTTTTTTTAATTAATTTAAAATTTCATTAATTTTTAATAATAAATATTAATCTTTAATAATAATAATATTAAATTTTTTTTAATTAATATAAAATTATAATCCTTTATCTTTTTTAAAAATAAAAAAAATAAATATTCTTTATAAGCTATTAAATTTTTAAATAAACCCTTTGATTATATTCTTATCTATTTATATTTTAAATATTTTAAAATATTCTTTGTTTATTAACTTTATTAATTTTTATATTAATTAAGTATTTAATAATATAGGGATTTTTATATCCTCTCTTTATTATAATAATAAAATATTTTTTTTTTTTTTAAGAATATTTTTATAAGATTTTGGAATTTATTAAAAAGTTTTATTGGTTTGGTTATTTTAATTTTATTATTTATAAAAATAATTTTTTTTTATTTTTTTTTTAAATTATAAATAATAAAGACTAGTTCTTACTTTATAATCTTTTTAAATATTTTTATACTGATGATTATAATCTTAAATATGTAATTTAAATAAACTTAGTTGGTTTTTTAATTGATTTAGATATTATATTTTTTATATTATAATTTTTTAAAATTTAATAGTTTAGTAGTATTAATAATATTAATATTAATAATTTTTTTATAATTTTAGATTTTTATTTTAAATTAAGTTATTTCTTTAATTAATTTTTTATTTTTATTAAAATATTCTACAAATTCAGAAATTTTTTTAAAATAAAATAAAAAATTATTCTTAATTATAAATTTATAATTTATATGTATTTTAATATTACTACTATCCAAATATGTTAATATATTAACAAATTTCTAAAAGTGAGAGTATAAAATAACAAAGATTTTAATATATAATTTAAATAAAATATTAATTTCTTTAAGATTTAAATAAAAAAAAAGATTATAATATATAAAAAAAACTTGAGGAATTTTTTAAAATTATAAATTTTTTAAAATAACAGATATTTTCCTGTTTTTCTATATATTATAATTTATAATTAGACTTATTTTTTTTTTAAAGTTTTATTAGGATTTTTTTAGTACTAGTAACCCAAAACAAAATTAATTTTATTTTATAATTCTTCATATATAAGGCTCTAAATATTCTGATTTCTGATTAGGTATAGATTATAAGGTACTTGTTTGCCTTGTTTTCTTAAGCTTCTTTTATTTAAATAATTATTTACAAAATGTCCTCCTTCTCTACAGTACAAGCAGAACTTCTAAGTTTATCATCAATCTTTTTTTTTTTAGGTTAACTATCCCCTGATATTTCCAATAGACTAGTTTATGAATTCTGGTTTAAAATAGTTGTTTTCTTATATTTATTGATTATTATTAGGTTTGTTTAATCCTTTTAGTATTAAGGTGGAAATATTCTTTTTAAATATTTTATTATTTATAAAATTACAAAACTTTTTTTTAACATCTAAAATTCATTAATTATTATCTAATTTTTAGTAGAGAGTTACAAAGTTATTGAAATTATTAGGAAGAATATTATATATAATTAAAAGTTTTTTAATTTTTATATATATTCTATATTATAAATATATTATTTAAGTAGTATTATTATAATTTAAATATTTTATAAATTATCTAAATTCTATAAAATATAAGAAAAAAGATTTATTAATTTATTTAAGATTCTTAAGCTTTTTTTTTATTATTTTAGTTAGATCAAGATTTCCAAATGTTTTTTTAAGTTAAGTAATAAAATTAGTATAAGTATTCCAATTTTATTCTCAGTTATTAATATTATATTTATTAAAAACTAGTTCTACTAAATTCCCTTTAAGTAAATTAACGGTATATATAATTTTTTTTTTATAAATAATAAATTTAATTATTTTTTTTTTATATTTATTATTAAATTAAATTAAAAAATTATAGAATTTATATAATCTTATACTATTAAAGGAATTTAAATTTGGAAATTTAATACTAAAAATAATTATAAATGTTATTATTAATATATTATTTTTAAAATATTTAAAAACTACCATCATAATTTTGGTTTATTTAATAATAAATTTTAGAAGGGTAATTATGATATTTTCTCTTTTAATATTTTTATTATTAGATTTTTTATCTTTAATAAATATTTAGATATTAGGTTAATAAGGTTATAAAATAACAAAATATAAGAAATTATATATATTAATTAAAATATTAAAGTAATATATAAATATTATAAGGTAAAAAAGTATTAGTATATATATAAATTGATATTTAAATTATTACTTAATTTTTAAATATATAATAATAAATGTAGTAATTTAAATAAATAAATGATAAAAAAAATAACAAAATAAACTAAATAGGAAATAAAATAATAAAATAAATATGTAGAGATTTAATATTAAATTAAATAAAAAATAAGTTTAAATTAGATATTTAAATATATAAAATATTAAATTAAATAAAAGATAAGTTTGAATTAGATATTTAAATATATAAAATATTAAACTAAATAGGAGTTATTTCTTAATAATTCAGTAGTTTATATAAAGTAAAGACTTAAATAAGTTCTTTACTGTATATATTAAATAATATTATTAATTTAAATTTGTGAGTTTTAAAGTTTGGATTTAGATATTTTTTTATTTTAAGTTTATAATTTATATTGTATCTTATAATTTTTTTTTTAATTATAATATTGCTTAGATATTTTCTATAGTCATTCTAAGGGCTCCTCCGGCCAACTGGATTTCTGCTTGGAGTTCATTATGCTGGGAGAGCTTTGTTACAAAAACAATTATTTTAAAAAATCTTTATATTTATTATTGAACTTTGGAAAAAATGACCTTCCCATAACTTTGGAATGGAGTATTTAAAAGTAAATAAAATTATATTAATTAAAAGAGTTTAGTTAGGAGAATCTAATTTTTTAAATGTTATTATTATAAAATAATGATTATAGAGAAATTATGGATTAAAAAATTTATTGAAATTTGTAATTATTTATATTAAAAAAAAAAGGGATATATCAAAAAAAAAAGAAATTATTTTTAAGTTTAATTAAATTAATAATAAAAATAGAGTTTTTAAATAAATTTTTAATAAATAAACTAGTTGTAGTTATATAAATTATAATAATTAAAAAAAAGAATAAAATTTAAAAAAAAAAAATTATTATTAGAGTTTGAAAAAGATTTTTATAATATAAAAAATTTTTGAATTATAAATTAAAATCTAAAAAAAATAATAGAAAAAAAAGAAAAGGAAATTTAGAAATTAAAAAAAGAAATAAAAAATTTAACTTTTAAAAATAAAATATATATAAAAATAATAAAAAAAGCTATACAAAATATAAAAATGATAGAAAGAATAAAATAATGAAAATTACTATTAAAAATAATTTTATTAATAAAAAAAAAATAATAATTTTTAGAATAAAAAATATATTACTAAAAATTATTACAAACTAATATAAAAAGAAAATAAATTTAATTTTTTTTAAATTTAATTTAAAAATTAATATTTTTTAAAATTTTTCTAAATAATAATAATAATTTAATATTAATTAAAAATTATAATATTAAAAGTAAAAAAAATTCTTAAATATAAAAAAAAAAAATTTAAAAAAATAAATAAAATAAATAAATTTGTGTAAAAATTATTTAAATTAGAATCTTAAAGCTTTATAGTAGTATATAAAATAACTATTATAAATAATAAAATAAAAAAAAATTAATTTTTTTATAAAAACAAATAGAAAAAGATAATTATAGTATTTTAATACTTAAATTACCTAAATAATTAATTTTATTTAATAAAATAAAAAAAAAATTCTTTAATAATTTTTATAATAAAAAATAAAATATTATTATTATTATTATGTATCATACACGCTTGCAAGCTCAGAGCTTATGGCGGACAGAAGAGAAAATTTAAATGCAGCGCACCTTTAAAAGCACTAACAAATGAAATAAAGTGAATTCTCAGTTTTTTTAGCTAATTTACCCTAATTAGCTAATTAATTATTATTAATTTAGCTAATTTTAGGTGTTAGTGTTATTTCTGAGGTTTTTGTCTTAAATTTATTATTTTCTTATTATTTTCAAAATCTCTCCTTATATGTATTGTCTTTTCCTTATTTCTTTTAGAAAAATTATTAGTACTATTTTAATATTTTTTATTTGCTTTAGCAGTTTTTCTTCAAAACTAATAATTAGGATGTTTGCTTTTTTTTAATTAATTTAATTTAATTTTTTAATTATTTTTCTAAATTGCCTTATTTTATTTTTATTTTTATTTCTTTTTTTTTATTACTTTTATTAATAATTCTAATCTTTTTTTATAAATTTTATCATATAATTTAATCCTTTACTAATAAATAACAAAAAATATAAGTCTATAAATTTATCTATTTTTTTTTTAAGAATTCTCTTTCTTTTTTATATTTTTTATAATATAATAAAAGGTGTTTAAGATTTTATTGATTTTGGCTATAACTATAACTTTTATTTAATATATCTTTTAATATATTAACTAAATAATTATTAAAATAGTTATGACTAATCCTTAACTATGTTATTACTTACAGAATTAATTTTAATTCTACTTTTTTACAATATTTTATTTCTTTTTAATTTAGAATAATTAAAATAATTTAGTTTTTTTTTATTTTCTTTTTATTTTTCTTTTTATTCCATAAGACTTTGCGCCCTTATATTCTTTTTTAAAAAAGAATAAGAAGTAAAAGAACTTTTTATTTAAATTTCTACAACTTTCTTAACTAAGTAGTCTGTTTTTTTATTTTTTTCTACTTCTATATAGCCAGAAATTTATTCTATATATATTTCTATATTATTAGAATATAGTTTTCCATACAAAAACTAAATTTCTAAAGCTATTTTTTGTCCTAAATCTACTTTTAGAAATTTTAATCTTTTTATTATAAATTAATTATTTAAAAACAAATAAATTTCCTTAATATTAAAATTACTTTTTACTATTATTAATATCTATTTTAAATATTTTTAAATTATAATAAGCTTTATATTATAAACTTTTATTTCTTTCCTTAAGCTTTTAAATATTTTAAAAATAAATTTATTATTTATTTTTTTATACCTTCTAGCTCCTATAGATTTTATATTATTTTTTTTTAAAAAAGATCCATCAGAATAAATTATTAATTTCTTTTTAGAGTTTAATCTTTTTTTCTTTTTTTTATACATTTCCGCTTCTAGTTCTTTACTACTTTCACTTATATAAAAATTAATATTAGTTTCAAACCATAATAATTCTAATTCTAAACTAATTTCTTTTATTTTAATAAATAAATTCATTATTATTATTATTATTATTATTATTATGTATCATACACGCTTGCAAGCTCAGAGCTTATGGCGGACAGAAGAGAAAATTTAAATACAGTGCACTTTTTAAAAGCACTAACAAATGAAATAAAATGAATTCTTAGTTTTTTAGCTAATTTACTTTAATTAGCTAATTAATTATTATTAATTTAGTTAATTTTTGGTATTAATATTATTTTTGAAGTTTTTGTTTTAAATTTGTTGTTTTTTTATTATTTTTGAGGTTTTTTTTTTTTTATATGTATTATCTCCTCCTTATTTCTTTTAGAAAAATTATTAATATTATTTTAATATTTTTTACTTACTTTAGTAGTTTTTTTTTAAAATTAATAATTAAGATATTTATTTTTCTTTTTTAATTAATTAATTTATTAAATTAAATTAATTTTTAATTTAATAATTTATTAATTATTTTTTTAAGATGTTTTATTTTATTTTTAATTTTATCTTTTTTTTTTTATTATTTTTATTAGTAATTTTAGTCTTTTCTATAAATTTTATTATATAATTTAATCTTTTACTAGTAAATAATAAAAAATATAAATCTATAAATTTATTTATTTTTTTTTAAAAAATTTTCTTTTTTTTTTTTATATTTTTTATAATATAATAAAAGGTGTTTAGAATTTTATTAATTTTAATTATAATTATAATTTTTATTTAATATATCTTTTAATATATTAACTAAATAATTGTTAAAGTAATTATAACTAGTTTTTAATTATATTATTATAAAATTAATTTTAATTCTATTTTTTTACAATATTTTATTTCTTTTTAATTTAAAATAATTAAAATAATTTAATTTTTTTATATTTTCTTTCCATTTTTCTTTCTATTTTATAAGATTTTATATTTTTATATTCTTTTTTAAAAAAAAATAAAAAATAAAAGGATTTTTTATTTAAATTTTTATAGTTTTCTTAATTAAATAATCTATTTTTTTATTTCTTTTTATTTTTATATAATTAAGAATTTATTCTATATATATTTCTATACTATTAAAATATAATTCTTTATATAAAAATTAAATTTTTAAAGTTATTTTTTATTTTAAATTTACTTTTAAAAATTTTAATCTTTTTATTATAAATTAATTATTTAAAAATAAATAGATTTTTTTAATATTAAAATTACTTTTTATTATTATTAATATTTATTTTAAATATTCTTAAATTATAATAAATTCTATGTTATAAATTTTTATTTTTTTTTTTAAACTTTTAAATATTTTAAAAATAAATTTATTATTTATTTTTTTATACCCTTTAACTTTTATAAATTTGATATTATCTTTTTTTAAAAAAAATTTATTAAAATAAATTATTAATTTTTTTTTAAAATTTAATTTTTTTTTTTTTTTTATATATTTTTATTTTTAATTTTTTATTATTTTTATTTATATAAAAATTAATATTAATTTTAAATTATAATAATTTTAATTTTAAACTAATTTTTTTTATTTTAATAAATAAATTTTAAAATAATTTTATATTTTTTATTTTTTTTATTTTTATTTTATTTTTAATATTTAAGGTTTTTTTTCTTCTAATTTTTTTAAAGAATTTTCAAAAAAAAAAAAAATCTAATATCTTTATTTTAATTAAATAATTTTTATTTAAATATAAAATTTTTGATATATATTTTTTTTATATTTTATTTAGTTTAATTTTTATTAGTAGAATAATAGCCTTAATTTTTATTAAATTAATTAAAATTATTTTAAAAGTTTCTATTATTTTTCTTATCATTTTATTTTAAAAGTTTTTAAATTTTTTAATTAATAATTTTTAATTATTTTATTAGATTTTAATTTTAAAATTAGAAATTAAGCAAATATAACTTTTATATAATTATATTAACATTTTTATATTTAATTCTTTTTTTTAATTAATTAAATTTTATATATAATTAAATATATATTTTATAACTACAATTTTATTTTTAATATAATATTTAAAATTTAATTTTATATTAAAAAAATTTTTTAATTATTTAATATTTTTAAATAATTTAATTTTTAATTTATTTAATAAAATTATTATATTTTCTTTTTTAAATCTAAAATTAAAATAAATTAATTTTAATTTAATATTATCAAATATTACTGTATTTTTTTTTAATTTATATAAAAACCATTTTTAATATTTTTTTTAATTTTATTATATTTTTTTTAATTTTTATGTTTTATATTATTAATATTATATTATTTATATAAGAAAATATTTTTATAAATAAATATTCTTTTTTAATTTTTATAAATAATAATATTAAATATAATAAAAAAAAAATTAAAAATATAAATAAATCTTAAAATATTCTAATTTTTATTGGATTTAATTTTTTTATTTATTTATTAAATATAAGTTTAATAAATTAATTTAATATAAAACCATCTATTTAATTTAATAATTAAATTAATAATCCCATATTTTCCATTGTTTTAATTAATTTTATTTTTAATATATTATTAAAAGTTTTTTTAATATTTAAAAATAATATAAAAATAATTAGTTTTTCAGATTTAATATTTTTTATATTATTGATTAATAAAAGTACTGTATTAATTACAGATCTTTATTTTTTATTTCTTATTTATTCTAAATAACAAATTTGATTAATTTTTAACATAAAAGTTATTTTTTTAATTATTATTTTTTTTAATATTTTTTTTAAATAATTTAATAAGTTTATTATTTTATAAACTTTAGGAATTTTATAATTTAATTTATTTAATTTTGGTAATATTGCTCGTATTACTTTTTAAAATATATAAAATAGTAATTATAATTTAATAATTTATTAAATAAATTATTAAATCTTTCCAAAATTATTTTATATACTTTTTAAGATATAAAAAATTTATTCCATTTAAACCTAGTACTTTTTTAAAATTAGAAATAAATATAATTTCTTTTACTTTTTTATTTTTAATTTTTTCTTACTTAATTATTTTATTTGATTTAGTATTATTCTTTTTATAAATTTGGAAATTTAGAAGTTTTAGAAATAATACTTTTTTTAATATTTCTATTTTTTCTTCAAAAATTAATATTATTATACTTTTATAATTAATATTAAATATTTTTTATATTTTTTTTAATTTAATATATTTTAATGTATTAAATATAGTTTTTTTTTTAATATTTTTAAAATAATTTTTCTAAAAATCTTTTTTTATTTTTCAAATTTTAAAAAAATAGGTATTTTTTTTTTTCTTTTATTTTTTTTTAATTTTTTTACATTTTATTATTTTTCCAAAATCTCTTTTCCTACAACATTTCTTTTCTTTTTTAATTTATTTATTTATTCTATTATATTTTTAATTTTAATATAATTATTAATTTAAGTGTAAACATTTTTACTACTTTAATTAAATTTTTTTAAAATAGATTTACTATTTTTTCCAATTTTTTTTTTATAATTTTCTTATTTTAATTTTTAAAAAATAATAAATTATCTTAAGAATTATTAATATTAAGATTATTATCTAATTTTAATAATTTTTTTTAAAATTGTTTTTAATTTATTTTTTTTTAATTTTATTTATTAATAAATAATAGTATATCTATTATATTATTTTATTTAGATAAATAAAAGAAGATAATCTTATAATCTAATTTAGAATTTATATTTTTTTTTATTTTCTAATTTGTAATAAAATTAATTATTAAGTTTATAGCTAGTATTAAGTTAATTATTAATATTCTACTAATATCTTTTTTTTGAAAATAGTATATAGGGGCTTCTAGATTATTTAATATATATAAATTCCTTTTTTTTATTAATTCTATTATTTCTTTTAATTTTAATTCCTTAGAATAGTTTAAATTTTATAATAAATTATGAAAATTTAGGTCTTTTAATATTAAATATTTATTATTATTATAATTTTAAGCTATTTTATTAAATAATCTTTTTATTATATATAATCTTTTTTCTTTTAAAATTTATTATTTTTTATTATAGATATTAATAATTCTAAAAATCCTATATATTTTAAATATAAAATTTAAAATTTAATAGTCTTTATTATTTATTAAATTTATTCTATTTATAATCTTAAAAATAATAATTTTTTTTAAAATAAATATAATTATCCATAATTTTTTATTTTTATTTAAATTTAAATAAATTAAATTAAATTTAAAATATATAATTATTATTTTTTCTTTTTTTGAAAATCATAATTCTTATAAATAAATAATACCTATATTATTTTTTAATACTAAATCCAATATCCCCTATATTATATTAATCAATATATTACAATTATATTAATAGATTTTTAATTTTTTTATATATTAATTTTCTTTAAAATTTATTTTTCCTTTTATTTTTTTATATTAATTAACAAAATAACTTTTTTTACATAAAATATACTTAATTTTAATATATTTGTATAATTTCTTTTATATATTACATATTTTATAATTATGTATATAAGTTCTATAATCTAATATACAAATTCTATATTTAATATTATTATTATAATTAATTTTAATATATTCATATTATTAACAATTATTGTATTATTATTTTAAAAATATTTTATAATATTTTTCTACTTTTAAAAATTTTTTTTGTATAAAACAACTATTTTTTAAGATCTTTTATGTTATTATTTTATTTTTTATAATAAAAATTATTAAAAAATATTTTTTTTCTTTTTATTTTATTTAGTAAAATTAGTTATTTGGGTGGTTTAGGTATTAAAATATTATAATTGTTTTTTTCCATTTATTTTTATAATAAAATTAATTTTTTTTTTGTTTTATTATTAATAGTGGTTATTCCATATACTATTACAAAACTTTAAAATTCTAATTTAAATAATTTTTATATAAATTTATTTATTTTGTTTATTTTTTTAAATATTTTTTTTTTGTATTTAAAGATTTCTTTATTTTTAATATTGTGGTTTTTAATTAATACTAAATTTCTACTATTATTTAATGATATTTTAGAAATATTAATTTCTAGATTAAATTTAAAAAAAACTAAATTTATTTTTTTTTTATATTAATTTGTAATAATTTTTAATAATATATTTTTAATTTTAGGAATTATTATTTTCCTTTATACTAGTGGGATTGTTTTTAGTAATAATTTTTGTTGTTTTATTATTTCTATCATTTTTGTATTTTTTATAACCTTTTTTTGCTATTTTTGTATATATTTTATTTTTAAGAGTTAAATTTTTTATTTCTTTTTTTAATTTCTCAATTTCTTTTTCTTTTTTTTTTATTATTTTTTTTAAATTTTGGTTTATAGTTAGAAAATTTTTTATATTATATAAGCTTTTTTTAGATTTTAGTAATAAATTTCTTTTTTAAATTTTTTTTTTTTTTTTTACTGGTGTGGTTTGTATGATTACAGCCAGTTTATTAATTAAAATTTTGTTTAAAAGTTCTATTTTTATTACTAGCTTAATTAGGCTTAAAAAGGGTTTCTTCCCTTTTTAATATATATATATATTTTTTTTGATATAAATGATTATAAATTTTAGTAGATTTTTTAATCCATAATTTTTTTATAACTATTATTTTTTAGTTATAACGTTTAAAGAATTAGATTTTCCTAACTAAGTTCATTTTTTTGATATAATTTTATTTGTTTTTGGATATTTTGTTCTAAAGTTATGGGGGGGTTGTTTTTTCCGAAGTTTGATTAATATTTAAAAATTAAATAAATTCATTAGAAAGTTAATTTTAGATAAAATAAATTCTAAAATAGTTTTATACCTTTTATCTTTTTTATTTTTATTTTATTTTTAATATCTAGGGCTTTCTTTTTCTAATTCTTTTAAAAGGTTTTCAAAAAGGAAAAAATTTAGTGTTCTTATCCTAATTAAATAATTTTTATTTAAATATAAAGCTCTTAATATATATATTTTTTTATATTTCATTTAGTTTAATTTTTGTTAATAGAATAGTAACCTCAACCTCTATTAAATTAATTAAAATTATTTTAAAAACTCCTATTATTTTTTTTATTATTTTATTTTAAAAATTTTTAAACTTTTTAATTAATAATTTTTAATTTTTTCATCAAATTTTAATTTTAAAATTGAAAATTAAATAAATATAATTTTTATATAATTATATTAATACTTTTATATTTAATTTTTTTTAAATTAACCAGATTCTATATATAATTAAATATATATTCTATAACTATAATTTTATTTTTAATATAATATTTAAAATTTAATTTTATATCAAAAAAAGTTTTTAATTATTTAATATTTTTAAATAACTTAATTTTTAGTTTATTTAATAAAATTATTATATTTTTTTTCTTAAATTTAAAATTAAAATAAATTAATTCTAATTTAATATTATTGAATGCTATTATATTTTTTTTAATTTATGTAAAAGTTATTTTTAATATTTTTTTTAATTTTATTATATTTTTTTTAATTTTTATATTTTATATTATTAATATTATATTATTTATATAAAAAAGTATTTTTATAAATAAATATTCTTTCTTAATTTTTATAAATAATAATATTAAATATAATAAAAAGAAAATTAAAAATATAAATAAATTTTAAAATATTTTAATTTTTATTAAATTTAATTTTTTTTATTTATTTATTAAATATAAATTTAATAAATTGATTTGATATAAAATTATTTATTTAATTTAATAATTAAGTTAATAGCTCTATATTTTTTATTGTTTTAATTAATTTTGTTTTTGATATATTATTAAAAGCTTTTTTAATGTTTAAAAATAATATAAAAATAATTAATTTTTTAGATTTAACATTTTTTATATTATTAATTAATAAAAATATTATATTAATTACAAATCTTTATTTTCTACCTTTTATTTATTTTAAATGGAGAATTTAACTAGTTTTTAATATAAAAACTATTCTTTTAACTATTATTTTTTTTAATACTTTCCCTAAACAATTTAATAAGTTTATTATTTTATAAATTTTAAAGATTTTATAATTTGGTTTATTTAGTTTTAATAATATTATTTTTATTACTTTTCTAAAGTACTTATATAGGATAATAATTATAATTTAATAATTTATTAAATAAATTATTAAATCTTTCTAAGATTATTTTATATGCTTTTTTGAAATATAGAAATTTTATTTCATTTAGGTTTAATACTTTTTTAGAGTCAGAAGTGAATATAACTTTTTTTATTTCTTTATTTTTAATTTTTTTTTATTTAATTATTTTATTTAATTTAATATTATTTTTTTTATAAACTTAGAAATTTAAAGATTTTGGAAATAACATTTTTTTTAATATTTTTACTTTTTTTTAAAAATTTAATATTATTATACTTTTATAATTAATATTAAATATTTTTTATATTTTTTTTAATTTAATATACTTTAATATATTAAATATTTTTTTTTTTTTTAGTATTTTTAAAATAGTTTTTCCAGAAATCTTTTTTACTTTTCAAATTTTAAGAAAATATGTATTTTTTTTTTTTTATTTTTTTTTAATTTTTTTGTGTTTTATTGTTTTTTTAAAACTTTTTTTCCTACAACATTTCTTTTTTTTTGATTTATTTGTTTATTTTATTATATTTTTAATTTTAATATAATTATTAATTTAAATATAAATATTTTTATTGCTTTAATTAAATTTTTTTAAAATAGATTTACTACTTTTTCTAATTTTTCTTCTATAATTTTTTTTGTTTTAATTTTTAGAAAATAATAAATTATCCTAAAAATTATTAATATTAAAATTATTATTTAATTTTAATAATTTTTTTTAAAATTATTTTTAATTTATTTTTTTTTAATTATATTTATTAATAAATAATAGTATATTTATTATATTATTTTGTTTAGATAAATAAAAGAAGATAATCTTATAATTTAATTTAGAATTTATATCTTTTTTTATTTTTTAATTTTTAATAAAATTAATTATTAAGTTTGTAACTAGTGTTAAGTTAATTACTAATATCTCATTAATATTTTTCTTTTAAAAATAATATATAAAAACTTTTGGATTATTTAATATATATAAATTCCTTTTTTTTATTAATTCTATTATTTTTTTTGATTTTAATTTTTTAAAATAATTTAAATTCTATAATAGATTATGAGAGTTTAAATCTTTTAACATTAAATATTTATTATTATTATAATTTTAAGCTATTTTATTAAATAATCTTTTTATTGTATATAATCTTTTTTTTTCTAAGATTTATTGTTTTTTATTATAAATATTAATAATTCTAAAAATTTTATATATTTTGGATATAAAATTTAAAATTTAGTAGTCTTTATTATTTATTAAATTTATTTTGTTTGTAATTTTAAAAGTAATAATTTTTTTTAAAATAAATATAATTATTTGTAGTTTTTTATTTTTATTTAAGTTTAAATAAATTAAATTAAATTTAAAATATATAATTATTATTTTTTTTTTTTTAAGAATTATAATTTTTGTAAATAAATAATATTTATATTATTCTTTAATACTAAATCTAATATCCTTTGTATTATATTAATTAATATGTTGTAATTATATTAATAAATTTTTAATTTTTTTATATATTAATTTTCTTTAAAATTTTTTTTTTTTTTTATTTTTTTATATTAATTAGCAAAATGGCTTTTTTTATATAGAATATATTTAATTTTAGTATGTTTGTATGATTTTTTTTATATGTTGTATATTTTATAATTATGCATATAAATTTTATGGTTTAATGTGTAAATTTTATATTTAGCATTATTATTACAATTAATTTTAATATACCCATATTGTTGATAGTTATTATATTATTATTTTAAAAATATTTTATAATTGTTATACCTGAGCCTGGTATTTCCTAAATAAGAAATGCTAAAAATAGCTCTAGCATTATGCTTATTTCTTAATTTTATTTACTCAAATCTTTTAAAAAAAATTTATATATATTATTGAATAAATAAAATTATATATAAAAAATATAATAATAATTAATAATAAATTAAATAATAAATAATATATTATTAAATTATTTTAGAAATTAATTAATAAAATTTAAAAAAAAATTATGAATTATTATCAATTAAAAAATTTTATATATATAAAGTTTTTTTATATAAATTATAAATATTTTGGTATAATAAAATATTTATTTTATTTATTTATAAATAACTATTAATTAAATAAATAAATTATTTATAATTATTTATTTTTTTATATTATATTAAATTATATATAAAATAAAATAATTTAATATTAATACTTTTTATTATATAAATAAATATAAATTATATAAAATAGGATATATTATTAAAAATATATATTATATATTTAATTAATATAAAAAATAAATATAATAAAAAATATAAATATATTTTTTTTATTTAAATTATTATAATATTAATAATTTTGAAAATAAAATATTTTTAAAAAATAAAAATATTTAATATATTAAACTATATTACCTAATCTAATTAATATATATAATAAAATTATAATATTATTTTTTTTTTTATATAAGAAATTTTTAATAAAAAATTTCATATATAAAATCTTTTTATAAATAAATTAAATTTTAAAAAAAATTCTTTATATTATACAAGATTTTCCTTAAAAAATAAATTTATATAAAGAAAATTTTTATAAAAAAAAATGTTATATAATAAAATAAATATATAAAAATAAATTAATAAAAATTTTATTATATAAGAAAGATATATTATATAAAAAATAAAATATAAAGGAATTATATTTTATAAAAAATAAATTATATAAGCAAAGTAGTTATAAAATAATAAAATTTTGTTAATAAAATAAAATCAAAATTTAAATTAATAAACATTTTTCTTTTTTTTTATAATATATAAATTAAATAATATATTTATAATATAAATCAAAATTAAATTTCAAAATCTTTTAAAAATTTAAATAGGAGATTATAATTAAAATAATATAAAATTAAATTTATAATAAGAATTAAAAATAAAAAATTAAAAATAATTATAGTTTATAATTATTATATTTAAAATAACCATTCTTATATCATATTAAAAAAAAATATAAAATATTTAATATATATAAAATAAAAAAAAATAAAATTATAATATTATTTTATATAAATAATATTTAATATCTTTATTTATAAATTCTTGTTAATTTCTTTAATTAAAAAAATTTTTAAAATTAAGAATTAGAAGTTTTAGAAACTTGAAGAAACTTTCATTAAATTTAAAAAAATTTAGAAACATATTAAATAAAATTAATAATTGATTATGAAAAATTAATTTAAATTTTTAAATTTATTTAAAAAATTTTAAAAAATTATATTAAAATTAAAGTATTGTTAAAAAAAAATAATAATAATTTTTAAAAAGTATTAAAAGAATTTTATTTATAAAGAATAAAGAATATATAAAAAAAATCTAACAGGAAATTTTATACTAAATTTTAAAAAAAAAATAAAAGTAGTAAAAAATATTATAAAAAAGTTAATAAATTATTACTTTAATAATAATATAATTTGGTTGTTATTAATTAGTATTAAATTTTTTATAATTTAATAAAAGATTTTATTTAAAAAAATATTTATTTAAAAAAATATTTATTTAAAAAAAAATTTTTTTTTTATTTAATTTTCTTTTTTTTATTTTTTTAATATTAACTTAATATAAAATAATTATATTTTATTGAATTAATCTTCTTATATTTGTAGAATCTCTAATTTTTAATATTTATTAATTAAAAAAGTAAATTTATATTTTATAATTAAATATATATAATATATAGTTAATATATAAAGTTATTTTAAAAAATATATTATAAAATTTAAAAATAAAAAAAAATATTAGGATAAAATATACTACTAATATTTAATAATATGTGTATATAATAAAAAATATTTATAAAGATAAATATAAATAAGAGATATTGTAAATTATCTTTTTAATTTTAATTCTTTTTAAAATATTTATACTTTTATTTTAACTTTAAAGCTTTTTATTATACAAGAATTTAAATTTATTTAAGATAAGTTTGTATAAATTAAAACAAAATATTTTTTTTTAATTATTAAAAATCATTTTTTAAATTATAAAATAAAAATTATTGTATTAAATATTTATTATTTTTATTTAATTTATTAAAAATCTTATTAATTTTATATTTAATATAATTTTTAAATTTAATTTTATTAATATCAAAATTTTTTTATAAATTAAAAAATATTAATTTTAAAATTAAAATATAAAAAATTTAATAAATTTTTAAAAATTTAAATATATTTAATTTATATTAATATTTTCTTAATTTCTTTTTAATTATATATAAATTAAATTTTTAATATCTAAATTTTTTATAAAAATATTTTATTTTTAGATTTTAGATAAATAAATATACTTTATCTCCTTTTTTTAAAATAAAAATATTTATATAATTATAATTATAATAATAAACTATTTTTTTTTAAAAAAATTATAAATTTTTTTTAAAGATATTATAAAAATTTTATATATTTTTTATATATTTTTTCATTTAAGATATAAATTTTTTAAGTGTAATTAAAAGTAAAAAAACTTTTAATATTTAATTATATAAAATTTTATAAAATATTATTTTAATTATTAAATATTAGAAAATATTATATATAAATTTAGTAAAAGATAATAAAAATATTTAATTATTCTATATATAATTTGGAAAATTTTTAAAATAAATTTTTAAAGTTTGAATTAATTATTTAAAGACTTTATTAATTTATAAATAAACTTTAATAATAATATTAAACTTAATTCTTATTTAATTTATTAAAGATTATTAATATTTGTTAATAAAAAACATATTATAATTATAAATATATTTTTATTAAATTTTATATTTAAAAAAAATATATTATTAATAAATTTATTAAAATTTTATATTTTTTTATTAATTATTTTAAAATATAAAAATAATTATTTTAAAAAACTTACAAGTTATAACTAATATCTTATTATATAAGAAATTTATTAATAAATTTTAAACTTGTGGTATTTCTTAAATAAAATTATAGAAAATTTTTTTAAAAAATATATTAAAAATATTATAAAATTTAAAAATTTTATAAAACTTATATTAATTAAATTTATTTTTATAATATATATTATATATTTTGATATATTTTTTAATATATTTGTATATTTTAGGTTAATAATAAGTTTTAATAATAAAATTCTAAATTTTATTAATATTTAAATATTTATATATTAGTAAATTATAATATTAAAAAATAATTTCTTTTTATAAATCTTTTGAAAGAATATAAAAAATATTTTAGAAAAAAATAATTCCATCTTTTAATTTAAAATATTAAAAAAAATTTAAAAAATTTTTAAAAATTTAATATATTATAATATTTTATTAATAATTTTTAATAAATTTTTTTTTAAAAATATTTTTTATAATATATATGATAAAATTAAAAGATTTATTAATAATAATATAAAAGTTTTATTTTTTAAAGATAATTTTTTTATTTAATTTTATTTTTTTTATAAGATTAGTATAATGGCTGATAATATTGGTAAAGATATTTTCTTTTTTTTAAAAATAAATAATTTTTATATTAAATTTATAAAAAAATTTTTATTATTAAATTTACTATTTATTAAATTTTTTTATAATAAAAAAATAAATAAAATTTTTATAATTAAAAAAAATAATAAAAGATTTTTTTATTTTAAAATAAGATTATTATTTATAATATATTTCTATTATAATTATAAATTTTTTATTATAAATAATGTATTATAATTAAATAATATTAAATTTATAAAAAATATAAATAATAAAGTATTATATTTTATTAAAATATAGTTATAAAAAATATATTTTAAAAATTATAATTAAAATATTAGTTTTAATTTTAATAAATAAAATCAAATTATAAATTTTAAAAATTAAAATAAAAATAAATATAATTTTAAAGATATCAAAAACTTAAATTTTTTTAAATATTATTTTAAATTTAATTTATTTTTTAATAAATTTAGTAAAAATAGATGATATAAAATTATATTTTTAAATAAATTATTAATAATAATTATATAATCCCAAAAATAATTATATTTTTTTGATTTTATTTAGGAAAAATTATTTTTAAATAACTTAGATTTTTTTTTAAATTTATTTTTATTTTATTAAGTATAATTATAATTTTAAAGAATTTATATTTTGTAATAATAAATTTAAATTTTTTTAATATATAATATAAATTATATTATTAAAAAATAGAAAATATAAAGTTAATATATTATTTATATTTTTTAAGTATCTTATTAAAAATTAAGATATTATTAAGGTAAACTATATAAATAATATTTATATATTTTTATAAAATATAATTTATAAAAATTTAAAAAGATATAAAAACATTAATTAATTTAAAAGATATAATTATATATTTAAAAAATTTATATTAATATCTAAAAATTATTTTTTATTCTTTTTTAAAATTAATTTAAATGTTATAATAGATATTAATAATATTAAATTTTATAAATATCTTAGCTTTTATAAACTAATTAAAAGATTTACTAATAAAAAATAAAGGTTTTATATTTTTAATAATAATATTATTAAAACTTTAATAATTTATATAAATATAAAGTTTTTCATTAAATTTTAGAATAAAAAAAATAAAATATCCTATTAAAAAATTTAAAAATTAAATATAATTATTATAAAAATTTTCATTAATATATTCTTATAATATATCAATTTCTTCTTAAATGCATGCATAAATTAGTAAGAATTTAAATTAAATATTTTTTTTAAAAAAGATATAATATATAAATTAATTGATTTTTAATAGAAGTATATTTTTAAAAAATATATTAAAAACTATATAATTTTTGTGGTTAATTTAGAAAGATATTTTAAATTAAATAATTTATTGTAATTTTTTGGTTTTAAAGAGAAAGTATTTGATAAATCAAAATTTATTTTTTATTTAATTTTTAATTTCTTTATTAAATATATATTAAATAAAATAAAAATAAACTTTTTTTCCACATTTTAAAGAAATATTAGCAAATTTTCATTTTCTATATTATATATAAGAATATTAAAAAAATTTAAGTATTTCAGCCTATCAATCAATTAAAGAATTATAATTATAAAACTACAGATATTTTAAGATTAAATTATAAGAAATATTAAGAATATTAATTATAATTTATTCAAAATATCTATTAATAAAAAATAAAAATATAACTTATTTAGTAACAATTTTAAAAAAGTCTCTTTTAAATATGGTAATAGAGATAAATATAAATTATTTTATAATAAAAAAGTTAAAACATTTCGTTATTTTTAAATTAATAAAAAAGTTTTTAATATTATTATTAAGTAATGTATTGATTGGGATTTTATTAATATAAACAAATAAAATAAGATATTATTTTATAAAATAAAATTAAATATATTCTAATTTAAATATTAATTTTAATTTTATTTTTATAATATTTAAACTGGATCGTTTAGGTTGTATTATGTTTTAAAGTTAATTTAATTTAAATTTTTATAAAATTTATTTAAAATTTTTTTCTTTATAATAAAGATTATTATAGTTAGAATTAAATTTATATTTATAAAAATTTTTTTATAAAAGATCAAATTTATAAATTACAAAATATTTTTTTATATTTATTAAATGTTGTATGGTATAATATTTTTTATATTCTTTTTAAAAATATAAATTATATTTATAATATTTATAGAAAATATTAATATAAGTTTTTTATTTTATTTTTTAATAAATTTTAATATAATAAGGATATCTAATTCTTTAAATTTATTTTAAAATATGATTAATATAAATTAAAAATTTATTAAAAAACAATATATTTTTAAATTTTTTATAAAATTAATAAAATATAAATTTTCTAATAATTTTATTTCTATATATTATAGGTTATATTTGATAATATATTAGTAGATGTTTTTATAAAATTAATAAAATTAGTAATATTATTTAAAAAAAATATTATTTTTAAAATAAAAATTTTAATACTTTTTAAATTAAATCTAGGTTTTAAAGGTAAAATATTAAAAATAATATTAATATTTATATTTAATAAGGAATTATAATTTGTGAATTATTTAGATAAAGGTATTATATTTTATATAAATTTACTATTAATATTTATAATTATTATATATTCTAAAATATCTATAGATAATCTTTTAAATACTATATTTAAAATATAATTAATAATAATTATTAATTTTATTATTAAACTTTTGATAAATTAAAAATAATTTAAAATTATTTATATTATAAATTTTAGTGGTATTAAGATAAATAATAGATTAATAATAAAAATCAAAATATTTAGCATATATTTTTTTATATAAATTAATATTTGCGTATTATAAAATTTTTTATTATTTTTTTTATTCTATTTATTAATAGTAGTATATAAATTTATATTTTATATATTTTATAATAAATATATAATAATAGTTAAAATATCTAATATTTATATATTTATATATTTTATTATAACATTTTTTTTAAATAAAAATAAACTTTTTATAATTAAAATAACAAACTTATTCTTATAAAAAAGATTTATTATTAAAAAATAAAAGTTTATATTTTCAAAATCTTCCCATATAAAAATAAAAAAATTTTCAAATTTAAAGTTAAAAAAAAATTTAATAACTTTTTCTTTAAATTTAAAAAAAATAAAGAAATATTTATATATATTTAAAAAGTTAATTATTTAAAAAAGTCCATCAACATTAATACATAAATATTTAATAATAACTTATAAATAAACTTTAGAATTTTATAAAATAAAATCATTTTAAACGTCTTATATAAAATAAATTTTATAATATTAGAAAATTTAAATAAATTATCTTAAAGAAGTTTTATAATAAAAAACATATTTCATTTTATATATTAAATTTTATTAAATTTAGTAATATTCTTCTTTTATAAATAAATTAAAAAAAAATTATTTTAGTTTAATTTATAATTTAATAACTTCTCTTTAAATCAAAAATTTAAAAATATTTATATAAATATCTTTGGATATTTAAAAAAAAATTTCATAAAAAATTTTTAAAAGTTATTATTATACTTCCTCTATTTATTCCTTAAAAGGAATATATTAAGTTATATTAATAATAATATTTTTAAAAAGTTTTTTTAAATTTTATTATAAAAATTATTATTATTATAAAATATTTTAAAAATTCTAGTTTTATTAAAATTAAAATTAATAATTACATTACTATTATTATATTTTAGGATATTTATTTTAAATATATCTTTTTTTATTACATTTCCAGTAAATTAAAGTATTAAATTTTAATCTTTTAAAAAATTAATTATAAAGATATTTATATTAAATAATATTAAAATCTATAAATATAAGTCCAAAAGTATACTTAGAAACCTAGTTATTATCTTTAACTTTTTTTTAATTTCCATTATTCTTATTCTAATTACCACCATTTTTGTTTTATAATTTCCCTTTATTATTATTATTATTTTGATTTTTAAATTTTTTATTATTATTCTAGAAAGTATAAATTTTAAAATTAATATTATTAATTTTAATAATATATTACTATATTTATATACAAGTTATAAATTTAAATTTTTAATTTTATTATTTTTTTTTTAGGTATAGATATAATATTAAAGCTTAAGTTTAAGTTTTTTGTATATTTAATAATATAAATTGTTTTTGTTTTATTTAATAAAAATTATAAATTAGTTAAATTTTTGAAAATAATTATAAATAAAATAAATTTATTTAATATTATTAATTTATTATTATATATAAATAATTTTATTATCTTTATTATATTATTATTAGAAAAAAATAATAAATATATTATATTTATTAAAAATTTTAATAATTCAAAAATTAAAGTTATTATTTATCTTAATATTAATATAATTTTAATAAGTAAAGTAAATTTAAAAAATAATATTATTAAAATATATTCTTATAAAAAAAATTTTAATTATATTATTTAAGAATCATTCTGTTTAAAAAATGAAATAAATGTAAAATTACTAAAAAAAATAATCAAATTTTCTAAAGACTTTATTAAATTTATTAAAGTTTTTAATTTTAAATACCTTAATAAATTCTTTATTTAATACTTTATTCATTTACTTCTAAATTACTCTAAAAATTCATTCTATTTTTTTTTTAATATCTTTCTAATTTTTAATAAAAGTTATAATCTACTCCATTAATTCTTCCATAATTAATGAAAAAAATAATAAATTATTATTTCCTTATTTTTTAAAAATTTATTATTATTTTTAATATTAATACTGATATTATTTATAATATTAAATATTTTTTATTAAAATTTTTTATATATCATACATATAAGTTTTTTATTCATTTTAATTTTTTATTTACTTAAATTATTATCAATACATATTTTAAATCTTATCCTCATCATATTTAAAATTTTATTTTTTTTATAAAATATAAAGTTAATTTAAGTTAAAAGGTTAACCTTATTTATAATCCAATAATTATAATTTTTAAATATTAAGTTAATCTATTTATTAATTATACAAAGAAATTTTTTTTTATAAGTCTTATAATAAAATTATTATTTAATATATATTTTTTATTTATTTACTTCAAAAGTCAAATCAATTAAAATATTACACTTAAACCTAGTATTTTTTAAATAAAAAATATTAAAAATAATTTTAATATTATATTTGTTTTTCAATTTTATTCACTCAAATTTTTTAAAAAAAATTTATATATATCATTAAACAAATAAAATTATATATAAAAAATATAATAGTAATTAATAATAAATTAAATAATAAACAATATACTATTAAATTATTTTAAAAATTAATTAATAAAATTTAAAAAAAAAACCATAAATTACTATTAATCAAAAGATCTTATATACATAAAATTTTTTTATATAAACTATAAATATCTTAACATAATAAAATACTTACCTCACTTATTTATAAATAATTATTAATTAAGTAAACAAACTATTTACAATTATTTATTTTTTTATATTATATCAAACCATATATAAAATAAAATAATCCAATATTAATATTTTCTATTATATAAACAAATATAAGTTGTATAAAATAAGATATGTTATTAAAAACATATACCACACACTTAGTTAATACAAGAAATAAATATAATAAAAAAATATAAATATATTCTTTTTATCCAAATTATTATAATATTAATAATTTCAAAAATAAAATATTTTTAAAAAATAAGAATATTTAATATGCCAAATTATATTACTTAATCTAGTTAGCGCATATGATGAGGTTATGACAATAATATTTTTTTATTTTTAAAAATTCTTTTTATATAAAATAATTATTTTTTAGAATTTTTTATATTATTATTTTATTTTTTATAATAAAAACTATTAAAGAATATTTTTTTTTTTTTATTTTATTTGGTGAAATTAGTTATTTAGGTGGTTTAGGTATTAAAATATTATAATTATCTTTTTTTATTTGTTTTTATAATAAAATTAATTTTTTTTTTATTTTATTATCAATAGTGGTTATTTTGTGTATTATTATAAAATTCTAAAATTTTAATTTAGATGGCTTTTGCATAAACTTATTTATTTTACTTATTTTTTTAAATATATTTTTTTTGTATTTAAAGATTTTTTTGTTTTTAGTATTATAATTCCCAATTAATATTAAATTTTTATTATTATTTAATAATATTCCAAAAATATTAATTTTTAAATTAAATTTAAAAAAAATTAAATTTATTTTCTTTTTATATTAGTTTATAGTAATTTTTAATAGTATATTTTTAGTTTTAGGAATTATTATTTTCCTTTATATTAGTGGGATTGTTTTTAGTGGTGATTTCTGTTGTTTTGTTGTTTTTGTTGTTTTTGTTGTTTTTGTGTTTTTTATAGCTTTTTTTATTATTTTCATATACGTTTTATTTTTAAGAGTTAAGTTCTTTATTTTCTTTTTTAATTTCTGGATTTTCTTCTCTTTTTCTTTTATTATTTTCCTTAGATTTTGATTTATAACTAGAAGATTTTCTATATTATATAAGCTTTTTTTAGATTTTAATAACAAATTCTTTTTTTGAATTGATATAGTTTGTGTAATTATAGCTAGTTTATTAATTAAAATTTCACTTAAAAGTTTTATTTTTGTTACTAGTTTAATTAAGCTTAGGAAGGATTTTTTTCCTTTTTAGTATACTTCTTTTTTTTTTCGTGTAGATAATCGCAAATTTTAGTAGATTTTTTAATTTGTGATTTCTTTATGACTATTGTTTCTTAATTATAATGCTTAGAGAATTAGATTCTTTTAATTAAGTTCTTTTTTTTGATATAGTTTTATTTGCTTTTGGATATTCCGTTCTAAAGTTATGGGTTGTTTTTTCTGAAGTTCGATTAATTATATCTTTTTATTTTAATAAATAAATCTATTAGAAAATTAATTTTAAATACAATAAATTTTAATATAATTTTATACTTTTTATTTTTTTTATTTTTATTTTATTTTTGATATTTAGGGTTTTTTTTTTTCTAAATTTTTTAAAAGATCTTTAAAAAAAAAAGAATTTAATATTTTTATTTTAATTAAATAATTTTTATTTAAATATAAAGTTTTTAATATATATTTTTTTTATATTTTATTTAACTTAATTTTTATTAATAAAATAATACTTTTAATTTTTATTAAATTAATTAAAATTGTTTTAAAAGCTTTTATTATTTTCTTAATTATTTTATTTTAAAGGTTTTTAAATTTTTTAATTAATAATTTTTGATTTTTTTATTAGATTTTAATTTTAAAGTTAAAAATTAAGTAAATATAGTTTTTATATTAAAATTTTTGTATTTAATTTTTTTTTAAATTAATTAAATTTTATATATAATTAAATATATATTTTATTATTATAATTTTATTTTTAATATAATATTTAAAATTTAATTTTATATTAAAAAAAATTCCTAATTATTTAATATTTTTAAATAATTTAATTTTTAATTTATTTAATCAAATTATTATATTTTCTTTTTTAAATTTAAAATTAAAATAAATTAATTTTAATTTAATATTATTAAATATTACTATATTTTTTTTAGCTTATATAAAAGCTATTTTTAATATTTTTTTTAATTTTTATATTTTGTGTTATTAATACTATATTATTTATATAAAAAAATATTTTTATAAATAGATATTCTTTCTTAATTTTTATAAATAATGGTATTAAATATAATAAAAAAAAAATTAGGGATATAAATAAACTTTAAAATATTTTAGTTTTTACTAGATTTAATTCTTTTATTTGTTTATTAAATATAAGTTTAATAAATTGATTTAATATAAAACTATTTATTTAATTTAATAATTAAATTAATAACCCCATATTTTCCATTGTTTTAATTAATCTTATTTTTGATATATTATTAAAAACTTCCTTAATGTCTAGAAATAATATAGAAGTAATTAGTTTTTTAATTCTGATGGATCCCTTCTGGAAAAAAACAATATGAAATCCACAGGAGCTGGAGGGTATGGAGAAATAGATAATAAATCTGTTTTTGAAATATCTAAAAGCCTAGGGGAAGAAATAGAAGTTTATGACGCAGAGCTTATTGCAATTTGGGAATGCTTAAAACAGGCATTAATAATAGCAAAAAGCAATCCTAATATTAAGGAAATCTATTTGTTTTTAGACAACCAATCTGCAATAAAAAGACTAAAATCTCTAAAAATAAGCCCAGAACAAAAAATAGCTTTAGAAATCTAGTTTCTATATAAAAAACTATATTCTAATAATATAGAAATATATATAAAATAAATTCCTGGCTATATAGAAATAGAAGGAAATAAAAAAGTAGACTATTTAATCAAAAAAGCTATAGAAATTCAAATAAAAAGTTCTTTTATTTCTTATTCTTTTTTAAAAAGGAACATAAAAGTGTAAAACCTTATGAAATAAGAAGAAAAATAGAAAAAAAACAAAAAAAGACCAAATTATTTCAATTATTTTAAATTAAAAAAAAATAAAATACTACAAAAAAGTAAAATTAAAATTAATTCTATAATAACACAATTAAGGACTAGTCATGACTACTTCAACAGCTATTTAATCAATATATCAAAAAATATGTTAAATAAAAATTATAGTTGTAGTCAAAATCAACAAAATCCTAAACACCTTCTATTGTATTATAAAAAATACAAAAAAAGAGGGAAATTCTAAAAAAGAAAATGGATAAATCCATAGATTTATATTCTCTATTATTTATTAGTAAAAGATTAAATTATATAATAAAATTTATAAAAAAAACTGGAATTACTAATAAAAGCAATAAAAAAGAAAAAACAAAATTAAAAATAAGATAAAGCAACTTAAAAAAATAATTAATAAATTATTAAATTAAAAATTAATTTAATTTAATAAATTAATTAATTAAAAAGGAAAAGTAAATATTTTAATTATTAATTTTGAAAAAAAACTATTAAAGTAAGTAAAAAATATTAAAATAATACTAATAATTTTTTTAAAAGAAATAAAGGGGAGATAATATATACAGAAAAGAAAAGATTTCGAAAATAATAAAAAAAACAATAAATTTAGGACAAAAACCTTAGAAATAATACTAACACCAAAAATTAGCTAAATTAATAATAATTAATTAGCTAA
This sequence comes from Orbilia javanica, assembly GCA_036872735.1. Taxonomy (NCBI): domain Eukaryota; kingdom Fungi; phylum Ascomycota; class Orbiliomycetes; order Orbiliales; family Orbiliaceae; genus Orbilia; species Orbilia javanica. The sequence goes on along the minus strand of JAVHNR010000004.1, from coordinate 1,717,615 downwards.
TTAAGATGAATTAACTAAAAAAAAAAACTGAGAATTTACTTTATTTCATTTGTTAGTGCTTTTAAAAGGTGCACTACATTTAAATTTTCTCTTCTGTCCGCCATAAGCTCTGAGCTTGCAAGCGTGTATGATACATAATAATAATAATAATAATTAGTTTTTTAGATTTAGTATTTTTTATATTATTAATTAATAAACGTGCTATATTAATTGTAAATCTTTGTTTTCTATTTTCTATTTATTTTAAATAAAGGATTTAATTAGTTTCTAATATAAAAGCTATTTTTCTAATTATTATTTTTTTTAATACTTTCCTTAAATAATTTAATAAACTTATTATTCTATAAGCTTTAAAGATTTTATAATCTAACTTATTTAATTTTAATAATATTACTTCTATTACTTTTTTAAAGTATATAAGATAATAATTATAATTTAATAATTTATTAAATAAATTATTAAATTTTTTTAAAATTGTTTTATATACTTTTTTAAAATATAAAAAATTTATTTTATTTAAGCCTAATTTTTTTTTAAAATTAAAAATAAATATAATCTTTTTTACTTTTTTATTTTTAATTTTTTTTTTATTTAATTATTTTATTTAATTTAATATTATTTTTTTATAAATTTAAAAATTAAAAGATTTTAGAAATAATACTTTTTTTAACATTTTTACTTTTTTTTTAAAATTTAATATTATTATATTTTTATAATTAATATTAAACATTTTTTATATTTTCTTTAATTTAATACATTTTAATATATTAAATATTTTTTTTTTAACATTTTCAAAGTAGTTTTTCTAGAAATCTTCTTTTATTTTTTAAATTTTAAGAAAATAAATATTTTTTTTTTTTTTTTCATTTTTTTTTAATTTTTTTATATTTTATTATTTTTCTAAAATCTCTTTTCTTATAATATTTCTTTTCTTTTTTAATTTATTTATTTATTCTATTATATTTTTAATTTTAATATAATTATTAATTTAAGTGTAAACATTTCTATTATTTTTATTAAATTTTTTTAAAATAAATTTATTATTTTTTCTAGTTTTTCTTCTATATTTCTTTTATTTTAACTTTTAAAAAATAATAAGTTATTTTAGAAATTATTAATATTTAAATTATTATTTAATTTTAATAATTCTTTTTAAAATTATTTTTTTTTAATTATATTTATTAATAAATAATAGTATATTTATTATATTATTTTATTTGGATAAATAAAAAAAGATAATCTTATAATTTAATCTAGAATTTATATCTTTTTTTATTTTTTAATTTTTAATAAAATTAATTCTTGAGTTTATAACTAGTATTAAATTAATTATTAATATCTTATTAATATTTTTTTTTTAAAAATAATATATAAGGTTTTTTAGATTATTTAATATATATAAATTTTTTTTTTTATTAATTTTATTATTTCTTTTAATTTTAATTTTTTAGAATAATTTTAATTTTATAATAAATTATAAAAGTTTAAATTTTTTAATATTAAATATTTATTATTATAATTTTAAGTTATTTTATTAAATAGTCTCTTTATTATATATAGTCTTTTTTTTTTCAAAATTTATTATTTTTTATTATAAATATTAATAATTCTGAAAATTTTATATATTTTAGATATAAAATTTAGAATTTAGTAATTTTTATTATTTATTAAATTTATTTTATTTATAATCTTGAAAATAATTTTGTTTAAGATAAATATAGCTATTTATAGCCTTTTATCTTTATTTGAGTTTAAATAAATTAGATTAAATTTAGGGTATGAAATTATTATTTTTTCTTTTTTTAAGAATTATAATTCTTGTAAATAAATAATGTTAGTATTATTTTTTATTATAAAATTTAATATTCCCTGCATTATATTAATTAATATATTGTAATTATATTAATAGATTTTTAATTCTTTTATTATATTAATTTTCTTTAAATTTTATTTTTCCTTTTTTATTTTTTATTTTTTTATAATAGTTTGCAAAATAATTTCCTTTATATAACATATATTTAATTTTAATATATTTATATAATTTTTTTTAAATATTGTATATTTTGTAATTATATATATAAATTTTATATTTAATATTATTATTATAATTAATTTTAATATATCTATATTATTAATAGTTATTATATTATTATTTTAAGAACATTTTATAATATTTTTTTATTTTTAAAAGTTTTTTTTATATAAAATAGTTATTTTTTAGGATTTCTTATATTATTATTTTATTTTTTATAATAAAAATTATTAAATAATATTTTTTTCTTTTTATTTTATTAAATAAAATTAACTACTTAAATAACTTAAATATTAAAATATCATAATTATTTTTTTTTATTTGTTTTTATAATAAAATTAATTCTTTTTTTATTTTATTATCTATAGTAGTTATTCTGTATACTACTATAAAACCTTAAAATTTTAATTTAAATGACTTTTATATAAATTTATTTATTTTACTTATTTCTTCAAATATTTTTTCTTTATATTTAAGAATTTTTTTACTTTTAGTATTATAATTTTTAATTAATACTAAATTTTTATTATTATTCAATAAAATTTTAAAAATATTAATTTCTAGATTAATTTTAAAAAGAATTAAATTTTTTTTTTTTTTTTATATTAGTTTATAGTAATTTTTAGTAATATATTCTTAATTTTAGAAATTATTATTTTCTTTTATATTAATAAAACTATTTTTAATAATAATTCTTATTATTTTATTATTTTTATTATTTTTGTATTTTTTATAATCTTTCTTACTATTTCCACATATATTTTATTTTTAAGAATTAAGTTTTCTATTTTTTTTTTTAATTTTTTAATTTTTTTTCTCTTTTTTTTTTATTATTTTTTTTAAGTTTTAATTTATAATTAAAAGATTTTCTATATTATAAAATTTTTTTTTAGATTTTAATAATAAATTTTTTTTTTAAAATTTTTTTTTTTTTTTTAATTATTATAGTTTATATAACTATAATTAGCTCATTTATTAAAAGTTCACTTAAAAACTCTGTAAGACTATGCATGTGTAGGCCTTTTGTAGGTATTTAAGGCATGATATAATATATCTTAAGTAGTAAAATATATTTAGATTATTTAATACTAATTCTCTTATTACTAAAATTAAACTACTTATAAATAAATTAATTATATATAATATAAAATATTATAATAAATTATTAAATATATTATAGATAGTTATAAATTATTATAATATTTTAAATATAATATTATAATTTAAATTTTAAATTTCTTAATTAAATAAATTATAAGTTGTTATATAATATTTTACCATATATTATATTTAATAATTAAAAAGAATATTTTTTAATAATTTTCCTTTATAAAATATTATATCTTTAAATATCTTATTATTTATAAAATTATTATAGTATTTTTTAGTTTAATTTATTAATTTTTAAGAAATATTTTATAAAATATGATTTATCTTATAAAATAATAGCTTAACTGAGTTATTATAATATGTAACATTAAGTTTTTTCTAAATTAATTATCCCAATTTGTGTTATAATATTCTGAATATAATATATTCTATTATTTTCTTAGAATATTTTCCATATTTTATAAAATATTATATTTTTTAGATTCCAGATTTTTATATATCAACCTATCAAGTTTAAGATATTAAGACAATTATTAAATTTAAAATATTAAAGTGATTATAGATTTATACTATTAAAATTTATTATAAAATTAAGATTTTTTATTTTTATAATTTATTTTGATTGTTTATGGTAGATGTACTTAAGTTTTTTTTCCTTTAATCCTAAGAATTATTAAATAATATCATAAATTCTTTATCTATAAATTATCCTGATTTTTTCCCTTAAAATTAATTTACTTTTTTCTTAATATCATATTTATCTTTCTTTTTATAATATTAGTTTTTTTAAAATTTTATTATATCTTTTAAATTTTTTTATGTTTAAAAATTTTTTTATAATTTTATATTTTATATTTTTTTATTTTATAGGTTATTAAATTTATTTATATCTTATATATTTTTAAAACTTTTTAATTTTTTTTGTAGATTTAAAAAACAATTTTTTTTTTTTTTTTTTTTTATTTTTTTATAATTTTTTTTATTATATCTTTTATTATTTCTTATACTAATAATATTAATAATTATTGTATCATTATTATTAAAATTACCACAATTACCCTTAATTTCCTTCTAATAATCCTATATTATTATTATTAAACAACTAATTTTATTTATTATATTAATAATAATGTGAAATATAAATATTATTTTACTTAAAAAATCCTATATAATATTAATAATTTTTTTGTTTTTAAGGTAAAATTAATTTCTTATACTATTATCACTTTCATTATCAAGCTTTAATATCTTATAGAGCCTTTTTATTTATAATTTATTATAACTAATATTATTATTATTATTATTATGTATCATACACGCTTGCAAGCTCAGAGCTTATGGTGGACAGAAAAGAAAATTTAAATATAGCATACCTTTTAAAAGTATTAATAAATGAAATAAAGTGAATTCTCAATTTTTTAACTAATTTATCTTAATTAACTAATTAATTATTATCAATTTAGTTAATTTTTAGTATTAATATTATTTTTAAGGTTTTTATCCTAAATTTATTATTTTCTTATTATTTTTAAAGTTTTTTTTTTCTTGTATATATTATCTCTCTCTTATTTCTTTTAAAAAAGTTATTAATACCATTTTAATATTTTTTACCTACTTTAGTAATTTTTCTTTAAAATTAATAATTAGGATGTTTGCTTTTTCTTTTTAATTAATTAATTTAATAATTTATTAATTATTTTTTAAGTTGTCTTATTTTATTTTTAATTTTGTTTTTTTTTTTTTTATTATTTCTATTAGTAATTTTAGTCTTTTTTATAAATTTTATTATATAATTTAATTTTTTACTAATAGTAGAGAATATAAATTTATAAATTTATTTATTTTCTTTTTTAAAATTTCCTTCTCTTTTTTATATTTTTTATAATATAATAAAAAGTGTTTAAAATTTTGTTGATTTTAATTATAATTATAATTTTTATTTAATATATTTTTTAATATATTAATTAAATAGTTGTTAAAATAGCCATAATTAGTTTTTAACTATATTATTACAAAATTAATTTTAATTCTATTTTTTTACAATATTTTATTTCTTTTCAATTTAAGATAATTGAAATAATTTAATTTTTTTTTGTTTTTTTTTTCATTTTTCTTTTTATTCCATAAAGCTTTGCACCCTTATATTCCTTTTTAAAAAAGAATAAAAAATAAAAAAACTTTTTATTTAAGTTTCTACAGTTTTTTTAACTAAATAATTTGCTTTTTTATTTCTTTTTATTTCTATATAACCAAGAACCTATTCTATATATATTTCTATATTATTAAAATATAATTCTTTATATAAAAACCAGATTTCTAAAATTATTTTTTATCCTAGGCTTATTTTTAAAAATTTTAGTTTTTTTATTATAAATTAATTATCTAAAAACAAATAAATTTCTTTAATATTAAAATTGTTTTTTATTATTATTAATACTTATTTTAAATATTTCTAAATTATAATAAACTTTATATTATAAATTTTTATTTTTTTTTTTTAAACTTTTAAATATTTTAAAAATAAATTTATTATTTATTTTTTTATATTTTTTAGTTTTTATAAATTTTATATTATTTTTTTTTAAAAAAGATTTATTAGAATAAATTATTAATTTTTTTTTAAAATTTAATCTTTTTTTTTTTTTTTATATATTTTTACTTTTAATTTTTTATTATTTTTATTTATATAAAAATTAATATTAATTTTAAATTATAATAATTCTAATTCTAAACTAATATCTTTTATTTTAATAAATAAATTTATTAAAAAATTAATTTTAAATAAAATAAATTCCAAAATAATTTTATATTTTTTATTTTTTTTATTTTTATTTTATTTTTAATATTTAAAGCTTTTTTCTTCTAATTCTCTTAAAAGGTCTTTAAAAAAGAAAAAATCTAATATTCTTATTCTAATTAAATAATTTTTATTTAAATATAAAATTTTTAATATATATTTTCTTTATATTTTATTTAGTTTAATTTTTATTCATAAAATAGCAGCCTTAATTTCTATTAAATTAATTAAAATTATTTTAAAAATTTCTATTATTTTTCTTATTATTTTATTTTAAAAACTTTTAAATTTTCTAATTAATAATTTTTAATTCTTTTACCAAATTTTAATCTTAAAATTAAAAATTAAATAAATATAATTTTTATATAATTATATTAACATTTTTATATTTAACTCTTTTTTTAAATTAATTAAATTCTATATATAATTAAATATATATTCTATAATTATAATTTTATTTTTAATATAATATTTAAAATTTAATTTTATATTAAAAAAGATTCTTAATTATTTAATATTTTTAAATAACTTAATCTCTAATTTATTTAATAAAATTATTATATTTTCTTTTTTAATTCTAGAATTAAAATAAATTAATTCTAATTTAATATTATTGAATATTATTGTATTTTTTTTAATTTATACAAAAGCTATTTTCAATATTTTTTTAATTTTATTATATTTTTTTTAATTTTTATATTTTATATTACTAATATTATATTATTTATATAAAAAAGTATTTTTATAAATAAATATTCTTTCTTAATTTTTATAAATAATAATATTAAATATAATAAAAAAAGAATTAAAGATATAAATAAATTTTAAAATATTTTAATTTTTATTAAATTTAATTCTTTTATTTATCTATTAAATATAAGCTTAATGAATTAATTTAATATAAAATTATCTATCTAATTTAATAACTAAATTAATAATCCTATATTCTTTATTATTTTAATTAATTTTATTTTTAATATATTATTAAAAGTTTTTTTAATATTTAAAAATAATATAAAAATAATTAATTTTTTAAATTTAATATTTTTTATATTATTAACTAATAAAAGTATTATATTAATTGTAAATCTTTATTTTCTACCTTTTATTTATTCTAAATAAAAAATTTAATTAATTTTTAATATAAAAGTTATTTTTTTAACTATTATTTTTTCTAATATCTTTTTAAATAATTTAATAAGCTTATTATTTTATAAACTTTAAAAATTTTATAATTTAGTTTATTTAATTTTAATAATATTACCCTTATTACTTCTTTAAAATATATAAAATTTATTCTATTTAAATTTAATACTTTTTTAAAGTTAGAAATGAATATAACTTCTTTTATTTCTTTATTTTTAATTTTTTCTTACTTAATTATTTTATTTAATTTAATATTATTTTCTTTATAAACTTAAAAATTTAAAAGTTTTAAAAATAATACTTTTTTTAATATTTTTATTTTTTTTTTTAAAATTTAATATTATTATATTTTTATAATTAATATTAAACATTTTTTATATTTTCTTTAATTTAATATATTTTAATATATTAAATATTTCTTTTTCTTTAGTATTTTTAAGGTAGTTTTTTTAAAAAAAAACTTTTATTTTTAAATTTTAAAAAAATAAATATTTCTCTTTTTTTTATTTTTTTTTAAATTTTTTATATTCTATTATTTTTTTAAAAATTTTTTTTTTGTAATATTTCTTTTCTTTTTTAATTTATTTATTTATTTTATTATATTTTTAATTTTAATATAATTATTAATTTAGGTGTAAACATTTTTATTGTTTTAATTAGATTTTTTTAAAATACATTTATTACTTTTTTTAGTTTTTCTTTTATAATTTTCTTATTTTAATTTTTAAAGAATAATAGGTTGTTTTAAGAATTATTAATATTAAAATTATTATTTAATTTTAATAATTCTTTTTAAAATTATTCCTAATTTATTTTTTTTAATTATATTTATTAGTAAATAATAATATATTTATTATATTATTTTATTTAGATAAATAAACGAAGATAATCTTATAATTTAATTTAAAATCTATATTTTTTTTTATTTTTTAATTTTTAATAAAATTAATTATTAAGTTTATAATTAATATTAAATTAATTATTAATATTTTATTAATATTTTTTCTGTAAAAATAATATATAGGGGTTTTTAGATTATTTAATATATATAAATTCCTTTTTTTTATTAATTTTATTATTTTTTTTAATCTTAGTTTTTTAAAACAATTTAAATTTTATAATAGATTATAACAATTCAGATTTTTTAATATTAAATATTTATTATTATTATAATTTTAAGCTATTTCATTAAATAATCTTTTTATTGTATATCATCTTTTTTTTTCTAAAATTTATTATTTTTTATTATAAATATTAATAATTTTAAAAATTTTATATATTTTAAATATAAAATTTAAAATTTAATAATCTTTATTATTTATTAAATCTATTTTATTTATCACTTTAAAAATAATAATTTTTGTTAAAATAAATATAATTATTTGTAGTTTTTTATTTTTATTTAAATTTAAATAAATTAAATTAAATTTAGGATATATAATTATTATTTTTTTTTTTTAAGAATCATAGTTTTTATAAATAAATAATATTTATATTATTTTTTAATATTAAATCTAATATCTTTTATATTATATTAGTTGATATATTATAATTATATTAATAGATTTTTAATTTTTTTATATATTAATTTTCTTTAATATTTGTTTTTTTTTTATTTTTTTATATTAATTAGCAAAATAGTTTCCTTTATATAGAATATACTTAATTTTAATATATTTATATAATTTCTTTTATATATTACATATTTTACAATTATATATATAAATTTTATAATTTAATATATAAATTTTATATTTAACATTATTATTATAATTAATTTTAATATATTTATATTATTAACAATTATTATATTATTATTTTAAAAACATTTTATAATATTTTTTTATTTTTAAAAATTTTCTTTATATAAAACAACTATTTCTTAGAATTTTTTATACCATTATTTTATTTTTTATAATAAAAACTATTAAAAATTTTTTTTTTTTTTATTTTATTTAATAAAATTAGCCACCTAAATAACTTAAATATTAAAATGCCATAATTATTTTTTTCTATTTGTTTTTATAATAAAATTAATTCTTTTTCTGTTTTATTATTAATAGTAATTATTCCATGCACTACTACAAAACCCCAGAATTTTAATTTAAATAATTTTTATATAAATTTATTTATTTTATTTATTTTCTTAAATATTTTTTTTTTATATTTAAAAATTTTTTTATTTTTAATATTATAGTTCCTAATTAATATTAAATTTTTATTATTATTTAATAATATTCCAGAAATATTAATTTTTGGATTAAATTTAAAAAAAATTAAATTTATTTTCTTTTTATATTAATTTATAATAATTTTTAGTAATATATTTTTAATTTTAGGAATTATTATTTTCTTTTATATTAATAAAATTATTTTTAATAGTAATTCTTATTGTTTTATTATTTTTATTATTTTTATATTTTTTATAGCTTTCTTTACTATTTCTATATATATTTTATTTTTAAAAGTTAAATTCTCTATTTCCTTTTTTAATTTTTGGATTTTCTTTTTTTTTTTTTTTATTATTTTCTTTAAATTTTAGTTTATAGTTAAAAAATTTTTTATATTATATAAACCTTTTTTAAATTTTAGTAACAAATTCCTTTTTTGAATTTTATTTTCTTTTTTAATTGGTATAGTTTATATAGTTATAATTAGTTTATTAATTGAAATTTTATTTAAAAATTTTATTTTTATTGTTAGTTTAATTAGGTTTAAAAAAGATTTCTTCTTTTTTTAGTATACCCCCTTTTTTTTTGGTGTAGATGATCGTAAATTCCAGTAGATTCTTTAATTTATAATTTCTTTATGACCATTATTTCTTAATTATAACACTTAAAGAATTAAATTCTCCTAATTAAGTTTTTTCTTTTGATATAATTTTATTTGTTTTTGAATACTCCGTTCCAAAGTTATAGGGAAGTCGTTTTTTCCGAAGTTCGATAAAAATTATGTTTTATTAATTATTATAATTAATAATATTAATAATATATCAGTATAAATTTCTTATAAAATTATAATTTATATTTTCCTTAACTAATATCTCTTTTTTATATATAATCAATACTCAAAAAATAATATTATTATTATCCCACCAAAAATTTACCTTTTAATTATTATATCAAATCTTTATACTATTATTATTAATATTAACACTTTATCTTTTATTTTACTTTTTTTTCTTATAATTCTTCCACCTACCCTATATTTTCACATTTTATAAATAATAATTCTTAAAACTTTATTTTAAAGTATTAATAATTTCTTAATAACTTCTATAACTTTAAATATTTTATTAAAATTAAATATTCTTAAAACAAATCTAACTTTAACTTTTCTTTTTTCTTTTTTTTTAATTATAATTTCTTTAATTATAATTTTATTAATTATAATTTTTTTACTATTATTACTTTCTCCTATAATTTATAAACATTTTTTTATAAAAGATATTCTTAGAAAATCTTATATTAAGATACCTAATTACCATAATTCTTATAATTATTAATTAATTTATAATAATTCATAATTTATTATAAATTTTTTATTCCATTTCTTAATCTTTTCAATAAAAAATATATTTTTAATTAATAAATATTTTATTTTATAAATTTTGTAATTTAATTAAGATTTATTTTTATTATTTTTAAATATATCTTCTTATAATTTCTTATATAATTTAGATTTTTTAACAAATTCTTAAAAATTATTTTTTTTAAAAAGATTTTTTATTTTTTTTTAAATTTTTTAATAATTTTGTTTATATAATATAAGTTTTTTTTAAATTTTTATAAATTATTAATTTTTAATTAACTTTATTATTTAATAAAATAAAATTTGGTTTTTTATTTTAAACAAGACTTCTTTTTTTATAAGTTTTTTATTAAAAATTTTTTAATTATTTATTTTTTATAATTTTTTATTTTAATATTTAATAATTTAAAAAATATTATATAAAATTTATTAATGATATATAATTTTAATAAAAATATATAAAATATATTATAATTTTTTATAAACAAAAATAATTTTAATTTATAAGTTTAAGATTTTATAATATCTATAATTTTATATAATTTTAAATATTTTATTTTAAATTTCTTTAATAAATAATTTATTTTTATATATTTATTTAATAAGAAAATTTTATTTTTTATTTTCTATTTAATTATTAAATTTTGATTCTTGTTAGTATATTTTATTTAATTATTTTAAATTTATAATATTTTTATTTCATATATTTTATAGATTTTTATTAAATATTCTAATTTTTTAATAATTATTAAAATTTTTATTAATATAATATAAGTTAAATTGCTTTAAATATTATAATTATATTTTACTTTAAAAAAAATATTTTAATTATAATTTAATAAATATTATTATAAATAAAGATAATTAATAAAAATATAATTATTTAATTATTTTAAAAATAATTATAAAAATTTTTTAAATATTATTTTAAAATATTATTAATTTATTTTATTTATTTATTAATCTTTAAATAATAAGTTATACTTTATTAATCTTTGATATTTAGTATTTTACATAATATTTTTGTGAATTTAATTATAAATTATTTATTATAATTTAACATAAAATTTTTGAAGATTTCTTTTTTTATAAAATATTATAAATAAAGTTTTGTTAGTTTTTTAGTTATTAATTCCTTTACATATAATATAAAATAAATATACTTTAATAATTAATTAATTATAATAAGTATTATATTATATTTTAATAATTTTAATTTTATTAAAAAATCTTTTAATAATAATAATTTAATAATAAAATTAAAAGATATTAATTTTTAAAAATTATTAAAAAATTTTAATAAAAAAAGTTTCTTAAATTTTTTATTTTAAAATACTTTATTTTATTAATATATATTATAATTCAAAACATATTAATAAATAAAAATAGTAAATTCTAAAAAATAATAATTTTTATTAAATAATTTTAAAATTTTTACTTTATTAAAGTATTTTATTAATAGTATATTATAAATTATTAATAATATTTTTTTTTTTAATTTAAGATTATTTAGTATGATTAAATAATTTTTAAAAATAAAAATATTATTTTTATATAATTAATATTTTTTTATATAATTTCAATTTTTATTTTTTAATTTATTAATAATTTTTAATATTTTTATATTTCAAAAATATTTATTTTTTATTAAATTAATAATAGATATAAAGGTTATTATAATATATCTGATGGTTTTTGTTAAAATTTTTTAAATCAAAATTATAAATTAGTTTTTTTTTAAAAATAATAATAATAAATTTTTAACTTTTTCTATTTACTTATAATCAAAATATTTTAAAAAGGTGTTTATTATTATATTTTTTTTTTTTTTAAATAATATTAAATTTTAAAATTAAAATTTACTAATTTTTTTATTTAATAAGCTTATTTAATATTAAGCTTTTTTAAAATTATGAAATAAGTTAAACTCTTATAATTATTAAAGATAATTATTTAAAATTAAATTTTTTTAAGATATAATAATTATTTTTAAAGTATCTTAATAATTATTAAGAGTTTTTGATTAAAGATAAAGTAATTCTTTTTTATTAATATTATTTTTTTATTATAAAAAGTTATTAAATATTATTAATTATTTTTGTAATATTATAAAAGATAGGCTTTTATATTTATATTTAAGGTATTAATTTTTATATAAGTTAGTAAGTTAAGTTAATAATACTTGAATATTCTTTTTAATTTGTAAATAAATATTTTTTTAAATTAATTAAAAGCTTTTTATATTTTATTATTAATTTTTTAATTTTATAAATAATTTTTTTATCACAGCCTCACCATATGTACTAACTGGATTAGGCAATATGGTTTGGCGTGTTAAATATTCCTATTCTTTAAGAATGTTTTACTTTCGAAATTATTAATATTATAATAATTTAAAAAAAAAAATATATTTATATTTTTTATTTTATATTTTTTTTATGTTGATTAAGTGTATAATATATGCTTTTAATAATATATTTTATTTTTATATAACTTATATTTATCTAAACAATAAAAAATATTAATATTGGATTATTTTACTTTATATATAATTTAATATAATATAAAAAAGTAAATAATTGTAAATAACTTATTTATTTAATTAATAGTTATTTATAAATAAATAAAATAAGTACTTTATTATGTTAAGATATTTATAATTTGTATAAAAAAGTTTTATATATATAAGGATTTTTAATTAATAATAATTTATAATTTTTTTTTAAATTTTATTAATTAATTTTTAAAATAATTTAATAATATATTATTTATTATTTAATTTATTATTAATTATTATTATATTTTTTATATATAATTTTATTTATTTAATAATATATATAGATTTTTTTTAAAAAACTTAAATAAATAGAATTAAAAAATAAATATAATATTAAAATTATTTTTAATATTTTTTAATTAGGAAATATTAGGCTTAAATATAATATTTTAATTAATTTGATTTTTGAAATAAATAAATAAAAAATATATATTAAATAATAATTTTATTGTAAGATTTATAAAAAAAAATTTTCTTATATAATTAATAGATAAGTTAATTTAATATTTCAAAATTATAATTATTAGATTATAAATAAAATTAACTTTTTAATTTAAATTAATTTTATATTTTATAAAAGGAATAAAATTTTAAATATAATAAAAATAAAATTTAGAATACATATTAATAATAATTTAAATAAATAAAAAATTAATATATATAAAAGATTTATATATATAATATATTAAAAATTTTAATAAAAAAATAATTAATATTATAAATAATATAAATTAAATTAAGATAATTAATATTTTTAAAATCCTAGAAAAATAAAATAATTTTAAAAGTATTAATTTAGAAAATAGTAAATTTTTAGGAAAGAAAAAAGAAATTTTTTCTTTTTTTTTAATTATTAAATTTTTTTAAATTAAATTAAAAAAATTTAAAGATTAATAAGAAATTATTATTAATAAAATTAATAAATAATTTAATTTTATTAAAAAATAGATAAATTTTTGAAAGATATCTTATATTAATAATTTAAATAAATTTAATAAAGTATTTAAAAAATTTAATTACTTTTTTTAATAATTTAATATTTATTTTTAATTTTAATTTAATAAATTTTTAAACAATAAAATTAAAATTCGTTTTATAAAAATATATTTTGATGATATTATTTTTTAAATTTATTTTATTTATTAAAATTATGTTAATATTAAATTTAAAGATAATTTTAATATGTAAATTATTAAAATTTTTATAAATTATAATATATTTATTATCTTCTTTTAATAATAATATAGTGAAGATGATAAAATTACTTACATATAATAATAAATTAAAAATATTAAATAAATTTATTTTATTTATAATTATTTTTAAAATTTAATTAATTTGTAATTTTTATTAAATAAAATAAAAATAATTTATATTATTAAGTATATAAAAGATTTAAATCTAAACTTTAATACTATATTTATATCTAAGAAAAAAAATAATAAAACTAAAAATTTAAATTTATAACTTATATATAAATATAATAATATATTATTAAAATTAATAATATTAATTTTAAAATTTGCATTTTTTAAAATAATAATAAAAAGTTTAAGAATCTAAATAATAATAATAATAAAGGAAAATTATAGAATAAAAACAATAACAATTAAAATAAAAATAATAAAAATTAAAAAAAAATTAAAAATAATAATTAAATTTTTAAATATATTTTTAAATTTATATTTATAAATTTTAATATTATTTAATATTAATATTCTTATAATTAACTTCTTAACAGATTAAAATCTAATATCTTAATTTATTAGAAATATAATAAAAAAAAATATATTTAAAATAAATATTTTAAAATATAATAATAATAATATAATTATTAATCTTAATTCCAGTAAAATTAAAATTTTCAAAATACTTTACAATAATTTTTATAATAATAAAATTTAAAAAAACTTTTTAAAAATATTATTATTAATATAATCTAATATATTTCTTCTAAAAAATAAATAAAGGAAATATAATAATAATTTTTAAAAATTTTTTATAAAACTTTTTTTTAAATATTTCAAAATATTTATATAGATATTTTTAAATCTTTGATTTAAAAAAAAGCTATTAAATTATAAATTAAACTAGAATAATTTTTTTTTAATTTATTTATAAAAAAAAAATATTATTAGATTTAATAAAATTTAATATATAAAATAAAATATATTTTTTACTATAAGATTTTTTTAAAATAATTTATTTAAATTTTTTGATATTATAAAATTTATTTTATATAAAATATTTAAAATAATCTTATTTTATAAAACTTTAAAATTTATTTATAAGTTATTATTAAATACTTATATATTAATATTGATAAATTTTTTTAAATAATTAATTTTTTAAATATATATAAATATTTTTCTATTTTTTTTGAATTTAAAAAAAAAATTATTAAACTCCTTTTTAATTTTAAATTTGAAAATTTTTTTATTTTTATATAAAAAGATTTTAAAAATTAAAAATATAAATTTTTATCTTTTAATAATAAATTTCTTTTATAAGAATAAATTTATTATTTTAATTGTAAGAAATTTATCTTTATTTAAAAAAAATATTATAATAAAATATATAAATATATAAATATTAAATATTTTAATTATTACTATATATTTATTATAAAATATATAAAATATAAATTTATATATTGTTATTAATAAATAAAACAAAAAAAATAATAAAAAGCTTTTTAATATATAAATATTAATTTATATAAAGAAATATATATTAAATATTTTAATTTTTATTATTAATCTATTATTTATCCCAATATTACTGAGATTTATAATATAAATAATTTTAAATTACTTTTGATTTATAAAAAATTTAATAATAAAATTAATAATTATTATTAATTATATTTTAAATATAATATTTAAAAAATTATTTATAAATATTTTAAAATATATAATAATTATAAATATTAATAGTAAGTTTATATAAGATATAACACCTTCATTTAAATAATTTATAAACTATAATTCTTTATTAAATATAAATATTAATATTATTTATATAAATTTATTTTTAAAATTTAGATTTAACTTAAAATATATTAAAATTTTTATTTTAAAAATAATATTTTTTTTAACTAATATTATTAATATTATTAATTCCAAGAAAATATTTATTAATATATTATTAAATATAATTAACCTATAATATATAAAAGTAAAATTATTAAAAAATTTATATTTTATTATTTTTATAAAAAATTTAAAAATATATTATTTTTTAATAAATTTTTAATTTATATTAATTATATTTTAAAATAGATTTAAAGAATAAGATATTTTTACTATATTAAAATTTATTAAAAAATAAAATAAGAAATTTATATTAATATTTTTTATAAATATTATAAATATAATTTATATTTTTAGATAAAATATAAAAAATATTATATAATATAATATTTAATAAATATAAAAAGATATTTTACAACTTGTAAATTTAATCTTTTATAAGAAAATTTTTATAAATATAAATTTAATTTTAATTATAATAATTTTTATTATAAAAAAGAAGTTTTAGAAAAATTTTATAAAAATTTAAATTAGATTAATCTTAGAATATAATATAATTTAAATAATTTAATTTAAATATTATAAAAATAGGATTAAAATTAATATTTAAATTAGAATATATTTAACTTTGTTTTATAAAATAATATTTTATTTTATTTGTTTATATTAATAGAATTTTAATTAATATATTATTTAATAATAATGTTAAAAAATTTTTTATTAATTTAAAAATAATAAAATATTTTAATTTTTTTATTATAAAATAATTTATATTTATTTTTATTATTATATTTAAAAAAAATCTTTTTAAAATTATTATTAAATAAATTATTTTTTTATTTTTTATTAATAGATATTTTAAATAAATTATAATTAATATTTTCAATATTTTTTACAATTTAGTTTTAAGATATTTATAGTTTTATAACCACAACTTTTTAATTAATTAATAAACTAAAATATTTAAATTTTTTTAATATTCCTATATATAATATAAAAAATAAAAATTTATTAATACTTTTTTAAAATTTAAAAAAAAATTTATTTTTATCTTATTTAACATATATCTAATAAAAAAATTAAAAATTAAATAAAAAATAAATTTTAATTTATTAAATATCTCCTTTTTAAAATTAAAAAATTATAATAAATTATTTAATTTAAAATACTTCTTTAGATTAATTATAAAAACTATATAGTTTTTAATATATTTTTAAAAAACATATTTTTATTAAAAGTTAACCAATTTATATATTATATTTTTTTTAAAAAAAATATTTAACCTAAATCTTTACTAATTTATACATACACTTAAAAAAAAATTAATATATTATATAAGTATAATAATAAAAATTTTTATAATAATTATATTTAATTTTTAAATTTTTTAATAAAATATTTTATTTTCTTTATTTTAAAACCTAAGAAAAAACTTTATATTTATATAAATTATTAAAATTTTAATAATATTATTATTAAAAATATAGGATTTTTATTCTTTATTAATAAATTTTTCAATTAACTTATAAAAATTAAAATATTTATAAAACTTAACATTATTAATATTTATTATAATATTTAAATTAATTTTAAAAAAAAATAAAAATAGTTTTTAAATATTAATATAAACTTTTTAAATATATAATTATATTTTTTAAATTAACTAATACTTTTACATCTTTTTAAATTTTTATAAATCATATTTTATAAGATTATATAGATGTTATTTATATAATTTACTTTAATAATATTTTTATTTTTAATAAAACATTAAAAAAATATAAATAATATATTAACTTTATATTTTTTATTTTTTAATAATATAAATTATATTATATATTAAAAAAATCCAAATTTATTATTATAAAATATAAATTTTTTAAAACCATAATTATATTTGATAAAATAAAAATAAATTTAAAAAAGATTTAAGTTATTTAAGAATAATTTTTTCTAAATAAAATTAAAAAAATATAATTATTTTTAAAATTATATAATTATTATTAATATTTTATTTAAAAATATAGTTTTATATTATTAGCTTTTACTAAACTTATTAAAAAATAAATTAAATTTAAAATAATATCTAAAAAAATTTAAGTTTTTAATACTTTTAAAATTATATTTATTTTTATTCTAATTTTTAAAATCTATAACCTAATTTTATTTATTAAAGTTAAAACTAATATCTTAATTATAACCTTTAAAATATATCTTTTATAATTATATTTTAATAAAATATAATACTTTATTATTTATATTTTTTATAAATTTAATATTACTTAATTATAATATATCATTTATAATAAAAAATTTATAATTATAGTAAAAATATATTATAAATAATAATCTTATTTTAAAATACAAAAACTTTTTATTATTCTTTCTAATCATAAAAACCTTATTTATTTCCTTATTATAAAAGAATTTAATAGATAGTAAATTTAATAATAAAAATTATTTTATAAATTTAATATAAAAATTATTCATTTTAAAAAAAAAAAAAATACTTTTATTAATATTATTAACTATTATACCAACTTTATAAAAGAAGTAGAACTAGATAAAAAAATTATTTTTAAAAAATAAAACTTTTATATTATTATTAATAAATCTTTTAATCTTATTATATATATTATAAAAGATATTTTTAAAAAAAATTTTATTAAAAATTATCAATAAAATACTATAATATATCAAATCTTTGAAAAATCTTTAAATCCTTTTTAATATTTTAAATTAAAAAATAAAATTATTTTTTTTTAAAATATTTTTTATATTTTTTTAAAAAATTTATAAAAAGAAATTATCTTTTAATATTATAATTTATTAATACATAAATATCTAGATATTAATAAAATTTAAAATCTTATTATCAAAACTTATTATTAATCTAAAATACATAAATATATTAAAAAATATATTAAAATATATAATATATATTATAAAAATAAATTTAATTAATATAAATTTTATAAAATATTTAAATTTTATAATATTCTTAATATATTTTTTAAAAAAGTTTTTTATAATTTTATTTAAAAAATACTGTAAATTTAAAATTTATTCATAAATTTTTTATATAATAAAATATTAATTATAATTTATAAATTTTCTAAAATAATTATTTTTATATTTTAAAATAATTAATAAGGAAATATAAAATTTTAATAAATTTACTAATAATATATTTTTTTTAAATATACAATCTAATAAAAATATATTTATAATTATAATATATTTTTTATTAATAAATCTTAGTAATTTTTAATAAACTAAATAAAAACCAAGCTTAATATTATTATTAAAATTTATTTATAAATTAATAAAACTTTTAAATAATTACTTTAAATTTTAAAAATTTATTTTAAAAATTTTTTAAATTATATATAAAATAATTAAATATTTTTATTATTTTTTATCAAATTTATATATAATATCTTTTAATATTTAATAATTAAAATAATATTATATAAAATTTTATATAATTAAATATTAAAAGTTTTTTTATCTTTAATTATATTTAAAGAATTTATATCCTAAATAAAAAAATATATAAAAAATATATAAAATTTTTATAATATTTTTAAAAAAGATTTATAATTTTTTTAAAAAAGAATAGTTTATTATTATAATTATAACTATATAAATATTTTTATTTTAAAAAAAGAAAATAAAGTATATCTATTTATTTAAAATTTAAAAATAAAATATTTTTATAAAAAACTTAAATATTAAAAATTTAATTTATATATAATTAAAAAGAAATTAAAAAAATATTAATATAAATTAAATATATCTAAATTTTTAAAGATTTATTAAATTTTTTATATTTCAATTTTAAAACTAATATCTTTTAATTTATAAAAAGATCTTAATATTAATAAAATTAAATTTAAAAATTATATTAAATATAAAGTTAATAAGATTTTAAATAGTCTAAATAAAAATAATAAATATTTAATATAATAATTTTTATTTTATAATTTAAAAGATAATTTTTACTAATTAAAAAAGAATATTTTATTTTAATTTATATAAATTTATTTTAAATAAACTTAAATTCCTATATAATAAAAAATTTTAAAATTAAGATAAAAGTGTAGATATTTTAAAAAAAACTAAAATTAAAAAAATAATTTATAATATTTCCTATTTATGTCACGACCTCACCATATGCGCTAACCAAATTAGGCAGTATGGCTTGGCATATCAAACACTAGTCTTTCTTACAGTCATTTATCTCTTAGAATAAATTAAGTCATAATTATTCAAAGCAGAAGAATATACTTTTATTTCTTAATTTATTTGTTTTTTAAATTAACTAAATGTGTGGCGTATGTTCTTAGTAATATATCCTATTTTTTATAATGTATGTTTATCCAAACAGCGGAAATCTATATTACTAAACCATCTTACTATATACAAAGTTTAATATAACACATTTATATAATCATTTGCGATCACTTCAATTGCCTAATTAATTAGTGATTACAAACAATTGGAACGATTACCCTTCTATATCAAAACATCTACAATTTGTATGGAAGAACTTTATATATATAAGATTTATTAATTAATAATAGTTTATGGTTTTCTTTTAAATTTTATCAATCAACTTTTAAAGCAATTTTAATAATATACTATTCACTACCCAATCTATTACCAGTTACTATTATATTTTCTACATACAATTCTATTTGTTTAATAACATACATAGATTTTTTTTGAGAGATTTAAATAAATAAAATTAAAAAATAAGTATAATACTAGAACTATTCTTAACATTTCCTAATTAAAAAATATTGGGCCTAGATATAATATTTTAACCAATCTAACTTTTAAAGTAAATAAATAAGAGATATATGTTAAATAATAATCTTACTATAAAACTTATAAAAGAGAATCTTCCTATATAATTAATAAATAAGTCAATTTAATATTTTAAAATTATAATTATTAGATTATAAGTAAAATTAACTTTTTAGTTTAAATTAACTTTATACTTTATAAAAAAAATAAAATTTTAAGTATAATAAAAATAAAATTTAAAATATACATTAATAATAATTTAAGTAAACAAAAAACTAAAATAATTAAAAAACTTACATATACAATATATAAAAAATTTTAATAAAGAAATATTTGATATTATAGATAATATAAGTACCAATATTAAAAGTAATAATAAACCTTTAAAAAAATTAGGTAATAATAATTTGTTTCTTTTTTTATTAATTATAAAATTTTTGTTAGCATAAATTAAAACTTTTAATATAAAATAAAAAATACTTAAAATAAAAATAAAAAGATTCTTTAAAAAAATCTAAAAATAGATGGGCAAAGAATTTAATAAAGAATTTATTAAAATATTTAAAATTAAAGATCTTAATAAATTTAATAAAATCTTTAAAAAACTTAATTATTTCTTTTAATAATTCTATATTTATTTTATTTTTTAAATAAAATAATTTTTAAATAATATAATTAAAATCCTTTTTATAAAAATATATTTTAATAGTATTATTTTATAAACCTATTTTATTTATTAAAATTATATTAATATTAAAATTAATAATAACTTTAACCCCTAAATATTTAAAACTTTTAATAATTATAATGCCTTTATTATTTTTTTTAGATAATAATATAATAAAAATAACAAAATCACTTACATACAATAATAAATTAATAACATCAAATAAACTTATTTTACTTACAATTATTTCTAAGATTTTAACTAATTTATAATCCTTATTAAATAAAATAAAGATAACTTATATTATTGAGTATACAAAGAACTCAAGCTTAAACTTTAATATTACATCTACACCTAAAAAAAAAAAATAATAAAACTAAAAACTTAAATCTATAACTTGTATACAAATACAATAATACATTATTAAGATTAACAATATTAATTTCAAAATTTGTGTCTTTTAAAATAATAATAAAAAATCTAAAAGTCAAAATAATAATAATAATAAAAAAAAATTATAAAATAAAAATAATAATAATTAAAATAAAAATAATAAAAATTAGAAAAAGAATAAAAATAATGATTCAATTTTTAAATATACCTTTGGATTAGTATTTATGGACTTTAATATTACTTAATATAAATATCTTTATAATTAACTTCTTAAAAGATTAAAATTTAATACTTTAATTTACTAAAATTATAATAAAGAAGGATATACCCAAAACAGATATTTTAATTCACAATAATAATGTAATTATCAACTTTGATTTCAGTAAAACCGAAATTTTTGAAATACTTCACAACAACAACTTCCATGATAATAAAATTTAGAAAAACTTTCTAAGAGTGTTAATGTTAATATGATCCAACATATTCCTTCTAAAGAACAAATAGAGGAAGTGTAATAATAATTTTTAAAAGCTTTATATAAAACCTTTTTTTAAATATCCAAAAATATTTATATGAATACTTTTGAATTTTTAATTTAAGGAAAAATTATTAAATTATAGATTAAATAAAAACAATCTTTTTCTAATCTACTTATTAAAGAAAAATATTATTAAATCTAATAAAATTTAATGTATAATATAGAATATATTTTTTACTATAAAACTTCCTTAAAACAATTTATTTAAATTTATTAATATTATAAAATTTACTTTACACAAGATGTTTAAATCAACTTCACTTTATGAAATCCCAAAATTTATTTATAAACTACTATTAAATACTTATACATTAATGCTAATAAGTTTATTTAAAAAATTAACTTCTTAGACATATATAAATATTTCCCTATTTTCTCCAAATCTAAAAAAGAAGTTATCAACTTTTCTTTTGATTTAAAATTTAAAAATTTCTTCGTTTTTACATAAAAAAACCTTAAAAATTAGAAATATAAACCTTTATCTTTTAACAATAAAAAACCCTTTTTACAAAAATAAGTTTATTACTTAAACTATAAAAAACCAATTTTTATTTAAAAAGAATATTATAATAAAATATATAAATATATAAACATTAAATATTTTAATTATTATTATATATTTACTACAAAATATATAAGATATAAACTTATACATTATTACCAATAAATAAAATAAAAAGAATAACAAAAAGCTCTTTAATACACAAATACCAATTTATACAAAAAAATATATACTAAATATTTCAATTTTTATTATTAATCTATTATTTATCCTAACACTACTAAAATTTATAATATAAATAATTTTAAATTACCTTTAATTTATAAAGAATTTAACAATAAAATTAATAATTATTATTAATTATGCTTTAAGTATAAAGCTTAAAGAATTATCTACAGACACTTTAAAATATATAATAATTGTGGATACTAATAATAAATTTATATAAAATATAACATTTTTATTTAAATAATTAACAAATTATAATTCTTTATTAAATATAAATATTAATATTGTTTTTAATATTTTACTTTTAAAATTTAAATTTAACTTAAAACTTATTAAGATTACTATTTTAATATTAATATTCTACCAAAACAATTTTATCAATTATATTATTTCTAAAAAAACACTTACTAATTTATTATCAAAAAAAACTACCCTTATATTCACAAAAATATTACTTGTTACAAATCAAAAAAATATATACATTATTAACAAAATGCTAGGTACTTATTCTTCAATAAACTTCCATTTTATAAAAATTATATTTATATCTAAATTTAATAAATAGTATATCCTTACTGCTTAAAAATTTATAATAACATAACTTTTAGAAAACCTTTTATTATTATATACTACTCTCAATACGACAACACTATAAACTTCTAAAAAAATCTTAAATTTTATTATAAAACATAACACCTGAATTAATTTTATAATCCAAATAAACTACTAGTTATCTAAATTTCTAAAAACATTTTTTTATAAGAAGACTTTTATAAATACAATTTTAATTTTGACCATAGTAATTTCTACTACAAAAGAAAGATTCTAGAAGAATTTTATAAAAATTTAAACTAAATCAACTTCAAGATACAATATAATTTAAATAATTTAATTTAAATATTATAAAAACAAAACCAAAATTAATACCTAAACTAAAATATATTCAACTCCATTTTATAAAACAACATCTTATTTTACTTGCTTATATCAACGGAACCCTAATCAATACACTATTTAATAATAATACTAAAAACTCTTTTATTAATTTAAAAATAATAAAACACTTTAACCTTTTTATTATAAAATAATCTATATTTATCTTTATTACTGCATTTAAAAGAGATCCTTTTGGAACTATCACTAAACAAGCTACCTTTTTATTTTTTATTAATAAATATTTTAAATAAATTATAATTAATATTTTCGATATCCTTTATAACTTAATCCTAAAATACCCATAATTTTACAACCACAATCTTTTAATTAATTAATAGGTTGGAATATTTGAATTTTTTTAATATTTCTACATACAATATAAAAAATGAAAACCTATCAATATTCCTTCTAAATTTGGAAAAGAAGTTCACCTCTACTTTATTTAATATATATCTAATAAGGAAATTAGAAATTAAATAAAAAATAAACTTTAATTTATTAAATACTTCTTTATTAAAATTAAAAAATTATAACAAATTACTTAATCCAAGATATTTCTTTAGATTAATTACAAGAATTATATAGTCTTTGATATACTATTCAAAAATATACCTTTATTAAAAATTAATTAATTTATATATTATATCCTTTTTAAAGAAGGCACTTAATTTAAATTCTTACTTATCTACGTATATATTTAAAAAGAAACTAATACATTATGAAAATATATTAATAAAAATTTTTGTAATAAATATATTTAATTTTTAAATTTTTTAATAAGATACCCTATTCTTTTTATCTTAAAATTTAATAAAAAATTTTAAATTTATATAAATTATTAAAGCTTTAATGATATTATTATTAAAAATATTAGATTTTTACTTCTTATTAATAAATTTTTTAACTAATTTGTAGAAACTAAAATATTTATAAAACTTAATATTATTAATATTTATTATAATATCTAAATAAATCTTAAAAAAAAAATAAAAAATAATTTTTAAATACTGATATAAATTTTTTAAATATATGATTATATTTTTTAGGTTAACTAATACTTTTACATTTTTTTAAGTTTTTATAAATTATATTCTACAAAAATATATAGATATTATTTATGTGGTTTATTTTGATGATATCTTTATTTTTAATAGAATATTAAAAGAATATAAATAATATATTAATTTTATATTCTTTATCCTTTAATAATATAATTTATATTATATATTAGAAAAATCTAAATTTACTATTATAAAATATAAATTCTTTAAAACTATAATAATACCTAATAGAATAAAAATAAACTTAAAGAAGGTTTAAGTTATTTAAAAATAATTTCTTTTAAATAAAATTAA
The DNA here is from genome assembly GCA_036872735.1 of Orbilia javanica. Taxonomy (NCBI): domain Eukaryota; kingdom Fungi; phylum Ascomycota; class Orbiliomycetes; order Orbiliales; family Orbiliaceae; genus Orbilia; species Orbilia javanica. The sequence goes on along the minus strand of JAVHNR010000004.1, from coordinate 1,691,979 downwards.
AAAAATATAATTATTTTTAGGATTGTGTAATTATTATTAATAATTTATTTGAAAATATAGTTTTATATTATTTACTTTTATTAAATTTATTAAAAAATAAATTAAGTTTAAAATAATATTTAAAAGAATTTAAATTTTTAATATTCTTAAAATTATATTTATTTTTACTTTAATTTTTAAAATATATAATCTAACTTTACTTATTAAAGTTAAGACTAATATTTTAATTATAACTTTTGAAGTATGTTTTTTATAACTATATTTTAATAAAATATAATATTTTATTGCCTATATCTTTTATAAATTTAATATTATATAATTACAATATGTTATTTATAATAAAAAATTTATAATTATAATAAAAGTATATTATAAATAACGATTTTACTTTAAGATAAAAGAATTTTTCATTATTTTTTCTAATTATAAGAACTTTATTTATTTTTTAATTATAAAAAAATTTAGTAAATGGTAAGTTTGATGGTAGGAATTATTTTATAAATTTAATATAAAGATTATTTATTTTAAAAAAAAAGAAAATGTTTTTATTAATATTATTAATTATTATATTGATTTTATGAAAAAAATAAAACTAAACAAAAAAATTATTTTTAAATTTTAAAATTTCTATATTATTATTAATAAATCTTTTAATTTTATTATATATATTATGAAAGATATTTTTAAAGAAAAATTTATTAAAAGTTATTAATAAGATGTTATAGCATACTAAATTTTTAAAAAATCTTTAAATTTTCCTTAGTATTTTAAATTAAAAGATAAAATCATTTTTTTTTAAAATATTTTCTATGTTTTTTTAAAAGATTTATAAAAAGAAGTTATTTTTTAATATTATAATTTATTAATATATAAATATTTAAATATTAATAAAATTTAAAATTTTATTTTTAAAATTTATTACTAGCCTAAAATACATAAATATATTAAAAACTATATTAAAATATATAATATATATTATAGAAATAAATTTAACTAATATAAGCCTTATAAAACACTTAAACCTCATAATATTTTTAATATACCTTTTAAAAAAGTTTTTTATAATTTTATTTAAAAAATGCTATAAACTTAAAATTTATTAATAAATTTCTTATATAATAAGATATTAATTATAATTTGTAAATTTTTTAAAATAATTATTTTTATACTTTAAAATAATTAATAAAGAAATATAGAATTTTAATAAATTTATTATTAATATATTTTTTTTAAATATAAAATCTAATAAAAATATATTTATAATTATAATATATTTTTTACTAGCAAATATTAATAATCCCTAATAAATTAAATAAGAATTAAATTTAATATTATTACTAAAGTTTACCTATAAATTAATAAAATTTCTGAATGGTTAATTTAAACTTTAGAAATTTACTTTAAAAATTTTTTAAATTATGTATAGAATAATTAAATATTTTTGTTGTTTTTTATTAAATTTATATATAATACTTTCTAGTATTTGATAATTAAAATAGTATTTTATAAAGTCTTATATAATTAAATATTAAAAGCCTTTTTGTTTTTAATTATACTTAAAGAACTTGTGCCCTAAATAGAAGAACATATAAAAAATATGTAAAATCTTTATAGTATTTTTAGAAAAAATCTACAATTCTCTCAAAAAAAAATAACTTATTATTATAATTATAACTATATGGATACTCCTATTTTTAAAAAAAAAAAAAATATATATTTATTTGCTTAAAATCTAAAAATAAAATGCTTTTATAAAAAACTTAAATATCAAAAATTTAGCTTATATATAATTAAGAAAAAATTAGGAAAATATTAATATAAATTAAATATACTTAAACTTTTAAAAATTTACTAAACTTTTTATATTTCAATTTTAAAACCAGTACTTTCTAATCTACAAAAAGACTTAAATATTAATAAAATTAAATTTAAAAACTATATTAAATATAAAATTAATAAGATTTTTAATAGTTTAAATAAGAATAATAAGTATTTAATATAATAATCTCTATTTTATAGTTTAAAAGATAACTCTTAATAATTAAAAGAAAATATTTCACTTTAACTTATATAAATTTATTTTAGACAAGTTTAGGCCTTTGTATAACAAAAAGTTTCAAAACTAAGAAAAAAGTATAAACGTTTTAAAAAAAATTAAAGTTAAAAAAACAATCTATAATATTCTTTGCTTATACTTATCCTTATAAATACCCTTTATTATACATATATATTGTTAAGTATTAGTGATATATTTCATTTTAATATTCTTTTTTTGTCTTTAAATTTTGTAATATCTCTTCTAAAATAATCTTATATATTAGCTGTATATTATATATGCTTAGTTATAAAGCACGAATTCATTTCTTTAACTAACAAATATTAAAAGTTAGAGACTTTGTAAATGTAAGAAAATCAACTCAACAAAGTATATTTATTTTATATTAAGTTAATATTAAAAATATAAAAAAAAAAATTAAATAAAAAAAAAATTTTCCTAAACAAATACTTTTTTAAATAGAATTTTTTACTGAATTATAGAAAATTCAATATTAATTAATAATAATTAAGTCATATTATTATTAAAATAATAATTTACTAATTTTTTAATAATATTTTTTACCACTTTTATTTTTTTTTCTAAATCTAGTGCGAAACTTTTTGTTATATTTTCCTTATATAAATTTTATTTTTTATAAATAAGACTTTTTTGATATTTTTTAAAAATTATTATAACTTTTTTTTAATAATATTTCAATTCTAATGCAATTTTCTAGAATTTTTTTAGTAAATTTAAAAGTTTAAGTTAATTTTTTATAATTAATTGTTAATTTTTTTTAATATATTTTTGAATTTTTTTGAATTTAATAGAAGTTTTTTTGAGTTTTTGAAGCTTCTAATCTTTAATCTTAGAAATTCTTTTAATTAAAAAAATTAGTAAGAAATTTATAAAAAGATATTAAATATTACTTATATAAAATGGTATTATAATTTTATCTTCCATACTTTACATATATTAAGTATTTTGTATTTTTTTTTATTATGATATAAAAATACTTGTTTTGAATATAATAATTATAAACTTTAATTGTTGTAATTTCTTTTTTTTTAAATTGTTTTATAAGTTTTATTTTATACTATTTCAATTATAATCTCCTATTTAAATTTTTAAAAAGTTTTGAAATTTAATTTTAATTCATATTATAAATATATTATTTAATTTGTATATTATAAAAAAAAAAAGAATGTTTATTAGTTTAAATTTTAATTTTATTTTGATAACTAAATTTTATTATTTTATAACTATTTTGCTTATATAATTTATTTTTTATAAAATGTAATTTCTTTATATTTTATTTTTTATATAATATATTTTCTTTATATAACAAAATTTTTATAAATTTATTTTTATATATTTATTTTTTTATATAAAATTTTATTTTGTAAAAATTTTTTTTATATAATTTTGTTTTTTAAAGAAAATCCTGTATGGGATAGGAAATTTCTTTTGGGATTTCATTTGTTTATAAGAAAATCTTGTATATGAAATTCCTTACTAGTAATTTCTTATATAAAAAAAGAAAATAGTATCACAACTTTACTATATATGCTAATTAAATTAAGTAGTATGATTTAGTATATCAAACACTAATCTTTTTTATAATTATTTATCTTTTAGAATAAATTAAGTCATAATTATTTAAAATAAGAGAATATACTTTTATTTCTTAACTTATTTGCTTTTTAAATTAATTAAATGTGTGGTGCACACTCTTAATAACACATCCTGTTTTTTATAACGCATATTTATTTAAACAGCAGAAATCTATATTACTAAATTATTTTACTATATGTAAGGTTTAATATAATATATTTATATAATTGCTTGTAATTACTTTAATCACTTAATTAATCAGTGATTATAAGCAATTAAAATAATTATCCTCTTATACTAAAATATCTACAATTTATATAGAAAAACTTTATATATATAAAATCTATTAATTAATAGTAATTTATAATTTCTTTTTAAACTTTATCAGTTAATTTTTAAAATAATTCTAATAATATATTATTTATTATTCAATTTATTACTAGTTATTGTTATACTTTCTACATATAATTCTATTTATTCAATAATATATATAGATCTCCTTTAAGAAACTTAAGTGAATAGAGTTAAGAAATAAGCATAGTGCTAGAGCTGTTCTTGGCATTTCCTAATTGGGAAATACCGGGCCCAGGTGTAACAATTTATATTTATTTTTATAAATATTTTTTATTATATATATATATTATTAGATATTAATAATATACTTTATTTTAATATTTCTCTTTTATCTTTAAATTTTATAATATTTTCCTTAAAATATTTCTATATGTTAATTATATATTATATATGTTTAATTATAAAGTATAAATTTATTTCTTTAATTAATAAATATTAAAAATTAAAGATTTTATGAATGTAAGAAAATTAATTTAATAAAATATATTTATTTTATATTAAATTAATATTAAAAATAAAAAAAAAAAAAATTAAATAAAAAAAAAATCTTTTTAAATAAATACTTTTTTAAATAAAATTTCCTATTAAATTATGAAAAATTTAATATTTATTAATAATAATTAAATTATATTATTATTAAAATAATAATTTATTAGTTTTTTAATAATATTTTTTATTATTTTTATTTTTTTTCTAGAATTTGGTATGAAATTTTTTATTAAATTTTTTTTATATATTTTTTATTTTTTATAAATAAAATTTTTTTAGTATTTTTTAAAAATTACTATTATCTTCTTTTAATAATATTTTAATTTTAATATAATTTTTTAGAATTTTTTAAATAAATTTAAAAATTTAAGTTAATTTTTCATAATTAATGTAACGAAGCTCTCCCAGCATAATGAACTCCAAGCAAAAATCCAGTTGGCTGGAAGAGCCTTCAAAATAACTATAGGAAATATTTAGGTAATATTGTGGTTGGAAGAAAAATTATATAATATAATATAAATTGTAGACCTAGAATAAAAAAGTATTTAAATTTAGACTTTAGAATTTATAGACCTAGATTAATAGTGTTATTTTAGTATATATGGTAGAGAACTTGTTTAGGCCTTTGCTTTATATAGACTTTTGAATTACCAAGAAATAACTTTTGTTTAGTTTAATATTTTATATATTTAAATATTTAATTTAGATTTATTTTTTGTTTAGTTTAATATTTTATATATTTGAATGTCTAGTTTAGATTTATTTTTTATTTAGTTTAATATTGAATTTTTGTATGTTTATTTTGTTATCTTATTTTTTGTTTAATTTACTTTATTATTTTTTTTATTATTTGTTTATTTAAACTATTATGTTTGTTGTTATGTATTTAGAAATTAAGTAATAATTTAAATATTAATCTATATATACACTAATGTATCCTTGCCTTGTGATATTTATATATTATTTTGATATCTTGACTAGTATATATGATTTCTTATATTTTATTACTTTATAACTTTATTAACTTAATATCTAAATGTCTATTAAAGGCAAAAGATCCAACAATAAAAATATTAAAGGAGAAAACATTATGATCACCTTTTCCAAATTCACCATTAAATAAATTAAGGTTATGATGGCAGTTTTTAAATATTTCAAAAATAATATACTAATAATACTACCTGCAACTACTTTTAATATTAAATTTCCAGATTTAGACTCTTTTAATAATATAAGGCTATATGAATTCTATAACTTCTTAATTTAATTTAATAATAAATATGAAGAAGAAACTATTAAATTTACCATTTACAAAAGGAAAATTATATATGTTGTTAGTTTTTTAAAAAGTAACCTGGTAGAACTAGTATTTAATGAGTATGATGTAGATGATTGAGAATGGAATTGGAATATTTATGCTGATTTTACTATTTGGCTTGAAAAGGCCTTTGGGGATTTTGATTTTATTAGAATAATAAAAAAAGAATTTAAAAATTTTAGATAAATTAACAAACTTTTCTTTTTATACTTTATGGAATTTAAATATCTAATAAAACATTTAAATTATGATGATACTGCTTAGATTACTTATTTATGATATGAATTATATATAGAAATAAAAGAACTTCTAATCACATAAGATATCTTTTTTGAAGATTTTAATAATTTTATAGTTTTGTGCTAAAAATTAAATAATAACTAACAAACCTTAAATATTAAAAAGAAATTTTATAATATAATAAATAAAGAAGTATTTAAGAAAAATATTTTTATTTTTGTATTAAAAATTTTAATAAAGAATAATTAATAAACTTAGGAAAATAATTACTTTAAACCAGGATTAATGAATTAGTTTATTGGAAATATCAGAAAATAATTAATTTAAAAAGAGAAAGACAAACAATAAGCTTAAAAACTCTACTTATACTATAGAAAAAAAAAACATTTTATAAATAACTATCCTAATAAAAAGAACTAAAAAAGATAAAGTAAATAGATCTTTTATAATTCTTATTTAATTAAAAACCAAAATATTTAAGGTTTTATTTATAAAGAATTACAAAACATACTTAATTTTGCTTTAGAGTATTAACACCAAAATACCTCCAATAAAACATTAAAAAAAGAATAAACTTAACTATAAATTATAATACACAAAAAAATAGGAAAACATTTATTATTTTAAGAAATTTATAATTTTAAAAAATCTTTCAAATTTTTTTTATATACCATAATCCTTTTTTTTATTTAAATTTTAAAGAAATTAACACCCTATTTAAACTATACACTAAAATCCCTATTACTTTATACCTTTATCTTTAGAAACCTATCAACACATTAATATATTTAAATAGTGGTGATATTAAAATACATATAAATCATAAATTTACAATTAAAAATAATTTTCTACTTTATTTTAAGAAAATTTTTAAATTTATAAAATATTTCAACAGAAATAAAGAATTAATTAAAGAAATAATTCAATTTAAAATAAAAATTTAAAATTATAAAGAAATTATTAATATTAACATTATTAACATTATTAAATTATTAAATTTTAGAAAACCATAACATAAAAAACATAACATTTAAATCAATTAAAAAACTAATTAAATTTATTTAAATTATACATCCAAAATTATAATTGTTAGTACAAAAGTATTTAAAAAAACCATAAAATAAAGATCAATTTTTATTATTTATAATTTAAAAAAGAAATGGAAATAAATTATTTTTGTAGATAATAAAATCAAAGTAATTAAGTTAGTAAAACTCCTTAATAAATTTTAAAATCTCATGAAAATATTTTTTTAAAAAAAAAAAAGAGATATTTTGTTACTACAATAAAGGGAAGATATAAAAATCCTTACACTACTAAATATTTAATTAATATAGAAATTAATAAAGCTAATAAACAAAAAATATTTTAAAGTATTTAAAATATAAATAAATAAGAATATAATCAAAAAGTTTATTTAAAAATCTAACAATTTATAAAAAGCATCTATTTTCTTCATCCTTAAGAAAGATAAAGGACTATAATTCTACATCAATTGAAGAAAATTTAATACTATCATTATTAAAGATTGATGTTTATTACCAAAAATCAATAAAACCTTGGATTAATTAAAAAAAGTTAGGTACTTTATCCATTTAAATATCTACAATATTTATAATTATATTAAAATAATAGAAAAAGATAAAGAAAAAATAACATTCCAAATAAAATACAAATATTTTAAATTTTAAATAGTATATTTTAAATTAATTAATATTTCAATAATTTTTTAAATATACATCAATAAAATATTACAACCCTTTTTAAATAAATTCTATATAATCTACCTAGATAACATCTACATATATAATAATTTAAAAAAAAAATATATCTAATACATTAAAAAAATTATTAAAGTTTTATAAAAAATAGAACTATATATTAAGTTTTTTAAATATAAATTTTTTACTAAAAAAACTAAGTTCCTAGGATATATCATAAATAGCGATAATATTAGAATAAATCCTATCAAAATCTAAGATATACTTAATTAAAAGAAATTAAAGACAATTAAAAATGTTTAATCTTTTTTAAAATTCACAAACTTTTACAAACAATTTATTAAAAATTATGCAAAGATAACCAAACTATTTTATAATTTGATTAAAAAAGAAAGAATATTTTATTAAAAAAAATTAAAAAAAAAATCTTTTTAAATTTTTTAATAAGTTTTTATAATAAAGCTAATTCTTAAGCATTAAAACCTAATTTTAGAAATAAAAGTAAAAACAAATGTTTTGGATTATGTATATACTGCAATATTCTTTTAGAAATATAAGGATAAATTATAATATTTTATTACTTATAAATTAAAAAAGATAATTTTAGTGGAGTATAATTATAACATTTATAATAAAGAATTTTTATTTATTATTTAAATATTTAAGGAATAAGATTGATATCTTATAAGCGTGTATATCCAAGTTTACATTTTAATAGATTATAAGAATTTAAAATACTTTATAATTAAATAATATTTAAAACAAAGATAAATAAAATAGATAAAATATTTATCTCAATATAATTTTAAAATATACTTTATTTCAAAAAAAATTAATACCAAAACTAATATATTAACTAAAAGGTTAAAAGATTTTCTTTAAAAAAGAAAAAATAAATGTATTAAAAATTGAATTTAAATACTTTTACTACTTGAAAAAATCTAATAAATTAGTGCTATAACAATATAAAAAGAATGGAAGGCAGCCATTTTAAAGGATTTTTATATACAAGATATTATGAAAACCTTTAAGAAAGGGGGTAGACAATACCCCAAAGTTGAAATATCAGAAATAAAAAAATAGCAAAGAGAACTATACTATAATAAAAGAAAAATAATACCAGATAATAAGAAGATTTATGAAAGAATTTTAAAATAATATTATAACCATCCCATAGCAGGATATCTAAGAAGAATAAAAATACTAGAGTTAATTTAAAAATATTATACATGGGTTGGTGTATAAAAAGACGTTAACTATTATATAAATAACTACCATATATGTAGATATATTAAAGCTCCTAAAAATATACTTTAAAGATTATTATAATTATTTTAAACTATAGAAAAAAATTAGTAAAATATTTCTTTTAATCTAATCACCAGGTTACTAAAATTTAAAGGATATAACACAATCCTGATTATTATAGATAGACTCTTTAAAATGATATATTTAATTTTAACTTTTAAAAAATTTAATGTAAAAGAATTTATTAAAATATTCCTTAAAAATATATAAAAACTTTACAAACTACTTAAGAAAATTATATTAAATAAAGGAAAAAACTTCCTAGATAAATTCTAAAATGAAGTTAATAATTAATTGAAAATCTACTACCAATTTAATACTACATACCACCTTTAAATTAATAAATAGATAAAACATATCAATTCTATTATAAAACAATATTTTAAAGCTTATATCAACTATTAATAAAACAACTAAATCAAATAATTACTTCTAACTAAATACTTATATAATAATAAAATATTAGATACTACTGGAATTTCTTTATTTACTACAAACTACAAATAAAATCTAATTATATTTAAATTTCAAGAATTTAATAAACCCACCAAAAATTAGGAAACTACAGAATTTATTTAATAAATATTAAAGTTACAAAAAAACTTTTAAGCAGAAATCAACTATACCATATAAATTTAATAAAAATAAGTAAATAAATGAAGATAACCTATACCTGTGTATAAAAAAAAAGATTATGTTTAGTTAAACATACAAAATATTAAAACAATATATCTTTATCTTAAACTATTTAATAAATTAAAAGGTCCATTTCAAATCTTTAAATCCATTAAAAAATAAATATATAAATTAAAACTTCCCTCTTTTATAAAAATTTATTTAATATTCTATACTAATTTACTTTATCTAACACTAAAAAACATATTTATTAGCTAAAATTATAAAAAAAAACCTCTACTAATTACTATTGATGATAAAAAAAAATATAAAATTAAAAAAATTTTAAACTTATAAATCCATTATTATAAGCTTTAATATTTCATTTAGTAAAAGGGCTAAAATAAATCTACTTAGTAACCTATATTTAATATTATTCATGTTTAGGAACTGTTTAATAAATTTTATTAATTTTATTCTAATTAATCTAGTCTTCTTGCCTGATATAGCAGACCTTATACTTTTATTTCTATATTAATTTGAAGAATTAAGTGAATTAATCAATATCTTCCAATACCCTAATCTAAATTAAAATATTTTTTTAGTGTTAGATTTTCTTGATACACAGATATTAGAATTTAAATATATTAGCTTATATTATAAAATCATATAGTTATAATTTGAATTAACTGAAACTAGATAAAATACTATTTTAAAAATTTTTTCTATATTTTGAAATAAAGAATAATCCAAGTTTAACAGAGATAAAAAATTTGTTTGTATAAAAGCCTAACCTTTTAATAAAATTATAACTTTAATTAATAATATTTAATTAGAGAAGAATAAAATAAGGGAAACCTCTGAGAATAATTACAAAAAATCAATTTTATGCAACCAAAACCAGAAACTAGCAGACTTAGAGAAATCAAAAATTTAAAATCTAGAATCAAAAAATTTAGAAGAAATCAGAAATTTATAGACATAGCTATTTAGAGGAATTCTTCATAAGAGCAGTTATTAAAGATTTATACCACCTAAAATCAGTAAGTGATACCACTGCAACAAAGAACCTACCACTATTTTAGATATTAGATTAGAATATCAATAGGATGTTGATACTAAGGGAAGGGATTATGTAACAAAGCTTTCCCAACATAATAAATTCCAAGCAAAAATCCAGTTAGCCAGAAGAGCCTTTAGAATGATTATAAGAAATATCCAAGCAATACTGTAGTTAAAAAAAAAACCATATGACATAACACAAATTGCAGACCTAAAATAAAGAAGTATTTAGATCCAGATTTTAAAACTCATAAACCTAGATTAATAATATTATTTTAGTATATATGGTAAAGAGTTTGTTTAGACTTTTGTTTTACATAGACTTTTAAATTACCAAAAAATAATTTCTATCTAATTTAATACCCTATATATCCAAATATTTAATTTAAACTTATCTCCTATTTAGTTTAATATTTTATATATCCAAATATTTAGTTTAGATTTATTTTTTATCCAGTTTAATATTAAATCTTTGCATGTTTATTTTGTTATCTTATTTCTTATCCAGTTTACTTTGTTATTTTTTTTATTATTTATCTATTTAAACTGCTATATTCACTATCATATATTTAGAAACCAAGCAACAATTTAAGTATTAATCTATATATATATTAGTGTATCTTTGCCTTATGACATTTGTGTATTACTTTGATATCTTGACTAGTATATACGATTTCTTACAATTAATTATTAATTTTATTCAATACATTTCTAAATCTTTTTAAATTTAACAAAAGTTTTTTTAAATTTCTAAAATTTTTAATTTTTAATTTTAAAAATCCTTTTAATTTTAGGAAGTTAGTAAAAATTTATAAATAAAAATATTAAATATTATTTATATAAAATAGTATTATAACTTTATTTTTTTTGCTTTATATACATTAAATATTTCATATTTTTTTCTAATATAATATAAGAATAATTATTTTAAATATAATAATTACAAATTATAATTATTTTTAATTTCTTATTTTTAATTTTTATTATAAATTTAATTTTATATTATTTTAATTATAATTTCTTGTTTAAATTTTTAAAAAATTTTGAAATTTAATTTTGATTTATATTATAAATATATTATTTAATTTATATATCATAAGAGAAAGAAGAATATTTATTAATTTAAATTTTAATTTTATTTTATTAATAAAATCCTATTATTTTATAAATATTTTATTTATATAATCTACTTTTTATAAAATATAACTTTTTTATGTTTTATTTTTTATATAATATATTTTTCTTATATAATAGAATTTTTATTAATTTATTCTTATATATTTATTTTATTATATAAGATTTTTTTTTATAAAAATTTCTTTTATATAAATTTATTTTTTAAAAAAAATCTTATATAATATAAAATTCTTTTTTCAAAATTTAATTTATTTATAAAAAAATTTTATATATAAAATTTTTTATTAATAATTTTTTATATAAAAAAAAAAAATAATATTACAACTTTACCATATATACTAATTAAATTAAATGATATAATTTAATATATTAAATATTTTTATTTTTAAAATTATTAATATTATAATAATTTAAAAGAAAAAAATATATTTATATTTTTTATTTTATATTTTCTTTATATTAATTAAGTATGTGGTATATATTTTTAATAATATATTTTATTTTTATATAATTTATGTTTATTTGAATAATGGAAAATATTAATATTGGATTATTTTACTTTATATATAATTTAATATAATATAAAAAATAAATAATTATAAATAACTTATTTACCTAATTAATAACTATTTATAAATAAGTAAAATAAATATTTTACTATACTAAAATATTTACAATTTATATAAAAGAATTTCATATATATAAGAACCTTTAATTAATAGTAATTTATAATTTTTTTTTTAAATTTTATTGATTAATTTTTAAAGTAATTTAATAGTATATTGTTTATTACTTAATTTATTATTAGTTATTATTATATTTTTTATATATAATTTTATTTGTTTAATAATATATATAGATTTTTTTTAAAAAACTTGAACAAATAGAGTTAAGAAACAAGCATAGTGCTAAAACTGTTCTTGGCATTTCTTAATTGGGAAATACCGGGCCCAGGTGTAACATTTTTTTAATTATATTTATTAATAAAACTATTATTATACTATATTAAGAAATAAATTTTTAATAAAAATTTATAAATTCTAAAAAATATTACAATTACTTTATTTTTATTAAAACTTATTAATCTTTAATAACTTTTATTTTCTTTTTTTTTATTAAAATATTACAAATTAATATATTAAAATTTAAAAAGTTTACTTTTTTCTTATAAAAAGTATATTTTTTAAATTTTATAAATAAAAATATTTTTTTTAATTTTTTTAAAACCTACTTAATATATCTACAATATTTTTTAAAATTCTTCAAAAAAACCAATATATTATCTATATAAATTATTACAAAAACTCCCTTAAAATTTCATAAGATTTTGTTGATTAATGTTTAAAAAGAAGCTAAAATATTAATTAATCTAAATAATATAATTAAATATTTAAAAAGATTATATAAAATTTTAAAAGTTATTTTTTATTTATTTTCTTTAATAATTTTAATAAGATTATAAATTTTTCTTAAATTTAATTTAATAAATATTATAATATATTAAAACATATTAATTAGTTTATTTATTCTAAGCAATAAATATTAATTTTTAATAATTATATTATTTAATTTTTAATAATTTATATATAATTTTAATTCACTTCTTTTTTTCTTAATAAAAAGGACTAGAGTATCAATAAAAAATAAAGAAAATTAAATAAATTTTTTAATTTTTATTTTTTTTAAATATTATTTAAAAATTTAATTTTTTTTTATAAAAAGTTTGTATATAAAATTGAATAGTAGAATTTAATTTAATTCAAAAAAAATTAAGTAATTTTATTTCTAATATTTTAATAATTTATTAATTTTTTTTTATTTAAATAAGTTTTTAAAATCATTATAATCTTTTAATATTTTTTAAAACAAAATTAACATTATTAAAAATATTTATAATATTTTTATTAATTCTAAAGTTTTAATATCTTCTTTTAATTTTATATTAAAGTTTTTTATAAATATTATACTTATTATAACAATAATAATTAATTTTATTTAATAAAAGATAATTTATTTTATTAATTAATTAATCTTAAAATTATATTTTTATAATTAATTTAATTTTAAAATAATATTAAATAATTTTATATTAATAATATTAAAGATAATACTTTTAATATAATCTTTTATAAATATAATTATTAATTTAGTTATATTTATTACTTCTTGAGAAAAAATAATAATACTATCTATAAATTCTAATTATATTAATTTTTTAAATTATATTACAAGTATTTACCTTATTTTAATAAGCTTTAAAACTATAAAATAAAAAAATATTTTATTATCTATTAAAACCTTTATTTTAATTTTTTAATTATTTTATCTTAATTATATAATTAATATGAAGTAATTTAATATACTTTAAAGAAAAAATTTATTATTTATAATAATTATAATAAGCTTTAATAATTAATATATATTTTTATTTTGAAATAATTAAGTTTTTATTATTTTTAAGTTTTTTTTTCTTTTTTTTTTTTTTTATTATATTTTCTCAATTTTTGTTAATATTTTTTAGAGTTATTTAGCTTAAATTTATAATCTATAACTTAATAATCTTATATTTTATAATTAAAGTAAAAATTATTTTTAATTTTTTTAAATTATTCTATTTTATTTATATATTTTATATAATTTACTTGTATTATATTAAAATTATTTATTATAATATAAGTTAAAATTTCATAAAATAATATTATTATAAAAGATTAATTATATCCACTTTAAGTTTTTTATTAATAATTATTTAAAAATTTTTTATACTTTAATACTTATTATATTAGAATATTTAATTTTTTAAATTAATTTGTCTCAATACTTTATGTATATAAAAATATTTATTAAATTTATAATATTAAATTTTTAAAGTATAATAATATAAATATTTTTTTAGTTTATTTAGGTAGTTAATTAATTAAAATAAAAAATTAAATAATATATTTAAGATTTTTTTTAATTTTTTATTTAATTTTAAGGATTTTTTTTATAGTTTATTCTTTTTTGTTAAAAATGTCTTAGTGAATTGTTATAATTTAAATAAAATTATTTTATATTATAAGTTTTTAAGATTTTAGGTTTTTTTTATTTTTTATTTTTATTAAGGTTTGTTTTTTTATGAAAAGCTTTGCTTAATTATTAATTAATTTTTTAAATTATAATAATATATAATTTATTTATTTTTAATCTATATTAAAAAAAATTTTATTAATTTTAAAAAATAATTTTATTTAATATAAAAAGTTTTAAAATATTTAATTTCTTTTTTTAAAAATATTTAGTAATTTATATAGTTTAGTATAATATCCTATAAAAAACAATTAATTAATTTAATTTAAAAAATTTTAAAAAAATATTAAATTTATTAATTCTTTTTCTTTTGTTTTAAGTTTTATTATTAATTTATTAATTTAAGTTAAAATATTTATAAATTAATTTTAGAAATATTAAAGTAAAAATTTTCAAAAATTATTATACCTTAATATATAATTTTATAATTATAATTTAATATTAAATTTTATTTATAACATTATAATTAACTTAATCTAATAAATTTAAAAAGTTATATTCTAATTAAATTAATATATCAAATAAGGAATTTATTTTAATAAAATTTAATAAGATATAAATTATAATAAATTATAAATAAATAAATAATTAAATAAAATATAAGATTATATGTGTATAAGCTTTTTATAAATACTTAAGATATAATATAATATATTTTAGGTAGTAGAATATATTTAGATTATCTAATACTAATTCTTTTATTATTAAAATTAAATTATTTATAAATAAATTAATTATATACAATATAAAACATTACAATAAATCATTAAATATATTATAAATAATTATGGATTACTATAATACCTTAAACATAATATCACAATTCAAATTTTAGACTTCTTAATTAGACAAATTATAAGTTATCGTGTAGTGTTTTTACTATACGCCATATTCAGTGGTCAGAAAGAACGTCTTCTGACAATTCCATTTTTATTACTAGTTTAATTAGACTTAAAAAAGGTTTTTTGCTTTTTTAATATACCCCTTTTTCTTTTAATATAAATAATTGCAAATTCTAATAAATTCTTTGATTTGTAATTTCTTTATAATCATTATTTTATAACAATAACGCTTAAAAAATTAGATTCTCCTAATTAAACTCTTTCATTTAATATAGTTTTATTTGCTTTTAGATACTCCATTCCAAAGTTATAGGGGTCGTTTTTTCCGAAGTTCGATTTTTTTTTTAAATATAAAAAATAAAATAATAATATAAAAGATTTTAAAAAATAATTATTTTATATAAAAAAAACTTTTAAAAATAGAAAAATATTATAAAATATTCTTAAAATAATAATATAATAATTATTAATATAAATATATTAAAATTAATTACAATAATAATATTAAATATAAAATTTATATATTAGATTATAAAGCCTATACACATAATTATAAAATATATAACATTCAAAAGAAATTATACAAATATATTAAAATTAAATATATTTTATATAAGAGAAATCATTTTACCAACCAATATAAAAAAATAAAAAAAAAAAAAAAAAAAATTTTAAAAAAAATTAATATAATAAAAAAATTAAAAATTTACTAACATAACTACAATACATCAATTAATATAATGCAAGAGATACTAGATTTTATAATAAAAAATAATATTAATATTATTTGTTTATAAAAACCATAGTTCTTAAAAAAAGAAAAAATAATAATTTTATATTTTGGATTTAATTTAATTTATTTAAATTTAAATAAAGATAAAAGGCTATAAATAATCATATTTATTTTAAAAAAAATTATTTTTTAAAATTATAAATAGAATAAATTTAATAAATAATAAAAATTATTAAATTTTAAATTTTATATCTAAAATATATAGGATTTTTAAAATTATTAATATTTATAATGAAAAATAATAAATTTTGGAAAAAAAAAGATTATATATAATAAAAAGACTAATTAATGGAATAATTTAAAATTATAATAATAAATATATACTATTAAAAAACTTAAATTTTTATAATTTTTTATAAAAATTTAAATTGTTCTAAGGAATTAAGATTGAAAGAAATAATAGAATTAATAAAAAAAAAAAAATCTATATATATTAAATGATTTAGAAGTTTTTATATATTACTTTTAAAGGAAAAACATTAGTAGAATATTAATAATTGACTTAATACTAGTGCCCGACTGACAAGGAGGGTTGAGTTGAACTCCCGCAAAGAAAAAAATTTTGCCTATAGTAACCTGCAAAAAATATATTATTTTTAACAAACTTAGAAATTTTCAACTAATTATTATTATATAAATTAGTATGAAAATTTCAAATCTTAATATGCTTAATAGTAGTTAATTAATCTAACTATCTAGCCTAACTACCTACCATACTTATTACCCAGCCTAACTAGTTATCTAACTACATATCTACCGCCTAGTATAACTGTATACCTACTATCCAGCCTAGCTAGCTACTTAGCTACATGCCTACCAACTAACATAGCCGCGTGCCTACCACCTAGCTAACTAGCCTAGCTACTTACCTAGCAGTATGTTTACTATCTAGCCTAGTTATCTACCATGTTTATTACCTAATTTAATTAATTACTTAGCAGCATACCTACCACCTAACCTAGCTACCTACAATATTTACCACCCAGCTTAGCTAGCTATCTAGCTACATATCTACCAATTAGTATAACCACATACCCACCACCTAGCTAATTAGTCTAACTACTTACCTAACAGTATGCCTACTGCCTAACCTAGCTATCTATCTAGCTATATGCTTAACTATATACCTACCGCCTACCTAGCATACCTACCATCTAATTTACTTATATATTCAATTAAAATATAATAGTAAGAATAGGAAGCGGCCGCTTCCTACCTAACTAAGTTAATAGGCAGTGGTTAGCTAGGCACACAGCTAGATAAATAACTAGACTAGACGGTAGGCATACTACTAGGTAGGTAGTTAGGCTAGTTAGTTAGGTGGTAGGCACGCAGCTATACTAGTCGGTAGGCATGTAGCTAAATAACTAGCTAGACTAGGTGGTAGGCATCGTAAATAGCTAGGCTAGGTGGTAGTTAACTAGGCGATAAACATGTAGATAAACATATACCTAAGCTAGGTAAGCACCTAGCTAGGTCAATCAATCGGGTTTACACGCTGCGAAGCAGCCGTCTAGTTATAAGCTTAATAATTAATTTTATTAAAAATTAGAAAATAAAAAAAGATGTAGATTCTGGATTAGATTATAAGATTATCTTTTTTTGTTTATTTAAATAAAATAATATGGTAGATATATTATTATTTATTAATAAATATAATTAAAAAAAAAATTATTAAAATTGGATAATAATCTAAATATTAATAATTTTTAAAATAATTTATTATTTTTTAAAAATTAAAATAAGAGAGTTATAAAAGAAAAATTGGAAGAAGTAGTAAATTTATTTTAAAAAAATCTAATTAAGATAATAGAAATGTTTACATTCAAATTAATAATTATATTAAAATTAAAAATATGATGGAATGAATAAATGGATTAAAAAAAAAAAGAAATACTATAAGAAAAAAGATTTTAGAAAAATAATAAAATACAAAAAAATTAAAAAAAAATAAAAAAAAAATATATATATTTATTTTTTTAAAATTCAAAAAACAAAAGAAAATTTCTAAAAAAACTATTTTAAAAATGTTAAAAAAAAAAAAATATTTAATATATTAAAATATATTAAATTAAAAAAAATATAAAAAATACTTAATATTAATTATAAAAGTATAATAATATTAAATTTTTAAAAAAAAGCAGAAATATTAAAAAAAATATTATTTTTAAAATTTTCTAATTTTTAAGCTTATAAAAAGAATAATACTAAATTAAATAAAATAATTAAATAAAAAAAAATTAAAAATAAAAAAATAAAAAAAACTATATTCACTTCTAACTCCAAAAAAACATTAAATTTAAATAAAATAAATTTTCTATATTTCAAAGAAATATATAAAATAATTCCAAAAAATTTAATAATTTATTTAATAAATTATTAAATTATAATTATTATTTTATATATTTTAAAAAAGTAATAAAAATAATATTATTAAAATTAAATAAATTAAATTATAAAATTCCTAAAATTTATAAAATAATAAGTTTATTAAATTATTTAAAAAAAATATTAAAAAAAATAATAATTAAAAAAATAGTTTTTATATTAAAAATTAATTAAATCTTTTATTTAAAATAAATAAAAGATAAAAAACAAAGATTTGTAATTAATATAATATTTTTATTAATTAATAATATAAAAAATGTTAAATTTAAAAAGTTAATTACTTTTATACTATTTTTAAACATTAAAAAAACTTTTAATAATATATTAAAAATAAAATTAATTAAAATAATGGAGAATATAAAATTATTAATTCAATTATTAAATTAAATAAATAGCTTTATATCAAATTAATTTATTAAATTTATATTTAATAAATAAATAAAAAAATTAAATTTAATAAAAATTAAAATATTTTAAAGTTTATCTATATTTTTAATTTTTTTTTATTATTATATTTAATATTATTATTTATAAAAATTAAGAAAAAATATTTATTTATTAAAATATTTTCTTATATAAATAATATAATATTAGTAGTATAAAATATAAAAATTAAAAAAAATATAATAGAATTAAAAAAAATATTAAAAATAATTTTTGTATAAATTGGAAAAAATATAATAATATTTAATAATATTAAATTAAAATTAATTTATTTTAATTTTAGATTTAAGAAAAAAAATATAGTAATTTTATTAAATAAATTAAAAATTAAATTATTTAAAAATATTAAATAATTAAAAAATTTTTTTAATATAAAATTAAATTTTAAATATTATATTAAAAATAAAATTATAATAGTACAACATATATTTAATTATATATAAAATTTAATTAATTTAGAAAAAAGGTTAAATATAAAAATTTTAATATAATTATATAAAAGTTATATTTGTTTAATTTCTAATTTTGGAGCTAAAATTTGGTAAAAAAATTAAAAATCATTAATTAAAAAATTTAAGAATTTTTAAAATAAAATGATTAAAAAAATAATAAAAGCTTTTAAAATAATTTTAATTAATTTAATAGAAATTAAGGTTATTATTTTATTAATAGAAATTAAGGTTATTATTTTATTAATAAAAATTAGACTAAATAAAATATAAAGAAAATATATATTAAAAATTTTATATTTAAATAAAAATTATTTAATTAAAATAAAAGCACTAAATTTTTTTTTGAACATTTTTTAGAAGAATTAGAAGAAGAAAGTTTTAAATATTAAAAATAAAATGAAAATAAAAAAAAATAAAAAATATAAAATTATATTAAAATTTATTTTATTTAAAATTAATTTTCTAATAAATTTATTTATTAAAATAAAAAAAATTAATTTAAAATTAGAATTATTATAATTTAAAACTAATATTAATTTTTATATAAATAAAAATAATAAAAAACTAAAAATAAAAATACATAAAAAGAAAAAAAAAATTAAACTTTAAAAAAAGATTAATAATTTATTCTAATAAATTCTTTTTAGAAAAAAATAATATTAAATTTATAAAAGTTGGAGAATATGAAAAAATAAATAATAAATCTATTTTTAAAATATTTAAAAACCTAAAAAAAAAAATAAAAATGTATAATATAAAACTTATTATAATTTAGAAATGTTTAAAATAGATATTAATAATAATAAAAAATAATTTAAATATTAAAGAAATCTATTTATTTTCAAACAACTAATTTATAATAAAAAAATTAAAATCTTTAAAAATAAATTTAGAATAAAAGATAATTTCTAAAATTTAATTTCTATATAAAAAACTATATTTTAATAATATAGAAATATATATAAAATAATTTTTTAATTATATAAAAATAAAAAAAAATAAAAAAATAAATTACTTAGTTAAAAAAACTACAAAAATTTAAATAAAAAACTCTTTTATCTTTTATTCTTTTTTAAAAAGGAATATAAAGATACAAAGTTTTATAAAATAAAAAGAAAAATAAAAAGAAAACAAAAAAAAACCAAATTATTTTAATTATTTTAAATTAAAAAAAAAATAAAATATTGTCAAAAAGTAAAATTAAAATTAATTTTGTAATAATATAATTAAGAATTAGTTATGGCTATTTTAATAGTTATTTAGTTAATATATTAAAAAATGTATTAAATAAAAATTATAATTGTAGCCAAAATCAACAAAATTTTAAATATTTTTTATTATATTATAAAAAATATAAAAAAGAAAAAGAATTTTTTTAAAAAAAAAATAGATAAATTTATAAATTTATATTTTTTACTATTTATTAGTAAAAAACTAAATTATGTGATAAAATTTATAAAAAAGACTGGAATTACTGCTAATAGAAGTAATAAAAAAGAAAAAATAAAATTAAAAATAGGATGGAGTAACTTAGAAAAATAATTAGTAAATTATTAAATTAATTTATTAATTTAATTAATTAAATAATTAAAAGAAAAATAAACATTTTAATTATTAATTTTAAAAAAAAACTATTAAAGCAGGTAAAAAACACCAAAATGGTATTAACAACTCTTTTAAAAGAAATAAGGAAGAGATAATATATATAGGGGAAAAAAGATTTTGAAAATAATAAGAAAATAATAAATTTGGGATAAAAACCTTAAACATAACACTAATATCTAAAATTAACTAAATTAATAATAATTAACTAATTAAAGTAAATTAGCTAAAAAAACTAAGAATTCATTTTATTTCATTTGTTAATACTTTTAGAAGATGCGCTACATTTAGATTTTCTCTTCTGTCTGCCATAAGCTCTGAGCTTGTAAGCGTGTATAATACATAATAATAATAATAATAATAAAAAATCTTTATATATAAAATATTATAAAAATTTTTAAAAAAAGGGGTAAATAATATTTTAAGATTAAAATATTAAAAATAAAAGAATAATAAAGAGAATTATATTATAATAAAAAAAAAAAATATTTAATAATAAGAAAATTTATAAAAAAATTTTAGAATAATATTATAATTATTTTATAATAAAATACTTAAAAAAAATAAAAATATTAAAATTAATTTAAAAATATTATATATAAATTAATATATAAAAAAATATTAATTATTATATAAATAATTATTATATTTATAAATATATTAAAGTTTTTAAAAATATATTTTAAAAATCATTATAATTATTTTAAATTATAAAAAAAAAATTGGTAAAATATTTTTTTTAATTTAATTATTAAATTATTAAAATCTAAAAAATATAATATAATTTTAATTATTATAAATAAATTTTTTAAAATAATATATTTAATCTTAACCTTTAAAAAATTTAATATAAAAAAATTTACTAAAATATTTCTAAAAAATATATAAAAACTTTACAAATTATTTAAAAAAATTATATTAAATAAAAAAAAAAACTTTTTAAATAAATTTTAAAATAAAATTAATAATTAATTAAAAATTTATTACTAATCTAATACTATATACTACTTTTAAACTAATACATAAATAAAACGTATTAATTTTATTATAAAATAATATTTTAAAGTTTATGTTAATTATTAATAAGATAATTAAATTAAATAATTATTTTTAATTAAATATTTATATAATAATAAAATATTAAATATTATTGGAATTTCTTTATTTATTATAAATTACAGATAGAATTTAATTATATTTAAATTTTAAAAATTTAATAAGCTTATTAAAAATTAAAAAACTATAAAATTTATTTAATAAATATTAAAATTATAAAAAAACTTTTAAATAAAAATTAATTATATTATATAAATTTAATAAAAATAAATAAATAAATAAAAACAACTTATATTTATATATAAAGAGGGAGATTATATTTAATTAAAATATAAAATATTAAAATAATATACTTTTATTTTAAATTATTTAATAAAATAAAAAATTTATTTTAAATTCTTAAGTTTATTAGAAAATAAATATATAAATTAAAGTTTTTTTTTTTTATAAAAATTTATTTAATATTTTATATTAATTTACTTTATTTAATATTAGAAAATGTATTTTCTAATTAAAATTATAAAAAAAGGCCTCTATTAATTATTATTAATAATAAAAAAATATAAAATTAAAAAATTCTAAATTTATAAATTTATTATCATAAACTTTAATATCTTATTTAATAAAAAAACTAAAATAAATTTATTTAATAATTTATATTTAATATTATTTATATTTAAAAATTATTTAATAAATTTTATTAATTTTATTTTAACTAACTTAATTTTTCTGATTAATATAGTAAATCTTACACTTTTATTTTTATATTAGTTTAAAAAATTAAGTAAATTAATTAATATTTTTTAATATTTTAATTTAAATTAAGATATTTTTTTAATATTAAATTTTCTTAATATATAAATATTAAAATCTAAATATATTAATTTATATTATAAAATTATATAATTATAACTTAAATTAATTAAAATTAAATAAAATATTACTTTAAAATTTTTTTTTATATTTTGAAATAAAGAATACTTTGAACTTATTAGAGATAAAAAATTTATTTATATAATAAATTAATTTTTTAATAAAATTATAATTTTAGTTAATAATATTTAATTAAAAAAAAATAATAAAATAAATTTTTTTTTTAAAAATAATTATAAAAAATTGGTTTTATATAATTAAAATTAAGAATTAGTAAACTTAAAAAAATTAAAAATCTAGAATTTAAAATTAAAAAATTTCAAAAAAACTAAAAATTTATAGATATAACTATTTAAAAAAATCCTTTATAAAAATAATTATTAAAAATTTATATTATTTAAAATTAACAAATAATACTATTGTAATAAAAAATTTATTATTATTTTAAATATTAGATTAGGATATTGATAAAATATTAATGTTAAAAAAAAATTATATAATAAAATTTCTTAATATAATAAATTTTAAGTAGAAATTTAATTGGTTGGAGGAACTTTTAAAATAATTATAAAAAATATTTAGGTAATATTATAATTAAAAGAAAAATTATATAATATAATATAAATTATAGATTTAAAATAAGAAAATATCTAGATTTAAACTTTAAAATTTATAAATTTAAATTAATAATATTATTTAATATATATAGTAAAAAATTTATTTAAATTTTTATTTTATATAAACTTCTAAACTATTAAAAAATAACTTCTATTTAATTTAATATTTTATATATTTAAATATCTAATTCAAATTTATTTTTTATTTAATTTATTTTATTATTTCCTTTATTATTTATTTATTTAAACTACTGTATTTACTATTATATATTTAAAAACCAAACAATAATTTAAGTATTAATCTATATATATACTAGTGTTTTTTTGCCTTGTGATATTTGTGTATTACCTTGATATCTTGACTAGTACATACGATTTATTACAATTATTATTAACTATTTTATTACAATAGTATGGGTTAGTCTAAAAATTAGTTGTTGGGTGTGGTTCTGGTGGAATTACTACTTGCTTATTGGAATGGCTGCTGCTAAGTGCAGTTTTTATGGAATTATTGCTTGTTAGCTGTTAAGCTGCTCCGGCTTACAAGTACGGGTTAGCTACTAAAATGGCTGCTGCTAAATATGGTCCTTATAGAATCACTGCCTACTGGCTATTAAATAGTTGTATGTTGCTAGGTGTAGCCCTCGTGGAACTACTGCCTGCTGGCTGCTACTAAATGGCTGCTGCACTGGCACATAAACACAAACTAGCTTAATAGCTTATAGCTGTTATTTCTGGACGTTTTTCATACTCTTGTACCAGAGGATATTATAAAAGCCAGTAGTAGCTGTTAAAGCACAGGTAGCAGCCAGTAACCCTAAAAAACAGTTTATAATTACCTTCTGACTACTCTCTGGCACAGTCTTATGTACTAAAGAATTGTACTTATAAAATAATATATTAAAATATTATATAAACGCTATATAAATACTATATAAACGTATTAAAAAGGCTTATATATAAGAACATATACAGCGTGGTTTAAACCTAGGGTTTACATACAAGACCACATGTAATATATTTTCATAGAGGTAAATCGTACTGATAACATATAAGAGTTACAAACCACTGCACTAAAAGGCAGTAATTCATAATTAGGGGTACACTGAGAATACCGTATATATAGTACTGATTTTGTGCACTTACAATTTTAGATTTATAATTTATATTATATTGTATAGTTTTTCTTCTAATTATAATATTGTTTGGATATTTCCTATAATCATTCTGAAAGCTCCTCCAGCTGACTGGATTTCTGCTTGGAGTTTATTATACTGGAAGAGCTTCGTTACAATTCCCTTCAAATATACAAGAATATACTGACCTACATATCTTCCACAGGAATAGACGTTCTGCTAGGAATTAACAATAAGTTTTTATTTTGTTTATCTTATTTATTTTATTATCTAATGGGTAAAATAAAGTGCAATAGAATTATATCTTTTTCCTGATGTATTTTTCATAAAATAACTGGCTATTTCTTAAAAGTTAACAAGCTACTTTCACAAAATCATCCTTTCCTATTTTATTAACTTAATCTAAATTTAATACCTATTCTGTTTATTTTGATAGTCTTTATTAGTGTCCTCCTTCCTAAGTTGTGTTAGCCTGAACTGTTAAAAATTAGGGAATATTTGGGATAGGTGTAATAGGATTACAATAAAAGTGTTGTAAGACTATTTCAAAAACCCCTCAAAAGACGATCCACTGCCCTTACGGTAATTAGGTTGCAGCCTTGCGATTGGAGTCTGGTAGAGGAAGCCTTTGGTAGCCCATGTAATTTGGGTCCGGTGAGCAGTTAAGACCAGCCCAAACCGAACCATGCAATTAGTTTCACCATACAGCCCTACTCCAGCACAAGAATGGTATTCGGTTGCTATCATACGTAACAGCCCTGGCCTTATAGATCTTACGCCGGGTTGTACTTCCTGATGAAACACAACCTTGCAAGGGCATGATAATTTGATCGGGATCCGAGCAATGGCTGTATTTGTATTTAACCGTAACCATACGTGTAAATTTTGTGATTGAGTATATGGTACGAAGTATGTTTATGACATTTACTATCATGGTATCGCTACCATATCCCTATAGATCTACCAAATTTTTTTTTTCTGCAAATTTAAGATAATACCTATTTCCTAATCCCCACTTGATTCTATCATATCATATCATACTACAACGCGACATATGCATGGTTTATAGCTAAGATGAGAGCTATACGTAGAAGGTATACCGTTGGAATATCTATGTCCCGACAGTATTTATGACAAACAACCCAAGAAGGCTAAAATTTGTGAAATGCCAAGTTTTATCAGTCAATTTACCACGGCTTTGTTGCTGCTGCTGCTGCTATGGCATTATTTTTCACCTTGGGCAATAGTTGTCCAAAGACGCGAATACTCGAACAAAAGTTCAAACATCACTACAGGAGATGAGGTTTCAACATCAAAAAATCCTGTAGAGATTTCTCAAAAACCTAGCCAAGGGAGAGATGAGATTGAGCAAAGGCTAGGGAGTCTCGAAGAAGCGTTTTTGAAAAATGTCAAAGCCGGGTCGACCACTCCGAATATTTCCCGCGACGATGCGATAAGAATGATTTACGACGTAGAAAAAAAGGAGGATTGGCTAGATTTGATAGAAAGGCAAGATGACCATGTAAGCTCTTACTGCCCTAATATACCTTTGTGATGTTTGACACCGACATATAACTATAGGGCCTCATGGCTTTGACAAAGACCGCGCAACGATATATATACGAAAAACAACATCCATCAAACTGTGGATCTCAAAGATATCTTATTCTCAACAAATTCCCTGGGGATGATGCTTTTGGACTAGGGGCTATAGTGCAACGGATTTCCGACTATCTCTCTGTCGCAATACAAACAGATAGCATTCTGCTCTATGCAACCGATACACCCCCAGGAGAACACTTCCTTTCGGAGGATGGAACTGCTCCCTGTGGGAGATCCTTCGACTGTTTATTCCAAGAACTGAGTAATTGCTCAAGTAAAGCCCAAAAAGGTATGAATAGCAACACTCAGAGTACATTTTCCGACAGGCAGCTAGATCTAGACGTGGAAGCATTCCTGGCGAAACACAAACATCCAATCCCACTCGTATTTGAAGAGGCACTAAAGAAGCTACAGCCGGATATAACTGGAGAAATGTTGAAATATTGGTGGAGAGCGCAAGCAGCAGCATATATTATGAGGTTCAACAGTAATACTTCTAGGAGGCTTAAGCAATTCCGGCTCGGCGAAAATACGCGACAGCTTGGAATACAATGGGATATAAATGGGGACCCAAAAGAGGTTAATGTTCCATTTCCTATTCCTGAGGGCACCATAAGTATGCATGTGAGACATGGGGATAAAGGGTAAGAGCCTTTGACGACAGTTCTGATTTAATAACGAGTCTTGTTAACTTGATAATAGATCTGAAATGCGCCTTGTACCATTTAACGATTATGTTGTCCGTGCAGAAAAGTATAGCGCTGAGAATCCGCTTGGAAGTTGGAAAAGAGCCTTTCTCTCGACGGAAGATCCAAACGTCATCGAGCAAATGAAGACAATGGCGCGGATAACGCCCTTTACGTATAGTGGGAGCAATTCAAGGTGGACATGGTATTGGACTGACATTCCAAGTATGATCCCCCACCCCAGGAGCTGGGAACAGACTCTGATACTACAAAGGGCTTAACACAGGTCCCGAGACGCAACTCAAAGAATTCGGCAATAGAACAGATTTAACGATAAAGTGGGTGTTACAGCTGGTAATGGCGATTGAATGTGATGTATTTGTTGGAACAAGAGGAGTAGGTCCCCTCGGGTTGTTGCTTTCGCAATCAGAGTTTTCACCTTGTATCACATCACGGCTGATACTTGGCGAGGATTAAGTCTGGGTGGAACCGACTTATAGATTCATTGCGCTGTGTTTGGCTGGCTTCTTGCAAACAGCCGTTTCTCGAAGTGGGTTTCGAAAATGACTGGGTACGTTGAATTAATTGCTTTATATACAACACCGTTCTCTTGGGGATTCTTATTGATGAATTGCTCTAGATTGGGTATGGCCCATAGTTCAGTGCAGTGGGCTCTCCGCATTAGTTACGTGTGTCAGTTTTCCCACGTGCTAATCGTAGCCACGTTCTTGGACGGTGCAAGGGAACATTATTTAAAATAATTCCTGTCAGCGGCCTGATTTATCAGCAGCTGTTTACATACATGGTGATGGGATTGGCCAACCAGCTTACCTACTGGCCTAAAATATAGCATCAACTCGTCAGCTTAGTTTATATAGCGAACCGGTTGTTTCAAATTTGCAAAAAAAAGCTGGCCATACTGTGTGAAGTGAGTGATGTAAGTTGCGAATCGAATAGATGAAATTTGCCAGCGCCCAAAATTTAGCCCTTGCTAATTAAGTGTGCTGGCAAACAATTGAATCCCTGTATGGATAAGACAAGTAGAATGGTATTTGGAAAGTAACTCATAGTTTATTTTGATTTGAACGGTATTGAAATTATCACATTTTCCCGCAGCAAAGTAGGCACATATTTAGTGTTGGGTATATTGTTTAGAAATTGGAAATCTTTGCTTTGATTGATGAATGGTTTTTGGGAGATTTATAGCCGCGCAGCCCTCTGCGACCAAAGACCACAACAAAATATCGTTTTTTCTAATGGTAGTCAAAAACCCAATAATAATTAATATTTATTAGAAAAAGCATGAGACCAGAATGTAGATACTTTGTATATATACCTACTTAGGTATATACCTAGGGGCTTAAGTATTGATAAAAAAGGGTTTCGTGAAGTTATTGTCGAATCTTCTTAAATCGGCTGTTTATAAAGTGGCTAAAAAGCCCGCCAAGATCCCAAATTGAGCTCTACGGATAATGGGTCCCTCTTGGCGCTGTACTCCATTCATTCTTTCCTACTGTAATATACCTAATGCAGTGGTTACTTAGGTACCTAACCGGCTAGCTAGAGCGAGGGAGGTGCCATAGGTGTTGCGATGTTTCTTACCTCGGCTCGTCGTTAGACCACCTTTTCATTGCCAGGTATAAAAATACAGCTACGCCCTATTAAAAAAAAAAAAAAAAAAAAAAAAACAACGACCTAATCCATTGAAAAAAATTGTCAAGCCTAGGTGTAGAGCTCAAAGCAATGGAACGGTTCACAACCAAGCTAGCACTCACGGCGGCGGCAACGGTATTAGCCGCCTATTTCATCTTACCATGGGCACTTAAGTACCCGGTTCTTCTAGGGAGGACTCGAATTTGGGAACCGGATCCCCAGTTCGCTAACCTACGTGAAACCTGTGTATCGTTACATCCAGACCAGCTTCGCGGCTGCGAGAAATTTAAGATAGTTGGCGATACCCTTTTTGCCGCCTGCGTTTCCGATTGGGGGTCGCGAAGGAAATGGTTCCCGCCAATGGGCGACTTTGATATGTCGCCTGGAGATGAGGGCGTCATTCGTGATAGCCTCTATATGGTTGATCTCAAGGTTTGTTCGATATTAGCCTGGTCATTCCTATAGCCGATACCATCGAATTGGTTTATTCAGGACTAAAACTTCGATTCTAGACCAAGAAATTGACACTGTTATCAATGCCGGATTTCCCGAGAAACATTGATTTTTGTGTGCACGGTAAATATGCATATATCTTAAATGGCATAAATGAGCGCGTAGTTTTGAAAGTACATATATATTTAAGACCCATACTGATTGCTGTATCTTCTTTTATTTACCACGGGTCCTCAAAGGCATGGATATCGTGGAAATAGAGCCCGGAGCCTTCTCAATATATATGGTAAATCACCGAAGGGACGCATCGGTGGTCGAAAAATTTAGTTACAAGTCGGGAAGCGAAATAGTTGTACACGCGGCAACATACAACGGTATATAAATATCACGCTTCGCCATCGGTTCTAATCGCACTGCTAACGGCTGTCCCATTCTTTTTTCACTCTCTTGCTTAATAAAAAAGGCGTGCAACAAGGCCTTGTCAATCCAAACGATATTTTTGCTGTCTCGCCATTTGGTTCGAGTAGCCCGGCAGAAAATGAATTTTTTGTGACAAACGACCATTACTTCCGTTCATCAAAATTTGGGAGGGCGCTTGAGACCTATCTCAGACTACCCACTGGCTCCGTATACTACCATTCGACGTCAACGGGGTTTCGTAGGGTGCTGGGAGGGCTATCAAATGCGAATGGTATGTCAAACCCTTCCCACGGCAGTCTGAATAGTCATAAACAATATGTTTGACTTTTGCTCTGTGCAGGTATTGTTGGATTCCACCGCAGTCAGTTTGATTCCACACATGTTCTAGCCAACATGGTTTTCGTGGCGTCAATATTGGAGGGAGTTGTGATGGCATACCGATATATCCCGGGAAAAGTCGCCGAAAACGGTGGGTTTGTTAAACTCAGGGAATTTAATTTTGATTTTGTAATGGACAACCTTGCAATAAGCCAGGACGGCAAATGGCTCTACCTTACTGGGCACGGAGAGCCGGCGAACCTTGGCTGGCATTGGAGATCGCCGGATGAAGTCCCATCGGCATCCGTGTCGTATCGCATGTCTCTGGCTGAACTTGGATCATACTTCGGAACTAAGGGGGAGATGGGCGAGTCGAGGGTAGAAAAGATCGTAGTTGATAGAATGGGATTGATAGGGAATGCCTCTACCACAGCGGTGGGGGACGATATGCTTAACAAGTATTGGATCAGTGGATTGACATTCCGTGGTAAGGACTCGAGATTATGATACTAGTGGTGGCAAGGCGCTAACTAGGAATGCTTAGGAATTATGGAGTGCAGCTTGTACACCGGCAGTCCGCACGAAGAGGATGAGAAAGAGGAAGAAGACTAGTTATAGCAGTGGAGGCGCGAAACCAATCCCAAACATATCTCATGCCCGACCGCAAGTCGGGGTCTTATAATAATTTATTAGTTTTCTCTCCCTAAAATGGCCAAAATCTATTATAGAATCCTATAAAATGGCTAGAGTTTTATACTGGTACCTCAGGAGACACCATTGGCATTGGCCTTAGCATAAAAGAGCTGGCCGACATCTAGGGCAGAGTCATAGTCGGGCTCCCTTCTGCCCACAGCAGCGTCAGGTTCTACGGTTGGCTGTTGGATACTGCGGCTATACCCTCTTTCTAGGAAATTCTATTAAAACAACCTTCAAGGATCTGAACACGCGGGCAAGGTACTTTGAATCAATAATGAACCTTAGGATCTCAAGGCCATGTTGGAGTGATCAAACTGTGGTTTCGAATATAGTAACAAAAAGGGGATTTGCAAGAACTTATTCCGGGCCAGTCAACACAATCATGCCTATAACATCTTACCCGATTCGATCCTAGAATCTCCAGCGCAGCATCGTATACGTATATACGACGAGACTAAATTTCCGTGCGGGTACTAGAATCATTGGCTCTAGTAATATTGGGTAAACCTGGGGCCGGGGCTCGGGAAACCAAAGCTGGGGTTGGAGTCCACGTTTCGGTAGCCTGAGAATAAACACCATCTCTAGTACATAGCGACATGGGATAACCTTACTACAAGACTAGAATAACCTCACATTAGGTTGTTCTGAAGGATATGTGTTGTAAATGTTGTATATTGGTGTTCAGGAATTGGACTATGCCAAATACGGTTAGTTAGGGTGCCAACCCTTGCAGGACCACCACACACTCTTATGCTTTCAAGCTTTTTTTCTTTCATATTTTTTAGAACTTTTTCGACTCGTTATTCTTCTCCATCCCAATTATTAACCAACCTTTTATCAACTCCACGAACAAGATTACTAATTAAAAATACACCACAATGGTAAGGAAAAATCCGGCAGCTCTTCAACTAAACCACGACCGTTAGTCCCGCCTGCCTACCTACGAAGCCTCCAACGAAAGCTCTCAGCGATGATTGATGATCTGATGTTGGACTGGACGAACCACCGAAGCAATTCGAAATCCGAATAACAGGCATATGTGCCGCGGAAATCGTTGCGCTTTTCTCGTGAATAGGGGCGAGGACTAGTCGGTTGATGTCGCTACGATGTCTCGAGTGGTACCTCTTAGAGTTGCAAGTTTTTTGACTGCTTCATTTGCTGATCAGAAACTGTCTCCATGACCAGCCCCCGAAAGGAAAGAAAACAGCCCCCGCTCCGTTCCCGCAATCGAAAGCGGGAGCCGGAAAGGGCAAGCAGAAGGTAATGTATCGGATTTTGGCCCCTCTCAAGATAGTCTACTACTAATACCACCCCGTTACAGAATCCTTTGATCGAAAAGAGATCCCGCAACTTCTCAATTGGTCAAGATATCCAGCCTAAGCGTAACTTGTCCCGTATGGTTAAATGGCCTGAATATGTTCGAATCCAACGACAAAAGAAGATTCTGAACCTTCGCCTGAAGGTCCCCCCGGCCATCGCCCAGTTCCAGAACGTCCTCGACAAAAACACTGCAACACAGTCATTCAAGCTTCTAAACAAGTACAGACCAGAAACGAAGGCGGAGCGCAAAGAGCGTCTCACTGCCGAAGCTACTGCTATCAGTGAGGGCAAAAAGAAGGAAGATGTTAGCAAGAAGCCCTATACAGTCAAATACGGATTGAACCACGTTGTTGGCTTGATTGAAAATAAAAAGGCTTCCCTCGTCCTGATTGCCAACGACGTGGACCCGATTGAACTCGTCGTTTTCCTTCCTGCCCTTTGCAGGAAGATGGGAGTTCCTTATGCTATAATCAAGGGGAAAGCTAGGTTAGGGACAGTGGTCCATAAGAAGGTGAGTAAATTCCATCATTCGATAATTACTTGGTTTTACAAATGCTGAAACAATTGTTACTGGACACAGACCGCAGCTGTCCTTGCGTTCACTGAAGTTAGGTCTGAAGATAAGAGCGAGCTCTCAAAACTGGTGCAAACAATTGCATCTGGATACACAGAGAAATATGAGGACTCCCGAAGAAGGTGGGGTGGGCACATACTGGGAGCAAAGGTATGAAAGCATGCATTGGCTTTTTCTATGCGTAGTGGTGCTAACTGCTTGTGATAGGCTGTTGCTAAGGAGTTAAAGAGAAAGAAGGCGTTAGAAAGCGCCTTGAAGATCTAAACTACACCCCTCCCCTTTCCTCATTTCTCATACTTTTGTAATCCTATTTCAGCATGTTTTATAGGTTCCATCAGGAATCCATGGTTAATTGGTCCTTATGATCGACCTCTTCTCTCTCAGTAACCACTTGTAAACAATTCCTTTACCGTAATCATCGCACTTAGTCTAGTGTGAAGGCTTTTTTTTTTTTAAATAGAAATGAAGACTACTACTATCATGAAGTACTTTGACCCATCAGCACACCGACCGCCTTGTTGTATGTCATCTAGTCATAACGCAGTTGCTTCGGTTAAAATTGCCAAACGGCACCTACAATTTTTATTATCTGGGGGCGACCAGTTATTAAACGTTTGAAGTAGGAATACACTGGGTTCGTGCGAACGATGGAAGGCTCGGAGAATTTTTGACATGCGAACAGGCTGCACAGTAATTCGTGGAAGAATTTTAGATACAATCTCCGTCATGCCCAGTCTCCACCTTTCTGTGTGCCGAATACTGGACCACACAAACAACACAAGGCAACATATAAATTCACGTTGCATCCGGTTCCCTAGTTTCAGCGAGCAAGCTCATACACATCCTACTTGCCAGATTACCGGAAGGAATACACCTCGAACGCCAGACCAGGGCATATATAAAAAAAATTTGGTTTGTAAGAAAACATATTATATACAGACCAAGGACTGCCACAACCGAAATAGAAATGGAACTTAGATCTAGGAAATTTACTGCAGCCATTGACCAGGGGACTACGTCAACAAGGGTTTTTATCTTCGATGAAAGAGGAGAACCGGTGGCCAAGCACCAGGAAGAGTTCAGACAAATCTACCCCCATTCTGGGTATGTTCAATATCTTAGTAGAAGTTCGGGACTCCCCGTAACACCTGTGGCTATGCTAACCATTTCATTGCACGCTGCGGATCTTGGGGAAGATGGGTGGAACATGACCCATTTCTTTTGGTAAAATCTGTGGAGAACTGTATCGAGGCAGCTACAAATCAATTTACTGCCGCCGGATATAGCACCCGTGATATCTGTGCACTGGGAATAACAAATCAAAGAGAAACTTCTGTGAGCATTTCTAAAGAACCCGAATTTAACCTTATTCTTACTGTAATATATGCACTAGCGCTAATGTTTTTTTTCGCATAGCTTGTTTGGGATATTCGGAATGGGGAAGTTCTGCACAATGCTATCGTTTGGGCGGATAGCCGCACCGCTCACATTGTACGACAGCTCAAGTTAGAAGATACCGCAAATGCGGTCCTCCCTAAGACAGGTTTACCCCTATCAACTTACCCATCGGCGGTGAAGGTCAAGTGGATTTTAGAGCATTCTAAAGTTGCTCGTGATGTTTACGAGGCAGGATACCTCGCCTTTGGTACTGTTGACACCTGGCTTCTCTATAATCTTGCCGAGGGGCATTCCGGAGAAAAACTTCATGTGACAGATGTTACAAACGCATCACGTACTATGTTTCTCAACATCAACACACTGGAGTATGATCCCCTTCTGGTGAAATTCTTTGGGCTCGAGAAACTACTGCTGCCGAAAGTGGCGTCTTCATCCAACAGTACAGCGTATGGAGTTTTAGCAAAGGGGCCTCTTAAAGGCCTAAGAATAACTGGGTGTCTTGGAGACCAGAGCGCTGCACTAGTTGGCCAAAAGGCGTTCGAGCAGGGCATGGCTAAAAATACCTACGGAACGGGGTGCTTCATGCTCTACAATACTGGGAGCCAACCTGTTTTATCCAAAAACGGACTACTCACCACCGTTGCATACCAGTTTGAGAACAAACCACCGGTCTACGCTCTTGAGGGCTCCATCGCCGTTGCTGGCTCCGCTGTCAAATTCTTACGGGACAACTTGGGTATAATACAGGAGGCGAACGAGATAGGAGAGCTTGCGATGTCAGTTCAAGGTCAGTACTATTAAAACGAGCATAGACTTGAATATTTATACTGACGTCTGTAGACAGCGGGGGGGTTGTTTTTGTAACCGGTATCCTACAATGCAAAGAGAGCATGAAATTGTAATGTATTACACACTAACATCATGATTAGCATTCGCTGGTCTTTTTGCGCCATACTGGGTTGACGATGCCCAGGGAACCATCTGTAATGCCACTGTGGAATGCGGAGTACCTTATTACAAAGCTAATATCACCGTCTAGTCGGTATTACAAATTACACCAAAAAGGAACATATCTGCCGGGCAACGATTGAGGCAACTTGTTTCCAGGTATGATTTAGCGGCTCTCGGGCTAGACGACGTCTTTGTCCAACTTCTAACCGAGCTTTTGGCAGACGAAAGCAATTATGGATGCAATGGAAAAAGGCTAGTGTCCATGTCCTCGCTTATCGTTTGAATTAATCTGACTGGTTTGTGGAATTTTAGATAGTGGCATCACGATAAAAAATCTTGCTGTCGATGGTGGAATGAGTAACTCCGACGAGTGCATGCAGGTAAGTGTATATCAACCTCTTCTCATGATGATCGAGACTCGTCTAATATGGGGTTTAGCTTCAAGCTGATATAATTGGTAAGTTGAATTTTGACATGGAGTCGCAAGAGAAGGCCTAATATGTTTGAAATTAGGTATCGATGTTGACCGACCAGCCATGCGCGAGACGACCGCGCTTGGGGCAGCTATTGCGGCAGGGTTTGGGGCGAATATTTGGCGATCTTTTAGTGAATTAGACCGAGTAAATTCCCGCAATCATCGAAAGTTTAGCGCTCGAACCACCCCAACAACAAGAACAAAGCGGTTTCGCCACTGGGAACGGGCTGTTGCGATGTCTAAAGGTTGGTTGACATCAGAAGATATTGATAAAGAATACGACGACTAGGGCTGCGTTTTGAATGTAACATTTGCCAGGGAAGGGCATCATCTGATCCCGGGGAGGAGAGGAAGGGGGGGGCAATGATTAGACGATGAATTAACGGACACGGCCTTGTAAAGGTTATGCAAAAATAATTGAAGAGTGTCCCACCCCATAAACCAAGTGCTTTTCCAATTGTACATAGTGAAGTATAATTTTTCGTTTTCTAACGAAAGGCAAATTTAATGTGTGCCAGTGTCCATTTATGAGGCAGCCTCACTTGGCTTGGCTGCATCCCCACTCGCTGGACTCGTGTGGGTGCCACCGATAGTATTTTCGGGGAGTTTTATTTGAACGTCCGGAAGGATCTTTAATCGGTTGGCTAGGGGTTCGCCCTTGATAACTTTCTCCATTTCTGAACGATCAAGGCTTTCGTATTCGATCAAAGCTTTTGCAAGTAATTCTAATTCTTTGCGATGTTCTGTTAATAGCCGCGTAGCTCGCAGGCGGCCCTCCTCGAGCAACCTGCGGGTTTCAGCCTCAATGGCTTCCTTGGTTTGTGATGACAGGTTCCTGTAGCTGCTATGTAGGTCGACATTACCTAGTAGGTCAGACATTCCCATTTGTGTAACCATCGCGTGTGCGATCTTCGTTGCTTGTGCGATATCCTATATTTCAGAGGGGTTTATTAGGCATGGAGATTGAGGAACGGGTACTGAACACCTACGTTGGATGCACCGCTTGTGACGTTATCAGGTCCATATATCAGCTCTTCTGCAACTTTACCTCCCATGCAGACGTCTATGCGGGCAAGATACTCCTGGCGGAAATGTTAGACATCGGCCTAGAACTCCGTTTGTTGCGTGGGATAGTATACGTACTTTTTTTGACATAGAAACCTGATCCATTTCAGGTAACTGGAAAGTGATTCCTAGGGCCATCCCACGTGGCATAATTGTGGCTTTGTATAGCGGGATAGCGCCTTCGGTAAACATGGCCACAAGGGCATGGCCACCCTCGTGGTAAGCAGTCATTTCCTTTTCCTTTTGTGATATGACAGCACTTCTCCTTTCAGCGCCCATAAGGATCTTGTCCTTCGCCCATTCCAAGTCATCCATGCGTACCTGGCTGACTCTTAGCTTCGAAGCTCTAACTGCAGCCTGATTCACGAGGTTTTCTAGTTCTGCTCCTGAAAACCCAGGCGTGCCGCGGGCAATTATTTGAAGATCTACATCGGCAGAGGCTTTGATAGATTTGACGTAGTGCTTGAGAATTTCGATCCGACCACGGACATCCGGGAGTGGGACGTTTACAGTTCTGTCAAATCGCCCTGGCCTAGTAAGCGCTTTGTCTAGGAGCTGAGGGAAATTTGTAGCAGCCAAAAAGATCACCCCGGAGTTGGGAGCAAAGCCATCAAGATCAACGAGCAACTGGTTGAGCGTTTGTTTGACGTACGCTGCGTCCCTCTCGTTACGTTTACCACCAATCGCGTCTAGTTCGTCTATGAAGACAATCGATGGTGCTTTTGCTCGGGCCGCGGCGAAGAGCTCCCGAACACGCTTAGCACCTACGCCAACATAAACCTCGTCGAATTCGGAACCAGACATAAAGAAGAATGGGACCCCAGATTCTCCTGCTACAGCCCTAGCAAGGAGGGTTTTTCCTGTGCCTGGTGGTCCAACGAGAAGGACGCCCTTTGGGAGTTTCCCGCCAAGCGCAGAGAATTTAGCTGGGTCCTTTAGGAATTCAACAAGTTCCTGGAGTTCTTCCTTTGCTTCCTCACAACCGTGCACGTCGGTGAATCGGGCCGTTTGTTGTGAGCCTTGGGCTTCATTAGGGGGATTGCCACCAACCCGCTTGAGAACCCCAGTTGCTTCGATGAATACAGTCATTACCACCAATACAAAGTAGATCATAACCGCAGACGTCAAAAGAAATTTAGCCCATTTGAAAACTGTACCCCCTATCGTTTCATCGACCACGACGAACAGGGGGTTATCTCTGTCCCCATATCGGCCGTGGATATTTTTAGCGGTAATAGATGAGGCACCCCCCTTGGATCGAGCGGCAATGGCTTGGCCTATAGCGCGAACTTCTTCCGCGGACAAGGCTGATTTAGTATCGCCTTCCGCTGAGTCTGCCTTTTCTGCCTTCCGATCTGCAATCATTTTTGCTCTCTCGATTTGCCCAATTTTTTCCAAGGATTTAATATAGAGTTCCTCGGCCCTAGAATTCGTGGCGTACTGTCCTGTTTGATATCTCTCCACTATTATATCAGGCATATTCGCTTTGTAGAGTGCATTGTAAAACTCTAACTGAGCGGCAGCGTTCATTGGATTGGAGTTGGCCGTCCGTTCGGTATGCTCGAGGAAAGACCGCATGGGACGAAGTGAGGAAAGGGCCCTCGTTTGCAACCGGGAATACCCTGATGGTAGGGCACGAGCGGAGATAGGACATTGCAGTTGAATAGTGTGATGATTCTGGTTTATTGAATTGGGATGCCAGAATCTTTTGGAAGGAGGCGGTGGTTGTTGACAGTTAAATTGTGCATGGGTCAAAGACTGGAGATTTTGAGCCCCGCGGGGAAGCCGCAAATATCTGAATCTCGGCGAAGGGTAGAAGGCATTAAGTAAAATACCTGAACGTGACGGGGTCAACTATCGGTACGCATATCGTCAGCTAGTTCCGGAGCGGAGCTTGGGTCTGAGCATCGCCATATCCCACTTACCTGTGGAAGTAGCAATGAAGGGGGGCGGGCGGCACACATGGCGGGCAGAGGCGACAGCTATGTGAGTCTTGCCCGTGACACACAGCTGGGGGTCTACGCCGTCGTTGGCGATTATTTTTTTAAAGGAAAAAGTATATCGAGGGAGTCCAATAAGGGTGGGAGAGTAAACTACGAACACGCTGTGTGCTTGGAGGTTGATTTCTCCAGAAGCAAAATTTCATCTAGATCCAGTTTAGTGCCAACACCCACACAACGCTGGACAGCCTTGATTGTTCCACCGATAATGGCCAAAAGTCATCCCGTGTTTTCAGTTGGCATGATGCGCAAATAGAGCTGCCTTACGGAACCATGGTTTGCCTTGAGAAAGTATTCGACCTAACCTAAGGAGGGTCTTTGCATTGCTTCCTAAGATTTACAAAAAAAAAAAAAAAAAAAAAAAAAAGGAACGAGGATGATTTGGGCAGGGGAAGGCCATAGGCCCATATTGAAAGCTCGGATAGTGAATAAAAAAATACCTATCTTGGAGGCAGACAAGAGGTAAGAAGATGAAATAGAGGGAAAGAGAGGGCTAGCCTGTCAGAGACATCAGCTGGCTAACGGGAAAGTGGTCGAGATAAATGTGGAGAGGGGGAATTGTGGAATGAGAATGCAGCACAAACGATAAAAAGCACCCACGAAGACCAAGAGATACACAACTTTTTGTTTGCACCGGGAACGACCCTAACCCAAAGGGAAAATAAACACAAGGAGAAAAATACACGTCGAAAACTACGAAGGAAATGTAGACAGAAGGCCGAGAGGCGGGTAGGTGATGAAGGATGCGGAATAACGATAGAGGCTGAAATACAGGCCCGGAAGCAACCCGTCAGGAAGTGTTTGAGCAGGACCTCTCGGAATGTGTATCATGCAATTTTCATGTTGCCCTTAAAAAATATAGGAAACATGGTTCTTTAAAACGAAATGATCTTTTCCCAAGGGCAGTCGCCACCAATTGAGGCGAGGGATAAGCGAGGCTTGATCAGCTTCTTAGGCCTGCGTTGTAGTAGCTTCTTTGATTTCTTCTTTAGGGGCGGGCGTTTCCTCCGATGGCTTCGCCGTAACGTCAGCCTGAGCACTAGGTATGGCTGCAGTGTCGTCGGTTGCCTTCGACTTTACGTATTCGTCATAGACCGAAAGCGCTTCATCAACCTTGTTTCGGAGTGCCGAGTCATCCTTGATCCTGTTAGGGGTTTTCATGTCAGCAAGAGTCGGGTTCCCGATATTGCCTTCTCTGTGACGAAAAGAGGGACCCACAAGTTAAGCAATTCATTATTGTCCATCTCTAGAAGCATCCCTGTGATTTTGCCGGCTAACTGAGGGTTAATGGCGTGAATACGCGGGTACAAGGCTTCGCCAAGGACTTGTTTCTGTTGTTGGGGTGGTAGGTTATTCAAGTTAGCTAATTGGGGCGTGGAACCTTGTGTCGTTTGGTCACCATGATATCCCCTGCCCTGTGATGGCCCAACCCCCCTGCCAAGTGGCCCACGTTGCTGATGCCCTATCTGCTGGTTGACACCCCCGCTAGAAAGGCCTCTTCCTGGATTTAAACCCAGTTGTGGAGCGCCTCGGGCAGCTGGGTTCATCGCCGCCAACTGAGCCTGATTAAACGCTTGGGCATAGCCAAATTGGCCACCAGGGCCGCCCTGGCTTGCCATTCCGTATATTGGGGCCGGCTGGCCTTGGGTTCCGTTTCTATTCCCACCCGATGGGGTTGTGTTGGGTGGCCAATTGCCGCCGGCTCTGCCAGCCCCGGACATCATCATTCCTGCTTGTTGAGGAGGGAAAGGGAGCCTGTTTGGCGGAACTCCGGGGCCGCCGGGGCCTGCGAGGAATGGAGGTTGAACCCCTGGTGCTCCTGGTTGGTAGTAGAGAGGTGCGGATAGGTACTTTGGAGTGTTAGCCCACACGTTATAGAGAGAGATTCCCGGAATTCACGGGCTAGTATTCGGAAATAAGAACTTACTGGTTGTGGGGGCATTCCAGCAGCAGCAGCGGCTTGCTGCATTCGGATTTGGTTTCGCTGTTGGATAGAGGCCTCGAGCTATAAGAGAAAGGTGCACATACCATTATTAGTCCACAGTCGTTTCGCTCTTTGCACAACATTTCGGGAAAGTACCTGGCTTTTGCGTACGTCTTTGCGTTGGGCAAGAGCGACGTATAGTGGTTTTCCGTTTACCATTCGCTGGTTCATCTCTGCGACAGCTTTGGATGCCTCATCTGGATTACTGAAGCAGACAAACCCGAATCCTTTGCTCTTTCCTTGTTTTTTGTCGCCAGCCTTTTCCTCGGATTCGCTGACTTTACCGTCTTCGCCCTCTTTCTCTTTTGGGCTGTCCACTGAATCTCGCATGACCTTTGCGCTTGTAATTGTTCCATAAGGCGAAAATTCTTGCCGAAGTCTTTCGTCATCAATTTCGTCGTCAAGATTCTTGACATAGAGATTGACCCCTTGATATTTGCTTGCCTTTTCGATGCGGGCGGCTTCGTACTGCTTACGAAGCTCTTCCTCTCTTTCGTGCTTCTTTTGAGCTCTGCCGACGAATAGTGTTTGGCCTTTGAGATCCGTGTCGTGCAGCGCCTCAACGGCGGCAGCGGCGGCCTCATGCGAGGAGAAATTGACAAACCCGAACCCTCGCGATGTCCCCGTTTCGCCATCACGGGCTAAGCTTGCAGATGTTATTTGACCGAATTTTTCGAAAACAGTACGAAATTCGTCATCCGAAACTTCTGGGTCGATATTCTTGACGTAAACGTTGGTAAAGTTTGCCTTCATCTCATCGAACTTGCTTTGGCGTTCCTTCTTCGGGATGTGATGTCCAACATAAACCTTCTTTTCATTCAAGAGCATGCCATTAACATGCTTGATGGCATTGGTAGCGGCCTCCGCCGTTTCGTAGTGAACAAACCCATAACCCTTGGAGTTACCGTTCTCATCCTGTGCGACTTTGCAGGACAGGATATTCCCAAATGCGGCAAATGTATCATGTAGAGCCTTATTGTCGATAGCGATATCGAGGTTTTTAATGAATACATTCCCGTGACCGGTTTTACGGAGGGCCGGGTCACGCTGCGACCACATTATCCTGCAGGGGCGGCCCTTGATTAAAGTATAGTTGAGCTCCTCAAGAGCTCGTTCACCATCTGCAGTGTTGTTGTAGTTGACATATGCGTACCCCAGGGACCTTCGCGTAACAGCATCACGGCAAACGCGGATAGAAGCCACCTGCCCGATGGAAGAGAAGAGTTCGAAAAGCATGGCTTCAGTGACAGAAGGATCTAATTCTCCGACGTAGAGGGAAGCCGAATGGGGAGCGTTCGTTGAGCCGGATGCGGTGGGAGTCTGAACCACATCGGCGGCCGAAGCAGGAGTTGGAGACTCCGGGGCATTTGTAGCTCCATTGGTATCCAAAGTGGGAGGGGGAAGAGCTGGAGAGGAGGTGTCAGAAGGCATCGTGCTAGCGATTTCAAGGTCTAAAATCTTGATATAGCTGCGTAGGCTGGCTTTCAAATATAAGAAGAGAGTAGCGGGGAGAATCTACAGGTTAGCTGGTGATAATTGTGACGATAGGACCAGGCTTAAGCTTCGAAGTGCTACTTGGTTGGGAGATGGAACTGGGAACTCACTTGGGGCGTGGTTAGGAAGCTCTAACCTGATGGAGGGGTATTAGTGGGTTGGGAGGTCGGGTGGGATGAGAGTCTTCGGTGGGAGGTCGTTCAAAAACAAGCAGCAGAAACCCAGAATAATACGATCAGGTGGAATGCAGAGCTTCCACAAGCTTGGAATTACTGGGGGTTTTCGGAGGGAAGATAGCTGGGTGGAGGAAATATGGTAGAGGACCTGATCCGCAAAGACAGTAGGAGAACTGTTGGAGATCAAGGGCTGTACGTGGAACGTTGACTCGCGCGGCCGATATAGAGACAAAGTAGACACTGGAGTCTACAAGAGTCTTCTTTTTATTTTTCGATTTTATCCTTTTTTTTTTGGGATTTTATATTTTTATCGTCGGTTGGTTGGTAGTAACGAAGATGAGGATGAGGATGAAGAGGAGGAGGAGGAGGAGGAGGAGGAGATGATGGAAGTTCCTTGAGAACAAAAAAAAAAGTGAAAACCAAAAAAAAAAAAAAAAAAAAAAAAAAAAAAAAAAAAGGATTTTTGTGTTTCAGGGTGATAAGAATAGTGTTGTGTGCGCACCTCACTACCATATTAGGAAGCTTCCTGATATAGC
The DNA here is from genome assembly GCA_036872735.1 of Orbilia javanica. Taxonomy (NCBI): domain Eukaryota; kingdom Fungi; phylum Ascomycota; class Orbiliomycetes; order Orbiliales; family Orbiliaceae; genus Orbilia; species Orbilia javanica. The sequence continues at coordinate 1,649,010 of JAVHNR010000004.1, read as the reverse complement.
AATATAACTTCCTTTTTTTTGGCGACAAACCATACTAGCTGACATAATGGATAATAGAGTATCCAGACGGCTTACTGCAGTGGCAGATAAATCCAACCCACCTCAACCCCTCCCCACCAGTACCCGTCCCCTTCCTCTACACCATCCAGACCTAAGATAAAAAATCACCGCCTATTGCCATCATTATGAAGCACTTTCCTGGCAGTACAAAGCGGCAGCGCAACGTTAACCTATCTGGCAAATCGAAATCAGCTTCTAGCCTTGCTGTAGCCAGAGAGGAACGAGCTCGAAGGGAAGCAGAGCGTCAAAGGCTTGCCGCCGCGGTCAAGATTCAGTCTATTTATAGAGGCTACGCCATTCGACGATCCGTGTGCAAAAACCTCCGATCAGATTGGGATAGGTCTGTTGGCTTCCCTACAGCTTTACCACCTATCAAATACTCAGATGACAGTCTTGCCCTCCTCCTCTCCTTCTGCGATACAACAGACGTAGCGGATGTCCATCGCCTTGGATTCATGCTCACAGCCTTTCATCCATATGACGAACCAGGCTCTTTGATTGGATTGATTCTCTCTGGGAGTGATCGATCTCGTCTTTTGGTCGCCCGTCTCTCTAGAATGTTACTGGCTGCTTTGTCATTGATAAACATTCACACAGTAGCAACACGGACCCAGACTTTACATTTTCTTTCGTTCCTGTCCTGCATCGTTACATATTTGCCGGAGCAAGCCGATGGAACCTACTTCCAGACCATGCGGGCACTCATAAGCCGCGGTTTAGTTACCCAGTTATCAACGATCTCCCCGTTAGAAGCACGTATAGAATCCCTAGTCGCTGTCCTCCAGGCTATTATTCTACCCCTTCAGTCAGCTATCGGGGGTAACCGAGCTCTTGTATACATCAATTTTATGCAAGAATTTCTAACTACAGCTTCCCTCGATGCGGCCCTATTTTCAGTGGTCCAGGTATCTACTTTCCGAAAATTGCTCGATGTCCACCAGCTCCTTGGTGCCGCTGCTCAACTTAGAATCGACCAATTAGCACCGGAAAATACACTTTGGTTGCTATCCTATCTCATCGCTTTTGTCTATGGCCCTGAGCCACCATTATCCATTTCGACTCTGCAGTTATCCCTTCAAGATCGCATATTCTCGCATCCATTATATCGGCAGGTCGACTTCGCAGGGTCTTTGGGTTCAAGTGAAACAATCGGAATACTCGCAGCGACTCTAAGCCCCATTTTAGACATGTACGGCCGAGATATATGGAACCAAACGACACCCTCGAATAAAAAACCACTCCTATTACCGAATACCCAGCAAAACTTCTTTATCGGGGTCGAGAGGCATCTAAACACCCCCGAGTTTATAAAACAACAACTCGAAAAATTACTCGAGACAGACTTCATATCAAATCTCACGGATGGAATAACACGGAATTGGCCAGCCCCTCGTTCGGCACAACCAGGATCTACCTGCCACGCTGCACAGAGCTTCACTCTGCACCTACTTCTCTATTTCCGTTTCCTTCATCGGAAACTTCATAACCGACTTTTTCTTGCAAGATCGCAGGATGGCATATCTCTGCTAGTCGCCTTGTACCGCCAAATTCAAGGAACCCAAACATTCCGAAATGGGGTGACTAGTATTAGAGACATCTTGGACGGACTCAAACTCACCTACAAAAAAACCGCTAAAACAAGTCTCAAATCCTCGGAATGGGTAGCAATATTCCTCTTCTTAGATCTGTATTGTTTTTCTAGCATTGTCATGGACGACGAAGAATTCTTTACTTTCGAGGGCAGGTCACTCCAGGCAGATCAATTACAAGACCTCGTCAGCTTCCTAAAAAACCTAGCCTTCGTAGTTTATTTCGAGGCCTCTGAAATCGAATCTCAGATCCCTGACGAAATGCCCCGGCGGCTATCGACGAGATCCGACACCTCCCACCGATTTAACATGCGGCCTGATGTAGCAGGCATATATGGCGTATCTCTTCCTTGGGTACGCAATATAGTTATCAGAATACTACGTTCCCTCCATAGAAGGGACTCCCGACAGAAATTTCTCCCTGATGGCTTTTGGTTGATGAAAGAGATCGACTCCGAAGGTACTACACACCTCATTGCGGAGGAGGAAGCACGGCAACAGGAACAGGAACAATCCAATGATATCGAGGACACAGACACCGATTCTGATAACGATGTTTCCTGGACACCTGCAGCAGGCGACAGCAAATACCTCAACAAAAAGCAGGGGAAAAAATCGAGAGATAATTACTTAGCCGCAATCACCCCACACTTAGGCGTGATACAAAACCTCCCTTTCTTCATACCATTCCGGACAAGGGTTTCGATATTTCGCGATTTCATCAAACTAGACCAGGCACGTCGGGGAACTGGAGACCGAGAGCTATGGAGGCTTCACCAAGCGAACCCTCTACAGGACCAGCCAGGGGGGAAAGCAAAACATCACGGCATTATCCATCGTGATCGGGTATTTGAAGATGCATACGACGAGTTTTATACCTTGGGGGATGGTTTCAAGGAACCGATTCAGATTACCTTTGTCGATTCCTTCGGTGCAGAGGAGCCCGGGATAGATGGGGGGGGTATTCTCAAAGAATTCCTGTCATCCGTCGTCCAGGAATCATCTAGAACAAACCCAAGCAAAGGTGTACCTTTCTTCACAGAAACAGAAGACCATATGCTCTATCCGAACGCTGCCCTCACAGATCAAATATTGTGGGATCTTGGGCGGGTAGGAGATAACAACACTTCTGGCCTCCAAACCCTGCCTCCACGGGAAGTAGGGGATCTATTGAGACGTTTTGAGTTCCTCGGCCGTATCATTGGGAAGTGCATGTATGAAGGTATTTTAGTGGAAGTTGTTTTCGCAGATTTTTTCCTTCTCAAATGGAGCAAGGTCATGCTGGGTAACGATGATGTTGGGCTCGGTGTAGATGATCTTAAGAGCCTAGACCGAATTCTTTGGAAGGGCCTTGTGAGTAATCCCTCCCCTGAGCTTCCTTCTAGATCTCACTAAAAAATCATCATTATATATGTAGCAAGCTTTAAAACACTACGACGAACGAACAATCAAAGACCTCGATCTCACATTTGCCATCGAAAATACTCTTCGAGTGGCAGATCCTCAGGCTCCTAACGGGTTTGCTCAGAAAACCATTTTGGTTGATTTGAAACCCAATGGCTCACAGATCCCAGTGACGTCTTCGAACAAGCTCGAGTATATCCATTTAGTTTCAAGGTACAAGCTTGCGGTCCAGGGCAAACAGCAAACGAATGCTTTTTTGAAAGGCCTCTCCTCGATCATCTCGCCAAGATGGCTTTCTATGTTTAACCAATCTGAGCTCCAGACGCTCGTCGGCGGGAACGAATCCCCACTAGATGTTGACGACCTCCGCAAAAATACTGTTTATGGTGGGATATATACTATTGGGGATGATGAACAGGAACACGAAACAATCAAGATGTTTTGGCGGGTGATGAAAAGGCTGCCGGAACCTGATAAGCGAGCTGTCTTGAAGTTTGTTACCAGCGTAAGCAGGGCACCTCTCTTAGGGTTTGGCTCTTTGAACCCAAGGTTCAGCATTCGAGACGCTGGTAGCGATTCAACAAGGCTACCGAGCACAAGCACCTGTGTGAATCTTCTAAAACTGCCCCGCTATGCCTCGGAGACCGTCCTCGAAGAAAAACTATTGTATGCAGCTAATGCCGGGGCAGGGTTTGACTTAAGCTAAATAATGCATAGATACTTACTTGCTTCATTAAAAGGGTGGAGTATCTAATGCTCAGGGCTGGGCGTTTGAAATGGAAATTAGTGTTGTAGAACGAACAAAATTAAACTAGATGATACAACATTGCACAACTACAGTTTGGTTCTGAAACTGGATACAACAAGAGGTTTGGTTTAGATCGTGGTGACGCTGTACATACTACAAGCCTAGGTCATTTGCGACACTGGAGAACCCAGATCCAGAAGCTTGCTAATTTTGCACAAACCCCAAGGCTAAAGAGTGTTGTCTGGGGACCCTCTTGGCGCAAGAGCACACACAAATAGAAATGTATTTTCGAATCTATGACCATCCACCCGATAGGGTGAACGGTAGGCCCACAGGTATAAGGCACGTGGTATGATGATGTATCTGCAGGTGTTGCATGTTGGCATTGCATACATGCACCAGCCTCGCTTGTTGATTAGGACAGCCTGACATTAGGATGTGCTGGCGGCCGCTGCATGTTGGTCTGTCTTTCTGGTCTTGTTGCGAGAATGGGCTATCAACACCACAAACGCTGATTGAAAGACAAGGCAAGGGACGTGCATTTTTCTGCATGTGGGTCATTGGTGGATGTATGTTCTGCATTGCTGTATTCCCAAAGCATTGCTGGCTAGCACAAGCCATCTCTAGCCTGGGGGACGGGTGCAAATTGACATTGACACACCCATTTGGGTCCATGCACCGTGCACCATGATTTGCTGTCTCAATATTCTGTATACCCCTCCACAAGAAGCAGTCGGTGCAGTTCCAGATATGGCTCATGAGTGCGCAATAGCAACTGGCGATTCGCGTTTTCAAGCTGGTGTAACGGGGGTATGAATCGAAGGTTTGTGCCATGAGTATGTGCATACTTCTTACTAGATTGTTTGGATGTGCATAGGTTAGGGCCATAACACTGATACAAGGCTTTCGTGGGTCCATCATAGTACCAGTTTCCGCTGCTTCAAACTAGGCCAGTCTCTTCAACTCTAACAACAGAAGTCTACGTGGCTTGAAACCCGTGGTGCTGCTGCAGTACTGGTATGGGATTGCCACGACTTCGTAAGGCACTGTCTGATACTGGTGCCCTGCTGACCAAGAACACAAGCTCCAATCCCAAATTTCGGAGTGCGAGCTATCTGTGTCCAATTCTATTAGGCGGTGAACGGTTCATGAGCAAGATATCAGAAAGCTCGGTTACCATCAATTGAATTCGAAGCTAGACTAGGATTGGATTGGGAATTTATGAAAACTGATAATGAACTAAAGTATGTCGAAGCCTACTCGGATTCGAGTACAGGATCATGGGAGGTTTGTAACTAGCGAACCCAATCTCTGCTTCTCTGCTTCTGCTTCTCTGCTTCCTGCTTCTCTGCGTTTTCCTGGTTTTTAAACAATTTTAATTTAATTTAATTTAGTTTATTTGTTTTGAATTTAATCTAATTTTTCCTTTTATGTATTCCATTCTATTCTATCCTTATTATTATTATTTGCCAATACCAACCCCTTATTACGTGATACCAGTCCTTACAGGGAGCGTCGGAGTCTAGAATGATTTGACCTTCCATCCCGAAGGCATCTTTCCCCCAGTTGCGGATGATTACGAGCCGGCATAACACAGGAATATCTATACTTATATTTCTCTCTTGGAGGTTGTCGCATTTCTTCTAGTGGCGGGCAACCCGATCCAGACTTTTGGGTTTTCGTGCTTGCTGCCCTCAACCGGCCCTGAATGCCTCCCACATGTCCTCTGGGCCAACCCAAGAAGAGAAACTTGCCTATTCCGGGACAGGATATCGGATGCATACCATCGTGCAAGAGCAAGCTTGTCGCCAACTCAGACACCTCCAAATAGCGTAGCTAGGAACGTGTATGTACGATATTGACAAAGAACATGTATCTTCCCGTGCGCAGGAATTAACTGCTGTCCACGTATCCAAGCCCCGAATTCGCCCTCCCATCTGGAGAATATAAGTAGTGTCTGTCATGGGAGCACGCATTTCAATACCGTTCAAATGGGAAGAAGAAGTCTTCAAAAGCAGGCGATTCCAGAGATCCTTTTCTTCGTCTAAAGTCAGAGCCTCATAACCGGCAACCCCCAGGACAATAAAAATAAAATAAACCAAAAATAAAACCAATTGTATATACTTACTATTTGAGTATACATACAGACTTCATACACATAAAAGAAAGAAGAACAAGTCACAGCTTTCGCTACTACTTATCTGGAGGATCGGACAATACTCGTTTGTTGGCAGGGAGTTGAATCTCTTGATTACAGCATATCCGACAACCTCAGGGAGACTTCTTCCCCAAGAATACCAATCAAGCCCCTATGCCACCCTCTCTCGGGCAGTCATTCCTCATGGCCCCAGAAAAAACAGAAAATTTAGATGTACAAACTCGTTGGCAGCGATCTCTCGAAGGTGAGGGGCATTTTCTTTATTTCCTCAAGCTACCAGACCCCCAAAAGCTTTCCCAAACTAATCAGCAACGGGCAGATTATTGCCAAAAAAAAATGTGGCAGCCACCTGTTTGGAACATTATCAGCGACCGTCGCGGGGGCAGGACAGCGTGGAGCGCCACAGTTGTGATCGGTGGTGTACCTGTCAGTGCCCGATACTGGTATGATGGAGACTATCTCGGCAACGCAAAAGAAGATGCTGCTGAAGTTGCGCTCGGCCTTTTGCACGGAGGCACGCAGAGCACGCAGAGTGTTTGAACTATGTTCTAGGCGTGGTTTTCCTGGGCATTATTTTCTTCTATCTTTCCTCTCGAACTTTCCTTCGTCTTCTTTTTCTCTCCCTTTGTTAGAAAGAACCAGAGGTCTCGTCTTTGCCGGTCAAACTTCCTTTCCACCCGAGCATAATTGATAACAGTCTAACCCGAGCCCCTGCCTTGTATTTGTTTGATCTTGTAATTATCTATCATCCTTTTGTTTTTCTTTCCGAAGGACCCATTTCTTTTGCTTGGCCGGTTGTTCATAAAATGGTGGCGTTGGTTGGGAGGAACGGAATTCTTGTACTACAATCTGTGTGTATAACACTTCGCTGTTTAGATGCTAAAAATCCTTCAATACTTTGTAGATGTTGCTCTACGAGGCCGTCAGGACCACGATTCCCTTTAAATCCCTGCCCCCCTATTGTCTGAATCTAACTAGTGAAGACGCTGTCAGTGATGTAGATGTCGCTGTAGAAACTTAAAACCCGTGCAGTGGGGACTAAGCCATCATACATAGCAGCTAGCACCTAATCCATTAATGGAACGAGCCAAAACGCTATCTGGTGGCGAATAGGTCAAGTGAATAACCCCCCCCAAACTCTAAAGCCTCGATACAACTACAAGAGGGCACCCACTTACGTTGTCCTCGGAGCTTCGACTACCTGCCTAGTCTCCGAAGGAATTGAAGGTCCGAAGTGTGAGTTTCTAAAGCCGCCCGCATAGATTGAATGTATACATCCTCATCTCGGGTTCCTACGAGATACGTTTCTTTTTCAGACGATGCTATTGGTTTTTGGGGGCGATTTCTTTGGAGGAGGGGGTTGAAAGTCAAGACCCCAGCCTCTTCTCCGACATGTATAAGAAGATCTGCGTTCTCTACCGATGGTTTGAGGTCTGACCGGGGTTGTAGGATTGGAAGGATTGTCTTCACACACCCACCTCCGGTATAAGCATCACCCCAAGGGCCGACCCAATCACGAATGTGTTTTATACCGTCCCTTTCCATAAAGTGAATGCGGCCTTCGCTATCACCCGTGACAATTTTAATGCCCTGGCTAGCCACCGAGAATATCTTGCTCCTTGAGGCTGATTGTCTGTTCCTTGTAGCCACGGAAGTTGACTTCGCAAACATTTTTTGGACTGATGGTAGTGTCTGGCCCCGTTGGTCCGTCAAGGTATCGCTTTTATTGGAAGCCGTGTCGGGCAGTCCAGGGTTACTACTTGCTATAGGTAAAGGATACGTCTCCAACGTCCCCCTGCCAGCATATTCACCACATCCTATTAAGGTATACTTTGACCACGCAGACGGCGCTGAATTTGTAGGCATGATGGCGAGACTACTCAAACGAGCACCAGAATGTATCGTGCCAGCAAGCCGGGGCCAATGTCGTCGATCATAGACCATAATACTGGGGAATCTCCCAGCAACATAAAGTTCGTTTCCGCCACCCTGGTCTATCGGTGAGTGCAATATGCTGAGCGGAGAAGGTTGGAGAAATGCAGTAGGTGGCGCATGAAGAAGGTAGTCACGCGAATTTCGCTCTTCGTTATCCAATGAAACGATAGGCGGCGTGGCGGCGTGACTGTCCAAACGGGTGAATGGCTTACGCATACTTGGGTCGGTAGAGACGGGATCAACTTTCTCACTGATGTGAGAACTAGAGATATGTGAAACAGAAGTTGTAGCAATATGATCCGATGGACTTCTTGGGTCTAAGAGGTGAAGCGTTAGGGTGGTCCCAACAGCTAGCACCGGTGTGGGGGTTGACAAGCACGTAACGGAGAAGGGAAACCGGTGGGTTCGGATTTTCTGCATAGTGGCTAGGTCCTGTTGCAGGTGCCATTAGCTCTGAAGCGGGGGAAGGGCTGTGGGCATTAAGGAATATACGTACAACCTCAGTCAAAACACTGCCTGCACCAAACCAAGCCCTAGGGCCGTTTGCTGTGGCAGCATCCACAAATAACCCTCGTTCGTGGTATATCCCAGTCACCGTACTACTGCTCGCCCTCCCGAACCCGGAGTCGGGAGGCTTGCGCGCAAGCAAGTCCGGCTTTGATCTCCCAAGGATCGAACCAAGTTTGTTATCTGAAAGGGAAAATATGCAAACACTGCCATCCCCTAGTGCAGAAGCGGCTAGCAGGTGATCCATTCCAGCATCACTGCCCCCGGCTATTGTGATGTCCACGATTTCGAAATTATCAGGGGGGTTGAATTTGATAAATGAGTCGTCAGATAAGACAGAATGGCGGTACTGGTATTCTTTGTACCAGTCCACACCTCTGTCTTCATCCAAAGTGTCGTACCACTGTGCTGGTGCTCGGTATGTCACCTTTTTTAGGCGAGGCTGCAGCAGTGGAGTGTTCTGAGGCCTCATAGAAGACGAAAATGGTGACGGTGATGGGGAACATTGTGTGGAAGTGAGACGGTTTTGAGGGACAGCGGACTCTGGAAAACAGTGGATACGCCAGAGCAATCCGTCAAAGCGGGAAACCGACCGTATCCGAGAACTGACGCGGTGAAGGGAAATGAGGGAGGGTATATCAAGAACTAAAATTTTGTTGAGGGGTTAGCGGGGACGCTCCGTGAGAATATGTGCATAAGGCACCGGATGTAGCCAGCGCGGCTTGACGAAAGACGGAAGCCACATCTGGTAGCATGGGGCATATGAACGCAAGATACTTACAGGTTATAATGTGAGAGACGAGCTCGTCAGGGAGCTGCTCAAGAGGCGAGAGCCTAGGCTCCATGGTGCATCATTGAATGTGATGGGGTAAGTAGGTAGGTACTTGAGTATAAATTTATATAGCTCTGACTTTGTAGGTATAAGGTACTATACAAATGGAGGACTTCGTCATCCGTCAATGTATGTTGCAATGTTGAAGTACAAAGTAGACAGACTGAGTATCCGGCATAACCGCCGACCTAGGGAAAGCTGTTTGGCCTTGATATTAGGTAATCAGCATGATGCAAGGGCATGGAAGAAGGCTCGGACTTGGGAGCTTGCTTTGGTGGTGTTGTTGCAGCTGCTGAGTGTGAGGTTCGGTTATGTAATCAACTGCCAAGGGTGTGGCTACGGCTGGGGCTGAGGCTGAAGCGTGGGACATGCGGCTGGGTTGAGGCAGGAACAAATTAAAGATAAGGAAGGCCCAGGAATTTTAATCTGACGGGAAGGAATCATATGGATAACGTATTATTCATGCTTTAGCAATTACTGTCTTCTTCGAAACCTCCTGACCTAGCTATAAGCCCACCATGCAATTTTCACGGTGGTCAATTGCAACTGCGACTGCAACTGCCACCCTGACTATCCTGTTGCACCCCGTCGCGGCTGTCGCGCAGTCCATGTAAACCATGCCCCTTTACCTTAGCGGAGAACTAGCTAACGTCTCGCAAGATCTGACCCTAAACCGACGCTGGCCGTCGGTCCTGGTTCACTAGGTTATGTGTACCTCGGTTGTTACAATGAGACTCTGGATATCACCAATGACCGTGCTATTTACGGGGGCAATGTCACAAAATCCACTGATATGACTGTCGAGAAATGCCTTGGGGCATGCAAGGAAAGAAATTACAACGTAAGTACCTACTTAGACGGTGGCTATATGCCGGAATCAGCCCAGAAGCTTTCTAACACCGCGCGCGTGCAACTACGCAAGTATGCGGGACTCGAATACACGAGCGAGTGTTGGTGTGGTCCGTATCTGAGCGATCTTAGTCAAAAGCTGGAGGACATCCAGTGTGATCTTGGGTGTGCTGGGAATAACTCGGAGGCTTGCGGAGGTGCCTTAAGGTAGTGACTCGGTTATTTCTTGTAGTGCCCCTTCTACGTCCTCCAGACTCCCGCTAACTGCCACTTCGATTGTTTCCTTCAGGGTATCTGTGTATAAGCTTCAATCCAGCTCTGCTGTCTGGGGCTCAACTGGTATGGTTCCGATGCGCTTAGGAGCCGCGTTGGCTTCGGTTGTGTGTGCCACTCTCATTGCATTGTGACACGTAAAAGATAGTGCATAAGTAAGTAGGTACTTAGGTTGTACATGCAGGATGCGATGGCACGGGCGGTGTTTGCTGGGTTTGGCGTTTGAACATTGAGGCTCCTCACCTCGTCCGGCCTTTTTTTTTTTTTTTTTTTTTTTTTTTTTTTTTTTTTTTTTTTTTTTTTTTTTTTCCGCGTTCCCTTTCCTTTCGATCCTCGTTGTCCCCTGTCATATAAGGTATTAAAGTATACTAGTCTCTTAGACATCAAAAAAAAAAAAAAATTACAACATACCAACCCACGAGGCATCTCATACTCTAGCTAGACCTTTTCTCCATCCGCATAGGATACCTCCTACTGTCTACCTACTTATCTAGGTACCTAGGTGTTTACCCAGATACCCCTAGTACCTACATACATCATACCCCATCTAAGATCTCGAAATCTCAGTCAAGACCCAGCCAGTGCACTTGAGCACTCCTGAGCCCACTAGCGTCAAATGGCATCAAGGACAGTTCTACATCATGCCGCAATTAAGATTACCCCTCCCACCCGTACGTTACGGGAGAGCCGAGAGATATATCGGTCCTTGAGAAAATTTGGCGAGGTAGACTTCTACCGAAGTCTCCGAGTAGGTCACTCCACTGAAATCGCCACCGAAGACTACGAATTCGGACAGCTAACGTACACTCTGCTTGCAGCACGAAACATCAACCCTCGAGACGAAGGATGACGCTATTGTCCTGTTCCGCGATGCAACTGCTCTTAGAGAAGCCTTCGAAGCGTCGCCCATAAACATTTCTATCTCCGCCGCCCAGCCCTCTCCGATACCGCCTTCAAACCTCAGTGCAGTTTCAGCGTCTGCTGGCCCTCCACCCACCAGCAAGTTCACAATCGAAATTTCGAAGCGTGAACATAATCACGAAACTAGAATAATTGACCAACTCTTCACTATACCTCACTCCATTGTTCAAGAAACCCCTCCTGGAACGTCGATCGGGCTTAATTCAAAGCCCGACATAAGCCGAGCGCCTGATGCAAACGAATACCGAAAAAACCTTGTCCGGGCTACAGGCGGTGGGTGGAAGAGTTGGAGGCTCGAGATGAAGCAAGCGGGTATTCCGACATGGGATTCAATCAAACCCACGTCCGATATTGTTATTGAGGCCCCGTCAGAGACTGGCACGCCACGTCTTCGTGCGAACTCTGTCAGCTGGGGCTGGCCATCTGATGCCTCAGATACTGGAGCACGAGATACGGCGCAGTCAGTCATACCAAAATCCATATCTAGTACCATCTCGAATCCGACACCGCTCCCACTCGACCCTACATTACAGCCATTTCGAAGGCAGCGCCAGTCACAACCCGGGGCTGCATATAGTTCTCCATCAACCATGAGAGGCCCGACAGGTTGGTGGCGAGGCGCGCTACATGCCGGAAACCAAAGCTTCCACCCCCCGTCCCAACAAGACCAACCTAGGGACCCGTCCACTATGAAAAGTAGCTCCCAAACCCCACTAGGACCGATATCCTCATGGCTACCTTCGCAGAACGAAAGCGAGGGGAGAGCTGCACCTCATATCACGGACCCAAAACCCACACCCTTAGCCAGGAGCGGAGAGTCTAGAGGTAAGATCGACGATATCGCTGAAACCGAGCCCCCTCAAGCCTCATCGAATGGAGGCTTACTACCAATTCGAGAAAGACAACAGACAATAAAAATGGATTCCAAAAACTCCACTGAGCGGATACCTGCTCAGGGACCGCCTCAGATTCACGAAACTCGAATTCTAGAGCAGACTAATACTGCCTCGATCTCTGTTCGCGATCTCCCATCCGATGCAGAGGAGGTTCTTAAGGAGTGGTCGCCGGATAAGGCCAATACTTCTGCCGATGCCCGGACTGATCAGAAGATTTTAAGTGAAGGGGCACTATCAGAGCAGGCAGACCAGTCGAAACCACAACACACCGAAGCTACAACGAAGAAGGAACCGGCAGCAGCGAGAAAGAAATGGTGGAGCCTGCCCTGGCAAAATTAAATCGAGGAAACGGTTAATTGTCAACTGCTTTGTAATCAATTAGAAATCTCTCGATGACTTTCCTCAAAGTAGGTGATGCACCATTGATGCATTACGTATACGTGTCGAGGGTATGTCACATGCGCAGACCCGGGGAAGCATCACCCACATGTATATACCTAAATTAATACTCTGCAAAAATGATATCATCTGAATTGAATTCAAACGGATGAAATGCAAAAAGACGTATCCATATCTTCCAAGAGCTATTAAATGCTTATGTACGTGGTATACTCTTCCTTTGGTCTAGACAAGAGCAAGCTAGCGAACCGACGCGAACGCCTGCAGCCGGCAGGGAAAATCTGGAGGAGACAACGATGGCTAGAGAACGCCGGGTGTGCTATGCATCGATGGTTATGTTAACCAAGGGTCCTGGGATTTCGGAATAGGCTGTTGAGTGCCGCGGGGTGTGAAACCAGCTCCACTAGCTTGAAACCAGTAGTTTTCATAAGATGGGCTTCCATGCATATGTCAGCTGGTATGCAAGGGGCATCGAGCCGCACGGACTCAGGCCTCCGATCCAGATGCCCTGCCTAACCGATGGAAGACCGGCCCGCTAACAACAATCGCAACACATTTTACCTCCAAAACACCAACTTGCAGGTATCTCGATCTCGAAGTATATACGTATATTGCGCATGTCCATCTGCACTCCCAACCAATATAGCCCAGTGCCTGCTCCCACATCTACCCTGCAATTGATCTTTGTGGAGATATAGGGAGGGGTTATTGGACCAGGTTCATCTAAAGTGTGCATTCCTGGGATGAGTCTCCACTTCCGCCATCAACTTTTCGGATGACAAAACCACACACTGTGATTGACCGGAATGGCGGGCTACCCTTGGAACCCAAAGAATAAAATCCTGTGAGCCTAGGGTAATCTGGATGCTTGGATGCTAAGCTTTTGGGGCCGGCTAAAACTAACTCACAGCAGAAGGATAACGAAATTCCTAATGATATGTATCCAGGTTCACAAGCCGGGATTCCGAAATGAAAGCTCCCTTCGAGCCAAGGGACAGCGAGCGAGCCCAGTGTCGATAATTGTATAAATACAATGCAATTTGCGATAGGCAGGTTGTGGCTCTTACTTTACATGCAAGAATATAACGGAGAGTAGGCTATACGAGAGATATTTTGACATTGGACTTGCATAGCTTGGCTGAGGTGGGAAGCTTGTTTGTCGAAGATCAGAAGAATGCCTAATGTATGGAATATTTTGGCAACTGCCACGGCCATTGCCAGTGGAGGTAAGAGCATTCCACCCTCCTCAAGGTAACGCAATTGTACAGTTTTAATCGTTTCCCTTTCATTATAGTTCAATATGCTCTAGCCCAGAGCACTGGAGCCTACACAGACTCACGCACAGGAATTGTGTACCAGGCATACAGAAACCCAAATTTTGGGGGGTACACTTTCGGTATCGCGTTACCGTCAAGCCCGACCAATGAGTTTATCGGCCTTCTCGTAAGCGATCCGGATAAGGTATACTACTTGTCTTTATGTTAATAAGCACCTGTGATCTAGGAAGGTCCTATAGGAACCACGGCCAACCGATGGGCCGGTGTGAGTTTAGGCGGGCCAATGAATGGGCCTACCTTGATCGTTGCTTGGCCGAACGGTAACGATGTCGTTACATCATTTCGAACTGCATCGTAAGTCAATAGGAAATAAAGCCTCGCCCTCTTAATCGTAACACCACGAAACGTGACCCGAAATATCAGCACTCACTGAGAATACCCCCCGTTTCTATCTAGGAACTGGATGGAACCAACTGTTCTAACACCTAGTGGGGCCCAATTGACGAAGATGAACGTTGCCGTAAACTCGACTCATTGGTCCTTGACCTTTAGATGTGTGAACTGCAATACATGGGCGTCCGGTTCGCTTGACCTGACCGGTAGCGCTGCTGTATTTGGTTACGCTCAATCACCATATTCCGTTGCCACGCCCTCTAGCTCGAGTTCCACTTTACCCCCCCACGACAATTCGTTTGCAAACTATGGGCTTCCTTTAACATCTGCCCGCAATGCAAATTACGCTTCTTGGGTAGCCCAATACCCCGGAAGTGGAGGAACCAGCACTACCACTCAGTCCACTACCACTACAACCACTACGACTTCCCGGACTACTACTACAAGTGCTGCGCCCCTTCCAACATTCTCCCAAACATTTGATTACATAGTAATCGGTGCGGGTGCAGGGGGGTTGGTTATGGCGGATCGCCTCTCCGAAGCTGGAAAGTCAGTCCTTTTGATCGAGCGAGGCCCTCCTTCAACCTACCAACACGGTGGTCGGATTCAGCCCCCTTGGGTCGGGTCAGAACCCTTGACTCGCTTCGATATTCCTGGCCTTTGCAATGAGATCTGGGCTAACTCCTCGGGGATCGCATGTACGGATATATCGGGGGGTGTAATGGCCGGCTGTGTCCTTGGTGGTGGCACGGCTATTAACTCAGGGTTATTCTGGAAACCGCAACCTTACGATTATGACAACACCGACTGGCCAACAGGATGGAAATATAACGACATGTCACCTTACGTTGATAAAGTATTCTCTAGAATTCCCTCCACAACAACTCCATCACAAGATGGAGTGAGATACGGACAAGACTTGTATAATCTTATTTACAACGTCCTCCAACCGAAAGGCTGGACCCCAATCGACGCCAACAGCCAGCCCAGTTTTAAAAACAGAACATTCCACCACACTCCCTATATGTATAGTGGTGGGCAACGTGGCGGCCCCCTTGCGACATATTTAGTGTCCGCGAAGGGTCGAAGTAATTTCAGACTTTTCATTAACACATCAGTCGTTAAGTTGAACAGGAATGGCGGCCAAATCACTGGCGTTATCACGGAATCAACCGGGGTCGGTGGCATGCGATATTTGATCAATGTTAGCACTAGTGGACGTGTGATTCTGTCCGCTGGTGTCTTTAACACGGCTAAGATTCTCTTCAGAAGCGGAATTGGGCCATCCGACGCACTGAACGTCGTGAAATCTAGCACGGATGGGCCCACAATGATTGATAGTAGCCAGTGGATAAATTTGCCAGTGGGTGAAAATCTCCATGACCAGGATAACACCGATCTTGTTTTCTCACACCCAACCATATCCCCATACGATTTCTATGCCGCATACAATACGCCAATTGCAGCGGATAAGGATAAATATTTGAGTCAGAGAGCCGGTCAACTAGCGGAGGCTGCCCCCAATTGTAATACAGTGTTTTTCGAAAATTTTGCTTCCTCAGACGGTCGAGTCAGACAGGTCCAATGGACTGCCAGAAAAGAACCATCCTTGGGAGCCGCAGGTGATACCATGGTAACTTTGAGTCTGTACCTGACAACAGGTGCCACTTCCCGCGGCCGTTTGACAATTCTGCCATCCCTCAACACGGTCGTGAGTGTCCTCCCTTACCTGACCACCCAAGCAGATATCGATGCCAAGGTCAAAGCAATCCAGTCATGGATTGATGCAGCAAATAACTACCCGAGCCTAACGTTTGTTTTTCCAACGAAAGGCCAAACTGCTGCCGATTATCTCGCAAATTATCTTGGTGGGCATGGTAGTAATCATTGGATGGGCACGTGTCGCATGGGTACCGATGATGGAACGAAAGGTGGAAAAGCCGTCGTTGATCTTAATACCCAAGTTTGGGGCACAACGAATCTTTTTGTTGTAGATGCTAGTATTTTCCCGTCTACGATTACGGCTAATCCAAGTGCATACATTATGACTGTTGCCGAACGGGCCGCTGCCAAAATCCTATCTCTAGCCCTCAACAGCAATCCTGGAGGTTCCACGTCCTCAACAACGACGACTACTCGCAGCACCACGAGCTCAGTAAGAACTACAACAACCACAACTCGCACTACAACCACAGCTTCCCGCACAACCACAGGTAACCCCCTCCCAATTGCTATAAATAATAGTTGCAGTCAGCTGATGCATTCGTAGCTTCCCAACCCGGACAAACGCTCTATGGGCAGTGTGGCGGTGTTTCTTGGACTGGTCCAACCGCTTGCGCTGCTGGTACATGCCAATACCAAAACCCATATTATTGTAAGTTCAGCCCATATCTTAACCTCAAAACATAGAGACATGGAGCACGAGAAGGAAATAACAGAGCACATGCATGTGAATATCCGCACCTGCGTTGTCCTGACGTCCAAAATTCCCAAATTCGGCATACCAATATGGCCAATCAAGCTCAGGGTCCAGGCTAATAATCATTCACAGCACAATGCCTCTAAGCTAAGCTAAGCTAAGCTATGCATCCACAGAGCTACGATGCCGCCTAACCGAGCCATAAGTTTTTGCCAGGGGGGATGTAGTTCTAGGGTATATTATTGCATTATATTTTTGTTTCGTGGATTGGGATTCGATTGCATCGATTGCACGCATCGATTGTGTTGTTTGTATATGTGGGCTTTTTGTTAGAAACCCGATAATCGACGATCGCAATATTAATATCAATATATCAATCGCGATCTGACGTTAACGTTACATTTGTGTATATATGCCTCCTTTAGTACATAAGTACATATACATACTAGTTTAATCGAGATCATATCACAGGCCCGTGACAGGAACCGGCCATTGCATAGCTTTTTGTATATATGGTCAGTGCAGCGACATGAATGTGGCACGCGTGGTACCCTAAACGCGAATTCCAAATCATTGGGATGCTAAATTTGTAGAATATGTCTTGACCTCCTTTTGTAGTTTTGCAAGGTCCCTGGGGACGGTTTCCTTGATCCTCGAAAACTCTACCGCATCACCACCCTTTAAGGACTCCTCTGAATAAGTATTCGTGATGTGCTCTAGCACTCCTGACATGATATTAAGGATCTGTGATAATTGGTTTGGCAACCACTAACTCAAAATCAGTTTTTGTCCCGCAGAAACCTTACCACAATCAAAGCGGAGGAATGTAAGGATAAGAGAGGCAAGGGGTTTCTGGAAAAAACGAGTGGGTTGTAATATACACACCTCAACTATTGGGGAGCCACCAGTAGCCTTTGGGTGAAGCCGTTTCCCTTGTTTCAGAATATATTCCCTATGCATGCACAACCAATTACTATTTGGGTACACCAGCTTCAAGCAGTTAATATAATAATACCTTGTGAAATTCCAATGCCTCCCTCTGAATTCACGAATTTGATCGAGGATCAAAAGATACAACACTAAGAGAGGGGGCATTTAAGTTAGCATCGAGTGTTAGCTTAGCAACGTCAACAGATGAGCCTACCAGCTGTTTTCTGGCTCCCTAATGAAAATTCCTTCACACTTGGGTAACTATCTGTTCCTCTTGCGGCGGTTTCTACCCACTTTAGATACCCTTTATGTCCATCAGGCCGGTAATTTCTGAAATCCTAAGGGTGAATAGAAATGGGTGTGTTAGCGTAGGTGCGTGATCCTAAGTGATTTAAATGGGGTCTCCTACCTTGAGGATTTGAGTGAGAGGGTTTTCCGGCATATCAATACTTTGGTTCAACCAGCCATGTTATACGTTGTTCCGCGGTCAGTCTCTGCCAGCTGGTACACTAACATGCAGGGGTTAATTATAAGTAATTACCACATGAAATTGTCGATGAGAGGGATCATGCTATCATTCTATAGGTTTGGAGCCCAAATTAGCACCTTCAGGTTGTGGCTTGTACTGGCTGCTCAGCATGAGAATATTACTTACAGCGCCACTTTCGCCCCGGAATTTCATTGGCTCCGTGGAAACACCTTCATAAACGACGCCATCTGGGAACATGGGCTGAGAATGAATGCCGAAGATGAATGTTCTAAAGCCGGAATATGCTTCTGGCTTAGACTTTTGCCACATATCTAAGTACTCGTCGCATAGAGTCAGAGCTTTGATTTTTTTGATTTCATACAAAACAGGGGTTGACTTAGCCTACCGTTCATGACCTTGTTTATTGTTTTAAAGGCGTCTAATATTTCCTGGAGCCCTTCTTGAAACAGGGGCAGCCTGTCAGGGGAACTTAATTCTCGAAGTGCCTTTAGTCCCTTCTGAACACCGCTAACAAGGCCATGACTATGCTTGACCATCTCAACATGTATTAGTACAAATCCAGCCTCTGAACTTTTGTTATCGAGACCGTTTTCGAAAGCTCTAATCAAAGCTAAATTATCATAGTCCATCCCTCTGTTTGGGTCAAGTCTGCGCCAATTGAAAAGGGCGTAGCTCCCAGCTAGCCGTATTTTTAACTATCAGACGTCTTTTCAAGTTGATAATATACTTGGGATTGCGTTACATCGACATACCATACTCCATGAAAGGTTTGAACCCGGTTCTATAGGATTCGAGAATACAAAGTAGGTGTTAGAGCCACATTCTTGCATGGATACTAGTCAAAAATATGCCTCAGGTAGGCCTAGTTGTAAGAACGAGCAATGGCCGACTTACAATTCCGCTACCTTGGCCATTGGCTGCGCTATGTTCGCTGGTAGGCGGGACCGCCCAAGACCGTATTCCTGGCCGTCCGTCTTGATATACGTATCATAACAGGGTTCGAAGAGGTATGCGCTCAAGAGGAAAGAATAATCTCGATACAGAGCATTCAGGATGACTTTATTATCACGATATTTATCGATCTCTGCCACCAAGTTAGGGAAGGAGTCAATCCTAGCACCCAGCTCGCGGTTGTGAAGCAATCCAGGTTCTCCTGATGCTTTTCGAATCGGCATATCTTGCAGGATAGTTTCTAGCGCTTCAAATTCTGGAGGCAAGACTGCCGGAGGATCCTGTCGCGGAAGGAACCCCCGGGTTGTCGATACCATGAAAGCCGGGAGAGAGGTATCCTCTGGCAGGCTATCGGTAAGAACTTCGAAATCCATTTTAACCAGTATACGTGGTAGGTCTTTGATGTGATGGGTATGTGCTGAGTTTTTAATCTCAAGGAGTAATAGGTGCTTAAGTACTTATGTAAGAGGAGCAAATGCAAAATCGAGCTCGTGGTCGTCGAAACTGGGCTCCTATTGATTTATAATTTATAGGAAGCTTGGGCTTGATACATTGGCGCTTGAAATTACGTCCCCAAGTTTCACTTCGCTCCACAAATCGCATAGGAGTTCCTTTCGTCACGGAGTCAGTAGCAGGCATGGCCTGGCTACCGGGCTCACGAGAACTGGCCGCTGGACTCTTGGGTCAATACGTGCTGCCTCCGATGGACTTTTTCTACAATCCCTCCGTATTTCGGTCATATGGTTACCAAGGCCAATGGTATCTATTCGCAATTGTGCTCAAAAGGGTAAAGACCCGGTTTTCTAACTACATTAATGCGCATTAGATAGCTGTCTAAAATAAAATCACGTAAGTAGTTAGCAAATAATGGGGTAATGCGAACGAACTTATCCGCTGTTTTCCTTTGGTAGCCTCTTTAGCTCCCGCGCGCCAATGGTCCAACGGCAGGTGCCCGTACGGGCCTCGACCTAAGCCTCTATCTACCTAGAATACGCAGGAAATTTAAGTTATTTCCAAGATAAGCACTGCTAGTCGGCCAGTTAATAAAATCCTCTTGGTAGTGGTATGGTCCGAGACAAGATTAATTAGTAGTCGAGTTCGGCAGGATGAACGAGGCGACGGTCCTCCGCACGTTAGCTGAGTAGAAGAATAAAAAATTGATTAATCCTATGGTTTATGAACCCTCCGTTGGAACTATATACAAAATAAAATACAAAAAACAAAAATAAAATCAACATGCATGAGTCGATGATTCGGATTTTCTTCTTTTTCTCTTCTTTTTTTCTTTCTTTCTTTGTTCAAAGAAAAAAAGACGAAGAAAAAACGGTGCTGAATAGTAAACAGCTGCAGTCTCTATGGGACTATGCAGAAGACCCACTTATGTAATTCGCCTCGTCTGTGATAATCATCCCGGCAACTCCTGCAGATGAAAATGTCGACAGTGCCCCCGTAATCAAAGCACTGACAGCTAGCTTTGCGACGTCGCCCCCTCTGCTCGGAGCGATCTGCGAAAGCACACCGATTTGTGTTCCTAGTGATCCAACTGCGTAATATTTATAAGTAGAAGGCCATGGCACGAGGGATAGAGATAGAAACATACTATTTGCGAAGCTGCAGAGAGCGAACGTGGCAATGAGTTTGGATCTGGATGCCATATCTGTATATTCCTTTTCCCCTGTCAACATTTGGAAAGCCACGAACCTGTTCATGGTTAGCATTTGAGCAACCAATTTTTATTGCTGTATAGGCTCACGGGGGCATACTCATTTGCGATCAGTTTGACACCAATCAACTTGGCAACTTTATAGAGGTCAGGCCCTCTCGGGACACCAAGCAAGAAAGCAATTGGGTAACATAGGTATCCGACGATTTGCTCGATCGTAAGATTTGGGATGTTGAGGTAACGTCCCCACCAGCCCAGGATACCATTGCACAAAGCCAAAAATGCAATGATGCAGAGCAGTGTAGCCATAATCATCCCAGCAATTTTAATTCCGAGCCATGCACCATCTGCAAACGCCTGGAGAGCGTTTTTCGGTCGATCTTCGTCCTCGTCCGGAATCACAACCCTTCCCCTTGTAAGTGACTCTTCAGTTTCAGGGTATCTTAGTTTTGACGTAGCAAGGGAGGCTGGTATAGACATGACACAGGAAGAAATCAAAGCTTGAGCATTGACACCCATGGAAATATATGCGACTAGAACAGAGCCGGCGATTGTAGCCTACAGAAAATTTATTAGTAATTGATTACTTGGAAAAAATTGACGCCGCAGAGGACTTACGAAACCTGACGCCATGACCTGATGAATTTCAGCCTGAGTCAGATGGGAGACGAAAGGCTTGATTAACATAATAGATTCGCCTTGGCCGATGAATGGAGATGCTGATGCAACAACTGCTTCAGCACCGGACACCCTCATACTCCAGAAGAAAAAAACGGCAAATTTCCCGATAAACCATTGGAGAGCACCGCAATAGAAGAGGAGGGATGTGAGTGAGATGAAGAAAATGATCGCTGGGATGACTGAAAAGAAGAAAAATTGATATTGTGAGATTTCTTCAGTGGTTAGGAATTTAACACCCGCGGCTGCGAAATGCAGGAGGCTACGAGCGAGGTATGACACGAAATCGAAAATATCATATCCCACCTTCGTGCGCAGAACGAATAGAGCCACGAGAAACTGGATGAGCATCCCGACTATAACGGTGTGCCATTGAATGGCTTTCCGGTTAGCAGAAGTTGCCCACAGGACACCAATTAGTACGACCAGTCCGAAAAGAGATACAGCGCGATTGGCTCTAGTATTTCCTGCAGACTCAGGGGAAGCAAAGGAGCCAACCACAATAACTGAGATTGTGAGGGCGGCTCCACACCATATCCTCAAACGCTCTGGAACAAGGTTGGCGACTTTTACTCCGGTGTTGTTCCAGACGAAGTGCATCGGTTTGGTGACAACTGTAATCGGTATATAAAAGGTCACAAGGCGAATTGTGATACAAAGATAGAGTAGGAATGGAATCAACCACCCTAAGTCTTTCCGGTGCAAGACCACGCCAGCAACGAACCAACTAGATTTGCGAGCGGTATTAGATAAAAAAAAAAAAAAAAGCAAGGGAAATAGTTTAGCTAGCGTGAACTCACCCCGTAAAAAACAACCATACGAAGATATGAAACACGAATTTGTATCTACGATAAAGGCCTTTAAAGCGACTAGTTTGTTGGTCCGAAACGCTCCCACTTTCAGCAGACCCGTGACCAACTGTAACACCCTTCTCTTCCTTGTCGAGACTATCTTTGATATCACCATCTTGTTTACAATCCACAATCGGGTGACCGGTTGGGTTGGCTTTGGTGTAGGAAGTCTCTGGAGCCTCGTGAGATGGGTATTTCTCGACTTCGAGGGTCGGATTGCTGTTGGGTTGGCTGGGTGCCATTGTTCTTGGCTTCCGGGCTGCCGCTACAGAGTTAAGAATTTTTTTGTAGAAATTCAGGTAGGTAGAGAGCGATGTGGTTGGCGGTAGAAAGGGTGATGGCAGAGTTGTACTATTTTGTGCCCACACTCCCGCTTGTAGGAGTAACTCTGGGAGTAAATACGGGATAAAGAGGCCTATGACCCAATGGCCAAGGGAGGAGTTAAATGAGAACGAGAGCTTAAGAAAGGGATATGCCTACCTCGGGATTCTGACGAGGAAGGAAGTTGGTGATGTTTTATACACCGAGAGTCCCATGCAATTAGCCCCCAGAAATACCGATCGAAGGTAAGTGGCTAGAGCTGATGGTTGAACTTTTGAAAAATTGGCTAGAAAGATAAGGGTTGGTGGGTGAGTTATAGGCGGCCAGGAATGATTTGACAGAAGGCCTATCAAGCTTTCATATTACTTTTTACTGCATGTTCCAGAGGCAAAATGGGGGGTCTGGAGGAGCAACTTTAGACAGAATAAAGTATCAGGAAATATTGAGCGATTCACTCGAGGCAAGTGCAGCGGTCTTGTGGGTACTGATTAGGAGTATCCACACGGCAGAAGGGATAGAAAAGGCCTGGGAATCAAACCTGTAAGATAGTGGCGAGACATTGGATGTGTACCTTCTACTACACAGTATTCCGGCCAGCCCGGGAGCCAATTTTCGTAGTATTCTAGGTCGAATGGCCTTCCGCATTCCACATCCACGACCATTTTTTCTCGTCGTCCCTGAGTTTCTTTCCTTTTTTTGGTAACCTCTTCAAATTTCCCTTTCCATCTTTCCCTCGTGGATGGCTCCTTGAGCCCTTTACCAAAAACAGCTCATTCCATATCGAATTTTAGCATCAGCACATAGGGAAAGAGGGTAAATGGATTCCTGGGGGGAACGATTAGAGCAGGTGCGCGGAATTTGGAGGTGGGCACGAGGTTGCGGCGACTAATCGAAGGGATGGTCGCACGAACAACTGCTGAATCAAGGTTGCAGGCTGGGGGTAAGAATGTTGCCGATTGTATCCCAATATGGCAGTTACAAACAGAAAGCATCGGTGCCTTTGAGTGTTTCTGGGTCGGGCTTGAAAGACTAGTAGGCATTGGTGAGGGCGAAACCTCCTTCCTTATCGGTGGTCGAGCGAGGGGAAACATCGAGACATGCCTAAAAGATTGTTAGACAGGTTGCCAAGCGTTTGTAACCGAGTTTTCGATTGGACACTTGAACCAGGTGCGTTATTCAGAGACAAGATGAGGGTTGGGGCATTATACATACAGGCACACGGCCAAAGTACGCGCACACCTGCATGTCTCTTGGGCACATTGCAGTTTCAGTCAAATAAGGTTGTCGTGCTTGGGTCGTGGGTTGACGATGGAATACCTGCCCGGCTGACATGCAGGCTAGTTGTCCTTGGCTTGTTGGTTGTAGCCAAAATAAACTTCAGCCCCACACCGTATTCCATGCATTGTTCTCTGCTTCCTTGGCCTTGGCAATGGAAGCCTGGCCGCCTTATCTCGACCTTCGTGCTTACCCGAGCTGTGGAAAGGAAATTTGCGGCGGACGGCGCCTTCCATCCAATACTTGGCCAAGTGGATAACAATAAAAGGGACTAACATGCAGTTAATCTCTTATCGTATTTAAAACAGTTGATTAGATGCTTAGGAGAGTACGGAGTACCTATGTCAGTACCAATTGGTACCGGTATACCGATTGGCCAACAGGTATCACAGCTACCCCGGTAATGTTGGCTGTTAAGTACGTGCATGGTACCTGGACCCAGTAGGCATTTAGCGTGGAATACAGCATAATGCTTGTTTATATGGTTGATAACGGCTCTTGGCTCGTAGGGGCTTCTCGAAACCTCAATTGCAAGGCTTCAAACCCAAGTGGATGTTCGTGTTCGAGTGATAGAACCATGGTCGTGCGATCCCCAGCATGTGATGGACAAACGAATCCTACGTATAAAATCCTGTCTTCAACCGCATGTCCTGGCTGCCCGGCTAGCCTACAGATATCAACAGCGTGGATATGATGCACACAAAGGCAAACTATTCGAACTTGGTAATTAGCCTGGGGACCTCGCGAGAAAGTACAGATATATTTGAAAAGCTGTGCACGGGTTTAATTTCAATTCGCATCGCAGCCTATACCTGGGTAGACCTCTATAATCCTATGGCAATACTAAAACTTTAGCTTACGTCGAGACTGGGGAGAGCCAAATGGGTAGATACGTTATGTATCTGATAGCCAAAAATCCGAGCGGGGATGTAAGAGGTATGAACCTTAGACACATTCCGACCGGCACCAGCACCCCCCAAAAAAAAAAAAAAAAAAAAAAAAAAAAAAAAACCTGTAGGTATTTTCAATCGGATCTCTATATGCAGAGTCTCCAGGGATGGTGGAAAACAACAAGTAAGTATAATGAGTACAATAATGATTATAGGGAGGATGGCTAAAATTTGGTAGGTAAAGAGGTCCACCCTTTTCGGGGTTTTAGGGCGTGGCAGAGAGGTCGGTACCGTTAGAATTCGAATATGGCATGAATCCTCTATTATAATATACGCAAGAACTTGTAAAGTAGTATGTATGGGATTGCTGCTGTTTGGCCCCTCGCAGCCTCAACTCTGCGCTTCTTGATTATAGCTCCACCATTCAGCTCCCGAGAATTTCTGCCCTTCTGAACATTTCCCCTTAGCGAATTGATTGGATCGTCTTACCAGGCGCCATGTTTGAAAAAAGTATCCACCTAGAAGCGAAGGGTAGCACCCGTCCTTGGCTAACGGCTACACCGAAGCCATGGGGGGGGAAGCTGAACAAACAAAATGCGTAGATATCAAATACTTCTTCTTGGCGATGCCTTGCCAAGCTTCGCCTCCGCGATGCCGAAGAAGGGGCTAACCCCCGGGCACGGAGACAACTGGTTACTCTATTGCACGAATTTTATGTGATTTGAAGATTAAAGAAGGTATCCCTTGGGTCTCAATACAGGTATTTAAACTTGTGATTGATCATGTCAACACCAATCTGTGCCTCTATTCAGAGACAACTCGCTTACGTATGCATGTTCTGATTGGCGAATTCGATCTGTTTGCTTTTGTTCATAAGGCTGAAACAAAATAGCCTCACTGTCAAGGCAGCAAGCCGCACTTTTGTTTGTGATATTCCTACCAGGGAAACAACAGTATGATTGAGGACACATCTTGAAAGCTGGTACGGGATGCAGGATACCCAAATTCAAACCCAAACCCAAAATATGATTGCTGTTATGAGTTATTCAGCAACATTCTTATATATATCGAATCGCCTTTGTGTAGTCACAGGAATCCCTCTTCTCACTTCGTCGATCCTCCTGTGGTCGAGATTGACAATGACAATGCCTTCTTCAGCATCGAGCTCTTCTAGCACCTCCCCATTCGGGTCAACCACCATCGAATGGCCCCACGCGTGATATGTTGCATTCAAGTCTCGGGCGGGGCTGCAAAGCGCAACATATATTTGATTGTCGACTGCCCTCGATCGGGCTAGGAGGGACCAATGCAGCGGGCCGGTAGTCATATTGAATGCCCCTGGGTATACCATAGCAAAGCAACCATTTCTTGCCGCTGTCATGGCAAGTTCTGGAAACCGAATGTCATAGCATATTCCTAATCCGATTTTCCCGTATTCTGTTTCGAAAACAGTCATTTTGTCTCCAGGGGATAAAACCTCCGATTCCTTGAACTTTATTTTCCCGGGAATATCAATGTCGAACAAATGGACTTTTCGATGTTTGGCAAGGAGGTCGCCATTTGGGGAGAAAACGAGCGAAGTGTTGTACAATTTACTTGTTGTTGGATCAATTTCCGGTATAGATCCACCGACCAAGTATGTGGCCGTTTCTTTTGCGACTGCAGAGAGAGTTCCGAAGGTCTGCGACGTCTCCCGGGTCGACAAGGATTCTGCATACTGCGGGAAGAAATTCGTACCGTATGGAGAATTAAAGCACTCCTGTCGTCACGCGGCTAAGTTTCGGTCCGCGTCGGAGGATCGACTCGGAAGAGAGTGAGCTTACCGGTAGAACAACGATGTTTGCACCAGCCTCTGCGGCCTCAATGACTTTGGCCTTTGCATGAGCAAGGTTGGTGGACTTGTCCGCACCTAAATCCTTATATTGTTAGAAAAGTGGGGAGGAAGGGGTTTGTTTTCATACCGGTGGCTAGCTGGACGAGGGCAAGCTTTAAAGGCCGTCTAAGTATGGACATCTCGATGGACCTCAGAATCGAACGAAGGTCTTGTGTGAAGGGGACAAAGCCTTTTTAGGTCTGTTGTCAATCGAACCTTTGGTATATGTGTAAATTTAGGTACTTGGTTGGAGTTCGGGTGTATCAAGTAAGCAGGTGGCAGTTGTTTGATGCTCGCTCGAAGGAAACCCCCAACACCTAGGGTGGTACCTCCATAGGTAAGTAGGTACTTGCGTGCGGTTAGTACTCTAAGGTTAACGCAAGACAGGCCCCCCAGGCTTGTAGATCATATATATATTAGGTCTCCAGGTCCCAATTCGGGCGGGCGTTTAAGATCAAAGATGGAGTAATTTGGTGAGTAGTAATAAAGGTCCCAGACTAATAATAAAGCAAGTACTTGATGGTGTAAATAAGGTTATCCGCGCGGGAAAAAAAAAAAAAAAAAAAAAAAAAAAAAAAACCTTCATCCCGACAGATGGAGTGCCTGGAAGATTCACTGTTCAAAATACAAGACTTTTTCCACTTTCCTCCCTCAACCAGTTATTCCCAATACCCATAGCTAGAACGGACCGGAGGGTTGAAACAGCATCAACAAAATCCAGTTCATGAGGGATATTTCTGGTTTGCCGAACCTGGCGGAACTCCTCTTGGACCGATTCAAGAGTTTCACCCCCAATAAGAAACAATGACTCCACAACGTTCATGATGTTGAATATATCGTTATTATTGAGATATCTTGAGAAGTCTTTTCCGGACGCGTCGTTCTCAGAGACATTCAATAGCTCGTGAACGAGCCCAGCAATATTTTCTGGAGTCAAAACGCTTTCCCAGTCCGCATGTAATATCCCGCCGTCTAATTTCTCACCCGCACTTAAGAGGAGGACTACCAAAGTTTGAGCGGCGTCTTCAAAACGACCTTCTTGTTTTGATGCATAAAAACCTCGTAGGGCAGCGAACCCTGCTATCTCCCTTCGCAATATGTCATCTTCTACCAATGAAATAGGTGATGTAAGTAATCCCCGCATGATGTCGTCGAGGTCTCCGTCGAATGGTATTGGTTTGCCTTTTCTTAAGGACGAGCGGACATATCCTGCCATGACATCGTGAATACGAGAGTTGCACCCAGCTTTTGAAAAGTAGAGTAATGCAGAGCCGACATGCCCCGCCGACAAAAGTCTTTGAGCGAAAGACTCTGAGACATACTTTTGCTCGTCCATCAGGCCGTGCTTCGCGCACGTCTCGACAAGTCGTTCTACCCTAGACGTGTTGTCTACGTCCAGTTTGACAGATTTGATCAACCTCGATGCCGCCTTTCTTGTCCCTACCGTGATGGTCCTCCTTAAAGTTGCTAGTCCGATTTCCCAGCCTTCGACGGTCTCTGTCTTAGTTTTGTGTAATATGCCCAGAGTGGCTAGTGCTAGCGCATACATGGAGACAATCTTCTCTTTTACATTGTCTTTCTCCATGTCGGGCCCCAGTAGTCCCAATGAGTCCGGGTGGAGATATGTTGAGGATTGCAAATTGTTTGTAAGCTCCAGCCGGAAATATCCACCCCATGCAAGAATTTCTGCGACGGCACTGGCAACCGGGAGACTCAACTTGGAGAGGAATTTCAGCGCTTTAGGAACTTTGCCTGCGAGGACGTCGGCGATCGCTGACTGTAGGTTCCGAACTGCAGGGAGCGAAAATGCCTTGTCGGTAGCGAGGTGAAATGTTTTCGCCAACTTTTTGGCAGCATCTTCGTGATACGCATTGGTAGCTCGATTTACCATTCCTGACCGTCCATACTTATCCCACTCCATGCCATCCCCGGAAGAGCCCGTCTCGTCGTGATAGGCAGCTAATCCAGCAACAGCCTCTAACCAACTGCCTGAGGTCTTAAGAATTGTTTCCTTGTCGCCTAGAAAGATTTGGAGAATAACACGTAACTCCTGGGCGATTCCGTAGGGTATCAAGTGGGATGCTTCGGCATTTGATTGGGTGTTATTCTTGGGCCTGAATAACCGGTTGGGGTCGTTTAAGGTGTCTTGCGGGTTACTTCGCCTAGCGGTATGGGGGTCTTGCTGTGAGATCCGTGCTATCTCATCAATTGCCCGAGCAATTTTCGACCTCCACATTCTCCAAGGAAGAGAGCTCGTGTCCCAGTTTTCTTCCCCGGTGCTATCTCCACCTCTTCGGTTAACCCTGTACACTGCCGTGTCGTTTTTGGAGTTCGGGAAAAATCTTAGAGAAGGGCATTGAGAAATTATGTCTTGTATGACTCTGCTGGCTTTTTGTAGGCTATTAGCAGCGATACGGGGGTAGGTTTGCACCGTCGTCTGGGATAATTCTGTGGCATCCCAACGCGCATGTCCTATCAGCAACTTTAGATCATCCAACCGACAGCGTAGCGCCAGCTTTTGTAACAGCGGCCAAAAGTGATAGTGTAAGGCCGGGCCGGGTTTGTAGTCTAGTACGTCCAAAAACGAGCTGGGGTCCAAGTGTTGGTCATTTTGATTTAGCCATTGAATGAGAATGAGTGGGGCTGGACGAGGGGGCGAGAGTTCCCTTAGGAGCGGGGCATTTGATTTGAGATCAATAGTAGTGAGGTCTAAAGGGGGAGGGAAGTAGAGTGAAAGTATCAGCGACGTTAGACGTAGCGCGCCATCGAGGCGGTCATTTTTAGTCCCAGCCGAACAGTTGGTTATTGAATTTAGAACTCGGAAGGACAGCCTTTGAAGATAGAGACGCCGCTGGGTTTCGGAAAGGACGTGCCGACCAATTGGGATAGTTTCGGTTTGGGCGTGTTCGTCGGTGTCGTCAAGCGGCTCCAAAACTTGATGAGCGTTCTCAAGGAGATCCGAAAGGGTCAGGATGAACTATAAGACGGATACACATAAGTTAGCAAACTATTAGGAGGTAAAGCGATGGTGGCTAAGGGGTTATAAACCTCTGGTGGTTCGGTAATGTTGGGAATACTCCGGCTGAAGTCGTCGCGAGAAGGGGAGTTATTAGCGTCACTATGTTCCTCTACGGCATCGTTGAGGACAGCATTGCCGAAGCCGTCTACGCTGTCGCTCCGGTCGTCTTCGTAGTCCCCATACCCGTCGTCATGATCGTCATAATCGTCATCATGATCCCCTTCCGGCATATCGTTAGAACCTGTAGCTTCGTCTTCCTCGTCGAAGTCAGATTGATCATGCTGGCCGGCGTGCACATGGTCATCATCGTCGCCATGTAGATGGCCAAATGATGGCCGAGAAAGACCAGCGAAACCTTGGGAACTAGATATCGAATTGAACATGTTGGCAGTTAGTGATGTTGGAGAGAAGGGATGGGCTGATGACCTATGGGCGATGGCCTCGATTGACGCTTGGGCATAACTAAAGTTTGGAGGGCGCGTTGTTAGTCGCGCTGGTTCCAAACAATGGCTTGGCTTTTGATTATATAAGCAAGAGCTTCCCTGTCGTGATGCATGTGCCACCTGCAAGTGAGCCCACCAGCATGCCGCCCCATCAACATCCACAGCGCCAACCGATTCATGACTACATAGTATCCACAGTGCTCTATCAAAAAGGGTCCCTCCATCTCGGCCACCCATTTCCACGTTATCCCCTCCCCCAGGCTCTTACGACTTAATCCGACTTCGTGCAGCCGTCCTCAGGAGCGTCAGTTTAGAGATGCAGCTCGTCATAGCTTGCATGTAGCTGACGCAACCAGAATCTACGAAGCTACAGCTTTGGATGTACTTTGCACATGTGCAAGTACATATATTACATAAAGCTTATACGCCTACTCAACTTTTGAGGGAACATTCCTCGGATCGAACCTCTGCCACGAAACCACATTCTGTTCTACCTTTTTGTCTTGGAGGTGTTGCTTGGGCGCTCTGGGTTCTCGGAGAATCAACATTCGGCACCGGTGATAGTTGCCCACAGCAGACACCTTCCTGCCTTCAACACTCCTCAGCAACCTTTAATCTCATTATATCGCCGCTATGCTTGGTTATATACCCCGTGCGGTTCAACTGAAGCTTTTTCGATATGCACTATCTAAACTAGATTTCCTAGACCATTCCACATATGACGTGGAACGGGATTTCAATCTCTCCTTAGGACTAAAGAATGAACTTGAGATGAAAAACCTCGGTCTCAACGTCGCTGTAAGCTCCCTTCACCCTTCATGACGAAGAGTATTGCATAAATAACAAGTTAATCTCTAGAAACTCTCAACAACGCTCAATCTTCCACCGAACGTGCGCTTACGCGATGCTCGGGTTTCGACCTTACATATTCGCATCCCGACAGACTTCCATAGAGCCCCTGTTAAAGTATCTATATCTACTGTGATAGTCGACGGGGAGATACTTAGTGATGTTGGAACTGAGGACCCACCCTGCGAACTCAAATCGAATACATTTTCCACGTCAAACCTAGCACAGGATCTTGATATTAGGGACGGGTTTAAGATACCTTCCGGAGTTGATCTAACTGAGTCGTTTCTACAAGAGCGCCCAGTCGAGGCCAGGAAACTGGGTGCCATCCTCCAGTCTAAGGCTGAAAGCCGTGAACCACTAGCAGAAAACGACTCAGAAGAAGAAGACCCAGTCGAAGACTCGGGTCTTGGCACACCCTTGAGCCTCTGGAACTTTGTCCCTTCATTTTTTCAGAGGCTCGTCGATAGGGTGGAAATCGTGGTTGAGAATATTTCTCTGAGAATCAGGGTATCCTGTCTCCCCGCCCCCTCGGGCCTCGACATCGATCCCTTGGTTGTGACATTTAGCATTGATTCAATTGAAATCGAAGGGGTCTCTGCGAGTCCTAATGTCGCGAAACAGGACGCAACAGTGTTGCGGAGGACGAAACCTGGTATGCGAGCTGTCCGGATCGACGGGATTGCTCTATCGCTTTCTGGATATAAAGATTTTTTTGAAGACTTTCCAACTTCCACCCCACTCAATCTAGGGGACACGGACACTGCGGCCTCAAATAGTACAGTACTACCATCTGACGCGATCCCAGTTGGATCTGCAGCAGTTGATAACACAGAAATGGAAACGGAATTGCCGCCACTGGGTGTTTCTAATTCGAATAGCCTTTATCAGAACATTGAGAGCTCCGAGGACCCCAGAGTAGTTAATCGCCGTTTCTTTGCACAGATGCAAGAACCCCACCGAAACTACACCCAGACGCCTCCTTCTCCCCCCACAGGCACTTCCCAGCATGTATTGTTTTCTCCAATCTCGTCGTTCCATGGTTCGATAGGGCCCGAAGAGACGCTCTCCGAAACACTATCCCAAAGCCTTTTGGATACAGAGAATAATACTATTTTCTCCGAACGGAGTCGAAACTTGGGCACGCCCAATATAGATGACATATGCGGACCGGGTTCTCTGCAGGATCCTGGATCGTTCCAGAGAAGCATGTCATCTTGTCTAGATGAAGAGAAATCTGATGCAGATAGCTTGGAGAACGAACCACGGCAGTTTGATTTGTTCCAAGAACCAAATACTAAATTTCTCGGTGTTACTGCTACACTTCCATCGCGGATACTTAGCCCGGAGTCGCGCTTACGAACTCGCACCCCGCCCACAGAACTAAATATATTCGAACAGCCGTATTCGCATATAGCCGAGCCGGTCCCTCGGCTCGCACCAGCGATGACAATATCTCAAACTTTGACAAATCTAGAACTAGCTAATGCTAGTCCAGGATCGGCTGACGAATACACTTATTATGAAGAACCAATGGACCAAGTCGAGTACTCTAACCCTGACTTGCTATATCTCTCCCAGTCCGTACACTCAACGGCGTCATCGGCTAGCAATAACGAAACTCAACGAAGACTGGGCTCCGAATCGCCAGAGCCTAGTAATGTAATAGGGGAGCCCTCCTTTGCAAATACGGAGACGAAGGTAATATATGCCTCTAGTGACAAAGGGGATCTATCAGATAGTGGCAGCGTCTACGAGAGCTATCCTCCCAGCGAAGCGGACGATCCTCCCAGCTTTGTCTTAGGCACTCCTCCGTTAGAAAAAACGAACCCGGAGGATAGCCTAACCCATTCCCTCTCGTCAAAGGGACCTGGGGGTCAGGCAGTTACCCAGACAGCAAAATCCGCAGGTTCCAGTGCTCGCAAACCTAGTCCACAGATGCAGATTCAGATCCAAACTAGCTTAGATCATGATCAGCAAAAAGTCCCAAAGGATGCAACTATCTTGATTCAAAGCCAGATCCCGCCACCGCCTTTAGTTCTTTCCCAAAACCTAACGCCACAAATTGAAGATACGGACCCACAGGGACAAGCAATGGAGGAATCAGGCTCGGAAGGGTCAGAGTCTGTGTTGGCGGAAAGCATGATATTTACCCACGAGGAGGCGGGGAGTCTTTATCTATCTGCTCTAGGGGGTTCTCGATCACTTGGTCCGCCACTCCCTGTCCTAGTTGAAGAAAATGAAACCACTCCTTCGACACCGTTTCTGGCCAGGAGCGCATCGAGAACCAAGATCCAAAAACGTGTGTTCCAAATCGATTATATAGATATATTCGTCCCTGGGATTGCACAATCAACAGACGGTCTTATGGGAGACCGTAAATTCGATGCCACGCCGACTCCTGATCCTATGTCCGAAAGCTCGTGCCCCGCTATGCCCGGTGCCTTTTCAGCGTATGCTGCCACCAGGCCAGAAAGAAAGAAGACCGAAAGCTCATCGATATTACTGCACCCGAACCTCTTGACCCCCAAGCCTAGTGTTTCATTCAAATTAGCTGAGGGTGATTTCCCTAACACGCCACATCAGCATCCGTCAAATAAACCACAGGTATCCACGCCTAGAAATCGCATAGAATTGGAAATAGGTAATATTGGTGCCACAATCGATCTAATAGTTGGAAGAAAAATTGCCACTATATTTGCCACAGTTACGATTGTTGGAGAGACTAGTAGGCCTACCAGGGCTCAAGAGCCGGTTAAAGTTGACGATATACCCAAAGTTAACGATTTCGAAATTGCTTTATCTGTAGCATCTTTGA
Organism: Orbilia javanica; assembly: GCA_036872735.1. NCBI lineage: Eukaryota > Fungi > Ascomycota > Orbiliomycetes > Orbiliales > Orbiliaceae > Orbilia > Orbilia javanica. The sequence continues at coordinate 1,615,299 of JAVHNR010000004.1, read as the reverse complement.
ATATTACATTGGTAGATCGAATTCCCGAGTTCATAGCGCCGACGGGGCGCTGCGGAACTGAATCCGAAGCCCCAGATCCCGCAATGCACAAAACTCCGCAAACTAGCCCTGGATCTTTCAACCCCTTGGATATTTTGGTACTCTCCGTAAAAAGGATTAAACTTGGACACCGTACGAATTACATAACGGGCACGCCGGGATCTTGCAGCGAAATTTCCCTTGGATCTTGCTCAGTCAATGTCGGAGGTCAGAACGTTATGAAACTTGTTCCAAATCAAAAGTTCGTAACTTCTGGGAAACAAAAGGCTACGGTTTTCGAGCCGGTCTTTCTCCTTCGTATCGAAGATAACGAAGAAGAGCGACTCGTCCATGTTCAAAGTGCTGTTGTGAACTTCTATTTTCCCATCCACGACCTTGAAGCGACATTGTCTCGTTTTGGCGGATTAGAGACGATGCTCAATATAACACCAGCTTCCAGCCTTCCCTCAAAGGGGCAAACTTTGCAAAACCCAGGTCCTCTAGACACTCATGAGGACCAAGGCGGGAGCCCTACCACAAAACAAATATCCATCACGGCAGATATTGGCGGGCTTAATATCGAAGTCTTTGTTTCTTCCCTTGCTGGGGGAGTCGGATTATCGACCTCCCCTATCAAGATCACGACGAGCGAAACTGGAGGCTTGACAGCAAAACTCAATCAGCTGGCGATTTTTGGTCCAAATTCTGAGGAAAGTGGCGGTTTTAAATCAGCAATCCCTATCATTGAATCAAAATCTATTAATTTGACCCTTGATAGCTCTCCAACGGAGGAAGATCTAGAACGGCTTCTAAAAATGATCATACCATCTACAGATGGTTATGATGACGACGACGGCAACGTTATGGTTGATATATTGCTTCGCCAGCGTCGTCAAGGCTCTGTCCTTAGGGTCGATATTGGCGAGATGAAGGGTAGACTGTCAAACTTGCGCGATATCTCACGATTCAAAGCAGTTGCCGAGGAACTCGCAAAGATGGCTACAGTCGCAAAATACATACCCCAGGACGAAAGGCCGGGCATGCTAACACTTTTGTCAGTGGATAGTCTTTCATTTGCCATTTTCCCAGACAATGAACCCCACAGTTTTACTGCAGGGCTGAAAAATACTGATATATGCCATGTTGCTACTCCGTCATTATTCGCACTCAGTATCCGACAGGTGGATTTGATAAGGCAGCCCGGACAAGCAAACGAAGTATGGATCGGCGAGTCCCTCCCACACTCACTTGCTATTTTCAACCACAAGCATAAAACCCGGCCGATGGTGAAAGTTCGTATGATCGGAGATGAGCCAGAGCCTGAAATAAAAATAAAAATTTGGAATATTCGCTTAGAATATCATGTTGAATCGGTGTTCAATCTCGTTTCTCTCGCTACAACGGGTACACCAGATGTCGCTGCCACCTCAATGGTCGGTTCAGGCACAAAAATCACCAACAGAGAAACACACAGTCAATTTATGGCTCAGGATGGAATTCGAGACAAACCTCCCCCGGCAAACCTAGTACCTCTGCGACTGAATATTGGGCTGAGCGGTGTTTCCATTGCCCTGAATCCCCTAAATAGCCTGTCCAAGGCCCTGTTCATCATTCATGATGGTAATTTTGTCTGCGAACTGTCTAGCCATCAACCTTTTTCGGCTTCCCTGGCCCTTCTCAAAGCGAATGTTGTTGCAATTGATAACCGGAACAACTTGATTAGCCCACAGATACAGCTGACGGACGGGAGAAAACAGAAGCACCAACCGGTAGAAGAACTATGTCACTATACATCGCAAGGATACGTCTCGGTCCTTACAGCAACATCTGCGAAATTGAGTCTAAAAATCTGCGACAACGACGCGGAGGCGGAAACGACAATGTTAGTAAACGTGGAAGACATATTTATTTTCATTGAAAGTTGTGCGGACTCGACGCAAACAGTCATAGAGATTCTGAATGGGATGAAGCCCCCGCTCCCCGAAAGCGAGGAAATAAAATACATGACACAAATCATGCCGGTTGACGTTTTCGCTAACCTCGACGAAAATGCATTTATGCCTGTGGAAGCTACCTTTATTGATGGCCAGCCACGTAACCTGAGGTCGCTCGAGGAGATGCCTGAAGACCTGTTTGACGACGAAGTACCTTTTAACAGCCAACTGATTGAAAGTTACTATCCACATTCCGACCTGCCAAGTGCGACCCCCCCATCCACGTCAAACTCCTCCCGACCGGGGCCCATCAATTTCCACGAACAGGTCTGCGTCGTTGCCGAAGAGCCATTAACATTTGACGACCAATATATCCACACCCCGACCCAGGAACCTCAAAGAATAAAAGTAAAGACAGTGTAAGAAGAATTACACCCTGCGTTCTAGCCCAGACACCTGCTTACAGCTCTTCAAGGCCCAGGAAAACAGCGCTAAAACTATGCGTAAGAAATACGCAGCTCATTTGGAACCTACATGACGGGTATGACTGGCAAAAAACAAGAGATACGATTTCAAAAGCTGTGAAGAGAGTTGAAGAACGCGCCTTTCGTCGCCGTAGACGGCATATCGATACTCAGCGAGGATTAGAAGAGGAGGATGAAGGCGACGATGAAGGTGATGAAGAGAGTGCGACCTATGATGTTCTCTTCAATTCCATTTACATAACTCTTCCACAGCACCGTGACCCAAGGGAACTTTCTCAGGATATCCAAAACCAGATCAAAGGAAGTTACGAAACCCAGAGTGAAACGGGAAGCTATGCGCCGAGCGTAACGACAGTTGATTCCCCTTACTCTTCGGGGCCGAGAAACCTACCAAGCCGCAGACGAGACCAAAAATATCAAAGATCGAAGCGTAATGCAATGCAATTCGAGCTCAAGGGCGTTGATGTGGATTTTGATATTTTCGAGCCTGATGGGTTGGAAATTCAAACATCCCTCGACTTAAGAATCAATGAGGTCCAAGTGACGGAAAACGTTAGGACTTCGACTTGGAGAATGTTCTTGACTTACATGCGGGAGGCCGGTGTTCGTGAACGTGGCCTCCCCATGGCACATATCCACGTGGATACCCTCCGCCCGATCCCCGAGCTAGCGGCAACAGAACTGTCTATCAAGGTCCTAACCCCTTTCCCAGAAAAATTAGAACTCGGTGTATTGACAAGATTTTTAATAGGTGAAACTACTCCCACTACGGCTATACGTTGACCAGGACGCTCTTGAGTTCCTCACACGCTTTTTTGAGTTCAAGGATCCGGATACCCCAAAGGCCGGGACCAAGCAAGAAGAACCATTCATCCAACGTTGCGAAATAGACACTGTTAGAGTGAAGTTGGATTTCAAACCGAAACGTGTTGATTATGCAGGCCTTAGATCTGGGAGGACCACTGAATTCATGAACTTCTTTATCCTCGAAGAAGCCGATATGGAACTTCGCCATGTCGCTTTGAATGGCGTATCGGGGTTCGAAAGGCTTGGGAAAGACCTTAATAATATATGGATGCCGGATATCAAACAGAACCAATTGGGAGGAGTTGTCGCTGGCGTGGCACCCTTTCGCTCACTGGTAAATATCGGCACTGGTGTTAGGGACCTTGTCAAGGTCCCAATTATGGAATACAGAAAGGACGGCCGGCTAGTTCGTAGCATCAAGAAAGGGACACAGCATTTCGTCAAGACGAGCGGTTCAGAGGTAGCGCGCCTCGGTGCAAAATTAGCTATTGGAACACAGACGTTTTTAGAGAGAACGGAGGAATTTCTAGTAGGAGACCAAGTACAGCAAAGGCAATATTCTCACTTGCGCGAAAACCTCTCCGGGGAGGAGGACGGGGAGGGCACTGCCGCTGCTTTCAGTCCTTATGCTGATCAACCTCTTGGGGTTTATAATGGGCTCGTCCAAGCTAGACGGGGGCTTACAAGAAATCTAAACGAAGCAAAAGAGGCAATTATGAGAGTCCCAGCAGAGGCTGCGCAAGGGGGTAGCGCCAAGGTGAGTAGGACACATGTTGACTTTATTGACCCTGTGAGTGCTAACAAAGTGTCCAAAACTCACAGGGAGCTGCTGCTGCAGTCTTCCGCGCTGCGCCAACGGCAGTTATTCGGCCAATGATTGGTGTGACAGAAGCAGTCCACAAAACTTTACACGGAATCGATAACACTATCGATAAAGATAGGAGAGAGAAGATTCGGGACGTAAGTTTTCTAGGTGCCAGCCCTTCGACCCGCCCAGGACCCAGCTGACTAGCGGATATAGAAATACAAAAAGAGATCCTAGCCCGTCAACATCAACGTCCCTATGTATTTTGACGGCCTTAGTAGACTTTTTCATGCGCTCCTGCCTAGTTACTCGTATTTATTAGGCTATCCGCACTGTATGTTCGGTTCGTCGCGTAAATTTTGCGCAATTAGCTTTCATTCCGTCGGCGTCGAGTTTGGAAATAGGCTGGCTGCTTGGTTGTTTTGGGTGTAACGGCTAGAGGGTTATAATTATTGTTTCTTATTCCTTCCCTACAGTAGCATATTGTGTTTACAGACGAGTTATTCGTAAGACTAGATGGGTTGAGTCATCCTCGACGCTGTTTATAGCAAGAGACCGTAAATTTTAGTCCCATACATACGCATCAGAATCAAATAACATTTTAACGAGCCCTTGCTAGTTTATTTTTGCATCCTGTGCCTTGTCTATTAGATGCTGTTTCGCAACTTTGGAGCAGTAGTAGTTGAAATAAGCTCCCCAGTATATATATACATGTACTCCAGCATAAACGCAATATTTCATGCTAAATCTGTTCCCCTTAAATACGCTTTCAGAGGGTGTTTAAGAAAATGGTTCAAGAGTAATTTTGGTTTAAGCGGTATTGAAGTTAATCGATCCGCCTACCAGCATAGTGCGTGAAAGCGGAATACGGAACCATCACATGTACATGCATATGAAGAACACTAAGATGACAATCCAAAATACTGGAGGGGAATAAAAATGCAAATTCCCTAGAAAAACGCCAGCTTCAATGCAATGGAATAGAAATACTATGAGCAGAATGGGAAACAAAAACGGGTTTATACTGGCCCAAAATCCGATTTCATTTGAACGCCTAGCCCAGAGGGCGTATGATCCAGCAATCTCGCAACAAACCCTGCAAGGATGGTAGGAATTTCGACTATAAAACAACAATCCCGACTACAATGATCGTGGCAATCAGGAAAAAGCAAAAGATACCCCCGAACCAAGCTGCAAGGACCTTCTCCGATCGCCCGACACCCCAGATCTCGCCACTAGTCATTTCAGCTACGAGATTATCCAACAAACCAACAGCCATGATGAGCCAGAGGGGGGGCATAGCGATGCACACGCATAACAATGATCGCCCTATGCGTTTTTGTCGCTTATATCGCTCTGGCCAACGATCTTCATTTATTTCCTTGCCTGTATAAGAATCTTCGGGCCGCCTAAGGGATGGAACACCATATTTGGAAAGGGAATGCTTGGGCCCGTGAATTTGGATTCGTGGTAGTATGGGGGCTACTGGCCAATACGATTCCTCAAGTTGACTTAGATCGTGGAAATAGTGGCCATGCTCTCTTTCAAATTTCTGATGAGAGGTTTCTTTACTAAACCGTTTCTCACTGCCTTTTATCTGGTTTCTGGGTGGTACATCCGATATTAGGACCGGCGGTCCTCTAGCCAGCTGGCCTCGAAACCCCCGCGGGGCGCGTCTTTGGGCATCGTAGACCTGCGGAGGCACCTTAATTTCCTGTCTAATGCCATCGAATTTGCTTGTGTTCCCAAGAAGCATTTCGGCACTGTCGCTGCTGGAACGAGCTGCCGGGTTCCCATCCGATCTCCCAAGCAACGAGAAGCTTCGCGGGGTATGGTTTAGAAACTTCGGAGTAGATAATGGAGCTGTCAACCTGGATCGATGAGGGAATTTCCCTGGCGGCTCGAAACTATACACAGGCACATATATGGGATCTTCCGCTTCACTCGCCTTCCGTATCCGATAAGTACTTTCGAGGGTGTGGTTAGCGCGTTTGGTAATGTTAGTGGTGTAGGGAGGGACATTTACACACTGTTCGAAGCGGTTGTCGGCGGGATGTATTCTCAACCTCGAATCCCCTAGGACACCTAAGGTGCTATTTGTGTGAAATTCATATTGGTTATCGGTGCCACGGGTAAAAGGTGCTACCGAATGTGGGCCTTCGTGCTCTCCAAACCCTAGCGAAACATTGTTCGTTGTGTCTGGCTGTCTGGCGTCACCCGTTTGGAGATCTCTGCTTCCTGCAGATAACACGAAAGCGGCACTGCCGCTGATGTAACTAAGCCGTGAGAGCCTAGGGTTGCGCTGGAGTTCTTCAAGTGATATTACACTTTGGTTGAAATGGGAAGCGTGGTTTGGTTCCGGGGAGCTAGATAAGCTAGCGCTGGAATACCGGGAGCAGTTTGTGCTGATAGCACTTGATTTCCGGCTGTTTTGATCGAGTGCTGGAAGGACGAGGGGCTGAGATGGTAGGTAATTTTCTCCAAGGGCGTCTGATGAAGCTTGGGTATGAGCGGAAGGACGGCGGCCCACGGGATAGGGACTATCGGAAGCCTTTGGAAAGGGGTAGGAATGGCTATGTTGTGGGATCTCTGTAGACTTCTTTATTTCGAGGGGAGTAGGAAAGGGAAGAGACGCGGAAAGTCGAGCAGCGGTCTGTTGGTTTTCTAAAATGGAAGGCGGACGGGGCAGCGGACAGGTTGGAGGAGGGTTGGGCGGATGGCGGAGATTTTTGGGCAGGGGAAAGGCAGGGAGCGGGGAGAGGCTAAACTCTGCATTTTCCATTATTTTATAAGGCGGGACCGGAACACAGTTGCGCAAGCAAGGGCTGTGATACTAGCTGTGGTGATGACGCTTGCATTACCTATTTGGTCAGTTAACTGAAGTACCTAGGGGGGGTTGGTCAAAAAAGAGAAGGAATGGAGGAGAGAGGAGGGAGGGGAGAGGGGAGAGGGGGGAGGGGGGAGGGGGGAAGAAGTGGTGAGATGTGACGATGGAGTGGAGTGGCGTGTGTTTTTATATCTACTATATAAATATATATATATATTTATAGTATGTATAAGTACCTACCTATTACTTACTTAAGTTGGTATTAAGTGCTAGTACTACCTCCCGAGTTACAATGCAGGACAATGCGCTTGCAATGAAATAAAAATGAAAGGAAAGGAAAGGAAATGAAATGAAATGAAATATATGGTCGACGGTTGTCTTATACTTGGGGGAATGCAGAGTCGTCGCTAGGGTGGAGGGAATGCGAACGCGAATGCGAGTCCTCGAACGATGGCGATGGCGATGCCCGTATGTTATATTGTACATATCGTATTGATATTGATATTAATATTAATGGTGGAGATGAGGATGGCCGCGTTCCAACGGCGCGGCGGAATGACATCATGGCGCAGCACCCGCCGGCTGCCAGGGGCACTTGGCAGACTCCGGCGGGCACGGGGCAGAGGGCTCCCCGGGCCAGACCTAATTGGGTCGGACCAGACCAACGGCCGGAATCACATGCTCGACAGATGTTCGAATTCATGTGGACGGGCATATGCAAAATAAAATAAGAGAAAAGAGAATAAAAGAGAAGTTGAAACAAAACTAAAATGCAAAATAACAGCTGAGTAAAGTAAATTCACATGTCTCGATTTCTACGCCCAGCCAGCTGCCTCCATTAACCGCGTCGGCTTTGGATATAAACCATCCCATCCACCTAATTTTTCCTTCTCTTTCTCTCCCCCCCCCCCTTCCCTCTCCTTCCCTCTATCAATATATACCTCTTGCAGAACCACTTATCTACTATCTATCTATCTATCTATATACCTCCGCCAGGCCATCTACATTTGCAGTCGAACCGTAGGATTACCTGGGCTTCCACCATACTATTACATAAAACAACCGCAATGGCTCCCCTCAAGAACGACGCTTTCCCGGCTTCCGCCGCCTTCGACCTCATTGCTGCTGCCCTCCAAGATGACAACGAGAAGAAAGACGCTATCAAAAAGGTACGTTCGCCTCGAGAAACCAACACCTACCCCGGGTGTATATCCTGTGCATCCTATCACACCGGAACTACCCATGACTGACTATCTTACCTTTGCCTGTAGGGTGGAGCCATTTTCTGTTTCACTTTGAAGAATGCCGCAAATCAGACCGACTCGTGGTTCATCGACCTCAAGCAGACCGGAGCCGTCGGCAAAGGCGAGGCTCCAGCTGGCGGAAAAGCAGACAGTTCGTGATTCCCATTCCCTTTATGCTTCTATCGTCGGTGCGTCTATGCACACGCGTAAATATACACCTAACTGACACATGATGAAATCGTGGGCAGTTACTCTCTCGTTGAGCGAAGAAAACTTTGGCAAGTTGGTTGAAGGCAAGGCAAATGCCCAGAAATTGTTCATGGGTGGAGCGCTCAAGGTTAAGGGCGACATGATGAAAGCCACAAGGGCAGAGGTCGTGTTGAAGAAGGCTCAGGCGAAGAAGGCCAAGCTGTAGATGTGCTCGCTCGACTGCGGCTGGCCGGTGGCAGCACAGATACACACCATCGTTTATTACTACCACTACTACCCCTGTAATTTTACTTTTTTTATTTTATTTTATTTTATTTTATATCATTATCATTATCATTTTATTGTATTTCATGTTCGTTTGTGGTTCTTTCCCCATCTCGAAAAAAGCAGGAGGAGAGGGTGCCTGTATACTACCTGCTTGACATGGTTACGCTCCTCGATATTAGACATCCAGGGACAGGCAGCTACCTGCCTGGTGGTAGGCGTGTATATACCAGGTACATTACCTATAGCTTGGCAAAATTCAACTTGTGTTGCTACAGTCCGTGTTGTTTTTCACGGGGCTGGTTTTCGAATGTTTTGAGGCTCGGACGCTAGTCATAATTGAGAAAATTTTGAATAAAAATATATATCCTGAGAACTAAACCCAAGTGCCTAGGTGATCAGGAGGGAACTTTTGTCCACACGCGCGCGCACTCCATTCCTCCCCCATAACCATCACCACCACCATCACCATCCCCATCCCCATCACCCATAATCATCATCATCATCATCATCACCACCACAACCACTACCACTACAGTTTATGCTCATTGCCACCATACCCGTCCTGGTTTGCATCAACTTATTCGAACCACCCTCTCACCACGATTGGGACTCTCATATAAACAGTTCTCCTTCCCTTAGTCATATATCATCTCCATAATACTGCGCCGGTTGTCTCCCCTCTCCCAACAGCGCATCCATTGGCCGCCATAATCGCCGCCGCCATCGCCATTACTTCGCAGCGATATCCCTCCCCTTCCCTCTCTAGTTCAGTCCCTCCTGTGTATCAAACCGCGTGTGGCTAGCTTCGCTCTAGACCATAACATCCCGGCTCGCAATGGCCAAGCGTGGTGCAACTGAACAGATCACGAAGGATACCTGGGAAAGGGACGAGGATGATGGAGGTAGGGACCGTTCGGAGGAACCTGCTGAGCTCGCCACCCAGGCCGTTTTGGCGAAGAGAAAGTGTGTCTACTGCCTTTTCTCACATACCTATTTTCATCTTTTATCGTCGAGCCCTCTAGCTAACCCATCGCCTTTCTAGAATCTTGAAACCCAAGTCACGGGTTGGGGGCGTATCTGCAGTAGCGCCCAGCCCCAGCCCTGCCTCTTCTGGTCTATTCAATTTCGGCCAACAGGCATCTAGCTCTGCTACAAACACGCCGCTTTTTGGCCAGCTAACACAAACCACTCCTTCTAAAAACCTCTTTAACCAACCTGCCCCTCTGTCTTCGACGCCCGCTGGCAATCCCTTCAGCGCCTCGACCCAATCGCCAAAGCCACTGTTCTCTAACCTCTTCGGAACACCGTCAGAAACGACACCTGCAGCCTCGGAAACGGCTAGTGTCAAGTCTGTGCTTGCTGGGCCGGCCCCCCAAATAGTATCTAATCTTTTTGGTGCACCCGCACTGCAACAACCAGCTACCAACCATGCTACTACGAACGATACCACTACCGCCCCCAAACCATCTACATTTACATTTAGCGCACCGCATTCCCAAGTCGCAAAACCTGGACCAAGCATATTCGCTTCATCCCAAGGGCAAAACAATAATATCTCAGAACCCCAAAAGAGCTTATTCGGACTTCCTACGCATAAACTCCAAGAGCCAGCTGAGGTAGTTCCATCTTCCACTACAACTACTCCCATCGTAACACCGGTGAAGCCGTCTCTGTTCAGCCGATTTGGAGATAGTGATGTACCGAGCAGCTTAGAATCCGAGCCAAAACCACTGTTCGGCACACCACCAAACCCCCAAACACTACACTTAAAACCAAAGGAAAAGGGTGAAAGTGAGAAGGAAACGGTAAAAAATGAGGGGGGTAGGTCGTTTGGGCCAAATGGTGCGCGGGCGAGCTCCAATTCTCTATTTTCGGTTTCTAAGGCAGCACCAGCGACGACGACGAACAAGCGGCCCAGACACGATCCCAAATCGTTAATACCCCCTCCTGGTGCCGGTGTCACGAAACAGGACATGCCTACATTCAACTGGCTATACCAAGTCAAAAGCCTCAATCTTGAAATCCAAGACCGGATTCGTGAGGCGTTGTCTAGAGACCCGTTCACTAATCTTACTAGCTTCATTGACTATTACCAAGATAAATTATCCCATATTGATTTCCTAAAGCTATCACAGGAAGACCAGCTTGGCGAGAAAACAGATACCGAGGCCAATCAAGATATCGAAGAAATACGTGAAACAACAAGTAAGAGTTAATGTCACCTGAAACGTGCTTTAGTCACTATTTTACTAAATCTTTTGATCATAATTTTTAGATAAACACGACTTAGTCACCCCATCAAAAGCTTCCAAGTTGTTTGAATCGGTGCTCGCCCCGCCAGCAGGAAAACTTCTGGATGCAGCCCTTCAACACGATACAAACTCTACAGGTGACGCTCATCCCTTCTCGGGCTCATTGTTTCAACCAAAACCATCAACGGGTTTGTTCAACCAACCACCTCCCGCCATAAATGCTCCGAATCCTTCAGTTGAGCCGGTCTTCTCGGGGACAACTACGAAGCCACTGGGTCTTTTTGGTGCAGCCCCTAGTTCTAGCAATGATACCAAAACCACTTCACTATTTCAGTTCGGGTCTCAGACAAAGGCCCCGGCCAATATATTCGACCCTGCACCTCCAAAAGAATTAGATGATGTCGCTCTGAAACCTTTTGCTCCCCATTCCCTGTGGAATAGCAAACCGAACTCCGCTGTCGCTTCCAATGCATCGTCGCCAGGCAGCGTCCTAGCGGGTGGCACAGCAGGAATGAAAGACTCTGACACTGGTGGTTGGTCTAACCCCTTTACACCAGAGAACCCCTTGTTCCTTCCTGGAGGGGAAGACGATGAGGATGAGGACGGCGACGGCGACGGCGACGGCGATAACGGGGAGGAGGTGGAGGGGGAGGAAAACGCTCGCGGAAATCATGAATCCGAAGGCAGTGCTCCGGAGCCATTGGTTACTATAAAAGCTGAACCGACCTCCATCTTTGGGGCTCAGTCATCAAGCTCTAGTTCTTTATTCGGTCGTGTAACCTCTGCCCCAACGTTTAATTTTGGACAAGCCGCACCTCCCAAAACAGGGGCCATAGGTTTATTTGGAAGCACAACTGCAACAAGTGACAAACAAACTTGGACCCCGGACAAAGGTATAAAATTCGGTGACCGACCAGATAGCAAAGGGAACATTGCCCCTAACCATGCTCCGGTACCAAGTTTATTCGGGTCACAAAGCCAAAGCCCTACCCCCGGGAGCTTATTCGGAACTGTTGCTAGTAACATTCCCACCTTTAACTTTGCCCAGCCCACCAACGGCAAGAGCATATTCTCCAACCCTCCGCCGAAGCCCGCTGTGCCTTCACTGTTCGGCGGACCTCCAGGCGGAGGATTAGCACCACCAGTCACAGCTTTTGGAGGGCCATCCCCGGCCCCCTCAGATACTAGTACACCAGGGGAGACCTCGAATAAAGAAGGGGGTGATGATGATAATGACCCTTCTGATGAAGCTGGACAGCAGGGGGGCAACACCAAGGATTTGTCGGGCAAGGGACCTGGTGAGGAGGACGAGGATGAGGTGTTTGAAACCCGTTCATCTATATACAACCTTAATAATGGAGCGTATGTTAAGATTGGAATCGGGAGATTACGGGTTTTAAAGAACAGGGTCAACGATAGGGCAAGAATCGTGGTCAAGGTTGAAACCGGGAAGGTTCTTATGAACGTTGGGCTCCGGAAGGAGCTCGACTACACGAAAGTGAGCGAGTCTGAGGCGAAAGGGAAAGTGGTTAAGATCATCGAGTTCCTTCCTGAAGGTAAATCGCGGGTCTGGGTAATGAAGGTTGGGACAGTTGAACTTGCACAAAAACTCCGGAAAACCTTGGAGGAGAAAAAATGAAAGTAAGTATGATTTACCAATTTGGGACGGCCTGGCCGAATACAGGAGTGGTGCTCTTGGGTGCACTCGAGACGATTTTATCTTTCACTGTCAGGACCGTTGGTTGCACTCGGGGTTTATGATGCCGGGATAGCGCCTTTCAAATTTTGGTTTGCTTTTGTATTAATGTGAGAGTCTTTTTTTTTTTTTTTTTTTGTGTTTCTATGAATACTTCACGTTGGATGGCGTAACGTTGTTTCCTTCTTTGCTCTTCCCCCCTTCTTCCGCCACATCTTTTATTCATTCGTACCAAGATATATATAATGCCGAGACCTTTTTCAGAGTTTTGCTTGAAGTGCAAGGTTCTAATTTCGGGCGTGCGCTTCTTTGTTCGTTTTTGGTCTCGGATCCAAAATTTTATATGCAAGTGAGCTCTTGATACCACCCCAGCGACCAAGCCACCCCGCAACAACAATAACTTCACAGGGGTCAGGTAAACATCAATATTAATCCTTGATACTAAATATTCTAGGCAGCTTGAGTTGGAAGGAATATCTAGTAAGAAACACTTACTTCACTTTTAGTTGATATTTCGGGACCTAAACTACCATGCCAGTAGACAACACCACAGATTCGCCAAGTACCTATCCTCAAAGCGGATGCTTGCATCCCGATGTAACCCTGGGCTGCGAGTATGGCAAATGTTTCCCGAGCGAGTGAGGGACCAAGATGGACAGCTCGCCCACTCTAAAATATCATTCGATTCTTGATTAAATCTACCAATAGGGCTGACCTAGGTCTTGCTTTTGACTCAGATCTTGCACCCCCAATGCCTGTGTGTACGTGGTTTTTTTTTTTTTTTTTTTTTTTCCTTCTACAGGGGCGAATGTAAATATAGAAACAGAAGACAAATTTTGGAGCGAATGCAACATCCAAGAAGACATCCTGGAACATCTACTATGTCCTTCGCTTCACCGGCATGATCCAAGGTGAAATAATGCTCGAGATCGGGCCAATCCCAGCCCTCCTTTCATCCATCCGACTGAACCGACGTTGCAATAGCTCCCCGCCTAGCCGATAGTCTGTAAACTCCGTTCTAATCCATCGACACGATATCGATGGTGGAGACGAGGTAGCAGATGACATGGTTCAATCCACAGATTCTTGTCTACTGAAGCACCATTCGTGTACCATGATCAAGGAAAAGTGCCCGAGGATCGAGGTCCGTATAAACGTATAAATGACGGGCGCCCTCGAAGCTTGACTTCGATTACCTGCCCATTACAACAGACAGCCGTTTGGTATCTGGCATCTGCAACATCTGACATCGGGTATCCATCGTTTATTACCTTCTGAGTCGCTCGTTATAACGACTTTCGTTCAAATTATCTTTGATATTTGGCAGAATACTCAATCGAGGAAGAAAAAAACACCGAGATAGCCATCATGTTAGTATCGACTCTCAAGTGGTCCGCCCTGACAGTGGCGCTACTAGCAAACCTACAGGCAGCCATAGCTGCGCCTGCATATTATGACCCTCAAAGCTCCTCGGAAGCAGTTTCCACTACATCCGAATACGTTTATGTCCCAGTATATGGCGGGGATGCCAGCTCCACGGAAAGCGCGACTTCCACGGAGCCTCCGGCATACTACGTCCCGCCGGAGCCCACTACTTCCACTGCTGAAGTAAACTATGGGCCTGAACCAACTACGTCGAGCGACGTTTATGAGCCTCCAGCAACTTCCACCACCGAAGTGAATTATGGCCCCGAGCCAACAACGTCTAGCGATGTCTATTACAACCCCCCAGACACCACTACCAGCACCAGCAGTGTTCCTGTGTATGAACCTCCCACCACATACGGCCCGGAACCAACCACGACCACATCGGACTACTACGCTCCTCCATCGGACACAACCTCCAGCACCAGCGCTCCGGCTTACGAGCCCCCTACTACATACGGGCCCGAACCGACCACATCAAGTGATGTGTACGCTCCACCATCAAGTTACTACAACCCTCCCGAAACGACCAGCAGCACCAGCACGCCTGTCTATGAGCCCCCAACGTCGAGCTACTACAACCCGCCAGAGACCACGCCGATTTATGAGCCGCCAACTTCTTACTATGTCCCACCAGTGAACACCACCTCAAGCAATGTTTATCACCCACCAACCTCTAGTGATGTCTACCATCCGCCAACCTCTAGTGATATCTATATACCCCCTACTTCAAGTGACATCTATACACCTCCTACTTCGAGTGACATCTATGCGCCTCCTACTAGCACAAAAACACTACCGCAGTACACCGCCACAACTATATATGAGACTGAAACGAAGACACAATATGTTCCCTGCACACTCACGACAACCATTGGCGGAACTACGTCTATTTACACAACCTCCACAATTACCACTTACACCACCACTACCACAAAATATATCACCTCGCACCACACCCAGCCACCAGCATATACCCCACCCGCCTACACTCCACCAGCATATACTCCACCCGTATACACACCCCCAGCTTATACCCCCCCACCTAGCCCGCCACATACCGAAACAAAACTTGTTCTCGTTTCTGCTTGTCCGGTTCCAACTACTACAACAGTATACTCCGAGACCGTTAAGACCGTTTACATCACCCAGCCTGCCGTGACCCACACTGTCACCGAAAATAGCTGTTCGCCGACCACCACTCCCGGCTACTATTGAACGAATAATGATTTATCTAACGACTTGTGAATAACTTGCTCTCTTGTTCCCCAAACCTTTTCTCTCTTTCTTTCTTTCTTTCTTTCTTTTTTTTTTGACCTTTGGAGCCAAGAGAGTGCTCAAAGAAACTATCGGTTTTCACTAGATACACGTAAAATGCACGTAAATAGTTTTTGTTAAAACGAGCATGTATCTCCCACTACTGTAATGTCTTTTTTTACGATATGCACGACTGACAGCTGCAGTCCCCCATTCCTTCATCAAATATACATATGTATGATTTCTCTTCTCCCTCTCCCCTTTCTATTTCTTGGGGAAGGAGAAATCCTTTATGTGGCCACGTTAAAGTGTATGATTAAGTACTTAGTCCTGTGTAGTCATGCAAGTAATATAAATATATCAATGTGGTAATCACCTAAGATCCAACACACTCCTATGTGTTCTATCCAGGACGCCCTCGAGAGGAAGTGTTGCCAAGCGATTCGCGTGTGATATTTTCCATGGTTGCACAAGGCTAATTTTGTTTGCCAATCAAAAAACAAACTAGAGATTGTGTCTGACGCCACACATCCACCTGACTGCGCTGTGGTTTTTTCTCTGAATCTGAATTCTCTGCATGGTGTGGGTGGTTCTCATCGTCCACACCTGAGGGTGTGCTCGGCCCAAGCTTCTGAAAATTGACTGCTATATATAATAACTACTAAATACTAAGTAGTTTGATTTCATTGTATAAACGAAGATTTGATTATGAGATTACTGACGTGCGAATTTAACCAAAAAGTGTAAATTAGTTTTTATTTGGGATGTTCAAATTGGGAATGAGTCTCTTGTGGGCGGTTTTTGGTGGGGAACACCGCCACAACACCTCGCACCCGCCGACGTTATAAGACCCTTCTGCTTAACAGCAGTCGGGCAAAACAAAAAAAAAAGGAAAAAAAGGAAAAATGTCCTGGCCACCTTCAGCGCCGTCACCTTCGCTTTTAATTTAATATACCAAGCCCAAACCCAAAAAATCAACTCGTGTATACTATATTGACTGAATAATTTTGTTACTTACAAACAACCAGGAACAAGTGTTCTATAGGCGGTTTTTTAGTGGCGTTCACACCACACTTCGCCACACGCTACCGTCTTAAGTCCCTTCTGCTTATAGCAGTCAATGCTCCTTGTCTGTATGTGGCGAGCACCCACGCACTACCCTTTCTCACTCTCGAATTTCTATTGCATCTCCACATAGAACATAACCCACCTTCTGTTTCAGGAGGTTGCTCCAGCTGTTGGCGACTAGTTCTCCGCCTTCCGAAACTAGCCCATCCACCGTTACTATTCCTAGCCACTCCCCACTAATTCTGCTGCTCCTGCATAGTAACTACTAGGGGTTTCTAGATCAACCTTCCCCCTCTAAAGGCCGGTAAACATGGGTACGAACAAACCCCGACGCAACTGAGCAACATATGTTTTCAAAGACCTAGTGAGGTAGGGCCTAAGAAGGGCAAAAAAAAAAAAAAGTAAGTGAGATCCAAATGTGAAAGACCAAGTCTTGGCCAGGGCAGTTAGTTTATGAAGCAACCTAGCCGGCTCACGGGTCGGTTCACAGCTAGCCCGGCTACCAAGCGGCGAAGCTCACTTGGTTAATCCCCCGTCTTGCTTGAAGGATACTAGTTTCCGAGGCGGCGCATCATACAAAAGTTCAATCGCTGTAACCTCAAATAACGGGATTGTATTACTCGTACAGTGCTTATATACAAAGGTGGGAAACGCCGCTGAATTCGTTTAACAAAAGAGATAACTAGCCCACAGCCATACTACACACTACCCACAGTCGCAATATTCCAGCTCTTGATTCTATAATATTGGTAACTAATAAAATTAAAAATCACTGCACTCCAGGAATCGGGAATTAGCTGATTTAAAGCTAACTTCTGAAAGAAAATAGGGGAAAGGACTAAGGGAAGAAGTAAGGAGGAAAAGAGAAAAAAACTAAAAGAGTAAAAGAGATCATAAATAGAAGAAACTCCACAAAACCCAATGGTGCTGCTATCTAGCACTTAGATAAAACCGTGAATCTCTCCTTGAAAACAAGATAACGCGTAATATAAGGAAAATGCCTTGTAATGTACCGTAAAAAAAAAAAAAAAAAGAAAAAAAAAAGGGGGGGGGGGGGAGAGAGGGGCAATCGCCGAAACCGAGAAGGATATTTTAAACCTAAAAAGGGCAAGGAAGAAAGGGACAGGATACTACTTAGGTTTTATGTAGCTAGAGCTACTTAGGTATCATTAACATGGAAACAAAGCCAACCATAACGGGGTAGGTGATAAAAACTAGACGCCTCCAAAATATCGATATGGCTGAAAAATAAGAACTTTTAACCAAATAGCGCAACGGCAAATCGATTAGAACTGATAAAATATAGATTTGAGATAAATGAGAGGTCTCAAGACAACGGCGATATTGATTCCGACGCGCCGGGGGGCTGGCCCAGGAGTGTCGCTTCGATCGAAGGTGTTTGGACTGGTGATGTGGACAAGGGCGACTCGACTTCCGAGGATGGGGTATTTTCTTCGGGAATTGTTGAACAGTATCGCTTCAGGACGGTTCTTAGTTGACTTTTCTTCACTGGTTTGCTAATGAAATAGTCCATGCCGGAGTCGTAACATTCTTTGATATTGTTCTCCGTGCTGTACGCACTTAGGGCTACTATAGGTGCTCGGTATCCAAGCGACCTAATGGCGCTCGTGGCTTGAATGCCATCCAGGGTCGGCATCTGAACATCCATAAGAATTATGTGGAAGTGTTTTCCTTCAGCCAGTGCTTCTTTCACGCGATTCACGGCCTCTTGGCCGTCCTTGGCGATAACAATGTCGTAAACTGATTCTAAACGCAACATTCGCGATACAACCTCTTGGTTTACAGGGTTGTCTTCCGCAACGAGGACCCTTATCCTCTCCATTTGAGCAAGAGGATTTGCCGGAAGGTCGAGAAGTTTCCCGGAGTTCTTCATTATCGGTATAGTTTTGTGATCCGATCCGGTAGGAGTACCCAGATCTCCACCATGGCCTGTCTCTAGGATAGAGACATTGTCTCGGGACTTTTGGGTTAGATTCCAACCTACTGGAGCGGGCAGAACACGTCCAAGATCCTTTTCCAGGACGAGGGCGTTTGTTCCACCAAGAACAGCTGCGACAGTGTTTTCTTGGAGACTGCCATCAAGGCTTGAGGCGATGCTGTCTCTAGCTGAAGCGCCCTCACGCGCAAGTTTTAGAGGAATCGTGAGGCAAAATTGACTACCGTTGCTGTCCGATTGTTTCAGAACCACGGTTCCCTTTAACAGTGCGGCTAACTGTCGGCAGATACTCAAGCCCAACCCCGTTCCCCCATGTTTCCGGCTGAGGCTTCTGTCCCCTTGAGTGAATGGCTCGAATACTTTCTCGTGGAGATCAGATGGGATTCCCGGTCCTGTATCTTCAACCCAGAACTCGCCGATATAAGCGCTGTCGACCCCAGGAAGAACAGCGTCCTTTTCAGTAGATACTTCGTCACGCGATGCGTTTCCTTCGTAAGGTACTCCTGTAGCAGTTCTTGTGAGGACGTTGGATATCTTCTCCGCGAGGCCGTCGCTTTTGCTAGTCTGTGGGCCGTTTACTGACGCATGCCGGGATGGGGGTTTCTGAGCTGCTGAACTACCCCTCAAACTCCCCCGAGTAAAGAATATTTTTGAGTGCCTCGAGCCTTCGGAATTAGCGCGGCCCAAGCTGTCATCTTTGCCGTAACTTTCTTTCACTACGACTCTGACATTAACTGAGCCGACTTCGGTAAATTTGAGACTATTCCCAATGAGATTGATGAGAATCTGCATGAGCCGGTTGCTGTCACCAAAAAACACGGCCGTTTCCAAGAAATGAGTCGGTGTGACTGCGACTGTAAGATCGATGTGTTTTTCTGTTGCCTGTTTTTTGAAGATGGCGTTGAGCTGGCTCGTGACATCGCTGAGCCGAAAGTTCCGTTCTTCAAGAATTACATGATTACCATATTGGTTCTTGCTAAATGTCAAAAGGTCCGTCAATAGAGCCAAGAGTAGCTCGCCTGATTTTTCGATAATCCGGAGACTGTGCTGAACCTGACTCGGGTCTTTTTCACCCATTAGCACCGAACACATCCCGAGGATCCCATTCAAGGGGGTCCTCAGTTCGTGGCTTATGTTTGCAATAAAAATGGTCTTGGATTCATTGGCTTCTTCAGCAACCTTCCTCTGGGCCTCGATTTCGCGGGTTCTCTGGAACACTCTATCTTCCAACTCGTCATAATGCCTAGTCAATTCCTCGGTCATTAGATTGTATGTATGTGTAAGGTCCGTAAGTTCATCGTGTATAAAGTAAGAACGCTCCGGAATTTTGAGTGGAATCCTAAACCCTCTTTGGCTTGAGTTACGGCGTCCGTCTTCAAGGTCATCGTTGTCACCGCCCTCTTGCACGTCATCGTAGGACGGCGGCTGGGTTGTACGTTCTGTGGCAGTCCGAAGTCGTGTTATGGGAGAAACAGCCCATTGAGCAAGGGGATATATGAAGAGAAGGATCCCCCCTACTACGCCAAAAACTGTCGCAATTAGAAGCTGCTGGATTTTTGAAATCGGGGCGTAGATTTCAGAGTTCTGCATTTCGACTATCAAAGCCCAATCGGCAAACTTGTTTGCAGAACCAATAATACCGTACCCAACACTCACACGTTGGCCTTGAGTATTTCGAGTATCAAGTTCGGCAACAGCTTCGTCGCTATCGTTGACACTGAAATACGCTTTCTTGACAGCCTGGAAGTTCCCCATCTTATCAACAGTTCCATAGAGCTCGGGGGTCCGTACAGGGGGGAGCAAGTAGCGGAACTCTGTATCATCCGTGAGTTCTCGATCCCGTTGTTCATATATGTTGGTGATAGTGTTAGGGCCAACCTAAACAATCCCTAGTTGTTAGCATCTCCATCCCACATCGCAGAAGTCCTGAAAGTGATCATAAAAGAGAAGGGTATATTTACGAGTAGGGTCTGCCCAGTGTCCCCCATACCCTGGGTAGTGTTTACAATGTCAACCAAGAGCTGGGCATCAAGTAAGATTGTCCAAAAGCCTATCAGGGCCCGAGTTGAGTTGTGGACTGGGACAGTGAAGGATATCATATAGTATGAGCTATTAACTTGAACAGGCCCTAACAGGAGGCTCTGGTGGTTTTCGAGAAACTCCAAGTTGAAAAGTTCTAATTTTTCTGCTGACGTATTTGAAATTATGGAGGCTCGGGGATAACTATATTATGGCGATTATGTAAGTAATTGTGTGGGCTAATAGCAGGGCCTAAAAACGGTTACAATCCCCAGATTCTTTACTTACAGTTCGTCAGGGAATCCCTCATGGCCATCCCAGTTGGCGGATTGTGCTTGTCCGGATTCATCCGTAAACACGCCTAATGCATCCTTTTTGTTTTTGGCGTCATTAAAATCGCGATCACCCGGGGGGTTGGCTGTGATATTGAGTAGACTATGTTAAAGTAATTTTTTTAGCAAACACGGTTATTAGCACTTAAGATGAAGGTGTATCTCATACGCTTGCGTGAGATTGGCGTTATAAAGGGTTGCAGCCACGTCTATAATGAGGGAGAAAAAATAATAATTAGAAAATGACCCTGAGTTCTCTAGGGGTAATAGTATAACGTACAGAACCGCTGAGCCGACAAAGCTGAGGCGGTACTATTGGGTGGGCCTAAATTAGCGAGTTTTGTACCACATGGTGAGATGGGATCATGAAGAATAGCGGTCTTACTCAGAAGCAGCGAACCCCCAGTAGTTTGTTGTCATGGTCCCATTAAGCCACCGGGTTAGAAGGGATATTGGGGCGCTCCTAGTGGCGATAGATGACGCAAGGCCCTCTAACGTTTCGATCGCCTGCACCATCTGGGCGCGTTTAAGGTCGGCGGTCATACTAAGCCTGCAAGCGATAGGTTAGCCCACACAGCATGGTTAGGAAAGGGGATAAGAAGCTGGACGTATATGGAGCCTAAGGTAGATCTGGGATGCCTACCTAGTAGTCGCAGAATCTTTTATAAACCCCAGGTTGTTACGCCAGGAGATGCCTGCCAACGCCCCAACGGCGGTCAACGTGAAAACTAAGTAGAAAGAAAGAATAAGCTAAGCTGTCAAAGTAACGGCACTTGATATAGGCTAGGGCGTAGACTTACTCGCAACCAAAAACTGATGAATATCAAGAAGCGGCCTCTGTTAGCCCATCCACAGTCGACACAAGACCCAACAGGATAAAAACAAGGAACCCGACATACACTCAATTGGTTTCGAATCTTAACCCTCAAGTGTAAGGGCCTCCCAAAACGTTTGATGTACCATCTTGATATGGGATTTCTCGGAGCAGGTGGAAGTTTAGTCTCGTGAGCAGAGATGGCAGACGGGCCATGTTGGTGTGCCTTCTCTTCGGCGGAGGAATCCAGCGACGACGAAACCCCGTCCACTGTTCGGGACCGGCTTTCGGACATGATCACGCCTAGACAGTTGCAATTCGCCTAATCACATAGTACCAACGGAAGGGACGTCGAAGCCGACCGAGGCAGAAGCGTAGTCCAAGAGAAATGTTGCAGACAAGGGAATTAGAAGCGGTCGGTTTCGCAGGCGCGTTGTGGTTGGAATGGGCAGTCGATCAGGTTCGGGTTGGGACATCCATGCTCTCCCTTCGTTCGCCCGTTCGTTCGCTCGTTCGCTCGTTCGTCCAACTCCAAAGTACTATCTACCTATACACGGCTCTAGCTGTTTCCACTAACTTTGCTCTTCCGGTAGGTTATTGATGGGTGCCGTAATCTTATGCAAAGGTATTGGGGAGAAGACTTTCTCAATTTTTCATCGAGTCAAATACGGGGGTTGAACTCCAGGCAATAAGCGGAAGCAACCCTTTCCCCTTCACTTGGAATTTTTTTTTTTTTTTTTTTTTTTTTTTTTTTTTTTTTCCTTTCTTTTCTTTTTTTCCCTTTCTTTCTTTCTTTCTTTCTTTTTATTTGACGCTTCGTTTCGAGTGTCTGGCTAGTGCAAGCCTTCCAGAGAAGCCTCCCTTCTACGTGCACAGCAAACTTTCTTCAGAACGGTACAAGATATGAATATGCTAACTGGTAGCTATTTACATCTCTGCGTTACTATGCATAATAAGGTATCGAATGCAAACAAAAATGTTGTCCACGAAGTAGCTCTTGCTGAGATAGGTGCCTACGCGTAGGTTTATAGTTTTGAAAAGGATAGCCGGAAAAAAGAAAGGGGGGAAGAAGGAAGAAGGAAGATGGAATCCATTCCCGAGGCTTCGTCAGCAACAACTGGCTGAATAAACGGCAATCTGAGTTCACCGACCAAGTAGTAAGGCCGTTGATAAACGGTGGTGGCTAAACTCCACATGTACATGCTACGTAGAGACCAACTCCCATGAAATTTCGAAAATTATACTCTGTCCAGAGTATATACATACTAGCCAGGACATGCTTGCAATGCTACCGTGTAGCCAACATCGAAACTGAACATTCGTGCTCTTTCTTGTGCTTGTGCTTCCATGGTCATGCACCAAAACCAGGGAGCCGGGTCGGAGCCTGGTGATCCCCTTTCCTTGGTGGCCAAGGATTACCGATTGGATTCATCTGGCCACCTGCAGGCATGTCAGAACACCGCGTCTGGACCGCATCCGGCCGGGTCTGTTTCGATGGCGTGTCGTCGGGTCCTTGGCGTCATACTTACCAGACACCTGTATATTTTATTTTATTTTACTTTATTTTATTTTATTTTATTTTACTTTACTCCGTATATTTTACTTTACTTGACATATAAATAGGTACCTAGGTATATGGCAATCTACACCCCGCGGATATTGATATACTATCCCTTACAGTTTGGACCGTCCCTCCTCTTCAGGAACCGAAACAACGACTTTGCCCCACTAGGATGCCACAAGTTGATTTAGTCAGTCTCTGCCTCGGGCATCATAATCATCGTGAGGGTCGAGGATAACATATTTGGATACTCACTGTCTCCCTTTGCCCCAAGGCTTTCAGGGCTGCCCCCACACTCTCGAGACCATCGAACTTCCTACCATAGACTGTTGGTTTAAACTTCCCCTGCTCTATGAGATTAAAAATTCCTTGCCAGACTCCATCAATCCTCTCCGGTTCGAATTTGCTATAGGCGCCCCAATGGATCCCGACCAGACTAAAACACAGCCAAGGATTAGTACCAGCCCCCGGTACAAGTGCTTACTTGGTCTCCAGTAAAAGGTAACGTCATTTACATACCTGATATTCTTTAGCAGCACTCTGTTGAGTGCCACCTTCTCAATGGTTCCAGCAGCAAATCCTACAACCAATATCCTCCCATTCCAATTGATGCACTTCATACTTAAATCGACCAATCCGACAGGGTCGTAGACTACATCGACCCCCCGCCCGCCCGTAAGTTTTAGCACTTCCTGTGTCCACGATTTTTCACGGTAGATAATTCCATGGTCTGCACCGAAGGATTTACAAATCTCCAGCTTGCCCTCGGATCCCGCCGTTGCAATCACCTTTGCACCTAAAGCTTTGGCTACTTGGATTGCGGCTAAACCCACCCCGCCAGCCCCCGCGTGTACTAGAACCCATTCCCCTTTCTTCAGGTTTGCTCTTACAGTCAGTGCTGCATATGATGTAGGAACTATACCCCCTCGCAATTCTATTAGTCCGCTCTGTGCAGCTGCATTTCGTCAAGGACCAAATACCTGTGACGTAAAGACCAGCCGCATCCTCGTAGCTCCAACCATCCGGTATCTTATGCAACAGGTCCTCCGACGCACATATCTTGGTAGCATAAGAGCCTTGGGAAGCACCGAACACCCGATCACCAACTTTGTATTTGGGCGCCCCTTTCGAGGGGGTTTTGAGCACATAACCACTGAATTCACTGCCCGATACCCAGGGCAGAGGGGGTTGATGCTCCGAGGTAGAATAAATAGTATTAGTTGGACTCCTTCGAAAAGGCTGGATTCAAGCCGGTATCTGTGCCTGGCTCACCTGGTATTTCCCTTGAACCTGCAGAATATCGAAGAAATTGGTAGCTGATGCCCGGATAGCTATAAGATATTGGTCTTCCTTTGGAGAAGGGTCCGGGAGCTGCACCGGGGAGAGTTGGTCCACCTGATCTGGGCTCTAAAATGGTTTATCCAAAAATATGTAGATACCGGTTTTATATCAGCAAAATGCCGCCGACAATTAAAACATCTAGACTTAGTGGTATATAAACACTAAGTAATGCTGTACAAGCACAAACCTCGAGATATTTGGAGACTTGGATTCCTCTCATTGTGATCTGGTCAAACGCCAATTATAAGAATAAATAAACTCCTCGATTCTGTGGATACCTCAGAGCTTTGCTATCGTAAAATTAAACAGATATGTAACTGTAATAGCCAAAATATTGCAATTGGTATAGGTAATGGCAGCCAGCCCAGCCCGTTTCCCTTTTATAGCTTATCTCCTTAGGCTTGGGGCCTCGGTCTAGCCTCCGGTCTTCTTAACTGGTTGGCCCATGGAGCCCGGAGTGGTCTGGATTTTAAGCCGAACGCGAACAGGACCTCCTCGGACATTCCACCCAACACCACATCCACAAAAACATGCTTGCTATTTTGGGTCATGATTTGTCACGTGAACTGTTTGACAGCTGCCAAGCCGATCCGCCCAGCAACGACAAACCGAAAAGTAGTCTGCATTGTGGAGTATCCGGTAAATTGTTCACCACAGGAGTCCCCGCGTCAGCGAGCCGTATGTCGATGCACATTCAGACCACTTAATTCCGGTTGCAGTCGCATACAGCCTAATGAAATGCCACTTGAGAATGATCTTTCCCGAGCTACTTCTAGTGCTTGTAGCCTCGTCCCCTCTACACGCCTTTTACATACCAGGTACATACCTTATCCAGCGCGCACCTCTTCACGACTCTGCTATGCCCCCTTCTATTGACAGGACGGTACTCTGATTTTGGGTTATAGGTTGGTCGGAAAGGGGTTATGCCGATGGATCAATCATTCCACTCCAGCTCAATAAAATCACAAGCGATGCCACAGAGCTGCCATACAGCTACTCGGAACTGCCGTTTATCTGCAAACCCAAGCGAGACGCGAAGAATGTCGGCCTGAACCTCGGGGAGGTCCTGCGGGGGGATAGGATTGTTGAGAGCGACTACGAGCTTGTTATGGGGAAGACGGAAACTTGCAAGTTTCTCTGTGATATTGAGGTTGGGAGGGCTGGTCTCTCCGAGGCCCAGAGACTCATTCGACATAACTACGTTGTCGAATGGTAAGCTGGCCCTAGTTCACTACGGCATATAGTATTAAATCTCCGTTAACCAAATTCATGCTCTTAGGATAGTTGATAACCTCCCCGGCGCAACCTCTTTCAAATCCGTCGATAAAATAAGAAAGTTCTATCAGAATGGCTTTAAGCTAGGTAATTTTGAAGAGGAGAAAGTTTACATCCACAACCATGTCACACTGATTTTTCGGTACCGGAAGAGTACTAAAACTCCCAATAAGAAGCTTATTGTTGGATTTGAAGTCTACCCAAAGTCGTAGGTATTGGTCTCACGTGATAAAGTAAGAAAGCTACTAAATTGGCCTCCTACTTCAAGCATAGATGGCCCAAAGGGCAAATGTCCTCCATCTATATCTAATTCGGACCATCCGCGATTAGAGCTCACTCTTCCGTCAGCCCCGTTGGGGTCTACGGAGCCAAAATCCGAATACGACCCTAACGCTAGGTTGAGGATAACATACACTTACTCCGTTTACTGGGAAGAGGATGAGACCATAGGTTGGAATAACCGGTGGGATCTATACTTTGCCAACCAGGAACAGTCATCGAATATACACGTTCTCGCCATCATCAATTCACTCGTTATTGCCTTCCTATTGAGCGGTATGGTAGGGGTTGTTCTACTGCGAACCCTAAACAGGGACATCCAAAGCTATAATGCCAAAATCAGCGGAGAAGACGGAAAGAGACTCAAACGTCTTTCAATAACATCTGCCGATGGCTTGGCCCAGAGAAACCCTGGTGGCGGCGATGACGACGACGATCTGCTCGATGATACAACTGGCTGGAAACTGGTCCATGGGGACGTGTTTCGCCCACCAGAACTCGGTGGGTTGCTACCCCCTTTAGTCGGCAGTGGTACCCAAATTCTCGTCACAGTGTTCTCATTACTAGTATTTTCATTGATCGGTGTGCTTAACCCAAGCTATCGGGGGGGTTTTGTTAGCTTTGGACTTTTCCTTTTCGTATTTGCTGGACTGTTCTCGGGGTACTTCTCAAGCAGGGTCTACAAGGCGTTTGGGGGGGGAAACTGGGTTAAAAACGCTGCTTTAGTGAGTCACTATCACGAGGGTCGCCAAGAATGGCAGTTACTAACTCGCCGCCCAAGACGGCGCTCCTCGTCCCGGGCCTTATTTTTCTAGTGGTACTTGTGCTAAACCTCTTCGTCTGGGCACAAGCGTCTTCAAGCGCCATACCATTCTCCACCCTGGTAGCATTGGTTTCAATGTGGCTCCTGATATCTGTTCCGCTTGTTCTTTTTGGTTCTTGGTTTGGATCCAGAAAGCCAGCATACGAGCAACCTACCAAAGCCACGCAGATCCCACGGCAAATACCACCGCAGCCATGGTATATGAAACTCGTACCCAGCATTTTGCTGGGAGGGATTGTGCCGTTTGCTGTTATTTTCATTGAGCTTCTCTTCGTTTTCAAAAGCATATGGCAGGATAAAAGTGGGTACTACTATATGTTTGGGTTCTTGGCTTTGATAATAGCCATACTCTTGGTCACTATTGTGGAGATCACCGTTGTGATGACTTATTTTCAGCTTTGCGCAGAGGTAAAAGCCAGAAATACCAGGGAAATACGATTACGTGGGCTAATATTTCTTTGCTAGAACTATCACTGGTGGTGGCATGCGTTCAGGATTGGGGCTGCTTCATCTGTGTATATTTTCCTCTATTCTGTGTGGTATTATTTCACGAAGCTGCACATTCAGGGACCTATCAATAGTCTATTGTTTTTTGGCTATTCATTGCTTGGCTCTGCTGTGTACGGCGTTTTGGGAGGGACTGTGGGGTTTTTATCCGCTTATATGTTTGTCAGAAGGATATACGGGTAAGTCGTACTTAATCTTTTCGGATATTTCGCACTATTTCAAAATCGCTCCACTAACATCATATAGGGCTGTCAAAACCGACTAGTTGTGGTGACTGAAATGCAGATGCAAATGCAAATGCCGTTGTAAATTATTTAGCCGGGAAGAAACACTAAAATCAATATTCACGAAGTGGGTTTCGTGCACACCATTCGAGGCTACGTACTAAAGACCTAGTAGGTAGGTAGGTGCCCAACTGCTGTAGAGGTCAAGTATAAGTAAGGCAGAGTTCTCCAGTGTTAGAGTGTCGAGGACGTGTTGGTTTGGGATTTGAGGAAACGGTGGGCCCCAAGCGAACCGAGAACCGGATCCTGCATCTTTGTCATGGGCCAACGACGGGAGTCACACTCAATATGCCCTCCCATTCGTTAGATCCAAGTAGTAAGACGACCACCCCCACCCGAAAAACGGGCTAGTGAAGGATATCGAGGATACGTAGTACCAGGCCTACTTGTTGCCTGTAAACATCCAAACGCCATCGGGCGCACTTTAGGCTGGTGTGCCACAAAAGGTGGGCTTTCTGCATGTTGACGCATACCAGGTGTCCCGCTTGATATGATTCACAAGAGAAGAGGCCTCTGGTCGGGAGTGCTTGCATATAAGAATCCCGTTCTTCCTTGCCTTTAGAACTCATAATTCTCCCCCGATATTCGTTGCACCGAACTGCTTTCCTTCCCTTCTATCACGGCCTTTGCCATCTCTTCAAGAACAAACCAACCCTTGGAGAAATTCAAACCACTCACCCAAACATCTCGGACATAAAGCTTCGCAATGATCTCGACCCATAGGATGTTTCCAGCTGGCGATGGCCGCCAAGCCCCTAAGCCTTATATTCCAGAGTGGGATGGTGACGAACCCCAGACTTTGACTGGAGGGTATGTTTTCCCTCACTAGGTGCTCAAGTGTCAATTTAAAGGTGTCTAACTGTGATGAAAACAAGCAGTGGTGCTATGCCCTACCTCTGAAGCCCTTCCAAAAAGTACATCAATACAAGAAATCCTCGAGTGGCTAGGCCTCCCTCACACAACGATACGGCTGGCCCAGCCGTTGCTGTGTCCCGCGAGCAAGAACGGACAACACGGCCGAAACTACTGTTTCCCGGCCCGGTTCCGCAGGCTAGGCAGTAGATTGCCATCAGTTTGCTCCTTTCTCTAGCAAATCGCTTCCTGTTTTCCCTCGTCCCTTAATTTGTATGGTCTTGTTTTACGCCCTGCAGGGAAGTAGTATCTTTTCTTGTTACGCATAGGCCTAGAGGAGATGGTTCAATTTTTTTTTTTTTTTTTTTTTTTTTGTGGCAATATATCTAACAGGCTCCTGACCTCTTTATACGGCATGTTCGGGCGTTCAGGGTGTATGTACCATTTGTCCGTTCTTATTTCTCCTTGTCTCTCCCACCCTTTCCCTTTTTCCTTCTCTTTCCTTCTCTTCTCTTCTCTTCTCTTCTCTTCTCTTCTCTTCTTTTCTTTTCTTTCTTTTTTTGCGAAGCTTTGATACCCCTCTTTCCCAAAATACTTTGAACAATCCACATCGCAACCCCGATTCTGTTTGGCGTTCATTCGAAGAATCACCGTCCTCCTGGCGCTGAATTTTTATTTTAAGTGTTTGCATAAATAACAGCCACCTTTTTTTATTTATTTATTCTTTGTTTATTTTATTTATTTATTTATTTATTTATTTTCCTCTATCTTCCCTAAAACCCCCTTCCTTTGTTCGTTCATGTTCGCTGGTAGCTATGTCACCCTTCTCCATATTTACTCTCAAGCCCATGCTATGGAGGAGATTTTTCTTTCTTTCCGTTCAGATGCGACATCGGGACCTATAGGCCTTCGTCTGCGAGCATATCTTTGAACCGAAGCAAATTAGCTAGCTTCTGCTTTACTGGTACGAATCAAGATGGACCTACCTGACAAAGCAAGGTAAAAGGCGATTGCATTAAATCTTCAGAAAATATGCTTAACTTTTATTATATTGAAAGGGGGATAACATCAGATAACATACTTGTTGTGATGTCCTAGTACACCCTTGATGATCCATTTCAGTCTGTTTGTCCAGTTTATTATGTCGAGGTGCGAAGGTCCAATAAGAGTCCCTTTGTAGATGCCTTTTGTATGAATTGTTAGCAATAAATCAGTAGAGCTATGGGAGGTAAAGCCTATCAATATCCATTTAAATACCATGGATAAGCCCTACCATGGGATGCTGATTTGATAGAAACCAGCCCATCGTTATCGCCATCCACACGCCGGATAATATTATACGGTGCGCGAAATGGGGATAGGAGCCCAGGGTGCGTTGAAGCACCGTAGCTAAAATACTTGATACCTTTGACGTCGGGTGTCCTCGGGTTAAAATTATTTCGCATGAATTCCGTGGTCAATTGTTGAAATGCCCTATATTGTTTTGCTTTTGTCAATAGCTGATCTCAAGATCGCACATGTCTAAGAGATAACCCACCCAGTTTCAAGTCCTATTCTCTCGAGAATGCGGTAGAGCCTTGGGAGGCGTTTTTCTGAGGCTCGGTGTCAGATCGTCATTTTGACTCTAACCCTTTAAAACCTTTCTGTCGTCGCAGACTCACCTCCGACAAACCGAATGGCATAGTCAGCGAATGGGGATCCTACATAAACCCCGTTTTCTCAGTAGAATGTCGAGGGGAAACATTAGCAAAATATAAATGAATCGTCCCGAGCTACCTTGATGTGGAGAGCTGATAGTTGTCAAGCTCAGGACTTTGAACCCTGTAGGTCTTAATCGAGAAATCATATATCTTGCATCAATTCCACTTTGGTTAAGGCAATACCGCGGTTAAATCCTGTCATGACTCCGTAGTACTGGAATCATGATTCTCTCTCACCCCTAGACAAGATAGGCCATGTTGCATTAGTGCCATGAAATTGGGTTGGTCACTTAGAAGCCATGACTAACATACCATGCTATGTCTATTGATAAATTTGAGTTCAGCGAGTATTCCGAAAGCATATTTCTAGTAGACACACCCTACAATGTTCACTGACTGGCCTCCAGCTAGTCGTTCAATGCTACATGCAAGAACCTCTGCCCTCCTCTCAATAGACGCAGAAGGGGGTACTGTATAAAAACGCTTAGCTTTGACACAAATGCTGTAAGTGTCCACAAAAAACCATACCAGCGGTAACAATGACTTTACACCCGTTAGATCGCAAGGCCTCGTTGATTCCTCCCCAATACTGAAGGGGGGGCACGAATGACCACGGTAAAAGTCGTAATGTATCAAATCCTGAAAATGGTTATGCAATGTAGCATTAGAAATCATCGAAAATTTGGTGATTCCGGAACAGCCATAGGTATACCGAAAAGACCATGGCTTAGGACAATGGGGTTCTTAGGCGTCTCTAGGTGGCTCATCTAGGTTTAGCTCATCCATTGCCGGACGTCCCTTTGGGAAACATTAACGGATTTATCGCTCACTATAATGTTCTTTCAATCTCATAAAGTCGTCTTCGATGATCCTCCCGAGGTCTGCGATTCTTGGATCATAACCTTGGCAGGTTCGTCTGTGGCTGTGGAAGCTTCGGCACCACAAAAATGCGTGGGAAAGATTGTAATAGTTCCCTCGCCGTCTAGACCACATGAGTTCCCGAAAGGTCGGCGTCAACTGTTGGCAGGATCTGGGGGCGCTTTGTGAATACAAGAAGGTTCTTCGAGATTATGCTCCGTGCTATGCGTTCATTCATTTCATATGTGTTAGAGGTGTCGGTTATCGATATAAGTACCTACTTAGTATCCACAGGGCTTCCGCTAGCGGGCCTGGGCTTCGATGCCAAGAAAGCGCACGGCAGCACGGGGTCGCCCGCTTCAGTTTGTTTACCCACATATCAACATACGCGCAACAACCCTTTCCGAAGTGGAACTCACTTCCCCCGTCTATTTCTCTACGCCTGCCCGAAAACCGCCAACATGGACAAAGACATCGCCACAGCATCAAAGTATCTCAATAACCTCCTTGCCGCGAGAGGGCTACTAAAGAGCGGTCACAAAATCGCCTTCGACAACCCATCCGAGGATGAAACGACCCCAACACGAATAATAAATCTTGTTCATGACCTAGTAAGAAGGCGAGATGTGAGTTATGCTTCTCTTGCGAGCTGCACGTTTGCCGCTGTGCTATGCGGACTGAATATTGACGGCTACAACTAGAGAGATGGCGAGCAAAAAGAGACCCTTGCAATGGGGTTGAAAACTCTCAAAGAGAATGAGAGCAAAGCGAATTGCTCTGTGGTATGTTTTTGGAACCAGCTACACATTGCACATACGGCGGTGGACCGCAGACTCACCCTCATCAAAGGAACGTTACAAATCCCGTTGCGAAGAGCTCGAACGCCGTTGCGCAACTCTCCAAGGCCAAGAGAGAGTCCTCAACGCAAATGTTCGCTCAGCTGAGATCACGGCCAAAGCCCTCAAAGATGAGACAGCACGCTTGAAAACCATGGTACAGCAGGTCCGAACCCAACATGCTAACGAAATTCGAAAGCGGGACCATCAGATGTCGAAGATGAAAGAAAGATTACTAGAAAAATCCCGAGGTGGAAGAGGCAACAAGCAGCCTATTTCCTTTCCTGGAGTTTCTTTGTCTGGGGCCTCATCAACTACGCATCTTGGGGGGCCGATTGGGAGCGAGAGTTTGGTGCCGGGTGGGGTGGAAATGGCCTTGACAGACGATACAACTGCAATTCTTACGACCTTGTCACAAAATCTGGCTGACGAGAACGATACTTTGGTATCAATGATCAAATCAACTGTAACTACACTAAAAGCGATATCTGGGATGGATACTGAAGTGGATCAAGAAGCTGAGCTCGAGGAAGGGGAGCGAAATGTCATAGCCAACGACATTTCGTATGCGTCTCTCTCAAACGAGGTAGATGAAGTGCTTGAACATCTCAAAGAAATGTTAAACCAGCCAAACTATGTGCCACTGGAGGACTTAGATGCGCGGGATCGTGAAATAGAGAGGCTTCGACTGCAACTTCAGGGCACATTGGAAGCCTGGAAAAACGCTATTGCTTTGGTGGATCTGGTCAACAAGCAACCGGATAAAATGAATTCCAAAAAGATCAAAGCACTGGAGGATGCCGTCGAGAGGGAAAGGCGTGCTGTTTTGGAGGAGCTTGATATCAATTTTCAGACCATCCCTCCAACTGGGACGCCCTCCAAGCCTGCAATCGACCAGTCCGAAGATGTAGATATATGGCAAGTGGAAGTTGAAGAGAAGCTGGGTCGACCGACCAAAGAATTAACCCTCCAGGTGGATAGAATGGGTGAGCTAGAAGAGGGAATACTTGCGGAGGGGCAGAAGTATTTACAAGAAAATTCGATAGTAGATGTTGAGCAAGAGGGGCGTCTACTTGGAAGTAAGGCTTCGAGAGAAAATGGGGAGCTTGATATGGGAATAGGGAGCGGGTGCGAGCAAAGATATCTGCCTGAAGATCAATCATTTGGCGAAGGCGTGGAAGCAGCAGTGGAGGGGGATGGGGAGGGGAGTGAGGAGCTAGCAGAGCACACGGAGGGATCTGTTGACTTTGTTCCATTTCAAACTGAGGGTGATGATAGTTCGATGGAATTCATGTCGCCAATAAAGCCTTCAATTTATAGAAAGGTATGTTGCGTTCTACACGAGCTGCGTTTGTTATTTGACACTAATACCCAACAAAGAAACGGCAACTGTTCGATACAGTATCACCAAGTCCTAAACGGGCACGATTCATTGATACACCCCCAAGGAGGCCGGGGCGGAAGTAAACTCTATCGTATCAACATGCCCTTTGCAAGCCTTTGGCTAGTTGCATAGGATTCATCAACACTCGAAGCAGCACGATTGTTTACTGTTCATGATACCCTCCTTGTATTGAGTACTCGATAATATGACGGTTGTTCTTCAAGTTCTGGGCCTGCTTGTCAAATTAATTAAAAACTATCCAGGGTATCTATTTCCGACGGAGGTGCTGCTAATAAACAACGAGAAATCTGAACCAAAGCCAACCTATATGCCCACGATGGACGACCCTGTCGTTTTTGCTGTTGGTACTAAAAATATCATCATAAACAGGTTGTAGATTTTGTGCGGGAAGCCGCGAAAAGCATATCACAAAGGGGAGAAAATCATAACGCCATGCAAAGCAAGGTTGAGAGAAATGAGCTTTGAAACCTGGATCAAAAGATATGAACATGAAAAATATAAAAATTAATATGAATAAGGGATCGGGGCTGTTTTGGGGCGTCTAGCTCTTTCCGGTAGTCTGCATTTCCATCTCAGCAGGTCGTGTGAAATAGCCCGGCTCTAGCTGAAACTCCCGGCGAGGGCCACTAACGGGGTCTACGTTCACAGCCGTCGCTTCGTCATATGTTGGGGGTAGATCATCAACGGCACTAGCGGGTGAACTTGTCGCAAGAAAAGTTCCCGGGGGGGTCCCGTCAACCACTTGAATAGGGCTGAAAGGATATTCCACGGAGGTTGCGGTATTGATGTTTGTGTTTGCGTTTGTTTGGAGGGGTGGGAGCTTCGCCGACGACGGCGAAGACGAAGATACCGGGGAAATGGGTGATATAGCTGGCACTGCTGATAGTGCTGGCGCGGTTGCGTTTTGAGGTTTTTTCATTTCCTTTTGAGGCAAGGTATTTGACGGCCTTCGACGCTGGGAATTTAAAAGCTGAAGCTGAGGTGGGGGGCGGATGCCAGAGAAAACTTCAACCGGCATTATGAGACTGACAACCTATGTGTATCTTAGTTAAATGTGCACTTCGATTTGGTCACATTGGAACGGAAGGCACTACCTCGAACTGTGGCTGTAGCCCAAGACTAACACCCACAGAGATCTCAAGATCATACTTGCGACGGATATTGCAGGTTACAAAACTCGGCTGAACCGAAATAGGGATCGACCACTGACTCCATGCCGAGCTTTCCGCTTCTAGCTCTTCCCCCACGGGGGAATTAGGGTGGCCAACAGGGATTGCTAGCTGGGTATTACTATGAGCATGGCTCGATGATACCAAATCGTGTTTGATATCATGAACACGAATGTGTGTCGTGCTTATAAGGCGGATTTGGAGCGAACGCAGAATAATAGGAGCGGTGAAGGGTGCAAGTTTAGTAAATAAAATTCGTAAAGGAATACTAAGGAAAATTTTAGACGTGCACGGAAAAACTATGGGGCTGCACAAGGAAATTTTCCTTATGCCCTTAATTCATGGAAACTTACGGCTCTTTCGGCGTTATGATCGGAGGGGAAGGCAGGCGGGCTTCTACGAAGAACCGAGACTGGTTTATCGGTGGAGGTAAAGCATCTGGCCTGCCCCTCCACGAGTCAAACAGGCCACGCTTTTTCCTCGATGGGCCCTGTTGGTAATTTTGGAGATGTTCACGTTTTGCGAAGGTTTCTCTTGAAGTAGGAGGCGGCCTTGGCGGTTCGATCGGGAGAAGGACGAAGAGCTCTAGTTTTCGGGTATTCGTCCGGTAAAACTGAGGACGATTGAGGGTGACCTTGACGAAGTATCGACACCAAGCCATATCATGGGGTATCCCGCTGAGGGATGGCGGAAGGGTGGTCTTAACATGATGCCCCTGCTTCTGTGTTTCCTTTACTGGGTCAAATCCTTGGCCCAGATCGCTCAGCGTTTTGAGAATACCGGTTTGTGGAATGCAAACGTTATTTATTGGTATTTTGAATTCGAATGGATATATATATTCTCCCTTCTTGAGTTTAAAGCCGGTGGTTGAAGTAGACTGCTTCTGGACTTCATCTGCTGGAAAGACGGTTTTGGTGAGATACAAAACCTATAAGCGAAGGAGGATGTATGATTAATTAGAGCCTTACACTATTTATTTGGCTTGTAGCAATTTTAAATCAACAACCGTAGCATGCCTACCTTGTGTAGTTCCGTCTCCCACCTTTTGCTTTCCTTGTCCTCTTCGTGCCGCTTGGGTTCTTTGAGACGAGTTCGCACGAGTCCTTCCAATTTTACAACAATTGAAGTTATAGTCTCATCGTTGGGGAGCTCCAAGGAAACATGGCCGGATAGAAGATCAAGATTTGTATAGGCGTGCCCTGCGGGTTTGTCCAAATGAATGCAGAGCGACATTGTCTGTCGTCGCTGTAGTTGCCTTCACCTGGGGACCAATCGATTGGATGTTCGTAATGACGGTATTATGGCTGAAGGTGATATAATAGTCGTGCCAGGTTAAAGGAAAGCTAGCCTAACCGACAAAACAACCGGGTGCGCGTGCCCCAGGTCGGCTCTGGGAATATTATGATGGCGATGATAGTGGTTATAGTCGTGGCCGTGGTAGCAGCAATGGTCGTGGTGAGAGCACTGATGATGATGATGATGATGGTGGTGGGAGGTACGGTGTGATGGTATGCGATGGTATGGCCCCGGCAGGCGACGGGCGGATGCCAAGTTACGAAGGGCGAGCTTGGGCCCAAGCTTGGATTGGAGAATGATGACACTTGACGACTGAAACCAAGACCGAAGGAGAGCTCGAGGGAATGCCTGCTTACTTATACTCCCTATCTTGGGCACTTAATATATACATCACTGGGGTATATCATTGAACCCGACGACCGCATCGTGAGGGTTTCCCGTTTGGTTTCATCAATTGACCGCGAGTGTGTAGCAAATGGGTCGGGAACTTACCTAAATAGGTACTCAGCATGCAGGCGTCTTGGGTGCTACCGCCGCACTGTGTGGGAACGACGAAGGAAGTGTTCCAGCAACCGATCACGATAAGGCTGTTGGGAGCCGTGCCCAGAACATCACCGGATTATAATATTACTGGCAAGGCGCTCTGATGAAACCGGCTGCGGAAAACGCCCCGTCGAGGGCAGCAGAGGGGAGAGGAGAGAGGCACAATTATGTGGGATCTGGCCGAGGGCGCGGGGGAGCTGAAATTAATGGGGATGACCGCGCCGCAATGATGTCGCGGCCCTCCGACTTTCTACTGATAGGCCAGCGATATCAAGTATACTTCCAAGTACGCGTACGCATCCAACAGGGGATCGTGAGCATGCAGCCCACGAGCATGTAGGCTGCCGTGGCCGCCGACAAACTAATGTCAACAGACGACGGCCAGCCGGTCTGGGTGATATCGTGTGGGTTTATTTTTAGACAGATGGTGGCTTCCGCCTCGGCCCCCCAAACCCTGCCGAATGGATCTATGTTCCATGGCCGGCACATCCCGAGCTCGGTCGGTCGGTCGGGTAATTGGCTCTCTCGGTTGGCTGACATTCGGGACCAAGGCGATTGGCTAGGTCTTCTCTACTTTATATTGATTGCATCATCACTCATCTGTTGAACCATGGTAAGTAAGTACCTAGGTTAGGTAGGTAGGTACCTAGGTACTTACCTAGTACTTAAGTACCTAAGTAGGTACTTAAGTAAGCCTGGCTCGCTGTTGCATAGTGCACCATCAAGAACTATAAGTGATAGAGTACATGTAATATATAATAGAGGCCGGCCCCGGTAGTATCAATATATTCCAACCCCACCGTCTCAAGCCCCTGAACCCCTCGTTCTCTGTAATCTCTAGCTTCCACGCTGTTGCCCAGCAAATTCTTTCAGAATGCCACACTATAAACTTATCGGTGTCGAAAAGTCGGATTTAAAGCCAACTTTCAAACGAGAAGTCACTGTTGACGGCCTTGGTGATACAAAACTCCTACTGGTCCAAGTCGGCCAGAACATTACTGCACTCAGTCCCCGATGCACGTACGTATCGACGTCTAGTTCGAGAGTTGATACTCTCCACCGTTAAAAATTCCCCATACTACACCCCCATAAACGGCCTTTTGGAGTGCTTGTGAGCTCATAAACTCAAACATCTAGTCACTACGGTGCTCCACTTGTCAAAGGTACTCTTACGCCGTCCGGGAGACTAAAGTGTCCTTGGTATGTAGCACCCGCTGCACCGGCATTCGGTGTCCTCTAAAGCTAGAAATAGAATAGGTCTGACTGAAAGCGACTCGTATAAAATTTGCCTTGCCATAAAGGCACGGTGCTTGTTTCAATGCGACCACTGGCGATATCGAAGATGCCCCTGCTCTAGATCCTCTCAACAGCTTCCCTGTTGTTCTCAACGGAAACGATTTAATCATTGAAGCGGAGGAGTATCAGATCAAGGAATTTAGTCGGGTCCCGACCTACACCTGTAAGCAAACTGTATCAGACGACACGGTCCTTATAATTGGGGGAGGTTCCGGTGCTATTGGTGCCCTCGAAGCATTACGCGAATATGGCTACCAAGCAAAGATTATCGTACTTTCGAAGGAACCACACCCCCCTATCGACAGAACGAAGCTCAGCAAAACCCTTGTTAGTGATCCTAGCAAGATTGCCTGTCGCACTATTGAATTTTTTAAGGGTCTAGATGTCGACTTCCATCTTTCCACAATTGTTAGGGATATCGATTTCGAGAAGCATTTAGTAGAAACTGAGGATGGACGGAATTTCCACTACAAGAAAGTTATCCTTGCAACTGGAGCCACTCCGAAAATTTTGCCGTTGGAAGGCTTCAAGAATCTCGGCAACATCTTTACGATTCGAACTATCGAGAATGCAAAAGCTATAGTTAACGCTATTGGGTTGAAGGGTGGCAAAAAGGTTGTTGTTATCGGAAGCTCGTTCATTGGCATGGAGGTAGCCAATTTTCTCATTGGAAAACAGCATGAGGTTGCAGTACGTATACCAAATGTCGCTAACAAATTACTACCTCGCCTTTTTTTTAACCAGGTCCTGCCATTCAGGTTGTCGGAATGGAAGGTGTCCCAATGTATGCAGATAAAACGGAGGCCTAGAATTGTTTTCCGGTGGGAGGGGGGAGCTAACAGGCAGAGACTAGGGAACGAGTTATGGGGGAACGTGTTGGCGCGTCCTTTCAGTCAATACTGGAGAAGAAAGGAGTCAGGTTTTACATGAATGCAAGCGTCGAAGCTGCTGTGCCGTCTAGTAGGCTATCGAATTGAAATTGGAACATGATTTTTGCGCTCTAGATATTTATCTAATTCGGCTATTTGACTTTAGGTTCAGATACTTCACTAGTTGGGTCGGTCATTTTGGAGGGCGGGACTGCTCTCGAAGCGGACGCCGTTATTCTCGGGGTCGGAGTTGCTCCCGCGACAGAATATATCAAACGTTTTTCATTGGAAAAAGATGGCTCTCTCCGAGTGGATGACAGCTTCCGGGTCATTGGTGTGAAGGACGCCTATGCTATCGGTGACATTGCTACATATCCATATAGGGGTCCTGGTAGCCATCCAGATTCGATTACTCGCATCGAGCATTGGAACGTGGCGCAGAACTCTGGCCGAAGTGTGGCGAGTATGTGTAGGAAATGCATGTGGGTTCATCATTGTATCAAATAACTAATAGGATGGCCGCTTTCCAAAACTCTAGAACACATTGCGACGGGGGAAACTGCGGAATTCTTCACACCTGTCTTCTGGAGTGCTCTTGGTTTGCAATTAAGATATTGTGGTAACGCTATGGTTGGCTATGATGACGTAGTCATTGACGGTCATCTTGAAGAGAACAAGTTTGTGGCGTGAGTAGTAACTACTTCTTCTTCCCCTTCAAGCTCTAGTCCCGTATGGTAACAGTCGAGATTGCAGCTA
Source organism: Orbilia javanica (assembly GCA_036872735.1). NCBI lineage: Eukaryota > Fungi > Ascomycota > Orbiliomycetes > Orbiliales > Orbiliaceae > Orbilia > Orbilia javanica. The sequence goes on along the minus strand of JAVHNR010000004.1, from coordinate 1,576,232 downwards.
CTACACCCAAGGGGAGACAGTCGTCGCCGTCGCATCCATGCAAAGAGATCCTATTGTAAAATTTGTTTATCCTATCCTATTTTACCTTATGTGGTTTGGTGGTTGATTTCTTTTTTAGGTGATGCAGTGCTCGGAGCTCATGAGAAGGCATGCCATGCCAAAGTTAGTAATCCCGTACCTTCTAAATGTCAATTTCATAGCATCTTGCAGCTCTTATTCCTAATTACTATTTGGTGCAATAGGAAAACCGACATTCAAAACGGAGCTGACGTCATGACTATTGAAGTTCCGGCTTGAGCTAAAAAGCCTAAGCAAGCAAAGGAGAAGAGCAAAGGTGAACGAAAATGAGGGAAGAAGAAGAAGGAGGAGAAGGGAAGTGTAAGGAGGGGCTTCCTTTGGTTTCACAGGGTTCCTTGTTTGTTATTAGTATTTATATCTTAACAGGTAGCTCAGGCTGGCCGCAAGCGTGGATTGATTAATATTTGTGTTGCTTGTGTGGTGTTTGTGATATATGCTGTGCCTAGTTCCAGGACGCCAAGGCCAAATATTTAGGTCAGCCAGCTCTGGCGGACCCACATGTAAAAGGCATCTACCTATTTGAGGAGCATGTTGCAGCCTCATGGATGTTTCTCTATCGAAAAACCTCTTCCGAACGAAGAGGCGTGTCGGCGGTCCACAAGATGGTACTGATTCCGACCACGATACTATTGTGGATCTGGACGAACCAACTGAAGAGATATATCATTTAACCCTCAACCATTTCTACCCGAAGCAATGCATATCCTTGTTACAACGGTCTATGGGCACACTGCTGGACCAGCCGCTGGATCAGCCGAAAGAAGACAGAATCCTTGAGCCGTTTGTTCTAAACTTCAATCGGCAAGACCAAGTGAAGGAAGCCGGCTCTTTGAGAAACTACATTGTATGATGGAACTGGGCATCGATAGGAAGATACTTTTAAAATGGTTCTAGCGCTAAAAACACGGGCGAATTTATTTCTAGATCCTAGGCTCACGGCCAACGTATCCGTTCGCCCTTATTACATTCCTCCGTCAAGTCCGGCACAACCCATTCGATCTGTGGCAGTATGACCTACCAGAACCACCATACCCTACGGACCCAGCGAGCATTCTCTATTGGGACCTAGATATAGAAACACAGCTTCTAAAGCCACGACTTCCAGTTGGTTTGCGGCAACCGGCGGCTTCTATTCGTCCTATGATTGATTTGGATCTCATGCGCATCCATAGTTCCTGGGATATACAAAGGGACCAACTTGTGCAGATGGTGGTGTGGTGCAATTCAACTGGACTCGAAAACCGGGTCTTCGAATTGCGTTACGGGAATGAGGCCGGAAGTTTGGAAATACTTAAAGACCTGGAGGCATATGTGTGCTTTTGCAGCTGCGGCCTGGGTGTTAAGGAAGATGCGCATGTCAAGATATTTCTCAAAAGCGGCATGCTTTTCTGGTTCCCCTATGAAAAGAAGACAATTCCAGAGGTAAAGTTTCAATAGCATTCTTAATACATCTACGGGTTTGGCACTAATCGTTCACGAAAGAATATGCTACACTTCCGCTACATTCGTAATGAATATAAAGATGGTACATCTTTTATTTATCTTGATTTGTCTGCCCGGACAAAACAAGAGATGGAAAAGTACATCAAAGGCACTAAAATTGACATCAGAGCTATTGACTTGTGTGTCTTGGACCGTCAGCAAGCTCTCAGGTTTAGAAGCCCTAGGGAACATGCAAGCTGGTACTCAACTTCTCATGTTCTATTCCTGTTTGCTGAATGGTCGACAAGAAAAATTTTCCATATCACCTATGTGATCAACGGGCTAGACATGACCGTGAAAGCCGTCGGAGTCGCACGCTTAAAGGACGAGGATAGGAAGCGGTTAGCTATGAACCACACGCATGATTGCGCCAAGACATCGGCGGATGCACCTATTAAACATTATCCCAAATGGAGCTGTTCCGATCAAAGTTTATCGACGATGGTTCTTGACGAGCTCAATCTAGAGCTCAGGCTAGACTATTTGTCCAACTGGCTCCAAGACCCAGGTGTTGGCGATGCCAGGGATGTGAATGAAATGAATAACCTCATGCAAAGTTCAACTTTGTGAACGGGGCCCCTTCTTTAGACGAGTCTTTCTCGGAACGCACCCACGGTCGTGAGAAATTCTGTGTCTGGGTGGGTGGCCTCTTTCAAATCTTTAGCTAAAGTTGGCTAGTTCGTGATGATGTGGTCTGTGGTCTGTGGCTCCATAGTGACAGGTATTTCTTGGCAATGCTAATAGATTAGATTGGTGTTAGGGTTGATTTATTTGTATATATTTTCATGTTGGCATACTCTGGGCCGGGGCGCCTTGCATATTCCGTGTCAAGGCTTGTGGTTTCAAGTATCTTTGCGTTCTCGGACCCGTCGTTTTGCATCTTCAAACTGAGACAGGAGCTGTTTTGCTTGCTCCTTTTTAAGTTCACGCTGTTGAAACCTATAGAAGTCGGGATAGAATCCTTTCTTTGCTCTCTTCTCCTCCTTGTTGAGGCGTTCCGCGATCTCCTCTGCAGAAGGGGGAGGGCGGGGCCTACTAGAGCGGACGACAGTGATGAACCCATCTTCGTCAGGCTCATTGGCTTTCCGGCGTCTTTCTTCCTCTTCGGCTTTGAGGCGATTGTCGTAGGCTTCTAGTGAGTCATCTACAAACTTTTGTGCCCATTCTGGGTCGGGAAACATTCTTTCCATATGATCTTCGTAACCTATCATCCCAACGTATGTTAAAACAAGTCAATTGAATGGAGCCAAAGTTAGTGAACTAACGTGTCTTCCCGAGCTCAGGAATTAGATTGCCTTTCCCTATTCCGCTACCCCAGAAGTAGTCCAAATTTGGGTTGTCTGTTGAATTTTCGGTTACGGCTTTCATGGCTAAATCGCAAGCTACTTTGTCGACAAAAACGGCCACCGCCGTTGTGCCTGGGGGGTGCAGCTTTCGGCTCCAGAGAGACGGCCATGGTGCAGTTTCCGCCGTTGGCCTGTTATTTGCCGTTAGATTTGACCTCTTCCTCTTCTTATTCTTGATATCTTTTTCGTCAGGTGTAGATGAGCGGGTTGGGAGCGGCTCGTCGCTAAATATAACAGTTTCGATCCGTCCCCCCCCGATCGCGGTAAAGAGCGCCCTCAGGTGGTGGACTGTCGAATCGAAAGGGATAGAAGATATAAAGAGTGACCGGCCGTTGATGTTTGGGTGTGCGCTGATAATCGGAGTGTACTGTGGATCGTGGGGTTTGATGAAAAGGTAGTGGAATATTGGTTCCGAGGAGAACGCTGCCAAAGAATTCGAGCGGACGGGGAGAGCTGTTGATCCTTTGCGAACCTTTGCGACCTTCGATGGTGGAAGATTTATGGCAGCGATTGTTTGTGCATCCAAGGTCTTAAATGCGGATAAGTCGACAGAGTCGAGCGATGAAGGGGTTGACTGCATTCTGGACGTGGTGTCGGTCGAGGTCTGTGGAAGAAAATTTGAGGTCGTAGTTAAATTATGGCATGCGCAGATGTTTTTTTTTTTTTTTTTTTTTTGGCGAAATGCCAAGCCAAGCCAGCCGAGCTAACCTGCATTCGTCAAGACAAATCCACGGCCGTTCCACCTTTACCAGCTGCTCAAGCAGGTACATGTACCTCTTCCCTACCTATCTACTCAAGTATCTACATCTACATACCACTGCTCACCTATCGACGGCTTCGAAGAACAAGCACACCACATTTACACATGTGGGAAATCCCCGCCAGATAAAGCCGCAGCATGTCTTCAGGCACCGCCCAGGCCATTGAGGCTCCCTCGGTAGATACAGCAAGCCCCAACAATAGTGTGGCGGCCACCCCAGAACCTCAAAGGTCTACAGATGCCCTGCCGCTGGTACGGGCAAGCCACACTCAATACATATTTTATCTCGACGTACTAACAGAGTGGCCAGATTGTAGAGGATGCCTCAGAAGCTGGGCCGCCAGCTCATGAGGCTCGTTCGATGGATGTGCAACCTAACAATTTGCAAGAACACGGGGACACGACACCAATCAACGGCCACCCGGATCCTAATTTTATTCTTCCTACACCGCTCACGAACCGACCCCCAAGCACATCCGAAAGTGATATTGCCATACCGCCTCTTTTGCCGATAACAGCAGTTTCGGAGACGAGTGATCACAGTTCCAAGGCTATTGCCGAAAGTTTCAGCGGAGTTGGTGACAACGACTTCGACGATGACTTCGATGACTTCGGGGAAACAGTAGAGGATGGCGATGGTTTTGAAGACTTTGGTGACTTCGACAGCGCCGCCCCGGTCGCTGAAGCAGAGAGAAACCCAATCGAAATTGTCCGAGAACCTCCAAGATCGGTATGTCAAAGGGAACAGTGCCTTTCGTGCTTGCTTTTATTTAATATCCTCCGCACCCCTACGAACATCCCAATCTCAGCCATGAAGCCATTCCCTCTACAATATGGTGGGAAACATATGTTTGGTCCCTTGTCTAAATTGCTAATGTGAGTGGCCGTCCCCGTACTTGGTTGCGGGCTTTTGCGGGATGCAACATAGCCTTTGCTTGATTTTACGAAAATGTCCACAGACGAAATGAAGACTCAGATCGACGGCATCATTTCTTCGCTATACCCGCAAGACAACCATAATGCAGATGCGGTACCTGCCCCCATACCACCAATGAATAGTGCATTCCTTACAGAGCGAAGGTGACCTGCCCCATTGCTTTGAAACCCCTGGGAGCTATGTTATCTAGGCTTCCTTCCAAGGAATAATATTGATCTCTTGTAGCCAATCCCTATGGACGCAGCTGTGTACACCACCGCCCCTACAGCCCCCAAACTGGAAGTTGTCACGGATTCGCCGTCTTTTTCTAGTCTCGCTAGGCGTTCCGGTTGATCTCGACGAAATATTACCCGCAGACACTAAGCAGAAGAAACTAGTGCTGCCGTCATCATCGCACACTCGAAAGTCCTCAGATGCCGGCCGGGGAGATGGCGACCGGTCCAATCGCTCGTCGTCCCGGAGGAGAAAAGAAAAGGAAGCACAGTCTAGGCTAGTAGATATGCCATCTGCACGGATACTTTGTTCTACAAGTGATGTTAGGCTACGAGCATTTACGGTGGGTGAACTTGAGGAACATGTTAAGAAGCTTGAAGAAGTCACAAGAGAAGCTAGTGAAACCCTGACATATTGGCTTGGGAAAAGGGAAACAGCCTTGGGGGACAAAGAAGCATTCGAGAGAGTTATTGAAAACCTTGTAGAGTTTGCAAAGAAAAAGCGGTAGGAGGCATAGGAGGCCAAAAGGTAGGCGATTACAGGTAATGAAGATTCACCGCATGAATAGTTCGCCTTGGGGTTATTATTATTACTACCTAGCAGATATTATTTATTTGTTTATTTTGGAGTTGGGGCGAAAAGTAGAGTTATAATACTAGCATCTCATCAACTTTGGTTTACTCGCATAAAATTAGACTTGTAGAAATTTGTATTTCGCCATAGACTCGTTAACCTAGTTGTAATGGGGAAGTGATACTAGTCTCGAAGCCAAACTGTAAGGCTTTTGAAGCTCTTTGCAAGTTGCTCGCCAGGAGGGCCCCCAGACTATGATGCTACCTTTGCAAATTTTATAAAAGTACCGTCTGTTCGGGTAGCTCCTAGCCTCGAATCGAGGTAGCTCCCTGCTTACCAAGATGTTTGGCCATGTGACACCTTCACCACGAATGTGACCATCATGTTTCTCTCAGGCCCAAGCTTAACTGTTAACATCGTAGCCTAGGTATAGCAAACTCACATGGCTATGGCAACCATGAGAGGGGACAGTTCCGAATTCCATTTTCAGGTAACTACGCGGGAACTCGTAGCAAGACCCCACATTGTTGTACGACAATGGGAGTCGATTGTATCACACTCGAACTAGTCTGGGGGAAGGGGGGAGCTCGAACCATGCCTTGACCGACACTTAGTGAGGTAATAGTTATTCCTTTAGGGGATAAGCAAGAGTTTCTGAGTTTCATAAACGCGAAAAAGTTCGTCAGACCGGTCATCTTTCGTACCGGCCTCTACGATCTCTCCCCGAACTCCGGTCTCTCTCTCGGCCATATCGCCTCTCCCGTCTATCCCAATCTCGTCTCCTTGGGCTGGCGCTTCGGGACCTTGATCTCCAGTGTTTATTAGTCCGCCCGCCCGTGTGTTTCTCCCTATTCCTGTCCTTATCCCGATCGCGATATCCATCTGCGTCACGGCTTCTCTGATTCCTTCCATTTCCCTCCTGCTTCCTCTGGCCACCCGGGCTTTTCGAACTCCGACTCTGGTCGCCCGAATCAAAAACCATATCGTACTTTTTTTCTGAAGAATCTGCATTGTCCCCGCTTTTATACTGTTGTTTTCTTTGAAGTTGAGAGGACCCTCCGAACCCCTTTGGGCCTGCGTGGGCCCTGCGTTTGGCATTCGTGTCCATCCTCCACGATTCGGATAACCTTGAGACGCTCTGGGAAAAGTCAACGTGGATTCTATGATCGTCAACGAGGACGCCATCCATTTTGAAATATGCTTGTTCGCAATCCTTTTGGTTTTCAAATTCAATAAAAGCGTACTGAAGGCTATCTCCTGTACGTTGATCCCGAATAACTTCACAGGATAGAATTTTTCCAAACCGGGAGAATATCAATTCAAGATCTTCGTCTTGCGTTACTGGGTTAAGTTTGCAAACAAAAAGGACGTTTTCGGGTGGTTTGACGTCTGCAAAGGGTAAATCCCCCACCATCTCGAGGGTTAGCGCCTGAGCACGCGCTTCACGTTCTCGTCGTTGCATTTCTGCTGTCTCTTCGTCAACATCTTCATCAAGGTTTTCGTTTTCGCCGATTCGAACAGTAGCTAATTGCTCTTTGGTGGGCACGGGACTCTCGGGGGGCTCTACAAGCCCAGAGGGATCATCAAAAGGGTCGTCAATAACGATTGTATGACGTATTCTAATATCTTTCAGTGGCCATCCTTTGTCATCGCAAAAAGAAGAGTTGATTACTTCAAGAGTATCGAACCCTTCGACCACGCGGCCAAAAACAGAACCTTTGCCATCCAAATAGTCAAGATTGTCCCCAAGGGTTATCAAAAACTGAGAGCCACTTATCCGGTTTGCCTCATCGTCACCCCCAGCTGGGGCAGTAGCCATACTGACAGTACCGCGTTCCAAATGTTTGAGCTTAGGGGAAAATTCGCTTTTGAAATACTTTTTGGAGGCTCCTTGTAGCTTGCCCCAGATGGAAGTGCCGCCATCGCTGCCGCTTTGGCTGGGCCCTATTGGGTCGCCGGTTTGGAAACTGAAGTCTTTCTGGATATTGTAAACGGGCGAAAAGTTGTAATATTTGATTTTGCATAGCTTTAAGAAATTGAGGCATGTCTGTGGGGCGTCATCGACGAGCAAGTCGATGACTATGTCCCCAGCACTAGTCTCTAGGAGGACGGACATGTGTGGTTGCTACAAGCAATAGCTTGAACGCGTGATGGGTTCCGTCGACTCGTGTCCCAAGTACGGGATGACAAGATGTAATTGGATGGCGTAGTTTGGTGATTGCCTGGCGATGGTATTTGCGGCCCTCTGAAACGCGTTAAAGGCGCTGAACCTTGTAGAATGCGGCTCAAAATGTTCCCAAAAAATACCACAAGCAAATCGCAACAACACAAACGAAGGCAATGTACCTATTACACTGTGCTTGTACAGTCAGCCTGGAAGGCTCCCTTTGTGCACAGCAAACCGTATCGTAAAAATGGAGGCATTCCCTCTTTTCTTTTTTCTTCTTTCCGGAGAGGGAGTGCTGCCTTGGATAGGTCTCTTACCTCGCATCCTGCTAGGACCTTTCGACGGAATCTTACAGAAACCTAAAAACAGCCATGACTTTGCCCATAATGATCATGGTGTCACATTAAAGAAGGAGGCACACGAAATGGAAATCAAAACGAAAATTAACTCAGCTAACAAATTCCTGTTGTCTTAAGGACCTGCACGCTACTCAACCGAACCCTTGCAAGGTACTGGCGTTGAGCGGCGAGTACGGTAACACCGATGTAGCTATCCGAAGCTAAATTGGGTCACCACCTCGCACCCAACTAGCTTTTGGGAACAGCATTATCACTAATTTCTCGAAGGAATACCACTTCTGTGAATTGTTTCATTATGCTGGGAACCAGCATATTTGTACACGCAGCCGCCGGATGCGGGAAACTCGAACAACGGGGGTTCAGCTTAACTGGTGCGACTTAGTGTCTATAGCCGTCTAATTTCGAGGGTAGCGGTGGCGAATATTTTCCAGTCCAACTAAGTTACTTTGCACAAGGAGATCCGCTAGTCTCGAGAAAATTATCGCAAAGTGGCCTAGGTCCTTGGCGGGCTCAAAAGTTCCTAAAAATTACTAATCAGAAGGAAAGGGTGTTCGTAAACGGACATTCTCCTGGCTAGCCTGCAGGCAGTCTGGGAGTAGACTTTGTGCATTGGTCAGTAGCCCCCTCACACGTGTACTTCTCCTATTCTCTACCCCAAATCATAAGCTAGAATAGCTCCCTACCCTTCCTAGTTTCATAAAACCACATGCTTTAATTATCATTGTGGGCTTTAAACGATATGAATTTGGTCTAGAGATACGAATTATAAGGAACAAACATACAAAATATGGTAGTCTGGGGGACCCTCTTGGCGCAACAGAAGATGGAGGCCACAGGAGTCGCCTACACTGAAGCGCTCGCTCTCACCCCCCCCCCTGCAAAGAGACATAGATCTATGACCGTATGCATTGGACTATAAATTACCTCGCTGATTGCATTATCTACCCTTCTTTGTCTTACTTTGATAGTTGGCGACTTAAACCAAAACTTTCGCTCTTGAGTGGCGCCCCATACTTTGTTGCTCTGGGAGGGATTGCTAAACTTCTTTGTTCCCTCCCAGACCCCCAGGGACTGGAGGGATTTTTGTGCATTCTTGATATATTTTAATGGTCTCTTTTCATTCTCTTTTCAGCCTGGAATCGCCAAGAATAAAAATCCAGCCCATTAAGTCAGCCCTCTTGGCGAACAAGTATACATGTAGACACCCGCTTGCGTGTTCCTGCAGGACACTAAGGAGCACAAGGGGGAACGGGTAACCGTTATGAAGAAGATATCTAGTTTTCGAACCAAAGAGCATCATTATGGCCGGGGCATAGTTTGTATGGGTTAATGATCCGATGCAGCCAAGGGTCTACTCTGAAGAATATGATACGGATTGCTAGTCTGGACATAAAACGGGGATCTTCGAGACTAGTAGAACGAGGTAGCCTGGGGGTCCACATAGACAGATTTATCGGGGTTCCTAGTTTCATTCGATCTTCCTTCTTCAGTTATTCCAGTTCCTTTACTATTTCTTTGCTTTTCCTCGCAAAATATAACCCTTGGCCTCACTTACCCCCGTTAACCCCAGCCATGTCTAACTGATACATGCTCCCCAAGACCCGTCTGTATTACGCAAAAAGAAAAAGAAAGGGAAGAGAAGAAGGCAGGAAAGCAAGGGAAAGAATGGAAGAAGGAAAGAATGCCAGAATTTAAGAAGGGAAAAATAAAAAAGGAAGGGAAATACGGTTGTTCCGTAGACACACTCTCCAAAAAACCCCTGGCAGCTTCGAAGGATCAGCCCCCCCCCCCCCCCCCCCCCAAAAAAAAAAAAAAAAAAAAAAAAAAAAACCCAACTGTTCGAGCGGCTGGTCCACTAATTATACTCTTTTTCCCTTATGTTAAGACAGCTCGTTCTATCCAATAGTCTTGAATATCCCTACCGACCAAGGCTATCCATCCAGAGCTAGTTAGCAAACCAAGTACGTTGTAGAGAACCTAGTGGTGAAACCTTCCAGAATTCAGATGCATCAAAGAAGACAAGGCTTTAGTCCGGGGGACACAAAGCCTGTAGAACGTGGCTTCCAATTGGATTAACTAAATTTAATCTGAGATCGAAAAATTGATTACCATGATCGGAGCTATTTCTTCTTTTAAAAAATTCGCGGAAAGCTTGACTCAGGCTTGCAGACCTGTCGACACACATGCAGATGTCTAAAAGCAGCTTCCCGGGCACAATTAATTGGTTTCATTTGAACCGTCGCTCCAGTCGATTGTTGGGGATACCACAAAAACATCCAGATATAGTTTCATGTTTCTAACTTTTCGCTTTGTTTATTTAGCGGGACCAAAGTTGGGCGAAGCTGGTCTCGTAGGCGAAGCCCCTTACAGTTTATATTCTTCGAATAAGGGGAAGGAATCACCGAGGGGAATGATTTGGATTGCCATTCTTATTTGTCTCATCTTCGGCGGCCAGCCACTATCCGCAATATAACCCAGCGGAAGCGGAATCTAGGTGGCTACGTGTCCCGCGAAAGTAAAAGAAAACATCGTTGCCCCCTAGTCTAGACTTCCTGGGGAAGTTCCTCGGGATACTTGTTTGCTGATGCCTCCACAATGCCTAGTATCCTTTACGGCACATGTATAAACTGTAATGCCTGTTCTAGAACGCTAGGGTTACAATTATATTGTACAAGCTTAATATACGGAGCGGAAACGTTTAATCATGGAACTGCAATAAATCCAATGGTCTTTATTTACGATTTCGAATTTCAGAGGTACAAATCATTTCTCTCCAACATCTTCTTATATTTATACCTGGGTATATATAATTAAACACACATAACCCAGGGAAACTAGGCCCTATAGTACAGCACAAAGGGATCTGACTAAATAGTCTAGGATTTAGCTTCAACTCATGGGGCACCAAGCTTTCTGCATTGTAACGATAGACTTTACTTATGCTTGTGGATGCATATGCGTACACTAGCTTGTTCAAGCACGATTTGGCTGGCTATCCGCATTCCGTTGTATATGGGTTAACATTGTTGCCAGTAGCCTTCCCTGACGTCCCCTTCCCTCTCGAGACTTTTTAGAAGTACTCTGTTCTTTATCCCACTCCTCTTCGCTCCCGCTCTTCAGTTCAGGAATTTATTTCTTCCGGTAAACTTATACACTCAACTCTCTTCTCTTCGCCATACGGAAAGAGAAAAATGAACACGAATAGGCATTCCTACCCGCCTGGGTACGGCTCACTGCCATCTTCGACATCACAGCTCGCGATACAATTCCCGCCGAGGAAAACGCCGTACTGGCCACCAGGAGGACGGACAGATAATGCCAATACAGACTTAGGAGGTCAGGGTCCATCTACTGCCAGGAAAAGAGTAAATGTGGCCGTAAGTTGATAATTTCTAGTCTTGAATTGTTTATTACTTTTAGTTGTATTGATAGATTTCGTGGTAGTGCGCCAGATGTAGGAAAAGGAAGATCCGCTGTAGTGGAGACCCGGGTGATGATATGGGCTGCCATAATTGCAAGGTAGCAGGCCTTGCTCAAGGGCAATGTCTGTTCTTGAGGGTACAATGCCAACAGGTACCCCTAGAGATGAACGAGAACAGCCAACTAGGACCATATGACCGGATAGGCCAACAAATGTATGGTGGGGGTTTATCTCACTATACTTGCCTTTCAGCACCCCCAGTAGCATCTTCATCCGCCACTGGATTTGAAGGCCAAGTACACCTACAAAGGGCTGAAAACCCATATATTTCGGCGCCGTCGCTTCACCCTAGGAGAAGCATGCCCAATATAGTAGTGAAACGGAGCTCACAGCACGGGCACATTATACCGCAGCCAGCGGAAGAAAGCGGCTTGGCCCTTCTGGCCAGAAATGCAGAGGCCGTTTCAAGCCTTCCAACGGCCGTTACCTATGCGTTAGCGACAGGTACAGGTATGGAGACTCTGGCTGCTGTAGCCAACCCAACGTTTACGCGGTGGGCCCCCCATCCCATGATGGATGGCTTGCGAGCTGTCACCGATGGCAGTCCGATAGACCTTAGGAACAACCCTATCGAAGTCGAAGCAACCAAAGGTTACCCAGTACAAACCAGCCTTCCTAGCAACATATACTTCGATACAAACCCCGCACCACAAATAGCTTCTGGTATGGGATTAATCCCAACATCCAATGTTAGGACCAACGGCGTCCCCAATGGGTACGACTATAGCCACTTCGCGAACATTGCTGGTAGTGTCAACAATTGCAATGTGACTCTAGCACTACAGGGGACATCGAATGGAAAAGGCGATCAACCGACTCAATCTTTGCTAAACGAAAGGTGTGAAACAAGCACGGCGATCAACATCGACATCCCGTATGACCTAGGTTTTGTAGGCCATGCCGAAGGAGCAGCGCGGTTCTCTCGAGCTGATGCGCAGGTTTTGTCGTCTCCGGTGAACACATATAGTGTGTCCGGCTCATCATCTGGGGGTAGCTATAATGCACATATAGGTTTAGGAGCCATGTCCTTATCTAAATCTACGCCAGAGGCGAAGCAGTCCCAGGGTTCTTTTGGGAAAACACCTTCTGTACCGTCTATCATGACCAAAACAGCACGAGGAACAAATTCACCCCATACAATCGAAAGACACGATCTCATGTCACCGCTTTCTCTACTCGTTCCCAGACCGAATCCATCGCAAAAGACGATTACCCGAGTCCCTACAAACCGTCCGAACTCTGCTGGATGCATATCATCCGTGGGGAGTCCGAAATACGCCCACGACTGAGGCAACAATGCAGACTTAACTCTCACACGCCTTGTGGAAGCTAGCCATTCTACAACTGGCCTTGAGTTAGGACCAGCAAAATCAACAAGACTAAAGTTATGGCATCGCCCTAACTTACTTCACTCTTCCCCCCCTTCATCTCTTGTCTTCTCATCTCTGCTTGATCATACATATAATTCGTTGTTTGCGCATGCTGTTGTTATTTGTGCCACTATATATTTCAAGTCTCTTTTCATGGGTTTCATTCAACTAGTCCTCCTGTTTTTTTTTAGTATCTGTATATGATTTTGATATCATTTAATGTTTTTCGTTGTCTCCACAAATAGTCTCGTAGTATTTTTTAACAAGTAGTGTCGGAGTAGTATCTAGATCCGGTTTCGCGTAGTCGTAGTATTGAAGAGGCCATTGAGGACTGTGTTGACTTGTTGCATAATGTTTAAATGCCGGTTAGGGAAACTTTGACCTTCTCATCAATCTGCAACAAAGCTTTTTTTTTTAAAGAAAAAAAAAAAGAAAGAAAGAAGGGTTTAGAATCTCCGTCATGGTACGAGGGACAAGAAACCAATAACAAAAAACCAGACCCATATCACTCGAACTACCCAAACAACGACGAAAACCTCCATCGCCTTCACTATTAACCTAAAATGGTCGCCCCGACCCGAGCCCTCTTCCTAGGTGGTACAAGAGGCGGCATAAAGCGCCTCAAGCTCACTACCAAACAAGTTAATGGAGGTTATTACAAAGGAACTGGTTCCGGTTCTATGGGTTCGCACACAAAGTACGGTGGCTATATCCTCGATCCGAAGAAGCTGAGAAACTACGTCGTCCCCGACATGGCAGACTTCAAGGTAAGGGTGTATAAAATCGCATAATGGGAAAGGAACGGATGCTGAAAAAGTTCTGTAGTTGACACCATTTGTCACGAAGAAACTCGAACCTACAAAAGGGAAATTCGGGAAAGCTGGCCCAATGTGCGGGAAATCATACCTCGGGAAGTGGAAGGAGCTAAATGGAATCAATTAGTTCTATATTATCAGCGAGGCTACTCCACTAAGGCATTTTTGTTCTTGAGGCCATCCAACAAATTCTGCTCAGATGTTAGAATAGACATGTCCGGTCATTAGGGTGTGTTATGGCGGATAGAAGGAGAATGCTGGTTACACATGGTCGAGGAGTTGACTCGAACCTATTTCCTTGATACTTATGATTCTGGAGTTCTCGGGAATCGTAAAGAATCCATGAGGGCAAAAACAAAGCAGCCGTTGTTCATGTAGCTCAGATGTTCCTTGTAGTATTTTGCTCAATTAAGGATGGATAACAACTAGGGAAATAGTAGCTTACGAACAGAACTGGGCAACGAGGAGCCGGGCCAGATACAGTTGTCATGAATGGCTTATGGGACTTCATGGCAGGCGAATTAGTTTAGAAGGGAACTAGTAAGATTACATTCAGCTTAGCCTAAAAGACATTTTGCTGAAATGAAAGTAACATCATATACACGAAAATGAAGTATCCAAAGGCAGAATAGAAAGATGAAAAATTTTGTCACAAAAAGGGCAGCGGGCCAGAAAACAGCGAATAGTTCATAAATGTAGGGCGTCTTCACACGCAATCATTGAGGGAACGGCAGACTGGAATGTACTCAAATAAAGAGAGCACAGCCCCAATATCAACATAGCGAGTTGAAGAAAAATCGTTAATTTCCATCGAATGGATAGATGGTTGGGTATTAAGGGAGCTAGGTAAAATTCAATGAAGCAAAAGTTTTTGTAGTGTGAACCAAGAGACTAAATGGGTTTGCCCGCATCGGCAGAATCCTGATATCCATATGGGATTGATGGATATAATACGAAGCAATGAGGGAGCGAAAGCAGGGGAAAGAAAACGGCGAGCCAATATTTAACTGCTCTGGAATCGGTAATGATTTCGGAGGCAAGCCGCAATTTGCCGGGACGCTGCTCAACGAAACACGTGGGCCTTGGTTTTTGACAATTTTGAAACCATCATAGTAGATCTCGCTGGGAGCAAGGGAAGGAGAGGCATAAGAAGCAGCCCGACTATAAACCCGACGCCCTATAACTCCAAAAAAAAAGAAAAGAAAAGAAAAGAAGAGAAAAACAAAAAGGGTCAAAATGAGGAGAGACAGCGAAAGGAGAGGGAAAGGGGAGGGGGAAGAGGCAAATATATCAAGATAGAATAAAACCAAAGCCGAATTAAAAAAAAAAAAAATCTCTTCACTAACACAAACAAAGTTGCGGGCCATGCGAATGGCAGGAGAGTCTACGAAGCAGTTAGAACAGAGGCCAATATCCGATAGGATCTTCAAGGGCCACCATCCAGGGTAACATCATCCATGCCAGACCCAAAAGCCGAGAAATCAAAATTCAAATCGGCGGCTGTTGTAGCTTCTGGGTTTAAAAAGCTCTCAAAATCAAATTCCATCAGTTCGTTTTCATTGCCCATACCCCCAAAACCATCCATATTAGCCATCATGCTGAAGTTCGGATTTTCGGAGGATTCTGTTGCTGCCATAGGGGGTGCTACCGCAGCTGCGGGGTTTGGAACCGCCTCCGAAGCTGCACCGCCTGCAACTGGGACTGCGGGATTCTGGAAGCCACCTTGCACCTTGGCAACATTTCCTGGAGCGTTAAACGAGTTCGGGTTCTGGGGTGTCATTGGCGTGTCTGGTGCAGGGGTTTCCGCTTCCGATGGTGTAGGTGCCCCCGCCGCGCTGGCGTTAGCCGCTGCTGCACCCGCACCCTTCTTACTTGGCCGCTAAAATCACGGTTGGTCAGCACAGATAGAAGGGAAATTTTTCAAGAGATTTAAAAGATAGCAACCACCGAAAAATAAAATTATTCCAATTATAGAGGAAGCTAAGACTTACGCTTTGTTTACGGTCACCTTTTGCGTCCTTTTTTCTCGCAGCACCCCCAGCTTTATTGGTAGGTGTGGGCATAGTATTAACTTGAGGTGATGTGCGACCAGCATTTTGGTTTGCTGGTGCAGATGGTGGTGGCATTGCTTGGTGTGGCCCACCGGGTCTAGGCTGCCCGGGGGTACCGATATTTTGTGGCTGTCCAGCAGAAGCCGCCGGAGACGGCGCCACTTGTGGGGTCTGTCCCTGAGGTTGGCCTTGACTCTGTGCTTGGGCTTGTAGTTGGGCCATTTGGGCCTGTGCGGCCTGTGCGGATTGGTTTCCTGCCATTGGGCCGCCAGTCCACATCGGTTGACCCCTCCCCGCCTGGGCTTGTTGCCTCAAAGCAGGGTTCATAGTTTGTTCATTCATGTGAGGCCCGACCCCTGGAAAGCCAGGGTGTGAGCTCGGAGGCCTCATCATCGCGGCGTTCTGGATGGCGGGCTAAATAAAGAAAGAGGAAAAGGTCAGCTTGATGAAGATCAATAACATTGAGAGGGTGGGGGGGCTTGAGTGACCTGGCTATTAAATGCTGCTATCGACGCGGCAGGGGATCCTCGTTGGATTTGAATGTTACTGTCGCTCGGAAGGGGCGAACCGGGCCCGGGTTGCGCGCTTATTTTTGGCGTGTTTCGCTTGATTTCTGCTGAAGCTTGTGGAGAAGGTGCTGCTCGAGTACCGGAGGGCGACACGCTTTGGCTTTGGAAGGGCACGGAGCCATCGGGTCGAGGCTCGTTACCACGCATATGGATCTGGTCTTGTTCTGCACGGGCCATCATCAATCGCTTCTTGTTCTGCTGTTCGAGCAGCATCAACTGCATCTGATAATCCTGCAAGGCGTGGTTACCGGTTGCATTCATTCCTCCGCGACCCATCCCTCCGTTATAATATTCATTTATGCCCTGTCCTCCATCAGCCGAAGTCTGATGCACCATGGGAGCCCCGTGCGCAGCGGAAACTCCGGCCATTTGGCCATTCGGCATTACGCCTTTAGCGAGAGCCGGATTGCCCATGACGGCGGCGTTGACTGCGGCGTTTTGTTGTTGTTGTTGCGCTATTCTGAGATTCTGTGCGTAGGCAGCTGTCAATTTAGCTTGGACTGCTGGGTTCGCATTGTTAAATTGCGCAAACTGGCCGGGGGTAAGTTGATTTATTCCATGGTGCATGAGCATCGCCTGAGCATTGGCTTGACCAGTAGGCATATTCTGTAGTTGGCCTCGTCCGGCTCCGGGTTGGAATTCACCTTCAAGGCGAGCACGTTTCGAAGGCGAGGATCCGTTCTGGCCGGGGGCTGGAGATTGTGGTCGCTCGCCGTCAACTGATTGATCTCGCTGCATCTGCTGCTGCTGCTGCTGTATCATCGCTTGTTGCTGTTGTTGTTGGTTTTTAAGCTGCTGTTGGAGCTGTTGCTGGTTTCTGCAAAGCGCAATATCAACGGATTTCAGTAACTTTGTGTCATGACAAAAAGGCAAGACATCGCATAGTCACTAGACTTAGTGTTTACCCCGAATGGGCTAAGGGCGAAAACTTACGGGTTTTGAGGGAACTGGGGTTTATTCCGCTGATTGTTGACCATTGCCTGTCGTGCGAGGTTGTTTTTTTGAAGAACATCATCAGCGTGAATGACCCCGTTAGGAACTCTCAACATCTGGTTAGCCGGGTACCCGGCCATAAACTGCTGAGGGATTTGGCCAGCCATGAGGCCGCCAGCTTGCGTTATCTGGAGGAGCCTCTGCTGTTGTTCTCTAGATTTTGCCTGTGCCATAACTTTGTTAATTGACATGAACAATTTCGTGGAAGTTCACATTTGTGCATGTGTACTTGTATTGAGGGGCGTATATTTACGAAGGGGAGATATATCAAAGGAGGGAAACAACAACTTACCTGGACTTGAACTTGATTCACGTATGTCATTGCTGGACCTGAGACGGCTTTGCCAGTACGAGCACCAAATATATCCCAGAACAACGACCACCAATCATACAAGAAAGACCCGCCAGAGGAGTCTTGGGGGACCTTTGGTAGTGGCAAATCGGCGCCGCGCTCGCTGCCCTCGTCGTCCTTCCGGTCAGAATCCATGGAATCATCTATCCCGTTGATGAGATTGCCGTCCTGGTCATGCTTCTGGGAACGGCGCGAAGGGGACCCACGTCTAACAGAGGTACCAGGCTCGGTGGAAACCTCGGCTTCCTGTAGGATAGCCCGAGCACTATCAAACATATCATGGCGAATAAAATAGTCGTATATATATGTGTTAAGCAGGGACCTCTCCAGGGCTTTCGAGCCGGAACCGTTGCTCATGTTCGGATTCTGCGGGGCCTGTGCCATATTCGGCATCCCTCCTGATACCTGAACACCACCAACTGCCAAATTTGTCATCTGATTTAGATTATTCATGTTGATATTGGGCGTACCACCTTCGCCCTGGCTCATGATCAGCGATCAGTGACCGGTATTCAAGTCCAGATCTGAGCAGAACCGCACTCTATTCCTTATAGGCTTTCGGGGTTCGTGGCAGAAACGGCGAATAGAGATAGAAGAACAATAACAATGATAATAAAAATAACAATCAGGCGCGTCCACAGACGTAAGCGTCGCTGGTGTTGCTTGTGGCTTTGTGTAGTGGAACAAGGGGTAGCGCGAGGGAGGACAACCGCAGAATCGAATATTATATTTAGTCGGGGGAAGATGTTATTCCGGGTTTCCCTAGATTACGAAGCGAATCGTTCTAGAGAGCTACTTCTTTGCCAGCGGGAATGTCTCCAACGCGATGGTATTGGCCGGGTTAGACGGGCGGATAGCCGCGAAGGACGCACGATGAGAGACTGCAACGAATACCAGATGCGTCAGCCTTTCTGTACCAGTGAGAGAATTTTAGTTTTTCATACTGATGGAAATTATAGAGTCGCGAACAGGACTTGAAAAACGGATGTGAAGATGAGGGCGGACGGGGAAGTCTTTGGGGAGGAAAAACAGGTGGCGCGGGAAATTAGAAATTCTTTTTTGTCCTAGTGTTGTGACTTTGTGGTTGTTCATGATCAATTTGGACCGACCAACAAGCCAAGCACCACAAAACAACAGAAAGAGGCACCAAACGAAGATGGTGGCTAGGTCAAGAGCATGACGGGGTGGGAAGCTGACGGAGAATATGGGGAGGAAGATGAGGACGAGGGCCTTCCCTCCTCCCATAGACAACGGGCGCGAAGGAGAGGTAATGTTTTTTTTTTTTTTTTTTTTTTTTTTTTTTTTTTTTTTTTTTTTTTTTTTTTTTTTTTTTTTTTAACCTCTGAGAGGGAGAGAAAGAAAGATAGGGCAAGCAAAGAAAAGACAAAGACGAGAATCGGGAACGGATGGATGGAAGGCCGACACTGCAAAGCACCAGGCTGTGGGTAAAACAAGCATCATGAGTGGCGATATACCTATGCTCGGACTCCAGAAGTCGGGTAGAGCTGTGCGACAGATGGTTGCAGAGCAAGCCTAGGACGGAAAAGAAAGCGGGAAAGATAAAGGGATTTGAGGACTAGGTAGAAACGACGATGGGGCATACGTCACGAAGGATTGGACGAAAATATGGATTCAAGCAAAGTAGACGGGTCGGTAGGTAAGTCAAAGAGAGGGGAGGGAAAGGGAATATATGGTGATAATATGGCAATGATGACGGGGAAAACGGTCGGACCAAAGTAAGGTACATACAAGGTGTACTCGAAGCAACAGATAAAAACGCCAATATATATATTACTTGTATGTATATATATAGGCAGATATATAGTATCAAAGGACGACGTCGGCGATGTAATCAAATGCCGTCGAGAGATATAGAGGATGAGGAGGTGGTATGGGGAGAGAAGACGTGGAATTAAAGGATGGATGGTAGGATGTTGAACAGAAAGAGAATGTGGGTTCTCGGTGGAGACGCCACGCTTGGGATGTTTGACTGTTGGGGGGTGTGGCCCTTGCGGGTTTGGTGTTCCCTCGGCGATGGCGGAGGAGAGAGCGAGGGAGATGCAGGAAGGCTGGGTAAAAAGATGTTTGTAGGTAAGAGGTAAGTCGGTACTTACAAGATCTTAAGCTTAAGGTAAGGTCTCATAAAACTTAAAAACGTCTGCATATATGTGTTCTTTTCCTTTTTCCTTTTCTTTTCTTTTTTTTCTTTTTTATTTTTTATTTTTTATATTCGATATTCGATATTCGATAGAGTGGTAGCGACGACGTGTTGTAGCTTATAGATGGGATAGGAAGAAAGGGACTAAGCTAAAGAAGGAGGAGGGGTGAAAGCAGATGGGGATATCTAGAGGGACAGACACCTAGGAGGTATCTATAATGTCAAGAAAGTCAGCCAGGAAGTCAATCAGGAGCCGAGTACCTAGATAGCTAGTATGTAGGCACTTAAGCACTAGATATTCAGGCAAATCGGCAGGTAAATAGGCAGTTAAGTACTCGGAAAGAGGGAGAAAGGGATTGAGTCGAAATGAAAACCAGACGAGGTCAATTCGGGTTGCCTCTGTGAGATGGCATGTACGAGACAGATGGCACAAGCAAACACCTCAGCTCCATGGCTCCAAAGCACTCCAGTACAGAGCAATCAATCGCCCAACGTGCACCCAAAACTTTGGAGCAAATCTCACCTGTCCTAATATCTATAGCCTTGCGACGGGTGGACTCGATGGGATAGAAGGATAGAACAAGAGGAGCGACGTCCGTTCCAACCCCGATGTACGTTGATTCAACCGCGAGGCCAGGTGTTGGCGATGGCGGCGACGCTTGAGCGCTAGGTACTAGGTAAGAAGTCACTTGCAAGGGGGTGTGCCCAGATAAAAGGGTAGTACCTTAGTACTAACAAACTTCAGGCAAGTCTCAAGTGTGCGGATGCAGGTGGCCCCGGTCCACTCCAGCCTGGTAGACACGCCGTCTAATCCACTGGGCTACGGAATCCACAACCGGAGTTAGGTTCGTGACGATGTAAAACGGACAAAAAAAAAAAAAAAAAAAAAAAAAAAAAAAAACTTGTTTTATAGGGAGGGCAGGCAGAATCGCAATAAGAAGGCGATGGTAAATATTGGGTAGCTTGGGCGAGGGAGAAAAATATAACCTACATACAACAGCTGGCCAGGCTCTTGCTTCTAGCAGAACCATGGAATCGGGCAGAGAAGAGGGCTTGGATCAGATGGCCTAAACCAAAGAAAACTTACATCCACAAACCTCGTTCAAAAGAGCCCGAGAAGGAAGACCCTCGGGAAGAAAGAAAGGAGCAAAAATAATAATCAACAACAAAAAGACGGGAATACGCCAACTTCGGATTTTGAGGATGACTTTGTGTGGCAGGGGTATCTGTGGTGTTTGGTGTTCCCGCCTCCAAATCGTTATAAGTTATACGCTTACTGGAACCGACTTTTGGATCTTGCAAGGTGTTTTAAGATTGTTGTCTCTGTGGTTGAATCCCGAAGACCGCAAATCCAAAACTAATAGAATAAGTAGTCCAACTCTAAATACTATAAATACCGCAGACCTAAAGAATCGCCGACCGGTTTACGGCTCAGGATACAAGAGGGAAAGTTGCCACCACGGTATTCAAATCTGAAGGATGGGAGGAGAGAGGGGAGTTTGGGGCCTGGGAATGGGGCTGCTTTTATACCTGCCCAGGTAATCAAGTACTACTTGAATAGCAGGATATCCTACCATTAATATTTAACACAACGGACAGCCACCCATCGATAGTAAGGATCCAGACAACACCAGGCCGGACCAAGCACTAAGCTAAATGTACGCGCCTACGCAAGAACGCTTATATGGAGCCTCCCTGATGTATACTATAGCTAAGTAAGTAGCCACACAATCCTTTGGGGCCTGCAGGTTTCATTGAATTTGCTATAGATGTATAAAATGGATAAATAGGAATGTTACGGCAAGGGAAGAGCAAAATCCCAAATAACTCGGGCCACGTTAAAATTCTCAATACCCTCATCACTAGTTCAGGCTTTTCTAGTGACAGGTAACGTACCACTTGTGAGTCCGCATACTTCCTTCCGAGGATCATACACCACCTGCTGGCTGTTTGTCGGGGGCACTTTGTGCTAGTTGTGTCGAGCGAGCCGGGTCTCAGGGCTCAGAGACTAAATTAAAGAAGCGCTCAAACTAAATAGTGCAATCCGAACAAGAATAATAGCCACTATTCAAGTACTTAGTAGGAGCTATCAAGAAGTACTTAAGTCGATAGATAAGTAACTACTTACCTATTCAGGTATTTGCCTATGTGTGCCTACTATATTGATTTGCAGGTCTAGTATTTACTTATATGGAGGGAAATCAAGCTTCAGGGAATATAGAACATCATCGTTTCTATTGAAAAATGCTAAATACCGAGTGGTGATATTTCAGTTAGCCTCGAACCCAGGCGCTCAAAGCAAGGTATTTCAGCCCCCCAATGTCGATATAGTGACTACCTCTTAGGTAAGTATTCACAACGGCTTGCAACGCCGCTGAGAGAGACATTCGGCTCTCGAAGACCGGAAGCGCTCTAGTACAACGGTCGCGCTACCCTATTTTTACAATCAGGTCAATATCAAACTACATGTTGGTAGACACTTTTCAAAATCATGTGACATTAAAGGATCCAATGGTCTACATCTTGGTAATTAACATATTTCTATCTGGCTACTCTGCTTCCCTGCAGGCGCTCGTAGGCCCTACAGGCAGCTCCAGCCCGGCCCCAGCTCATTAGATGACTTGAAAGTTTGACATATTGATTTCCAGGATTTTGTATGGTGTATTACTATATG
This sequence comes from Orbilia javanica, assembly GCA_036872735.1. Classification (NCBI taxonomy): domain Eukaryota; kingdom Fungi; phylum Ascomycota; class Orbiliomycetes; order Orbiliales; family Orbiliaceae; genus Orbilia; species Orbilia javanica. The sequence continues at coordinate 1,553,854 of JAVHNR010000004.1, read as the reverse complement.
GGGGAGGGGGTTTATTCGTTCGAGAAACACCTCGATCCGAAAGGAAATACAGACTCCTTAACTCCAGCCGTCAAAAGTCCATCTAAATGAAGGCCTTTGACCGAAATATGCCGCCATAAGACTATGGGTGCTGTATATAATCGCGGGTGGCCTTTTAATTTATAGGCACCTCAAATACACCTCACTGTTACTCGTCATCTTGGGGCATTTCGTCTTCGATATATCTGATTAGGTTTATGCGCATCTCAGTTGTATCGTTGCCTCGAAGAACATCGCTAACGAAATGTGCATCGACTGACATCTGAACCTATTCCATTTGGTTAGCTGTAACCATGGTTTAGGGGGCGGGTTCGTCTACAAACCATCTCTAGAGCACCCCGGATAACTCCACATAGCATATTCGAATACCAGAGCTCGCTCTGGGCCTTGCCGTCGTCTGGGAGTTCCACAAAATCTGCCAGCGGATTTTCATCGAATAGTAAGGAAAACTGCTTGTTATCCGAACTCCAATTCGCTATTGTTGGTGTGATATTTAAAAACATTTTGAAGCCAACCTGTTATGTAGACAACATTAGCGTAATATAGACGAGGTTCGCGATTCTAAGAGAATACAAACCTTCGAAAGAACATCGGCAGTATCTCTAAAATTTGCACATTTTTGCTGCATGTTGCTCTTAGCTAAGAAGTCTTCTATCAAACGCAGCCCGATGTTGTAACCCATTTTATCGAGCTGTTTATTGACTTCGGCATAGTCCCCATCGAGGTCTTTGCATAACTGGGCGACGACAGATCCATATGTTAAGGTGACGAGCTCGGCATTCTAGGTATACATAAAAAGGATCCGAGATACGTTAGCCCCGCAATTGGCATCGGGTATGTAACACCCAATTACTCGGGGGGTTCCTACGGACAATTTTGTCTGTTCTTAGCTTCCAGACCCTGAATTTACATTGAAAATTAGCTATTTGGAACACATTTAGCTGTAAATATAGAGGTATAAGGCTTACTCTTCACCAAGCCGGGCTCGGCTTGTGGAAGACATGTTGTGCTTGGTGTATCAAGGCCACAGCGAATGGCGATCCGGTAGCTATTTGGTTGCACGACGGTTGTAGATTCCGACCAAGGATCCAAAAAAAAATAATTCAGTTCTTCCCTCTAAAAGATGTGGTTGATTTCGACCGGATGTCCGCGTCTTCGTTGAAGCCTGTGATGTTTGTCGTGAGTTCTGGGCTATGTAGCTCCGCTGGGATGCGAAGCTGCTGGCAGGTGTTTGGCCAGTTTCTTGGCACAACTTTGACACAGATGCGTGGCGTCTGTAGCTTTTTTGGGCAGCGAACGCCACAACACCGTCGCTCACGCGTGAATCCCCAAACGACATCGCATCTTCACCCACGAATTAACTTCTGGCGTCATCAGCTTGAGAAAAGACGAATCGCGACAACCAGCCAAACGGCATTCATTTGCACCAGTATTTCCGACACAATGTCAACCGATAAGAGGAAAGCACCGAACGACGACGCCTACATTTCCAGTTCGAACCAACTTGTCAAGAGGCAAAAATCTGTCCCCAGAGATGCAGGGAGTGCTATCGCCATATCGTCGTCAACATCATCAAGTGGGGCTCTAATAAAAGCAGTAAGATGACTGTTTGTTACAATTCTATATTAAAGCCTTTGCTGACATTTCTGATCCAAGGTCCCACGAACGAGCGCGTTACAAGCACCAATAATGGAGCTCACAGGGCACTCGGTATGGCAATTATGTTATACAACCATGGTTAAGGTCTATCTAATAGATAATATATAGGGGGAAGTTTTCGTGGTGAGGTTCGATCCAACTGGAGAGCATATAGCGTCCGGGTCGTTCGACCGGACAGTACGTATGTAGAATCCAAACCACCCACCGTAATCGATTCCGAACTGTCGTTGCTGACTGATTGATATAGTATTATGGAATACATATGGCGACTGTATTAACTACGGAGAGATAAGCGGGCACAAAGGTGCTATTCTCGACCTCCAGTGGTCACGAGATGGGCGAAGCATCTACACAGCAACGACGGACTCGCTAGTGGCAGGCTGGGACGTTGAAACTGGCCAGAGGATACGGAGGCACATTGGACACGAGGATATTGTAAATGCTATCGACGTATCACGCAAAGGCCTCGAAATTATCCTCAGCGGTAGTGACGATGGCACAATAGGGATATGGGACCCTAGGGCAAAAGAAGCCGTCGACTACCTAGAAACAGCCTTCCCAATAACTTCAGTCGCTATTGGAGACTCAGGTGTGGAGATATTTAGTGGAGGTATCGAAAATGAAATTAAAGTACGTCTATGGACCAGAATATATGCGAGGAATTTTGCGGCGTCGCTGACTTGAATTAGGTTTGGGATTTGAGAAAAAAGACGGTTGTCAACAATTTGCGGGGGCACACAGACACGGTAACCTCCTTAAGTGTGTCGCCAGATGGGCAGTCACTGTTATCAAATTCCATGGATTCCACGGTGAGGGTGTGGGATATACGGCCATTTGCTACCTCCAACCGTCTTTTGAAGGTATTCGAGGGCGCTCTCTTTGGACTGGAGAAGAATCTTGTTAGGGCTAGTTGGTCACCTAAGGGCGATAAGATTGCAGCTGGTGGTGGTGACCGAACTGTTGTAAGTGACCTCTTCCCCATTCCTATGAGCCTTGGGACTAACGGGGCTTCCTATTTTTGATAGAGTGTTTGGGATTCCGACTCCAAGAAGCTTTTATATAAGCTTCCTGGGCACAAAGGAACTGTCAATGATGTTCGATTCATGCCCGGAAGTGAGCCTATCAGTAAGTCGCAACTCATATGCACTCAAATTCTAGTCGTAAAATTGGGATCTGACCTAGTATAACCTTAGTTGTTTCTGCTTCCTCTGACCGGAACCTTCTCCTTGGGGAGCTTGGGAAGTAGCTCGGCAAGGCACATTCCATGCTTCTGTACACGAATGTGGAACGCCCTTCTGCAAAAACAACAAATAATTTATCTGGCCATAATATTACCCCACATCGCATTACCTACCTTTCTACCTCCATTCAAGAGAATTATACCACCACGATTTGTGAAAGAAGACCAATGTTGTAAAGTACTTATAAACCGGATCGCCAAAATTGCTTGGGCAAATACGCGAGATCCCTAAATTGCCGGCTGTCCAATCAGATCGCAGCTAGCAATTTCGAACCACGCCAAGACGGGTGGGTACCTAAGCCCTGTGGCCCGCACCCTGACGGATTCTGGTGAACACCCAACGTTTCCAGGGGTCGCAAATTGCCTGTATGTGGGCAGCCTCAAGCAAGGTGAAACGATCATGCAATGTTCCCCCGTTATTACAGGTTTAGGACGGCTGAGCGATATGCCCTTCTTCCACACTCTGCACAAGGAGCGAATCCGCTCACAACAGCGAGGGGTCCGTTACGGAGAGGATGATATAGATCACTAGGAGCAAGACTTATCCCGAAGACTCCTTTTCGCTGCCTGTCGTCAACTCTTATCTTGACTGGCCGCTTCGGTTTGTCAAGCCAGTTCGGCCACCACATTCATTTTTCACTAAACAGTAGTTTCTCTTAGACCAATCTGTTTTTACTCAGTGCCTTCTCGAACTTGGTGATACCCAGATGCTTTCCCGTTTCTAGTTTCGGTGTCGCAGCCTCCTCCCTCAGTTCTTACCCCGTCGCTCGTTCTGACACATCGAGGCTTCGACACTATTATTACGAATCATCGGTGCCCCCGTCGTCGCATCCCTTGGGGTCCTATTGCTCAACGCCACCAGTTTCTATATTACCAGTTCTCGGGGCCAAACTACCGATCAAAAACCTAACAGTCAAAGTTTTGATAATTCAAGACCTGACTTGAAGCTTCTACATCCAACTCGCCATAATTGGGGAATAGGATACCGGTTACCAGATGCTTCGGGATATCGAATAATCACCAAACCCACAATATTATTGTCTGCTGCCGGCCCGCAGACATCCACTCTTTCAAAAATCTTTCGATATTCTACACTTTGCCTATTCATTATCGCAGGCCAATACATAGGCCCTAGCATCAGAATCACACACCGTCATTTGCCATAACACCCGACAATAACCCACCTTCGCTATATATAGTTATATTAGTCAATCAGGCCATCCATTCGACCCATTCTTTTTGTTCTTTTTATCTAGGGATTGGCCCATCGCAGGGCATTGGATGATATACACGATTTGGCAGAGCATCGATTGCAGTGTCATCACATATAACTACAACATTCCGATAATATTAACCGACAATGACTTTTACACTCCCAAACATACCATCGTTCAGGCTCTCGTGGCGCCCAAACGAGATACCAACGCCCCCAACGCCGTATCAAGATAACCATATGTCACATTCAAGAAGACCGTCGTCAGGTTCAGTGATGTCGACCCGTTCAAGCACGCCAGCAAGCCCCAAGTCCCCAAACATGCCGCCACCTATGCCATCCATAGCTGAGATTGCAGATTCAACAGCTGCTGCGCAAGGCCCTAGCCTCCAACTCTCCCAGCCCGTAATCCACGGCCTCCCCAGGGTCGGAACACAACAACCCCAGTCAACAATATTACAGGACACACAACCCAGTACCCCACTCACAAATGTAATTTCTCGAAGAGACTCAAATGCGAATTCTGCATCGAATAGCACAGGGACCTCTTTCAAGGAGTTCGCAAAATCGTGGTTGATTAAACCGGAATTGAAAACAAGAGTTGCAATTCTATTGGTTTGGTCTGTGGTATTCATTGTCGTCTTATCCATCTGTAAGTCGATTAAAACTCATGGCTACTTATATACCCACCAATAGCGATGCTAACGTTTCCAACAATAGATCTTGGTCTTTTCATGGGGAACAAATTAACTGCACCCCCTTTGCAGATTGCCTTGATATTAGTGACTCTTATGGCTGCTTTTTTCTTCTTCCACTCGCTTATTAGAGTATGCCTGGCCGTTGCTCGCCCGTTTTCTTATCCGGATGAAGAGCAGCCACAAGCTGCTTACGTCAACCCGATGTTTGGGGGTATGACGGCAGGGCCAGGGCCATGGGGGTATGCACAACCAGAAAGGCCAATACAGGTTTACGCCATGCCTGGCCAAAGCGGTGCATCAGTAGACGACGATGGCACACCAAAGGACCTGCCCCCCCCTCCTCCTGCCTACGGTATCTGGAGACAAACCGTGAGAGTAAATCCCGCGCAGTTTTATTGGGTTCGGCGGAGCCAGGCAGACGGTGTTTACTCACAAGGAAACAATGAGGCCCCATCAAATAGGACGTCGGTTGGGAGCACAGGTACACGCCCGCCATCCTACGCATCTAGACGGGCGTCACATCAAGGGCCCTTGATGAGCATGCGTTTGTCACGACCCCTCGCAGACCAACCTGTCTCGATTCCCCAACTTACAGTAACTTCACCAGCTCAGTCATCCTACCCCCCCGTATTTCATGCTGCACAATTGTCGCAACCAACAGACCCTCCCCAACCAACAGTAACCCCACTTGCGGCCCGTCTGCCCTTACGCTAAGCGTCAGCGCATCCCTAAAAACCCCATCAAAAATTTCCTTATCATTAAATTACGACTGCACGATACCCAAAAAGCTTTGCAACTATGTTCCATATCTTTTCTCTGTGAACTGGTGGGCTCGGGAGCGATCCAGCCATTGTTTCCCAGTTTATATTCCATTCATACGCTGATATTCTGTAGATCGGGGTACAGTCAAAATAATCAATTAATACCTTTGAGTTCTTTACATCGTTGCATTCTATAACAAAGCACCACTTTGATACCCAGTTACCTTTCCATAAACGTTATAAACCCCAATTTGTTCTCTCCCGGTATTTCCAGGTTGCCTTCATTGGGAAGGCTGTATTTTTGAAAGTTAGCTAGTTCCCAAGGGATCGCAGGGATTCAATCCTCCAGTTTTTCCGTGTATTCTGTATCTCTGGTGTTTCGTTAGCGTAGGTACCAATGGATTCTAAGGGAATTTCTACACTGGAACCGGGGGCTTGCTTACCACCAAAAGATTGGATGCCGCGTGGTGCTATCTGGTAGTTTGTCGTCTCCTGTGATGCCTCTGACCCTGTGGGCCCTACCGGCTCAAACCGGAGCGTCACCTATTTGATACCTGTAACTTCCATATATTAGAAAAATCTCATCAAAGGGTGTATTCTGTAATACCAAAGAATCGCTCCCCAATTTCTGGACACTTATGCTAAAACATAACCTTTTTTTTTTTTTTTTTTTTTTTTTTTTTTTTTTTTTTTTTGCTCCCAAAAAGGCATCCTTCCTCCGCTATAACAATACATTTTTTCCCCATACTCTGTATATGGTTCCGATCACTAAATTTCTACGAATTTGGCTCTGATCGTTTCTAGGTGGTATATTGGCTCCGATGGGCTTTGTCCCGCGGGCCAGCCGTTGATAGTCTAGTGGTATGTAGAGGAGCCATGTGATCATACCCCTTAGAATTTCAATCCTGACCGACTTTGGCCCACGATATGATGTCATGGCAGCTTCCCTAGGTGGATAAGCTAATCTATTGCAGAGTTACAACCTACTAGTTGTACCGCCCATGGTTTTGAAGATGCGCTCGGCGGTTTGGTTCGAGACAACCATGGTTCTAGAGACACTTGTGGCCAGCCGGCGTCTGGGACCGAGACTAGTTCTAGAGTTGGGATTAATAAGGTTTTTCGTGGATGGAATACTTACACAGTATAAGCCCTCGGGAGAGACACTAAGACCTCCCCGTAGTCTCGAGTGGATTCGGGCTTAGACGGAACGATGACCATCTTCGAGTTTGCACCCTGCATTTCATGCGATATCAAATGACCGTAATCCGTGGTAAAACGGGTGATAGTGCATTACTCGACAAAATAATCCAAAGAGTTAGATAGACAAATACATATTCACGCATGGATTGGTAACGAAACGATGCTGGTGGCCTTGGGAAACGTTTGTATATCTCTATAGGGTGCGGAGATATTCTGGCATTAATACAATGACCCGGCGATTGGGCGACCTTCTTTTTTTTTTCCCTTGAAGGCCAATAATAATAAGAATAATAAGAATAATAAGAATAATACCTAATGACAACAACAAAAGGTGGAAAAGAGATTCGATTTTGTCTCGTAAACCAGCCTGCTACCTAGATTTGATTCCGGTTTTTACAGTTCTCCAAGACTAGCCTTTTCATTATCACCGATATTATACGTGTACCGCATGCGAAGGTCAGGCTGGGATATAAACATATGCAATTTTGCATGTCCATATACCGGTAATAAAAAATAAAATGAAAATGAAAATAGAGATGAGGGCTTCTCACGAATTTATACCACCAAAAGATAGTAGATTATGTAGAACCCGCAGAGAGGGTTGTGGGTTTCGAGTTTTAATTTCCTCAGATGGCCTGGCTTTCCGGACGCAGTGCACCGGGACTAGTGTGTATTAGAAAAGGAAAGCTCGAAAGCTGTAAATATACATTGAGCAAGGGATATTTGTTCCTTGAATTACTATTGCCTAAGTTGGCGCCGATGGTAGACGAAAGAAACTAAGGGGATAAAAGAGGATAAATACATGATAAAAATTTAAAATTTTTTTATCAGAGGTTGAGAATGAAAGGCACCCAAATTCTTCAGTGGGTGACAGGTATATGGAGTGAGTATCATAGAACTCTAGGGTAGAGGTGCTCTTAGGGGACTTGCTGCACGACAGATATTGAAGGGTCAGCTTGTGAGGGACACAAAAGCAAAGTCAGAGGCAAAGTGAACAGGACCAAACAGATACCAAATAGAGAAAATAAAAGAAAATGAAAATGAAAAAAAATGTAATGTATCAAACAGCCGGTTGAACTCCTGACTATGGCGGTCAAAAACAAGGAAGAAAAGCCTTTGAATCAGTCATAACTTCGTAGATGGGTTCCTATGATGACATATCGTCGTGGACCTTCATCGGTTTTAAAAGGGGGGGGGGGGGTAAGTGTGAGTTTCTGATGGTCGTCTAGTGCAGGGATTCGTCTAATTTTTTTTTAGGGAAGAGAGGTGGTAGGTGGTGAGCGTACTAATAATACACAAGCAGAATTGAGGAAATGACTATTCCCAGTCGAAAAGGTTCAAATGACGCCTGTAAATCAAGAAAGATGTCTTTTGCGTTGTAACTCCGTTTTGATGATGGAAGAGTGCTGAGATCCGGTGACTGGTGTGGGTGCGATTCACACCGAGAGGGGAAAGTGAAGAGCTTTGTGGCTTTGTGGCAAAGAAGCAGCGGGTATTCATTTGCCTCTGTTACTTGACGACTTCAGGCCACCAGAGCCTGTTATCTTGCTGGTTTGCATCAGGTGACCTATGTAGTCCTGGAGGAATTTGTTTTCCCCTTCTAATTTATCATGCTCTTCTCGGACTTTGTCGACACGGTCGAGGAGAGCGAGGAGAGATTCCTGTAGAAGTTTGGCTTGCCTAGCGTTGGAGATAACGGGTTAACTATACGAAGGTATCATGCAATGGGCAGACGATGCGCCTACTTTTCTAACCTCTCTTTTGCCTCAGAGGCAAATCTTTCCATCTCTTCGCTGTTCCTCCTCGGACTCATTGTCCTGGCGTCTACCTCCTCATCCTCTAGGTCCAGGACGTTGACATCATCGCCCGCATGAACAGGGGAGGTAACAGAGTCAGGGGATCGTTCAGCTGCGTCCATTCCAAAACCGGGTACCGCTGAAATCCTACGCAGAGAAAACCTATGCATAAAGAACAATTGTAGAGGCGGGTGGTGCTATTGGCTGAGAGGGATACGCGGTCGTCTGATAACGAACGCTCCTCCCGGCCCGGTGTTGAAGGTTGGGTTTGAGAGGGGAATGGGCGAGTGTGTTGCGAGTGTGGTGGACTTTGCTTGTCGCTGGAAAAGGGACCGATGGTTGGGAAAGACAGAAGTTAAAGATGAAGGCGAATGGTATGAGCCGGCCGGCGTCGATAGACACTTAAATAAGACCAGGTGCGATGGTCGGTCGGTGACAGAGTACGATTATAGAGTGGTGCCTTGCTGATGAATAAAGTTTCTCCACGTTCGTTCCAGTGACTGACGAAGTTACTTTCGGTTGGATGTCTTTTTCCCTCTTAGCTATTACAGCGACATCGCGGTCCCCGAGTTCCTTCGAGTTGGGCTAGCCGGGTTCGAAAGCAAGACAGCAGCGATAGAAGAAGAAGAAACGGGTTTGACTTCTGGTTCCCTTTCTTTCCCTTGGGAGTAATGTCGGAGTAGAATTTGTGAAAACCAGGAGCGAGGCGCAGGTTGGTGTTGTGTGTGTTTTTAGTCAGAGTCAAGACAGCAAAGAGTACATGCAAGAACTAGGGAAAAGGTTAAAATGGGGGGAAGGGTGGGATTAAATCGTCTGTCTTTGTCGGGGATAAAAAATAAAATAAAAAAATAAAATAAAATAAAAAAGTAAAAAAAGTAAAAAAAAAATAAAAAATAAAAAAATAAAAATAAAAATGAAAAATAAAATAAAAAAATAAAGTGAAAATATATATTATAAGAAAACAGGACAGGAAAATATCTGTAATATAATATTGTCTTCTTTTATAGTAACTACTTATTTCTTTATTCGGTTAAAAAAAAAAAAGGGAAGAAGAAGAAGACGGAGAAGAAGAAGCAGGGTGGTGCAGGTGTATGTATAAAAATAAGTATGTGTGTCTGTATGCAAGTGCAGGTGTAAGTGTATGTAAGTGCAAGTGTAAATGTAAATGTAAATGTAAGCGCAGCGTCTAAGACTACACCTGAGAACTGATGAATAATAAAATAAAATAAACAATAGTCCAGTAGTGATAAAAAGGAAAAGAGGAAGAAAAAGAAAGAAAAGACAAAAGAACCTTGGCTTTGGCTCTTTACTCTTTACTTTTTTTACTTTTTTTTAGTTTTTATTTTTTATATTTTGTATTGTGCTTCGCAAGAGAGCACTCTGCTCTTCTAGTATTCTGTAAGTCAGGCTTAGGTTAAGGATGAATGGGATTCGATGGGATGGATGATGGTGAGTTGGGAAAGAAACTCCACTCCACTCCTCCGGGTCGTCACTTGGTTTTAGCTGGCAGATGGGCTGACCGCCTATAGCTGGGTGACGACTTGGAAATATTTCTGGCTGCACCCGCCAGCATTCTCAGAGGCGCACTAAAACACCATCCTCGACCCAACTAAAACCTTTTTTTCTTCTGATCATTGGCAAGTTTCTTTTTCTTCTCTTTTTCTTTCCAGATCATTACTTCACTACTGGCCCATTTTAAGAGCCCGCCTGCTCACAAGACCCCACCCCTCACAGCTAGCACCCAGTCAGCGAAGGGCCCCCCAAAAGCTCTTTCTTACTTACTGGATTTGGTTTCGAGAAGCCCGAATGATGCGCCAATCCTCGGTCAATCAGTTCAATCAAATTTCATCGATGAACCATAATTCAATCCATGTACCACGGTACACGGGTCAAGGTACATGTGCAACAGGTTGTCCTCGCCTGGAGTGCACGCCCTGGGGGGTTCAAGAGCTACGAACAGCGATGGGTTGTTACATACCAGTATGAACCATCGATCCCACTTGAGCCCACAAGAAGGATCTTCGCTCTTGTCCTTTTGATCGATTTCTGTTTTGGGGATGATCTATGCAACTGGATACTGAAGATGAAGCGTGTTTGTTCATTCTCCTCGCGCTAGGGGCTTCCAACGTTTCGAGTTGTCATGTCGGGTGTCGATGGCCAACTTCTTTTCTTGCACCCATCAGGATTTTCCATTCCCGCATTCAATCCAGCTTCCCTCGATTGATGGTGTCTCAATCTCCATATACCTTCAGTTGTATACATTGCATTCGAAAATACCTAGGTACTTAGTTAAATAGGTGGGATTCCGTGCAATCGGAGGACCTGAAGCGTGGTGCATGTTGTACCCAAGGTCACGAGGTTTGATCGAGTAGCCTAATGTTAGGCGTTCTGAACAGGAAGTCCCTGGAAGGATATAGCACTTCGACTTATGCATTGAAAACCGTTTTTTTTTTTTTTTTTTTTTTTTTTTTTTTTTTAAATGGGCTTTGGGTTTTGCTAGTCTCGTGCCCAGACACACCTATGATTTCATAGCTCCTCAAATGCACGAATCGGACCGCGTCCTTCGCACGACATGCAGTTGGCAAGGTCAAACTCATGCAGGTTTGTCCACCCGAATCCCGGCGCTCACAATCTGGCATTCCCTCCTGCCAGCATTCCTGTGTGTGTGGTTGCAAGTGGTTTATGAGATTCAGAGCTGGCACCTATTCCCAAAATGTTTTCCGATAAATGACAACAACAGTAACAGCTTCCTAATTCCGGCTCGGTCCCACCTCAGGGTCCGAGAGGGCCACCCAGAAAGAAAAGAATATTGTGCATACAGCCTCGTTAAGCTCATTTGCAAGGTCGAAAGACTACAATACTATTTTCTGGAAAATCATGACGCGAGCCGGGCAGGGAGCTTGATGAAGGCTTATGGGGATCTACCTAGGTACCCAACCCAGGCTGTGATTGTTGATGGCCTTGGAGGAGTCCTGGTCTGCCATATGAAAGCCCTCCACACCGTTACCTATTATGCTCGCACATCCGATCATCAAACGGTGATCTTTTTTTTTTTTTTTTTTGTCAACTATCGGATATTTTGATCCTTGGATGGTGGGCCAATTGATATGCCTCTATGGGCATCCTACGCAAATAGGATATTCCGCCCAGTTATAGAAGTCTGCTGTCGAGTTGGTGCGACAAATGTGCATCGTGGACAGAGTACCTAAATACTGGGATAGTTTCTCGCACTAGGCTTAGGTTGGTCTGAACGAATGTCGACATCCACACGTGGGAGGTTCAAATGATACTTGGTATGAGTGAAAGGAGCACTGAACTCATGAGATTCAAAGGTATCTTTTTTTTGCGCATCCACAGGCTACCGGCCCAGAGCCCTGATCTATTAGAACACGTTCCCGGGAACCTTGAAGCACAGGGAATCAATCAATGATAGTTTGGGGCAACGGGTCTCGCCATCCTGTCAAACTTAAACAAGAGAAGTACCTATATGTACCAATGCATAAATATATTATCATATTCCCACTTGGTCAACGGGCGCGGAGTCCAGCCCAAATTTAGCTGACCCAATTGACGGATTCCTTGGTAGCCACAGGCACCCCTCTCAATCAGCCGACAGGTACAAAGGCACCTATTTGATCGGGCGATGCATTGGGGCCTGAGCCGTCATCACCTTGACCATTAACGTCATGTCGAAAACCATAAAAGATGTAAACACAAAAAAAATAAAATAAAAAAAAAACCCCCCAGCAGACAAAGGACGACGTCATCCCCAGCAATCGCCTCGGGTGATTGATCAATAAGGGGCATGCGATGTATACATAGCCCATGAGCCATTATTGGGAGAAATGCAGTACATACTTAAGTACTTATACTTTTAACCAGGTATTACCTACCTGGTACTTATTCAATTTCCATGCGATCGGTAGAAGGGGGAGTTTGGCTCGGGTGGCACAGTGTCGACGCTGCTGTGCAATCATATAGGGATGTGCGCCCAATGTTGGTAACTTGTCCCTGAAAGTGCGGCGCTATGACGTCAATGTAATGGGTGAGGCAACATATTTGGGCGCCGAAAAAAAAAAAAAAGAGAGAGAGACCGAGGGAAGGAGGGCGGGGAGGGCGGGAAAGGAGCTCGATTTATCCTTCAACGTGAAGAATTAATTCTCGCTAGTCTTGTTGGGGAGTTGAAATCTTAGTGTTGTAATGTACGAGACAAGATGAAAGGAAGAACAGACATCGTCTCTCCATGTGCGGATGATTATAAAGGACTGGCTGGAGAAACATCTACTTTGACCGCATCACTCGACAGACAAAACTGACAAATACATCATTCATTGTTTTTCTAGCGGTGGCGAACACCAAACCGCTACTGTGAGGTCGTGGGATGTTTCTGTACACCGTACTATAGTATATCTTCTACCAGGTTGGGCTTTACGGGAGTAGGAGCTAGACGCCGGGCAGAGCTCTCTCTAATTATTGTTTTATCTATATTTCTTTTCGAGTAACCCGGGGTTGTCGCAACCAGTATTCATGCCCCTCTCGATATGCACCCGTTCGTTGTCGTAATGCTTATTTCGGGGTATATGCATTTCGACTTGAATCAGGTATCATGTTCGAACTAGTTTCCTTCATTGCAATATTTACTCATTCTCCTTTTCCAATCTGAGAATTTAAAAATAAAAATAAATAAATAAAACAAACAAATAAATAAATAAAATAAATTTATATATATATATAAAAAAAAAAAAAAAAAAAGAGGTAGAAGATTGTCTCGCAGGCCAAACACTCACCGCAGATAGCTTCTTCCTGAGATGCACTTTATATTATCATTGAGAAATATTTGTATTAGTTAGCTCTGATCTTGGGGTATGGAAAAATGGGTTTAGTCGACCCAGACTGCGGGGGCCGGGCCAGCTGGGCATCTAGCTATGTCACATCATAGCGATATACAATCACGGGACAAAAACATGATCAGAAAGTACAGATTACGTATGGCTATCTACCACACCAAGCACAATACCAATCATTTACAAGTTCTCGGGCCAGGCCAACGTTGCAATATGTATTGTTAATACCGTTCAACGTTAATATAGCATCTTCATATCAGAATTGAAATGCACATATGCATGCACGCGGTTGCGCAGCTATCGTCGTCAACTGGCCCTAGTGCATGGAATAGGGCAGCGCTATACCCTGCGCATACATAGATCTCGGCAGCGGTATTTAAGAACTGCATGCCTCCAATGTTGGATCGTCTACATCTTTCCATACCCCTACGGCATATGCACATTTTAACGCTGATAAGACCTTCAGGGTCGGAAATATGCCACCGGCATGCTGGCCATTGGCATCCATATTTTAAGCAGTAGCATGCAGGGCGCAGACTGCTAACTAAGCAAGTTGGTTAGGGGGATGTGTCTGGACCGGGTCGGTAGGGGTTATCCTTTGCGTTCTTTAGAAAGAGGCACTGACTTCCTTACCTACGGCTTTTAAAGACTAGGCGAAGCGCGTTCAAGGAAGGCGCTGCGGTGAATAGACACGGAGAACTTCGTCTGCTTAAAACGTACTTACTTGGCCTAGGTATCGATATAACATATGCATAGGGGTTTTTAGGTTCGATGGTGGAGGTTTCCCGGAGTAAGCTGCATCATGCATCATAGCAATATGTATGTGGCGGACGCCAATCTTATCTCATGTTGTTCATACACTCACCAAGCCAGCGATGACTAGATCCCTTAAATTCTCATCCCGTAGCCTAATATTAGCGATAGTTAGCGTAATTAACGATGTACATACTTTGCTCAGTAGTGATAACTACCTGCTTGGGGTGTGTATCTGCAGTGTATGGCTGTGTCAGCATCGTGGCAGGAGCTAAAAGAAGCTTGGAAGCAAATATCCCTGCCAAGTTAGCCATCCCTTAGCTCCCTCGCCCATTCAATCTGGGACAGGATACCGTCCTCGTATATATTTGATTTGATGTGTACTGCTGGTCCTGTCAGCTTGTCGACTCCAGCATCGCCTTATGGATACATACCTGACCGCTTGCAAAGTTAGAGCACGTTATAGCACTACGAACGAACCGAGCCCTGGCTGCGTGTAATGTAATACCCTTTGCTTGTGGCAACAAGAGTAATAACGCCCGCGGCGTACGGCGTCCATCGTCGAGCAGATACTTGAACCGTAACCATCCAAAGGATCTCCTTTGGAGTGGGAATTGGCATCTGCCTCCAATTTGGCAGCTGAACAACAAACAACATTCCCTTCTAGCTTGCTGGCTTCCCCGACACCACAGCCGACTTCTGCGGCCCAACCTGATATTGGCGTCTGCTATTCCCATCCATCTATTACCCTATCGACGACTGAAAGCCCTAATCCTTTACCGCCTTGCATCTTCGGTTTTTCGTGTTTCCTCAACTCTGTCACGGGCCAGCTTGTTCGGTGATGTAAGACCGCTGCCCATACGTACTTATCTACCATTGATATCATCAACCCGTCATGAACATTGTGCCGTTTTTCTTCCTTCCATCCATCCATCCATCCATCATCCATCCATCCGTTCTTTCTTTATTTCTTTTTCTTTGTTGGTTTGAGGGGACCAAAAATACTGACCAACGACGGCGACCTCCTCTCCAGATCCGAACACTCCTTACCGTCCATCATCGACCTGCCATAAGGCCATTTTGGTCGCCATGGCGCAGCGATGGTCGACCCAAGGTGCTGCGGGGTACTACACCCAACCCGAAAATGCCGCTTATTACCCCCAAAACCGGCAGAACAGTCAAGCTTCCATCGTGAGTGCTCGTCGTGTGGCCGGCCACCAGGCCACCCCCGAGCACGTTTATAGCCATGCTTTGCGGATTGGCTTCCTTAACTATCTCCTGCAACCACGCAAGAGAGTGGCTGTTACCCAGCCGGCTCCTAAACCCACCTCCGCCTACTCCAGCTCTGCAGGCGCCCTCCTGGCGGAATTTTCAAGTGGACCCAAGTCTGCAAAATTACCAAAAGTCGATTTCGTTACGGTCTTCCAGCGAAGGCTCGAAGGAACGATTATTGGGAGAGAACCAGGAAAAGAATACAAGGACCCACTGGTGAAGCGTACCTTTGCCGTGTTTCTAAACCAGCTTATCGACCCAGAACGGAGGAAGGTCTTGCATAAGAGCCGGAGAGCAGAAGATATGATTTTGCTCTTCATCTCTCGTGCCACAAATGAACTTCAGCTGGCTGTAAATTCCGGTGGGCTGGTGGGAGTAACAAAGGAAAACGTCGGCCTACTAGTTGATCGCCATGTCGCACTGTTCATTCGGTTGATAGTATTGTGTCTAAAGGATAACGGGTGGGCGTCTGGGCACTCCGAACTCGTAAATAAACTGTCGACCCTCGAGTCTAGAATGCTTGCCCATGACAAGAACTTGGTGGATGCGCAAAATACAGCCCAGCAGCCGGCCCAGATTACCGAAGAAGTGCCCTTATCATACGATGTTCGAGAAATGCCCTACGTGCAAACTGTTGCGAGAATATTCCGCATTTCTTTGACCCAGGCCCAGAATGACATCAATAGGAACCGCCAGGCCTGGAGTGATACCATTGCTATGAAGGAACTCAAACTTTATGGTGCCAGGATTCATGCTGGTGCCAAAGCTACATTGACGGCTGATGATTTCGATACAGATGACGGTTATGAAGCTTGGAAGGCTGGGGAGCTTGAATATATCCCTTTAATGCAAGAGGCCATGGTAACAGCCAACCCCGGCCTAGCTAGCATTGATATCAATGGAGATCAAGTGAATGGGTTTCAATCGCACACGGATGGTGCAGAGGGGATATTCACATTCATCCCACCGAGCCCGAAGGAGTATTTCCGCGTTCTCCTGAAGATGTGCTTTGATAACCACGCAGGCCCCGCTGCGGAGAGCGAAAGCGACGAACTTTTACCGCCAGTGCTGTCTTTTGAAGAGATTTCACTAATAGATGCCTGCTCCGTTCGTTGGCGGATACCTGCTTTCACAAAGAGCATCATGGTTCTCGGGCTTGTCCGAGAAATGTATGCAGAATCAAGGGCGGATCTTGACACAGTAGATAAAGCCTTTGAGTACCTCAAAGGGGCCGTCGCGACCCCTTGGGAGCAATGGACTATCCCGGATGTAAGTTTTCCCAATGGAAAAGCTGATAATAGGTGTTGACAATTGCTCTAGCAAACACTTCAACGGAAGAACTTATCATCATTCTATGATAATATCTTGAGGGAGTTGTACCATGCTGTTATGCAGTGTTTTGATCTCAAACCACCTTCTCTTGATGAATACATGTACATCTTGACGAACCATCTTTACCCAAACCCGCTATTTTCGGCGGGTAAAGACCTGGACACCTTCATTGGTTCTGTGAAGGATGGTCTTAAAGTTCGAGCAGAGGAGGTTTACTCAGGATTCACGAAAGATATTCCCGAGAACCGAGAGGAGTGGGATATGTACCATATCGTTGAGCTTGGAAAGAAGCTTATTGGTTTGATAAAACGACTCTCCAAGAAGTTCCCTGAACCTATACTTGGGTATGGATGTACAGTGTATTCTGATGCCTTTATTGTTGCTGACTGCTGACTATGTGCTCAGGAAAGTGAAAATCGATTTCCTCACAATTGAAGGTATATTCCCGGCATTCGCAGAAGACGCCGAGAATATCATAAAGGGAATATTTCGCTCGTCACAGGAAAAGGGAGAAGAGCTCGATATCCAAGATGCATTTGACATGTATCAAGGCCTAATTGAAGTCAGGGATATTTATGACCAAGTTATCAAGTTAGGCGCCTTCTGATCCGCCCCATCTAGCGGGCTTTTTTTTTTTTTTTTTTTTTTTTTCAAAAAAAAAAGTGCTAACTCACTTAACCCTTTAGGAGCCCGTTCCCCTTCGACATTGAACAGATGATTCAAGATTTTGTCTGGAGATGGCTCAGTAATATAGACGTCAAAATCCTTGAGTGGGTTGAAAACGCTTTGAAAGGGGATGAGTTTAAAGTCAAGTCAGAGAACGGGACGATGGCAAACGACCGGCATTCAGTATCAGTCGAAGACGTTTTTCGGTCATTTATACAGAACATAAAGGCACTTAAAGATCTGAACTGGGCTGACGAGTACCAAGAGGCCAAGTTCTTCACCGCACTCTCTAAATCGATAGGCACAGGCTTGATGTATTATTGCGAGAAGGTTGAGAACCTATTCACTCAAGAGATGGATCGCGTGACGCCGGAACAGGAGGCAGCCAGAAATAAAACCCAAAAGGAAAAGCTGCTGGCTTATTTCAATAGCAAGGAAAAAGTTGAACCATTTAACTTCCTGCCCGAGGTAAGATATACCTATGTTAAACTTGCGTTCCTTTATACTGTACGGTACCAAGACTCACGGGGCTATCTAGACCTGTGTAAAATTCAACAACATCGAATACGCAATCCACCAGCTCGATTTGATCGAAAAGTCGATAAATGTCGACCGGTGTGCTGCCATAATTGCTAAGAATACACCGGTCTATCAGCCGAAGAAACAATCATCCAACAAGTACCTCTTCACCATCAAAATTGTCGAAGCTGAAGACCTGAAAGCCTGTGATATCAATGGGTTGAGTGATCCATATGTAGTCCTCGGGGATGAGTACCACAAACGATTAGCCAAGACGAGAGTTATGTACTCCACTCTTAACCCTAGGTTCGATGAAACTGTCGAAATCACTACGGGCGGGCCGGTACTGCTGACTGCGACTATTTGGGACCACGATACTGTTGGGGAACACGACTATGTTGGGAGGGCGCCGATTAAGCTTGATCCTTCGTATTTCGGGGACTATGAGCCTAGGGTAACTCATGCAACAATACAATCGGGGAGCTCTATGATCTAACAGATTATACTTAGGAATATTGGCTGGACCTTGATACGCAAGGTCGGCTCTTGCTCAAAATTAGTATGGAAGGGGAGCGAGACGACATCCAATTTTACTTTGGCCGAACTTTCAGGACCCTCAAGCGTACGGAACGAGACATGGCTAGGCAAATCACAGACAAGGTATTATTTTAACCAATGTCTTCCGAAGTGCATCATTTTTGCTAACGCTCTGCAGTGCGCGCCATTCATTAAACACTGCCTATCGAAACAAGCCCTCAAATCAATATTGAATCCGGGAATTTCCATAGCTTCGGTGTCAAGCTATTTTAGTCGAACAGGATTCGGATCGAACCGCCCACAGTCTGTTATCAAGGCGGGGCCAACCGACGATGACGTCGCTAATGCCCTGACGCCACTGTTCACATATTTCAACGAAAACTTCGAAATTCTGGACAAGACTCTGACCCACGAAGCCTTAATTAATGTTATGGCTAAGCTTTGGAAAGAAGTCCTTGCTACTATCGAGACCCTGATGGTGCCACCTTTATCCGACAAGCCGTCGAACCAAAAGCCGCTCTCTAACCAAGAGCTCGATGTTGTGTTCAAATGGCTGAAGGTATGGGGATATCCTTTTAACGACGAATAATATAAGACGCTAACCTGGTTTAGTTCTTATTTGAATTTTTCAACGCCCCGGACGAGCAAGGCCAGTCAACTGGTGTTCCGGTTGATGTCCTGAAATCGCCAAAATACCACGATTTGCAGTCACTCGGGTTTTTCTACTTCGACTCTTCCGAGAATTTGATACGTACTTCCGAGCGTATCGCTGCGCAGAATGCTGCGAGGGCAGCCGAGAAGCAAAAGAGCTTGAACCTAGGCCCTCCGGGATCTGGCGCTCTCCTACTAGGCGTTCCGATGGCAAAACGGTCGAAGTCAGTACTGATGAATCGAAACTTGGGGACCATGAGGAAGGCAAAGGAGGAGAAGAGAAAAGAGGCGCAAGCGGAAGCTAGCGACGATATGATTCTGAGAATATTAAGAATGAGGGCTGATGCGGCTGGTTACTTGCGAGCAAGATCCCAGCAAAAGGAAAGGATTGCAGCACAACGGGCAGCAGAAGCCATAGTGGCCCAGAGTATTAATGCTGGCGCCGGGAGGATGACGGCTGGCGGGATGGGCGGCCTCGGGAGGAGGTAGAGTGAGCCTGTCCTTGTGCTAATTTACCTTTTATTCTTATTCTGCTTAATATGGGTTTTAGTTTTGGTTGTTTCGTTTTCACCCCATCACACGATAAGTCTTCCGCTGCATGTCTACGCATATTTTTCTTTCTTTGCCTTTCTCTTTTGGATTTCATATATTGATGAACATTGCTCCAGAACAGCCCTGACTCTGAGGAATGAAAGGATACTCGAGGTACTTACTGGCGGCGTTTGGGAGGGGCTATGGGAGCTTTTTTTGTCATCAGGTCTCGTCTTCTTTTTCTGATGAAACTAAGTGCACGCGTTCGCGCTCGTTTGGCTCAACTTTACATTATGCGCAATCATGAGACGCCTGTTGATGTGATCTTTTCATTTCATTTCATTTTTTATTCTCTTAGTAGTTTTGAGACTTCCTTTGTATTTATTATCCTGGTAGTCACAAGCAATTTAGCTTTACGGTTAGCTTTATGGGTCTGTATTTCGCAGTCAATGCCAATGTTCACCACAGCCCGTGCTCTGGCCGATATTACTATCGATACCTCAACGAATCTAGAACATGATACCCCCATCCCATAAAATCGGCCCCGCAACGCTCATTTCCGCACCAAATGATACATTTTTTAGACCAATCGAATGCCGGAATGTTACCGCATGATCCTAAGCAAAAAAAGCGAATTCCGCAGATGGAGCCTATAACCGGGCCAGCCCTTTAGAAGCCTAAATATATCACGTGATAAGACACAAGGTGTTGGATATTGGGTCCGTCCTGTGTTGTTAGGTCGCTTATTTTTTTTTTTGCTGGAGCATCACCGAATACTTTTGATTCTTATCTCAAACTTCAACTTCCAACTTTTGACATCAGCCCCAATACTGCCGCTCACTGTAAAGGAAGATTACGGCACCCCACCAAATTAGCAATCGCGTCTCCTACCATTAAAATATCACTCCGTTGAACTGTGCCTGTCGCTTATACCCTCTTCGAACACCCTCCAGGCGGTCGAGGGTGAGCAATGGCTGAAGTCGCTCCTCCATCGATAGGAAAACCGCATAAGAAGCACAAAATAAAGGACGCTGACCCGACAAGTAAATCTGAACGAAATAATAAAAAACGCAAGCTCGGAGACCTATCTGGAGTTTCTTCAGCAGGACAGCAACCGCCCCAAATAGAAAACACAGATTCTACAATGCTGTCCTCAATACCAACAGCGAACCATTATTCGCGATCTCTTAAATCTGCAGAAATATCTTCCCCATACACTCTAACTACCGCCTCCCGCTACCTTTCCATTTCACCCGCCTACTCGGCAACCCCGCAAATTGGTATCCAACGCGACCACCTTGACCCTCTAGTGTTCAAATATGACAGCACTCTCGATGGTGTCGTCCTCCTCCACCAAAATCTACGATTTCAATCGCCCACCGCAAAAATCCTAGGCGAGTCGCCATTTGCGTTCGTATGGTGCCTCGTGGAGTTTATGCTGTGGAAACCAACGGTTGGAATGGTGCTTGAAGGGTACGTGAACAATGTGTCGCCTAGTCATTTGGGAATGCTGTATGGAAATGTTTTCAGCGTTTCTGTAACACAGGCAGGGATTCCGGAAGATTGGAAGTTTGTGGCGGCAAAAGAAGATGATGCAAGTGTTGCTGGAGAGGCGGAGGATGAATCTTATCCAATCGATGGAGGGAAGAGGAGGGAAAGGCAAAGGCAGGTGGGCGGGGCAGATCCAATTGAGGGCTTGACTAGGGCTATGGGGAGGTGGTTTGATTCGGAAGGGTGTGAAATAGAGGGGCTTCGAAAATTCGTGGTTACAGCCGTGAAGGCTGAAGGGGGCATGCTATCGCTAGAAGGGAGCTTTAAAGACGAAGATATCCTAGAGGTTATCGAAAGCGAGCCGGAACCCCTAGCTACCACCGCTGGGACTTCAAAAAGACAAATTACTCAGCTTCACGGCAAGGACTCAGATGACGAGGAGTCGAAAAGACGGAGAAAGGATAAAAAAGAAAAGAAAAAGCGGAAACGGGAAGGAAAGATTGAGTGATATCAGATCCCCATTTTTTTACTGCTAGCACTACCTTTGAATTCGTGGGTGATGGGTAGGCTTTTACAAGTACTTTCCTACGCTTTATTTTGTAATATTTCTGTTTTATAGACTCTAGAGCGAAGCCTTCTGCGACAATATTCTTCAGATACCAAAGGGACCTGGTCTATTCGGTGAAACTCGTAAATTTGTATGTGACACCCTTATCTGAGAACTACTACTACAATAATAAATACTCTGCAATCCGCACACGCTTTTAAATCTCATCAGGACGAACAATCAACGCGGGCCCCTTGATGGCTTTACCATTCAAGAACTCTAGGCCCTCTCCGCCCTGTTGTAAATTCTGGTTAGCACTAGTGAAGATACCAGTAGGAAAGCTAGGAATATCGACTTACGTAGCTCAGCAATGGAGAAACTTCAACCCCATCTTTATCTGCATCTTCGCTCAGAGTCTGTCCACCGGCGGCTTGAACCCATTTCTTTCCTTGGGTCATAATATCCCTTCTGCTGGTATCCGGGTCGTCCTCACCAGTTCCTTTTGCGTTCTTCAATGGCGAGAACTCATCCTCCCTAGCCACTTCTAGACATGCAAACTTATCCAAAGGTAGCATAGGAAAAACATCAAACACGAACTGTTCGAGCTTGATACCATTCGGTTTCTCGGGTTTAACTTGCTCGCCAGTTTCGGTATCCAAGTAGGGGATCTTCTTTCGTGCGATGTGATGAGGGAGGTTATTGGACCATTCTGGGATTGTATTAAGGAACTCGGTAGAATAGTAGTGGTTAACAATATTCGCAGCTCGGAACTTCAGCAGCTCTTTGTTTTCAGGGTCTAATTCCTCGGTCATCTCTTTGTCAATTTCAGAGTATTCGACGACGTCTGGCTTTCCGTTCTTCAAGATGATAAGCCCAACCGACTCCTTCGCATTGCGCTTCCTTACAACCTTCGTGGCGATCGAGACGCCCTTGAGAGCGCTGAAGCCGATGAATAACGGGTCGGCAACCTTGACGAGACAGTTATCGACGCAATACGCGTGCACATGCTCGATACCTCGGGTCGTAAGGTCTGTGAGGATGCCGGACTTATCTAATGCGGCATAGATACCCCCATTGCCATCAGGTGCGACTGCAACCTTCGACTTAGATTCCAGGATGATCTTCCCGTCGTTGGAAATACAGGGCAGCACGCCCTGTTCAAAGAATACAACTTGGTTTCTATCCAATCCGAAGTAATCGTTCTTGACAAAATATTCTTCTGTTGGTTTCCTGGTAGGTCCGGAAGTCATGATGTACCACGGAATCTGTGCGACCTTGGCGTCTTTCTTTAGGCCCTTGTATTCGTCGGCTAGGCTTTGGATTTTTGAGATCCTTTCGGCCTGGATTTGGAAAAGGCTCTTCTTGGATGGGAGGCCGATGTCATAGCAGCCCTTGGGATCGCTGGAGCCCAAACGGGTTCCCTGTCCTCCAGCCATCAAGATCACACCGACCTTGTTGCTGGCAATCAACTCGAGACCTTCATCATACCACCTATCCAGATCTGGTTTGGAGGAATCCAATGTCGAGGCACGCGCATTAGTAGGCAGAGGCTCGATCTCAGGCTTTGCATCGTCTGCGGAGGCCTTAGCAGGATTCAGGGCCTTCTCTGCGAGCTCGGAGGTGCGTGCTGGATTTATGTTGGACAATTGGCTGAATAATGCGAGTTTGTCGGAGTTTGCGAGGGAGTCGTAGAAGTTAAAGACATGAGCTTGGCCGGCGACAGAGTATTTATCCTTAAGATCGGAGACGGCATCTTCGGAGGGCGGAACATGAGAATCTTTAAGGTGAAGGGTTTTGAGGGCCGAGTCGACGATTCCTGCCATTGTGTAGGAAAAGGAGGGGAAGGGGAAGGTAAAAAAACGAATATAGCAGGGGAAGTTTGGTATATATTGTGTACTGTATACGGTATACTATACACTACACGGGATATACACAATATCGTACTCGGGGGGCTCAAATGCGAACGTGTCTATGCAAACGGGCGCGTTGGTTTTCCGTGGATTGGGGTCTGAAGCTGGGATAGTCTGGTATGACGTAAGTTAGCGGGGGAGCTGTTTTCTCGGGCAATTGGACAATGCAATTGCAACGAGCTGCGGCTACCGGACCCTCCTTTTATACGGTTGTATCTTCTGGGATTCTTGGTAGCTGAGGGCACTGATGATGTTATGTAAATAGAGAAGGAAGGAAGGAAGGTCGGATTCTTCTGCGGGGTTCTCTTGGGGTTTTATATTGCTTACCTCTTCCTATGTAAGTATGTACAGCTGGACCTCAGCTCAGCCTGCACATTAGTCCACATATGCATATGATAGCTAGCATCATTAAGTAATCATGAGAGAGAACAAGAGATTGCTTAAGTACTTGCTGGCGGCACAGGCGTGTGCCCGCTTCCCAAAGGGATTGGCCCGTCCCCTTTGCTCCAGCCTGCTCTCTTGCACTGCTACATCTCGTGGATGCATTTTTGCATTCCTGACGAGAGAACCGGGAGGGGGTTTTGGACGATGCATTCGGCTCGATCCGCTGTCACACTCCTAAAGCGGCAGTTCCAGACGCTTTCCTTCCTTCGTTTTTCTTTCCATTCATTGAACGTTCGGCAGCAGTCTGACTTTACTGGCGAGGTAGCAGTAATGAAAAAAGACATTTATCCGAGTTAAATACATCAATCGAAATCCAAAAATCTGTAGCACTTTTTTTTTAACCGCGTCGGGTTTTGCAATTATATCTTCCTCTTTCTTTTGTCTTCCTTTCTTCTTTTCTGTCTCTCCGTTCTTTCTTTTTGCTGAGTGGAAGAATAAAATAATGATAATAGTTTAAGGTCTCAGTCGATAACCAAAATCCGAATCTTCGTAAGAAAATGTAGAAAGAAAGCGCACATTGCCGGGAAGTTTAACTAAAGAGAGGGGGGAAGAGATAAATGATAAAATGAATCCCACTCCTACAATCTTATCTCCCCAATAAACCGTTCAAAAAGAATGGACAAGCAGGTAGAAAAGGAAGAATAATATAGTCCATGATGCACATAATAGAAAAGTAGACGCAAAAGAAGATTAAACGGAAATGAAAACGTCGTGGTGGTGGCAGCATTTGTATGCCACCCAGCTCCCTCTGTTCAAACCTTGTCCGAAAACCCAGAAACCTAGGAGCAAAACAAAAAGGTGTAGAAACCCCAAGAAGCGAAGTGTATAAAATGGTTTTCTAAAACATGCGCTCTTCATGAATCGAAATATACCTAGACCATCTAGGTACGCAAGCGACTAGAGGGCCTGTCAATGTCGTCCCATCAAGCTCCAATCCCTCATCCTACACAACAGAAAGAATACCCTGAAACACGCCACATGAGTAGTTTCCCCTGCATAAAAAACCAAAATGACAAATACAAGAGAGGGAAAAGAAGAAACAGAGAAACGAAGTGAAACAAAGAGAAAAGGAGCAGGTATGGTCTAAGAATTAAAAGGCATTCTTTTTCCTCTTCTGGTTTGCTTTAGTTTCTATATCAAGAGCTGTTAGATCTAAATATCGGCTAGTGGGTCGGTTCCGCCTACAGGTTAGCGCCTCGATAGATTATTCAACCCGGTCTTCTTCACGGCCGGAAGTCGACTTACCCTGCTCTCCATCGCTTCTTCCGGGGTTAGTGTTGTCGGCGACATAGCACTCGAACTGGCACTCGCCTCCGGCCTCATAATGGACGCACTTGAAGTCATCGATCTGCTGTCGTACGGCGGCCGGGCAAGGCCGGCGACTGCCCTTCTATCATCCGACTTGGAAACACCGCGTTCTAGCAGAGTACCACCCAGAGCGGCGCACTTTGATATTGTCTGAATGAGTTGGTTCTGCTTGAGTGGCTTCGATAGGTATTCATCCATCTGCGCTTGAATACACTTCTCTCTGTCGCCCAACATGGCATGTGCAGTGAGAGCCACAATTGGCGTTCGGGGTAGTCCGAAGTCTCGTTCGTATTCACGAATCTTGGCTGTTGCCTCGAATCCACCCATCACTGGCATCTGCACATCCATCAAAACGCAGTCATATCGCTTCTTTTGGACTGCATCTACAGCTTGTAGACCGTTCTCGACAACTTCGACTGTGTGGTGGTATTTCTCAAGAATCTTGACGGCGAGTTTCTGGTTCACAACATTGTCCTCAGCCAGAAGCAAGTTCAGCGACTTGGAGTTTTCGGATATCGAAGGCGCAGCTCGTCCCTCCAGAGCTGGTATCATTCCATTACCCAAGTCAATTGGGAGGCATGGGACGGTCATATAAGATGTTATGCCAAGATCGAGCGTCGATTTTAAACTAACATGTATCACCGGGGACAACAAAACCAATGGGATGTACTTGAAGTGGTCGAAAGTTCGAAGCTTTAGGGCCATCGACATTGAGTCCACTATGATGACGTCGTAGGCAATACCGTTCTTGGCGGGATATAGTGGGTGGTCTGCCCTCGGGGCTTCCTCCGCACTCTTGACTACGATAGGGACGAGCTCAAGCTGTCTGAGCATATCGGCGATAGCAACGCCGGATTGGTCACCAACGTCATCGATGAAGAGGACTTGGTGTCCCTTGTAGGGTGCCAGTTGTGGTCGGATGAGGGTAAGGTCGGTTTCTGCCAATTTGACAACAACAGTGAAGTAGAATGTACTACCAACACCATACTGACTCTTAACCCATACATCTCCACCCATGAGGTTAACAAGACGCTTGGAAATCGAAAGACCGAGTCCCGTGCCACCAAACTTTCGAGTTGTAGACCCATCGGCCTGGCAGAATGTGTCAAAGATAAGGTCGAGTTTGTCGGCTTGGATACCAATGCCAGTATCTGCTACGGAAAACTCGAAGCAGTATTCATTTTCTTTGCAGCGGCCCTGATCAGCAGGTTTGATGCTCAATGTGATCTCTCCGCTTTCAGTGAATTTGATTGCGTTTCCGACGAGATTGAGAATAACTTGACGAAGACGGAAGGAGTCCCCAACGACGTGATCGGGAACTACATTATCCACATTGTACACAAGATCCAAGAATCTTTCATTAGCCTTAACAGCCAGGGTCTTGAGCGCATTGAATACGGTCCCTCGAAGAGAAAACGGGATTTCCTCCATGACCATACGATTGGCTTCAATCTTTGAGATATCCAAAATATCGTCGATAATTGTCAACAAGCTGTTGGCAAGGTTATGGACGATGTTCAGCATTTCTCGTTGGAACTGAGTAAGATCAGTGTCGAGGGTAAGTTGAGTCATGCCGATGATACCGTTCATTGGTGTTCGGATTTCGTGTGACATGTTGGCGAGGAATTCGGACTTGGTTCTATTAGCCAATTCGGCGGCTTCCCTGGCGGCAGTGTTCTTCTGAATACTATCTCTAAGATTGAACACCATTTGGTTGATCTTTGTTTTCAGAGCATCCATCTCCCCAGAGGCCTCGACTGTGATGAATCTTGTAAAGTCTCCATCCGTAGCAGCAGCGGTAATTTGGGCGAAAGCTCGCACTTGGGATGTCAAATTGGTCGCCATGATGTTCACATTTGTGGTAATTTCCTTCCACAACCCGTCGACGTCGTTGACTTCGGCTTGTACACCGAGCTTGCCGTCGATGCCAACCTAAACAATTCCGTTAGTTTTTGTGGGAATATTTTCAGGGATAAATGGTGTCAAACTTACATCACGGGCAACTCGCTTCACTTCTCGAGAGAATACTTCGAGACGATCCACCATCTTGTTGATAGTAGACTTGAGAGCTAGCACTTCGCCCTGTGCGTGGACCGTAATCTTCCTGCTAAGGTCACCCTGTGCCACCGCGGTTGTGACATCCGCAATACTTCTCACTTGAGTTGTAAGGTTATTAGCCATGACGTTCACATTATCAGTGAGATCCTTCCAGACACCCTCCACATCCTGCACCCTGGCTTGGCCGCCGAGTATACCATCGGTTCCAACCTCACGGGCGACCTTCGTGACCTGGGTTGCAAAGTTTTGTAGTCTCTCCACCATTTTATTGATCGTATTCTTCAGCTGTAGGATTTCACCTTCAGCAGGCACGTCAATCTTAAGACTGAGGTTACCTTCGGCGACAGCAGTCGTAACGGAAGCGATATTTCTGACTTGAAGCGTAAGATTGGTAGCCATGCCATTGACGCTTTCGGTAAGAGACTTCCACGTTCCCTCAACATCATCTACGTTAGCCTGGCCGCCGAGCTGACCCTCAGTTCCGACCTCACGAGCGACCTTGGTGACTTCGCTAGCAAAATTCTGAAGGCGATCCACCATTTTGTTGATGGTCTCCTTGAGTTGTAATATTTCGCCCCTGCAGCTGGCGCTAACCTTTCGGCTAAGGTCTCCCTTTGCGACAGCGGTTGTGACGGTAGCTAGATTCAAATTAGTTCCCGCATAGCCGTAGAAACTCTTCAGTGTTTGCCTCACCAATGTTTCGGACCTGTTCAGTAAGGTTTGCGGCCATAGCATTGACATTATCCGTCAGCTCCCTCCACGTGCCCTTGACCCCTTCGATTTCTGCTTGACCACCTAGCCTTCCCTCAATGCCAACTTCTCTCGACACTCTCGTGACTTCTAGTGCAAATCTCCCAAGTTGCTCCACCATGGTGTTTATTGTTTGTTGGAGCATCAAAATTTCGCCCTGGGCATGAACATGGATCTTCCTCGACAAATCACCATTGGCGACGGCAGAAGTGACTTCGGCGATTTCTCGCACTTGCGAGGTAAGGTTGGAAGCCATAGTGTTGACTATACGATTTATTAGTTATTTACCACCACCACCAAATGGTTCGGGGGTCATTTTGGGAACGAACCGTTGTCAGTCAGTTCACGCCAGGTGCCTTCGACGCCGTTGACACTAGCTTGGCCTCCCAATCGGCCCTCTGTTCCGACCTCCCTAGCGACGCGGGAAACTTCGCTAGCGAATGTCTGCAATTGGTCTGTCATGTTGTTGATAGTGCCCTTGAAAATCTCGATTTCCTTGTCCATTTCTACGTCGTGAACAGTAACCTTCTTTGTGAGGTCACCTCTGGCGACTATTGACATGTGCGCGTGTATCAGATGTGTGTCGGGACGGAGATGGAAGTCTGAAGGATCTTACCAGCAGTCACAATTTCACCAATCTCTCGCAATGCTTTCTGGAAAGCCAAGTTGGCCCTCTGACTCTTTCGAAGCTCTTTCTCTAACATTTCAACCCTGCTATATTCCTGGTTCACATTCTGTAAAGCATGTTGATGCTGATTGATCTCTTCCACCAAAACCTCCACGTTCTTCCCGTGGCTCTGGATTTCACCTTCCTGGGCCTTGACATGTTGTTTGAGCACCTCCAAATCGGGTTCGATATCGATGGGTTTGGCGTTGCTACTAGGCTGTGCTGGAGGACTAGATAGTGCCTCGTCACTAGGAGTGTTATCGTTGGCTATGGTTGTAGCGGTATCACTATTCTCCGGTGGGGCTAGCATGGGAGATGGGCCATCGTTTGGTGTTTCGGGGAAGAATTTTGGATTCACGGCAGAAGCCTTCAGCTCAAGCAGCCGTATCCGATTCGCCAGGGCGAATATTTCTTTCTCAAGGGCTCTTTTCTCTTCTGTATCCTCTCCCGGAAGTTTCGCCTTGGCCAAAGGTGCCAATGTGCCTCCCGCAGCGAGAGACGCCAGCAGCCTTGTGGTTGCGGCGACGGTATCCGGAGAAACCGACATCTTAAGTCTTTTGTGGGGCGGTTCCTCCAGAGCTGATGCCGGGTGGGAGCGAGTGGAGGGAAAGGCCTTGGTTACGTTTTGTGACACTCTTCTTTGTGAAATGGTGAATATAGTTTATTTCGAAGGTTGTGTAAATATAGGAAGCCCTTCCGGGGGATAAGAGGAGAGTTGAAGTTTGGATGAGGCCGAGGGGGGGGGGCTAGGCAAGGAGGATGGCGAGGAGAGGGGAGAGCAAAGAGAGGAGTAGGGTGATATAAAAGGTGCTCGAGTGGATGTTGCTGGGCTTCGGATCTGGTGTTGCAATTGAGTGTCAGTTAGCGACATCGAATATTGGAATAAATTTTATTGACCGCAGAACACACAGCGATCCGTCCCTTGGGTTGTATAATCTTCTTGTTCTTCTTCTTCTTCTTCCTTTCCTTTTCGCTCTCTCTTCCTTTCTTCCTTCATACAAAGAATAGGATGGGATAGGATGAGGGGAGGGCGAAACAAAGAAGGGAGGAAGACACGAAAATGAAAACGAAGGTGAAAATGAAAATGAAAATGGAAATGAAAATGGAAATGAAGATTGAAATGGAAATGGAAATAGAAAAGAGCAATGATGGTGACGGGGAGAAAAACAAGGTTGAGCAAGAGCTGCAGCAAATTAACGATGAGCCGGGTTATCAGATAAGGCGACAGAGTGTGGGTTCATGTGCAATCGTGAAACGAATGGTTCGGCCTGCAGGGCAGAGCCGAGTCACCCCTCCGTTTATCAAGCGAGGAGCAAAGGATTGAGGGAAACCAATTTATCAAAAAAAAAAAAAGACTCTGTAAAATGTGATCAAACTGAATTGTGACCCCCAGCGAAAAGGGAAGATTCCGTCAGACCGGAGCTGTGTAAGGTTCAAATGTGGATCAGGGTAGATACCTGATGGGGTCAAGACATGGAAATGAGGCAGGAAAAAAAAAAAAAACTTCCCCATCAAACCTCAAGTTTCAGAATGACGTCGGGGGGAGAGGGAATCGAAGGGGAAAAAAAGAGAAGGGAAAGATGAGGTGTTCCAGCAGGCGCAACAACAAAGGTGCTGATGGGAGCCCCCCTCCGCAATTCAACCCCCCTTCGATCCCCCCAGCTAGTTCCCGTGATCTCCGCCTGGCTGAGGCTACTCCAAACACGCCTAGCGAATATGGAAATAATATAAAGTGCCACTTACTCTAGATGTGAAAGGGTGCACAGTCGATCACGCCGGTCTCGAAGGGGACAAAACTCGACGAAGGCGAAGATGGATAGGTCAAAGCTTTAAAAAAAAAAAAAAAAAAAAAAAAAAAAAAAAAAGGGCAGAAGGCGAGAAGGAGAGTAAGAAGAAACCGTAACTAGCTGTCCCCAGCTTCTTTGACTCTTTAAATTTGCCCCCCTTCGGGATATTTTAAAGCCTTGGTCCACGGGAGGAGGGGAGGAGGAAGGGGAGGAGGAGGAGGAGGAGGAGCGAGAGGGGAGATGGTGGAAAACAAGAAGAATTGGCCAGGACGATTTTAGGCTGGGTGATATGTAATGTATGATATGTGTGATGTGCTTTGTGGTTTCAAGCAGAGAAGGGTCCATAGAACTAGACTGGAGCTCTAGACCGAAAAGCAAGGGGGCCAAAACTGGGATCCAACTGACGCTAGAAATCGATATCACAAGGCGGGAACGAAAGGGAAAGGATTTGACAAGTACTCTGTCTTCTGAGCCGTGCAGGTAGGTTCGGACTCAAGACGGGTCAAAGCATTAAACGAAAAAATAGATTGATGTTTTTTTTTTTTTTTTTTTACCTTTGAATAAAGTTGCTTTTCTCGAGAGTTCTTTGATCCTCCCGTAGATACTATATAAATGCTTATATCTCGCCTGAGGTGTAAAAAAAAGGGTATCGTCGGTTCGATTTGGATGTAGTGGAGGTATTCCTTGATGGTTGGGTGTGCGTCGCCTTGTTTTCAGCGGAAGGTGCCCAAGTTGTGGAAAGGTGCTTAAAGCTCTTTTGTACTACGGGATTGCTGTCATGCAGCTGCAGCTGTGCTGTCTCGAGAGTATGTTCCAAGAATGATGATACTGTTATACCATAGTTTACGTATTCCCGAGGGATCGGTATAAAGTAGATACAGATATGATACCAGGTATATACGGATGGATGAAAGGCCGATGAAGTATACGGAGAGCAATGGCAGTGTAGGAGAAAACTGTGTAGTATACAAAAGAAAATGGAAGAAAACAATAGCAGGAAGAGGAGTAGGGGTAGAAGGAGGAGGTGGAGGAGCAGGAGGAGCAGGAGATGGTGGTGGTGGAGGAGGAGGAGGAGGAGGAGTAGGGGACGGGGGAACAGCAGCGGTGGTAGCAGAAAGAGGAGGTATACTATACTGTGTAGGAGGGGGGGCGGGGAGGCCTGCTATCAAAAAAGAAGCCCAGGGGTATGAGCTTAGCGGAACATACAAGCTGCAACCACACCCTTCGCCTTGACCTTGATCTCGAGCTACCGAATTCTTAATTGAATTATTTACCTTTGGCTGTGCCTTGCTTGGCCTTTGCTAGCATACGTATGACTTAGATATGTAAGTACTTTCTACCCTTTGTCGGTGAACGCGACTAGGTCCAGCCGAGCTGTTTGAAACCCTTATTTTGAACTCACCGACTGAGCGCATGAGCTAAGGCCTTGGTCGTTGGAATTAGATCTGGTGGCGCCCGACCAACAGCTAGCCAGCCAACGTCCTGCCAAAGCACCTACTCTCCCCAGCTAGCTATAATATATATTTTAGCTAGGTGCTTACTTACATACTTAGTACTTAAGTATTTACTTAGTTAGCCTGGGCTCGGGTTTAGTATCGGATGAAACGATGCCGGGCAGCTTTGCTTGTACCGTGACTCTTTCTCTCTGTTTTATCTCGATCCAAGATGCGGCATATATGTACTCGGGTTGTTCTTGAATCGAGCTTACAATAATCTGCCAGGATCTTAACGGGACCTTTCATGTACGAACGGGATCAAAACGTTCGATACGAACCCGACCTCAACGATGCACCATCCACAGATTGGTAATTTACATGGGAGACCACCAAAACTACATGCATGAGTAAAGATATGCATCCCCGCGCACGCCTTTTTTTCTCTCCCGCCGGCTAGCTGCCTACCTTCCATTCATCTATTCCATGGTGGCCCTTCACGGAAACATCTCCCAGTTCGGGGTAAAACCGGACCCAATCGATTGGCAATTGCCTTCCCTCCAGCTATCCATTCGGCGGCAATTGGACAGAGAGGGAGGAACTAAGTCAACCAGGGACTCCGGTCGAGTACCGGTACTAATACCGTGCCATTCCTCGAGCTCAGACGGTGTGCCAGCTGATGTGGATCGCCATGCAAACCTACCCGGAAAAGATGCCGCTCCAAACCAAGGCCTTTTTTTTTTTTTTTTTCCCCTCCGTGACAAAAAAAACCCTCCCATCTTGCCCGATCTTCAAACATGTTCTCAGCCTCTCGTGCTGATTCCACATTCAAGCAAGTTAACGACAGGTCTTTGGGTACATACTTTGATTGCTAACATATCCCTTTCATATCACCCTATTCAAAGGGGAGGGGAGGGAGAAAGACAAAAAAGAAAGCGAAAGTAAGTGACCTGCTGCAATGTGGCAAGTTCCTTTGCATCTTCGAGTCTGGACCTATTGGAGTATTTTTTTTTTTTTTTTTTTTTTTTTTTTTTTTTTTTTTTCGTTTGAGACGCACTGGAATGTGCAATGTATGTACAGAGTAAAGGGCTGTCGCCGAAGCGAGAGCGCAGCCCAGAAGAGCCATCTACGTCATTGTACCGTCCTCCAATCACCTGCAACCTCCAACTCAGACAAACACAACTGCTTGGTGTTTAGAAACCTGTAGACAGGTCTCAAATCTAAACCTTTCCCGCAGAAAACACGGTAGGCGCCGTTGCATTCGATCATGATTTTCGGCCCCCTTTCACTAATGCGTTTTCTTTTTTTTTTGGCCCATACATGATTCAAATGTTAAGAGAATGCAACTGGTTTGAAAGTTAAACAATTTTGGTCCCATTTTTTTTTGTCTACACCGAAAATACAACAGGAAAAATAAAAATAGAAAGCCGAATGGTGCTAGTAATACACTTGTTGGAATGCACGAGCCAGGAAACAAGAAAGAGAAAAGTAACGGGAAAGAACCGAATTAATGAGTGAGTGGGCGAAGATGAGGAATAAAAATGAATAATTCATGACTGGTCCTAGTGATGGCCGATCGAAATAAGAGGTTCTCGAAAACTGTAATGTGCGTGCGTGTCATTGGCTGCACTGGCCCATATATGTGTTTGAGTGGAGTGAACGTGCGTGAAAGGGGATGAAAAAAAAAAAAAAAAAAAAAACGCCAAATCAAAGGCTCCGAGGGGACCACTATAACACCGAGGAATAAATACATGATAAAGAGTATAAACACGGAAGGCCAAAATATGCGTTCAGCTACGCCGTTGCTTCTTATGGTGGCTTCGCCTTCTTTGCCTTTCTCTTTTTATTCTTGTCGGGGATGAGGACAGGCGTATCACGCAATTCCCAGACCCAGAATCGAACGAGGTAATCATCAATCGTGCCAGAGTTTCCCCCCACTTCGTTCTGTGTCTCTTCAACGTCTTCGTTTCCGACTGGAGTCGCAGCAGCAGCTGGTGTGCTTGCATGCTCTGAGTTTCGTGGTGTTCCAATATTGTTCGGCGTATCATCGACGGCAGCCCCGGAACTAGATTTTTGCCCGTCTTCGCGTCCAAAGTCTTCCCTGTCAAGATTCTCAACTGCTTCTTTTGATGCTGCCTTAGCAGCCACAACATCATCTGTATCCTCAACCTCCTCCAGCGCCTTATTCATATTGCCCGTTGTCGACCCGATCGTTTTCCCGCCAATCGATTCCAGCCCGAATTTCTTTGCATCATCCCCAAACAAATCCGCGACTGTTAACCGATTAAATTTGTCAACCGTGAATTCTCCTTCCTGGATAACAACGTCGTCGAGCATTTGCTTTTGGTTTGACTTGCGTAAAATATTGGACTCGATAGTAAATTCCGAAACGAAACGGTAGATGTGAACGTCACGGGTTTGTCCAATTCTGTGACATCGATCTTGGCACTGCTTGTCCATGGCGGGATTCCAATCCAGGTCGTAGAAAATTACGGAGTCTGCCCCCGTCAAATTAAGCCCCAATCCACCAGAACGGGACGATAGAATGAAAACCAGGATACGGTTGTCATTGTTGAACCTCTCCGTTAGGATCTGACGCTGCTCAACTTTAGTGGCACCGTCTAATCTGAGGTATCTATGGCCGTGGATATTTAAAAACTCCTCGAGGATATCCAAGACCTTCGTCATCTGCGTGAAGATCAGTGCCCGGTGCCCGCCATCTTGCAGGTGCCGGAGCAAAGCATCCAACTTTTGGAGCTTGCCACAATCATATTGCAGAAGACGTTTGTCGGGGAAAGCGATAGAGAGGCGGTTGCGGGCCCTGTGGAAAGGGTCTTCTAGCTTCCTAGCCTTGACGAGGCGAAGGATCTCTTGCCCAGTGGGTGTTACAGTGATTGAGGGCATATCAGATGCAACGACAGCTGGTGTGACACAACCGAATTTCTGAATAATTGTGTCGAATTCGTCCGCGCGACAGCTTACCGTAGCAGTAAGATCTTTCAAAACCCCGACTTCGCCCGAAAACCAATCGAGGCGCTTCTTGCGGTTCTCCGGGATTTGAGAGGTAAATTGAGGGTGCGCACCAATAGAACAAGCCTCACGCAGATCGGTTCCATAAACTGGTCTGCTGCGGCATCGTAGGGTGTTGAGGTAGGCTGTTTGTTTCACCTTTTCCAATTCGTAAATTTTGTTGCGATTTAAAATGTAATTATTAAGAGATTTGGAAGACGAGAAGTCAGGTTGGAGGCTAGGAGTAATTTCCCGCCCAAGATCATGAATATGATCTTTAATTGCCTTGTGTGCAATGAGTTTACTAGTGGTGTCTGTAAAAATGCGAGATTTCGATTCGACACCAACGAGGTTGAGGTTCAGCGTGTCAAGACTGATTGCATCAGAAGCGCTATTGTGGAGGAACCTGCGGCGCACAAAGAGTTCGTTGATTTCGAAATCGGCAATAGCCGAGCGACCCATTGCAAAAGACGTAATTATGGGACGAGTCTCGAACAAATCGGGGTGATTGCACACTTTTCGCAGTTGCATCAAACAATTAATAATTGAGAGATAGTTGCCATTAGTCAGCGTTTCCCGGGTTTGAGATCGAGACATAAAATCGTCGTAGAGGAACCTTTGGCGTTTGGAAAGCCGACACCAGACAATGTGTTCATGCTTCTCGGGCATTTGCTTCTCCACATCCTTCTTCAACCGCCTTAAAAGGAACGGTCGTAAGATGGTATGCAATTTCCTGATACTATCCTTTGATTCCTCATCCATGCCTTCCCGCCCTCCCTCGATGAGTTGGTCAACGGGGCGAGAAAACCACTGTTGGAATTCTCGGAGATCCGTGAAGCCAGCGGGCATAGCAGCGGACATGTTGTTTCCTGAGGGCATAAGGAAGTACAGAAGAGACCATAATTCGATTAGGTTGTTCTGAAGTGGTGTACCGGTCAATAGAAGACGTGCTTGTGCTTTGAAGTTTAGAAGTGTCTGCCACCTTTGGGACCGGAAGTTTTTGATATTGTGTGCTTCGTCGAGGATGAGGTAATGCCATGGTCTTCGCTTGAATGTTTGGACGTCCTGAACAACGAGTTGATAGGAGGTAATGCATACGTCCCAGGCATTCAGATTCATCCACCCTTTGCGTTTTTCCTGTCGTTCTTCGCGACTGCCGTAATAAGTCATGATCTTAAATCCTGGTGCCCATTTCTTGAACTCCATCTCCCAGTTGAGAATAACGCTGGTTGGCACGACCACAAGATGCGGCCCCCATACCCCGCGGTCAGTTGCTAAGTGGGATAGAAGAGCGATTGTTTGAATCGTTTTACCAAGGCCCATCTCGTCGGCTAAGATCCCATTTGTACCATTATTGTAAAGGTTGACGAGCCAATCCAAGCCGAAATGTTGATATTCACGTAGGGTGCCCCTAAGCAAACTCGAAATCGGAGTCTTGGGTTCTTTGTGATCTCCGATGTTGCCGATAGATGCTGGGGTAGTGACACTGCTAACTTCGGATACGCCAGTTTTAGCGACACTCGAATCATCACTTGAGTGGGGGTGGTGCTTGTCTGCTGAATGCTCGGTTTCGGTCAGGCGAACGCCATTGATAGTATCGGAAAGGGTACCCATGTCTTCCTCATCTCCTTCCGCGTGAACCGGTACCATGTCAACCTCTTCAAGATCTTCATCGTCATCATTCGCACCATCAAGTCCCTGAGAGCGCTTTGGAACTATGAAATTCCCATTTCGCATCCTATCAACCTCATCTTTCGAGAAGAAACCAAAGAGGCCATCATCGGCATCATCGTCATCCTCATCGTCGTCATCCTCACCGTCATAATCTTCTTCATCTCGATCGCTCCCCCCTTCCTCGCTATCAGACATTCCCTCCTCTTCCTCCGCCCCCTCCTCCTCGTCGTCATCATCATCATCATCATCATCATCATCATCATCATTCTCACTATCCATTGGAATATCCTCGTCACTTTCGTCCGGCCCTTGACTTTTGAGCCAATGCAAACTATCATCCTCTAGTCCAGTTGTGCCGCCAATGCCTTCATCCATAGACATCGATGCGTCTGTATCCTCCCCCTCTGAGTGTTTTTCGGTTTCGGTTTCAGCCAAACCAGCATATTTCCGTCGCAACTCTTCAGGGCTCAGGTTGTCGTCCCCATCATCGTCTACACCCCCTCCCTCGTCCGGTGACTCTGAATCAGACATATTGGAAGCATCCCCTGATACATCGCTTTCATTATCACTGGCAATTTCATCGTTGTTATCGCTGTCCCCAAGGTCCTCTGTCTCATTGGTAGCCGTCCCACCATCGACTTCGTCGAGATCTTCAGGAATCCCATCTCGAGTTTTGATACGTGCGTCTAGGAGCTTGCTAGAATGTTGGAGCATCTTTTTCAGAGTCTCTCGGCCGGCGAGGCGGGTTGCTTCGAGATACTGCTCCCTTCTGATATCTTGGGCAGCCTATAGACTAAGAGTTAGCGTCACTAGGCCGAACAACACGATAATATGCGAAATACCTTTTCCGTGAATTTCAATTTGACTTTGAAACCAGCTACAACTTCTTTATATCTCTTGATGCTAAGCTCCCTTTGCTCCCGTTCAACTTCTTCGCGGGTTTTCGGGCGTCGTTTCCGTGCGGCTTCAGCAGCGTCCTTGGCGATGGCTTTGGCATCCTTGATATGTTGCATGCGTTCCCTCTTCAGGAGTTTGCTGAAGCGGATGGCATGATTGACAAAGTGGTCTTGGTGTCCGTATTGCGGCTTCAGGCGTTCTGGTAACGGTACAACTTGGGGCAAGGCGAACTGGAGGTTCTCAGGACGCAGTGAGTCGTTTTCATAGGCCTCCTCGAGCTTGGTGCGTTTGGAAGCCTCGGAAATGGCTGCATCCTGCATCTGTTTGAGGTAATCCGGGTCATTGTCTTCGGCATCAAGATACTCTCGGAGGGATGAAAACTTGCGGGGATGAGGCATGTTCAGAATGTTGCAGAAGAGAGGTGGCTTAACCTTTCGACTAAACTTGAGTCGCCACGATATCCTCTTAGAATCATCGAAGGTCTCCTCAGTAAACTCTTGTGGTTCGTCCTCCATTTCGACATCTTCGTCTTCATCCTCAACATGCCCCTCGGCCATTGCAAGCCTCCCGCTTCGTCTTCTAGGCGCCGTCGCAAGCTGAATGGCATTTCGGTGCTTTTTCATACCCAATGAGCTCTG
This sequence comes from Orbilia javanica, assembly GCA_036872735.1. NCBI lineage: Eukaryota > Fungi > Ascomycota > Orbiliomycetes > Orbiliales > Orbiliaceae > Orbilia > Orbilia javanica. Next base: position 1,515,530 of record JAVHNR010000004.1, on the reverse strand, counting down.
GGGGGATTGCTTCGGAGGGGCTCGTAATTGAATGTTTTGTCGGATCTGGTTGGATTTCGTAACTGCCGGGCTGCGAGATGAGGAAGCGGCGGCAGCGGACTTAGCGCTACCCCGAGTCTGAGATTTCGGAGCGGTGGTGGGCGTCTGTTGCTGCTTCGACCTAGGCGATGTTCGGGTCCCAGGTCTGTATTCTTTAGTTTTAGTGCGACCATTCGTAGTAGGAGGATCTGGTGGGCTTTGTGCTGCAGCGGACCTTGTAAGTCGACCCCCCTTTGCCGGCGTGACAGGGGTAGGCGGCGGCGGCATGGTTCTCATGGATCTTTTCCTGCCGGTGTCGTCTATGAAACTGGAAGGTGTCTGGGCAGCAGCCGACTTCCATGGTGGCGAGGGAGGTCCGTTCAACTTTCGTTTCTTAGACGGGTTCAGAAGCTGGATGACCTCGTTGCTCAAGGTAGAGTTCGAATTAAGATTTTGGGCGGTCTCGGTATCGACCTGCAGCGACTTGGTTGTCCTCGAGCTGCTGCGGGTGGCGGGCAAGTGGCCGTTTCCTGGAAAGAATATTGCTCAGCATGGCACCAATTGATCACGGAGGATTCAAAGAGTCATTCCGGGCCGTTTGGGAGACGTACGGTCATTTTGAGGGGTTTCGGGATCGGGATTTGAGTCGTCAGGCGTCATAACAGCAGGCTGGTTGCTGGGGTGGTCTCTGCGGTTCACCCGTCCCAGACCACCCAAATTATCAGAGAGCCTTCTGAGAGTTGGTCAGGTTAAAGCTGAGATCCTAGGCTTGCAGGCTAGCTTATTCGCGTCTGCTGGAACCGCGTAGTTGGCGAGATATCGGCTGTTGAAGATAGGAGGCGCTGTGATTCGGGTCCAACGGTTGAGGTTAGAGTTTAGTGTTTTGGGGGGGTTTGCCGAGAAGGAATAAAATGATATAAAATTTGGTCTGGAAGGAGTGGTCCAAACAACACAGCGCTTCTCGGCGGCGGCGGCGGAGGAAGCCTTGGCCGACTTCTGACCTCACCTCAACACCACCCTGAACTCTGTACAAGAAACATCGACACTCCTCCTGGTAGGGAAACCGGCACCCAAATAGGTAAGTGTGCATGCCCACAGTTGCTTCACATCTATCCTCTCAACTACGATACTGATGTCGCCAGTGCCAGTCATCACCATGCTTCCCATCAGGTCAATTGCCGCCGGTAGCTCGCGACTGCGGCTCGCCCGACCAATCCTCTCCCAGATCCCCCGCCAGAGATGCTACGCCTCTGCCGCCGCGCCACAGCCAGAGCCCAGTCCGAGACTCCTAACGGGAAACCCTGAAATCGACGACCCGGGAATGGTACTGATCCTCCCCCTCTTCCTCATCTTCTCGACGACTCTTTCGGGCGCCCGTTCCCTGGCATACCAGAGACTTCCATAATGCTGATGAGGTGCCAAATTATTCAACAGAACGACGGATACTCCCTTACGCAACCAGCCCCACTGAAACGCCAGTTCAGAGACCCATACGAGAAGTGGTGGGATCCTCAGGAGAGAAGGAACTTTGGTGAACCGGTACAGTCTATGTGCTCTCCAAATAGTAGGATAGGGTAGGATAGGCTGAGGACTCATTCTGTATTCGACATAGGTCCACGAAGATGAAGACACACTCGGTATCTTTACACTTTACGAGTACACTGTTGCCACACCGAAGCAAGCGGCCGTCTCGTTCTCTTGCTTCCTGCTAGCGGCCTTTGGTCTCTGCGGAGCGATTTATTCGTTCTATCCAGACAAACCGGCTGTCCCGAGAGAATTCCCACATAATGGGTTGGAGAAAGCCCTTGGGGGGAAGGGTGCTCTTCTGGTATGTTCTTTATCTACACCCATTTCCCACCTTAAGACTAACATACCGGATAACAGGCGAAACCAGAGGGTAGCTACTAAATCGGTGTATGCTAGTAATAGTTTATTCCCTAGTCATTTTTTTCTATGTTAGGCGACAGGCAGTATCCTTGAAGATACAGCGAACATTACGAACTCAGTGTATGAATCTTAGGAGCAGTTTCAATTTAGATGTAAATAAGTGAAAAGAAAAACGTTTGTCGATTCAAAGTAGAGTAAGGACCCTATAGCAGAGATTAATTTATCCTCCCCCCCTTTTTTTTTTTTCTTTCTCTTTTTCCTCTGGCAAGACTCTTTTTTTTTCCCCTTTATGTGCACAATTGGCCAATTCGGTGGTTCCCGATTTTCGTTTTAATACATCAAAAAATGCCCAGTCACGCTAGCAAAAACGTTTCCGCCTGCATCTTTCTCGAAGAATTGAAATTTAACGAATCCACAACGTTAGGTTCCCGAAAGAGATATCTAGTTGTGCTCGCCACCAGCGTGCTTCTCCAGTTCCTTGCTAAATTCCCAGACCGATAGGATCAGCAACCCCTCTGGGTGTGTGGCATGTGATAGCCCGGGAAGAATTTGGGTGGGGAACTCACATATCCTCCTCAAGGTCGTCCAAGTGCTTCCTTTGGGCAGCCAGTTTTTCCCTGAGCTTGGAAAGTCGCTCCTTTTCGCGCTGCTTGATGTAGTAGTCCTCCTGGGCCTTCTCACGACGTGTGAAAGAGTCTCTATGATAGTAGTAAAAAGACTGGTTAAAAATCGAGTGATCAATTGATATATCAAGCTTTGTTCTGGTCTCGGAATTAAAGAAGAACACCTACCCAGCTTGCTCGCCTATCAATTAGAGAGAGAGCAGAGTTAGCGACCAACTAGAAGAGGCTGGATAGTAATCCGGGAATCGGGGTACGTACCTCCGTATCGGATACCACCGGTATCTCCCTCGCTGTATCCTCTGTTCATGATGAGAGAAGCCGAGGGGCGGAAAGCGGTAACTCGTGGGAGTCTAATGACAGTTCTGGTGAGGGCGGTTCGGAGAGTCATCTTGAATGGTTGCTTGTGGGGTCTTCTACGCCGATTGGATGGTTCTCGGGGAGATATTTGGGGTTTTATATACAAAAAGTGTGTGCACTACGCAGTGTGGTGGTGGTGGATTTGTACCGGATGTCCGAAGAGAAAGCGGGAGACCAGACGTCAGAAACCGTACGGTTTTTGCCTGTTGTCCAGCCACACCGAGTGGGGCAACACAACGCCGTCTGTATGGTGGGATGATAACGCCACTTTCTTTTGGCTGGCATCCGCTCGCCGTCGGTGTCTGGCCTTGCAGCGGTTGTGTTTCTGGGCGGGCTCACGTGGGCGGCTTCCGGCCGCCCACGAGGGACACCAAGAGGAGGGAGTTTTAAGAAGCATGCATGGGCTTGTTACCTTTTGCCTGGAGGGAGGAGACGAGAGGATAAATCAGGATATCATCATTCGGAGAGGCATCTTGGTTCCTGATCCCAACGATGAGGACATCCCTCTCGTGGGACCAATCAGACGCTGGAGAATGTGTACAATGACGATGACGAATGTTGGTGTCTGCCTTCCTCACCAAGTTGCAGACAGACCTTATATCATGCTCCTTATTGATACGTAAGTACTTGATTAAGGGCTTGTGTCCGGGGTACAACTTGGTAGATATTGGTAGCTATAGATACCAGAGATCGGTCCTTGCATGCATGGTCAACCAGCGGTGGCCGTTGTTCTTGGTGCTCTGCATGGCAGCGGCTAGGAAGATTATCTCGAAACGGATGTCGGTTACACGACAGGTATATCCATCGACGGCAAAAAATAGTAGAAACAGAAGAGAATAGAAAACCCCGAGTGCCGGGGAAGAATTGCTGTTATAGATACAAGCCTTGTGTTCTGTGCAACGGTCGATGATACTTCTTCTCCAGTGCTTGAATGAATCAAATACAATCCCCCACTTTGTGCCGCCCCGCCTGGCCCTGCCTGAGTGTTGTTAGCTTGCTGTCTCTGTGCCTTCTCTCTCCCTCTGCCTCCCTCTCCTCCCTCTCCTCCCTCTCCCTCTCTCTCTCTCCCCCTCTCTCTCGTGCCAGAGCAAGACCATCCTCTCTCCAGACAACAAGTAAGTAAGTACCTACCTATTACCTAGTATACCTACCTACCTACCGGCCTACCTACCGACCTACCTACCTACCTACCTACCCATCCTACCTCTTACCTACCTCCTACCCACCTACCTAACCCACTACCCACCCAACAACCTCCACTGTACCTCTTACCTGCTCTCCCCTTCTAGCTTCTCCCTCTCCCTCTCCCTCTCCCTCCCCAACTTCCCCTACACAAAACCCATCTCCCTCTGATAGCCAACAGCTTCATCAGGTAACCAAGCCCGTAATCCATCCCTTCTTCGCTTTCCCCTTCAGTTTCTCCTCTCCCTCCTCCGCAATTTTCCCGGTTTCTCAGTGCTGCTCCGCTTTTCTGCTGTGTAAATCGCCCTTTCTTGGTAGGGCCCAGCGGACCAAAGCCAAAAAAAATCCCAATCTAAATCCCCATCCACTCTTACTTAAACTTCCACTTCTTCTCTTTCCCTCCCTCCCTCCCAACAATCGCCATCGCTAACCGCATTCATTCTCCTTCAAACACCATACAGTAACCCAACCCGATCATCTCAACTACCTTTCGTCTTTACTACCAACCTTCCATCAAATCAATTTCAAGGTGAGAATCCAACTGCCTGGTTACATCATTTTACACGAGCGAGCAACTCAAGCAAGGGTCGTCGAGTTTTTCCCTGCTCCGTTGCTACCCCTCCTTTCTGCTCGTCTCCTCGCTCCTTCATCCAAAAACACCCGGAAAAAAAAAATGCCAGACACGAGCAAATATTGGCTTCTCTCGTCGAAATCAGGTATTTAACGGTTAAATATCGAGTTGTTCGTCCCTTCGGAGGATTCGTTGGTACTGCCTCCCAACGCTCGCGACACGGGGTAGCTCAAAGCTTCTATCGATATCGATGATCGTCTAGCTATTTTACCATCGTCTTAACTCCTGACAATCGTTGTTTCCGTGCTCTGGCGATGCCCTTAACCAATCTGGAGTCTTGGGAAGCTTGAGGCAGCAGGACACGCGCTTATCGTCCGATGGAACCCTACGGCTCCTCCGGGAGTAGCTAGTTGGAGGTCGTCGGAGTCTTGCATGGTTTTCCCACCATATCAACACATACACTCAAGACGATACTTTTTCTTTTCCTTTTCTCTTTCTTTTTTAACAGTCTGTGGGTCTATGGCTAATATAGGCCCTGTGATACCTACAGAAGTCACTTTCCCGTAAGCCTTACATCAAAATCGCCAAAAATGGGTCACGAAGATGCAGTCTATTTGGCCAAGCTTGCCGAACAGGCCGAGCGCTATGAAGGTATATTTCATCCCGATCCGCTTTTAACCCAACCTGTGCTCCGAATAGCAACATGGATGGAAATGGTTGATTGTATTAAATCACGGGTTCGGACGCTGACCTCGCCGTCTAGAGATGGTTGAGAACATGAAGACTGTCGCCTCCTCCAATACCGAGTTGACTGTCGAAGAGCGAAATCTTCTCTCCGTCGCCTATAAGAACGTCATTGGTGCCCGCCGAGCCTCGTGGAGAATCGTCACCTCCATCGAACAAAAGGAGGACTCGAAGGGCAATGAGGCCCAGGTCAAACTCATCAAGGAATACCGTGTCAAGATCGAAGCCGAACTTGCCAAGATCTGCGAGGACATCTTGGAGGTTCTCGATAAGCACCTTATCCCCAGTGCTCAGAGCGGTGAGAGCAAGGTCTTCTATCACAAAATGTAAGTGCCCCTTGGGAGGAGAAAAGACAATAAGGGAAGGCAGAAGAAACGAAAGATATAACGACAGCAAAAACGGAAGTCTGCCAGTTCGTGTGAAACTATCTCTCTAACCACATCCACTTGATAGGAAGGGTGACTACCACCGCTACCTCGCCGAGTTCGCCCTTGGTGACAAGCGCAAGGAGTCTGCTGATAAGTCCCTTGAGGCTTACAAGAATGCTACCGAGGTTGCTCAGAGTGATTTGGCTCCAACTCACCCAATTCGACTCGGCCTTGCCCTGAACTTCTCTGTCTTCTACTATGAAATCCTAAACTCCCCGGATCAAGCTTGCCATCTTGCGAAGCAGGCCTTTGATGATGCTATTGCGGGTACGTGTCCCACCCATCCCACCATTCGGCGATTCTAACAGGCACTAATCTGATATCTCGATGATAGAACTTGATACCCTTAGTGAAGAGAGCTACAAGGATTCTACATTGATCATGCAGCTCCTCCGTGACAACTTGGTAAGACATATCTCTGCCCTTTAGCAACCTGAGCACATTCATCTGACCCATCATCGAAACAGACCCTTTGGACTTCCTCCGAAGCAGAAGCCGACCAGGCCCCGACTGATGGAAAGGAGACAACGATGGCTGATGCCCCACCGGCTGAGACGGAGACCGCTGGCAAGGATTAGAAGCACAATATAATACTTTTTTTTTTGTTTGGTCATAGAAAGACACCTCGATAGCGTAAAGTTCGTTACTCTAGCTTGTCCGCATTGGTTTACCGAACAATAAAAAATGGTGAAAGACAAAAAAAAACAAAAAGGGAAATTTTTCTACTTGTCTTCAACCGGGAACCAAAAGTTGACAAGCAAGGACTTATGAACTATGGAAGTGCTTTTATCGTATATTCTTCCTGTCGAACAGCCTTTTTTTTACTTTTCTTTTTCTTTCCTTTTGTCTCCACTCGATTTTTTATAGCTCCCCTAGCCCCTGGAATTGATACTTGTTTCCTCAAGCCTTATCCTTTCTTCCTTTATAAAGTAGTGGCTCTTATTTACCCCCAGCCCCGTCCAGGCCTTCCCGTTCGTTTCTTTTCACCACTTCATCTTTTTGGAAGTGATAATAAGTCTCTTCAAGTTAGCTATATATACAGATATCCCGAAAAGAAAAAAAAATCAAATTGGGGGGGGGGGGGGGGGGGCCGGGTTCGTCGCCCCAAGCTATCCAAGCTCGACTTCTCCGCCTGTCCAGGGTCACAGTTCGCGTTCAATGAGAATGCCAAAGTGCTTGACATTTGAAAATAATTAATCTAGTGTTTATGGGGTGGTAGAAGGCCCGAAGTTATAAGATATATCGAGGGCGAAGGGCACCCGGAAGATCAACGTATTATGAGCTGATCGGGGGCGGGGTTTCAGCATTTGCAAACCTCCATCTCGCCTTACTACGAAGAGACGCCCAATAAGACAAGATTGATTGGCGCCAATAACATATAAAACTACCAAAATGCTCTCTGAAGTAGGCCTTGACCTTGGGCATGCAATAGGACCGTTTTTATTTATCTTTCTTACTATGGGTATTCCTAATCCAGCTCAGTAAGGCTTCGGGCTGCCCCGGTTCCAACATGCCCGGAATGTTGGAGATAAGCTTGCTTCAATGCGCCTAAAATATATGGACTGCAGGTAAACTAGAACCAAAAGGACCCCGCCTTCTTTGGTAGCCTCGAATATCCACCTCACCTAAGTACCAAACTTCCAACGGACATCTCCAAATCAACCCTCACAAGGAAGTCGGACGACTTGTGTATTTGGGTCAGGATCAGATAGCCAATAGTCAACTATCTCGTAGATCCGTAGGTATCACAGCCAGGGTTTTACCCTTCACGATCGAGCCCGCTCAGAAAGGTACATACCCCTTCTGAATCCCCCCAGCCCCGACCCGAGTCGGACCATTGTGGTGAAGTTCGGCACAACTCGCCTGTTTTTGATATTTAACCTTAAACCCACCAGCTGCATGCAGCTTTCGACATGGTCTCGCTGTCCCTTATTTTGTTTTATTTTTTTATTTTTTTCCTTCGGCCATACGACACGACAATTCGTGGTCGAACTATTGGTTGGGTAGTCGCGGAATCTAGAATGCCTGCCACCACCACCCCACACTTTTCCCACACCATACAACAGTTTATGTCAAACGAGAAATGCAAGTGATTCCCATTGAAGTCATAAGGCTTCTTAAATCGTAAGCTTTCCTGCATCTTACCAGTCGGAGGCGAAGGGGAGCGGTAACCTGGAGTTCAAAGTTATCGTTGGTTGGAGACCGGACATGTGGGACAAGGGTAAGCGACTGCACGATGTGTTTTTTTTTTTTTTTTTTTTTTTTTTTTTTTTTTGATATCGATAGAAAAAAAGAAAAGGGCAGGCGAGGGGTAAAAAACAAATAGTAGGTTTCCCTCATCATTATTAGCTGTTCAAGTTCAGACGAAAGGTGCCGATGGTATGCATCTGCTAATGCACATTGCACACTTTCTGTACCTCTTGTGGATACTTAGTCTATGATGTTTTCTTTTCCTTCTCTGGTTTTTGATTAACGAGAGATTTAGATATCATTACGAAGTATGAAATGCCGGTCTCAAGGGGTGCATTCGATTCTTCATTGGAGATTGGGAGGAGAATCATGTGCTCTTTTCTGCTCTGGCGCTTGAGGTTGCATGATGGCCAGCATTGGCCTACGGAGGCCGGCCTGATGCGAATGAGCGCCTGCAGGCCGGACAGCAATTTGAAATCCTGCGTACAGAGGACCGCGTATGGACAGACACATAGTCAACGTAGCTATATGCAACTGTCAACATGACTTCGAGCAGATCGAAGGGGTCTTCGGGATTGTAATTGAGAGAGGGCTGAGGTAGAATGTTCGGGCGTGTCGTGGCCTGGCCCCGGACACCTGGCCCTTGTTCGTCTCGTTTTTGCTTAGGCGCTTGTTCATCATGCAGCTGCACGACTGCTCTTACCATGACCCGCTTTTCGCAGGATGAGATTTGAGTTGATCCGAGATGCCCACAGACCTGCTCAAGGAAGTTACTGAAGACTGCCATTAGCAGAAACCGTTTTGGACAGGAAGAGCTCGCATGGGGCGTCTTCGCGAACGAGGTCCTCCACTGGGCCTTTTCCCCTCCCTTGGTCAACATGGTCGAGGTATATTTCTTTTCTTTCTTCCCAATCTCCCCCAAACGTTTTAACCGAGAAGGGAATAACAAGATAGGTCGGGATTGAACCGACAGCATTTTTCTTCTTCCCCTTCCATTCTTCTTCTGCTTCTTCTTCTTCTGCTGCTTCTTCTTCTTCTTCCTTTTTTTTTTTTTTTTTTTTTAGATGTTGCCGCTACAGCCTCATGGCTAAACACCTTATCCTTTCCCATGGCCCAGCGTGTTGCATACACTGGGAAACGGCTGGGGGTTGTCAATTGTAAGACACAACAAATATAAGTGGTTCTACAATATATATCTCACATCAATTGCGAAGATGGATCAACCTCAATCGCCTTTTTCTCTCTCTTTCATACATACAAGATTATCGATTGGGGAGAAATCGGAGGTAGGATAATGATATTCTAGATCATGCTTGGGTTGAAATTAAAATGGACAGATTGACCCGACCATGACGAGTTCTCTTTTTCGAGACCGTTTTTCTTTTCTTCTTGGACCTTGCCAATTGTCGCTAGCCCAAATATCACGGCCAGGTTATATTAAAGGCACATGATGATTTTGCAGGCCAGGTTAAGCATAATGTCGATGAGGAGCGGGGGCCACTATTACCATGGCCCATGCAAGCACCTACTTTGGCTGTATGGTTCGTGTCCTGTCCCCTCGTCCATCTTGCCAGCAGTCATTTGTCTTGCTGTTCAGGACCCAGAGAGAATGGGGGCCACCACCCCGATACGACCATTGTTTCCCTTACATATCTGGACGGTTATAGGATTTCTGACTGGCCCCCATTGCCTCATAGCTGGGCACCTATCATAGGCATTGCCCCTCTCTTGGACAAGGGAGAGAGTGGGAAACGGACACGATGTAAGCAAGTAATTGCTGCACGAACGGAATAACAAGATATGCCAGTAGTGGCCTGCATGCTCGAAGTATGTCATGTATGTATGCCATGTCCTTATGTACTCATGTGTATGGTACAGGTCATACAGATCAACGACTTTTTTTTCTTTTCTTTTCTTTTCTTTTATTTATTTTCTTTTCGAAAAAGGTATGTTCCTTTTGGAATGTCGTATTTAGGAGGGACCCATCATCCGGGTCGTTCCCGGGCAAGTTTAAGAGCAAGATGTACAGACAAGGGAAAGCGGGACACTTCGAACGTACCGTTTTTGAAGAATTATGGGTGATATGTATAGTTTCGAACGAGGTTCATAGTAGCGTGCCCACCAGATACTTTTTTTTTCTCCTGTCCACGTTTTTCAAGTAACCTTTTTGTTTTTTTTTTCTTCTTTTCCATTTTGCCTCTGGTACTTTTTAGCTTTTTTGTTTAAATCAACGTGCTCCAAAATTTTTCGGGAAGTTGGTTCGTTCAAATAAAAAAAATCGGCCTAGTGGCTAGGGAAAAAAAAAAAAAAAAAAAAAAAAAGGTGCTAAAAGGGTTGTCTGTCGCACCCGGGTTGAACTCTCTTTCTTCCCTTTCTCTTCTTTTATTCCGTTGGGTATCCGATCGAATAGGCACGGGTTTCTTTCCTTATTCTCTTTTTTCCTTTCTCTCTTCCCTTCCTTTCGAGTGTTTCGGGAGCGGGTTGGTAGTTGAAGCTGAAGCTGAGCTGTTGAAGTCGTTGAAGTCGTTGTTGAAGCGGAAGTCGAAAGAAGAAGCAGCAGAGGAGCAGTGGCAGTGTTATCCTGGAGAAAGTCGAAACCGAAGAATTAGCAGCAAATAATCAGTCGGTAGGAGGAGCAGGTTTATTGAAGTTCACCACGACCATCATTGCATGACCAATTACAACGTCGTCGCAATCGGTGCCAGAACTGTATCGCTTCGAGGTACGTTTCGAGACATTCCGGCTCGCGGCTGGTTCCCGCCATTCCACAACAGAGGATTTGCTCCCCTTGGGTTGTTTCAACGTTTATGTTGGGACTCGGATCTCGTATAAAAACGGTACCTGCAGAACGAATGACGACTTCGTGAGACTCGGTGTCATGTTTGGTTTTTTTTTTATAAATTCGAATACAGCAGACCCTTAAAGTCAGTGTAGAAGAGAGTAGAAGTCAGGCCAAGTCGGGTTCTGATTTATCATCTTCCATAGCTTCCTGGTGGTCGTCTACCAGGCTGCTGAATAATATTCAGCGGACCAAAGGGCTGGCTACTTAGCTAAGTACTTAGTTAAGTGGTTGTATTATCCATCATCATCATCACCATCATCACCAAGGCCATAGTCACCTTCATCGGTTATTATTGTTATCGTCGTCGTTCTGCTGGTACCCATACTTGACCAACCTGTTTGAATGATTCCTTCGAAAGTTGGGCCTTTTTTTTTTTTTTTTTTCCCTTGAATTCACTTTCTCCACAATGTGTCATTGGCTTCGTTGAGGGAACTTTATATCCACAGACTGCCCACGAAAACAACCACCATCTGCTTTAATCCCATCTCTTCTCTCCAGACCCCCCCCCCCCCCCCCCCATCCTTGCTGAGACTACAGAACCCCTTTATAATCAGCACATCCCGGCTTGCGGAAATACTGTTTCTAGTTAGCAGTATATACGTTCCCTCAATTACCTGTTGGTTATCATCTTTTTCTTAGCCAGGTTGTTTGATAATCCAGAGCCACGTTGCTAACAGACTCATGTTGGTATTTTAGGTGTATCCTTTTACTCGCTGATCGGGCCTTTTAGTAAGTACCAGAAACCATCGACTCCCGTTCGCTAGCTTGCATCCACTGCTTGCTTGGGACCTCATTACCCGCTCCCTGTCGAAGTGAACTGCTCGTCTGCTTCTCTAGATGCCCGCCACTTCTATCGGTTTAAACCCCGATGGAATGGGAGATGTCGAACAAATTTTGGTTTCAAGATCTAACACCTCTTCCAGTCTCCCCAAGACGCCCCTCTCCAGCTCTCCTCCGTAGGGGTCTCATTACCAACAATTCCTTATCGCAATATCATAACGGCAATATGACTTCCCTATCGCGAAAAGCATGCTACAAGTGAGCCTAGGACCATCCGTCTTCCTCGTTCGATCTATTCCCCGATTATCATGCGTCTCTTTGCCATGTATAATCTGGTCAGATCAAGTGACGCCAAAGTGTGAGGGGGTAGTTGAATTCTGATGTTGAGTGTCGTGCCGTAGATGCGGGTCCATTGGGCATTTCGCTGAAGTGAGTTTCCGAGAGCATCCCACCTCCTTCCCTGGACCTCTATGGTGGTATGCAAGCGATGGGTGAACATCTTGTTAATGGTCCTTTCCACAGGTCTGCTCCTCTGCAGAGAGACTCTGTTACAATTGTGAGTACAAAACCCCAAATTTTCCAACCTATTCTATCATATTCGCTAACTATTTTGCCCTCTTCAAGGCAAGCAACCGGGTACCTAGACACATCCATCCAACCGACAGGTCTTATGACTTTTAAACTAACTCGGCTGTTCAGGACACGAGTCTAACGCTTGCCCACATCCAAGGACCACTGAGAGTATGACCCGGCCTCCTGTCAAAACGGTCAAAAGCACCGATAGACCAACAAAAGGAAAATGAAACAGCCAAAATACTAACACTGTCTCTTTCACAGCCAAGCAATGCTATCATTGCCAGGGACTCGGTCACGTTCAGGCGGATTGCCCAACTCTTCGTATCAACGGGGGAGCCACCAGCGGCCGATGCTATTCATGTGGCCAACCCGGCCATCTCGCCCGCAATTGCCCCGGAAATCAAAGGTTCCAAAGCGGTGGATTTAATGGACGCAACAATATGCGAGGATATGCATCTGCACCAAGACCTGCTACCTGCTACAAATGTGGCGGGCCGAACCACTACGCTCGTGACTGCCAGGCCCAAGCTATGAAATGCTACGCCTGCGGAAAGCTGGGCCACATTAGCCGCGATTGCACTGCCCCTAACGGTGGTCCATTGAACACCGCTGGGAAAACTTGCTATCGCTGCGGTGAGGCTGGACACATTGTAAGTCACCGCCGATCATACAGTAAATTTGACGCTATTACAAATTCTAATTTTCCTTAGAGCCGAGACTGTCCCCAAAACGCAGCCGCCAGTACCGAAAACCCTAGTAGTGCTACCGCCGCCGCCGCCGCCCCTGCCACCACCGACGCAACCGCAGCTCCTGCAGCTCCAGCCCAGACTGCTTAGAGTAGCCGACTAATAGGTTAGAGCGCTAAGATAGATTTGTTATTTGGTTGCACATCGATAGTATTGTTCTTATAGTCCTTGTCGACTGGACTTCACCTAGCTGCACTTTTTTTTTTTTTTTTGCAGGTGGCTTTTTGATCCAGTGCTCGACAGTTCATTATCAATTACCTCTATACGAATAAACGCCATTAACTTACGACCCTTCTCTCCACGGCCCTTTCTTGCTGCTTTACTTAGATACAAATTCACACTCTCAGCCTTCATAACCCACTGTTTCTATAAATTTTCTTTTCTGTTTCCTTAATTTAACGAACTCCTTCCTTCCTTGCCCTTATGCGTTCGAGCCACATTCTCCTTTGGTATATTTCTTTTTCAGGAATACATAACCTCCATTAAAAGCATGCTAGTACGAGGACCAAGGGCTCTCTATAATATTGTTTCTTCTTAGCACCTACTACGAGGACCTTGTGCTTCGGTAGACCGAGCCCAATCATGTCTTCCCCCCCCCTTTTTTTTCCTCCCTCCTCCTCCTCCCTCCTTTTTCTCTCTTTTCGTTTTTTTTCGTTTCTTTTTGTTTCTTTCCTTTCCTTACTCCTTACATCAAATTGGTAACGTAGGGCAGCTGCAGGATATACCCCGAATGAATCACAAACAGCAATAGTGAACTTTAGAACAAGAATGAGACTGTTCCCATTTATTCTCCATAGAAATATGTAAATGCAAAAGAATTTGCACTGCCATGTAGCAACTGTTCGAGCAGCTAGTTTACGAGCAAGACTAGCCTATTGCTGGACCCTTCAAATTGAACCTCAAATATAGAGTATGGGTGTAGAGACAACACAGCCCTTTGTTGTGAATTGGGTAGGAAACCAGGCCAGTAGTCGGTCTAGTCGTTAGACAACGAGAGACCACACCCTATGACAACATTTCTATCGAAGCTCGTCTACCAAATCTCGAACCCCCAGCTGCCTTCGTCGCACCTACATTCCATCACTACTGCTTCCAACTACTATATTTACCGCCCTTCTTATCAAGGACCAACGCTTTGTGTAACACATCCTTCGACCTCAAATTCGTTTCTTTCTTTTTTGAATTTACGTGGGTATTCGTTTATTAGCTAAGTCTTTGATATAGCCACCAGTGCTTTAAAAAAAAAAAAAAAAAAAAAAAAAAAAATAGCATCGGCGGCTAGTCATTCTTTATTTCGTGTATGATCACCAAACTAATACAAAGCGAAGAATTCCAATATGCCAGCTTCCGCTCACGGAGATGACGATTTAGATTCCGACGAGGCATGGCCTACGCGATCCAGTACCTACCTTACAGCTTACTGACCAGTGTGTGAACAGGAGTCTATGATCATCGACATAGACCAACTCCAAAACCATGGTCCGTACGAGATCCCTTGTCCTTTCAAATATGCAACTCCGAGCTGACACTTCCTATGCAGGAATTGGGGCCGCCGACATCGCGAAACTTAGGGCTGCTGGGTATTGGACCGTTGCTGTAATCTTCCAGATCTGGTTTTATGTTTCGATGGAAAGAAGACTAAGCTTCGACTAGTCTGTCCACTCTGCTATGAGAAAAACCCTTGGAAAGATCAAGGGTCTAAGTGAGGTATCGTTGCTTTATCTAAGAGATTTCCCGTTCTACTCATTTGGAGATTAACATTTGGAAAATACAGATCAAAGTTGACAAAATCAAGGATGCTGTTGCCAAAATCAATCCTTCCGGATCCACCTTTGTGACTGCCTCCGAATATGGTCAACAACGAAAGCGTGTCATTCGTATCTCTACTGGTAGTAAAAATCTCGATGGTATCCTTGGCGGTGGTTTTACCACCATGAGTATCTCTGAGGTCTGGATTCTTCAATACAGCGTACTTTGCTCACAGTATAGGCGACTAAAAGGTTTTTTATAACATAGGTTTTTGGAGAATTCCGTTGCGGGAAGACCCAGATGGGGCACACGCTCTGTGTTACCTGCCAACTACCCAAGGTGAGTTGTCCTTCTATATGGTGTGGTAGGATGCGATTGGATTGACGAGATGATCGGTATCGATAGGACATGGGCGGGGCTGCTGGAAAGGTAACACCTACCACGTGACTAGCTTCAGCGAGTAGTATCGGCTTGTACGATGCTGATTAGATTCTAGGCGGCATACGTGGACACTGAGGGAACGTTTCGTCCTGACCGGTATGAGAATATCTTCAAGCAGGAAAATGACCCTTGTCAGGATTTACTCACTCAATTGGTAGAATCCGGGCAATTGCTGAACGGTTCGGCGTCGACGGTGAAGCTTGTCTTGAAAATATTCTTTACGCTCGTGCAGTCAATAGTGAGGTCCAGATGGAGCTTATCCAAAAACTCGCAGAACCCTTTGCTTCGGGTGAATACCGCCTTCTCGTTATTGATTCCATCATGGCATGCTTCCGTGTCGATTACAGCGGAAGAGGAGAGCTCTCTGAGCGTCAACAAAAGCTTGGACAGATGCTAGCTCGCTTGACTACTATGGCGGAGGAATTTAACATTGCGGTTTATATGGTGAGTTGGTGAGACAACATGGATAGTTGAACTTCAGGCATTAATAGGTCCCCTTTTAGACGAATCAGGTCCAGAGCGACCCTGGTGCTAGTGCCTTGTTTGCAGGCGCAGATGGGTGAGTTTATACTACACTAATGCCAATATGAATAAGTGGTATTTGGTCTAACTCGAAGATTCATTATGCAGACGCAAGCCAGGTAAGTCGGGTTGAAAAATGATTTCAGGCAACATTACTCAGTAACAGATTGGGGACTGATTCTCTAAAACTCTCCCGGAATACTAGTTGGCAAGTAGAACCCTGCATCTTCTTTGGCAATGCAATGCAATTGAACGGATTGGGTCGTGGCTAACAGTGTAGTGTGATTAGGTGGACATGTTCTTGCCCACGCCAGTGCTACCCGAGTTTTGCTAGTACGTCGACAACAGCCCAAAAACTCCGAGCGTTGGAAATGTTGCAAAGCAATAATAATAATAACAATAAACACGATATGATTGCTAATATTGGATTTATTTTATTTTGCAGCGTAAAGGCCGTGGAGAGGAAAGAGTCGCTAAGGTAGGCGTAGACGAAAGCGCCAGGATGGTGCCCCGAATTATACTAATTAGGAGGTTTTTTGGACAGATTCAGGACAGCCCCGACTGCCCGGAACGCGAGGCGACATACATCATTAGCAACGGAGGAATCGCCGACCCTGAAGGGTCTTGAACCAACAATCGAGCTTTTCTTGGGATATAGTTTACCGGGGACCTTTGGTTCTCTCTGATCGTCTTATGTATGCAATACTGTATTGCTGGGCATTTGTATGCATGAGCCCAAGGTTCTTTATTGCTACCCGTCGCGCGATCGCGATTGATCTGCGTAGGTAGTATATACCTACTTACTTACTCAAGTAGTTATTATATTTGCATATGTGAAGTCCTTTAAATTAGGGTCCGAAAATTCAATTATGGAGAAGCCTAGGCCTAGGCATAGCTACAGGCGTAGGCAGCCCAGGGAACAGGTGCCACCAACGCTCGACTCCTCAGAATGGCATGTTTTATCACCTTACAGGATATCGTAAGCAGCAAACACGTGAGGCCCGGTGAAAGAGAAGGGGAACCGGACAAAGCAACATGATCTTGTATATCTTGTCACGTCCATGGGCAGGCACCAGCCATTCAGGGAGCAGAATCAAAGTTTGTGGTATGTGTCTCAGCTGCCAAACGTTGCCACTACCTGGGATCCTTCGCTTGATTCCCCCGACCAGCAGTGTTTGTCAGGACTTTTCAGGCACCTTATAGCCTCCCGGCGGCACCCTTCAATAAAAGGACGTTAGAGGGACTCGACTTGATCGCACGGCACAGCCAGATTCATTACTGTATATCAAATCCGCGGTTTTCCATGCCCTTCCAAAGAGCCCTCAGATTTCGAAGCCCCCGCCTCACACTAATACTTTAGCACCAATCCTGCCTCTTCCTCCTAGGCTGTCTTGTGACCCCAACCTGTACCTGTCTGCTGGATTCAAGATCGATCTATAATCGGCCTTGTCGCTTACGGGTTAGCTGCGAGGAGAAGGTAGCTTGGTCGCTTTCGAAAGAAGGTTCGTCATATTTAAAAGTACTAGGTAAGCTAGGATTTCAAGACCCAACGAGAACACCATTTTCCTGCTCCCTCTTTCCCATCTGTCGGGTTGTTCTCCATATGCATGGTTTGCTGGTTGGTCTTGTACTTGACTCCCAAATCTTGCCCATCCATCTCGAAAATGCAACACCCGCTAACACACACTCTCAAGCCAGCTCCAAGAACCCTTCTGACATCACCTTTGGTCCTGCCATCAAAGTAATATCCCGAAGCTTGGCCCTTTCAGGTGGCCACCCAAATTTTCGCTCTCACCTACCTCTAGTCCAACCACCCGCCAAATATCGGATACGCACATCAAGAACTCCTTGGGACGCCCCGCAGAAGGGGCACGTCATCTAGAGGGCTTGCTGATTTGATCAGCGAATTAAAAGCAAAGCAACCAAGAACACGATGGAAGGCTATATGCCGATAAAGCTAGAAAGTGAGGATGAAATGGCCATTGACTCACCTCCTGCCTATCAGCACGGTTCGCAGTCGGAGCATCTAAAGCAGTCACACATGATGGAGGCCCCGTCATCGCCGCCGTACGTGAACGCCGACGTTTTCGCAGAGATCCTGGGTATTCCATTCACGGTCCATTTGAAGCCCGTCAGGCAATACCTAGAAAACGGGCCTACCGTGCCTCCTAAGAATCAAAAGCCCCCGGCAAGAAATATCCCTCAGCCGTCTTTCAGCAGTCTACCCGCTTCGGTCGTACAAGACCCAAAAGACCCCGTAAGGGTTGTCGGAGAACGGTCTACGACGAGCTATGTCTCCGAACTATACGAATACATACAGGGTCATTGTCCTAAACACTCCGTTGAAAGTTTTTCGTTTAGCGAACCACACCAGCAGCAGTTCACTGTATCTCTTCAGCTAAAAGATTTCAAGCTTATCGAACCGCTATATGATCGAAAAGGAGACGACCTAGTTGAGACCCCAAAACTGTTTCTATCCAAAAAGGCTGCAAAGGAATTTGTCGCACGCATTGCACTTGAGGAGCTTAAGAAAATTCCAGCCCAACCTGAGCATATCATAGTCGGGCCAGGTAAGACAAAAGGAGAGAGCCCTATGGGTGAGCTTAATAGTATGACTACACCCCCATCTACTTGGATTCAACTTTGCTCCAATCATGCGTCATTTGCTGACACTCCCGGTTTGGCAGAGTATTGCTCCCAAAATGCACTCCCTAGACCTCATGTTCTAGACACAAGTAATAGCAAACCACCATATTATTTCGGTTGTGAGATTACCATTGATATCAATGGCGAGCGTAAATTTGGTAATGCCCACCCTCAATACCAGAACAAGACAACAGCCCGCAATAAAGCAGCCGAAAGTGCACTGAGGTGGATCGCGGAGGAAAGTCCTAGGATCGTCAAAATGAAGGGGAAGTCAGGGAAGTCCGCTCGTATCTTAGCGCCTGGTTCCATCATCCAAATCGATGCAACTGACAAGACAATCGGAGAAATAGCTACCGGTAAGCTGCACTCTGATTTATACATTAATTTAGAGCTTTCTCTGTTTGCTAACGATTTGTCTTCTGTATGGATATAGAAGCATGTGTTCTCATGGGGTTTAAGGCGCCCCAAAAGAAACTAGAGCCGGTAGAGGGCAAAACAGGAATGTATAATGTCTATGTCATTCTTGACCACGGTGACCAGGAGACCAAAATTGGACCACTAAAAAATATATTCGGCCAGAAAACCGCAAGCAAGGAGGCAATGAGGGCGACCTTCCAAACTGTGCAATTCTTGGCAGAAAAGCAGTATGGCATCAGGGTGGAATTAATCGGTAATAGTGACTTGGAACTAAATGCCTGATTGACACCTTGATGCCATACTGCTTTTCTGCCAAGAATTGCGGTTTGCCCCCTCATTCGCGCCAAGGTAACCTACACTTTCGTCTCGCTGCCATGTCGACTGCAAGAAAGCAAGGCCATTTTCTTGTAGAATAGCCACCTGAATTTTTCGTGGGGCTTCTACTACTTAGCAATGAGACGGGGGTGTAGGTGATCTTGGTGTGCCATACTCCCTTAAATACTAATCTCTTTCCACGGTTGATACTCCTTGTCTCGGTGTACGATATGGCATCCTCCCTCGTCTTTTTTTTTTTTGCCGCTATTTACGAAATCATAGTAGGAGTTAAGAGAAATCCATCTGAGAATACCCCCTTTGAGATTTTCTGCGTATGTAAATACTGGCATTTTTATTGTTTAGGTAGAGCTGTTGTGTTAGCCCGCCTTTAAGGGCCATCTTGATACGAGGCGAACGGTTGGAGTGATCAGGCGTCTACTTTTTATTCAAAAAGAAATAGAAAAATTAGAATCCCCTGGCACCACTTTCCTAATAGTCCGCGAGACTACTTTCCTGACAAAGTTAAAAATAGGGTCTGGGTGTTTGTGGATTTTATAGCTTCATGAGTTCAATCATCAAGAACTATGCCTATCGGGTCGCCTCCTATTTCTTCCCCCAGGCCTTCTAAAACTCTACTATATACCCTAGCAACTTCAATCTCCCACCCCTCGTCTTCCTTCTCTTCTTCTAGGACCCTTTCTGTTCGGTCGACTTCTTTCTTTGTTTGACGACCATAGCTTCTCTGTAACTTCGAAGCATCGCCCTCAGTTTCCTCGTCAACCTCCATATTTTCGTCAGAATCGAGGTCCTTTTTGTCTAAGTCTGAGTCGGGATCCGAATCATTCTCGTCCCACTCTTCCTTAATCATATCATCATCATCATCCTCCTCCTCCTCGGGCTCGCCCAGAAAATCACGTCCCTCCATTAATCGTACCACCATTGCTCTTGAAACTTTAACGATACTACTTAGTCGTACTTTCTCGGTGATGGACATGCGGTACTCTGATAATAGGGTATGGAAGGCTAAATCAAGTTTATTGAAGAGGCGGAATGTTGGTGTAGGTCGTGGCGGGAAAGGCGGGATGTAGTCTAACAAACTCCCGGCGATTTGCAACAGATATGGAATTTGAAGCGACACTTTTTTGAGAATATTCGAAAAGCATAAGTTCCAACTTCATTTGAGAATTTAAAAACCTCGAGGGCCCTTTGAGAACGGGAATTACATACCTGTCCTGCTAAACCACAGTAATTCTATTAACTTTTCTAAGTCTTCAATAAGAGGCTCCACATCACTATATCCCAATATAGGCTCCTTGCCTCCGGTTACGCTCATCTCACTCTTCGCCTTCGCAACTTCAGATTTTTCTTCTTCAGTTGGGAACTTTTTGGTAAATTTCCGAGATATTTGCAATAATGCATCATCAAGGTAGTTCCTAAGCGCCGATTCACGCTTCGAACCAGGTTTTAAGGGCGTGGAGCGCTGGCTTGGGAGCACATTAGAACTACGGGATGCGGTTGAGGAGTAGTTGGATGGAGCCGGAGAGGGGAGATAGGTTGTTGATGGGATGAAACCACCTGGTTGGGACATTTCAATGAATGATGGGAACCCGGGCTATCTATTGATATGGAAGTTTGAACTGGGGTAAGTCGAAATATGGAATAAAGAAACTTGGAATAGGCTGTTGCCTCGTTTACGGGACCAAACAAGCTCAATTAAATTTTGAAACCCGCATGATGCCGTATGAGGCTCAATTGTGTTGGTGTGTCGTTGTTTGGGATGTGAAATTACCACGAAAACAACACACCTTTGTGTCAACAGTGGTGCTGAGGAGTGTCGCCTTCATCTCATGAGCTCAACATCGACAGTTTCACCATATTAATAATTTGCGCTGCTCGCAAACTATAGATGAGTATCACGGCCTATCACCCTTACTTTTAATATTGTTAGTTCCTTAAGAAGACGCAAAAAGTCTGGTTTGTCCCTTCCAATTGCTTCAAAGTACCCTCCCCCGCCGGTCGATATTGGATGAGCTTCAACATAGCTTGACCGATCGTCATTAATCATGAAGGGTATCATTATCGATTTTAGAATTATCCCAACTATCTATTAATTTAGAAGCGCACTATTCTACACGACGAAACTCAATAAAATAAAGAAAGGGTGACAGAAACGAACAAAAGAAAATGCCAGAATTCCATGGAGATGGTTTGCGAACCTATATTACGTCGTACTCCCTTCCAGCACTCCCCGAATTCGACACTGGAGACTCAACCCAAAATCCTCGAGGAGCTCCCGCAATCGCGCTTCCTGAAGAAATCAGACAGGAAATGCACGAATACATGGCGGATGGACTCATGTTGCCCGCCTACGATTCCAACCATGTCCATACCGAATACTCGAAGATAGTGGCCAAACCTGGCGAACCATTGCAAGTTCATTTTATGGTCTGGTTTCAACAAGTAATGCACGATATGGACCTCCCTGAAGGCGAAGACGAGTTCCTAGACCTCCGTGTTGAGCTGTCATGCAACGGTCAAATCGTTGATATCGGCTACATCAGCCATACAAGCATCAAACCAAACGGCCTCCCTGTTGGTATCGAATTTGTGGGCCAAAGATGCGGGGATGCCAGAGAAACCCCTCTATTCTTCACCGCCCCTACGAACGGAGCCGAAGAGTTGAGAGAATCCGTACTAAATATCCTGGTAACCGTTGGGAGGATCGGTGGATTTTTTTACTATGATTTGTCGAGGGCTATGTCAAAGATGGTGAGGGTAGGGCCATATCATGGGAAGTACGAAAGCAGCACGTTAGATGGGAAGGGATTTACGGGGTATATTTGGAGGAAAGGGCACCAAAATTTGATCAAACCGGATAGAGGGATAAACCCAAAAACGAAGCTGTATGCCTGGAAAAGAAAATGGATGGAGAATGACGTCTACAGGTTGGGCGTGGAGCGCCGGGCGTACGAGAATCGTCAGATAGAATGGGAAGAGTCCCAAGAACAGACGGGAAAGGAAGCGAAAGTCACCAAATCTACAGCAATCAACGAGGGCTCTCTTAGGGCCACGGAAGAAATTAAAGCAATGAAACTGAGCAAAAAGACAGAGAGCATCCATCTCGGTGCTGGTGGTTCCATCGTGCCATCGCCAATCTCGTTGCCAGCGGAGGTATGGCTTACCGATAGAGAGATCTCATGGTCATGCACTAATATAATAATCTTACCTATAGGTCTCCGGTGCGGATAGCCCCAACGGAAGGGACAGCCCGTACTCTTTTCGGCGCGCCCGAAGAAGTAGTGGTTCCAACATCTCAAGTAGGTACATCCATACTTGAAACCATGTTGCTTTCGAACGGCCTCGATGCCGCTTGGTTTCGAACTCGAATGTTGACGTTGCATTGATATATGCCAGCTATTACCCACAGCTCGCCGGTTTCATCCTCTCCAACCAACAATACACAATACCCATACAACCAACAACCAATAGGCCCATCCTCTTCTGCGAATACCGAGACCCCTGGGTCAAAATCATCCCTCCATCGTTCCACGAGAGGGCTTCTTCTGACCAACACGGTCCATAAGGATGACCCTCAGCAGCCCTCGTTGTCGAATATCACATTTGGTGCGTTTCCGTATAAGACTTCGCGGGAATTCTACCGTGAATTTGTCCCCTACCAGGATCTGTGTCGCGTTCAATACCTTGTTGGTAAGTTCCGGTTAAGCCAACACCCACTAGACGTGTCCTGACAGAATCCTCACAGAGAACCCAAAGCCGAGGGAGTTACGAAGCGGGACCGTAGAGCTGTTGCCTCCTAACGAAAGTGCTGGAGAGTTGCAAATTAGCGCCGGATCTGTTTGGGCCTCATGATGTTTTCTCCCCTTGAAAGATCGATAATATTACTCTATCATTGCCCTTAAGCCATGATGTTAGACCCTTTGTCTATTGAGCTCAGCTACGATCCTATAATGCACATGGTATTATGCCAAAAAGACATTAAGATTCATTGTTAACTTGCTTGTACAACTCGTAGATATTCCTCCACTCCATTTTTATCATTACTGGTCCGGCAAATAAACCGAGAATTATATTATCCGCTTCATGCATCGATCCATCCCAGTTGGCCCAGGTCTTCTTGTGGGTGGTTTTCACGAACAAACGAATTATGTGTTGCGATATCTCCTGTGAGCACGGTTCGGTGGATTGGAATCAAAATTTCGGGGATGCATTGTCGTATTTCTGCATTGAGAGCACACACAGATTCAGATGAAAGGCGGCTGCCCGGTTGAATTGATAAACAATTGAAGCAGGGATATGAACGCCTTGTTGATTACATATATATTGTATTATGTTCAATGATCGTAATGGTCGGAGGTCAAGGCTCGAGATAGAGGTAATTGAGACAACCGAAGCCCTGTTGATGTTGCGGGTTTGCTGACAGCCCCTCAAGACTGGCCCTCATGCCTTCCTATCGCCGGGTTTACATATACCTCGCTATTGTCACCGGATTTTCGGCTTTAGCATATGATCATGGTTGGGTACATGTACCCAGCATACAGTTCTTTCTCCCTCGCGTTCCATGTTTGTGTAGTTAAAGTCCTTCTTTTCTTTTGCTTTCTGAAAAATGGGACTTCGCTCCCATGTGAATATCGATCGAAGGGAGAAAAAAAAAAAAAAAAAAAACTTCTCAACCTTATTTTTACTCCCACGTTTCCCTTGCCCCCAAATGTATAGTACCTGGCGCAACATTTCGTCACACTGGCCTTTTCGCGGAAGGGTGCGGGCTAATTCGAGGCATTTTCATTATCACAAGAGCAACATACAAGAACAATTCTATTGGAGGCTCAAAAAGAGATCCCACCCATTTTGCGCACTGGGCATGTTTCAATATCAAAAAATTATAATATTATAGGTACTGTGAACTGTGATTGATGGCGACAGAAGCGGCATGGCATGCTGCACGCGCAAGAGATCCCGATGCCAATTAGCAGCACCAAGAGGCTGAGGTGCCACGGCTTGAGGCATCTGCGAAGTCATCACACACACCTCAGTTTAGGAGCCCCACTGCCTGTCAATAAACGAGGGGATTGCTTGGCTCAGGGAAACTCACAGGGGCGCTAGTCAAGTCGAGCTCATCAGAAGGGGAGCAAAAAAAAAAAAAAAAACTAACAAGTAACTAACTACTTACTAACCTGAACAAAAAAAAGTTTTTTTTTTTTTTTTTAAATGGTGGGTGCTCATAGGGCTTAATAATTTCCTAGAAAGATATCCCCGCTATGACGCCTATCGATAAGTATTCTCTTGTTAGGCGCGAAAATGGGAAAAGCGAGATTGTCAAGGAAGCATACACACAAGATCTAGGGAGAGGGGGGGGGGTTGACGAGAAGAACAGGTCCTTCCGGTAGGGCAGAACGGAGAACAGGGGAACATCTGGAGCCATCTGCGTGAGGTTGCAGGATGCATAGGACTACATTACTTTTCAGCTAGGAGGATGGATTTATATGAAGGAACAAAATGGATGATTGAAAGCCGATGTCTAGCTAGCTGGGATTGTTCTATATTAATGGGTACCTTGCCTGGGAGTGGTGTGGTGTCTTGTATGCTACTTGGGCAGTACTCGAGGGCATGTTGGACTCTCTGAAGTCCCAGGTGGGTTAAGTTTGCGGGGGGGATACCGGACGCAGTAGACTTCTGTAGATTGGGCCGAATATACAACAAGAACAGAGACTGACCTGATCTTGCTTAAACTGGATTGGGACACCCATCCCGTTTGTATGTAACTGCATTCTGATTCCCAGACTACAGAGTATACTATAGTACATTCTGATTTACTGTGCATACTACATTTTAGGACAGTAAAAAAAAAAAAAAAAAAAAGAGGTGTGGTGGAGGAGGAAGAGCACCGTCGACGGGCAGGGCAAGACCGACAGTTGAATTGACAAACGCTGATTGAGAGGAAGACTGGACTCTCTCTCTCTCTCTAAAAAAAAAAAAAAGACCTCGTCTGTTATTTCTTCTTCTCCTTTTCTTCCGCTTCCTCTTCCGCTTCCTCTTCCTCTTCCTCTCACCTGTTTACGTATCCCCGAAAGAAAGACAAGTTCGCTTCGACGTCCTGCCGCTTTTCCTTCTTCTTTGCTTTGATCGGTATTATCACGAATTGATTCTCTTTTTCTCCCAATCCCGGAGTTCGTAAACTTCCAGCTCTCTTCCCTTCTTCCTTCTTATTCTGGGTTATTTGCAGGTATAGTACGTACTACAGACTCTTTCGCTTTTTTTCTTTTTTATACGCTATTGTTTTATTGCTATTCCTCTCGCCCGATTTGACGTTCAGAGAGAGAGAGAGAGATAGAGGGAAGAACATTTTTTCTTTCTATCGCCTTCGTCTGGTTTTTTTTTTTTTTTTTTTTTTTTTTTTTTTTTTTTTCTTGGTGTGTACTTCCCATCGCCATCAGCACTGTCATCCATCCATCCATCCATCCATCCATCAAATCCATCGATCCCCACATCTTCTCTTCCCTCTACCTCATCATCCTCATCACCACCTGCTCCGCCGGCCTGATAACTGCTATTGTTGTTGTCTACCGTCACCGTACGTATCCTCATCCCCGTTCTTGTCATTCGCAGCCATCCCATCTCATCTCATCTCGTCATCCTGTTTCGATCTGTCCCGTCCCATCCTGTTGTGCTCTATCTTTGCCCTGATCCGTCCTGTGCTGTTCTACACCATGTCTGCTGCCGCCATCTTCATTCCTCCTTGGCCTTCGCGCTGTCGCCTCTGCATTCTTGCACCATCCTTTGCGTGCCTTATATCTATATACCCAAGTATATAGGTATATATAAGGTGTACGCCTGGGCTATATATCTACGTACATAGGAGATACTACTTGTTCACCGGCTGCCGGCTGTTAATTGGCCATGCCCGGGCCTGCCAGAACCCACAAAAAGGAACGGCCCATCGCACTGTGCCTGAAGGGATTTTTCCACCAAAAACGTTTGTTTTTCGACGTTGATTTGCAGCGTCGCTCGGCCGTTCGTCGCGGGCTTATCGCTTCGCTTCCCACCAAACAACACCCGCCCACTTTTGCCCGCCTTTCTTGCCCACCTTTTTTTGCCCGCCTTCGCCCACCTTTTAAATCCCCATCCGCCCACATCCCACCTTCTTCCCTCTTCCTCTTTCTTCCCCGCCACCGACTCTAATAGACTCCCCCGTCAACCATCCACGCTTTTTTTTCTCCTTCTTTGCTTCCCGTTCTGCTTTCTTGCTTCGTCCTTTAATCGTTCGTCGCATTTCTGTTCGCACGTATTTCTTCCGATCGGCTTCTTCGGTTTCTAACCATCGTCAGCTTTTTTTCCCGCCATCGTCGTCGTCAGTCAGTCTCGTCTCTCCCGTCGTAGGAAACCCCGATAATAGACAAAAGTTCATCCTTCCGTCTTTTGTTGTTTCTGCTGCAACTTGGCGTCGAGTCCTTGGGATTGAATTTCGTCTGCAATCAAGAATTCTTTCTTCTTCCTCGACATCATTTACACGGAGTTATCTTGCTGTTCTTCGGATTCCCATCTCTTTCCGTTTTTCAGTATCAAAAATAAAAAAAACTGTAAGTCCGTCAACCCCCGCTGTTTTTATTTCTTGCTCCTTTCATTCTTTGTTCTGCCCGCCTGTCGTCTCCAGCATGACAGGAAAGGTTTTTTTTCTTTTCTCTTCACCCTCCCACAAAGGATTTTTTTTTTTTCTCTTTTCTCTTGGAAAACTCTGCGGTTCCTAACACTTTTACTTTTTCCCCCGTTTTTTCTTTTTTTCCCTCACGTCTAGTCATACTCTCTCGCAACGTTTTAGAAACGGACTTTCCGACACGGTTTACTCTTTCCACTCTTTTCGTTTTCATAGAAAAGTAGTCTTTCCGAACCACCACTATCACCATGTCTTTCCCATATCAAGGATACGAACAACAAGGAGGCTCCACCTCTCCCGGAGGCACCAACCAGGGCCAAAATCAAGCCGCTAATCCCGGACAGCCTCCAAGCCAGTCCCCAGCTCCATTCAACGGCAACGGGTCCGCTAACGGTGCCAATGGCAATGACGCCAAGACTACCCTCTGGTGTGTACAATCATCAAATCCCTGATGTCATCCCCTCCCAAAAGACAGCAGAAGAAAAATGTTATTCGGGAACGGATACTAAATTAGGATCTACTTGATTTCTTCCTTTCTTTCTTCGGTATATAGGATGGGTGAACTTGAGCCATGGATCGATGAAAATTTCATCCGAAGTGTCTGGTACAGCCTCGGTGAGCAAGTCAATGTTAAGATGATTCGCGACAAGTTCAACGGGTGAGACTACCGCATATCAAATGACGAATCCGATCAACAACTTGCGATCTAACCAATTTTGTATAGTAGCGCCGGGTACTGTTTCGTCGATTTCACCAGCCCACAGGCTGCTGCTAAGGCTTTGGCTTTGAACGGTACTCAGATTCCAAACAGCAACCGCCCATTCAAGCTCAACTGGGCTTCCGGCGGCGGCCTCGCTGACAGGAGGTATGGTCTTTCTTTTCTCGTTCTTGTTCCTTTTGTTCCCTTTCTCCCAACCATCCACCTCCGATCGTACACATGGTAAATATTCTAACAAATACACATGCAGAGATGACCGTGGTCCCGAATACTCAATCTTCGTCGGCGATCTCGGCCCAGAGGTTAACGAGTTCGTTCTCGTTTCCCTCTTCCAGGGCCGATTCCAATCTTGCAAGTCCGCAAAGATTATGACTGATCCTATCAGCGGAATGTCCCGCGGTTATGGATTTGTTCGATTCACCGATGAAATGGACCAGCAGCGTGCTCTCACCGAGATGCAAGGCGTCTACTGCGGAAACCGACCTATGCGTATCTCTACCGCAACCCCGAAGAACAAGGGTGGAAATCAGGGCATGATGCAGCAGGGCATGGGAGGTATGGCTCCCCAAATGGGAATGTACACCATGGGTGCCCCAACCATGGGGTACTACGGCGCTCCTCAGCCAATGAACCAATTCACAGATCCCAACAACACTACTGTTTTCGTCGGTGGACTTTCCGGCTACGTCACCGAGGATGAGCTCCGCTCGTTCTTCCAGGGATTCGGCGAGATCACCTATGTCAAGATTCCACCAGGCAAGGGATGCGGCTTCGTTCAGTTCGTTCAACGGCATGCGGCAGAAATGGCCATCAATCAGATGCAGGGATATCCCATCGGCAATTCTCGCGTTAGGCTCTCTTGGGGCCGCAGCCAAAACAACTCTGGACCCGCCGGCACTCCATACCGCCCAGCTCCACCACCACCCGTCTACCCATCCATGGGAATGGCTCCTCAGCACCCATTCGGACCTTACGCTCCACTAAAGTAAACGCCCTCTCGGACTTGTTTGTTAACAATTAAAAAAATCCCAACTACAGGCTACGTGGGTTTCTAAATTCGTCTTCTACGTTCACGGTGTTTTCTTTTCCGTTGCTTGTTTTTTTTTTTCCTCTTTCTCCAATTTGCTTTGTTTTGTTTTGTTTTTTTCTTCCTTCTCCCCTTCCCTTCACTTCCCTTCCCTTCCTATGATTGTATTTCCTTTGTTCCCCACTTTGCACTTTTATCCTTCCTCCCTTATGCCCTCATGGTTTCTCTCTCTCCCCTTTTCTCTTCTCCTTTTGCGTTCCAATGTTTCCCCTCACTTCCTTCTTCGCTGTGGATGTTGCTTTGCTCCTTTCCTTGTGCACTGTTTTATGGAAAACCAACGGAGTTCAAATGTTCTGGCACCACAAAATTCACTTTCATCTCTTTTACGGGTCGATTATGAAATCCTTTGATTATGATGCAACCGGGAATAGGTTCCCAAAAGTCACTTGCTGTTTCCTACAGACAACTCAGTTCTTTCTTTGAAAGAGAACCCGCAGACAGGACGCTGCTGCTGATACACTCCTAATATCCACTGGTGGTTCGAGTCTCTTTCTGTTATTTTGTCTCTGCGACCAAAAGCTTTCTGCTTTTCCGTTACCGGGCTCTTGGATTGGGTGGTCGATGCATGCAGTTTCTATACCAAAGATGACCGCTTCTTGTCTGATTCGTTTTTTTTTTATAAACGGGGTGCTCTACAAAAATCATGGGTGCTTATGATACTGTTTCCTCTGTTAAAATTTTGCCCCTTTGCTAGTTTTTCCGGGATTTCTGTTGCCTTTCACTTATTTTGTCCTATTTTTCTGTCTCGAACCTTTTCGACCAAAAAAACCTTTCCTTCTCTTTTTTTCTTTTTCTTCCCAATCATGGCATATATCAAAGATATCCACCTGTTACATGAAAAGGTATATCAGAATGGAAACTTCTTCACTCTCTATCTCTATTTTTACGATTTAACCGTATTCTTTTTCTTAAAACCCACTGGATCCACACGAAGGCTTTGTGACAAACTGCGCAATTTGATGTATAGTCTCTCCCCACACCGTTGAGCTCGGAAACCCACGTAGCCGGATCACCCTTCTCTCTCTCCTCCCTCCTTGTATCAGATGAAAAGCTAACTGCGGAAATCCTTATGATTATGTAGTCCAAATGCATACCCCGTCCATTCCGAGAAACCCGATGGCGTTGAAGGAACTGATGGCCCAACTGCGCCAGCTGGAATGCCCGGTGCCCTCCAGAATCCCGTTCCCCCGACTGAAATCCTTGGAGTAGACAAATTGAATCAGATGTCTGTTGCCAATGACGCCTCTATCGCCGATCGAATGGAAACCGAAGGACGCCCATTCCTGAGTGTCTATTCTCAATAAACGCTTCCCCTCTTCCTCCTCCTCCTCCCCCCCCCCCCCCCCCCCCCCCCCCCCTTCTTCTTCTTCTTCTCCTTCCCCTCGTTTTCTTCCTGGTTTTGTCCTTTTCAAACATACTCCCTAGTACATGTCGCTATCTTTTGAGACTTTAGATTTTGCCGTATACCGTTTCTAGTCTGATGTATGGGTTTATATTCTGACTGCTCTCGGAGTTCACTGTTTTACTTATTTGTTTATAACCTGTTCCTTCCTATTCCTCCTCTCTTTCTTTCCCTAGCATACAGTTTTAGGACGAGTTTCATATGCCTTGTTTCGCTGCACGGGGGATGTTCCAACTTCGTTGCTTTCCCCATTACGTATCTCGTTTAAGTATCACTCTTTTCCATTTCTTTCTTTTATCCTTTATCCTTCCGCATTTTCAATAATGATTCATTAACCGTACATTTATGCCATTGAAGGCTTCGTTATATTCCCCTACCCTTTATAGCCTTCGTAAATATATATAATTTGATACCGTATGAAAAGTCTCCTTTTATTATCTGCCATATGCGGTTCTATTCCATACATAAATACACTGTGATCTATTGGTTAACCGCCACTATCTTTCGATCGAATACCTTCCGACCCTTCATCCCTTGAGTTTCTGCACCGCAAAAAAAAGGATATTCAGGTCATGGAGCTAGCTCTTCTTCTTTCTGGATGATCATATATAGAGGGTTACAATTGGTATCATACCAATCTGCTATCACATTTTATGACCAGCACTACCCGCCGAAATTATCTACTTTTTATTTCTGATATGTTTTACCCAATCTTTCGGATGTAAATTTATGTATCTTCTCCGAAAAAAGTTTATTATAGTGTTTTGAAATTAAAATTTAAGGGAAGCAGAGCCAAAGCTCTACTCTTGGAATTAACATAGTCTAAAACGGTAACCGCATTGGAAGATAGTTATGTAAGCCAAAGATTTGGAAAGTTAGAGTTCTAGGCTGCCGAGTTGTTGGTATCCGGTTGTGGTATTTTGAAGCAATCGCGCGACAAAGATGCCCATTCCGTCACGTCTCCCTGTCGCCATATCTTTTCCCTCCCAGTCCCACCATCAACTACCACCACGAAATGCGATGAACCAAGTGAAGGGCAACATTCTTGACACCACCAAACCGCCTAGGTCCTAGGCAGTTGTAGAAAAGGCATCCAAGCCTGCCATTTACCCATGCGATTCGAATCATCAA
The DNA here is from genome assembly GCA_036872735.1 of Orbilia javanica. Taxonomy (NCBI): domain Eukaryota; kingdom Fungi; phylum Ascomycota; class Orbiliomycetes; order Orbiliales; family Orbiliaceae; genus Orbilia; species Orbilia javanica. The sequence continues at coordinate 1,484,489 of JAVHNR010000004.1, read as the reverse complement.
ATGTCCAGCTCGCTGCAGCTGAGAAGCTGCAAGCGGAAGCGACGGCAGCTATCCGGAAGGGCAACTTTAATACCGCGATTGAGAAGTTAACAGAGGTGCATTCCCCTCCCCGAGCCAAGTAATATTATGGCCACAATATCTAATTTTTTTTTGTATGGTATAGGCTATCGATATGCAGCCACCGATACTCATGGGACTCTTGGATACACGGGCGGCATTGTACGATAGGACCGAGAAGCTAAAGCTAGCACTCAAGGATGCAAAGACCATGATGGGGCATGAAAAGGCGAATCCGAAAGTAAATCTCAACATATCCCAAAACAACTGGCTATGATCGAACAGAAGCTAAGGGATCTCTGCGGAACATAGGGTTACCTTCGCGCTGGCAAGGTACTCCACCGTCTCGACAAAGCCGACCTTGCTATTGAGATATACAAACTTGGGATCAAACATGCCGAACCATCCGATCCACAACTCCTCCGTCTGAAGGGAATCCTTGAAAAAGCAACCGAAAAACAAAACAAGGCTATGAAGGCTGCTGCAAAAAAGGTCTACGACCCTATGCAAGTGCTTCCGCTCGAGCTTCTAGAAATGGTTCTCGGCTATCTCCCTTTCCAAAATATCGTAGCAATGCAAAGAGTATCGAAAACTTGGCAACGGGTGATATCTAGCAACGCTAGATTTTGGACTGCGTTGGATTTCTCCCGTGCACGGAAACCCATCAGCAAAACTGCGCTTAAAAGTTGTATCAACAGGTCGAAGTATACTCTTACAAAAGCGATTTTGAACCGAATACACAACTACACCGATACGACGTTGATCGATATGGTTAGCATCTGTAGGGATTTGGAGTATATGAAAATCATGGATGGACTGGTGGGAAGCACCTTAACGAGAGCGATGCAGCTGACGAGAAGCCTGAAGACTTTGATATTGCATTGTCAGATTCCGTTTACGACGCTCGATGGGATTCTTTATACCGGGGTGCCGTTGGAACACCTAGAATGTTTAAATTTAGGATACACGAAGAGATCGCAGGAGCTGAGCTTTGGAAAGAGAGAGGCATGCACATCTTTGAGGAAATTGTTACTAAATTTTGCAGATTTGGAGTCTGCATCGGTGAAAAGAGCGGTGAATTTGGTAGGCTCTGCTCCCTGTGGCTCTGAAAGCAAACGGACCCTATATCTAAGTAGAGGGATTATATGCTCACATTTTTTGGGTGGCATAGGGGAGTCTGCTGGAGTTTTTGCCAAATTTACAAGAACTTCAACTAAACAAGATACAATTCAACGGAGAAAAGTTGGACATGACCACACTGGAGAAGCTAGAGACCTTTGTCTGTCGAAATTCGAACATTGCAGCAAGGGACATCCGCTACCCACCTCCGCTCAGAGTCCTAGACATCGCAGGCACGACATTTGTGGGCCAGAATACAGCTGAAAACCAAGAGACGTTGCCAGGGTTGAAGATGCTCAATGTGACTCGGTCGAATTTGTCAAAGGAGACTTTGCTCGACCTCGTTCCACCATACGAGAATCAGTTGACTCACCTCCGAATCGGCTGGGCGAACAATATTAGGTTCGAAGACGTTCTGGAGAACTACCTGGTGAACAAGTCGCTGGAGCTTGAAGAACTCTCCGTGGAGGGAGATTACGAATACACCAATAAGTCCATACAAGCGTTATACGATTTGCCGTGCCTCCAGAAGCTGAACCTCTCATCAACTTCTGTCAATGGGTCTGGGGTCTACCAGCTGATATCAAACGGCAAGAGCTGCGAAAACCTCAAGGAGGTCATCATGAATGGCATTGACAGGGTTTCCAGTGATCTTGTCAAGTTCGGAGGCGAAAAGGGGGTTAGAATTATCCAAGTCCCAGAAGGCGGGAGGGAGTGGCAGCTCCTACAGGGCGAGAACTCGGGCCCGTTTATGAGGCTATAAACCTCCGATGAAGAGAACGTCACTCAACGGCGGGCCTTGTTTAAGGGCGATCGACGATTAAGCAGATCGTGGTCATGCACGGTGCTGACGTTTTTACCCTTCTACATCGTGGTGTGAGGAGACATCACGAAATCAATGGATTGTGCGGATGCTGGTATGAGGTTGAATGTATAATATATCCGCGAGTGGCGAGGGTAAGCAGGCTGCATTCGATGGTTTTGATTGCTCAATTATGTAATGCAGGTTATGTGTCGCGGGGTTATCTATGGACGTTGACTTCGCTGCACGGCTGGGAGGTTTTGACAATTTTTGGGCTTTTATGGGTTCGCGCAGGGTTTTGCAGGCTTAAAAATCGCGTGCTGACAGTCGGGCCCGAGCCCGCGGCCTACACGCTATTTTCCTCGGTGCCGAACCATCGGGATATTCCCCCAGTCGTTTATTAGGTAATAACCAAGCACAAAGTCGCTATCTGTAAGGTGCTGGGCCCAGGCCATGCATTGGGCGTAGCATCCATAGAGCTCTCTCAATTCCCTCGCACCTACCCGAGTGTGAATGACTCGAAAATACTCCGTGTTTTTTATGTATTACGAAATCACACCCAAAAGAACATCGAGACCTGGACCCACTGTATGGGTCTGAGGTTTCTTGTTCCAGTTCATTGTGATTATTGAGCAGACTTAATAGTATGTACCAATTAGTTCTCTCTCCTGCTGCGCACCCGCCGATGCACCGGTAAAACCTTGGCCCGGTTAAGAACGTTGCGTTTAAGCTTCGCAAGCTTCGCAAGCTTTGGGAGCCTCCTTAGCTTTTTTTTTTTTTTTTTTTTTTTTTTTTTTTTTTTTTTTTTTTTTTTCCCCCTATCCTTCCCTACGAACGAAAGTATATAAGTTTTCACGGTTTCCTAGCAAGTTTTCTGGTGCTTTGACAATATGGCATCGAGACTTTTATAGGGGTGTATCCTTGGCCACAACACCATTTTCTATCAGATATTATTCCCTTTTCGTTTGGTGCCAAATCAACATGGCAATGTCCCAGATCGTAGGCTTTTTTACCGGAAAGAGCACAAGTCGGCCGATATGGCTGGGCTGGCGGTCGAGCAAAGAGTTTATCATAGCGACAGTCGCTTTTGGTATCTTCGTTGACATTCTTTTATATTCAATTGTTGTGCCAGTGCTGTTAGTATTCCCTGTCCCTTTTTTCTCTTCTTCTTTTTTTCTTCTTTTTTCCTCTTCTCCGGCTTGAAGTCCCTTTTGCAGGGCCCTCGATATATTTGGGTGATGCAAAGCTAGGGCAGGAGTTTTTTACATTGTCTTGGTGGATAGTGAGGGATAGGGATGTAAGGTCTTATATACAGCTAACTGATGTGGTTTTTGTCGCCAGGCCGTTCGCTCTAGTTTCGCGAGCGAAGGTCACAGAAGATTCCGTCCAAGGATGGATTTCAATTATGTTAGCAGTCTATGGTGCTGGACTGCTGGTTGCTTCGCGTGAGTACTGATATTGACATGCGATTTCTAGAAACCCTTTGTTATTTCGAGATCCAGTCAAGACTAACTAGATACCTGTTGAAATTGTAAACAGCCATATTTGGGTATATTGCAGGTTGGTAATACGACGAGAATGTGACCAAAAGCACAGAGAGGCTGTATGCTAAACACGGCATTGAATGTGTCGATGATAGATCATACAAAGTATCGTAGGTCGCCGTTCGTAAGTATCTCCCTCCCCCTCCCCCTTTTTCTTTTCCCTTCTATCTATCTTTGTAAAGCGTATTGGACAAGGCTTTGTGCTAAAGAACGATAATGTTAGTTATGGGGCCTCATACTCCTCGCCGCCTCTACGGCCATGTTCCTCGTCGGAAACAGTATCCCTGTTCTAGTAGTAGCACGACTGATTCAGTATGTGCTCTTCATATCCAGAACGATTTACTATGGAATTACGGACAAACCATATTAACGTAAACAAACTTGGATAGGGGTATGTCAGGAGGATGTATCTGGGTCGTCGGCCTTGCGCTAGTAATCGATACAGTTCCTGCCAGCGAGCAGGCTCAGTCCATGGGATTCGTATCCATTGGTATGACTGCAGGATCTAGTTTAGGGCCATTGCTAGGCGGTATTATTTATGATAAGGCGGGGTATACCGCCGTGTTTATCCTGGCGTTCTCTGTGGTACGTTCGTTGTGAGGTTCCATGAATTGTAGCTTGAGCATGCACGACAGCTGATATTATTATGAATATATGTAGATTGGATTCGATGTCATCATGCGACTGCTAGTCATAGAGAAGGCTGCTGCTAAGCAGTGGATACCAGAGCCTGGCGCGCCAGATACAGACTGTGCCAACCTTGAAGACCAGAAACCTGAAGCCACAGGGGTCAAATCCGGGAATAATATCCGCGATGTGATGCTGAGCAGTCGGGATCACACCACTGTGCTTCGCAAGGAATCCCGTGTCCCCGCTGTCATTCTCCTCCTTAAGTCGCCTCGGACCTTGAACTCTCTTTTCATAACCGTTATGCTTGGTTCGATCTTCACAGCTTTTGACGCAGTTCTCCCACTTCGGGTGAAATACGTCTTCAATTTTAATTCTACTGCTGCCGGGTTGATCTTCCTTGCCATTATTATTCCAAGCTTACTTGCCCCATTATGCGGTAAAATATCAGACAAATACGGTCCACGATGGCTCGTGGTCACCGCGTTTTTCATCTGTCTTCCGTTGTTCATCCTTCTCCGCCTTCCACAAAAGCCGGAAACTGGACATATAGCTTTACTTTGCGCGCTCCTCTTTTGTATCGGGTTTGTTATTTCGGCAGCGATGCCCGGTGCTATGAGCGAGATTAGCATAAGTGTCGTAGAGTTCGAGAAGAAGTCGCCTGGGATTTTTGGGGACAAAGGAGCATTTGCGCAGGCTTACGCATTATTCAACATCGCATGGTCGCTTGGATCTGTGGTGGGGCCACTGCTAGGTGGGTTTTTGAACAAGGCTATTGGGTGGAATAGCATGGTGCTGCTATTTGGGTTCTTATGTCTTTTGACATCATTTGTGACTGTGAGTATCTTTTTTTTTCTTTCTAGTTCTTTAATGTCTAGATCATTGATCCTTCAATGTAGGTTTGGTATACAGGTGGGAAGATTACGAAAGATGATTTGCCATGGAGTTATGTCAAGCCTTCGGACCGGGTTAAACCAGAAGATATCACCCTAGGTGCTATTCCTGATTCTGGGTCTGGGTCTGGGTCTGGCGAGAAGGCTTCCACCCCGAATGAGGGCGAAAATGTTACATCTACCCAGCCGAATTCTGCCACGGAGCCTATTGAAATCGATTCCATTAAGGCTGTTGATGCAAAGACAACTTGAGTTTGAAATCCTATTAAATGTATTCCTTAGATCAGACATCTCTTCTATGTAAGAGTACATAAGCCACATATTTATTAACGGCCACCTCTCTTCTTTTTGAATTGATATTTTTAAACGCTACACCGATCTCCTTAATATTTCTATCTTTCCATGTCTAGCCAATTGCGTTAAAATTCCATGTATAAAACGAGCCTAAATACCAATGACGCGTAAAGTCCGCCGGAAGGGAGAGAGAGAGAGAAAGAAGGAAAGAAGGAAAGAAAGAAAGAAAGAAAGAAAGAAAGAAAGAAAGAAAGGAAATGATAGAATGCATTCCGCTAAAACAGAGAGTAAAAAGTTACCAAAGAAGGCCCCCTCAACTTATGTAGGTCCAATCCAGGAGGAACTAACCCCCGGCCCAGATAGATACACCTTAGAAACCGAGTCTGCAGCCCTCGTTCATTTATGCTTGCTGTTAATGTGTGGTTTGGGCTCGACCGTTGTAACCGCCTTAATCAAATCCGCTATAACCTGTGCTCTGTTCTTATTTCCGGCCTCTTCTATCTCTTTCAGTTTGCCCTCGATTTCCTTTTCTGCGTCCTTTTCTGCTTGGGCGTTTATTCCGGAATGCTAGGGGTTAAAAAAATTATTTATGTTAGGACCTGAATCTTGTAGCCGGGGTTGGAGGTGTATTTTATATACCTCCGCTTCGAACTTGTTAAATTCTTCTTCCTTCTTCTGACGATATTCTTCTATCTCCTTCTGAGCTTCTGCGCGAGCATCCTTCACGCGTTGGACTCGGTCTATAGAAAAGCCAGGCACGCAGTTAGGAAGGGAAACTATAGTTGTAATTTCAGAGGTATTGCGGTCAAATATATATATATATATACATACAGGCTCGAGCTACATAGACAATCATATTAGCACAGTCCATTCATACTCTCGAGAATATCAAGGCCAACTCACCCTTCTGCACGATCTTCTGAGCCTCTTGTTCAGCATTTAGAAGAGTTTGGATCCCTATACGGTACCAAGCAAAAATAGCCCCTGTTAGAAACCAAATCTGACCACTTTTTGTCGACGTCATCGTACGTGGGCTGGTCAATACTTGCCCTGGGAGTTTTGCGCCGACTACAGGTGTTGTTATCAACCGGCGTTAGCTATTCCGTCTGCTCAATCAGTGCGACCCATGGGGGAAGATTTATCGTACCATCTTTGCTTACGGGGGAGGTCGAGGGTTGAGGTAATATGGTGGTCGGCCGGCGGTTTCGGGATCTTTGGGTGAGAGAAGCTACGGATAATGGAGGTTTGATTTGGTGGTTTGGCGAGGACGAGTTCGATCGAGCTGCCCCTCGTCGTCATGCGGAAGGGGAAGTCCCCACGCTAAACAATCCTCGACCAAAACTGTTCAACCTAATCCTTGCTCTCTTGCACTCGGCTGGCAGACGACGTCGCGAAATTTCTATCGAACGACGGCTTCGGAACCTCCAGGGTCGCGGATATGAGTTTCTGGTATGCCATTGCCTCTTTTTTTTTCTTCCTTCCTCCTCCCTTTTTGCAAGGACAGTATTACTAATATGACTCCAAATCTTTCCAAGATATACCCATAACATCCCCAATTTTTAAAAACAAAGGAAAAGAAAAAAAGAAAGGGGAAGAAAAAAAATAAAAAAATTCTTAGGAATTTTTTTCTCAGAGAGGACTCCCCATTGACTTTCTTCGCCCTTCCGAGCCATAACATAAAGAAAGAAAAACATGTCACGAGCCTCAAAGGTAACCCTTGGTCTCGTTACCGCCGTCACAGGCCTCATCGTTGTCGCTGTCCATAACACGCAAGTCACTGAGCGTGAGGCAATGCATCAGGGAGTGGTCCGTGACGAGGAGCGGCAACGTCTGAAACGGGAACGAGCATTGGACTTTGAAATGTCGGCGAAATTGAGGGAGGAATACGAGAAACTGCAGCCAGTTAGCAATAGCGAGGATAAGCCAAAGAGATAACGAAGGCTAGGCGTTTGCATACGTGGGGAGCGTGAGAGGGAGGGGGAGAGAGGGAGAGAGGGAGAGCATCGCATTCGTAAATGTCGATTGATGAGGACGCCTGGGTCCTATGGATTCGCCTACGCGGCTTTAGAACTGACATCTACAATTATAATTATGGAGGATTGGGTACCCAATATTCTTTTTGTAAATAAACTTCTTGGGATTGACTAAAGTAGAACATCCCATTTGTATATTATCATTACCACACTATATACCCCGCTGTTCATACATAGATTATACATGCTTGTATCATGGGCCGGGGTTGTTTTGGTACTAAACGTCCAAATTCGTAAAACAATGGAAAGAATGAAAGGAGAAGGTAGGAGGGGGGGGGGGTAAAAGAAAGAGGAAAAACAGCGAAGGGAGGCAAAACATAGATAACGTTAGAACACTAGTCGCTCGAGTATAAAACAACAGCGAAAAGAAAGCTTAACTGGTAAGGATACGATGAACTACACAATAGTAACATAGGGAGGAGGAGGGGGGGAGTGCAAGGGGCGGTAATCCAGGCAAGAGCGAAAATACCCATCTAGGAGGAAATGAAGTGTGGAACAGGATTTAATGGAAGGGCGAAGGCTTTAGAGTTGAGAGGAAGTTGACCGCTGGGAGCTGAATCCCTGTGAACCAAATCCCTGGGAGTCACCAGTAGAACCCGATCGTTTTACCAGAGTCGACTTGAGCTTGACTTTTCCACGCTTGGTGGAAATAGTGCCCCCCATGATTTCAAGACTTGCCCTTGGGCGGGACTTGCTTTCGTCATCGTCGCTTAAGATTATGTACTCAGGCTCCTTTTTTTTTGGCGCTTCTCTTGAGGAGGTAGTACTAGCATTATTAGCCCTTCCGCTAAAAGCTGTTCGACCACTAGTGAGAGACCTTTCTGGCATGGTAGAAGGGATAGCGAAATCGTCGTCGGCATAGCTCTCTTGTTTAATGCTTTCCTTTATCTCCTTGCGCTCCAGGCTCGGCGGCTTCCTACGATATAGAGCACCGACTTTTGGCCGTCGCTTAAACGCATTGTCAGACTTCGATGTAATAAAGTCGCCGGCGATGGGAGATATTTCGTTACCAAGGTATCCAGATCCAGATCCAAGATTGCGACTATCTTTGCTGTCATCAACTTCGTCTAGAGACTCCTCGATATGTTCAACATTGTCGTCATTTGTCGAACGTCCAGTGATATCCTTGAGAGGCGTGACCGGAGATCCCAAGGCTTCTTGAGTACTCACGCGTTCCTTTTTGATGATTGGCGATGCAAGCGGCGAAATATCAATACTGACATCAGCCTCGCACTTGGTTTCCGGGGGGTGGTGGAAAGGCTTTAGTGCCTCTCTGAGCAGATCAGGATCTTCAGGGCACTCTTTTTTGATTTTTATCATCTCCCCAACAATTGCAGCATCGCCAGGATTTAATGCTGAGATGTCCATTTCATCTTGGAATCCAAGTGCACCTGAGTCTGGCGTTCTGGGCACTTGAACAACCGGTTCCTCGGATTCCGTTGCCGGCTTTGGGACTCCTGTTTCTGATACAGTTGGAGTAGAGACTTTCTTTGGAACAAGATCGTCCGGAAAGATCAGGTCTTGGGACGGTGCGTCCTCGTAGCGGTGGGCTTCTGCGCTGGAGTCCACATTTTCGTCCTCAACGTTAGCGAGAGGTGCGATAGGAGATCGCGATGCCCGGTCGTGCATGACATTGTCTTCATAAAGTCTTTCCTCTCCCTGAACCTCATTGTCGTCTATCTCGTCGTCTGTATCGATGTTACCATCGGAACCATTTGTTTGGAACGGCGGCTCAAGGAAACTTGAAGACTGGATAGAATCGTTGGGGGCTAAGAGGACTGGAGCGCCCCCAGCTTCCGGCATCGGAATATCTTCGTCTTCGATTTGAGAAATGATTTGGGCTTGGACATTATCCTAGATACAAGCAGAGAAAATTGTTTTATTTGATTTCATTAGAAAAAAGGCACAGGCTATAAAGGTAATAAGGAAAAGTACATATTTCGTTTCTTCGTGAAATCATACCTTTTCCATATTAACCCCTTCTAAAATTGTTTCCGGAACTCGATCGATTTCCTTTTCCTCCTCCGCCGCTAAGATTTCGTGACTCTCTGTCACTACGACCCCTTCTTTGATTACCCTGCCGTCATACATCAGCCCAAGGTCCAGTTCCTCAATTCCGTCGGTATCCTCCGACCCTGGCATATGGAACCGACCGAAGATCCTTTCGCCGGTTTCTTCGTCGTAGACTGCCTTAGGACAATCTCGTTTCGCGAGCTGAAATATGATGTTGGTGCCCTCGATCGCCAGAACTCTGGCGGTAACTCGTTTGTAGCTGGTCGCATAGTTGTTATTGGCGTCACAGACGAGCTTTGTGAAAACCAAAATAGATTCTGGCAAAACCGGCTCTTTGATCACGGGATAGTCAGAGAGGTTTTCGGGAATAGGTGGCATATCGTCGAATTCCTCGCTAGCGCCTTGTGTGCTCCGTTCGGCTTGCCCTGGCTGTTGCGCAGAGTCGATGCCCATCGATGCATCATAAAAGTTTGGGTTCCACTCCTCCTCCTCCTGGTAAGCATCTTCCTTGTCTTGCTTGCGCTTATTCTTTTTATTCTTCTTTTTCTTCTTGTTTTTCGATTTATTGCCGAAGTTCGATTCATCTCCATATCCTCTAAGTTGCCTTGGGTCGAATGGGAATGATGGTTTAAGTGTTTTCTCTTCGTCAATATATTCTTCGTCACATTCTACCGCAGAAAGTTGAATCTTTTCCTTCCACAAATCTTGATCCTCGACTGGCTGTGCAGTTGGGACCTCTGCAGTAACTTTACCATCCTCGTCGAATCGCGAATGAACACCCTCCTTACCCACCATAGCATCGAGAAAACCCTTGGTTTTATTTCCAACAAATTTAGCATGCTTTTTTTTCCAATCCTCTCTCTGCTTTTCATCTTCAGCTTGGTTTCGTGGTAGTTTCAAGCCAAGACTTCCTAGTAATGTTCTCTTCGTTGCATCTGATACGCCGGGGCGGCGTCTATTGGTACTGATTGACGATGATGAGGCTTCATCAGCCTGGGGGGACTTCGAGGCCTCTTGCTCCGAAGGAACTGGGACTTCAAGTGAAACATTTACCTCCTCGACAATGACTTCCAGGGGCTCCATTGGTGTGTATCTCGGAGATAAGTCTCTACTACTTTGGAGCTCGTCTGAGTGACGAGTACTGCCGTTTGTCAGGGGGGCGGCATTTATGTCATTCAGAGTCTTTGAGTTAGAGTCTGACGTATTCTCATTACCCCCGTTTTCCTGTTCACGGTATCTATACAAGTCCTCTTTTGTCGACCCTACGGGTAAATGGCCCTCCCGAATGAGTTGCTCCAAACGTTTGCTGTCCCTTCTCCTTTGGTTTCGAGATCTGGTGCTAGAAGTTCCTTTAAAAGGGATATTCGCTGCTGCTTCTGGTAAACCCGGGGGGTTTGCGATTTGAGTGGTAGGTGGTAGTGGGGTCCTTGTGGTTGTTGCTATCAGCGGCGGGGTGGTAGAAGGCTTTGCAGTCGTAACCATTGGTGGGAGGCCTCGGGGCGGCTTAGACGAACTAGTGATGATTTTTGAGGAAACCTCATCTGGTTTTTCGGCCTCTATAGATTCTCTATTTTTGAGCTTGCTGGAATCGATCTTATTTGGGGCTTCTTCTTCTTCCTCTTCTTCCCCATCGTCATCGCTATCATCGCTGTCATCATCCAGACTAGAATCAGAGCTCGAGTCGGATGAGTTTCTAGCATCCGAGCCCTGGAAGGACTCATCTTCGGAATCATCATCGCCGCCGGACTCGCTGGAACTATCTGAAGAGCTATCTTGAAGCTCCTTTGCTTTGAAGTTGTTATTCAAACTGTATCTGGCCCTGGGTTCAGCCTCCTTTTCCCCGTCGGAGTCGTCAGAGTCGGCGGAAGAACTCGATGGGTACGAGCTTCCGTTACTATCACCCCCCTCCTCACTACTGGAATCAGTTTCCCCGTCATCTTCCTCATCCTCATCTTCATCCTCATTATCATCATCGTCTTCCTCCTCCTCCTCCTCTTCTTCCTCGTCCTGACATTCTGTCTCCACCCCCGAGAGTCTCTTTAGCACCCGGTCAAGCTCAGCCGTTGTAGCAGACAACTCTTCATCTTCGTCCTCGGATTCGGTGTCTTCATCCTCATCCTCATCTACTTCTTCTTTTTCATCGTCCTCAATGTCCTGGTCGCCCTCGCTTTCATCGTCTTCATCTTCATCTCCCTCAGTTGGGTCGAAGTCCTCATCGTCCTCGTCGTCCTCGTCTTCGTTCTCGTAGGGACTAACCGCAAGTACTATAGCCGAAGACTTATCGATACCCTCCTCTTGATCTTCCTCGCTGTCTTCAAAATGAACATTCTTACTACCAGAAGCCGACCTGAGTGCCCTTCGTCTCCCAGATGAAGCAATAGGCTTCCATGTTCTAACATCTTGACCGCTGTCATCGTTTGTAAAACCATTAGAAATTTTACGACGTTTTGCAGGACGATCAATTCCTAAGACCGGTGGGCGGTCTCGTGCAGGACCCACAAAAAGCCGGCCAGGTGCAACGCCGTCAAGCAGCACCCTTCCGATTTTGCTGATTTGTCGTCGGCCACCTTTGCGATGCTCCCGTATTTCCGTAGTGGTTAATGGGCGGATCCTATCAGGGTTTAGTTAGTACTTATAGTATGCTTTTGGTTTCAAAGGAGGCCTACGTGATCTCATCCTGGTCGCTGACCAAATGGGCAATTGGCATGTAATGAACCAGATCACATCCATCAATCTCGACAGTATAGTCCTCGAGACCAGAAGCACCATCGTCGAGCGGGAACGCTTTGTTGACATCCTTGAGAAGATCATAGACGGAATATCGCGGATTTTGTTCGATTGCAGGTTGCAACGGCCATACTATACGGACCGGGGCGAGGCCTTCTCGGTTGATGAGGAGGCGTGCCCGGCGCATTATGGAGGGATGGCGGGGCCAAGGGAGATAGGTAGATGATTTCGACGGGATATTCGTATGAGACAAGCAAGGTAAATGGAGGGGGGAAGAGGATTCCTCGGGTGAATAGGAGCCGTGAGGAAGTGTGCCTAAGCCTGGGAGGAGAAGCAAGACTGAAGCTGGGGAGAGAGGATTGACCGAGGGAGATGCGAAGGGGAAGAGGAAGGCCTGGCAGAGAAGAATATTCGAATGGGCGCGAGCTGTGTCGCGTTGACCAAACGAACCGGGGCGTTGATATAAACAAATTAAATTTGAGCAGCCTCGAAATCCCCAGAAACTCAACTTCAGGCACCAAATGCTCGGTCACCGCACCACTCGTTACTGACTCCGCATGAATTCGCTGGCAGTTGGGGACACATCGAGAGGAAAGAATGGGTGTGCAGCAAAATGAAATCTCTTTGGATCATGACAGCCTCGCCAGGCTGAAGCGGCTGTATCTCCAGTCGGTGCCTGCAGGAAGCATCGCTTTCGATGGTCTTGTGCCTGTGGGGCAAGTGGACTGGGGCTTCCAGGACCACCTTTACAACACAATTCTCAGCAAAGATGCAACAGCATACCAGCCTGCCGATTCGTATACCAGACGGTTCCTCAAGTTTCTTATTGCCTGTCTGGAAAGGAATCTGGCAGAGGATGAAGTATGTGGTATATTCTGTGTTCTCTTGCTCTATCCTGGGTGATTATCAATCCTGGCATGCAGCGGTGCTGATGGGGAGGTTTGAGTATCAAGGAACTGCACGATTCCATCTTGACCCTCTATTCGAACCTTATGTCAAAACCTGACTCGCCCTCCGAAGCTACAAAGCCTACTTTTATCACGTACCTGGTCCCCTCAGGCGAGCATCCGTCCCAGGGAAATGCGGGGGAAAAAAGGGACCGAGGGTCACAGGGAGAAGATAAACAGGTGGTTATCTCTGAACGGAAGTCGGTACTTTCAGCCAATGGTCATACTGGATCGAGGACTTGGGAAGCGGCTCTCGCACTCGGAGAATTCTTCCTCTATACGCCACTACCTGTGTCAAAGCCTATCCCGCAATGTAGGATCTTGGAACTCGGCGCGGGAACAGCCTTTACATCTATCCTGCTCTCCAAACTGGGCGCGAAATATGTACTTGCGACGGATGGGGACGAAGGGGTATGTGACACCATTTGGAAGAACATAAATCTCAATGGCCATCAAAACAACATTTCAGCATCTCAGCTGCTTTGGGGTGCCTTCCAAGAAGATAGCAGCATATATACGGAATCTTGGGATTTGATTGTCGGTGGCGACATCACCTATGACACCAGGGACCTATCAGATTTGGTCTTCACCCTCCAGAGGTTGATCATGGCGAACAGGGGAAGAGGTGCTAAGGCTATCATATCGGCTACGGTACGGAATGAGAGTACGCTCCGCGAATTTGATAGGGGACTATCTGCTGCAGGACTCAACTTTAAAGTGCAAAAGGTTGATGAATCCGACAGGCGGATTTGGTATTATGAGAGCAACACCCCTATACAGATATACATTATCGGATGAGGATGAGAATGAAAGCTACATAAGCTATTGTAGATAAAGTTTTTTTTTACAACAAAGAAAGAAAGAAAGAAAGAAAGGAAGAAAGAATCTACGCAGCCTCACGATAAGGCTAAAAGTTATGAGCATTTGTTTGAGAAACTTCAGCATTATTTTGGAAATCCCACTTCTAAGGGGTTTTGATCATAAGGTGATATACACAAGACGTGAAGGATGAGGATAGTCATAGATGAAGCATTGAGTGGTGGGATGAAGGAATCCGCCCTTTAAGGGATGGGTGATGACGGGAGGGTTGGTAACCGATGAGGGAAATGACGAGGAAACAAAGGAAACTCTGCTTCATCGTAATTATGAGAGGGACGTTATCGTGACATATTATATAACACAATTGGAGAAAAACCGACGTTTTTTCATTCCGTCCTGTTGATAAAAAGGAACCCCGAAGTGAGGAAAAAAGAGTCCAGATCAATTCGCCGTAATAAAAAGGTGTATATAAAAAAGCGGAAAGCAACAATAATGCGAACGAAAGAACAAGAGGAAATGAAACGTTTATTTCTTCTTCTTGTCCTTGGAGGCGGCCTTGGTCTTTGCTGTTCCTCGGACCTCCTTCATTCTGTTCTTTCGCTGTTTGCCTGTGGAATTTGTCAATATCGATATCTCGTATAGCAATATTATAGATTCGAGATGTGGGCTTACGTTGCTGCCTGCTAGCCTTCTCAATCTTGGAGGCATATTCGTATCGGACAAGTCTGTAGTGGGGCTCGAACTTCTTCAAAGCATCTAGCGAGTCGTAGATAAGAGCGAAGCCGGTAGTCTTGCCACCACCATACTGTGTTCGCAAACCGAAGACGGAGACGGCACCGGCGTCGGCCTTGTAGATCTTGCCGAGCTTTTCACGGAGGTCGGACTTGGAGATGTTTGGGAGACCAGGGTGCAGAATGTCACTGGACGAAGAAAGGTTATGATATTAGCGGCTGTTGTTCTTTGGTCTCGACCGGTTTATCGGATATTCGGTTCTTCATGGGATCTCTAGCAGCAAAACGGCTGGTTTCGTGTCGGATTGTCCTCCAAATGCTTTCGTGATGCTTCAAGTCGTGTCCCTTCTCTAGCACAGTCCCCCCATCTATCCTGTCCGAGCGTTCGAGTTTCTGTCGACCAACTGCATGCCCAGATTTCCCGAAGAGATCCGTCCGTAGAGATCGAATAAGAGAAAATCAAGGAGGATAGTAACCTACACGACCATCTGCTTCCTCTGGAGGAGAGGGTTTCGCAAGAACTTGCGGGTTCGGACCTAATCGTTCATCTATCGTCAGAATCTAGCTTGGGAACTCCATCTCTATTCCACCTCGCGCCATCGAAAATAGTCCGTGGGAGTAGGAGGATGACATACTGTCACGGAATCAGCCATATCGGATTAAGAGGACGATGGGAATGATGCTCGTCGTGGGTTGTCGAAAGGGGAAGAGGTAGGTGTCGATGGGGTTCGCTGAAGGTTGGATGTCGAATGACCAATATTCTCTTTGCGTCTCTGGTTCGACAAATTTGCTGGGGCGGCTTCAAACTGCCAAGAAACCTCGAATCAACAGGCAAACCGCACAGAAAGGACTGCTTTTTCGTTTTGGAATAGCGTCAGATCAGGTGACTGATAAGGGCAGAGATAAGATTACGACTGATACGGAAGGTTTGAAAGTGGCAAACAGGCGTTGGTGCAAACAACGCAAGCTGGCTCAACGCAAGCGACATCAGGACATTACGAGGCTAAGGCCAACCAAGGCCAACACCAGCATACTGTATCCCGATCCACCTTCGCTTGTTCCGTTCAGTTCGCGCGCCACAGCATTTCAATCCCTTCGACCATGACAGCTGCAGCGGGAGCGTCGTCATATAATATCGGGCCCATCGGCTCTTTCATCGGATGGGCCTTCCTTCCTAACGTGTGTAAACTCCACAAATTGTATCTATTGGTTTAGAACTTCGAGACCTAACATGCATGCATACAAAGTAGTTAGTAACTGGCTGGATCCAGTCCTTCCTCTACCGCCTCTTTACCCGCGCCGGTGATCCTATGCCACAACCTGGTAGTCCGCGCTACATGCGAGATCGCAAATACATCTACTGCTTTGTTATTGCAACGTACTTGGCATTCACCATCTACGAATGCTGGGCCGGGATTGTAGGGCAACCAACGTTTTATCAAATGCTGGGTGTGCCGGTGGATGCAGATGAGAAATTGATTAAAAGAGGATTTAGAAAAGCGTACGTTGGACTTGGTTCCCTTTTCCGTTTCCGGGATCTAATCCTCCTCAAGGACAGTTAAATATCACCCGGACAAGGCCGGATCGGGTGCAGAGCACTTATTCGTACAATATAAGATCGCATACGACATTCTATTAGACCCAGTTAAGAGGTTTGCGTATGAGAGGTTAGGTCCTGCGATAACGCTTCCGGATTGGGCCCTATGCAAAACTCAGTACGACTTCGTTGCACATGCTGCATGGGTTAAGCTGCCGAATTATACTGGTAGTCTTATTGTGCTTGTAGTTCTCGGGGCCCTGGGTGTCCTAGAGTTTGGGAAATACGTAAGTATCCCGAAAGAAAAGAAGGAAATAAAAAAGTCAAATCCGAGATGATAAAGATTTTTAACAATCCTCGTGTGCCGCAGTGGCGATTCCTATCTCTGGCATGCATGTTTTTCTTTGACTACGCCTCTGTAACACGACCACATTTCCTATCTTCCACCCGGATAATCTACTTCTTCACCCGGAGAACTCTTCTACCTTTCGAACAGGTTGCATTGGCACAGCAAATTCTCTTGTCGGCTATCATTGGAATATCTCAGCTAGCACCACTATTTCAAGAGCGAAAGACTAAGTGGTCCGAGACTATGTATTCGGATCATCTGGACAGGTTAATGGCACAAGCGGCGGCTATTAAGAACGAGGCCAAGGCTGCTTCCGACATGGAAGTTGCACCATTCGTCAGACAGGATGGAAGTATAGACCGGGATTTGAAGATGCAGATGGCGGACTGGTTGGTGGAACGAAGGATAGAGTCCGAACCCGAAATGAGGGATGCCCTTGGGAAGGTGTTAGCAAAGCGAAGAAAAGATAAACCTACCGGTTCTCATTAAGTACTGCAACAGTTCCAGCATCGATTCAGGAGTTCCAAGGTTTCAAGTTGCTTTAATCGCGCCGACATTGCAACAATGCAATATAGCAGTTACAGACACAGCAGAGTTCGTAGCTTCCAGCCCCAGTTGCTCATTTAAATTTAGACCAGGAACAGGCGCTAGAAACTTCACGAAGGCTATTTATTCTACTTCATCATGTTCTCGTATCTTGTCACATGCGAATACTAGTCTCCTGATACTATAAATGTCTTCGAATGGTGGATTGTGGAGACCTGGCAGTGAAAAAACACTCTAGTTGTAGACAACCCAGACACTTTGATTCTATGGTGTTGATGTGTGATATTTTGAAGTCGCGTTCAGGCGCTCGTTAGACCCCAGTCAACTTCAACCTCAACCTCAACCTCATCGCAAACACTAACTCCGCCCTCTCCATTCCCACCATCCTTCTACTAATTGCGCTGCCGTTGAAAGAACATAGGATATTCAATAACCCACTGAGAAGGCCAACCTTCCACCTGCGACGTTGCTGCTGTCTCGGATACGCGCAGCATCTCTAGCTGCCCGGCCCACCGCAATTCAAATTCCTTTGTGCGGTTGATCTACGCGTTTCGTAATTCCAACAGAATGTCCGGCACTCAAGGTTCAGGGGGCTTATTTGGTGGTGGCGCCGGCTCAGGGGGCTTCTTCGGCAGCGGTGCTACTGGAACCTCCTCGGGAGGTAATCTCTTTGGCACACCTGCGAGCAGTGGTCAATCGGGTGGCAGCATTTTTGGCCAAAACACTCCCTCACAGAGTACCACAACGAGTGGAGGTACTATCTTTGGAGGTGGAGCGCCTACTATCGGGAGCGGCAGTATCTTTGGAAAGTCTACAAATACTACATTCGGGGCGTCAACCAATACTCCTGGCGCAAGCACACCAACTGGGACCGGTTCGTCATTATTCGGCGCCGCATCTGGCACTGCAGCAAAGCCCACCGCGACTCCTAACTTCAGCTTCGGATCTACACAAGCCGCGACGCCCCCAGGCTCTGCTACACCGACTCAATCGAGCACGGCTCCCACAAATATCTTCGGCGGATCTACGACACCAGCCCCAAATAAGTTGTTTGGGGGAGCGCAGAACAATATGTTTGGAACATCGACGACTCCTGCAGCCCCACCGCCAGCAAATCTAGGTGGAAGTATGTTCGGGGCCTCTACTGGAGCTGCTCCTACCGATTCGACCAAACCAGCGGCGGCACCGGCATCATCATCATCAAACCTATTTGGCACTTCAAGCACGAATCTTTTTGGTGCAGGGCAAAAACAAAATTCGGCTACATCCACTGCCAGCAATTTGTTTAGCACTGGATCATCCGGAACTGCTACACCAGGGGGTAGCACAATATTCGGATCGCAGCCAGCCGCAACCACGGCTAGTGATGCTTCAAAACCGTCTTTATTCGGTTCAGCAGGCACAACGACATTCGGCGGTGCAAAGCCTGCTACTCCTGCTGCATCCGGCACTGCTACCCCTGCTGCTCCGAATCTCTTTGGTGGCAACTCGGCAGGTGGTCTATTTGGATCACAGCCTGCTAGTGCGTCGGGGACGGCTACTCCCAGCGCCCTTTTCGGCCCTAAACCGACAGAGACAACGAAACCGGCGAGCAGCGGTGGACTTTTTAGTCTAGATTCGACCAAACCTACCCCCACCCCTACTACAGGTACATCAGCTACGGAGACGAAACCTGGTGGGTTGTTCGGGGCTACGACGACGGCGACAGAAGCACCGAAGACAAGTTTGTTTAGCGCCACGGCAACCACTACCACACAAGCTGCCTCTGCCTCAGCGACCACACCTAGCGATACCCAAAAGCCAGCTGCTTTAGCTACCGGTTTATTCAATTCTGGCACAGCGCCCGCCCCCAAACCCGGTGCAAGTGGCCTATTTAGTACCGGGGCCGGAGCCACTGGACAAGCAAGCGCTGGTGGTTTATTTGGAGGAACCAATGCGGCCCCAGTCACGAAACCCTCGACTCCAAGTCTCTTCGGAGGAACCACGGCTCCTGCCTCGACGTCTAGCCAACCCGCTTCATTGTTTGGAACCACAGCACCAGCGACTACAACTGCCACAACAGGTTCTGCTACCACACCATCAACTACCACTGCCCCGGCTCCTTCATTGTTTGGCTCTAAGCCTGCTGACAAGCCGGCTACGCCATCGACCACTACTCCAGCAGCCGGTGGCGGGCTATTTGGCGCGGGACCCTCTGCCACATCAACCTCAGCCGCCCCCGCATCAACCACAACCGCAACTCCAGCATCTGCTACTGCAGCGTCCGGTTTATTCGGAACAAAGCCAGGTGCAGCTACCACGACTACACCAGCAGCAGATGCAAGCAAAGCCTCCCCCGCCCCCGCAACTACTGCCCCCTCAGCCCAGCCTACCGGGTCCACCTCGGTTCAGCCAGCATCCCGTCTCAAGAACAAGTCTTTGGACGAACTTATCACCCGCTGGACTTCCGATCTTGACAAGTATACGACGGAGTTCAATAAGCAGGCCGCAGAGATTGCAGGCTGGGACCGCATGCTTGTAGTCAACGGTGACAAGCTCGTGGAGCTGCATACTGAGACCCTCAAAGCTACCAAAAAGCAAGAGGATATTAACAAGGCACTTGACTATGTTGTCGGGCAACAAGAGGAACTCGCTGCCGCTCTCGAGTTGTACGAGAAACAGGTTGACGACATCTTCCAAACACAAATTGGTGGACCCGAAGGAATGCAGCCAGCCGATCAAGAAAGGGAGAAATCTTACTTGTTGGCGGAGAAACTAGATAAGCAGCTCGACATTATGAGCAAGGGGTTGGGAAATATTATAACAGATATCAATAATGCGACAAGTACGATCAACAAGACGAGTAGTGCCGAGGATCCTGTGAGTAGACACTCCCTTATGAGCCGCTAGTTGAACCAAATGGCGCTAATTTGCATGGTTGCAGCTTGCTACGATTGTCAAAATTCTGAACAACCATCTTGGAGCCCTTCAAGAAATCGACGTCCGCTCGAATACCTTGGTAAGATTTCCCCTTGGCCGAATATTTAATCCGCAGTTGCTAACAATCCCATAGCAAGGCAAGATCGACGCTGCACGAATCACACGGGACGCTAGTATGTCAAACAATGGTCTCGGGGGTCAGGATATGAACGACTTCTTTGCCTCGCAAGCTTTCAGGGGCGGGAGGTAGGCAGCTGGCGAAGTATTTACATTGAATGCTGTCATGGCGGCTCTGCCTATGTGCTAGTTAGAGAAGTTGGAAGCCATGATTTTTTGCGGTCTATGCAAGCTCTGATCTGCTTTGTTTTGTTTTTTTTTTTTTTTTAAAGAAAAAAAAATATAATTTCCATCTATCCATTTCTGAACGAAGGCGTGACGCGAGGAACTTTTTACGCATGTATACTAGGCGGGATAGGCAAATACAAGGCATTACACAATCACTATTGCGCGCTAGCACTATGTTTATTTGGCTCGAATTCGTAAAGCTAGTCTTGTGAGATGGTTGCGCCTTCCGCTTTATACTGTTATTTTAACTATTCCATAAAAATGGTATAGCAAGCGAGCCTATTCTGTGGTTATTTGTAATACAACCCCTCCGAAGGCTGGAAAGACGATGAAGGTAGCAATGCTCCGTTTCCTATCCCCCAAACCCCGATTTCCCTATTGCCGAAAAAAAGGGTGACCAAAACCCCCCCCTTGCTCGTAGTCAGGGAGAACAGAAAAAAAAAGAAAAGAAAAAAAAAAAGAGATAGTACAGATTATGTGTTTATCTGTGATTCGCCATGCTGCCCTTCGAATCATTTGTGGAGGAACCACGATCCTGGCCCTGTAGGAAAAACAACATTAGCTTCTAGGCTGTTGCGGAGGATGTAATGGAGAGGATGATGAAATAGCACATACACCACTGGTGACCTGCAACTGCCCATCTCTCAGAATGACAGGAATGATGTCGTCGACCTTGTGTGTCCCAAACGAGGCGTCAAGGATAGCATTCGAAGCTGAGTCCAAGACACCCTGAGCTCCTTGTCTAAGTATCGTCCAACAAATTAGCATTGGCATCGTAAGGCTTGATTGCACGTTGACATCGAAACCCCCGTCCAAGGTAAATTGGAGCTATGCATACCGGTGGGTGGTAAAGACCTTGAAGCCATTGATGACGTCGGTCAATGGGACACTGGTATCCTTCTTCCACTTGTTCAAGGATTCTTTGTCTTCAACCAAGACAATGAAGTCTTCATTATTCTTCTGGAGATAGACCTTGCTGACTTTCTCGGCTCCACGCATTTTGAAAGTTGTATTGTGTTTTTATTATTAAAATGAATCAAGAAGTCTGTTCTAGTGTGGCTGCGAAGATACGAATATGAGTCTGGATGCGAGTGTACAGTGTAAGGGTACTTGTGAGCTCGGTAGGGGAGAGTAAGAGGGAAGATGTAGACAGGACGGAAGGAGGGGAGCTGAAGGCATATTTAAAGGGTCCCCACCCACACGCGCGGAGTAACAATGATGTCGTATGTTCTCAGCTGTCTCCCATCTCTTTCTTCCGCGTCGATCGGGGCCTGTTCCTGGAAGCAGCTAGACCAACCCCCGGAACGTCGACACTGACGTCACGGCATTGCATGATTGTATTTAAGGCAATCACGCGTCACTGGGGCCAGAAACTACAGGTTTTTTTGTCCCTACTTTCCCCCCCTTTCCCGTGCACGGAGAGAAGTGGTGGTTCCTTCGATTGTGTGAGTTCATGATGAATCATATGCATATGGGTTACGTTCTGCGGTGCTTGAACATGTGTCGTCCGACCCCATCTTTTGTCTCTCTTGTGCAATGACCAATCGGGTCGGTTGTGATGCCAAGATCCGGGGAAGGTGTAACAACGCAAAACACACGTTGTATTTTGTCTGTCTTTGGTGGCACTACGACATTTCACTTGGCGTGCCAGTCATCGTTTCGTGTCTATTATTATTTCAATATACAATTATGCTTATTACTATTTCTCGCAATGGAATCTTCATGGTACGAGTATATTTCATCCGAATATTTGATATCTGTCCCTCATCATCGTTTATTGTTGTATTGTAGGCAACCGATATCGTATCTAAGGTTAATCGTTTTGGAATGTTGGCCGCATATGTAATTTGTATGCAGATATGAGTGGCTAGTGGGCGGGGCTACTACTACTGGCGCGAGTACCAGATCACATAGTTGGCGGTTTTCACTTCCTAGGGAAGATTATCATCATTAAAATTGGGTTGGCGGCGGCCATATTGATCAACAGTTTGGGATACGTGGACGAAGCTACAGACAGAATCGTCGATGTATCGAGGGATATTTCGTATTTAGTCCGGTTTTTATTACTATAGAACATTATTATTATTATTTAAGTTACTTAATTTTCACGCCTAGGCTTATTCTAGCTGCATGAAAACTCTAATAATAATATTCATGGCGAAATTCACATCGCCGTCGATCTCCACGATCCAGCTTAAGCGCTTAATTAACACGTACAACGGAGTCATTCTCATTTGTTCATACCTCGAAACAGGGTTCTATTGATATATCTTACCTATAATTGGTGTCCCTAGCTTGCAGTAGAGAAATCGATACTGTGGCAAGTAGAGATTGAGCCGACTGGAGAGTATCACACCCAACCCGGTTGATCTGCCATGATCTACTATGACAACACCGATATGCCCCAGAAACAAATTATAAAACAAAAATAATATTTTATTTTGGCAAAAAGAGACCACGTTGGGTCCGAAAAACCCGCGGGTTTTTGCAGTTATAAATCATTTTAAATCAAGTATAACAAAGCCTGGAATCGAACCCAGATACATTTGATCTTGAGGTAAATTTGAAGAAAATACGGCAATATGATTAAGATCCTACGTGGGGCAGCAGCACTACACCCACGCAACCCATCGCCGTGGGTAATATCCTACCCAAATTCGAGGATATTTATAGTGTTAAAATTGGAAATGGACACCGCCTCCCAACCAGCCGGGCATCAAATAGACCTGACTAAGACTAGCCCCGAAGAGAGTAGCCCAGTCGGTAGTCGATGTAGAGGTCGTACATGAATAAGTTCTACCAGTGCTCGATAGAAGGAAGAGCTAATGCTAATGCTAAGGCCACACGAGTGTTGTGTAGTGTTGGGTGATTACATAACCGGATGCTGTGCAACATTGCAGGGATATCAAGATTGGAAAGCTATGGTCACGACCATTCGCTGCGACAAAGGCCTAGTTCCTTTCCTTTGAGTATTTGAGACTCAAGTTCGCTCTTAAGTGGCCAATAGACATATCGATAGCAAAATACCTTCCCGGAGTACAGATAGCCTACACAAATATCAGAAAACTAGCTTCAGAGATCTCAAAAGCTATCCCAAATCTGGTATCTTGAATTGTAGTAGGCTCCTGGGTACCATATTTTTTTTAAATTTATCAACGGGAAACACTATAGGTCCTAAGCGAGCAGTTCCTAGGATAGTTTCGATTTTAGTGCTAGCATGCTATAAGTATCTAGATGTGCTTTATAAAAAAAAATATCATTTGACTGCAAAAAAAAAAAAAAAAGGGATCGGATCAATTTCGAACAATCGGTAACAATCTAGTCTAACCAATATTCTAATTCATAGTAGTCCATCGAGAAAGAAGAAAGAAAGAATAAAAGACATCAAATCGTTGGCTCGTTAACTCATACAAGAATATCAATTTGGAAGACATTGGTGAGATACACCTTTTCAGCAATGCCCGGGATGAGGTAGCTGTGCGTTTTCGATACTAAGACTGACTTGCACTGTGCCTAGTTTCTGTGGAATCGAAGTCTATACACCGGCTCATCAGTGTTCTCTGACACCGGAGTTTCTTCTTTTTGGCCCTCCTCTTCGGTCTCTTCCTGTCTAGGCTCTTCCTTTGGAGGAGCCGGTTTTGTATTCGGTTTAACCTTTGGTTCATCGCTCACTTCTTCTTCCTCTTCGGCCTCCTCATCTTCCTCCGGTCCTTCATCCTCCTGGTTAGAGGTGGGTGACTTAGAATTAGTATATGGGGTTTTTCCTGTCTTTGTCGTGGTTTTGGTAGTTGACACCTTTTTGGCTGCGGGTGCCGGTGCTGGCGAAGTCACCTTGATATCGATGGTTTGGCTTCCAGTCTTCGCTGCGTTTACCCTGTTGACCTTTTTATTCTTGCGAATTCTAACACCACCCTTCTTCCTCTTCTTGGGGTCTCTTGGCTCAATGGAGCGCTTTCCAACACTCGCCGCTTCTTCTGTGGCAGGGCCGATGTTCAAACTAATTGTCTGGCTCCCGGTTTTTGCACCGTTTGCAGTATTGACCTTTTTGTTCTTACGGACCCTACGCCCCCTCCTATGTGGGTCCCTAGATTCGAGGCCAACGGAACGTTTCTCCAGATCTCCTTCCCCGCCCTGGGGTTCCTCTACTTCTCCACTTTCGTCAACGGGGACGTCCTCTGCAGGGACCGCTGCCGCCGGAGTGATGCTTAAGCTAATATTTTGACTGCCGGTTTTTGCACCGTTTGCAGTATTTTTCTTCTTATTGATTCTGCGGCCACGCGCCCTTGCCCTAACGGCTTTCTTCTTCTTTGGGTCTCGGGGCTCAAGGTCCATCGATCGTTTGTTGAGGCCATCTTTGAGACTCTGGGGATCTTCTAGGAAACGTTTTGCGAATCGCTTGAGTTCGGTATCGTCGCCAGCATCGTCGCCCTCCTCTTCGCCTCCTTCTTCTTCTACATCTTCTTCTTCTTCTTCTTCATCTTCATTATCCACATCCAAGTCATCCATAGCGAAATTTAACTCGTTGTTATTCCTGTTGTTGCCATTTCTGCGTCCCCCCTTTTTAACCTTCTTACTGGCTTTCTTTGCCTTCTTTGCCTTCTTCTTCTTTCCTACTTTCTTGACTTTAGAAGCTTTCTTTTTCTTCCCCGCCCCGCGCTTCTCGAGTTCTGGAGTTTCCCCAGCAGGGTCAGAAACATCGCCCTCGTCACGCTTGGCGAGCTTGAAATCTTCAACTGCTTCCCCAGACCCGATTTTCATACTATCCATCGAGAAATTCATGCTGTTGTTATTCCTGTTGTTTCCATTCCTCCTTCCTCCCTTCCTCCTTTTCTTTGGCTCTGGCTCTGGCTCACGTTTCTTAACTTTCTTTTCTTTGTCATCGCTCCCGTCTTCCTGATCGCCCAGGTCTATTTGTTCAAAGATACTGCAGATAGTATCCTTAGGACTATTTGTATTTTCACACCGAATGATGCAAAGGTCGTCGGAATTCTTGAAGCTGCCCTGGCAATCAAGGTCACTAGGGAGACTGACGGTTAGGCTACCGTTGATGCGGGCAGTAGCCAATTGCCTTGTCCAGGAATTTCCGCTACCAGTTTCATCAAGAGAACATTTGTAGGCACCATTACCGGCGCGAACCTCGAGGGTAAGGCTACCACCCCCGGTGCCCTTTTGAATGTTACCGGGATCCGCGGAGTTGATATTGCATGTTCCGGATGCAGTGGCACCAGGAAGCGCGAGCACTGCTTGGAATAGTGCCAAAAGTATTGGGGTGTTGATAACGAAATACATCTTTAGCACTTAGTGAATGTTAAGAGTGGGGCGCCGTACTTTGATAAACGATTGTGGGTTGGTAAAAGCCCTGGACTTCTTGAAGGTACAAGTAGTAAAAGGAAGGTTCGTTGTGATAAATGAGAGACGATGGTTTAGAACCGAATAAGTAAAAGGAGAGGCTGCCGTCCCGGAGAACTGCTGAAGACTTTGGGGATTTGATGCTGGTGATGAAAGTAGAAGTAATGCCATCTTGAGGGTTCTTCGCACTTAAATAGACATTTCACAGGTGGCTTTCCAGCATGGGAGAATCAAAGATACTACTAATCGCGATATCGGTTCACTAAACTGGAGAACAAATAGTTTTCTTGACAAGATAACAGATGGAGGCCTATAGATCCCCCAATCCAGTATCTACAGGCAACTTAAAGACCCTTTTCCCATCTTCAGGAAACTACAAGCCGGCGAACTTATTATTTCGAAATGCATATCTGATTATTCCAACGTATCCTTTGGTAAATTAATACTTAAGCATACATCGAGTCATCAACGGTAATAACGTTATACGTAGCGCGTAGCTACGTAGATTCCTAAAATCCCAATGTTGTAATAGATTTCCGAAAATGGATTTCCGAACCTAGCTCGACGAATACATTTGTGGCCTGATAATTATAATGAGTATACAAATAAACCTGGCAGTTAAGCTTTAGACTCCAGAACTGGGCAACTACACTAAAAAATGACATTTGTGAACTCCGATTGCGATTCTGGAGGGACCGAGTTGCATATAACACACACATATATATCTGCACGCCATACGCACGCCGAAAAGAGAAGTGAATAGCCGCAATGCACCACGAAATTCAATCCCTTTCCTTGTTAACTAGAATGCGGATCTGGGCTTCTGTTAGTGCTAAATCGGTGGCTTCCGCCTTCCCGCACCAGTATTTTATTTCATGGGTAACTTAACGATATGCTACCCGAAAATTGTTTGCCTATCATAGAAACACCTCTGGTGAATTTATATCGTTCCCTATTCCTCTAACTCCTAAAACAGAGGTGTGGGGGATTCCTAGGGTGCTGCAGTCGAAGTTAGCAAATATTTTTCCTTTTAGTAGGAAAAAAGAGGATGCCCCAGTGTCAACGTGGAATATTCGAATGGCTAGTAGATGTCGACATGTACATGTCAGCACTACGGCCTTGCGTTGTCGTCAAAATGTCACAAACTGCCGATAAATTATGCCGTCTTCTAAGCTTACTAGTCAGATTTCTGGCGTGCACTACCAGACCGGGATGAAAGCCTTACTTGCGTTTAAATACGGGACTCAAGGCTATTAAATATGGTACTCCAAACCGATGCCTAATTCTATTCTACCTAGGAACTAGTTAATTGGAAGCAACCCTAGTTTCCTCAAGTCTTAAAACTCGGGGTACCCGGCACCCGGCATATTGTTTTCTTGACCCCACGAAGATGTTTTGAGATTGCTTATGAAAATATGTATTTGGAAGTTCCATCAATACGCATAGGATTTAAGAGAGGGAGGCAGTGCCTCGAATACCCTATACCGGCGTAATTGTCCTTCGTGTAACATGCAGGTTTGTTAACAGGTTGGAACTTTCTTAAGCTATTCTTTAACATTCAGACCGCCCTGGGGGGAACCTAAGCAAAAGCCAATTTACTAAAGTGGGGAAAGGTACAAAACTAGTATACGGGAAACACAAGGTTTCACAATATGTAGTAGTTTTCACAACGTTGAATACTCAAGAAAATTCGAAGTAGGATTCCAGCAGTTGTAAACCATAATAAAGAGAAGAAAAGAGGGGAAGGGGGATTTTTTCCTAGCAAATTTTGTGTCTAAAACGGCCGACGAAGAGCGGATGAAGATACCTGTAGAAGTTTATCTAGCCCAGCCGTAAAAGGGAATCAGTTGTCTTTATTCCATGAGCAACCATATAAACTTAGATACAAGCACTGCCTACCTCTGATGCTGTTTTAATGTAAACTAATTTCTATGAAATAAATGAGGGAGTAAATTGGTATTGGTATTGGGTACTGTCTATACTGTACCCACCCAAAATTTAAAACCGCTCCTGATGCAGAGTACTACGTCAACCGATGCCCACATACGTTAATACGGATTTATTGCTAACAATAGCTTACCCGATACACTGAAGGCGGGCTTTACACAGAACTTGAGAAGGCTTGGAGGGTTTACTGCGTGATATGATGTTAAACGTTATCCAACGATTTTATGGCACCTAGGCGTATTCCGAGGCTAACTACGCTGTTTACGCATTTGCATATTTACACCTTACAAGCTTTAGAGTTCGTAGGTCAGCCCATAAGCTAGCCTTAAATTGATGGGCCTGGTGGTAGTAATCTGCTCAAAAGACAATAATTTTATATATTATGGCAGTGTCATGGCGGCGTCGTGACAGTGTCGTTGTTGCTGCTGCGCTACATAGCGGAAACGTTTTTCTTTTATGTTCCTGTTATGTTTTTTTTTTTTAAAAAAAAAAAAAAAAAAAACTTCAAAAGGAACGAGGAGTTTGTTTAGGAAGGTACGCTTTAGCTACCTAGGTAGGTACTTAGGTATTTGGGACGCCATAGTATTATTCTATGATACTAAGCAATCCGGCTTCAAGTGATACTCTGCTGTATCGAAACATAAGTGCAGAGGCCTGTGTTGGCTTCAACAAATCCAACAATTTCAAAACTCCCCAGCCTCTCGAAGTCCTGCATTCGAAAGACAAATGCAATGTAAAACCTGCAGCCCAATGGTATGAAAAACACAATCCCTTGCATGCAGCCAAAGCCAAACTCCTTTTTTGAACAAAGGAAAAAGAAAAGAAAAAGAAAAGAAAGCTTTATGCTCTGGAATTTTTCGATGTGCAACACGGACCACAATGCAATGCATGGAGAGGGCACAACAAGAAAAGTCGTCGTCATCACCTATAAAACGCCCTAATCTAGCTAGCCTTGGCGGCATCGCTTGCAGGACCGGGGTGGACGACACGATACCGTAAGGCTGAATTTAACTTGTGTGGATTCTCATTGATTTAAGCTTAAATTCTGCGACACCATGCACAGGGGGACTAAAAAGGCTTCTGATGAGCTAGACCGAGATTGTTGATGATATCATGGTGTTTTGTGTAGTTCTAATCTGGGGAATAGGTTTTGGGGATATGGTGGGAGCGTCATATCGTCAGGTCTGAAGCGAGTAAGGCTTCGGATACTTTTTTTTTGTTTGGTCTTTGGTTGATCTTTTGGCTTTATTCTAGCTTGGGTCGCCTCACGCCTAAAATGCGGTAATTTTGATATGAGGGCGGGACATTATCGGCTTTTGTAATTACAAAGTAAAAGGAATATTTATATTTCTGCTCCGTATCTCGGTAGATAGATTGAAAGGAGTAGTAAGAATGGAGTAAATCTAGATAAAGTAGTGATGTAACATCATGTATGTGCTGAAAGTAAAAAAGTAAAAAAGACCCAAAACGCCCGTCCCTTCAGAAAATTTTCTTGTAATTCGTAACGAAAAAGAAAGAAACACATCCAAGCCGAATAATATCATACACGCTATCAAGAGAGAAGCGAATTACTCAGGGAGGAATGTCCACCAGGCGAATAATAAAAATTGTAATGCGGTGAAAAAAAGGGAAGATAACAATCACGCTGAGCAGCTGAAAGAATTCTTGAGAATCGAAAGATAGAAGGCTTCGAAAAAACGGCAACGACAATACCCAGAGAAAGGGTACCGAAATCGAAGCAGCGAAGAATAGAAAAAGAAAAAGTGCGCACCAACCTATTAACCCCCGAAAAGAGTGGCAATAGTTATTTTTGTTTTGTTTTGAGCGACCGGAAAAGGCGGAAGACCAAGGAGCCGTTACATAGTATAGACCATATAGAAAGTGAATGCAACCATCCAGAGGTAGCCGAGTGCATTAAGGTTGGAACCTGCATTGATTGTCTCTCCAGCTGCAGGACCGGTTCCGTTTTCGACGGTACCATTGATGAGTAGAGTCCAGACACCGTCAACAACTGCAAAATTTGTGGTGTTCGATTGATTGAGCGCAACAAGTTCGTCGATGAAAGTGGTGTTACCGTTGTCATCACAAGCGCAGTCCGAATATTGCATACACAGGCACTGAACCGGGACGGACTGGATGGCATTCAAGGAGTCGTTGTAGTACTGGTAGAGAGTATTGTAGTGGTAGCTGTAAACAGCGTAAAGCCAGAGACCCGGGAAGATCAGAGCGATTGCGGCAAGTGGGAGAAGGAATGGTGCCAATCCCAATGGCGATTTCCCACCGGCCTTGTATCTATTAACCCCGTTAGAATTTATAAACCATAGTGGTATATATCAACCAAGGACTTACCCAGTAGAGGCACCGCCACCATATCGGCCACCGTAGGTCTTGTAGCCTTTATTATTTCCGCTGCTTTTACTTCCGGACGAACTAGATTTGCTCCCTTTTGAAGTTTTACTACCTGATCCTGACGACGATGATTTATACCATGACGAGCCGCCAGACGACTTACCGCCGGAAGACGACTTGCTCGTACTCGTCGATGTCTTAGATTTTCCTCCGGAAGAGCTCTTACCTCCAGAAGAAGACTTTCCACCACTGCTACCGCCACCGCCGCCCTTTCCACCACCACCGCCACCTTTTCTCTTTTCAAGGTGATGGAAGGCTTCGATCACCCTCGAAACACCCTCATTTTGATCCCTCTTGTCGAATGTAAGCCTTTGAGCGACATCCTCGGCGTTCTCGAGCGGTTCGACGTGCTTTATCGCCCTCCTCTCCTTAAAATGTATCCTGTTGGCAACATCTTCGGCATTCTCAAGAGGCTGGAGGTGAGCGATCGCCCTTGCAACAGGGTTGACGGCAGAAACACTGGCTGTGAAGAGCACTGTTGTCGCAGCGGCTTGAAATAATGTTGTGTACTTCATTTTGAATTATATGCTAGGAGTCGCTGCTAGTGAGACAGCTGATGTTTATACGGTGAAACTGTTTCTTGGTTGTAGAGGTCGGTGATTATTAATGTACTAGTAGCAGGGCGAGATACTCGGTAAGCGGACAAAGTATCAATGGGATGTGTTGGAGACTGGGGGGTTTATTCCGACGAGCGATTCCCTCGACAAATGAAATCGGAGGCAAAGATATCGCACAGAAGAGGCTGAAGAAAAATGGAGGAAATGTGGAAAAGACAGGTGCAGCCTTATATTTAAGAAGTACAGGTAGACACAGGCGAACTACAAGATGTGGGCAAGGCAGAGCTGAGATGAAGTCATGAGCTCTGCTCTGGGGGCGAAAGGGGAGAAGGGGTGTACAGAACAGTGGCGATGCAGACTGTGCACTAGGAACAGCACAAGTATTCCCTGTTCGGAGTAGTACCGCAGGGCTGAATTCAAAGAGAATTTGTTCATGGACTTACACTAACAAAGTGGAACCGCTCACGGGGTTCAGTGTCGGCGTTCTTGGACTGGGAAAGGTGGTGTCTTTTCGGGAATGTTTTTTCTTTCAAGGGATTTTATTTCTAATCGTCTACCGGACTTGAGAATCCCAAGAAATGCAACTAGCGTGGGGCTGAGCGAGAAGAGAGAAGAAAAAGAAGAAAAAGAAGAAAAAGAACTGGACGGGTGAATGAGCGAATGAATGAATTGAATGGGCGGGCGAGAGAAAGAGAGTGACTGAAGAGAAGAGCTAAGAAGAGAGAATAAGGAAGGTATGAGACGAAACGTGGATCGACTCAATGGCAATGGAATGCTCGCAAAAGGAGGATGATAATGTTATTGCTGACACTCCAATGCAGTCCGCAATATCTTCCCTGTCAACTCGACTGGTGAACTGGCAATATGATAGTAATGAACGTCGGTCGGCTTATTCTTGTCAGCGCCGATGCTGTGCTGCCTTACCAAGAGTGCACTTGGGTATGGATGGAGTCTTGGAAGCGAAGGGGGAAAAAAAAGAGAGACAGGTCCGCAGCGATCAAAATAAACTCAGTTCAGGGAAGGGGAGGCGAAGCGGAACTTTATGGATTTTGTAGGCCGGAATCACGTTATCGCAGGATCAATCATGAGCACAATCCAGCCAATGCTGTGCGCGGAGTCAGCCTCAGACATCGATCGTGAACTCTAAAAGGACTGGGAACTCTTCATCAAGCGAAATTAAGGACAAGCGACTGGGAAGCCTTTTTTGCGGCTTTGGCCCACCATTTCAAGGGTTTGCGAGCTAACTATTATCTTCCGTCAAAAAAGTGTCAAACCCCCTGCAAAAGCGCAAAAAACAACAGGTGCACTATAACCACCGCTGTGTTATAGTTAGCTAGCCATGCTTACTTGTTACATCAATTTTACCTCAGGATAGATCCCGGAAGGGGAAGTAGTCTGGAGCCCTTGGAGCCCTATAAGGTCAAGTGTCTTCGATGCTGTGAATTTCAGGGATATCATTGCCGAAGCCGGACCTTTGCAATTGCAAGCTTTGGAGCTTGTAGATGACTGAGCCGATACTAATATATTAATTGCATTGTTTACAGAGTAACTAGTTTTTTTTTCTATACATGAGTCCAAATGTGAGGCACAGCTTATCTGGCCTACCACGGCCAATATCAGGTCGGACATCTTAAAGCGTCAAGGGGATGTGATACGATGCCGCTTACATGCTGCATATCAGGCAGAACATCGTCTCGTTATCTACTATAGTACCAAATACTACACCATTGACAAAGATTCAACAGCGTAATTCCAATATCCATCTGATGGGGAAAGATTGGAGACACACACCATCCCAATCAGAGCTGCAGATCTGCAAAGCTTTACGGCATCGTATATACAACATGACGAAGAGAGGAAGACAGAACTAAGCCCCCTCCCCAAAAAAAAGTTTCCACTTTGTCCTCTGTGGCGCAACGAATCCAGGGAAAGATTCATCGCTTTTCGTCGAGTTTGTCAGGCTGCGCAGCGCCTTGATGGAGCTCAAGGCGATCCCGTATCATGTTCCCCTCTAGACGAATACCTTCGAAATTCGAGAGACCTAAGCCCTATTAGAGTCGGAACCTTCGCTGGCAATGTTATCACGCATACGAAACGACAATACGAGATCCACACCCCGTTCTATACCTCTCTAGAAGGAACTAAGATCATCCAATACTTAAGTACTTCTTGGGTTGGATTGGTGGGAAATCGAAGAAGGCACAACCTGGTGGCGCTATGGGTACATGTGTATATAGGTACTCTTCCATGGATGTCCTGACAAGGGTTTGATGGGGTTCAGGTGGTCCGAACCTTATTGAACGTATGCAACTAGAGAATTCGAGAGTGGAGCTCAGTCCAGGTCAATACGGCATTTTCCGCCTATTCCTCGAGCATGTACAGAGGTAGGTTTGAGAAATCTGCCAATGCGGGGCTACGGCTAATAGTATTCCTGGGTCCGCTAGAAAATTTAAATCGTCACATGGAGACGTCGGAACAATCACTTTATACCGGCTATGGCGGGTTCGATTTCAAGGCAGAATTAGATTGTGTCAGGGTACAGAGCGGGGACTTGGAATATTGCAACCAATGAGAATGCTCTCGCAATTCCTAACCCAAGCATTATCAAAAGTGTTAACCTCACCGATATCATCAAAAATATACTCTACCGAGAGTTTCAAGGCTTCTCATACGATGCAAATGCGGCTTCAAGATGGAGGAGAGTGGAATGGCCGTTGGCTGCCCTGTAGTTAAGATGTTCCACAAAATCCAAACTGTTCAGGCATCGGAAAATTCGAGAATAACGGCTGTGGCAATAACTAAGGATTTGTACCAGCCCTTCATCGAAAGAAAAAGAAAAAAAGAAGAAAAAAACACAAGAATTTCGAATTCATAACTGTGACTGGGCAATTGAAATGTGTGCTATTATACTATCTTGTCACAAAATTATGATGATAATTCTCAGGAGATTAACTATGCTATCTTCGCAGCTTATATTCGATAGAGAATCTAATCTGCAGCGTGAGAAACTGATGGCTACCTCGATCTTACCAAATAGTTTGCCCACTCTGCCCACTTCAATTGTTGTCATCCTGCAGCTTTACTCCTTGCCTCTTGTTTACCCTGCTTTGAGCGGGTATGTCGAGCTACTCAAAAGGTCGGACGTCTAGTTTGGCGAGAAATTTAACGCACCGGAGCTCTCCGCAAAAGGATGCTTTGGATGGACAACGTAGTGTCAGCTTTGCTGGGGATCCGGGAGGGATTTGGGACTCGGAACTTGGGAAGGAGTATTTGGTACGACTAGGATGTGATAGGACGATCGAGATAATGTATGACCTATGATGGGAGTTGTCTGTAGACTAGTAGTCACCCGAACTGTTGATATCATGATGTGGGTATGTGATATATATGGGGAAGGGTTGATCAAGCTGTTGTATATACAATACCGTACACACGGGATCATTTTAAACTCAAGCATTTTTATTAGTTGTTCGTTCTCTTCGTGACGTCTGGGGACGAGACCAAGTTATTTCAATATCAGTTATGGTTGGCCCTCAAGCTCTCGCAGCTAGGTGCGAACGTATGATATATCGATATAGTATCGTCGGCTGCAGGAGCTTTGTTGCATCTTGTCTCCCAACGCGGGTTGTTGTCTCGTAGTAGCGTAGCGCTACGGTTACACGAAGTTAACGTTATAATATTGTATGCGTCTCTAGAGCTAAAGTCGAGTATCGGCCACTCCTATTGCCTCGATGGTGGATAGTATGATGGACAAAAATACCCTTCTTCATTTACTCCATCAAGTTCATAAGTCATGTTCACATTGCAAGTATGCCTTAGGCGTATATCAGCTTTCTCGTTCCAAAAGCGGATTGTATTCCTTGTCCATATCAATATCAAGTGTCATGCACTTTTCTCCAGCAGCACCACAGAGTCCAGAGTATACTATGGCACTATAGGGCTGAGAAAAAACCAAATAGAGGGAAAAGGAGGAGTTATTTTAGATACAACCCCATCAACTCATGAAACCATGCGTATATGCCATGAAACGGGGCTCGTGGATGACCGACGCCTTAGGCATACTAGTATGGACCCGCTTCTAATCCCGACAAATATTATGCTCAAGCAACTTTTGGAGAGTTTCGGGGAATGCCGCGATTCTATTTTATTATCATTATTATTATTCTCTCCTGTTCAAGTTGGTGGTTAATTTTCGTTTCACAGCAGCCACAAAGCCTGATTAGGCTTTCGCAAAGGGCGAAGGTAGGTTTTTTTTTTAACCGTTCGGATTATTGTTCGGCTATTGCTGGAATAAGTTTTTTTTTAATCTAGAATTGCGAATGTGATGAAAGGGGAAGAGTGGTGTTTTGCGTGCGTGACTGCTTGTGATCTGAATTTCAGGAGCTAGCTACGGAATACTTTGGAAGTGATAGTGAAGAGACAAAAAAAAAGCTCAAACCAATTCTCACTGTGGGGCTATTCACGGAAAGGTTGGCCTACGGCGTCTCCCTTTGTGCAATCACGAGTTCCCCAGCTTCTTAAGGAGGTAAGTACATACGCTGTGTGCTGTACAAAGAACAAGTCCAAGTGTACATACATGTACGTGGATGCTCCCGGTTAGCATTGGACCCTGAACAAGTGAGGCTAAAAAAAAAAAAAAATCGAAGTGGGGTCAAGTCGAGTTTAAAGCTTGTCGACGGCCGCATGTGATACCAAAACCGCCACCTACATAGACCGATACATGTATCCTGCACCTATTGGCTAAAGGTGGAGTAAGGTACAGGTAGGTTCCGGGACTACGTGCATCCTGCTGTGACATACAACACATCGAACAACACATTTGCACGCACG
Source organism: Orbilia javanica (assembly GCA_036872735.1). Taxonomy (NCBI): domain Eukaryota; kingdom Fungi; phylum Ascomycota; class Orbiliomycetes; order Orbiliales; family Orbiliaceae; genus Orbilia; species Orbilia javanica. The sequence continues at coordinate 1,449,095 of JAVHNR010000004.1, read as the reverse complement.
GAAGGAATATCAGCAACGTGGCAAGCCGGCCAGTTAGATTTCATGCCCACCAACCAGTAGGATGTTTCGTCTGAATTCGATCGTGCATGAGGAAAGAAAAGACTAGCCGGCATACGGACGGAATACACAGAGGTACATACATACACATACATACATAAGTAGGTAAGTACATATATAAGTACATACATGTGCGAGGCTGGCTAGTTCGAACGGTCGTCGTCTGCAAGTGGCCGGCTTTGGGTCGGACGCAGTGCATGTGAACCATCACCCATCCCATCCCGTCCAATGGCAGCCGTCGATGGTTGGATGACGCAGGCGGCAGTGCAGTTGCAAGTTGCACTGGAACCATCGTGAATCCCATCGGTCTTCCCTTGCTTCCCTGACTTGCAGAGACCGAGTTGCTTGCGTGCCCAGTTCACGGACTTGCATGATGTCAATTTAATTTGAATCAGTGGAATAGGAGGAAATCCAAGTATATCCCGCTGTTTAAATGTCCGAGATGGAGCAGAGTGATAATTATGTGCCAAAGGCTGGCTGGTTTTAGTCTCCTTTTGCCGAACGCGCCAAATCATCACTCTCTTTCCGCTGGAGCTATTCCCGCTTGATCTTAGCCAGCCCTGGTCCACCAGCCATTCTGGAAAAACATCAGAAGCTCCAGGGCTGCAAGACTTTCCCACTCTATTCTGTATAGCTTAAGCTTCACACAGGGGTCACAGGTTAAAAAAACCAAAAAAAAAAAAAAAAAAAAACTTAACACTCTAACTTAACTTATCAGTATCTTTTTTTTTTCCCCTCTCCCAACATTTCGTAGACAGTTCAACGTTCCCCGTTGGCGAACGCCTCAAAGCCGTCGACGAATACGCGTGGTCGGACTTTTTCCCTGCGAGATTACGACATCCTCAAACTTCTTGGGGAGGCCGCCCTGACTTCGGAACGACAAGTAACTCTACTTACACACTTATGTATCGGGTACTTGGCTAAGAACTTAGCCCACGACACTGTCGCAAGACCAGATCGCTGGGTCTGTCCGTAGCCTGTAGCTTGAACTCAGCTAGGTACTTCCCTAGTAGCTGTCGATACAAAACAGAGCTATAGCTCCGCACTTAAACCATAACCGCCCACGCTACACAGCCGGAGATCAGAGACCAGAGGTCAGCAAGTCAGAGATCGGAGATCAGTTATTAGGTAGTTAAGAGATCAGATCGATCCTTATAAACCCGCCGCTGCCACCTGACAGACATTCCCGTCGGTGCACACGCCCACCAGGAACCACAAAGGTCCTCTTGTCCAACATTAAGGAAATCTTGTCCCCTCCGGACTAGACGACCGAGCGGTTGCACGGGAGGTGATCTCGAATCCACTACACTGACAGATATAGGGAGCCAACCTTTGGAACCGTCATGTCATCACCCATCGGTCCTCGGAGAATCTTACACTCTCGCACCTTCAACGACCGAACCAGTCTGGACGCTATTACCGAATACACCAGGAACAAACTCTTAGACCGTGAAAGACAGTATCCGTCGACACATAACAGCCCGAAAACAGCTTCATCTTTCGACGGCCGGGGCAGTGGTCCCCTTTCCACAGCAAACGGCGGCGGCGGTGGTGAAAGGAGTCACAGTCCGGCGCACGAAGTCCACTGTTGTTGCGGCCAGAAGAGCTGCGAAGCTCGGGTAAAGAACGTCTCGGTGCTGTCCGAGTTGGAGGAGAACTTGCAGACAGCTGCACAGCTTGGACAGGTGAGTTCTGCATCGACTTGGACAAACAGCATTCCAGTTGCCCAGCAAGGTGGTCGACATGGTACACAGCACCGCATACCCTTCCCGCATGCTGTGACAATTCCCGTTATTTGTTTTTTGCTTTGCATGTTCGCCTTGTTCCAATTGGAAAATTTCTCCCCCCTTTGGGCTCATCTCGTTAGCGAGAGGAAAATTGCTGTGCGAATGTCCTGCCCTCTTTGTGGCAGGCCAAAGGACCTGTTTAATTTCCTGTGCAGTGTCGCAGCAATGGCGAGCTCGATCAATCCGTCCATCAGTTAATCAAATCAATCCCAACGGCCGCCAGTCGTACGTTCGTCAGCACACGGAGGACAGCACAGCACAGCACACAGCACAAGGCACAAAGCCCCAGGCCCGAAGCACATAGCACAAAGCCTTTCCGGCCGGTGTGATGGTGTTTGTTGGGGTTTTCGTTTGTCCAGCGAGACTAGCCCAAGTCGACGGCGGCAGAAGATTCGAAGCAGCCTTAAAAGGGGGTTCGATTGGTCGATGCCCTGCACCGTTCTACCAATGACCAATGAACATGGCTATCGACGGGGATATCGATCGGCTTGAGAGGAATCAGAGCATAGGACCATGCATGTTTGAGAGCATCTGCAAATGCAGGTCGCCTCGTCCCATCACATATTTTCTGTCCCAGCTTGGCCAGCTCCAACCTGGTCGCTAGTCCGCATGCGGCCCCGGTTCCTGAATATCTCGCACAGCTTCTGCCAAATCTCCCACAAATTTTGCAATGACAATCTGTCAAGCTTAGTCTTGAAAGCAATTTTCCTCTGACGTCGAAGCCCCCCTCCTTTCCAATTGATGGTTCAGAAAACCTCCAACAGCGTGCGGTCGCAATTGGTCTTTTTTAAATTTTAATATCGTCTTTTTTCTATTTTATTTTATTTTTTTGTGGCCCATTGAACCCGCTTACTCTGCTGCCCAACCCACCTTCCCGTTATTTTGGCAAGCTAATTTGCCGTTGTCCCTCCTTGTTTACTTCGCCATCCCAGGCTAAACTTAACGCCTTTTTTTTTTCAGTCCACGCTCTGAAATTAACTTCTACCATGGATTGGCCGTGGGCCGCGGGGTATATTCATTAGCATCTTCTTATCTGTAAAAAAATTTCTTTAACCCTTAAACGTTGTTGGCAAATCCAGAAGGAGATCGCAATAGAGAGACTTTTTTCGCTATGGCTATGACATCGCGATGAGCTCGCTGGGATGCGACTGCGAGATGCGAACTTAAACAAGACCGGCGGCACTGACCCTTCACCAAATTTCCAGGCTCTCCTACGCCAAGCTGATGACGCCGAAAAGATTCGGTCCGACATGGCTTCGAAAATCACCAGACTCGAAGAATTGAACAAACAATTGGAAGTACAGAATACACTGAGTATAGACAAGAACCGGGATCTTTTAAATGTAAGTGCCAATACGTCCCTCTCGCGCCCTCGCCTTCTCTCCCACTTTCAACGGCTTCAAAGGCGCTCGCCGTGATCACATTCCTCGACCGTTGTGTGATGCTATCGTGCAGAAATGGGCTGACCCCTCGGAATGTGTTGTCCTCCAAACCCAACAGTCATTGGAAACCTTGAACGAATCCGTCACACAGGCCGACGCTAGGCTTAGGGAACTCACAGCCGACCTTGACGATACCAGGGCGGAACTTGACCGTGTCAGCGCCAGGGCTGCTCGTGCCGAAATCCTCGAAGCCCAGCTCACCGTTCTTGAGACCGAGCAAGACGACCTTAGGAGAAATCTCTCCATAACACTAGAAGACGAACGAAATGCTGCCGCCAGATGGCAGAAGGCCGAACGACAGGTCGAGGACCTGCATGATGAATATAGTAAACTGGAAGCCGAGTATATGCAGGAGAAAGTTAAAACCCAGAAGTTGGCCAACAAGCTAGCTTCCAGGAAGTCGATAAGGGGACTCCATTTCCCAGCAGACAAGATGGAGGGTGCAGCTATCTCGAATTTCATGAAGGAAATTCTTCAGGATAATCAACAGTTGCAAGCTGGGACAGCTGAATTACGCCAGATGTTGATGATTGCCCAGGACGAAATCGGTGCTTTGAGGGAACAGGTTCTGCTCACACAACGGCCGGAACCAAGCGAGCTCGGGCGGTCACCTCTTTCCTATGAATTCGATGGCTATAGAAAGCTTTCACAGGAATTGCACGTTCATCACCACCATCACGTGCTAACGTCGAAGGAGAAGGGAAGTGTACGGAAAGTCAAGAGGAGAGTGAAGGCCCCACAAGCACGGAATCCACCATCTTCGAGCCCTCTGCCTCCTGCCTGGGCCGCCTTTGAACAAACTACCCCATCAAAAAGATCGTCTGTTCAGACGAGCGCCTTTAGTAGCCACACTCGAAATTCTTCGGTTCCGAACACAGTCATTTCAGAAACCGCTCCGTCAACATACCGGGATTCTTCGATATTTGATCCTAGCTTTAACGTAGACGAATCAAGACCAACAAGTGCAGGGTCTATAGGAGCGGGAATGCCAATCAGCCCGATCAATGTTGAAAAGAGGAGGGGCCATGGGAGAAACCATTCAAGTTTCAACGCTCCACCCTTTTCTGTCCTCAGCGAAGAGGAATTCCCAGATCACCCACCTGTTGAATCGATGGGCGATTCAATCGGTGACATTTCTCCTGCCGAGGAAAGTGAGCCCGCTTTGCAAGAATCGGGAGACTTGCCCCAATTTGCAATTGATTCTACACCACAGAACGAGGAAGAAGATGGAGTAGAAGAAGAAGAGGAGGAGGAAGACGGGGACGTTCCAGACGCCTTCGAGCTTAGCACGCCTTCTCCCTACCTCGCCACTACCATCCCTGGTAGGAGGCTTGTGCGCTCGGCTTCACACGAATCTCTTCTTGCTCCTGAAACAGCACCTATTGACATCTTTGGGACGCCGAAGGGTGAGAAGGCACCAATCTCCATCACCTCGAGCTCTAGTGCATTTAACGCGCTGCAGGCAGTCATAACCCCAGCGACAGCCCAGAATACACCAGCGAGGTACAGCTCGCAAACCTATACGCGCCTTCTTCTCTCTTCAAACACACCCAAAACCCCACCTCCAAAGCCACAACGTGGAGTTGGGTCTTGGTTCTGGAATAGATTCGGATCTGGATCCAAAGCCCCAGAGTCTGCATCGACAAGCTTGGCTCGCCATGTCGAGGTGACTGATGACAGCAGCATCACTACCGTTAGTGATAATGGTGCTGAAGGGTCTACCAAATCCGCCGCTAGTTCTATCAAAAACGTTTCTATTTCTCCATCCAAGAAGCTTCTCAAACCACCAACCAGCCTAATGCCCAGAAAATCAGCACCAATCGTCCTTGCAACCCCCGTTGATGAAGAATCTCTGGCAGAAGTATTGGCTGAGTAGGCACCACTATTCCTTCTGCCAGCTTGGTGCAAGGAACATAAGAGGAGCGGAGCCAGCGTTCTCTTCCTAGAAAGTAGCTAGGGCCCAAGGGATGGTTTAGCGATGGCTCGGTCACCAAGGACGGTGGTAGAGATTCTAGTCGATGATGGAGTTTTGCCTTAGGCATTCAGACGACGAGGGAGGTTCGTCAAATTTTCACGTCGCTGGCTAGAACTGCCAAACCTTTGGAGACCTTTACCATTCTCAAGGCCACAGGTGCACATTATACCGACAAATCCACGCTCATCCATTCCAAAGCTCCCTCCAACCAAGTCTACACGCACAAGGCAACTGTCCGAATCCCCGCGACTTCCTCGGCTCAATTAGCGTCGCCATCCTACTTCCTCTTTTCCGCTCCTCAATTATTATCTTTTCCTTCTCTGCTATACTTGATTAGAGTATACCCATCCCCATCTACCACCCAAACACTGGGCACGTGATAAATTCTATCAGTTTCCTTTGTCACACCGTCTTGCAATATTCAGCCTCTTTCATTTATCCTCTTCTTCCTCTTCTTCTATTTCCCGGTCTTCTAAATCGGTGCGGTGGTTTAAACTTACGTATTTTTCAAAGCCGATTCGTCCATCCTTCTTCTTCTTCTTCTTCTTCTTTTTTTTTTTTTTTCTTAACTTTTACTTCTGGCGGCGTTCACGGGCGTTTCGTATTTGTGGGTCCTCAGAATCGGATTTTTACAAGGATTTTTACAAAGATTTTTTAGCTGGCTTGAACCGGTCAAAGACGGATAATACCCCATATCTTTTTTTTTTTTTCTCTTCTTGCTTTCTTTTTCCTTTGCCTACTAACTACCCATCAATTGTTTTTTTCGATTGTATATCACCTTATCTGTTCTCTTCCTTCTTGCTTCCACTTTTTTCTTCTTCCTTCGCTTTCCTAGTGTAGAGACTAAAAGTTCGTCTCGATCCTAGCTATAATTTTGCATGCAGCTATAGCTCCAGACTAGCTCCCCAGCTAACCAGCTACCTAGCTTCCCCAATACCAGGTAGCTTAGTCAATGTCCACATCCTATTGGCTACATTTCTCTTTTGTCAAACCCGAAAAGGTATCTTCCATAGACTGGCTAATGGCTCCCCGGTATCCTTCTCTGTTTTTCTCTCCTTTCCTCCCCCACTTTAACCTCTACTTCCTCGCCGTCGATAAGTTTTACGAGTCTAGGGTTTTTTCTTTAAATAAAAAAAAAAAACAGACTTTACGTCCTTCATTTAGGTGTGGCTATTTCTTTTTCATTTACATATCATTTTTTATATATATCAATTTGTACTTGTATACTTTCAGGGATAGAGACAGACGGGAGTTAAAACTTTTTATTTTTTATTTTTAATGTAATGAGGCAGCCAGGAGAGTATTCTTTTTCTTCTTTTTTTTTTTTATGATGGGCGGGAGGGGTTAAATTCCAATTCTCAAAATCGTACATCAGAGTACAATTGCAATATATATTATTCTATTTCCAAACAAACTTTTCGATCTTATCGTGATTCACCTTTTTGGTGTCTAGCCCACCTGGGGGCGTGACCACACTATTCACTCGAAGTACCTAAGTCGTTGCGATAGGTACCCATTAGTAGGGGTATACCTCGAGACATAGGGTACTAGAATTCATCTAACTTGCGCTTAAGTTATGACATCAGTTCCGGGGGGTTCCCTGTTGGCTTAAATTTTTTTTTTTTTTTTTTTGTATGTATATATAAGTTACTTCGACTTATGAGGTATGTACCTACCTCATACCTATCATGCTGGAAAACGGGATAAATTCAATACCGTTCGAGTTGAAATGATTTACAAAAACAAATTGTTTTCCTGAATATCGTTTTTATGACGAACTAGACGTCAAATATTGTATTCACGTGGTAATAGATTAATAGGTTTTGATTATTGTCGTAGTAATGTATATATCAATACCGCCCCGTTTGCCGGAACAGTAGTCTACCTAGGTCATTGGTGGGCACCATAAAACCTTGAATTACTATAGTAATGTCGGCATGCTTCTAGGGTCACATGCTCCAGTCTTCTAAATCATCCACAGGTGGGTACTTCACGTACTAGCTACCTAGGTAGATGGCATTCCGCCTCGACAATATTATCATGGTCTAGTACCTGTTGACTAATATTCTGAGAAACGTAGGATAAGACTATTGGAAAGCTTAGCTGAGGAAGGGAGAAGAGACCGCCATTTCTGAAAATACTTTCATATCCTAATCGAAAGTGCACACCCGATCTTAAAAAATAATACCACTAAATGCCGTTATTAATGATAGAAAAATGATAATACACAAGGTTCTTCCTAGCCGCTTTACCAAAGAAAAACGCTCAAAACCCCACGACGTTCGAGTAAGGGAAAATGGAAGGGGAGAAAGAAGAAGGAAAAGAAGAGGAGGGAGAGGAAAGGAAAGGAGTGTGATATAATACCCCCAGCAACAAACAAGTAGCTCCGTATCCCACCCAGAAAACTTTAGACATAGCAATAATAAGAAGAAGGGAAAGGCCACTAGGACAACTTCTACCAGCTCATTATGGCCCTGAGAGCAAGTACTCAATAGCACCTTGAACACTACCACCACTTCTTCTGAGTGCTGCGACGTTTCTGTCGAAATCAAAGAATCCCATGTCATTTAACTATGTACCGTAATATGTCAGCGTACGTTTTCTATTAATGGGTTGTTTCGGTGCATAGAAAAGAACCAACCTGTCTCAACTGCTCTGCGTATCTCTCCTCTGGAGGCCTATTATCGGCAGGTGCAGCTGGAGCTCCAAAACCACCGAGGCCACCAGCACCTCCGGGACCCATACCTAGGATCTGCATCATGTTTTGTAGTTGATTCAAATCCAAGCCCCCGCCTGGAGGTAGGAATGGATTAAATGGGTTTGGTGGTTGCTGTTGACCTCCTGCTGCTGCACCCGCTGGTGCGGCGCCGGTCTGATCACCACCTGATCCTGGTGTCTGTGTCTGTGTCTGGCCTGCCGGTGGCTGCTGTTGACCGAAAATTGCAGGATTGAAAAGTAGGAACGGGTTTGGTGGAAGGCCGCCCGGTGACCCGCCTCCCGATGGGTTTGGGGGTGCTTGTGTAGCAGCGCCGAAAGGGTTGAAAAGTGCGGCGAAGGGGTTTACTGGTGGGGCACCTGCACCTGATCCTGCACCTGATCCTGCACCCTGATTGCCGGCTGGCTGCTGGTTCTGCTGTTCAACAGGCGTTTGATCCGTTACGCCAGGCGCCGGAAACGCACTGGCGCCACCAGCGCCCCCAAACCCTCTTCCAAAAGGACCTAGACCAAGCTCACGTTGCATTTGTGTCATCTGTCTAAAGATAGTAGGGTCGGTCATCATCCGTCTAAACTCTTCGGACTGCATCATACGTCTTGCGTCGGGACCCATGGCCTGTAGCATTGGATTTGACTGTATTAAGGAATCCAGCAGGGCAGGGTTTTGGAGTAGAGCGTTCATGGAGGCGCGAACTTCGGGTTGTTCCATCATAGAAAGCATTTGCTACATCCAATAACTCGTGGTTAGCTAGGCTAGTTCCTAATTTTAGGTGTGAGCGGGTACCCTGCTGTGCCACATGGGTACATCCCACATGGGTACATCCGCTCGACAGGAATAGGTGCTTACTTCAGGGTTCGGCGGTGGCCCCATCTATAGATAAAAGTAGACAAAGTTAGCATAAATGATCCCCATGAGCAATGAGACTATTGTATGCAATGCAGATGCAGATGCAGATGCATGTAAACAGGCACTTGGGCGGTTGTATGAAAGAAACCCCACTCACCCCGCCATCAGGTCCAAAGAGGTCAGCAGAGGGCAACGGTATATGATTTGCGAATCGAGAAAGCGGGTTCATTCCGGTTCCTGCCGCCATACTGGGCAGTTGTTGAGGTGGATTTGTAGCCCCACCAGTTCCGGTCGAACCAGCTGTCCCAGCGCCGCTGGTAGACGCGCTGCTACCGCCTACAGCCCCTCGAGCCGCCGAGGCTGTAGAAGCAGCTCCTTTAACAAGGTGGACAGTATGGCCATTTTGGATTTTGTAGCTGTCAACGGTCTGGTCGTCCTTTAGCACACGACCAGAGTAGATTAGTCTCTGACGGTCGGCGGGGATGGAAGACGGTTCTGCGAGCTTCTGTTTCAGGTCCGCGACTGAGATGAAGCGGTTCACGGTTATGGGAATTTTGTTGTCGGCAATGGACTTGACAGTAAATGTTATTTCTTCGTCCTTGGGTTCATCAGCTGCAGCTGCAGAGGATGAAGACTCGGCGGGAGCTGGTTGCTCCGGGGGAGGTGCATCCTTTGGGGTTTCTGAGGAGGACATGGTTGGCGATGTGAATAGATAGTATGCTCGGGTCGTGGTAGCTGGGCATAGGACGGAGGTTAGTGCTATCTAACAAAGACGTATGAGGATCAGAAGGCGCGGGGAATAGTGGGGCTATGGTACCTGGCGCCAGAAGAAACACGCAACTCTAGCGGTGAAGTTGATGGAGTTTGATGATAGATGATGAACGGGATGTAATGTTGAACAAGGACCGGTTCAAGTTGGTTGTACTAAGTGTGGCGAAGCATTAGGAGGCAATGTGGCACAGTAAGACCTCCCCTCCAACACCATCGGATCATGAGTACTACAGCTGGAGCTCCCCATGTAAGGCCAGTATAAGGTGCTCAAAAAAAACTTCAAGTTTCGAAACGGCAGTTTCAATATCATACAAAGAATGTCTCCAAATCGCCCATCGATAGCGTAGCCTTGCCCGCCAAGCCATTTGCTCTATTCAAAATAATGTGAACGATTTTGAAACCGTCCCTGTTACGGTACCGGACTCCGGCTAAGCCTTATGTACCTGCTTCTGTATACCAATGGTACGATGTCTTGGGTGGGAATATACTATACTTGTCACCCAGAATGTCACAGCCTACGATAGGATTACGATAGAGATGGATAGCAAGTCCGTTTTTTTTTTTTTGTTCTTCAAATCTGTAACTTGCCTGGGGACACACCCCTCGGTAGCCTACTAGATATTTATCATTCTTGTTTTCTGCCTCCCGGTAGGAGCAGACCCGGTAAGCAGCGGGGAAAGAGGATTATAGACATAAAGTGGATAGTGGTGGTTGGAGCGGGGGAAAAGGGAAATGGCCAGAACAAATATAGCCCCCGTAGGAGTAAGGAGACAAAATGTAGATGCAGGAAAAGCATAAGCCGCTAAATATCAAAGAATCAACAGGGAAAAACAGAACACGTAAGAAGGCCAAAGATCTAGTAGACCTGGGAATTCTCGTAATAGAAAAGAAAATATCAGAATGTGGTATCATGCAAGAAAAGGCCCTATACAAAAATAATTCCAATCCGAATGATCTGGTCTGAACTGCGAGATGCGTAAGGGAAACTACGCCACCAAATGCGTAATGGTGGAGTCCGCCTGCAATCCAAGACGGAGAGTAAAATAGGAAACCTTCTTCCCTCTCTTTAGTCGCTCGAACTGAATGCCGCACACCACCTAGAGCTGTGGTAGGAATGCTGCGAAAGAAGTTTATCGAAAAAATAAAATAAAAAATCAAGGGAAAAAAAAGAAGAAGAATCGTGATGTAGTCGAAAAACAAAAACTGTAATATCGCAGCCCAAATATTTTATAGAAACCGCCCGGTCTCCAGGTACGCCGTTGGTAAAAGCAAAGTCCCAATGATTATAGAGGTATTTGAACGAAAGTGAAGAATCGAAGTTGTGTTGAAGTGTATGCGTGCGAAAGCGTCAAGAGCTCACGCTCTGCTGCCTCCTTGGTTCTTCCCTCGTGTGGGTACTTTCCATGGCATGCAGACGACCTATGTATACCTAATTAGCATCATTGTTCGAAATCAAACTAGTAGAGATAATCTGTAGCTCACCTCTCCTTCGTTCAATGCCCAGAAGTAGACAATAGCTCCAACAATATAGTACAGTGCTGGATTTGTTCCTTGATATAGTAGTACGGCAATCAAAGTAACAATTGGCAAGGCGACAAGGCGGGCGACGATGCTGCGGTGGAAGGCAGTTCCAGGGACAAGCAATGGAAAAGGATATTCCCATGCCAGCATGAAAAGACCAGCGAGAACGTTGAGAGTCTGTAAAATTGGCGCGGGTGTAACCAGAGGATTCAACGTCGTTGTCCACATGTCCCAAAAGATCTTGGGCCAAAAGTAGCCGTGTACACCAGCTGCAATTTGGTCTATAATTTTCAATTGTCAGTAAAGCTCCCGTCAATTAATTGAAAGGATTCGAATGGCGTGCGACTTACAGACAGCAGCTGTCATAACGATCAAACGAGCGAGATGGTTCTTAATGAGCTTGCCCATTTTGAATATATGTTTCTTTCTTCTTGGTTCCTTTGATATTATTTAGGAGGATAAATTCTATCCGGGAGTATTTATTTTCGTAGGTGCGGTGACTGCACTGTTTGGTTGTGGAAATATGCTTCCTAGGTCGAGACGGTCGAAAAGGGTTGAAAAAGACTGACTCGATCGGGCGGTCCTAGCTCTATATCGTTCCGGACGAAATATAGAAAATACCTGTTCTAACAGAATAGAAAAAGCTTTAGAACAATGATCGAAAACGCTAACGGCTTTCAATGACAGGTGTGTCGGGTTATAATTGTTGGATAAAGGACGTATGTGTGAGGTTGAACAGCATGTAACTTTTAACAGATGCTCAACTTGAACAGGGCTGTGGAGAGGGAAGCATGTCACAGGGAACAAGAAGCAACATAAGAAAGATCAACTTGCAGGAAGTTGGACGGTTATATGTAAGTGCTCCCAAAAATAAAGAAAGATCAGAAGGGGGACGGAAGGGAAGAAAAAAGGAAATGCATCGGTCCTAGTCGCCGGGAATTTGCACGGTGCAGGTACGAAGCGAATGGTAAAAGACACAGCTTGAGAAATTGGACCGATGGGCGCGCTGGAGTGGGGCCATGGGTATCAATCGTGACCGTCGAGCAGCCGCCGACGTTAGTCTGCTTTGGGCGGGGAGGAACCACCCGAGCCACGAAGACTGACCAATCCCAATGCCCTCCAGTTTCCAACCACCCGGCGCTTGGTGGGATACATTTCGTGGTGCAGAACGGTAAACCTAAAAAGGGTAGCATGCACATGTGGTAGACACTAACCTGTTGAGCAAACGATGAGAGACTTTTTTTGCGCCACCAAGGTCTTGGGGAAGTAAGGCACAGGAGAGATATGCAATGCAGAAGGAAAAGGTTGGCAAAGAAATAAAAAAAGAAGGTGTGATAAAAAGAAATAAAAATAAAAATAAAAGTCGTCGAAAATGAATGAAAGAATATCAGGGAGAGCAAGCTCTGCTACCCGATCTGTCCGTGCCAGACAAGACTATGAAAGGAATTGGCTAAAAGAAAGAAAGAACCGGTCTGTCTCGTAGCGCAGCGTTGAGCAGAGGAAAAGCAGACTGAAAGGTGGAGAAATGTGATATTAGTTATATTCTCACGATGGCTTGCAGAATGATTCTGCCAGTGGTAGTGCACGTTTAAGCGCTTGACAGGCCTGCGACATCATCTTGGGGATTTGGACTGGCCTCATTGGCTGGAGCAGGGGTTAAGACATGGTTCGTGGGGAGGGGTCACCATCCAGCCATTCCTTGAACAGAGATCGGTGTGTCTGCAAGGGTTCGCCCTCTTCTCAGAGACAGCTGGAGTTTCCTGTTGTTTCCATTGGTGTTTTATCGAAGGCTGCCTCGTTAAGGCTCGATGGCTCGACGAACGGGCCCGTTCTCCACCTCCACTTTGCATTGCAACCTGCACGGTGATAATAGCACGCGTACTATGAGGATATGTAATGCCGATATTCATGGCAAAGGAATTGTGGATAATAGACCGGTCCGGACACTTCTTCGGTTTTGACGCTGCCGAGAAGCCATTTGAAATCGGGCTGGCAATACGGAGCACAACCGCATGTCATTACTCGTGCAGAGGGGTTTTCTTTTTGATTGCGTATATGGGTTGGCTTCGCCAAGCATCTACACCATGTGGTATCAGTTTTGTTTCTTCTCGTCAATTACTGCCATTCTGCGTATGCATATGCCACTGCCATTTCTTCGGTATTCTTAGTCTTTCCTTCTCTCCCTTTTTTTTTTTTAAACATTCACTGGCGGCCATGAATCTTCTTTTGTCCTCGTGTTTTGGCGAAACATGAGCTGGTGCAAGAGTTGTTTGGAGCAGGTACGTCGTTTCACGGGGTGGGAAACATTCACAGCCCACTTCGACTTATAACGAGAGCAAAAAATATCACAGTGAACCCGTTGTTCCACATAAACATGCATTCGCCTGCTCACGCTGAATCCGCTTGACATCACTACCCCCTTGAAGTCCTCACTATCGATCAGTAGTATTGTTAGTAATACGGTTCACGGCACTCCATAATTGGCCGGGGTGGCTTCCCTTTATCAGAAACGGGGATTGTCGAAGAAGATAGCTAAAATATCTCAAGAAACCTCAAGAATGCCAATGCTTCCAAGTGTTAGTGGCTATCGACGCCCAGATCTCGACCTGGGCTGTGATAAATTTGATAATAACCTTTATTATGAACAGGTTTGCACAAGCCGAGATCTAAGACCTTTGGACCCACAGGTTTTTGTACGGATGTCGGTCAAGGGAGTGTTCAGCCGTCTAAACGAACCCTATATGACCTATATCAGTCGGAAATATTAACAGCCTTCGCCCTCAACGGCGCCTATCTCGTCTGCTAGAGGCGTAGAGAGGTGTATAGTCCACACGGTGGGCTGACAATCATTACATTTCGATCCCACAATCATTTGATTTTAGCATGACTCTCATGAGATTGCTCTATTTCGTCGTTCGGGCACTTGTTGCGTTCGTTAGAGGTCGATGAAAATGACAGGATGTCTTGCCTGATTTCAATAATATATTTCGACCAATCTACGCCCTGGGCTCGCATGAATTGGTGCTCCCCTTTTTTTCCTGTGACCTTTGCTGTCTCTCCTTCGCCATTCGCCCAGCACGAAGGGAAAGAAGCAACGTGCGCAACCATGTAGACCCAGCAGCTGCAAGGACGATGTGTATGCGCACTGTATGCATCCTTTCAAAATGCTTGGTTCGCACTTTATTTGCTTTAGGAGAATAAAGATCGCGATTTCTCAAAAGATTTAAAGTTGGCAATCGCTAAGGGCGCCACCTTGCAACCATTCGAAAGGCTCCGGCGCCCTTGTCGCCGTGAATTCGAATCCAGATCAAAGGAGCTCGGTTGGCACAGGAGTTTGTCCGCCCTGGTAGAGCCTTGTAGGACCAATTCGATCACGCAAATTACAAATTTCGATAGAAAATTTCTAGCCTTGAGCTTCTCGGCAGCTTTGCTGGCAACGCTATTTGTTGAAAAAAAAAAAAAAAAAAAAAAAAAAAAAAAAAAGGGTGTTCCTGTGGATGGATCTTGGTTCCTGGGTCGAAAGACCGTCGACGAACAGGCTTTCCAGCTGCTTGATTGGTTGTATGCGAGATATATGCAAGCCGCAGCGCTTAAAATAGAACCTTCTTGGTCTTCGATTGCCACACCTTGGTTGTCCGGTCCGGGGACATCAGATTTTGTGATTGTTCATGCATGGGATCCACAGGGGAAACTCGCTAAAGACTGTTCGCAATCCGGCACAGTTCAACCAACTGACCAGTTGAATTCAATCGAGATATCTTTGTCGAGAACTAATCGAATCAAAGTTGAGATGGGATCGTAAGATTAGCAAACTGCTATTATTACTTCGTCCCATCCACCCGGGATATGCAGGTCGAGTCACGTCGGACGGGATCACGTTGGCATCCCGTGATGAATTATTCTTGAAGGACCCATCTGGCAGATGCCGATTTGCTACGCTGTGCCGTGCGTCGTTGACTTCGACAAATCACGTTTCCCGAGTTTAGACATCTCGCAGCCCAAAGGAAAGGAATACGAGGTTTTCCTAATCTTCAACTACACACGGACATCTGAATATGCGACTGCAAGGCATGTGCGTGTGCAACTCGAGCGCTTACCGGAAGCATCGAAATGCAATCAATCTTTCACGAGCGGGAGGCAGAGCCAGCGCCTACTCTTCCAGAACACGTTGGCACAGGATCGATCGATCGAGATGCGCATTCTCTATCAGAAAGCGTTTCGTTTCTCGAGAGAGCTTGGGATCGGAAACCTCGGGGCTGACAGCTCGCTGACAGATACAATACGCAGGACGGGCGAGGCCGAAGAATCCAACGGGATTCAGCATTCAAAGAGTCCTTCCAGGCAACGCTGCAGTGTTTCGTTTGAAGGTTGAAAGACAGGAAACAAATTTATACCAAACATGTTTCCGATGCCAAACTTCGAAGCTCCGAAGTTGGGTCCCTGGCCTTAAGCGAACATCGTGGGAAGGGCTGAACATGCACATGTTGACATGTTGACAATTTAATCGACTCCTGTGCAAATGTCCAAAACTTATCAGAGGGATGATATTGTTCATGGCCGACAGAGCGGAATCGCAAAATGCCATCATCATGCCTAAAGCAGCGCAGAATCATGGACGGACTTACCGTATCGGGCCACAGAAGCCTCTGTGCTGAAGATCCAGTGTCTCGCCCGGGGTAGACCTCATGCACAGAGCGTCTGGCCAAGGTTTCGAACCGCCCCAGTGGGTCCGTGACTTGGGGCCAACCAAACACACCAAATGGCATCCCGCCATTTAGCGCTGGCGGCCTGCTGGCTGGCTGCAATTCACTTATCTTCCAAGCAGTCTCCACAACTGAAGCCGAGCTGGTGGCTCTTTTTTTCTCTCTTTCCCTTCCACACTGGCCAACTTTCGATTCGACGACTTGCATACGCTCTGCAGCTGTCTGTTAGCTAGCTTACAAGGGCCCGGGCTGTGCCTTCCACGTTCCTTTCCATTCAATTCTCTCTCCGGACCTCTTGTCTTCGGAGCAAATATCCCATCGTCTTCTTGTCTAATACATTCTTTTCTTAGCGTTATTTTGGACCGACCAGGGCAGCTATCTTCCTTTTTTCCCACTCCCCACCATCCAGCCAACCTTTAGCTTTAACAAGCACCCTTTCCCCCCGGCACGTCGGTTTTTTGTCCTTTTCTTTTCCAGAGTAGTTAACCAAGTTTGTGGACGTCTTCTGTTGTGTGCGTCGTGTTCCGTTTGGATTTAGTATATCAAGAATCCACCATACACTCTCGAGGAGCTAGAGATCTTGCAATCCTTTCCATTTCCCCTTTGCCTGAATCTCTCGGATCCCCACCCTTCGCTTTTTCTTTTTTCTCTCTTCCTTTCAAGCGATTTGCGAGGGAATATATAACGTCTGTTGCTGGTCAACGGAATTCACGGCCTCAGGCACACATTTAATATTTTATACACAATCGCTATCCGGAGCATACGTCGATATCGACCGCCGAGATGGCTGCAGATCAACAAGAATCGAGATTCCACCGGGAAATTCTGAGTAGGAGATTGTTCTTTTGGATATTCTGGTATGGCTCGCACTGGGGCCTCTTTGCATACGGATGGTAAGCAATCGAATTATTCCAATTCCCGTGTTTCGTTTCTTTGCACCCGACGCGAGATATCGATACTAATACTGGGTGTAAATTTTCAGGATCAAACAAGCCCAGGACCCTCGTCTGTCTCTTCTCAACGGTCTCAAATACTCTGTCTGGATTTCTCGTGGTGCCGGTTTGGTTCTCGCCTATGATTGCGGTCTGATATTGCTTCCCATGTGCAGAACCATCTTGCGTGTCGTGCGACCTAAGATCAGATGGCTGCCTCTGGACGAATCGCAATGGTTCCATAGACAAGTTGCATACAGCTTGCTTTTCTTCACTATTGTCCATACTACCGCACATTACGTCAAGTAAGTCGATACTTCCTTAGTTTTATCAATCAGCCATGGAATTCAGGCTAACGTATCTATTAGCTTCTTCAACGTCGAGAAACTCCAAGCCAGACCTCTTACCGCTCTGCAAATCCACTACGGTGATGCTGGTGGTATCACTGGTCATGTTATGTTGCTATGCATGCTCTTGATGTACACCACTGCCCACCACAAGATCCGTAACCAATCCTTTGAGGTCTTCTGGTACACCCATCATTTGGCTCTCATTTTCTTCATTGGCTTGTACACTCACGCTACTGGTTGTTTCGTGCGCGATACCGACACCAAGCAGCCAATTTCTCCATTTGCCGGCAAGCGCTTCTGGGACCACTGCATTGGTTATCAATCCTGGAGATTCACATTGGCCCCAGGAGTCATCTACTTCATTGAGCGTGTCTACCGCATGATCAGGGCTCGTCGGGAAACCCAAATCACCAAGGTTATCAGACACCCATATAACGCTATCGAAATCCAGTTCAAGAAGCCATCGATGAAGTACAAGGCTGGCCAATGGCTCTTCCTCAACGTCCCATCCATCTCCCGCTTCCAATGGCATCCTTTCACCATTACTTCTTGCCCATCCGACCCATATATTTCAGTTCACGTCCGCCAAGTTGGTGACTTCACTACTGATCTCGGTGAGGCTCTTGGTGCCGGTAAGAACTCCAAGGCTATGGAACTTGCCAATATGGATCCTACCGCAATGTTCGAAATCGCCCTTAGAAACGGTGCTCAAATGCCAGCTCTCCGTATCGACGGACCATACGGAGCACCAGCGGAGGACGTCTTCGAAAACGAAATCGCTGTTCTGATCGGTACTGGTATTGGTGTCACTCCATGGGCTTCCATTCTCAAGAGTATCTGGCATAAGCGTCAAGGTCCAAATCCACCAACTCGTCTCCGTCGTGTCGAATTCATTTGGGTTTGCAAGGAAGTTTCCTCCTTCGAGTGGTTCCATACTCTCTTGTCTTCCCTTGAACGCCAATCGCAGACTCCTGGATTCTCCTCCGATGCCGACTTTTTGCGCATCCATATTTACCTTACTGCTAAGCTCGACATTGATACCGCCCAAAATATCGTCCTCAACTCTGTTGGTGCTGAACTTGACCCATTGACTGAACTCCGCTCCCGAACAAATTTCGGTCGTCCAGACTTCAAACGCCTATTCGGCGCTATGAGGGATGGAATCCTTGACCAGAGCTATATCAGCGGCCTAGACCACAGCCTCAAGACTAAGGTCGGAGTCTACTTCTGCGGCCCTAACGTGGCAGCTCGGTCTGTCAAGTTGGCTTGCAGATCCGTCTCCACAGAGACCGTTCAGTTCTCCTTCTGGAAAGAACATTTCTAAAAAACGACTTTGGGATTTACGTGACGTCTTTCCTTTGATATCTTTTTAGTGGTCTTTGTGTTCATTATTTGTTATTCCACGGTCATGTTTCTATCTTCGATCATATCACGGTGTTATAAGCGAAATTCTTATCTCTTGGGCTTTGTTCTTTTTTGCAACTACAATTTTCCATCAACTCACACGGCGGGCAAAATTTGCAAATCCCACATTTTAGTGTCCCCGTCCTTTACCTCTTCTTCTTTTTTTTTTTTCATTATACCCCCTACTTTGGATTCTTTCCCTTACTATATTAGAAGCGCCATGTATTTAATCAACGTTAGGTGTGGGAGAGATATTTGGCCAGTTTTGCGTATCAGAAGAGACAAAACATTGGTGATAAAAATTACAAATTTGGTATATACTATTATTTCATACAAAGTATGCGTCCGCTGTATCAAACAAAAAAAGAACTTCTGAAATGTACATGTATATATGTTGGAAACTGCAAACCTCCCGTCGAAGGAGAAGAAACAAACCCCTCCGGTTTCATCCTAACAAAGTTCTTCTCTTTCTTATCATTATTTTTTCATTATTATATAAGAGCTCTGTGTAACAAGCGTGCAACCCACAACAGGCGGTTACCATGCAGCTGTCACTCTCTGTGTCGTGCGGCAGCACATGTTAGAAAACGTGTGATCGGACCAATAGGAAAAGTCCCTCGTTTTGAGCCAAGGCGGTAGCACAAATCTCGAGTTCATTCGTATAAGCTCATCCTCAAATGATACTAATTTATTAGAAATCCAAGGGCGGGCAGTCGGACAGTGCGACGATGTGAAATGTCACTGGTTTGGTGCAGGGTGCATAAGGTGGGGGTTAGGGTTGGTTGCTTCAATACAATAATATACCGTTGGGCCTTACCAACTGTTCGGAGGGGGAAAAACGGACGAGTCGGAGAAAAGGAATGGAAAAAAGAAGAAACTTGGAAGATCAAGGGTGATATTATGCAGAGATCTTTCTACCGTTCTTACTTCTTAGCCTCGAATCCGAGAGGTGTCCTCGGGCTAGCACTGATCCAAACATCTACAACACAAGTTGGAGAGAAAATCCAACGCAGCTCGAGAGTTATGAAGTCCGGGTACATGTTTAGACATTATCGATCCCAACCTCGGGCGATTTACGAACTCGAATTTTAAAATGGAGACTAAGCCCCCCCCTAAGAGCTTTACGTCTAGTACAATTGCACTAGTTGCATCATAAACTAAAAACTTAGCTACGGCGATGTCCGTGAATCTGGTTAATCAAATTTGCGAAATTGTCTACCCACTTGAATTCTCACTCCATTGCCTGAACTCGTTCGAGTTGATGTAGAGTTTCTCTGTGTTTGCCTGGGCCACCGGTGTAGTCCTGCACTAATACCGCGAGATCATCGGCGTATCAGTACTTTCCGGCTAGAGTAAATCACAAATTTTTATTGGCATGTAGCAGCATGCTGGGGGTCACTGCATAACGTGGTATACAGCAGGTACCTACTTAGGTAACTGGTTAGGAATTCCATGTTGCAACCGTATGTTCTATAGACTGGTTGTGTGTGCTAAAAGATAATGCTTGTACAGCATACCAACACAACAGGAGAGCTAAAGAGGAGCCAAAACATCTACGGAGGAAAGAGCTGAATAGCCGCCATGTGAACCTGACTCGTGGTAGTGTTGGTGCATGTAGATTCCTATGTCTAGGACTGGCGCTTGGGCTAAAGTAAATAAGTGAGGACACTCAGGGCATAACTGGGTACGAGACTGGGGATTATTGCTAAATGCTATGATTGAAAGGTATGTCAATGACTGAGGAGTATTGGCCTGTGACTATCGGTGTTTAGGTGGACCTCCGATACACCGACCCTGAAGCAAAAATGAGATTGGCCCAAACAAAGGCCCTTCCTTTGCGACGTCTGGGAACGAGACTAGCCCATTTCAAACTCCGCGAACCACAAATACAGAATCATCGCATCTCCAGGGCTTCTAATATGAGGCACCAGGTCCTACCAAATAAATCATAACCCACATGAAACATCATGCGCGTTATTGGATTTATAATAGCGGCTACATGATCAGGGATTTACTTCGGGTTCTAGGTTCTAATGTGCCGAAGTCATTCTATTGACATCATGACCTAGGCCCTAGATGCCTAGGTGTCATATAGTCATCAATGATAGGGGGGTGTATCCTTCAAATCAATGTATATATCTATAGGCCTTAAATTCTGTTCGTGTGTACACAGCTATAGGCGGGGGTCTCTCTGGGTATAAAATGTCTAGTGGTTATCTCCAGTGCAGGCCACGCTCTAGTTAACCCTGATAAGTGTAACCATACCAAGCTTAGGTCACAGGGCGTACCAGATTTCGTTATGCTAGTGCTTTGGTCAAGGAATAATAGTTTATTCTAATGATAACAGGGAAATTTCAAAGAGGAATCAGAAATGCACAACAACTAACAATGCAATAAAGCCTAGTATCTAGCCCTTTTCGTAGACTCGAAGCTACTCTTTTCAGAGTATCAAAAAATAAAAGCAGCAATAAAAATACGTTTGAGGAGTTTGAAATCTTTTTCGATATTGCATTTGAACGCCCCACAACCCGCCAAATACATGGGTATAGGTTCTCGATGTAAGGTTTAAGAAAATAATAAACGTCCAATAACGCCACAAGATACCCAAAAGGGGGAATAACGCTGAATACAGGGCTCAGGCGTTTAACAGAAGCGGTAGGATGGCAATGATTATTCAGGCGAGATTTTAGGTTAGGTATACGCCTTCCGCCAGTTGGAACAAAATGCAGGATGAGAAAAGAAAAGAAAGGGAAGGGAAGGGAAAGAAAGGGAAAGGAAAGAAAGGGAAAGGAAAGAAAGGGAAAGGAAAGAAAGGGAAAGGAAAGAAAGCGAAAGGAAAACAAGGGAAAGGAAAGAAAGGAAAAAGAAAGACAAAGAAAGAAAGGGAGAGAAAAGGAAAGAAAAGGAAAGAAAAGGAAAGAAAAGGAAAGAAAAGGAAAGACTCACAAAGTTCGTTCATGTAAAGAAATGGAAAGAAAGGATATCGTGCTTTAAATGTTTACCTGTCACGGGACCCGGTAAACAAATATACAAGGTCTTTGACACTGAGTCTATTGAGTCCTTTGATTGCATCTTCATCCATTGCGGCAGATATTATCTCCCGCTTCTGCTCCTGAAGCGTGAGAATCCGGTCTTCGACAGTGTTTTCGATGATCAACCGATGAACAAAGACAGGACGCTCTTGGCCGATTCGGTGGGCGCGATCGATCGCTTGCTCTTCTACGTATGGGTTCCACCATGGACTAAGAGTGCAGGCCGAATTAGCACATTTTCCTGTTGGGTATCAGGGTCTGAACTCACTCAATGATGATAACGTGAGAGGCAACTGTAAGATTAAGACCAGAGTTTCCTGCCTTTAGTGAAACGAGCATCACTGTAACATCCGGATTCTCGGTGAAATTGAGGACAGCATCATTGCGGTCTTTAGCGGTCATAGACCCATCGTATCTTTCGAAATCGAACCTATCCTCTCTTCCTAATGGGACTGAAAGCAAATCGAGGAAAGAGGTGAAAGATGAAAATATGATTGTTTTCTCGGATGGGTCATTCCTGCTAGCCATGTTAGGAGGGTAAGATTACACAGTCTATGGGTTCAATAGACTTACTCTCGGATACTTTTCAAGATCTCTCTGACCTTTTCGATTTTGGCGCTTGAATGCCAATCCTTCGCAAGTTCGCGAAAGTACTTCTTACGAGCTTTCTTGTTACGGATCGCCAATGCCCGTTTATCACTGAGGTTCAAGACCTGCTTTTCTTTCTTCTGTGCCCCTTTCTTCGTCCTTTTGCACTTTTGAGATCTCTTCGAGGCAGAATTCTTTCCCTTCTCCTTATGCTTTCCCGAAGCCCTATTTTTCTTGCCTTCCTTCTTAACCCTCGGTTTAGCTCCTAGTGACCCGTCAGGGACGGACCGAGGGCTGTGTCCGTTGCGCCTTTCCTGGTCCTGGCTTTTTGATTTTGATAGTTCCCAAAAATCAGAAGAGCAATCGTCGTCAGATTTAAACCCTGAGCTGGAGGACGCCATGGATCCCTGGATCACAGCGAAGTAATCTTCTGTCTCTTCTTCCTTCTTAACGCCATTGCGCTGGTAGGGTACAGGCTCCCGTTTAACTCCTGCTGGGGGTACTGGGCTAAAATGTGATCGAGTTTTTCTGTCATATTCTGAAAAATCGCTATCTGTTTCTGGCTCAGCGTCGTCAGGTACAATAAATCCCCCAAGGTCGGATCCCTCATCATCAGAATCGGATCTTGAATCTGCATCCGAGTCCGAGTCCGAGTCCGAGTCGTCATCTGAAAGTTGGCCCCCGAGGACATTATCAAGATGCTTTCCTATACCTTCGAGTTCTTGTTGTAGTCCGCTATCCTCGGAGATATAAATATCCTTGAATATATCCCAATCAATCAAACTAGATGGGTCTAGAGGCCCGCGGCAAATCGGGCAACTTAGTCGATTACCCCCCTCATCATCTGCTGTCGCCAGATTCATATGAGTCGTTAAACAACCTTCACAGAAGCAATGCCCACATGGGGATACTATCTTAATTTTGTCGGAGCCATCGAAGCAGACGGGGCAACTCGCAATCGGATCCGCCTTTAACCTTTCAACGACTCCGATGTTTAATTGGTTGATCAAGCTGGTTTGTAATTCCCTTTCCTCATCCGTGGCTTTTACGGAAAGGTCTTTAATCAGTTTTGGATGGCAGCAGACTTGGCGAAGCCGAAGTAAAAGCAAGAGGACATAGGTGTAATTTCGAAGCACCGAGCCGTTTTCGATATATTTATTGAAGCGCAGTTGGACCTTCTGTTCAACAGCGTTATATATTTCCTTTTCGTCCTCATCAAAAACCGGATGGATAAGTTCAATTGACTTTGGTGGAAGGGTAAGCAAAGGTGCCCCATCGATTAAAGAATCCTTCTTTCGCCTCAACATAATTGCCTTGATGAGCGCCTGCAATCGCTGCATAGCATTCGTTGCAATGCTCGCCCCAAGTCTAATCTTCGATCCGAAATCTGCATTCCAATTGCGGAATTCGCGATATCTGGCTATGTTGAGGAATCGAACCGCGCCAAAAAGATCATCGATGCTATTCTGCATAGGGGTTCCACTGAGACATAATCGATACGTTGCCGTTAGGTCTGTACAGGCTCGGCTGGCCAGGGTCCTGTGGTTTTTTATATCTAGTTGGCTTCATTAGCTCTCGTACATGGTGGAGAAGGTTAAGTTCGTACTGACGTTGGCTCTCGTCAAGTATGACACTAGTGAGAATTTTTAAATTAGTATGACTATTAAACTTGTGAAATAGCGATGCCAGGTCCTCACCGATACCAAATACTTTCGCTCGACAGGAAAGGGAATTCGTTTGGTGGAAACCTGACCCTTTTCTCAGCCAACCATGCTTGTTTTTTCTTGAATTCCCCAGCAATGGTTCCATAGGAAGTTAGGATGACTATTTTTGATATCTAGAGTTAGCTAGAGGTTATGGTAGATCAGGCTTTATAGAAATTACCGTCGAAATTCTTTAAAGCATTAAAGTTTTTGTATTTCCTTGGCTGAGTACCATGGTAGATATACGTAGAAAGAGGATTTTGAGCTTTAACTTTAAGTTGGATTTCACGTTGCCATTGAGCCATAAGAGCAACGGGACAAACAATTAGGGTAGTCTTGTGGTGTGGGTTACTGCTTTTTCGATGGACAATCAATGCTATTGCTTGGATAGTCTTCCCAAGTCCCATGTCATCAGCAAGAATGCCGCCCTTGTTACGACTCTCTTCTTGCTTGACAAGCCATGTCAAGCCGATTTTCTGATGTTCCATGAGTTTTATTGCTAGTTCTGGGGGAGTCTGTAGACGGTCGCTTGGAGGCTTGTTCTCTGTGTCATCTGACAAGTGCTCAAGGAGCTTTTTGACATCTTCTTTTGCATCTCCCTCTTGCTGTCTCGTGAGATTATATAATGCGTCTGGGTCAACGTTGCGGTGGTCGTTATTTAGAAATGAGGGGTAGCCCTGAGAGAACGATTGACCGAACTGCTGTATGTTCGGATATGCGAGCCCATAAGGTGAGGCCATAGCCCCACCCATGGTTCCATATATGTCGTCGTCATCATCATTGAGGACAATAGGGTTGTCGAATAAGCCGAGCCTGGGAATATTGGGCAACAAGCCGTGTTGGTTTTGAAGCATGATGTCCTGGTGACCACCATAAAGGGGCCAACCCGCATTCCCGGTATTGTAGTTTCGTATTGCGGGTCGTCCAATCCCGGAAACATATCTGTTAAGCTGAGGGCTATGAAATGTTGTCTTTGCCTTTGAATTTGAGCCAGCTCTTGCGTACTGGTTAGAGGCAAATCGCTGATGGGCTGTTGGTAGAACAGCAAGGTAGGAATCGTCGTCGTCGCCGGTGAGGTCTATAACCTCATGTCCTTGGGGGACTCGGGCGAGTCCTTCGTCACTATACAACCAAGCTTAGTAAGGTTTACTGGGTGAGGGGAGTGTTTCGCGAACTCGAAAGTGAACACTACCTAGATATCTGTTGCTGATTGAATAAGTTGAGATGACCACTAGTCTCGGCCCCAGGCGTGGGATGACCCCTAAGGCTAGGCATTGGGGTTACATGTGGATTGATGCCATTGTTAATGACGTCTGCGTTTCGAATACCTTCCGACCGATTCGGGTCCATCAACATAGATGGCGTGGACAGTGCGTGGAGAATTGGAGGTGTAGGAGGGTTGGGAGGACCCTGTAGCTCTCTGAGATGCTTGTGGCGTGCGAAACGCCCGAAAGATTCAACCTGATTATTTTTAGCGGACTGATCTAGTTCAGCATGTGGTCGCTTTCTTCTCCCATCTTGCTGGGGTAGGGCAAGGCTAGGTTGATGTGAATCTAACTGAGGCGCAGCATCTGGCGTGGAGAGTATTCCGGCACCAGAATTGTAGGCCTGTAAAAGCTCAGCTATTTCAATTTGACGTCGGTGGTCCATAGTCAGTTTGTCGAACTCCTCCTGTAAACTGAAGACCTGTGCCTTGAGGATATCGAAGTCGTAGGAGCTTGTATCTTCTTGGGGTAGGCACTCGAGTAATGCTATCTTCTGGCTGTATGGATAAGGACTATTAGCTAGGGCCTAGAGTAACGTAGTTGATGTTGAATGAGAAGGCTGATAGGTACTGGGTTGGTGAAGGTGATGAAGGTGAGATGAGATGCTGAAAGTAGAAGGGGGAAAGAGGGAGTGGGGGGTGGGGTCTTCTGGGTCGTAAGTCGCATTCTCAGCTGTTGTTGGAGGGAGTAGAACGTGGCGTTCTGCGCGATGACGCCAATATTGCAATACGCCCCCAGGCTCCCCAGATCCCCCTTGACCTCAGACCCGCCTCACAACATCCGCGACCCATCCATCCCAGGCTGCAAGGCTGGCCAGGTATAACACGTCTGCCCAGGAGGGGCTATTGGTGGTATGCAATCTTCCCGCCTCCTCCCACCCGGTCTCCCTATCCCGTGATATAAATTGAAAGGACAAGGCTGACGGCTTACCTTAGTTCCGTCTGAACTACTTCTATTGTACGACGGCTCGGGCTGTCGCTTTCGCCGCTATATAAAACCTCTCCGTCGCTATTGTTTGAGAACACCCCTGGGTATTGTCCCGGCATCCTGAACCCTCGTGCCTGGTTCATGTTGCCTATGAGGGACGGGCTGTTGTTTTAATAGCTGCCAAAGTTACACCGAAAACCTCACAAAGGCTAGCAAATCCGCACCAGCCGTCGGGTGGCTCCTAGGACTAACTCGGATCTGCTCAAAATGTTCTACTGCCTAACGGGACTGGGCTGAGGGTATTATGACGGCTGTTGGTGCTGGTTGGTTCGGGAGGAAGGACCTGGAAGTGGACTCGGAAGGTAGATGAAGGGGACTCGAGGCACTTCTCAGCTGTAGCTGGCCGTAGATGATGTCGGATAGCTTGGGGCCACGATTCGATTGGCTAGACTTATGCAGATATGCGGCGAGGTCCAGCGAGATCTGGATCAGTGGGCTGGCCTAAGAAATAGGTCATCAAGGAGGATCCAATCCGCGCTTGCAGCGCTAACCAACGCGAAGGCTCTGCTTTGAGCCCTGCCGGACAAACATCCAACTTTGAGGTTTCGATTAAGGCAAACACAGCGCTCGCGATGAAAGATTTGATATGCTGACCGAGCTCTGTAGGCGGCGTGGTTTTAAACTCGATGGCGCCCTAGGCTAAAACCTTGCCCTTTTACAAACGTGAAACGGACGGTTGGCTACAAAACCGTGTTGGGGGGAAGATTACAACAGGCTGGACCCATGAAAGGACTTTGCCGTCTGCGGTAGTCCGCCAAATTAGTCACAATGGCCAAAAGCAGCTCGCTCCCGCGAGAATGAGTCTCGGAACTCTGAGGTGCCATTGCAGGAACAATTTGTGGGATGTTGGATCCCTAGACAGGCCGAGATGAAAGGGCGCTAGTAAAGACCCAACAATCAAAGCCTCCCAGGTATCAGCTACATCCTTTTGGGTATGTGCATGCTTAGTGATGTTTGTGGAAATCATACAGGTGGGGCGGTGGAACCAAGTCACTGGACTTCGTGTTTCTAACATGACACGCGGTTGAGTTCGGACTTGTGACCCCGCACGATTGCTGGATGTATCGGAAACTCTATATGCTAACTGGCTCGGGGGAAACTACGGGTCTATCCACATGCGTGAGCATTCCTATTCAGCCGTACGCAAGCCAGATATGTCAATGCTTCCAGATCCCCTCCTTTGAGCGGTGTTAGCAAGAGGGTTTCTCCGTCTGCTTTGAGATCGGAGTTTCATTCGCTCCGTCCCAATCCTGGATCTTTCCTGGTGTCTAGTGCAGCGAATTGAATGATTCATTGTGCTAGGCCCCAGTCGAACTCCTTTTTCGAAAGCTGTCGCCCAGCTATATAAGCCATGGCATCCAAGCATCGATCCAAACATCTTGGAAGTTCCCATACTTACTAAGTATACAACGCACAATTGTACAATATCCAACACCACCCACCAACCGCCCTCTTCGACTCGACGCTTTTGTATATACCACATACTACTATTTTTGATTTTCCAAAATCTATTAATTAAAGAATGTCTACCCCAAGCACTCCTGAAGCGCCGACCGAGAAGTATGAGGCTAGCGGCTCATGCCACTGCGGAGCTATTAAATTTAAAGCGAATAACGTTGATCTAAGCAATGTTGGAAGGTGCAATTGTATGTTTGGTGTATCCAATCCATACGGATATAAACCTGATGGCCTCCCAAACTAATCGATTCTAACTCCCCGGTATAGGCACTATCTGTACAGCCACTGGGAAGTAGGTGGTTCGCTATTACCTATCACTTCATCTGCTCACTTCTAATCGTTGCAGGCTCACGACCATGCTCAAACCCGGCGACATCTCGATTACCAACACTCCTTCCGGCGAGCCAGTAGTCATCAGATACGCGAACACTACCGATGTCTCTCTGTTCCCCCCAGAGTTAAATTACTACTCTCCAGCGTACCACCGTGGCGAATGTAAGAAGGGCGAAGAGTGGGGTCGTCACTTCTTCTGTAAAACATGCAGTGTTAATCTCTTCATCGTTGGAAACCTTCCTTTTAACAACATCGGTGAAATTTTGGGCGTGAATATCCTAGCATTGGATTTGAAAAGTTTAGGGAAGGACTTGAAAGAGGTGGTACGGCCTGAGAAAATGAGATATGTTAACGGGTTAGATAATACCTTTGTGGCTAGCCACGGCGAGCCTCATCCCCATGGCCTTTGGTAGCGCTTCAAAACTCTATAGTACAATCTTTGTATATATCAATAGTCTAGAGGGATACTCCTGCTTTCAGTTTCGGGTGAAATAGAGGTTATGGGATTTTGATTCATGAATTGTGTGTTTGTCTGAATATCATCCCCCTCGTATCAAGCTATCGTACATCTCCCGTAATTTATACTGTGGTAAGAAAAGTGAAGCTCAAGATTCCCCCGGGGTGTAAAAAAAAAAAAGACTAAAAATCTCTTTATGCGAGTTTGGATTGTCGCATAAAGCTGCCAAATAAAGGCAGGAAAAAGAAAAAGAAAAAGGAAGGGAAAGGGGAAAGAGAGGGTAGGGTAGGGGGGGGATTGGTAAAAGTGTGCAAAATGAATTGCAGGAACGATGTTTGTGCAAACAATCAGGATGCATTGTGTAAGATCAAGAATCAGGACAGTTGCTACGCCTCGGGTTTAGAGTTTAAAAACAATGAAACAGTGTAAATAATGAAAGGGCTAATGTGAAAAAGCGGAAGGGTGTGAAAAGCATTAAAGGTCATAGTAGAGATTGAAGTATGGACCATGAATCGAAAGAAAGAAAGAAAGCGGTAATGAAGGGGAAAACCTCCCGAGCATCCATATTAAAATAGTGGCTTATCGCTCATCATCAGCGGCGTTCGCCGCATCGTCATCAATAAGATGTCGCTCCGCGAGGGCCGACTCGATGGAGTCGTTAAAGCTGCCTTGAGAGCTCATGATCGGGAGACCAAGGGCTGGGGAAGGTGCAGCATCTGTATTATTGTCTCCGAAGCCAGGAGGCCGAGCCCGCATAGCCCGTGCTTTCGCCAAACTAATAGTATTTGCGGAGAATGTGCTAATGACCGGCGCAGTTTCGTCTCTATCAATAGTTGCCTTCATGAATGCAGCCATCCATTCTCGTCCAATTTGTTTTGAATCGGTGGCGAAGTAGTGGAGCTTGGGAGGGGTAAACATAACTCCCTTAGCTGCCCCTGGTTGTGGGGGCACAAGCTTAAAAGTGAACCAGCCGCCCTTTGATTGTGGTGTCGCCGGAAGGTTGGAGCCAGATTGTCCATTACCGGGTGTTGCTGAGGAGGCGTGGGAGGGCGATGATGTTATCGCTGCAACTGAAGCATGGAGGGAGACAAGTCTGTCATCGGAAGCAGGAAGGACACGATGAGAAGTGATGTCTATCAAACCGCGTTCCTTGGTATCATCCATTGAGTAGAAGTAAGATAGACGGCGGCCTTTAAGTACGAAGAATCTAGTCTTCCATGAAGCGACAACAGCACTACTGCCGCGCTTCTTCATCCAACCGCTGAAATCAGCATCCTTAGCGGCGTCGGTAGGTTTAATTTCCTTGAGCCCTTCGAGGTATGCACTTGTAAGCTGCTTCTTCGACTTCTGTCTGATTCCAGAAGCGGACGCGACGCTTCGAAGCTTCTTGTCCTTCCCACTGCTGCCATTTCGTTGTTTTGATTCGTCTGATTTCCTCTCAGGGGCATCGATTGTAATCTTTATGGAGGCAGAATGTTCGCTACCATTCGGCGACATCAAAGTTGAATTCGTGTCTTGAGACATTGGCGACATTGACATCGCTTTCTCAGCCCCATCGGAGATGGACCTGTGTGGGTATCCGGGTTTAGTCTGGATGTTTGGAGGAACGTGCTTCTCTTCAACAGGTGGAGGTCGTTCGACACTGAGGGGCTTGCCACCCGGCATGACAGATGCGGCAAGGCTTTCTCTGGCCCGGCTGTCTAGTGATGCGATCTGAGTCTCGCTAGTGCTTCGCTTCCGTCCCTTGACGGTATTATGGTAGACGATCGAGGCCGGTGATGGTGAGGAATATCCTGAAGGAACGAAGGGTTGGTTAATGCTTTCTCGGGAAAATGGTCTAGGTGCTTGGGCGTATGGATAAGCGTTCGCGAGATGTGCCGTCTCGTACGACCTCTCTGAAACGGGGAAGGTCTGCTTGGAGACGACACCTCGCAAAGACGGTGATGGTGATGGTGATGGTGATGGTGGATGAGGTGGAGGTGGATTAGGAGGATACGGCAGAGGTGAGGACGGAGTGGACGTTGGAGTGTTGTTACCTGAGCGGCTGCGCTGCTCCTCGGTGTAGCTGGACTTCTTGCCATGGGCGACGTGGTGGCCGTGGCTGCCGGAGCTGCCAGCTCTCTTGTGCAGCACATTACGATCTCGTTTGCCCCCATCTTCACTGGCACCTGTGGTATGATAAGAACGACTCTCGTTGGCAAATGTACTCGACGATGATTGCGATGCGAAGCCACTATCACCTGTATATCTGCTCCTGCCGCTGGTAGAGCTCTCGTTGGCTTTATGGCCTTTCAATGTCCAGGCTCGGTCGAACGACGGGTCCCGTCCATGAACCCCGGGCGCCCGTTGAGGCTGCTGTCCTCCGCTGCTCGAGGCCCGTTCCATCGAGGCCGTCGAGATAGACCTTCCATCACTGTGGACGGCTGGATCAAGGTTAGTATAACACGATCCCCTTTATCTTCGCAGGAACCTTGGCAATTGCTAACTTACCAGACCCTACATCGGATTTCGGTGGGGGCACCGGCCCCGGGCTAGACGGACTCATTGTCGTGGGGCTCTCTGCGGGATGGTTAGCGCCGCGCTGCTCTAAGTTTCGCTTGCATGGCCCATCCAAGTGATGCGGGTGGCTTGGATGCATTGATGGTCATGAGGGGACGGCGAAATATGTTAGGATCTCACCTCTTATGGGATTCATTGGATCGAATATCGCCTCCTCTATGTGTGTCGATGGCACTGCTAACGAGCCTCCTCGAGCAGGTGGACGATTATGGAGGCTAGGTAGCCTAGGAAGGACCCCAGCTGGCGTACTACTACTCCTATGGCGAGCTTTCTTTTCTTTAGCAGCCTCGCTTATTGATCCTCCGGCATTCTTCACTATTGACTGGAGCTTCTCGATCTCCTTCCAAACTTCAAACCGCTTCCCAAAGCTACCAAGTTCAAGCTCTTTGAGATGTGCCATCTCTAGCTGGAGGACGATGGCCCCGCTGATTTCCTGCTCCTCGAATTTGTCGCAAATACTTAACGGTAAGTGCTGTTCCTGGAAGTATGCAGAAACTTGGGCCGGTGTCCATAATCGAATTTCCTCTGCTGAATACACTGGATCTATTATGTCACCATCTTCATCCGATGAGGAATCCGGCTCAAATTGCTGGGAGTATTGAAGCGGGTGGTCGCTTTGTCGCTGTATGGACTCACGAGATCGCCCAGCATAAGTTGCTCGGCTAGAAGGCTCAAGATAACCGCTAACGGATGGTTGATTTGCAATCGCCAAAGACAAAGAGCTTTCATTATCAAAAGCGCTTCTCGAATAATCGGATGCGGAATCATCGAAATCTTGCTCTAGAGGTGCGTGAGCTTCTGGTGTCTCCATGATGGGAGGTGGCTGCTTGTTCTTCTGAGCATGTGCCCCCACGGAACGGGGCGCCGTGCGAATCTCTGACAGCGCCTCCTCAATGTCGCTTAATGTGTCCTCGACTACTGGACTACGGCTAAGTTTCTGTATCTGCGGATGCTCTTTTTTGAAATCATCCGAAACGCGCCGTTTGTCTTGATTGTTCTCCAAAGCTAGTGGTGGGGGTTCGGCTGTGACATCTTTTGCAGATCCACCGAATTTTCCCGCTTCATCTAAAGTCAACTCGCTTGGTGTGACCGAAAGCCTCTTTGGGATCTCCTGCTTCGGTTCTGAAGGCGCCGATGAGTATGCTGGTGGCGGGGCGACATCACTATCAGGCGCAACCTGGTTCTCTGCCGAGATGTTAGACCTTGGTATGGGATATATTAATGCTAGGGCCAGGCACTAGGTATGCGTACCTATAATTGTTGGTTGCGAAAATGCCGACTCTGCGGGCCATTGTGTCGTGTAAACTGCAGACGAACGCCTACTGTTAGCGCCAAACAAAATGTTTTGTCGGATCTTGACTCGCAGCGCTTCGAAATCTATTGAAGATCTTCTCGCCATTGTTGCTGCTGGTTTCTCGAGTGTCGAGTGAACACACCTTGTGGGAACAATCCGACTTTTCCACTCTCCGGATCACGCCCCTGTTATTAAGACTGATCAGCAAACCCAACATTTCACTCAGGACATCCAGCCGAATGCTTCTGCGACGTTCTAGGGAAATATCAACCCAACGGCGGTTGCAGCCAAGGTATCGCAAACCAACGAGAATGGCCGCAATGGGCGATATTGTTGGCGGGGATGCCCAATTCGGGGGAACCATTTTGATATACGGAGGCGACATACCAAATACCACCCATCGTTGTACTCCTCATCTCGTTCCAACAATTCGATCTTTGAATTCTTCTTGAGCATCAACTCATCCGGCGACCGAGCATCGAAATCGTGCAGGACCCGGAGATAGTCGATAACTTGGTGATCGGCCATTATCTAACAAGGGAGAGGGAGGTGCCCTTCCGGGTGTCTTTTTTGTTCAATCCAGATCGCGCACAAATGGCCGGCGGCGGCGGCGGCAGGCGACCACGGGCTAAGCGGTCCTATTCCTATCCGTCGACGAAACGCGAGGAGCGGGACCTCTGGGGACGAAGAAGGGCGCGCGTATCGACACAAGGAAGAGAGCTGTTACTGTTCGTTTTCGCCCGATACAATGTTGTCAATCTGTAAGGATTGCGGAGCGGAGAGCCAGCTGTTTTGGGCTTATGGATGCGAAGCGAGTTTGATAGAAACAACCAAGTCCAATCTCGCTTGGGTGGGTAAAGCGGGACTACGGCGCCGTTACGAGAGGCCTCTATGCCGATGCGACTCGGCAGGAAAAATCGATGAAGGTCTTTGAATCTTGGAGGTTGCGTCGCCGTGGCTCCGATCATGACATGAATTCGATGGTTCTTGACTCGGAAACCTTATTAGGATGGACTCGTCGTAGTGCTATACGGTGGCGGAACATGTACGTGCTAACTAACAAAGAACACAGTTGTTGGCAGACTAACTAGGCCCCTCACTAAGCTAAGAGGCTAAAGTGGTAAAAGCCTCAGACTAGGACATGTGATATTGGCATCAAGATTGTCGATTAGAAAATGTCAAGTCAGATTGATGGTATTTCAGGCTTCGGTACTCCGGCAGCAAAGACTGAATCGGAAAAGTTAATTTTCGATGACATACGAGTATCGCGCAAACCTTTTTGCCACGGAAGATTCAGCTGTGGCTTTTATTCCAAACGGAAGTGATTCTGGGTGTCCTCCAATTTTTGAACATTTTTAGACTAATGGTTGTATGGTCGATTGCAGAAGCTGCATCGAAGTGTTCTCCCAGGGTCCACAGCTAAGCTTCTCAAGCCAGCCGCCTCTATTTCGAAAGCAGCACGACGCAGCGCGACGTTTTGGGCTCCGCTTTCTAACTAACCTGATCTTGAAGATACCTACCCGACAATGAGTTCTCGAGGACGGATACACATAGTATGTACTAGCACCACGATATATGGCTCCGCATGCCTATTATCGATATAACTTGCCCCTCCTGTTGCATGTTGCGGCATGCGGGCAGATCGATTTTTGTGGCGGTATCTTCTGAATATGGTTTTTTTCTTCTGGAAGCTTTGACTGAACGTGGGATAGGAAAGCTACTGATATCTTATCACAACCCTGGTACTTACCCGAATCTACAGGATTTACAAGGCTAGCGGCGGTGGCGCGGAAACATCTACAGAGCTCCTTCAGGATATGTTGCCAAATGGGAGTGTTTTTTGCGAACGCCACGGCAGATGTGCATCCAATCCCGTGACGACTATATCCACCCAAATATTTTTATGATTTATCTCAATTTATATGCTCGGTGTAGATATTCGAAGCAAGGTGGTCTGATATTTTTAAAGAACCCCAAAAGGGAATTTACTTATACAATAGGGTTTCTTTGGAAAATTAAATGGGAGATATCGCGACGCATATATGGAATGTATGCAGACTGCAGATCTATGGGGCGTTTTGCAAGCCAGCCCGTCTCCCCGAACGCCCTTTTGCTGATTGCGTCTTTCCCAGAAGAGCATATATACTTAAGTACATATTTAGTATATATGTATTGAGGTTGTACCGGGCATATATAAATTACAAAGACTTTGGTCGAGACCAAGGAAGACTGCAAGTTACTGGCGACGAATACGGAGTATGGGTGCTTTTTGTGGGAATGAGGTAAGTTCTGGGGCTTGAGAGGTTCGGGAACTTTAGTACAAGGAGAATTCTGATAGGTCGGATTTAGACTGCTGTGCAGCTCTCATTTTATCGCTGTTGCATGCTAAGAAGAAAATAGTGGGGGATTTGGGCCTTTTAAAGGTTTCCCGGAATTGCTGCTCGCAACATTCATGCAACCTGTGGGTCCGTCATGTGAACCTCGACAGACTTGTCAAAGCCCAGACAAAGGACAACAGCAAAATTGGACTTTGGTATGAGGGATTTTTGCCGCAAAAGCAAACAAACCTTGGGCAAGGGGCGGGAAGCCAGCATGGGTGGGATCTGTACCGATCCATCAATAGATTTTTGCTTTCTCGGATGTTGGTCGAGTGACATGCGCACATAGACAAAGAAGCGTCTGAGGACGGATTGAAATGTTGGTGGACAAGGGTTGGAGGATTAGTTGGACTGCGAAGGTTGGCGACTTTGGTGCAGCTTGACCTGTCCCAAGTCGAATTATGCCTGGTCTAACAACTAGCCTTGAAGCATGAACAACAGCTAACTGCTTTGAAGGGTAGTAAATAGGTAAAATGAGCGTTGGAAATGCTATTTTTGTTTTTTCTCTCTTCTTGTTCAGTTCACTTGGGACCAACCCCAACTAACCAACCTACGTCTAGTGGGTGTGACACAGCTGGATATTGGAGAGCGAGAAGAAGCAAGAGGAAGAGAGCAAAAGGGAAGAAAAGGTACTTCGTGCAGACGAGGCATCAAACGGTGGTGAACAGACGATGGAAAAAGGAAAAATAACAGAAGGATAAAAAGAACACCTGAAAATATTTAAAGTTGTCAACCGCCACTATATCATAAATAAAGAGCTGCTACACATATACATACATATCGTATCATATCATTGGAAACAACCGACTTACATGACATTACATGACATTACATGACATCCTGAGCTACGTTACTTACTCACTCACTCGGCTCCAACAATCGTAGCAACAACAGGTAGTATCAATGCTGCAGACACTAACATAGTTGGGGTCCTCTTTGTCTTTTCTCCTTTCCCGGAAATATATAATATACAAATTGCCCGTTTCTTATTCCTTATATCTTATTCCTTATTGTTTCTTACTAAGAAATAAAACAAACGCCGCCACCACCATCGCCGCCACCTGCACTACCATCAATACACAAGCATACTATAGCAATAGTCACCGTCACCATCATCACCATCGTCACTATCCATCGTCACCATTCTAGTTAGTTTTGACTTGCTTTGACCTGGCGGGACTCCCTCCAATATATTCGTTTGGCTGCTTGCGAGACACAAGCTCCTACTCGCTTAAGCAAGTCGGACGAGGCTCAAAAACTTGAATTGGATCAGATCCAACACAATCAACAAACTTTGAAATCGACTAGCCTTAAGATTTCATCGCAATTAACTGGGAGCTCAGCCTTTGACGAGAGAAAAAAAAAAAAAAAAAAAAAAAAAAAAACTCTTCTAGTTCTGATATCGATATACATATCGACTCTCTTCGGTCGCACTGCAGGGAGGAGCTAGCTACCTAGACCTAGCTATAAAACCCAAACGGCTGCCTGCTTAGTGTACATCATACTTGGGACCCTTTCATTCAGATCAGCCCCATTTCTTCCTCTACTTCCACGTCTATCATATAGTGTTCTTTCCATACTAGACTATATCGAAAAGCATCATAACGAAATCAGTGCCCTTCCTAACTCAGTGCAGTTGTGGGCAAAATCTTTCTGGTACATTCATAAGTCGACTTGATCAGATACAAACAATATACTCTCCGATATTACATATATTGTAGGAGAAAAGGATACCGATCCAGACTATCAAGTGGCCCGGAAAGCCTCATACGTACACGCACGGGCTATTTCCTTCACGCCGTTCGAGCCGCAGTCCAAGCAATTAAGCGATTAGCCTCCTCCTTCAACCGCTGGAATTGCTGTACACTATATATTGGACTTTCCGTATGGATCCCTTTACCCCACAATACCCTCTTGATCGTTCTTGCGTTTCATGCAACCGCGTTTTATTCCGATCTTTAATTGCTAATCCTTACTTTAATCATCAGTCGTTCTTTTGTTAGTATCCTAGATATCTGTCCCGGTACGAGATGCCGCATCTCCACTAGGTACATATTCCTAGAGGTCATCGATCCCGAAACCTGGCGGGGACTTCCTGAAAAAAAAAAAAAAGAATCTGCCAAAAGCGAAACTCCAAACTGTAAGTCCTTCTGTTTTCTGTTCACAGAGCGTCGTCGTTCGGTATATATATCGTCGGATTCATACATATAGCATTATTTTTGGACTGCAAGCTTTTGTGGCTTTCTACAATCGCCGGAGTTCGGATTCTTGCTAGGTAATATATGCGTCTTCCACTATGCATAAGGCTCTGTCGTGTCTCGTCTTGACTGGATCTTGGTCGATCGATCCACTCGCTTGTGGCACTTAAACCGGCCAGGTTTTTTTGTTTCGTTTTTTTTTTTTTTTTCCCGCTCGTGTAGTGCCCTGTATAGTCGATGCCCTGTGGCCTACGGGAAAGTATTCTGAAGGCCCCCTGGGCACTTCTGGATCCATACATACACAAAGTACTTTGCAAGTACTCCCACACTATTTATATGTGGTAACTGTTTTTGCTTGCCAGCTTGAGTTAGTGCTGTCCACACGTGCACGTCATAGTATCATGCACGCCAGCACGCTTTACCGTCTCGCAATTGGTTGTCTCTAGTGTGGATGTGAGAAGAGCCTGTCGTCTCCGGGCTATAACGGCGTGCTCTAAGCCCTATACAACACCACTTAACAGTTTTTCTCGAAGGGAAAGAAAACTGAAGGCCCACAAGCTGCTTTGACAGCCAAACGATCATTCCCCTTTCGTTGGCCAATTATTTGTTGGCGATCGAGACGATATTCTACCATAATATATTTGGGATGGCCAAACAGAACTTTGATGCTAATATACTTCCTTCTAGGCGAGCTCTAAGTTGGGCTTAACCCCCCCTCATTAATTCTATCTCGGCAAATAATATTTGTGAATTGATGGAGAGCAGTTGGAAATCGATCCCATCTCCCATATACGAAAGACTTACGACCATACCCCCTACACTGCATTTATCTGATTGATTCTCCTCTGGAAGAAAGCTTGTTTTTCTGCTCTCCCTCTCCTTCTCGATGCAGACGAACAAACGGATTCTATTAATCGGACCGAGAAAATTTACATCACTATATTTACCAGATTCCTCGCTGCAATAAGGTTTTCCTTATGCCTGAAGAACCTATGGCGACAATTGGATCGGATCGACCGCCTCGTGGCGTAAGCAAAGATGATGAATCTACAAATAATGGCCAAGGGATGAGGGTTGATACATCTGTATCAACAGGCCCTGGCCGCCCTTCCCTTACTTCCCCATCCTTAAAACGCAAGAGTTCAATCTCGAGCTCAAGAGCGGATATTGAGTAAGTAGCTACCCCCAGTGCATCGTTGCCCACGGCGCACTTTTTGAACATATTTCGGTTGCTAACATGCAAACTTCAATTACCTTAAGCCTCGCAAATGTTAATAATACCGTCTCGATGTTCATGGGAGGCAGACGGCACTCGTGGATGCAACAAGGGTCCGAAGGGAGTTCTTCATATACAGCGCGTGCCCCTCTGCCAAAGAGAGTAAAGACCACGCCCCCCAAAATACAACATCCAGACCGAAAGGCTCAGGAAGCACCCCATACTGCCGCGTCGCCACCTGTTCCACGGCCATCCCCTGCGCCGAAGCAACCTACAGCTGAACCCGTTGTCATAACTATTCCTGATACCCAACCCGAGGAGCAAGATGCTTCGTTGCAGACCCCAGGTGTGGAAGCGGAGCAGCAGCAGCCTCCTGCCAACCCGCCTTCAAAGTCTATATCAGTAGCCACTGCACGTTCTACCCCAGAAAGCACACCCTCTCTAAATTTAATATCTCGGCCACAAATCACAACTGATTTTACAACTCCACCCCTTCCTTCCCCAGACTTGGTTTCAAGAACAATCGAACGACCGGCTTTCAGAAACTCTCCAAGTAGCGCAGCCGAGAGCAGGGTAAGCCCTACGGTTGAGCCGGGAGCTTCAACTGGAGGAATTGTGAGGGCAGCGTTCCAACCGCGAGCCCCAAGTGTAGAACAGCCGGCGCCGGCGCCGGCGCCTCGGATGCGACCGACGCTGCAGACGGCTATCGCTACCACTTACCTACAGAATATTACGCCGCCACCATCGACCTCTCCGGTCAGTGCTACGGTTCTCAATGGGGTTGACAACCTCGGAATAAGGTCGGCACACCCAAGCTCAGCGATGCCGTCTCCGATTGCTTCACCACAGACCCCGGAACTTACTACGATCGATTTACCGAAATATTTCCCTGATGGCTCTTGTAAAATGCACAGGGTGGATTTACGGAAACCTACTATTGAAGACCATAATTTGCTATTAGGCGAGCTTCAGAGGTTGGGCCAGCAAATCAAAGATTTGCAATTGGCAGCTCCAGATAAAACTCTAGTAGTGCGATATTCGAAGCTGAGTCGTGCTTTGGACGCAATACGACGCCAGATAAACCAAAGCTCTGTGCAATCGACCCATGAGCTGGTCTCCGATATCCTGCGTCGGCGCACACCTTCGGTGCCCACTTACCCACCTCAGTCCCCAGTCTCATCGGCTCCCTGTTCGCCAATCCACCATCGTGCATCAATATCCCAGTTGGAAAAGCAATACGGTTCACAGTCACAGCATGGACCTAGTATTCCAACTAACACAATGCTTCCACCACCCCAGCCCCACAGTCAACACCAATCGCTACCCTTGATTGGCCATTTCCGTACCTCTCAAGATGCAGATTTTTATGCAGGTCCTTCGCCCCATAACAACCAGTCTTGGCCTCAATTCTCCCCCGTTGCCACAAACCATCCTGCACCTCAAACACAACAGGTCGCATCCCAATTCCTGCCACCTCCAAGTCCAGTGGCGGCAGCCCCACAACCCCGGCCCCCAATCCAACAGCAATCACCAGTCGTCTCCACACCCAGAAATGGCCGCACAAAAGCTCCGTGGAGCTACGCATTTATTGAAAAGCTTCATTTCCTTATGGCACAGCCAGGCACAGAGCCATGGAAACCGAATGATAGTCTCAGAGCGAGCCTGCTTGAAGGTGCTCTCAAGCAAGGTGACGATCTATTTGTTGCTTTGCATCTCTTATTCTGTCATGCGGACCACCCAGTCCTGAAAAACAAATATCCTTTCATTTGGAATGATCCCCGCAACAAGCTTGGTTTAGAGCTGCTCTCGCAGCTCCTATTTGCAAACTCAAGTCTTTCAACACGAGCTTTGGACATTTTCGTCCAAGTTCCTATGGATCTTGGAATGGCGGGGGCGAAGGTTCAGGGATTCAATGATGATATGCTGGCGGCGCTCAAACTGCTCCAGGATATTCGGCCAATATTCGACACACTGTACAACTATTGCGACACCAACAAGCTACCAAGCCCGTCACAAGGCCTAATTGCATCAGCGGGTGTTCTTTCACCGTCTCTGCAACGAACTATTAGTGTATCGTTGTCGCAAATGTTGACACAGCATGCTAAACCCGCCCAACAACCGCAACAAACCCAAATAACATCAGCCCCTCGACAGCCACAACAGCTGCATACTCAATCCGTGCGGAGAATCCCTCAAAGTATGCTACCAAGAAAATCATCTTCCAGCGGTGATATTGGGCCTGCGCAGCGCACACAGCTCCAAATTTTTACGACAGACTGGGGCGGCAAAGTTCCTGGTTGGAAGTTAATCCAAGAGTGGAGGTATATTCCTGCGGATCTTCAGAAGCCTGAAGGGGATACTTCAGAATATTTTACCTATTTTAGGAGATGTGTTACCCCAGTGGTCAAAGTATCTGCAATGATGCAGCAACTCTCATTCCCAATCGAAACTGCGTTAAGCAAGTCATACCCGAAGGTTAACCGTGTAGAGGGAAGTGCACCCAACGTCCGCCCGGTCCGAAACTGGTCTAAGCTCTACCGTCTCCGCTGTGTAGCTTCGAAACAAGACCTTACACGGCTGACCAAACCTGAAAACTTTTCAACTTGGAGGAGTCAAGAGACATGTTGGCCGTTATCTATCTTTGCCGAATTAAGCGACAAGCCGACCCCAGGCTTTCCAAACAATCCGCTGCAGGAAAGGGAATTGGCGAAAAAGCGGAGGCTACACTTTCGACGTAAGAGAAATTGGGGCAAAGATTGTACCACCGATCTCACGGACCGCCTTGAACTCGGAGAGAACACCATCCAAATCATGATGATGGATCACCCAGCAGCTGATGGTACCTCTTATTACGCCGCTGTCGAAGAAATTGAGGTCGCAGACTATAACACCCTCTTTCAGTTGATCACGCAGACCCAAAGCTGGTCGTCCAATGAAGCCAAAGAACACATCATTAGGCGTCTTAAGAAGTCCGCCGACTCGATAGCGAATGACGATGACATATCTGTTGTCGAAGAAGACACTGTGACGGTTTCAGTCACCTGCCCTATGTCTCAGCAAATAATTGATGTTCCTGTGCGAGGCAAAGACTGCCAGCACCTTGACTGCTTCGATCTCAAGGGATACCTCACTAGCAGAACTAAGTTTCCAACTGGTTTTTCAGTCCCAGATTCATGGAAATGCCCAATTTGCAGTTGCGAATGTACCCCTGCTACACTCATTGTCGACGGGTTCATGAAGGATACGGTTTCCAAGTTAAAGGAGGTCCAAGCGGATGGGCAATACCTAAACGCCAGAAGCGTTATTATCCGCTCTGATGGGATGTGGAGACCCCATGATCCTCCCGAAGCTGCAAAAACAAAGATAAAGAAGGAGATGCCTGAAGTAATTAGCCTTCTCGATGATTAGGCGGTATATTTGTTCAGGAAAATTTAAGACTACAATAAAAGGATATTGATGGGCATACATGGAACGGTGTTTATCTAAGACCCTTGCTTCTTGTTCTCCGGCCTTGCCTTTCTCGGTTTTTTTTTTTTTTTTTTTTTTTTTTTGACTAATAAAGCATTCTCGACAGGAGTTTTTCTTCTTCTTTTCTTTCTTTGCTTGTTCTTTTGGATCCTCTTTCTCTACGAGAACTCTCAGTTGCATTATATCGTTTCCTTGGCTCGTTTGGATTTTGGGGCTCTTAGATTCTCGATGCGCAAATCTTTTATATTCGTTTAGCGTATCCACCCCACAACTTCTTTCGTTCTTTCTGTCTTTCGTTTCAATTAGTCCGTCATTTCTCCGGCGTATTGATGGGAAAGGGGTTTATAAAGTGTAGTATAGCACTTTCTGTCTTTGATGATATCCGATGGTTGTTTCCCGCTAGGTTTGCGACGGACGCTTCAAAATTCTTAGAATATTAATTTGGATACCCCTTAAAGAACTAATTCAATGCCAATCGACGTCTACATATAGGCTAGATGTTATTTATTGAACCCGTATAACCCTACAAAGTTGTCTCGTAAACCTGAAGGAGCATTTAGCCCGATACCAATGGCGCAGTAATAGGATTTTAATTAATCCCTGCTCTGCGAAGTGCGACAAAGAAACCTTTCTGCTGGAGCAAATATATTAATATAATCTTTCTTAATACAGGGCCCTAAATTCGAGGCTACCCTTCCAAACTAAGTTCCAGGGCGCGCGCAGGCTGGGGGAGATCTGCGGGGCCCTGTCATTCCTATTGTTACACAGAAAACCCCCACGCAAGTTTTGTGTAACGTTGTATTTTCTCGAGCAACTCTTGTCTCGTGGTGCCGGGGAGCAACACGAGCAACACGAGCAACACGCTTTTTCTTGATCATGAAGCTTAGACGACATGGCTCCCGCTCTTGAGGGTATCATAGCATTAAGAGGTTCAAAGCGTATTATAAAATCACATTAGCTAACAGCCCAATCAATTTAAAGTCATAGACAAAGACAGTGGTATTGTTTACCCTCTTACGAAGTTCGCGTGATATATATATTTAGGAGCCTCCAACTTCCCTTTTTGAACTGTTTTTCATTTCTGCAGTATTCACTCCGCTCAATTTGATTTCACGATAGAAATCTTATCTCATAAAAAGGGTTTATTTATGCGCGAGCGTATATGTGTATATATGAATACCTTGTAGTCCTCTTGGGTTGCCCAAAGATATCGATATATCGTCTATACTATATAGTTTGATATGAATACTTGTAACCATCTTTTGTCGCACAAGACGGCTTATCGAACTGTACATATTCCTTATAACATCACCACACTCCCAGTTAAGATATTCGCTCTGCCATGTGAAATCACGGCGCGAATTTCCAACATACGAAACACACGTGCACACACACAGATATATGTATGTCTTATGTACTTGAAGCCAGTAGCGAGGAAACATAATTGCTACCGAAAAATTAACTCTAACCAGTTGGTTGACTACTTTTTTAATACATCGTATGAACAAACCATACCATACCATACTAAAGGTACTTATACTACGATATAAATTGATGATTACGATATGTGCTACTATCTGTGAAGATGGGTATTGATGTAGAGGATGCTGCTTTTTTGGTTTTCTTTTTTGAAAGGGTAGCGATAGGAAGGATCCATACGCGGATAGCCCGAAGGACTATAGGATATACTTTTACATATACATCCCGGCCCAACATACACCTCCAAATATAGCAGCAAGACATACTTTAATTGATCTTTTG
Organism: Orbilia javanica; assembly: GCA_036872735.1. Classification (NCBI taxonomy): domain Eukaryota; kingdom Fungi; phylum Ascomycota; class Orbiliomycetes; order Orbiliales; family Orbiliaceae; genus Orbilia; species Orbilia javanica. The sequence continues at coordinate 1,405,894 of JAVHNR010000004.1, read as the reverse complement.
TTATATGCCATATCGCCAGTGGATTCGAAGACCTCTTTTATAATTTATCGATATCGCAAAACTCACTTCAAATCCCCTAGATTTTGACCGGCTCTCTTTTCGCATGCCATAGTTAACGCCCCTTTCTCTTCTTGATATTTTCTTTGATTAGTTTAGGAATAATTGGTTATTCTGAGGTAGCGGGAAACATTTCGGGCAATATACCTTTCGGGCAATATATATGAGCGCTAAACAGCCTTGAGTCTGGAGCAGCGCATTGTTGTACACCTAAGCTATAGTTCTTGTGGCGTAGTCTGGGTGCTTGAGTATTGTTGTTTGAGGCGAGGGCTTCAACAAGAAAAATATTTATGGGTTGTATTCGGTTTTATCGTTTTACAATATTTATGTACACTACTTTCCACTATTGTTAGAAGTGTTATGGAGGGGGTATTTCCAGACGCTTCTTGGGGAGCATCTAGCCATTTTTATAAATATCTACAAAAACCTTCTTCCTGGTATGCACAAAGGAATACATCCCACACAGCGGTTAGAGTGTTAGGGAGACCGAGGACAGAATAATTAAATATGAACACGCAGAACCAGGAACTTGCACGAGGACTAATTCGAAATCTATCTATCCTGGTGAGCCTTTAACGTAGGTCTATGTAACCGCTGGTTCAAGGGTTTATTAAGTTGTCCTTGCCGGTAGACTCGCGGGGCGGACCGAGCGTACAGCAATCCATGCTGCAATTCTCTTAAGATGGCGTTCAAGTTGGGTATTTTGAATTCTAGACAGGCTATGTCCAGCTTTATAATTTGAAAAAAAAGTCCCGGGGTCGTTAACTTGAGCAGGAAGAAGGTAACGAAATATTTATACCTCGATGTATATATATATCGGGGCGGGTTTTGTTCTAGATTTTGGGCCAACAGGCGTCTGGGTCTGAGACCAGGTCACACCGATTTTTAAGCTATACCAGCGAAGCCTAAGATATCGATTAGTCAATATAACCACGCATGCCTGGCTAGCCCCATAAACGCCCGGCCCTCCTTTGATCCCTGGAATTTATCAATATTGGGAGACCTTCCTAGGAACGTATTATACTATAATCTGGCCACCGAGTCCAATTAGAAGCGCGACCTAGAAATAATTAATTTATTGTATTTAGTGGTGTCTGTTGTCTCAGCCGGCATGCCACTTTTGAAGCTTTGGTCTATTATATATTATATGTATTACTCTTGTTCAAGGCGTGCTTGGATCGATGGAGACTATGATTCGTCTAAGGCTGGTCAAGATAAACTCGCTTTGGATTGCTCCCGACCCTTCCGTATATTGGAATATACTGAGGTGCTGCCGAAAGGGACATACGAATTCTATTCCCAATCAATATGCAGGATTATTTTTAAAACTCGACCAATATTCCCTTAGAAATCGATCTATCTCATATCTAAAAACCGACGAAACACTGAAAAAAGATGTTTTCTTGTTGCTGACACTAGCAAGATGAAGGGAGAACTAAGGCCCACTTATCCTTGATGTCCATTAGTGTGCTGTTAGCGAATTCTGGGAAGCTGCTCTTTCGGGCGGGCTATCCAAATTTCGCAAAGATGATGATGGATATGAATGAATTCTAAACTTTAGGAGTTTGATCAATTGAAACATTGCTGAGAAGAACGTACTCGATGGCCCGGCAATAAAATTTCCTCCATAGTATCGATTTGGAACATTTTTATTTATCACGGGCACCGGGGCCCCGCCGAGCCGAAGATTCAAGGACCGGTTCCAGCTGACTAAGTATTTAATGACCCCGTATCAAATTTGCATTTAAATATGTTGGTTAGGAGAAATGACCCTCGGTTTAGAGAGTGCGATAGATCTATAAAAATGCTGCGATTTGTTTAGAGTATTGAGGTAGTCGTAGCTCTATCTGAAGGACATCTCCGTCTGGTGTAATGTTGATTCCCAGGATTAGACAGCGACCGAATGCGAAGTAGTAATTGAAATGGTCGTCCTTTCTATTCATGGCCTCCGTTTTTTTTTTTTTTTTTCGAGATTCTGAATCGACCTCGGGAGAGCATCATGGCAAATCCAAGCTGTCGGGCGCCGGATGTGTCAAATGTATTTTTCATTATCACTGCCCTTTCGCACTATAACTCCGCGGCCGTATCTCATTGCCGTTGCCCTAAAAAAGGCTGTTTTATTTTTTTTCTCTTGGTGTCTTTTAGAAGTTAGGTTAAATATCGTACGAGAGTTCCTTAAATTTCTCCTGCACATACGAAAGAAAAATCCCTGGAAATAAATATAGCTGGATCATGGGGACAAAGGCAAATGCACCGACGTCCAGCGCTCCCCGTCGGAAAAATGGGTGGTCTCAAAAACCGTGGGTTTTATATAATAGAAATTCCGCATGGAGAATACCCACATCCGCGAATTTTAATAACAGCTAAGGCGTGCATACAGCCGCCCCTTGGAAATGGGACCCTTAACACCGGGCCCCTTCCCGTTAATATTAAATCCTCCCTCCACCAAACATCTCCGTCGTGGCTTGGTTTTCTGAGACGAAGGTTTACCTAAGAGTTCAGATAGTGGATCTTTTTACGTGAAGGATTAGATCTTTAGAGGCAAGTGGTTGTAGAAAGACCCAAGGCTAGCTGGACGCATGGCGATATCGGACTGGGGGTGGTTTGTGCTTTGCTTCCCGCCCTGCCGGGGTTCACAATCAAGGTGACCATGTGCCTGCAAGCACCGATATTCACTGGACAGATGCAGGGAAAGCTTAACAGACTTTCGATCGGGCTTGTGCGAGGAGGTAGGAATTCCTTCTCTGGGAAAAATTTTTTTGAATTACTTCCTTGAGTCATGGAAATCTTTTTATATACGGTTTCCGAGCTAATGCGGCCAAATCTTAAAAGAAAGGAATTGAAGCGGGATCATGGAAAAATTTCCAACCAAGTGGGTCTTTGTTGACAACTATGTTCCCGCTTCGATGTCTAGGCGATGTTAGAGTGGTGAAAGCAACTGAACGTTAAAATCGCACTCCGCAATCCTGCCGACGGGCTCCAATTAATTGGGGAATCCGTCGATGTGGATTCGGTTTGCATGAGATGGGCCTGGAAACTAGTAGAACCGACTGCGGCGGGCTTCTGGTGAAGGATCCGATGGCTGGTTAGGCGAGTCGGCGCAACTTCTGAACGACATGGCAACACAAAACCTGATTCGAGGCCCGGCCAAAGGCCAAAAAAAAGATAACACGCTGCTGTGGCAGTTTGTCGGATCTGATTACAAATGGCTATGCGATTACGTACAATCGATCCTCTAACGGCATCTCTATCAGACGTTCGATTAAGCTAGACAGCTAAATGCAAGTGCCGTGCTCTTCGGAAAGCGCTCGCTGATCTCTACGAAACCAGATCAGGTTGTGTCATTTCCTGGCAGTTATCTGTCCTTGGCCACTGGATTCCACGGGTCGAATTCGATCAAGGTTCATCCTCGTGGGAATACACATTTATGATGCCAGGTTTTTTTTTTTTCTTGAATGATATTCACTCGGAATCTACAGGGGCTATTGCATTCGGTGTCATGCTTCCCTGAGAACAGTGGTTATTAATATTAATTTACCGAAAAGTGCCAAAAAGAGAATTGCCAGTTCGATGGAGGAAGTCTACGTGCAGAGTAAGCTTTCGACTTTCGGGTCATATGTATCCCGGTTTGAATGCGAAGGGAGACTAATTTTTCGTCAAAATGTCAAAATGCGCCCTAAGTTTTTTTGACAAGAAGTGAACATGCGACAGCAAATTGACCAACAAGGTCTCGGAAACTGGGCTAGCTTCCCAGCTGCATTAGCGGCGTCGTGGAACCGAATGGCTACGGGCTAACGTGCTAGGGCTGATTACCGTAAAAGGATATGAATTCCTTTCCCTGTCACTCTTGCCCAAAGGCCAAGCCCGCATGAATGCTGATAAATCAAGCGCCATTTCAATAGAAGGCACGGTGAATTGCGATTGTTTGAGGATATCTGGCGACGGCTTGGGAAGAGGCACTCTTCTGTCCTTTAACGTTATAGATCCAAACATTTGGCGGTGGTGTCATGAGTTAACATGCATACGTACTGATGGAGTGTGTACGTGCATACTACAAGGTAGTAGTATGTTAGATCAAAAGCTTGTGATATCGATATGGATACCATGAATTGGATGTTCTCCACATTGAACAAAGGAGGGCCACCATCTATCCTTCTTTGATGATGAGTCAGGAAGAATCTTTGTAATCGGGGATGTTTTTAACGAGAGCTCCCTGGATTCGCATTAGCTTCGTTAGTTTCATGATGTTAGCTTTTTGTCGACGCCGTTCCTTTGGGTTTTTTTAGTAGGACGTATGGATATGAGCAAACAAACAAAGGTTTAGCCGGATGGATGACATGACCGCCATGCTTTTTTTTTTTTTTTTTTTTTTTTTTTTCCTCCCCTTGCCTCCACCGTATCGGGTCCTATGTGTAAGTAGTAGGTTAGCTTTGATTCTTTTTTTGAGGAATCTGGGACAACGGGTAGGAGGTTTTGCTTCTTTAATGTGGTTTCACACCTCGAATGCTTGCATAGATCCTTCACCGCACATGGTCCCCACACCGCGCAAACCCCTTTGAGATTAAGCCTCCATTGCGACAGTTCTGCGGGGGCTAACGAGCTACTCCGTCGAGCAGAGTATTAGTAACACTACGGATTATGTGATATCCGACGTCCCCAGGTTGTCAATCTGGGTGTGAATCATGAGTCGGGTCGCAATTTAATCGCGGGTCTGTATAAAAGCCTGGGGCATCCGGCCTGAACATGCATCCCAATCCGATATCCATATCGTAGCATCACACAAAGATCTCAAGATCAAAGCAATTGCTTGAGGACCCGATTGCTTCTTTTAATTAATATACCCTGCCTTCTAGAAGACGCATCGTTTTCCGGGATTCTTCCTCTTTCTCTCACCTTTTTTATCCATTTAATCCAGCCAGGCTATTCTATTCAGCAATTGCACTATTGCATGCATCTTCGTATACGTATATACCCGAACAACAGAACTGCGACACCAATTGTATCCTTCTATACAACCACCATCAGGAACATCTACAGAAAGTCCTTGGAAAGACAACGTTCGTATACGAATAAATAACGCACATTCGGCGCCACTATCGTCGAAAATAGCCAGTTTCAAGAGGAGCGTGCGACAATTGACCCGGACGCATAGAGTCCAGTACATAAATAGTACCCTCGCCGGACCTACGACCTGCCGTGCCGACATCCAACCAACGGCACTGTTTGACCAACCGAATAACCCACCTGGGAGTCCACTAGCCAGTTAGCTCCTAACGTTACCGGACCCATATATATTTTTTTCCCTTTCCCCTCCGTTGGAACGGATCAAGTGGAGGGGTTCCACCATCAAGCCCGGACCTTGAAAGCTGCAGCTCCTGGAGGAGTAAAAAAAAAAAAAAAAAAAAAAAGAGCGCGGAGTGGGGTGGAGTAAAAGCAGTTCCCCTGCACCAAGGGCTTGTCACTGGTCTGCATCGACATATCCCGAAGCTCCCAAGACCTCAAAGGGGCCAGATATTGGGACTGCTTTTCGTCTAAAGTCTTGTGGCAGTGCGGCGTGTGACACTTCCCCATTGCTATCTTGATAGCCGGTTCCTTCGTATAAAGCATCGATTGTTGGGCCAAGCCATCTTGGGCCTTGGTTCTTGTATTGGGTGCAAGCTCTTGGGCATATCCCGTTATTCACGGCTGACGTCTACATAAAAGACGATCCAGCTGCCTCCTCCTTTTCTTTATTAAGAATAGTAATTCCATAGGCATCGCCTGTCCCTCCTCGTCTTCACTAGCTTCGTTACTTTTTTCTTTCCTTCCCCTTTGATATTATCTCCAAATCATCACCATGAGCGACCACAGTTCTATTCGCTACACTGCGTCGATTTCGACAGCGCAGCACACTCTCAACTCTGTTCGGACAGGCCTCCTCACCCAAAAACCACACATCACCATCACCCTTAAGGGCGAACGGGAAGGCCAAACCATCCCTTCTTCTTTCACCACCCGTGATAGAATTGAAGGAGATGTCACAATCGTACCTCAGCACGATGTCCGATTTGATGACATTTACATCACTTTTGAAGGTATGTTTCTCGTCTATCGTATCAGAACCCTGGGTGTCTTTTTTAGTCTACCCGTCGAATCCTCGCTACAGCTAGGCAGCAGTTTTTTACCCTGTCAAACTCCAAATTCTTTTTTATTTTCTGCAGACGTCCCCATAATCTGGATCAAGCATCTTTTCTATTTTATAAAATACGGGCTCGAAACTAACCATCGTTTTTTTTTTTTACAGGTGTCGTTCGAGTATGGACCGAAAATACAGGCCCAACTATGGGCACTGCCAGGAGCGAGGTTCGCCGGGTGTTCCTCAAAATGAACCAGCCAGTTGACGAAACCATGTTGCCCGTGCCACGAATTGCTCTCAAGGGCATGCAATATACATTCCCATTCAGCTTCGTCGTCCCCGATCAACTTTTGGACAGTCACTGCGGCCACATCTTGCAAAATGATGTCGTCCGTCAGGCTCACCTCCAGCTCCCCCCCACCATGGGGACGGGCAAGGCTATCAACCAAGATGGCTCCCTCGAGCTCGACGATGTCACCCCCGATATGGCTAAGATCCGATACGGTATCAAGGTCCGAGTGACCCGGCGGCGGGAGGTCGACGGCAAGCAAGCTGTAATTGCTGAAGACCAACGGTATCTCCACATCACTCCACACTACGTCGAGGCTCCTCCACCAATGGACGATAATACATTCGTCTTCAAGAAGGAGAAGGAGATCCGCAAAGGTCTTTTCAAGGGCAAGCTTGGCCGCCTCGTCGTCCAGGCCGACCCACCTCGCCCGATGGAAAACAAATCTCACGATTCCAAGCATCGAGCCAGCACTACCGCTACTCTCAATCTCACCTTCATCCCTACGGATGACGCTGCTGAACCTCCAAAGCTCGGTAACGTTACTACGAAGATCAAGTACCGGACCTTCTATTCTACCAAATCAATCAACATAATTCCACAGCGGAAATCCCACCTAATCGACCCATATATGGGACAATACCAGGAAACAATTACCCTTTCCTCCCGGGCCCTCAACGGCATCAAATGGCGTCGTGGCCGTATTGCAGACCCAGAACATGACTCCACTTACGGCTCTCGCCGAGGTTCTGATATGTCTGATTGCGGTAGCACCAGCTCTTTCTCTACAGAGTCTCCAAACTACTACTATGCTGAAATCCTTGTTCCAGTCTCTCAACCACAAAACAAGGCCCTTCCGCCAACCTTCCAGTCTTGCCACGTCGGCCGCCAGTATGAGCTCGATATCAGTCTGTCAGTAGACATCAGCTCACGATTGAAGAGTTCATTCAACCTTAAGTTGCCACTACAAGTAACTTCATCTGGTGAACACGATCTCGCCGCACAACTCGAAGCAGAGGAACTCCCCGCTTTCGAAGAGTTCTTTACTCCTCGGTCTATCGCTCCGCCAGCAGGAATGCGACTCCCAAGTTTTGCAGAAGAAGGAGGACAGCTTCCTGCTCACATGATGTCGAACAACGCCAACATGGCGCCACCACCAGGATACGGAATTAACACCTTCAGGATGATGAACGCTACATAGATGCGATAAGCATCTAGCTCGGGATTTGCTCGCCTGTTTTATAACTTTTTTTCGTTCTCTGCGTTTTCTTGCCAATCAGGTTTTTTTGTTTGTTTGTTTGCTTGTTGGTGTTCAGGTTGTGTTTCTCGGGCTCTGGGAGGGGTGAAGTCAGGATTGATACGATAACGATTTGATACCCTGAAAAACTCCTTGTCTGTCTTTCTTTCCTTATCTCTGATTTTCTTTTACGCATCAAATGCATTTCTTACTGTATAACATGCAAACCCACTTCCATTCAACATAATTCGGCCTCTATCTATGATTATGCCATTTTTAACATTTCCAATTTTAATATCTCTCATGTATACGATCGATTGAATGAGCGGTGCCCGTTTTTTGATTTGTCCTGTTGTCTGGTTTCGTTGGAGCAAGCTTCCGAAATCTGTTTTTATTACCTTTCCATACTCTAGCGGTTTGCATTGCATCCTTTCTGTTTGTTTCTCGTTGGGGGGGAGTTAACGTTTTCAACATCATGGCTGTATTCTCGATGGATCGAGGGTCTCAAATTGTATGGATTTTTGATATTGATATTTCAAGCTTTTAACATCTTGTGGCTAAAAGGAAAAATATTAAAAAAAAAATTTTAACATTGAATTTTGATACCACATGCCCACACGTAGGAACCACGTGCCTGTATAATCTCAGCTCTGGACGCCGATACCTGTAACTAAACGGCGAGTGCCCGGATTCAAGGCTAGCCAAATAGCGCTCAGCTTCTGAGAGATAACTGATCTATATTCTTACGACTAGGCGATATTTGTACCTATTAGATCTTACGAGTCCTAACCTACTATCACCCTCAAGCCGAAATCTCGACGTCAAGGTTGTAATATCATACAAAAAAGAAAGTTATGCGACATGCACGGGGGGGTGCACGTTACCCTCGAGTGCTACAAAAACTTAAACACAGGCCGATGCACGTTCTTTGGTCTGCATATTATTATGCACGTGGGAATTATAATATTAACGGTATTGGGGATTCGATTCGAGGCTGCGGCATTTGGGGGATTTAAAGAGGAAAAAAACGGTTGCACATGAATTCAAGGCTGTTAAAATACGAAGTATCCTAGAATCGTCACATCCACATGTGTACCTAAACATATACCTACCAGCCTAGCCGTTCTCGAATACCATATGGAAATTAACGGCCCGGGGAGAACCTTCGTGATATCATAAGCTTGGTCTAGACTAAAACAAAGTAGTGAAAGGAATAATAGTAAAATATAAACGAAAAAAAAAAAGATGGGAGACAAAAGAAACCACGGAAGGAGGAAAGAAGGAGATTCATGTTATCATAATAAGATTTCCCTTGTTTCTTTCTCTTTTTTTCTTTCCTTTTCTTTTAATGCACCCTCCGACAATGGCCTTGTCCTTTCAATCTTAAAGGTTCGGGAAAGGAAAAGAAAGAAAGGAAAAAAGACAGGATGTTGGAGACGAAGAACACCTGGATGGGCCAAGTGTAGGAACCTGGCGAAGTCTACTAGCTATTTGAATATTAAAAGTAGGGAAATGCACAACATAGGAAAAGAAAAACAGGGAAACCGAGAGAAAGCAATAATGACCTCCTCTTCCCCCATTCCCCCTTTTGATCGATCGTAAAAAAAGAATATTATGTCATTTTTTCTATGCCTCCTTATCCTTTCCCTTCCCAGCTGAAGGGAGAAAAAAACACAACAAAGGGAAAAACAGGAAGCACAGGGCAGTTCTCTAGATTCCATATTCTTCAAGCGTTTGACATTTGTGGAGTTTCGTTTCTTTTGTTCCTTCTCTTTCTTTTCGTTCTTCTAGTATCTTCTCAAATAAAAAGGAGGGCCAAGGGAAACAGGAAGGCGAAAAAAAAAAGACGGATAGAAGGTTAAGGTGCACCATCTATCTCGCAAGAGGGAAATAGAAGAAGATGTTTACAAGTCGCTGCATGTAATACGTTAGCTTCTATATATTTATGCTAATGGGGGGGTATTTAAGAGTCTTACGTATCATCTTCGTCTGGGAGAGGGGCGGCTTCGGCCTCCTTCAACTCCTGGGTCATTGCGGCAAGCTGTTCCTGGCCAATGATGACCTCTGGTGCAGCAAGAGCGATTTCAGCGACGACTATTCCCTTTTGTTAGTAAACGTGCCATGTATTATTCTATGTGGGTTTGGGGGAGCTGTACACTCAAGGTTGGGTTCGCCAGAGAGCTTTCTTGCGAGCCACAAGAATGGTTTTTCGAAGTTGTAGTTGGACTTCGCGGAGATATCATAGTACTACCCAAAAATGTTAGAGAGTTTACCACAAACTTCAATCGTAAATGTGTGGTATACTTGAAGGTTCTTCTTCCTGTGGAAGGTGATGGTCTTCGCCTTGACTTTTCTCTCCTTTACGTCGACCTTGTTACCGCAGAGTACGATAGGAATGTTTTCACAGACACGGACGAGGTCACCTAAGTGGGAGATATTGATTTAGTCTTTCTCGATCGAAATTTGATATGCTGGCCGGTGTAGAATACGTACGGTGCCAATTCGGGACGTTCTTGTAGGTGATTCTGGAGGTAACGTCGAACATAATGATACCACACTGGCCGTTGATATAGTATCCATCACGGAGACCACCGAACTTCTCCTGACCGGCAGTATCCCAGACATCGAACTGAATCTGTCCGAAGTTTGTGCTGAAGCCTGTTGTTGTTTTCGGAGGTTAGAATAGGGACCTTGTCACACGGTGGGGCACCATAGGCCGAAGAGCGACTGGAGGGGTAAATATGGTGGTGTGTTGGTTTGTCAACCCAAAAAGCAGCGAGCACCACCTCAACGAGAGACGAGGGAAAAAAAAATCTGACGTCGCGAGAGGAGCCAGGTGGTCTAGCTCGAGCTGGACATCCGGGCGACCGTGACACGGGTCGAGTGGGAGCTCGAGCGGTGGTGACAGTGGTCGGACAGACGGGAGGTGGCCGTGCTTTTTTTTTTCTTGTGAAGGCTGGTATAATCACCAGATGGACTGGGGGGTGAGAACTTGCCTAGAGGATGAACTTCGACACCAAGGGTGGCGATGTATTTCTTTTCGAATTCACCAGTCAAGTGACGCTTGACGAAGGTGGTTTTTCCGGTACCACCGTCTCCGACGAGGACGAGCTTGAAGGTAGGTGTGGCGGTGGTCATTGTGGTTGAGGATGTCTGTTGAAGTTGGACGAGGAGGTTTAGAAACTAGGGCTGGAAGAAACTAGGAGTGATCTGATGAGAGGGGGTGAAGAAGATGGGAGATGGTTTGGTTTGTTGATTTTGCTGGAAGAGAAGAAGTTTAAAAAATTTTGGAGGTTCGCTTTGGGAAGCTCGGGCAGGTCTAATCCTTGCCCCTGACGC